>FR997832.1:20803831-22186165 GCA_905475405.1 Schrankia costaestrigalis
CAGAATTCTTTTGATGAAATATGTACATAAGAGAAAAAGATTCGATAAAAAATATTTGTCCCATTTACTCTTTACTATGTACAAGATAAGAATTTCAAACTATGCTTTGAGTTAACCTAGTGCTGTAAAATTTGTGCAAGTTTTTGGCGCAGTTAGTCTTTAGGTTTGCGGATTTAAGCTAAACGAGAATAGTGCTCATGACTTGAATGAAATACTTTAGAGATAAATGCACTACTGGCTGAATTTACGAAGTACTAACTTAATTTATTGCTTATTTACTAGATTTATACAGAAAGATACAAAGAAGGTTATATTTTTTACGCTTTTATATTTATTTATGTGTGTGAATTTGTATGTACTTTAGATTTTGGCCTCGAGTAGCCACTCTAACAAATCCAACCAAGATATTGACGAATTTTGGAATTTGAGATTCTATAATATTTGTATTCTGCCACAGAGAATCGTAGACTATTGTGAAGTCAGCAAAATTTTACAACTATCTTTACAGGAACTTAGCCTAATGGAAATAAGCAAGAAAAACTGTCATAAACGAGGCGTTATGACTTCCTGTAGCCTAAGACTATCAAAATGGAAGTTTTAATTTGGTTTCGATTTTTCCGAATAACCTAGAATATAAGGCTTAATTTCTAATAACAGCTAGAACGTATTTATGTTTATTAAAATAAACCTGTCAAAGTGTATTAATATCTAGACTGGACAAGCAGCACAACTAGAGAGAGAGTAAAACTCAAGAACAAGCTGTAATAAAACAGCAATAATATTATATAATAAATGTATTGTGTACATTGATTTATAAAAAACCCAAGATGCACATTTTCAAACAAAACTAACAGCCGAAAGTGTCACCAAATTAAACATACGCAATAAATACGTATAGTAATATCGTAAACATATTTTTTTTTTTCAATTTCAATCTTACACGAATGACATAAAGTTGTATTTAAAAAGTAATGCACATAAAGCAATAAAATTTAATGATTGACGTTTGCCGGTAGAACAACGCGATACTAATTTAAAAAAAGTGCACAATGCGCCTATTTGTTGCGGACGTTTTTGGGAAGTGGAGTGTGTATCTTTGGTTTTTTGTAAATCAATGATTGTGTATACAAAACTCATTATTATGTCATTTGTTCGAGACAAAGGGGAAAAGTTTCTTTATTAGGCAATGTTTTATATGTACTTGTGACCTTTAGGCATTGAAGCATGATTTCATGTGTTATCGATAGCAAATACTATACATTTTTTTGTAAAAAATGAATTGCTATTTTATTAATACAAAATTATTTGAGGAGAATCAATAAAAATTACGTCTGCATTAAGTGACATAAAATAAATGAATGTTTATTAATCTGTATTCTCTATCTTAAATATCTACCAAACAATTAGTGACAAAGGAGGCTTTAAAAGTCCAAATAATATGAATAACGTACTATTTAAAAATATATATATATATATATATATGTATATAAAATTTATATAAAATAGTAACAAGCTTTGCTTAGTTTGGGACTAGATGGCATTGTGTGAATGTGTGGGGAATATTTATTTATTTATTATATAATAATTTAGTGAGTTAAAAGAACGCGTTGTTGGACGTTCACCCTTATTTAAACAACCCATAATAAAAAACATGGTACGTATGAATAAGATCTCTCAACACCACCTTGGAGCACTTAATAAATTAGCTTTTCAACTTCTAGTTGGCTCATTGCCAGTTTAACTGACTTTTACGTAATTACTTCACGATTCAGATTCTACATCGCAGGACGTCTAAAACGAAGAAAAGTAGAGGAACTAAAGAGGTAGGATTAATCTAGAACTTTTTAGTGAATTTAAAAGATATATACTAGGGTTTGCCACCTGAGTTGAATACTGATGCAATTGAGTTGGTTAAGGATTTGTATCTTTTGAAAAGGACAACTTTCTCAGAAAATAGTTCTGTGGCGATGAATTTACAAAAATATTATATTAACTAACACAAAAAATGGATGGTATTTGACTTAAGACAATAATTTATAGAACATAAAAACTGTCCGTGTGGTGACGGAGTAAGAATACAATAGGTCACCACCCCATCTCATCCCATGGGTGTCGTAAAAACCCACTGAGAGACAAACTGTAAATATTATCTTCACCAAGTAAAAAGAAGGAAAACTTGAAATTAAACCCTATACTAATATCAATTATCAAATTCTTGTAAAAGTGAAAAATAGATTTACTGTTTTATTAGATACTAAATTAAAGAAGAGTTTCTCTCAATTTCAGTTTTTCTATTTTATTTTAATCCTTTTAATTTCGACATATTTTGGATGTCAGGATTCGGAAGACAACTAAGCGACATTAAAAATATAATTATTATAAGATTACTGTTGCATCAGTAAGGAAAATAAGGCAAGAGACATGGTGAAAAAGAGACAATATCTATGTGATTTATAATGCAATATATACGAATGAAAAGATCCTTTAAATCATTCCGACACATCTTGTCAAAAATAACCTAAGGGTATGGTAGGTAAGGTGGTGGTAAGGTAGGTATGGTAAAATTTTGGGTGAAAGGGGAAAAAAGGTTGCGGTACAAATTCAGTGAAATAGATAGATTACAGAGATGGAAATATTTTAGCACAGTTAACCTATTGTTGTAAATGCTGTCGATAAATAAATATACGACACGTTATTATGAAAAATGAAGCTAAATTCTAAACCAAAATATAAAAAAAAATCAAAAAAATACAGTGAGTACCCTTTAAGTACTATCAACAACCTAATCTTGAAAAGAGACATTAAAAACATTACCACATTCAACTCAAAACACTAAAACTTAACCTAAATAAAACAATTTAGTAACAAAAAGCTTGAGCGGCAACATACAACAAAATTAAAATCTAAATTAGAGTAGAACGTCTTACCAATACAAACATTTGTCAGGTGGCAAGTTGCTTCTCATGTTGGTCTTACAAACTTGTAATGTAATCGCAAACACATTATACTGATTCTGTTCTAGTCGGTTAATTGAAATTGTTAGTGCCAAAGCTTTCATGTTACGTATAGTTTGTATACAGAGATCGTAGCTATCAGCCTGAGGATTAGTTAGGGTTAAGCTTACTAGACAAGTTCGCTATTTTGTTGGTTGAATTCAATTTAATACGTATATGTAATGATGTTAGGTATTATATTTACGTCAGTGCTTTATAAGCCTATTCTCTTTTGATGGTGATACAATATGGTGTCACTACGCTATGCTGTCGTAAAATGCGGCTAAGGTATTATTTACACATTATTATCTTTATGAAAACAAAAGAAGGAATCATCATCACCATAACAGCCCATTAATGTCCCACTGCAGGGACGGGCCTCCTCCTGTGACGATACTTGGCCTACTAATACCACGCTGGTCAGACGGATTGGTATAGGTTTTAATTTCAAGTTTTCCTTCTTTTTATTTCGTAAAGATAATATTCACGGATAGTCCCTTAGTAGTTCCTACGACACCCATGCCATAGGATGATTGTATTCTTACTCCGTCACCACACTATGATATTGAACTATCGGTACTTAAAAACTGATAAACATGGTAGGTCAAGTTTCACTCCATCACAAATAAAGATTCCTCCCTACATTGTTACATTAGAGTACTGCTACAAAATAGCCTACATAGCTATAGTAGGTAATGAATGAAAAGCTGCACCCCTAAGGAAAGTTTACAAATAAATGATGTACCGTATGTTTGTTACAGCTTCAAAACAGTGTAACGTAATATTAGGGAACACGATGTCGTACTAGTTCGTACAGTTTACATGCAATAACAAGAACACGGAACTGTCGAGTCACCTGTGACAATGCTATTCAATTTTGGTGCTTAAGCTATGTAATAACTAGAATCAAATTAGTTTGAGTTACAACTTTGAAGGGCTTAAGCACCTTCAGTGGAGGTAATATTTCTTAAATGTTAGCTTGTGGTGACAGCCTTATAGTACAGGATACCAAAACCCCATCTTATCTGAAAGATTTGTGTGTGGTGACAGACTAATGTTAAAGAATACCACTACTCTATCAAGAATGTAGTAAAAGCAATTGAGTATTAAAACTTGACTTATATGCTCTTTTTATATAATAAAAATACAACATTACATCAAAACCTAATGACCTGCTACCCGTATATATTACATTAATGAGCTATAATGATGAAGTATCCATAGTTTAAGCTCTGTAACTTTTCTCGTATTTTTTTCTTATATTTTCTGCGTGAAGCTATGCGACGTTGTTTTATGTAACATTTTAATTATCAGTATCACTTTTGTCTTACAGTAAAAAAGAACATAACTCAAAAACAACTTCACCAAAAAAGTAAAGAATCTTTACATCACAAATTGAAACATAAAAATAATACTTATTGTTATAAGAAATATGTTTTAAAATCGCTAAAACATCTGGTAGAGTTTTCTCGAGAGAGTTTTCATTATTTTAGTGGAAATAAAAGATTTCACTCATATTTTTTTAACAAAGAAACCGAGTACTGTGCCTCGGACGACTCAATAACATTTAGGTTGCTTTCAACGAAAATAAAGTGAAGCTTACCTCACTTTTGTTTGTTATATTTTACAAAAATATATCTTTTATAATGTATTGAGGTTGCGTTTGTTCTTTGCTCATTCTTAAGAGTACGTACACAGGTAGAATACTGATTTAATATATTTATATGTTTTGATTTATATTATTTTATTTGTTATTTAAACATCATGTAAGGTAACGGAAAAGCTCTGAAGAGTATATAGGATTCACAGATTTATTTTTTATGAGAGAACATTTTCAACTATGGATTGACCTATGGATTGGTCGAGGAGATTATACAAAATATTAAATTACGGGCAAAAAGGTTACTTTGCCTCCAACTGGTCATGGAAGATGCTAACCACTCTATTTTAGTAATTCTTGTGTTTGTCATGTTGTTGTTTTTAAGAAAATTTTGTTAACATTTTTTAAAGTTTTAGTAATGCAATTTTATCTGGCTTACATGTCGTTTGGGAGCTCGTTATTTAAGTCAACAACAACATTATGTTTTATAACAATTATAATATACTTAGTATCTGTTTGACTAATTATATTTTAATCTTATACACTCACTTTGTTTATCTAAGTTTAATTTTTGGGGATATTTCTAGAAACTTTTTTTAGACCTCTAGAGATGACTGGAAACACATGAATTGGCTTCGGGCTTTAGGTTTTGTTTTATTTATTTTGCTGGCATAATATCTCCGAAAGTTTTACGACTCCATTGAAATGTTCTTACCTCAATATCATACTGAGACAAGTTTAACCCAGTATTTCGCACTAGACAAGACTTATACTTTTTATTAATCGTTTGATAGTTCAAAACAGACTCGAGAGGACTATAATATTTCCTAATTTCCTTCATGTCTCGCAATTTAAATATAAACAATAAGGCATTACATTAAAAGGTTCATAATATATAATGTTTAATTCCAATTCACTTCCTCTTTATTTGTTTTTAGAACGTCTATTAAAATACTCCTTCTGATTGCATAATTACTTTAGGCCTCTAATTCAGCGGATAACTATAATTTTAAGATCTTTGGGAGTTTATATTATGTTTTAAAATACATACATAAAGTTACGTCTGGTTTTCATGAAAGTAGGAAGAGATAACTAAGCGATAGTTAAAGTTAAAGATTTTTTTATATTGATCAGTCAGCCGCTAACTGCGCGCTTACTATTTTATGCTTATGGTTATAGTATTTTAAATACATCATTATACAATTGTGATCTAGCTTTAGACTAGAAAATAAATAAATAATATTTGCCATATGTATTTTTATCATCCTTTTTTGAACAGGCAGTGATATTTGTTTAAAAACATGTTCTACCAAAACCTTTTCTACCACTTTTTGTAAAATAATAATAAAAACAATCTAATTTCCCAAAATTGTGACGCTTGTAAGCCAGAATGAATTCCATGGTATTTCTAAAAGCTATGAGTATGATATTTCTTAAGCCTCGAAGACAAAAATATAACGTCAAGGGACCCGAAACGATTTTATATGTTTAGAAGAAATTGGAGGAGTTGGTAAATCTTTGCTCCTGGCTATGCGGGCGTCTGTGTTTACAATTACGTAGAATGTCAAATCACTTCCGATGTTTTTATGTTTAAGCATTTTTTGGAAAAAAAAACTCTTATTAAATATACATTAAAGTATACATAACATTTACTTTCCTACTCTGACATTTACTTACTGTAATAGGTAGCTATTTTCATTTTACTAATATCTAGCACAAGATAATATATTATGACTTTTTTTATAAATATTAAATTATAAGTCACAGAAATATCTATGGTTTAAGTAGTCATCGGCAGAATTCAAAAATTGTATTCTTAATTTCTGGCAAAGTGAATTGAAAATTGAATATTTCCAAACATTATTTTTAATTAAAAATAATGTTTTGAACAAACAAGTCTTTATTTTGACATGTTCAAGATAATATTTGATTGTTTCTTAATCAACTAACTAAAACTAAACGTATATATTTAACCTAACATTTTCCTACAAATTTAATACAATACCTATCAAATCCATTCAATTATTCACATACCAAAATAAAAAAATTATACAAAAACTCGCCCGCTCTTTTCATGGCCCCTCTCTCACGGGAAGAGTAAAGCTTACTAAAGATGTCGCTTCCAAAGATTGCTTTAATTCAGAAAACGAGGTCCCATTATTACTCTGCTGTGCTGTTTTGTGGGTCTGGGATTAGCTAATAAGTGTCAATTTTGTTGAGATTCCAGATAACTGTTTCGTAATGATGCTGTGGAGTATTTTATGTGAGTTTTTTTATTAAAATTAAATGTGTATTTAATATTATAAATTTTATTGTGAATGATTTTCTGTTTATTATGATTTGGCAACTGCACTACTAAACTGGTTTTAATGAAATTTGACACGGAAAAAGATAATAATTAAAATGTATTTTTTTATGGTTCCTATCTCTGGAGCCTTAACCACCATGTTGGTCCTTGTACCCGATGCTGGTGGGTCTACCTTTTTTATATTTTTAAATCTTTTTTATATTTATATTAAAAATGTTATAAATGTAAATAAAGAGAAAAATAATAAAAGTAGTTGACTTTTTGTCTTTTACACAATAGAGCATCTAAAATAAAACTCTTGAAGAAATATGTTTAATACGAACTTGTGCATTTAAGATGAAGACTATATCGTAGGGCTTAGAGCCATAAAATTAAGGACAGGCCATATAGACAAAAGTTTTAAGAACGCACAATACAGCTTACTTAATAAAAATACTGTATGACTGTAATAATGACGACCTCTGTGGCGCAGTCGGTATATTACATGGCTGCTACGCAGAGGTCTCGGGTTCCATTCCCGGTCAATGCAAATGCTTGTGTGCATGAACATGATTGTTTGCATTGGTCCGAGTGTTTTCTATGTATAATATGTATATTTTTACAAAAAAAAAGTATTTAGGTATGTTTATCCGTTTTTTTTTTACTCATAGTACAAGCTCTGCTTAGTTTGTGACTAGCTGGCGTTGTGTGAATGTATGAGGATATTATTATACTTTACTAACTATGAATACCTACGTAATATTTAGAACGAAGTAAAATATAAATGCATTTAGTTTGTAACAACAAAGACATGTTTATCCATCCCCTAAAGGGCTACTAAGAACCCTTATCATACCTACATGACCTCTCCCCCCACCCCTAACATAAAAAAGTAATAAATAATTGAAAACAAAAGCCATTAAAAGGTCCTTTAGCTTCCTTTTTTATGTTCTGACATAAATTTAAGAACAGAATGTTGAAATTTCTTCTCATCACGACTTTGCCCTTATCCGAGACTAAAGAGGTTTAAAATAATGATAATTTTATACGTTATGAAACTTTGTAAAGGGTTATTCTGCTTATCTTGTTACCATTTGTACATTTATGAGTTATAAAAAGTTAATCAAACTTGTAAAATTCGCGGTCGTGGAAAGCGAAGCTACGAATACATATTTTTCTGTGGTTAGTGTGCTATGCACTAAAGCCCGATTTACACATCGACAAATACAGTAGCGAATTAAGTAGTAAGTTGTTGATTTGGTTGATTTAAATAGATCTCCATCTTATTTTTTGGCGAGTTAAGTACGAAGTAGCCCTCTCTCTCTCTCGCGTCTCGCCAACGAGATCGATTTAAATCAACTTAATCAACAGCTTACTACTTAATTCGCTTCTGTACTTGTCGATGTGTAAATCGAGCTTAATGGTTGTCTTAAGCCACAGTTTTCTTAGTGTCTGTTAACTTCATGTTTACAATGACCCCATGTTACAAGTCATTTTTACAGCACAACTCTCGTGCAACTTTGTAAAAGCCAAAAAATACATATTTCTGGTAAGTACCAGAAATATGTATTTTTTGGCTTTTACAAAGTTATCTATTCTGATAGGAGTTAAGTAACTCCTATCAGAATAGACTAAAAGGTACTCGGCTAAAACCCACGACAACATTATTATAATTTTGAAGGCAATTATGATCTTTATTAATCGACACATAAAACATTAAGCCAAAGAAAACTTGAATCATGTGGTACTCTTAACCAAGAAATTTAAGTGGTGGCACTATTGTGGATCCCATAATCCACAATAGTGTCACCACTCACCACCAAAGCTGATATTATCGTAAAACCATCTAAAACGTACAAACAAACCTAACTCCACCCCAACATTCCATGTATAAAGAGTCTTATATAATAAAATGATAAGTTGTCAAAGTTTCCGCTATCAATAAACGTTGGTGCAGCGTAATTACCGTACTCAGGTGTGGGCCACAGCGGTGAAACTTCGATACAAATGCAACTAGAGATATATCAGTTTAGTTGCGAAATATTATCGCCACTTAATGTTGCATTTTGAGTGAAAATTTTACTGATCGTGGTAGGAATTCTTGTATTTTATTAGGTCTTAATGATCCACTACAGAGACGGCATGTTTTTAGAAACAGAAAAAAACTTAGCAAGAAATGGACAGAAAGAAATTTGACTAGAGTTTTGATATCTTTTAACACTTTTATCAATATTAAGCTTATGAAACTTGCTGAGTATGGTTTTTTTTTAATACTAATAACACAAAAAATCAGATGTATTTTCCGTTGCTGATGTGGTTGCTCAAGGCTGAGGCACAACAATTAATTTAACAAGCTTAACTAATCATTCTTTAAGCTAAAGCTAGAAAAAATCCTCTACAAAGCTAAACACCCTTAGAAGTTTTGGTTTCAATTCCTACTCAATGCAAATCTTTCTGTGGAAAAGCTTGAAAGTATAACATGTCTTAAAGAATTTTGATATCTATACTAATATTATAAAAAGGTAAAGTTTGTGTGTTTGTGACGTTGTAGGGGGTAATCTCTAGATCTACTGAACCGATTCTTAAAATTATTTTTGTGTTGAATCGTTCATTTATCGGGGAATGTCTTAAGCTATATTAGTATCATGCGCTATGACTAATAGGAGTGAAGCAGTAATGAAATATGTTTAAAAAAGGGACGCGTTTTTTTCTCCGCCCTACGAAGTGGGCACGGCTTAGCTAGTATTTTATAAGAGTAACTACTCTATCGCATTATTCAACAGTCTGTAATGACAGTTGTAAGTTTGATTTTAAATAAATAAATGACTAAATAAATAAAAACGCACATTTAACATTGTTTCTAAAAGCTCTGCTTATTTGTAACTAAATAATGTTATGCAAATACGTGAAAAAAGGTAATTGTATACTCGGAAAAGCCAGAAAATATATCTGAAGAGCACATATTATTATAATATTTTAGCCGACTCCGAGGTGTATATTTAGTAGATACAGGATAGAGGAGGAACTCCATTATAATGAATTGCAGTACACTCGTCTCATGGTAGGTGCACTGGTGATTTACTGGCAAGAGTTTATATGTGTGTGTGTGTGTGGGTGTGTGTGTACTCATTGAAAGCGATTTGTGGGTACTGAAAAAGATAATAAAACCTAATATAAGCTTATATTTAAAAAAAATGGGTATTTTTATGAGTTAAAAAAATCTGAAAACCTACTGTTTAGTTATTTCTTTTATTTTAGAGCAACAAACATGAACAACAAATTATTGACCAAAAAAATAACAGTTAAGTACATACTGTTACTGAATAAAGGGATTTGCCCATTGACTCTATACGTCTCAATCTATAGCCAATGAAAGCCACTTCAAACAATAGTAAAAACCTAACAGTTTTTATTGTAACTTGAGTAACGACTATGAACTCATTCATAACCCGCTTACACCGAGGACTCACCCAAACCCATTTAATTTAAATATACTTGTGTTAATTTTACGACGTGATAACATTCACGTTCGGAAACTTGCACGAGCTTCAAAGAACATTATGTTTTTATGTATATTATACTAATTAGGTATATGAACACACTTCATCATCATAACAGCCCATTAATGTCCCACTGCAGGGACGGGCCTCCTCCCGTGACGGAGGGATACTTGGCCTAATAATACTACGCTGGCCAGACGTATTGGTATAGGGTTTATATACACTTCATAGATAAATAATTATAGAATGTGTAATTGTGTTACTAGGCTTATAACTCTTATGACAGATAGGCTATAATCCATTGCAGCTACGCAAATGTCTCAATGCAATGCATGAACATGATTGTTTGTATAAGTTTAAGTGTTTTCTATGTATGATATTTTTTACAAAAAAAAAGCACAGTAGTATGTTTTTCCGTTGTTTAGTGCCAATATACAAGCTCTGCTTATTTACTGAAGAAAGGCATGCAAATGAATAAAATAGGTTGTTGCTTTGCTACCTCATTCAATGAGTGTCCAATAAATTAGTAAGCTATGGTTCCCTTTATCACTGAGAAAAGATCCTGCAATAGGACATTATTGGGCTGTTAATATACTTATAATGTTGATTCCTAATAAAAAGGGAAAGCATATACACAGCAACACATTTAAACACCTTCACAATAGTTCCTGAACGAGTTTAACACTTACACTTACATTTAAAACAAAACACTTTAAACATTTGCTGTATTATGTTTAGGAGAGTATGCTCAAAGTGCTTATATGTAATTACTTAAACTTTCATATACCTTAAAACCTTACAATAAGAGTCATTTTCCAATGTATATAAGCAGCAACTTGAACATTCTCTTAAACATAATACAGCAGCACTTACACTTCATATTCCTTAATCACTTACAATAAGAGTCATTTTCGAATGAACACATCTCTTCAAAGTATGATTGTGTGTTTAATGTAAATGATCAAATTTGAACAAAACAATCGTTGTTTAATCTCACTGTGTAATGACGTCATCATTCATTTGTCTACACTTTGATCTGTTAATGTGTTGTTTAATTATATGTGTTACTATACGATTATGTTTAGACAACACATTCCTTGTGCGTACAAGTCAATTTCAATAAATAATTAATAATTTTAAAATTAATTAATAATTTCAAATCAATTTCAATTTAAGAGAATACAATATGTCACCACCCCATCTCATACTATGGGTGTCGTAAAAACCAACTAAGAGACTATCATCTTAACGTAATAAAAAGAAGGAAAACTTGAAATTAAATCCTGTACCAAGCCATCTGGCTAGCCTGGTACTAGTAGGCCAAATATCCCTCCGCCACGGGAGGAGGCCTGTCCCTGCAGTAGGACATTGATGGGCTGTTATGATGATGACAAGTCAATTTCTTGAGCAATATTCACTTGGGCAACATGGTTAAGGCAGACTTAACCATGTAGCCCGAATGTGTGAGTAAATAAGCACATTGGAAAATAAAAAAGGTTTTCTAACTAGTTTTGGATTTTTGACACGTAATAATTACGTTATCTTACGTTAACGTATTTTGCTTGAAAGGGCACTTAAATTGTTTAAGTAATTTGTTTTTAATCTCAATAAATACACAATGACTCAGTCACTGTATGACCTTCTAATGTAACTCTTACCAAACGGATTAGTAATATCATCATCATCATAACAGCCCATTAATGTCCCACTGCAGGTACGTACCTCTTCCCGTGGTATAGGGTTTAATTTCAAGTTTGCCTTCTTTTTATTACGTAAAGATAATATTCACGGATAGTCCCTTAGTCGGTTTTTACGACATCCATGGGATGAGATCGGATGGTAACACACTGTATTCTTACTCAGTGAACGGAGACATAACGGAGAAAGAATGAAAAGATTAGTAATATGATTCATATCAAATTCCCTTACTTTTTTTCACCGAGATAATACCTAAAATGGTTGACCCTTTCTCTACTTTAACGACGACAACCTTTACTCAGTGTACAGATAGAAAACGAAGTAAAGTGGTAATATTTGTAGAAGGCCTATGTCCAGAAAGTAAACCTTAATTGGCTGAGAAGATAATGATGATGATGACCGTAGGAGCTGGGATAGCAACAGTAGTTCTTGAACCGATACCAAAGAGAAGTTAAATAGTAGGTAAGTCTGACACCAAAAATAACTTCAACCAAATACCAGGTTATTACAACAACTGACTTCAATATTTAATGATCATGTTCGTGAATTAATGATAACATGTAATCAAACATTATATAGTAGGCTTTAACAAGTTATAACTATTAATCTTATACTAGATAAACGTTATATACGCAAACTTTAATGAGTACGCACTAGTGACGATGATACGAAACAGTACAGCTGAAGTATCGGATATCCGAATCGAGATTTGATTCGGATCTGTATGATTGAAAATAAGACGTATAGGTGGGATGTGCTACATTGCTATTTATAGAAATATGTAACATAGGCTAAAAATGATCTAGCTTTTACGTAATCATTCGTGGATCACATAAATCTTAACAAAAACATAAATTTAATCACTGTATTGACAGGCTTCCGACTAGTAAATGTTTATTAAAATATAATTCTCAATTGATGGACAGAGACTCAATTTTATTACTTGGGGCATAATAGGCTTGCTCATCAATAGCAGATATTCTGGCCAATGTAGCACATTTTTGTATCCTTCTTCTACTAAAATAGCATAGTTTATACTGTATTCTACTTTTACGTTACTGTGAGAGAGATTTATGACTTCATATTTTCCAAATCTTTAAAAATATTTATCATACAATGTCCGTAACTTACTATCCAGATCCAAAACATGTGATACAAATATCCGTATCCCATTCCGAAATCTCTTCTACATTTAATTTGTACGCTACGTAAGATCAATAAATACGTCACATGCTTAATTAAAACTGTACTCATACAAGTTGACAGAGCCGCAGCAAATGAACCGAGTATAGATTAAGATACGTAGTGTTTGAATAGTAACAATCTCTCTCTTATAAGGTATACTGTTATTTAGAACAGATACTTTGTAACTGTTACTTGATATTGATACTTGATACTGATACTTTTACACGCGTATTTTAAGATATTATATTTTATTATTTAATATTTTACAGACTGACAGCAGATTTATTTAAACATTATAACCTCTTAATCATTTCCCGACGAAGGAAACTAGTTTTACTATTACCATGCTTTACTTTAAACTGGTATAGGGTTTAGGAACACGTAGGTACTCGTATATGATAAAATGATAACGTTAATGCATACACCTACCCTGAGTGTGTAACAGTTATATATCGTCATTCAAACATTTTATTTTTAGTGGTTTTGTGTGACTCTGCGATAAGCGATAAGAGCCATAAAATCATATGTAACCTGTATATACTTTCTATGTACTATTTCTTCATACTCAATCAAAAATAACAGTAACAGTACCTGTTCCACCAACGAGTACATCACTAAACACAAAATGTCAAACACATTACAATACAGTATTCGTAATGAACTCTATAAAATTAACTCAACCCTTTGTCTTACAACGCGACAGGCATTCCCCGTATCGGATTCCGTAATACCGTTTTCGGTTCAGGAATTTCCACTTCCACCTTTGTGTATACGTTTGAGGCATGTCTATTATTTAGGCTATTGGGCCTAGATACAATGGTGATCAAATTATAACTGCGTGTAGATTGATATTAGAAATTCCGGAAAATTATTATATTGATATCAATTTCGTGGAAGTACTAGTGGGATTGGTACTAAATATTTATTAGTCATTGATTTGTAAGCTGGCAGCTAGTTTCAATAACTGATTCCGTGAATGCTGGGCGAGGTTGTTACATATAATTATGAAACGAGGTTGTTTCGTATCGTGTTTCATGTGCGTCTCCGTTGTTTATGTTTTAATAAGAAGACTTAAAGATCTTTTTTCTTGTAAAAAATAGATTTATACTCTTACGTTTATAACATACTCAATGAGCAACAAGACTCAGCTAATTCATCATCATAATATGAACCTAAATACAAGTAGTACTCAAAATAAAACTCTTATTAAACTATCTAGTGTCCTCAACTTCATCCGCGCAGGAGTTATTAAAAGAAATTTCAATTTTAAAACAATCTATACTAATATTATAAAGAGTTAAGTTTGTGTGACGTTGTAGGGGGTAATCTCTGGATCTACTGAGATCGATTTTAAAAATTCTTTCTGTGTTGAATAGTCCATTTATCGGAGAGTGTCATAGGCTATATAGTATCACGCTATGACTAATAGGAGTAGAGCAGTAATGAAATATGTTTAAAAACGGACGCGTTTTTTTCGCCGCCCAACGAAGTGGGCACGGGTCAGCTAGTAATTAATAAACGTAGCCTATATTTGAATGTAAATACAACCTATATCATTGTAAATGTTTATTATAATTCATTCAGTAGGTTTTACGTAAAAGAGTAACAAAGATCCATCCATTTTTACAAACTTTAGCGTGTATAAATAGGATAATAATATTATTTCGTTCTTTCTTTTCGCACAGGTACAGGTAACCTAATGAGTTATACAGGGGTAACAATGCCAACATGGTTGGACGTATTCCAAGCCAAATAAAACTTTATGGGAGATGGAATGAATTCCGCAAAGGATTATAACCCCATTACTCAAATGAAATGGTAATCCCATTGTTAATACATTCGGCTCTTTTTTTTTACTTTCCATGAAAAATTTTAAATTCTTCCTCCAATTTTTTTTGTGTAATTTATGAAATGTAAATAAAAGTATTTTGGATCTTTTTTTTTATTGAAAACTCCATTCAATTTCCCTTTGAAGGTAAGTTGAAGAAAGTTTAAAAATTATTAATTAACGGCTCAGAAAAGATTTATTCGTGTAAAGTTTGATACAAAAGCTGAGATGTATTGGAAAAGGCTTAAAAGAAAATGACGAGACAGCAGTCCTTATTAAAAATTGTGTTTGTATTTTGTAAAGTTCAAAATTACTCTCTCTACTGATTTTGAAGCAAGGAAATTTTAAATAAAGTCAGTTTGAACCTGACCGTTCATAAGCACCATAAAATTACTTTTTGTTTTAAGTTATTTTATGAAGAATTAAATAGAAAAGATATATTGTTAAAGCCGAAGGGTTATTGAATGGAAATCGTGTATTGTAAGACGCGAAGAAGGCCCCGTTGATGAATTAACAACCTTATCAAGGCGGCGGGAAATCAACAGTGATGATAATATTTGGAGGGTCCTATGTCCATTGCCATATTGACCGCTGGATCATAGGTCTGATGCAGAAGGCGGTACTGCTTGACACCCCACCAAAGGCACGTATTGATGAGGAAGTTCGTATCTCTGGAGTCCTAACCACCAGTAGCTTGGTCCTTGTACCCGAGGCTGGTGGGTCTACCCTTTTTTATATTTTTATTTTTTTTTATTTTTATATCTATATTTAAAAATGAGATAAATGTAAATAATGAGAATAATATTGTAATGAAAAAGTGAGTATGAATTTGTTTACATTTGAACAAAGAACCATCCTTCTTTAATATAAAGTATAAATATGTTACACTATTTCCCCAAAAATAAACCCAAAACGTCCTCATTCTAACACCTCTATTTTGGCCTTGATAACATTTCTACCAGCTATAAAAAGCCATCAAAAACACAAAAAACATTTTACACCCCAAAAACCTTTGACCGCCCAACCAGACATAATAGTACAAATGCTTTTCTGCCCATAAAGTTAGTATTTAACCCTCGGACAGCAGGTTACATACCAGAGGTTTAGTCGCCAGATTAATGCGTTCGAACCCAACTATTCGGCGATACAAACGCTCGATGCAAGGTGAATATTTCAAACTGGCGGATAAACCGTTTCGATATAGGTATATTTCACATTCGATGCAAAGAAAAGGTGAAAAAGGAGTTTCTATTGACATCGGTATTGCTTCGGACGATTTGAGCCTCGTTGTGATATATTTTGTGATGTAAAGAAATACTACGTTTTCACTTTTTTGGCTGTAGATGGATTACTTTACGTAGCGGAGTTTTTCATGTTGGTACCTTGCGCAATCAAAACAGAAATGACGAAAATTGTATGGATTTGCTTGCCAAAGATGGATACTGCCACATACAACGGTGGGCACGTACCAGAAAGATAAAAGATTTGAACCAAGCACCCGACAGTGTTGCAGTGATAGGCCTCCACTAGTAACGGAGGGAAACTTAGAGTACTAGCACCACGCTTGTTTGCCAGGCTTATCTATAAGGGGAATGTATCATTCTCTCGTTATCATACAAATAAATTAAGCGAATTTTAATAGGTAAGGAAATACGGTAGCGCCACTGAGTCCTGTCACCACACAGACAACTGCGTAACAATTAAAAAGTAATTATTTTCCAAAGTACCCACCATCTAAGTATGTATACTATGATAAAATATCTAGATGCTATTCGTATCTCCACAACATGAGATACCCTTGTCAATGTCCAACGGGTTCATGTACTGATATCGGCCCAGTAATCCTGCACTACTGATTCAATTGTCCGGAACAACGTGATTGATTATATTATTAATCCAATTGTTTTAATATAACCATTAGTTTACTAGATCCTAGTGGAAATTGGAACGTCACTGGATTATATATATAAATGCGTTGCTTGGTGGATATACTATAGATGATAGAGATACTAAAACGAAAGCTATGAGTAGTCTACCGCTATTATTTGGGACTCAAACACAACTAGTAAAGATTGAGTATAAGAATAAGAATGTTTATTTGCAGAAAAACACTGTTACAATGGTGTTATTAAATTAATAGTATCAAGTGATTCTACCGTTAGGCATGCAAACGATACATTAATACTATAAGTATGAGCATTTCACTTTATAACAATTAAACAATAAAATTTGAATAAAATGACAAAGTACTTAATATAAAGAAACAGATATGGCATTGTTTTTTTACTCTGCAAAACTATTCTATATTCTGATGCGGCATACGAATATTTAAGCAGGAGCAGTCTTTTAGCTGTATTTTAATTCGTTTATTCCATCTACAGTCCTTCTCCTAAAATCCTAACAGTAACCACACGTACTAAGAACTAATGTAACTAAGTAATAATACAAGCTCTGCTTAGTTTGGGACTAGCTGGCGTTGTATGATAGTGTGAGGAATAACTCAATTTATTATAACTTCAGTAGAGCGATAACGATAGCAAGGAAACGCTACAGTAGGTATATAATAAGTAGGTATGGTAGGTAGGTATAATAGTAATAATCTAGGCAGTGGTCCGGGGGCACGTGACCAGACATAATCACGAGCCCGACTCAAGTGAGCGCGGGGTAGCGGTACGAGATATAAGATTTAGGCGATAATTAGTTTTTTGTAAGAGTGACTCTACTCCGCTTGATTGTAAGCAATCAATTGATTCCATGAAGTTAACTTCAAAGGTAGTTATCATGACAGCTCATTAATGTCCTCCATCCGTGACGGAGGGATACTTGGCCTACTAATACTACCCTGGCCAGACGGATTGGTTTAATTTCAAGTTTTCCTTCTTTTTATTTCGTAAAGATTATACTCACGAATAGTCCCTAAATCGGTTTTTACGACACCCATGGAATGAGATGGGTTGGTGACATATTGTATTCTTACTCCTTTACCACACGGACAAAGGTAGTTATAATATTAGAAAATAAATAGGGTTTTGCACTATATTCCCATTCTATTTCCGTTCAGTACTATCGTTTTTAGAGTGTGGTGATGAACTAAAAATAAGAAATGGCAGTACCAATTCATGACCGACCCATAGATAGAAATAGAGTCTTTACCGAGCTATGTTGGTAACCAAGTGGTATAATTTCCACATTATCACGTTTTATTCATTAAGTCATTTTTCTACGTGTTTTGTTGAAAAAGGCTCATAAGGCTCAAACTATAGGAAAAAAATATATTCTTTAATAAATGGTTTTTATTAAACCCATAAAATGAAATAGTTTGGAGACATTATGTACTCTTACTCTGTCATGTCATAGAACATCATCATCATAACAGCCCTTTAATGTCCTCTGCAGGGACGGGTCTCCTGCCGTGACGGAGGGAAACTTGGCCTGCTAATACCACGCTGGCCAGACGGATTGGTATAGGGTTAAATTTCAAGTTTCCTTTTTATTTCGTAAAGATAATATTCACGAATAGTCCCTTAGTTGGTTTTTACGACACCCATGAGATGAGATGGGGTGGTGACATATTATATTCTTACTCCGTCACCTCACGTCATAGAACTTAAGGAATTATTATTTATGTTTAACGCTACAGCCTACAACTTGTACCGTACACCATACCCGCGGGCGTCAGGCCCAGTCATCTCAATCCGTGTTTGTAGGACGAGGCCCCACCCCTGAGCGATTCAGCCAGTAATCAGTAGAGCCGGTCTAGAACACTCCTGAATATAGCGCTAGATAATCACTGCACTAGCTATCAATCTGGATTTACTTGGGTTTGTTGTGTAAACATAATTACTTTGTATGTTAGAACTTTGTACTAAAGTTGTGTAGATAAGTCTTATTTTGAGACGAAGCTTCACAGAACAAAACAACAACATTAAAAAATCTATATCTATATATATAAAAGAAAGTTGTGTTAGTTACACCACTTATAACTCAAGAACGGCAGAACAGATTTGGCTGAAAATTGGTAGGGAGGTAGCTTAGAGCCAGGAGACGAACATAGGATACTTTTTATCCCGTTAAAAAAAAAAACTGCCAGTAATTACAAGATCTACGACTGCCGACGAAATAAACGCTTGCCTCAAATCGTCAAATCTATGGCGCTATGTGAAAAAACTGCAGCTGACAACAAACATGAGAGTTACATTGCTTAATGATATATCTGCTGAAGATTTCTCGGAGAAATTGCTGACTATCGGTAATGGTCAAGTACCTGTCGATGAATCGAGCGGATTAATATCATTTCCAAATAATTTCTGTAATTTTGTCTCATCAAAAGACGAACTTAACAACAATGTATTTCCAAACATTATTTCTAACTACAAAAATAATGAATGGTTGAGTGAGCGAGCAATTTTAGCGGCTAAAAATAAAGATGTAGATGACCTGAACTACATAATTCAAAATAAGATCATTGGAACAATGCATTCATTCAAAATTGGAATATTGACTGCGTCACAAATGAAGATGAAGCCACCAACTATCCAATTGAATTTTTAAACTCTTTGGACGTGCCTGGCTTACCACCGCACAATTTACGCCTAAAGGTTGGCTCCGTAGTAATCATGCTTCGAAACATAAACCAACCAAAACTGTGCAACAGTACGCGTTTGGTGGTTAGAAAATTGATGAACAATGTCATTTACGCTACGATAATGATAGGAAAATTCAAAGGTGAGGAAGTTCTCATTCCGAGGATCCCGATGATCCCAACCGATATGCCGTTTGAATTTAAAAGACTTCAATTTCCGATACGTCTTGCATTTGCCATGACCATCAACAAATCACAAGGCCAGGCCTTAAAAGTTTGTGGTTTAAATCTAGAACATTCATGTTTTTCCCATGGTCAATTATACGTGGAATGTTCACGGGTCGGAAGACCATCTGCGTTGTTTGTTTTTGCGCCTGATAATAAAACAAAAAATGTCGTGTATCACAAGGTACTTAAGTGAAGAGCAACCTATGTACTAAAATACAGATGAATAATTAATGTAGGTATTTCATATTTTTTGTATTTTTTTTTCAAATAAAAATAAACAAAAAAACAGCTTATTTATTGCCATTAAGGCGGAACAAAGTTCGCCGGGTCAGCTAGTAAATAATAAATACTCCTTACACATTCACACACCGCCACCTAGTCCCAAACTAAGCAAAGCTTGTACTATGGGTACTGGGCAACGGATAAACATAATTAAATACTTTGTTTTTTGTAAATACGTACATATTATTATACATAGAAAACAGTCAGACCAATGCAAACAATCATGTTCATGCACACAAAGATTTGCATTGAGCGGGAATCAAACCCGAGACCTCTGCGTAGCAGTCATGTAATATACCGACTGTGCCACAGAGGTCACCGACGAAATAGTGTAATGAATTATTTATTTCAATAATACTTATGTATTTTACAGGACCACACAAAGTGCGAGCTATGACCAGCAGTGGACGTCAATTGACTGATATGATGATGATGTAATTATTTTTAAAATGGGAATATAGACATACTAGCTGACCCGGCGAACTTTGTTCCGCCTTAATGGCAATAAATAAGCTGTTTTTTTGTTTATTTTTATTTGAAAAAAAATACAAAAAATATGAAATACCTACATTAATTATTCATCTGTATTTTAGTACATAGGTTGCTCTTCACTTAAGTACCTTGTGATACACGACAACGACATTTTTTGTTTTATTATCAGGCGCAAAAACAAACAACGCAGATGGTCTTCCGACCCGTGAACATGCCACGTATAATTGACCATGGGAAAAACATGAATGTTCTAGATTTAAACCACAAACTTTTAAGGCCTGGCCTTGTGATTTGTTGATGGTCATGGCAAATGCAAGACGTATCGGAAATTGAAGTCTTTTAAATTCAAACGGCATATCGGTTGGGATCATCGGGATCCTCGGAATGAGAACTTCCTCACCTTTGAATTTTCCTATCATTATCGTAGCGTAAATGACATTGTTCATCAATTTTCTAACCACCAAACGCGTACCGTTGCACAGTTTTGGTTGGTTTATTTTTCGAAGCATGATTACTACGGAGCCAACCTTTAGGCGTAAATTGTGCGGTGGTAAGCCAGGCACGTCCAAAGAGTTTAAAAATTCAATTGCATAGTTGGTGGCTTCATCTTCATTTGTGACGCAGTCAATATTCCAATTTTGAATGAATGCATTGTTCCAATGATCTTATTTTGAATTATGTAGTTCAGGTCATCTACATCTTTATTTTTAGCCGCTAAAATTGCTCGCTCACTCAACCATTCATTATTTTTGTAGTTAGAAATAATGTTTGGAAATACATTGTTGATAAGTTCGTCTTTTGATGAGACAAAATTACAGAAATTATTTGGAAATGATATTAATCCGCTCGATTCATCGACAGGTACTTGACCATTACCGATAGTCAGCAATTTCTCCGAGAAATCTTCAGCAGATATATCATTAAGCAATGTAACTCTCATGTTTGTTGTCAGCTGCAGTTTTTTCACATAGCGCCATAGATTTGACGATTTGAGGCAAGCGTTTATTTCGTCGGCAGCCGTAGATCTTGTAATTACTGGCAGTTTTTTTTTTTTTAACGGGATAAAAAGTATCCTATGTTCGTCTCCTGGCTCTAAGCTACCTCCCTACCAATTTTCAGCCAAATCTGTTCTGCCGTTCTTGAGTTATAAGTGGTGTAACTAACACGACTTTCTTTTATATATATAGATTAGAGTAGGTACAATATACAATATTTCTTTTTTATACATACAAACAACCTCAACAATCATTATAATAAATAAAAAGCCTCTTTATTTCTTGCAAAAAAATAGAACAAAACTTTATACTTAATCCTAGTTTTAAATATTAAAAGTAAACTGTAAGTAAGTGGAAAAAAAAGTTAACTAATCTAATTATTATTATGTAAGGTTTGCAAGAACCCCTCTGCAGGTGAAGGCCTGCTCCAAGGAATGCCATTTTTCTCTATCATTCGCTTTTATCATCCAATTTGTACCAGCCGTTCTTATTATTTCGTCTTCCCACCTCGTAACCGGTCTGCCTCGGTAACGTTTAACAAACAACAATCATTATAACAGCCCATTAATGTCCCACTGACGGGCCTCATACTAATACCATGCTGGCCAGACGGATTGGTATAGGGTTTAATTTCAAGTTTTCCTTCTTTTTCTTTCGTAAAGATAGTATTCACGAATAGTCCTTATGTCGGTTTTTCGCCACCCATGGGATGAGATGGGGTGGTGACATATTGTATTCTTACTCCGTCACCACACGGAGGAACCTCTACATTCCAAGAAGGAGGCAATGAGCGTAAGACAAAATCCTCGAAATTTGAAAAAACATGAATCCATAACTTTCATAATATTCGCAGCTTACCTCTACCCCTGACTGAGTGAATCAAACTTGACCACTTACACAGTACTTACTCTAAGCTCTAACTTACTTCACTTGAATTTTCTCACGATAAAGTTAATTTAAATTTTGAAGATTCCCATTGTTCCCTTTTTATTCGAATCTTTTCGTATTCAACAAAAATTTAACTAAAACATTTTGTTGGAATAGATTCTTACAAAAGTTTTGAATAATATTATCGTTGTCTGGCTAATTTAAAATGTTTTCTAACTCTGTCTGGGTTTAATTCATAGACCTTTTTTTGAACAAAAGGGTTGTTTTTAACTTTACAAAGTTGGTCTACATAATTTACTTAACAAGTTATCGTGATGTGATTACAATAACATGAGGTACGAATGGTGGCAAATTAAAGAACTGAATAAATGAATAAAGGAATTTGTAAATATTCCAAAAAAAATACTTTAAGTAACAGGTTAGTGGTAATTAACTAATCCGTAAGCTAGTAGGGTAAAATCGCATAACAATACTATTTATTATTATTATATTACATATTATAAAATAAATTATACAGGTAGGTTATAACTTAAAAATATCGAATTAAAAATATTTCTATTGTTTTTCATTCTTCTTTTTGAAATACTATCCTTTTAATAGCGGTCCTAGAGAGGTTTTTTCTCTGTTTGGCATAGGTACAGTCCAGAAATGGTTAATTATGACTAACGCAGACCTGGACGGCAAGGCAAAGGATTTTAATTGTTACTAATGGAAATTCAACCGTAAGAAAGAAAGAAAGAAAGAAAATATTAATTTGCATAAAACATGTGTGGTAATAAATAGTTCTTAAATTTAAAAAAAGTGTGTAACAACATGTTTTACCACGAATGGCATACAAATATTTACAATTAAATTAAATTATAATAAAGATATTAAAGTGAATGACTATTACAATTATGTCAAAAAAAAAAATTAAATTACAATGCACAAATAAAGACAATATTAATTAAAATAAAATTAAACGCTAATGCAATATCAATGTCCATGCTGTTAATAGGTACATGTCAACAAAAAAAAAAAAATCTAAACACAAATAAAATCTAAATACAAAAACAAAACATTGCAAAAAAAAACCAAATTAAATAATATTATCTGCCAAATAATCATCAATACTGTAATAGCACTTGCGTTGTAAAATTTCCTTTAATTTTCTCTTAAAAAGATTTAATATTAAGAGTCCTTATTTCTTTTGGAAGCTTGTTGTAAATTTTTGGTGCCATACAAAAAACACTGTTACCCAGATGGGTAGTTCGAGCGCTGCGCAGACGCAGTATATCGTTGTCACGTCTGTTTCGCTGTACAGTATCAGATAACTTTGGAAACAATGTGGGATTGGTTTTTACAAACAAGGCCGTTTCTAATATATACATTGATGGTACAGTTAGAATCCTATGCTCACAAAAAAATGGCTGACAGCTGTCTGTTACATTTAGGCCAAACATAGAACGGATGCAGCGTTTTTGTAGCTTAAATACTATGTGCTTGCCTGTTGAATTCCCCCAGAATATTATGCCATATCTCAAAATGGAAGCCACTACTCCATGATATGCAGTAAATAGTGTATCTACGTTGACAGTTAAAGACAGCTTATACAAGGCATACGAGGACTGGCTTAACCTATTACTAAGATATTCAGTATGATCCTTCCAATTTAATTTTTTATCAATGATTAATCCAAGAAATTTAGTTTTGTTCACTTCCTTTATTAATGTATTGTTATAGTTTATTTTAATTTCTAAAGGGGTGTCTATACGCTGACTGAAATGCATAATGTTAGTTTTTTTTAAATTAATCTTTAAATTATTATTACTCATCCAAGAAATTACTGATGTCAATGTATTGTTAATGTCATTCTCATAAGAGTCAGGATCTTTTTGTTTAACTGTCAAGGTGCTATCATCAGCGAACAGAGTTATTGGTTGCTCTATGACTTTAGGTAGATCATTTATATAAATAATGAATAAGAGGGTTCCAATCACACTGCCCTGTGGGACGCCAAAGGTAGAGTTTCGCTCTCTGGATGTATAGAGTACCTCCGTTTTTGTATTTCTATCTAGTGTTGCAATTACAGTCACGTGTTTCCTATTTGAAAGGTAAGATTCTAGTAATCTCAAAATATTTCCTCTTATACCGTAGCTCTCCAGCTTGTCTATAAGTATACTAGCTGACCCGGCGAACTTTGTTCCGCCTTAATGGCAATAAATAAGCTGTTTTTTTGTTTATTTTTATTTGAAAAAAAAATACAAAAAATATGAAATACCTACATTAATTATTCATCTGTATTTTAGTACATAGGTTGCTCTTCACTTAAGTACCTTGTGATACACGACATTTTTTGTTTTATTATCAGGCGCAAAAACAAACAACGCAGATGGTCTTCCGACCCGTGAACATTCCACGTATAATTGACCATGGGAAAAACATGAATGTTCTAGATTTAAACCACAAACTTTTAAGGCCTGGCCTTGTGATTTGTTGATGGTCATGGCAAATGCAAGACGTATCGGAAATTGAAGTCTTTTAAACTCAAACGGCATATCGGTTGGGATCATCGGGATCCTCGGAATGAGAACTTCCTCACCTTTGAATTTTCCTATCATTATCGTAGCGTAAATGACATTGTTCATCAATTTTCTAACCACCAAACGCGTACCGTTGCACAGTTTTGGTTGGTTTATTTTTCGAAGCATGATTACTACGGAGCCAACCTTTAGGCGTAAATTGTGCGGTGGTAAGCCAGGCACGTCCAAAGAGTTTAAAAATTCAATTGGATAGTTGGTGGCTTCATCTTCATTTGTGACGCAGTCAATATTCCAATTTTGAATGAATGCATTGTTCCAATGATCTTATTTTGAATTATGTAGTTCAGGTCATCTACATCTTTATTTTTAGCCGCTAAAATTGCTCGCTCACTCAACCATTCATTATTTTTGTAGTTAGAAATAATGTTTGGAAATACATTGTTGATAAGTTCGTCTTTTGATGAGACAAAATTACAGAAATTATTTGAAAATGATATTAATCCGCTCGATTCATCGACAGGTACTTGACCATTACCGATAGTCAGCAATTTCTCCGAGAAATCTTCAGCAGATATATCATTTAAGCAATGTAACTCTCATTTTTGTTGTCAGCTGCAGTTTTTTCACATAGCGCCATAGATTTGACGATTTGAGGCAAGCGTTTATTTCGTCGGCAGCCGTAGATCTTGTAATTACTGGCAGTTTTTTTTTTTTTTTAACGGGATAAAAAGTATCCTATGTTCGTCTCCTGGCTCTAAGCTACCTCCCTACCAATTTTCAGCCAAATCTGTTCTGCCGTTCTTGAGTTATAAGTGGTGTAACTAACACGACTTTCTTTTATATATATAGACTAGCTGCTGTGCCCGCGACTTCGTTCGCGTGGCGGATGTTACTTACTTCGCAATTCGATTTAATACTGAAAAATCGTTTTTAAAACCTTATAACGAACAGATATACCTACATTACAAACGAATTGTAAAATTAACGAACGAACCAAAACCTTTTCAAAGTAAATAAATAGTAAATAAAATATCTATGAAGACTGCGTCTAAACTTATACTGAAAGACATGAGCGAACGTCATTCTTTCAAGGAAAATCTTAACACCGCGATACTGAAAATGACGTCACAGGCACAATGCCATCTGTTGTCAAATTTGTAAGTTAAAATAAATGACATCGCTTATTTCATCATAACTGCAAGGACGCGCCTCCTCCCGTGACGGAGGAATACTTGGCCTACTAATACCACGCTGGCCAGTCGGATTGGTTGATAATATACGGATAGATTGGAAGATAATATTCACCGATAGTCCCTTAGTCGGTTTTACGCCACCCATGGGGTGAGATGGGGAGGTGACATATTGTATTCTTACTCCGTCACCACACGGATAATCGCTAATTAATTATGAATGAATACATTTGCACGCCACGTTATGGTGCGGCAGAATTACCTGCCTCGGTGGCGCGGCGGTCGCATTACATGGCTGGCGTGCATGAGGTCGCGGGTTCGATTCCCATGGAGGACAATTGTGATACACAAACTATTGTCCTTAGTCTGGATGTTCTTTGTGTCCGTTAAATTTAACGGACACAAAGAACATCAAGAACATCAAGAAAATATCAATTGATATTTTTAAAGGCTAGTGTGGGATTTGTCTTTTGTAAAAAAAATGCTGAGATAAATTATTGTACCTCACACCTTTTTACCATCTAGCAAAAAATATTTGACTAAACTTAGACTCGACTATATTATTATTATTATTATCTATAGATAAACTGCGTGCAGTATTTTTGAATTACTTAATAAAATAAACACAAACACTTTGAATAAAAATTTAATGTTTTGTGATTGTATTTCTATATTTTATTGTCAGTTTTGTATTTTTTTATTGTTGACAAATAGCAATAATGTGTAAAATGATTTTATAAAGAAAAAACGTGTTACTTATTATGTTGTCTGTTATATTATACCAATATATTATTAATTATTAAATAGTTATATAAGTGTGTTATAATTGCAGTTATAATAAGATTGTGAGAAAAGGAATGTTATTTTAATTCAATTTAATATTTATGATTAAGTATAGGTATAGTTTAACTTTAAAAAATGAAGTTTGTACGCCAATATTAGCAATACAGGAAAAGACTATTTATTTTTGTCAGATGTTTTGTATCTGTGATTAACTAATAAAGGTTATTTGTATTTGTATTTATTTACATTAATAAAAACAGGTGGAGTCTGTTGCATACTTTTACGCTGACCAGTAACTACTACAGTTTAAACTAAATGAATACTTACCAAAAGAATAATTTTACTTTAGATTAATAGCTTACTAATACAATTTATATTTAATTAAATTGTTTCAATTACGAAAAACACAAAAATATAACAATCAAGTAAACTTATAATTGATTCAATTTAATAAGACTTATAATTGATATTACACATACGATTCATGGTTAATTTTATTAACATTTAAAAGGAATAACTTATTAATAGCACTTAATAATAAAATAGTTATAGATTATTTAAAAACTCATTTATTTTACGATTACTACTGGTAACGCCATCTCGTGAACAAAAGAAACGAAATTTAAATTCATTCAACATTGAACAAAATCCATTTTTCATGAACCCTGATTTGTATTGGACTGTTCTAATAAAGAGATCTAGCGATATCTCGAGTAATACTTATCCGATTTTGATAAAACATACCTCAGTTTAAGCCTAATAAGAAAGGCTACAATACAATGTATTGGTCTTAAGATTATATTTTAATTCGTTTTAAAGATGTGCGGTAACAAACAGACAGACAGACAGATAGACATTAATTCTAAAAATTGTAAGTGTGTAGTGTTGTTGCTTTTTGACTTTTTTCTAGATTTTATAGATAATTTTTATCTGAATTTTCGAAAAGAACAGACATTTCGACCTCTACAGTTTTATTATAGTATAGAAGATAGATAGATTACCTACTTTAAACTTAATACCTAAAAACTACGTATCTATGTATTTTAATATCTAAAGCGCGCTTATTCCAAAAAGAGTCAATAAGAACCACGTCCGTTCGCATTAAGAGTCAATGTGAATGAAATTATATAGATGCACCGGTTGGCCGTTTCGGACGTTAAACAAAAATCAACCGTACAGCCGTACTCATACCGGCGCGGCGACATTTGGAAATTTTCTTTCATCTATATCTTGTGTGTTTATCAACCGATTTCTATAATTTTTTTTTTTATGAATAAGATATTAAAGTGTACTTTTGAAATATGGGAGTTTGAAAAAGATATGTCTATGCAAATTACAATATATTTATGTATTTAATACACTTTGAAGAAAACCCTAACGATTAAACACGTTATTGTGGCTAATATATAAAATATAGATATATACTATTCATGACTTTTTTGTACATCTTTTGAAGACCATTATTTTTGTAATACATATTTTTGGCGTATGATCAACGTATGCGATGATAAGAGCTAGAACGCGCTTTTTGTCAACTGACTTGCTTCAAATTTTTCGTCACTGCTCAGCTCCTATGTGTCTTAGCGTTATGTTATACAGCCTATAACCTGCCCGGGAGTATGGACTACAATCGTACCAAGTTTGGTTAAAATGCCTTCAGTAGTTTTTGACCCATGCGTGCACATACAGACAGACAGACAGACAGACAGACAGACAGACAGACAAAAAATTTATTGATTGCATTTTTGGCATTAGTATCGATCACCATTCATCCTCCAATATTAATTTTGAACATATATTCAATGTACAGAATTGATCTCTCTACAGTTTTATTATAAGTAATATAGATTAACATCTACATAATCGAAAGCTTGGGTGATATCACAATATACAGTACACACGGGCGTTCGTTTGTCAATATGTGTCATTATGTTCTCTAAAAATTCGTATATAGCCATGTTAGTTGTCATATTTCTGCGAAACCCTTTTTGTTGGTTGCAGAAAAGACCCTTTGTTTCAAAATATACGTAGGTAAATTTGATTGTATATATGTTTTTCAAAAAATTTTGAGATAATTGATGTTAGAGCAATAGGCCTATAATTTTTCATTTCGGTTTTATTGTCTTTTTTATAGAGTGGTTTAATTAATGAGGTTTTTAAGCTATCAGGAAAAATGCCGCTACTTATGCATAGGTTTAATATATAACTAAGATGGTGGCATATTAAATGCCCCACACATTTGATTATACATGTAGAAATCCCATCTTGGCCCACACTTTTCGTATTTTTCAGATCCTTGATTATGTTTACAATATCCAAAGGTGTACTCGGATACATACTGCCTAAAATGATGCCGCGGCATTGAAAAATCCCTTTCAATGCTGCGGCATCATTTTAAAGCATAGCAATTTATGTCGTATTTCTGTAACAGTACGGTTGAATTTCCATTAGTAAAAATTAAAATCCTTTGCCATGCCGTCCAGGTCTGCGTTAGCCATTATGGATATAATATTATAATGATAAGATAGGGAATAGGGAATTCATGATGAATTTATAATGTAGGTTTCTACATTTGATATCATGAATTCCCTTTACCTTAGTTATAAAACCAGACTGACTTTAAATAGTTTATTTCAAGTTCTACTTAATCTTATAAACAAGAATCTCGTATAAAATTGTTTTAAAAAACTGAAGATAAAATATGGCAAAAATAAATAAAAGAAGCTGCGGTTACTCGCCACTAAGAAACCCTCGCTCCCGTATCGGTCGATATTCCCAATGGAGTTAAAAGATTAAAAAGAAAACACGTGATTTGAATAAAATGTGCGGATGGCAAGCCTCGGTGAAGTTAATCTCTGTCTCAATTTATCTGTTCTTTATGGTTCGTTGGTTTATTTCTGATAATAAAAATTCCTTCTTGCTAAATTGGTCGTTTATATGGTATGCGTATATAAGGTCACGGGTTTGAATCCAAAAATCCATTGTACTTTTACTGTAACTTTTAATTATTACAATGATTTGCGGTATCTTTAAATGATTGTTTCAAGCCTGTATGTTGTTTTTTCCTTTTTTTTAAGTCCCAAACTAAGCAGAGTTTGGACTATGGGTACTAGACAACGGATAAACATACGTAAATACATTTTTTTTTCGTAAGTATGTACATACATAATATTTTTGTTCCGGTCAAATTGATATTTGTAAAATGCCTGCTATACAGGGCATGATCCATAGTGCGGGATTTGTGTTTATTTAATAAAAAACAAAAATAAGAATCATCTCATTAAAAGCTTTCTTGATATGAAATTCTATTAGACTAGTCATAGACTTACATGAGTTCATTGAAAGCGAATCAAACCCGAGACCTTTGTAAAGCGTTGCCTAACCACCACGCCACTGTTAGCAAATATAGCAAGAATTTTAATAGATATAATTACTTTTTTAATCTACGTACAGTACTTGCCTGTGATTAGAATATTTGTAAAGTTATTAACAATTCAAGGAAAACTCCCCGGGGCTGTAGGCTTTCTTCTTAAAAGAGGCTGTTTTAATTTGTCTAAGATAAGCTTTATTTAATTAACAATTAAAATGATAATTCTCGAAATTTTATTTCTATTACGTTCTTAAACAATACAGACTGGATTAATTAGTATCATTATTGTTGGATTAGGTTGTAAAAAGTATAATGTTCTTTAGAATATGAACGGTCCAGGTTATTTGCTCCCAGATCCTATGGCTCCAAGGTGGAGAAGCAAAGGAGCTTATCTTTTATACCTGAACATTAAAATATCTTAATTCACAAGATAAGTTAGGATATACGTAAGAAAGATTATCAAATAATTATTATACGACTATACCTATGGCATACATTGAATGTGTAGGAATAAGCAATAATATTATTTATATAGGGAAACAGAAAGCTATGTTGTAAGTTTCCTAATTACATCAATCAAAACAAGAAAGATAATATCCTGTACGAGACGAAGCAGGTAAAATATTATTTAGAACATTTCTTTACTCTTAAAAAATAGGAGAGGTAGGTAACAATCAATATTGCATATCGGATTGTAATAGTACTATAGATATAAGACAGAGAAGTTTGTTTTTATTCTGTTACCAGTTGTGAAAAAAAAACACTATACTTTAGAAAAATTGTTATAAAGATACTAGCTGTATTTAATTAAGTAGTATTGCAGAAGAATCAACCGAAAACACAGAATAAATGATTATAACATTGTTTAGTTAAGTAAAACTTTTAAATAGTCCGAATTGATTTATTATAACAACATCAAAATCTTATTTGAAGAAACATCGCGAGGAATAAATCGTCGATGCAGAAGCACAAACAACCTTGATTACGTATTCGGCCCTAGGCGATTAATCAGCTCGTTTGTTCCCTGCGGGCACGCTTCAATGACGCTACACACCGCTGATTGACTCCTTTGATTATCTTGCCGATGAATGAATAATAAACATTCGTATATTTTCAGTTATGCTCTCTGACCCGTGAATGTTACAAAAGCAAAATCGGAAAGAATTGAAAATTATAGATTTTGAACTTTTACTGTGACATTTCTGGGGTGATTGTGTCAAATTTGTTCTTAATTATTGACACATTTTATTGTTGTCGTCTTTTCTTTTGTCGATATTTCAAATATTATTAGAAGAAGAAAATAAACCAGATATCAACCAACAATCAAGAGTAATAGTAAGTAAATTTTTTTTTGTACTTATTTGTACTTGTCTTTAAGCACATAACATAACGAAGTATGAAGATAAATAAATTAAACAGTAAACAACAAACCCTCTAACGCAAGCAGAGGATTCATACATCCTTGCACTTGGATTTCAAGTGCAACATAGCTGACCTTTTACAATACTCATCATCATCATAACAGCGTATTAATGTCCCACTGCAGGGACGGGCCTTCTCCCATGACGGAGGGATACTTGGCCTACTAGTATCACGCTGCCCAGACGGATTGGTATAGGGTTTAATTTCAAGTTTTCCTTCTTTTTATTTCGTAAAGATAATATTGAGGGATAGCCCCGTAGTCGGTTTTTACAACACCTATGGGATGAGATGGGGAGGTGACATATTGTATTCTTACTCCGTCACCACACGGAGAAGATTGCTACTACTACTTACTTAAACGGATACTTAATAGTTTCCAAAAAATGGTATTTTTTTTAATTTCGAAAAAATACGCAAAGTAAACAAACTCAACACGCGAATGACTAACAAAATAAAACAAATGACGTAACTATGTTCAAATTAATTATTTTGTACCCATTTATCTATTCAAATGTAACAAACATTTATTCTAACACTGTTCCCATTATCCTCTGTTCACGTTTTATATTCAAATTAGTATCAACACTATTAATCAGTGCTGCAATGTAAACGCATTTAACTAAGTACGTACGTTACACTATTCTTTTAAAACCTATAACTAATGTTAATCTAGTTTAAGAGCTATTTAACAAAACTACGTATTAAAACTCTCCGTGTGGTGACGGAGTAAGAATACAATATATATCACCACCCCATCTCATCACTATGTGTCGTAAAAACCGACTAAGGGACTATAAGCGAATATTATCTTTACGAAATAAAAAGAAGGAAAACTAGAAATTAAACCCTATACCAATCCGTCTGGCCAGCGTGGTATTAGTAGGCCAAGTATCCCTCCGTCACGGGAGGAGGCCCGTTCCTGCAGTGCGACTTTAATGGGCTGTTATGATGATGACGTATTAAAATTTATTTGTCACATTCAGGTGTTAATGCTCTTCTTACTGTTAAGTCTTATTACAGAAAGATAATGGGCTGCTGTAGGAAAGGTATCCTTTGACATTGAAAGAAAATTACTAATTAGTACTTAATGAATGTGGACGAGGCCAAATCTATTTGCCAGGACCGTGACAAGTAGCGTTTTGTCGTCTCTGCCTACCCCGGACGGGATGAGACGTGAGATTATGTATGTATGTACTGTACCATTTATAAGGTGAAATATAATAACCCTTATAAATTGAAAAGCTACCCAAATCCTCAATAAATTTGATATCAAAACGACCAATTCTTTTAGTAAGCATAATATTAAAAGCTCATTCGTATTCTCGCCTCCACCAATCACTTACAGTGGTCCGTTTGCGTCAGTACGTCCATCATCCGAACGTACTACAAGTTTCAACCCCTATTGTACAAAAGAGACCCCCTCTTTGTGACGTAATGGGGTCTCTTTGTGACGTAGTTCTGTTGCACTGTTTCATTTGCAGATAGTTTTGTAATAGATTTTATTTAAGCTACCCGCTTGATATTAAATCTTTTTGAAAAAGGCTCTCTCGCAATTTTATTTAGTCAGGCCTCTGATGCTTTTGATCTCCGCATTGCCTTTTATGTGAAGGTTTATTTGACTTTTTAAGGCTTTTAACTTGATACGTTTTTTTGACTAAATTCGGGGTTGAAATGATAAAAGAACAATTAGTGTTGTTTGTGTGGTTTAAAATGGGTTACTTTGTGGTTAAAAGTGAAGGTATTTGGTTTTTTTAATTTCTAACGTTAGTAAGATGTTGTGTATATCAGAGATAGGAGTACTTAATGCTAGTTATAAGCCTAGGTAAAGCGTTGGATGAGGAGAATTTAGAGGTGGCCAATTTTAGAAGGGCACAATCCTAGACAGGACAATAATTGTTTAACAAAACTGATCGAAATTCAAACAATAAAATCATTTCGAAGAAAAAACTTGAAGCTTTTCACAGTGCTACAGGTAAACTTAAGGTAATTTTACTTTTTATTACCCCAAAATCTTTTATAACAACCACAAAGCGCCATCTAGTTCAAGTAATGACATAATTAAATTTCAACTAACCAAAACAAAACTCCTTTCCTTTTTACTACTACTCGACTGAGCATTATTTCGTTTGAAACTTATAATTAAATCACCGGTGTAATCGTCGAATATTTACGCCAACCCCTAAAAGGTTTGCCTAAATAATTTTCCCTTACAAAAATAAAGCCATAATTTTTCCTCATTTTATTCATTAATTATTTTCAACAAAATACTAAATTCAATACTTACTAAGAAAAGCTTTTATCTTTTTGTAACTTTTATTTACGATAAAGGAAGTGAACAATGCGTCACGTCTATACATCGACCAACATAATTTGATCCTTGACCATATCTCAGTCACAGTTATTTGTACTAAGATAACTATAATCAACACGATCGGAAGGGTCAACGAAAAATTGTCTTGTGAAGCATTTGGAATGTTTCCAAAGTGTCTGAAACCACGCTAGTTACCGTGACATAATGCTTTCAGTAGCAAAAAGGAAAACAAGTTATAACCCATGCATTTAACGTTAAATCGGACAGAAAAGTACTTTTAAGCTTCTTGTAATAGTTTTAGTGTAATTTTACTTTCTTGCAGTTGAGTTTGTTAACGCTATCATGAATAACTTTTGAGATTAAATATAATTTATGTAAACAATTAGTCTTAAAAGTGACCTGGAAAGGATGTTTTATAACAGCTTCTTATTAGTTACACATAATACTCTTTTTAAAATAATAACCTCACGCTTTTTTACCCTAAGAGTAGACAAAAACTATACGGAAGTATCAAAACTATTCAATCCCAAAACAGCATATAGGTATACCTACTTACCAAGCAGTATTAACTCTCTATTCAATCGCTTCTTATTTGATGTACTATCTTTATATGCCAATTTAATCAAAACCATTGATAGAGAGATAGATTTATACACCTATAGTAACTCAGAGTAGGACGAAGATATATTATAACATCCGTCCTTGTAAGAGTAATTTAATTCCACGCTCCCATATAGTAGGTAGTCATTTTTATTATATATGTAAATCACTTTATTACATAAAAGTGAGTACTTGAGACTTTTTGTAAGTACTCTGATTGTGATGTATGGGACTATACTAAAGCCTTTTTATACTGTACATATTATTACAGCGATTTTGTACAAAATGTTGTATGAAATGTGTTATATTATCATAGCCATAACTATGAAAGGATAAGAAGTTGATAGTTGAATAGAGCGATTGGAGCACAGGAAAATAGTTTTACAATTAGTTTAAAGTATTTAGTAAGTAAATTAATGCCTAGTATTATTTTATTAAACGGTAAAAACTGACTAAGGGAATAACCGTAACTACTATCTTTACGAAATAAAAAGAAGGAAAACTTGGAATTAAACCCTATACCAGGCCCGTCCCTGCAGTGGGACATTAATGAGCTGTTATGATTATTTTATTAAATTATTCTTAGTAAATAGATGTTGGTTAACACATTTACTGACAGTAGATTTAAATATTTAGTTGTTAATCAATAATAAAATGTATAATTATGAAAGAGCAGGGCTTTTACAAAGACAATGTTATGCCTTAAAAAAGTTTCAAATTTTGTAAATATTTATTAGTTAAGCTACTAAAACCATTTTTTATTTAATTTTTATTCTAATCACTTAAAAACATCACAACTAGAAACAAATTGCCTTTTTTAATAATTTTAAAGTTAATGCATAAATAAAATAGAGTAGTAACACATTGCCCTTGTATATACAATGACCTGTTAACCCCAGAACGTTACAGGCGTGAAGATATGCAGCGTGGTAGTAAGGACATAGCGTGTTACACGAAATGTACTGCACTATTCATTCAAAATGTTATTAATATTGTCATTTACTTACAACATTGTAAGCCACTTAATAATTAAAAAATATTTAAGTATGTTTATCCGTTGTCTAGTACCCATAGTACAAGCTCTGCTAAGTTTGGGACTAGATGACGTTGTGTGAATGTGTGAGGAATATTATTATTATAAATTTGGTGTAAGTAATATAATTATATTTTTAATTATTATTTTTTTCTTTTTTTATATTTTTTATTTATAAGTATATTTTTTTTTAAATTCAAAACCTCGATGGCACGGCAATCGATGTAGTGGCAGCCATTTAGAAGGTCGTGGATTCTAATTTCACGCAGGACAATGGTTCATGATATTCAAACAACAACTAAAATATCCACAAACAACAACTCCAAGTAGTTGTTGTTTGTGGATATTCAAAATGCATGTTTGTTTATCTACATTGCGAGATTTTGGCTTTAAAATACTATACTTAATTTATGATAACATGGCAACGTGAGAATGTGTACAAAACACAAAGCTACAAAACATTAAAATTCAACTACTTCAACATTACTTCAACATCTCCGTGTGGTGACGGAGTAAGAATACAATATGTCACCACCCCATCTCATCCCATGGGTGTCGTAAAAAGCGACTAAGGGACTATCATCTAAAAAGAAGGAAAACTTGAAATTAAGCCCTATATCAATCCGTCTGGCCAAGTATCTCTCCGTCACGGGAGGAGGCCCGTCCCTGCAGTGGGATATTGATGGGCTGTTATAATTATGATGACTTCAACATTAAACACAAATGTTGTTAAAAAGGCATTTTACTTTTAATTATTTAAAGCGAGTAATGGATGTATGATTAGATCATTAACAGCCCGTATAGTGCCACAAGAGGCACTTAATAAACTGCTTCTTACGTAAACTGAACTATACCGGTGGGACGACATGTAATCACAAACTATTACACACAACTGTGTAGCGAATTACTTGATTACTGTTTTATTGTAACGTTACTTTAAACAACTTTTAGAGTTGTCCTTTAGTCATCCAATTAAATGTAATCATAAGCTTTTAGCTGGTTAATACGGCAGGAAACTGATGAGAAAGGCGCAGGGCCGCACAATGTGGCAGTATAGTAGGAGGCATATGTCCAGAAGTGGACGTCGATTGGCTGATATGATGTGGATGATGATAAGCTATTATAAAGACATTAAAAGCTAATGTACATTTATTTTTTTTAACATGTGGATCCCAAACGGACTTTTAGAAACTGTAAATGTCATAAGCATGTTTTACTTAAACTGTTTCCAATGTAGGTATGTATGTATGGACACAACAAGTAAGCCTTAGAAAAGGTATTTTGTGGCAGATAAAACTACTGACAGGTACTTAGTTCATTCCCGCACGGGTATAATACATATCAACCATTGTTACTAGTTCTACGTTACCCTTCCTTAGAATAAATAGTCTGCCCCTGCAATAGGACACCAAAAGACAGACAGAATCACATGAAAAACCTAGACCATAAACTATCGATTCCCACTAAAGAACACTCATTGTCAAGCAAATATCAAAAGAGACTCAATACAATAAAATATTTTTACAGCATCCTACATACGTGTGGGAAGGCTACGTAATAAAAGGTATAACATATAATACCTTTGGACTCCAAGGCCCGTAAATTACCTCCGAATTCGGGGCCCCTTTTGTCATGATTGTCTCACGTGTAAAAGCCTTATTGGTTACTATTTCTTTGTACCTCGTTAGTCTGTTTGTGTAGTTTTGATAATAAATTGGGTGGCGTTAGGAACAGGTTGTCCCTTGAGTGTTGGATTATTTTTGTTGCGAGCCAATAAAATAGAGATTTCATTTTTGGTGTTAATTTTATTTTAGTGTATAAAACATTTTATTGTGTTTTCGCAGATTTATGTACTACGCCATCTAATTACAAACTAAGCAGAGTTAGAATTGGATAACTTACAAACGTACTAAAATATATACTTTGTTGTAAATATTATGCAAAAACCAATTAAATGCCAAAAGCGTCTTCTACCAACTTACTTCAGTTTGATCCTTGGTCGAAATAAAATATATTACTATTTTCTTTTTTTTACGTAATACGCGAATACAATCTGAAAATGAATGTAACTTACTTACTTCGTAGCCATCACCTTGTCGGTCTAGCCCACAGAAATCAGATATATGTGGTCTAGCCAAATGCTTTTTACTACACTAGACACTTTGATATCTATGATATTGATATTAAAGAAACACATGTCATGGAAGTTTGACACTTTATTAAGTCATTAATTTTCATTCACTAGAAAGTAATATCAACACTTTTGGGAATTTTCTTCATAACCACAATATAGTTATTAAATTATTCCTTTCTTCCATACACGTAATAATAATCATAAAATACAACATCAGTGTCAAACGTAAAGTAGACTTCAGACTTACCGTTACAATATTATGTACGGTTCACATAAAATAACCTCGTAAATTCTAACTTGACAGCTCGTACAGACGCCGTTTTTTTCTGCGAACCCTACTTGTTATTTTACGTCATTTAAATTATGAGAGGTATATTTTTTTATGTATTTCTAGTACTAAATCATTTTTGTGGCTTGTTTCGTATTTTTTGTTGCAAATTGTACGTAATGCCTTTATATAAATAATGTTGTGCGCAGACGAGATCATTCTTATTTTTTCGTTTTTATAAAGTAATATTTTGAATAATTGGATTTCTTAATGGCCTTTTAATTAGTCTTCTGAAATGGATATCCCTCAAATAATGAAGAGTGACTTATACTAGTACCTCACTAATAGAAAATATACGATATTTTTGCCGGTTTGAGCGAAATGTACTACGAAACCCTTAATGTGCATGTAGCACATTCCACAATCAGAAGGCTAAGAGATCCTTTATCGACCCTAATAGTCGTTTAAAAAGAGACAAGAATAAAATCAAGGGACATAAACACTAGCCTACATTGACCATAGACCGAGACATCTGGAAGTGAGATGCCCAGCAGCGGAATGAATAACTAGCTAAAATAAATAAGCAGAAATAAATAGTATATATAACGTCATTATTATTTACCACCCTAAAGCAAAAAAGGCATAACGCAACAAATTCAGTTATTTCGGTTTTACTACGTCAACCTGTACCAAAAATTTCACACCTATCGAGTGTCAATTTACGATCCCTCATATTGGCAACACCCAAAATTTTATTACTAAAAGTAATATTGTTATGGAAATATGGGAGATTTTAGGCCTCAACATTTTACGAAATATTGTTGCAAGAATAAATATACCATGTCATTGTACAAAAATAGGCATTTTATTTATTATTACAATTTGTAGTTTATGTAAATCTGTTTAGTAAGTAATTCTTTTAAAGCTCTTGAGTATCGAGTGCTTTTAAGTATTTTAAAATAAAATCAAATTAGAGCAGAATTAGATTAAGTAAGCGAGCGTGGCAAAATCATACACTGTTCAGAAGTCAATGTGTATATGCTTATCCAACGTTTTAGTTTAATTGAAACAATTCTGCAAATACGCTTGTCATTTAATCTCCAAAGCAAGGTATGTTTTGACTTCAATAATACCATTTTTAATATCGGTAGTTTAGCAAGTTCTTTAAATTTTGAAGTAGATGAGAATGCGTAGATGACACATAGAAAGCCTGCAGATATTATTTTACAGAAAACTTGTTGTCAAATTAGATTTTGCTTTCCTGTTTTATATGACAAGTCCTTCGCTAAAGAATATGTTACAGCGGTAGCAGTAACGTTTTTTTTATAATAAATGCGTAAAAAAATCTCAAGAAACAGCAAGGTGTTATTATTTGCTCTTGAATTGTCAGAAATCCCTTCATTTATACATTCAAGGATTGAACAAAACTAATTAACATCTATCAAAGATTGAAAACTATTTTTCTTCTTTACCAACATACTATCAACATTAATTAGGGCCTTTAAAAAGAAATTACTTTCACAAATTAAAATAAAACGCCTGCAAGTAATATAATAGCAAGTTTCACTAAGTACGATTGCGTTTAAGTACCTCTAGGCATTTCATTGCTTGGTTATGTCTAATGCCTTAACGTTAGGTGGTAAATGCCATCATTAAGTTTCACGTTCGCGCTAATTGTCTTGGAGCATTGAACCATTGTGTGGTGGAAGAGGTTACATTGTAACCTCTAGTGTAACCTTTGTTATCTGTTGAGCATTTTTTTGAGTAGACAGAACAGCAGTGGCGAAGGGTGGATTTTTATAAAAGGGAAGCCGAAGATTCCGTGGACTTTTGTTCTACTTTATATTACTATTATTCTGTAGTTCATAGGTATTCGTGAGAAAATGTTTCGATTTTACCTAGTTGTCCCGAACTCATAAACTTAAAATACGAAAATGTTTCTCTGTTTGGAAGACTTCTTTGATCAATTAGATTAATTGTTTATATTGCTATATCCTAAATGATTCTACATACCTACTTACTTACTTTTAGAATCTGAGAATACTGTCTGTAAGCCACTTACTTATACGTATCGAAATGAGATAATTGTATTAAAATGTTTCGTAAATCCACAGCGCCGGCGTTTCTTATATTTATAATTCAATTTCGAGAATGATGTTTTATCGCACATCACATAATAGGATAGTCAATATAATATAACACTATTAACCTGTCCCTTATAACAACAAACTATTAAATTTGCTGAAAACAATACAAACAAGTACTTACAAAAATATTCCATAGGATCCCAACGCACTACGACAAAAATAAAGTCAACCAATGCACAACACATAATACACAATCATAAATAATTAAACATACAAATTTTACTACTTTAAACAAGAAAGCGAATTTTATAACCTATTTGCAGAAAATAAATACAAATATCTGTTTTTTCTTCAAATGGTCCTATCGTTTACCGATGATTCTGCCAAAGTCAAGACGCAAGCCGTATAAAAATATAAAAACAAATAAATATAATTAAAAACTAAAAATTCAGAAGAAAGGCTGATTTCTATCAGATTTAAATAATTGATAAAAACAAAGGAATGTCAATGGCAAATTAAGTACTTAACGTGAAATGAAATGAAACTTCGTTACAATTGGTCGGTCCACTGGTTGCAATAGTGCTTTCTCGCTCTCGCAATGTTGTAGTTGTATCTTTTATCCTTGTCATAAGCCGATGGCCACCGGCTTATATGGTACCTTAGATCGACGAATACAAAGTGTCACGTGACCGTACGATTTCCGTACAGTCTGTTGTACTGGATTCCTAATTTCGCGACCGGCTTACTGCGCTCCGCGCATGCGCGCTTTAAGTACTCTCTGACTGAACCATAACAAGTTGTTAGTTGACAACCTTTAATTACAAGATGGCGTTATGAGTACGTAAATAATTATATTGAAAATTATTATTACTGTAATTATTATTGCGATTTACGTAAGAGAATACTTTTTTGTTTTATATTATTTTGTATTGAGTGGATGTTGCGTCATTGATTTATAATTGATTAATAGACAATGCTAAGCGGTTTTTGCAAAGGTAAGCCGGTAGGAATCGAGTTATATGGACACTTCGCCACTACAGAACAGGGAGGTTATCTAAGTGAGGTATTATAATTAGCAATGAACATGTATTCTAATTAAATTTGATTATATGTTAAGACAACGGATAGTAAAGGATCTATCTAATTCTCAGGACATCATAAAGGTCAACTAAAAGCCTGAGGAGAACTTAATAATATCAAACGCTTTATTCTTTATGCCTTCATTTATGTTTTTTTTATATTAATTATCCGTTGTATTACGGCTTTTTAATTTGCACTTACTTAGAGTAGCCTTGGACTTTGTGCATCTACCAACGAAGGCACAAAGGTTTTACATACATACATACATACATAAACTCACGCCTTATCCCGGCCGGGGTAGGCAGAGACGACAGAACGCCACTTGTCAAAGGTTTTAATTGTTAAATAAAACGTTACGTGTATTAAATTTATTGTTTAAATAAATAAAGTACTTATTTTATATAATCATCATAAACATTACTCTGTCTAAGTAGTAGAAGATCAGACATTAGTAACGTAGTAAACGTCCAAAGGGCAGAAAACTTCGTCACACACACCTCTCTTCTCAAGGGTGTCGTAAAAATAGACTAAACTATTATTTTAAGATCTGTCTTGGAATTTGTAGATCAAATTTTCTGTCTCTATTACCACCACCCATCTTTGCAGCTGGTCATTTATAAGGTCGAATTGAGTAACCTCCTTCTTTTTTGAAGTCGGTTAAAAACAAGGAGTTATCTCAAGGTAGGAATAGTTAGAAACAAAGTCACGTTTCTTAACAACTTGTACAAGGTAAAATGTTGTTCAAATTAAATTGTATGCGATTAACGTAGCGCTACGCCGTAGCAAGTACCGTAGCACTAATCGCTACGGAGATTAGTTCCCGGGAGGTAGCAATTGTTTTACCTCCATATATTTTATTGTGAGATTCACTTTCGAAACATGATTCTTTTTAAGTACCTTACTGACTTATTTAGAAATTAATTTAAACTTTACACTAAATTGGATTTACAAGATTTTTTTTTTAATATTACGAATTTTAAAAATGATTCTAGTCAAATTATTAATAATATTTAACAGCTTATAAAATAGATTATATCAGTTTTTTTCCTTTTTATTTTAGTAACACTTTTAACAGCTTCCTAGCGTATAAAATTTATGAAATTACATATATACCTATTTATTATTTAAAATTTTGATCTCGCAAAAAATTAAAAAGAATAATTTTAAACCATTTTTTTCCATAATACCATCTTGTTCTAAACGCCCATAATTACGTAACATGGCTTACATCTACATCGCTACGGCGTAGCACTAATTGCTACGCAACTCGTAGAGACCGCTACGGTTACGCTAAAGAGCGTAAGTTAATTGCAACGGGCGCTTTTCTACCCCATGGACGGTTTTACCCTACCTTGTGTAGCTAACGGTTATACCCTAAGTAATTCTGAATTTTCAGGAAAAATATATTAGATTTTACAAAAAAGTTTCAAATAAATTACAGTATTTTTATTTTCATATATATTATTTTTCTTAAATTTGGTATAAACAGATTTTTTTATATTTTTAACATAATTTATGAAAAATACTATTAAAAATATTTTAATAACGAAAAAAATTTTTTTCGTAAATCAAACTATAATCGATAAAAAAAAATATCGCTTAGCAATTAATTATAAAAACTAACTACAACTAACAAAACTCACCGATATTCACTATAAAACCACAGATTCTTCATTATAACTCATATTTGCATTCACAACAACTACTCAAAAATGTTGAAATAATTTAATATAAAGGCGGCCACACACTTGCACTTAAGGTCGCTCTATACAAACATCACGTATGAGCTTTCAGTTCTGTCTTCCGCGAGAGAGAGAGTTCTCGTGTCATAATCGACCGAGCATGACGCGTCTGTTGCGCGCCGCGGTCGGCCGCTGACTGCCGCGGACCAACTGAGTTACCTCCCTCCGTGCGGCAATGCTACTATTACATTTCTACCATTTTAGTAGTTTTTGCAAAAAAATAATCTTTTTTTAATCAATATTTTGTTGTTTTATGCAAACAAAAACAAAAGTTTATGAATTATTTTGTTTATTGCGTTCAATGAAAAAAAAAATACGGAACCCAATAAAATGAAAATTGACTTTTAAATTTAAGAATATACAATGATTACACTTGTTAATGACTCAAAAGTACTATTAAAGCAATAATTATTTTATCGCACAAAATCCGCATAAAATTATGAAACACAGCAATCCATTTTCAATTAGGTTCCAACAATTCAATAGTCTCAATAATCTTTAAAAAAATATATATCCAAATCATATGATTATTACGTACTCAAAGACACTCTACGTTGAAATACATTTCCCAAGTACTTTAAAATTAAATTCTCAACAAGTAATTGTTCCCGGAATTATGGGTGAAATCGTATTTCAGGGGAGAATTCGCCGTACTCTCGTTTGTTAGCTAGGCTCTTATTGCGCATGCGTGAAGTGGAGCCCCGCCCTGGCCGGGTGTTAGCTTACTTCACTCCAGTTAGTTTGGAGCGAGTTTCAGGTGAGTTCTGGCCGCTAGTAGTACGGTTCTGACGTCACGACAACTTCATAGAGCAGTTAGTATGCATTTTTTTATTATGTTGTAGTTTTTAGCAAAGTTGGTAATTTCATTATTGTAATTTTAATTTAAAGAAATTGTTCTTTACAATTTTCAAGTTAACCTCTATTTATATTTTGCCTATATGATTACTAGCTCTATCTTTTCTGTTATGAGACTAAGGATAAATGTACTATATAGGATTTTTTTTCCTATTCAATACATTTATCCTCAGTCTCATCTACCAAAAAAGTACAATTGCCAGAAACTCTAAATCAATCTCCTTGAAATAGTACTCGTAATAAAAATATAAATGAACCGGCGCGATCTGATCTGAGTATAATATGGGTAAAGTATGTTGACCCACTGCAAAGACAATTTAAAGAAGATTAGATGAAAAGGGGGGACGACTAAAAGAAGCTTGAAGTTGACAATCAGTAGACCGGTTCATGTCTGAGCTAGACAATAATAATATGTAATCAATTTGTTTGGTTATAAGTTCAATATGTTCGAGTGGTCATTTGTGTATCCCATGCGACTACTTATCCGTGAGGTGACGGAGAAACGGTGGAGTAAGAAAACAATATGTCACCACCCCATCTAATTCCATGGGTGTCGTAAAAACCGACTATCCGTGAATATTATCTGTACGTAATAAAAAGAAGGAAAACTTGAAATTAAACCCTATACCAAACCGTCTGGTTAGCGTAGTGTTAGTAGGCCAAGTATCCCTCCTCCACGGGAAGAGGCCCGTCCCTGCAGTGGGACTTTAATGGGCTGTTATGATGATACGACTAAGGTTTTCTTGGAAAAGTTAGAGCATGATTTTCGAAATGTTTGTTTATTTTTTAATTAATTATAAAAAAAATTACTTCAAACATTATTATTATTTTCAAATTCTTATAGCTTTCTCTGTAGGGAATTGCGCTATGCATAAGGTTCGCAACATTCTAAATCCACCTAACAAACTACAGACCACAAAATATTTCGATTCTGTATAGTCCTAGAAACGTCACGATGAGATAGGGTGGTGAAATATTGTATTCTTACTCCGTCACAACACAAAGAAATAGAAACACTTAACCTAATCCAAATATTAAGAACACCCAAAGATTTAATCAGAGCGGGAATAAAACCCCATCCCACTATGTCGCAGCTAATAACTATAATTACTGAACCAGAGAAGGTCGTCAAATTAAACAAAGGTTTTCAGCACTACAATGACTAAAAACACCTGTAACCCCATCACAACAGAATCGTAAAGCGAAAAATAATATCTTGATACTTAAATTTGTATGTAAGCGAATCGTTGCACGTTAACCCATCCCCCCTCCCTCTCCCCTGCTAGGTACGGGGGGGGGGGGTATTCATACGCGTCCCGAATATCTGAGTCCAAATGTTTTAATGATAGCTCTTTGATTGTAGAAGAAAAAACGTGAGGTGCAACTTTACGTGTTTCTCTTACAGATATGTAGATATTGTTTTGATAGATTAGCGTGAGTGGCTTAGTGGAAATATTGCTATTGGTTATTAAGGATACTCTCGAATTAATAATAGATGGAGGTGCAATCTCCATGTGGTGACGGAGTAAGAATACAATATGTCACCACCCCATCTCACCCCACGGGTGTCGTAAAAACCGAGTAAGGGACTATACGTGAATATTATCTTTACGAAATAAAAAAAAGGAAAACTTGAAATTAAACCTAAGACTAATTTTATATGATAGAACATGACAAATTAAAGTACCGTTTAGTTAACACTGATTAGATGTCCCCCTGAGTAAATTAAACTTTATATCACAGCTGGCTTTACATTAAACACATAAAATATGCGAAAACGTAACAGTAAGAAGATTTCCATTTGTCTCTCTCGAACAGTAAGTACTGCAGATACCTGCTAAGTAGCTCGCTCGGAATTTGGTTCACTTACCTGAAAAAAAAACAGAATGTATTTTAAAACATGGTTAATAATAAATATGTAATAAAAAACCTATTTATACTATGAGAACTCCCAGAAGAATGCAAATAATCATATTCATGTATTGATGATGATTAAGGTCGGCAACGCATCTGTGATTCCTCTGGTGTTGCGGGTATCCATGGGCGGCGGTGATCACTTACCATCTGGTGACCTGCTGGCTCGTCTCTCAAATTGAACAAAAACAAAACGAGACCAAAGTTATTGAAACAACTGTCTGATTTTGGACTCGGTTTTAATAGTTCGATATAAATCTAAAAAGGTAATAACAATTTCCTAATAAACTGACAGACAATTAGTAAAACGTGTCACCCTCCGAGAAAGTCCATTTCAATTCTCGAATTTCAGAGAAAATCATCAAAAGCAATATTTTCGGCTAGGAAAGCACACAAATTGATTGTGACTCAGCCGGGGGGCATTGGCGGAGACGGAAATGGAATCCACTACCCGCCGGACACCTGCACGAGACGCAAATTCATGTTTGTCAATAAATAGACCTGACCTGTACATTTGAACGTTTTAGTTTACGTAAATGTGTGTGTTTGTGTGTGTGTGTGACGACATTGAAAGTTTAATAGGAAAATATGTGTGATTTATTTTGAAGGTTTTGTGCGATAAACTGTACATACATCACACAGTTAGACCCTCCGACACAACGGGTTTTGTAAGTTGGTTAAAATGTCAGAGAAAAAAATTAGTATTTACATACCGTGAATAAGACTCGAAAAGAAAATGTATGATTTATACAAATCGCGAAACTCTTTATTAGTATCTAAGGTGCTAACTACTGTGACTTTATACACTATTATTTTAGTATAACTGACTTGTCCGTGTGGTGACGGAGTAAGAATACAATATGTCACCACCCCATCTCATCCCATGAGTGTCGTAAAAACCGACTAAGGGACTATCTGTCAAAATAATCTTTATAAAATAAAAATAAGGAAAACTTGAAAATAAAACCTATACCAATCCGTCTGGCCAGCATGCTATTAGTAGGCCAAGTATCCCTCCGTCACGAGAGGAGGCCCGTCCCTGCAGTGGTACATTAACAGGCTGTTATGATGATGATAATGATGAATATAACTATACTGTTTTGAATTATTTCTTCAAAAAAATGTGAAGATGCATTGTGATAAGTCTCGATACCATTTTAAAAGTTTAATATAGTTTTTGCTTGGAGGAGGCCTATGAAAGCAGTGGACGTCGATTGAGTGATATGATGATGATGATGCTCATATATTAGTTACCTGGACTCTTCAGGATTCGTGTCAATAACTAACCTAAGCCAAAACAGTCACACAATGAAGTATCAAAAACTAAATAATAATCACAAATCATAATTAATTTATTTATTCTCTTACAAACATAATTTCTCATTTATTACAAATTATGTTGTTACAAACAAGAAAGAACAGAGGGAACATAATGAATAGCGTTTTTTATAACTTTACAGACTGATTTACCTATCATTGTACTAATTAGTTTGTTAAGAAAATGTTGCAAGAGCTTTCTCTACATTTACGTTGTTGTAAAATAATAAAATTACTTGGCTTTGTGTTTGTATTTATTTTAGAAAAATATCTCTTTTTCCCATCGTAATAGCTCAATAGTGACCACTGCTAGAAAGAGCTAGACTCAATAAGTAAGGGATACTTAATTCGGATAGGTTTTTTAATTGCCTAAACGTTGTAAGTGCCTACCCTGGAAATAAATAAGGCTTTGTTTAAGCCTCGATCAAAGGACACATCATAGAGTTTAGAAAAAACTGCACCTGGTAGTTAATTCTAGGGGCTCACGTATTTAATTTTGTCCGCTTTGGAATCTTTAGGAACGCTAATGTACTTTTACTAAATTTTACAATACCTATTAATGTAGACCTTTGTTTTCTTCAAGTGAGTTTTTGTTGAACTTAAAAATGGAAGCATGAATGCGCGTTTCCAGAAACGATCATCTTAGTGCACAAAAAAACAGTTCTGATACTCTGTTCATATAACTAAACTCGAGAGCAAAAGTTCCGGGTCACTAGCATTTACTTCAATATCTTGAAAACGAATAAAGCTATCGTATTGAAATAAATTGAACTTTATAGACAATTTAATAATCTTTCATTAAACATATAAAAACTTATTGATTGGCGGTAAGTAATGGCATTAAAAAAGTTATAAAAAAAAAGATCCATTTTTTTTAAATCAGAACTTCTAATTTTCACTACTGTTTTTGCTTTTGTTTTTGTTCTGTCATAAAATGTATTTATAAGGAGTCATCCAGGTATCCAATAGTCATTATTAAAGTGGTAATTATGTCACTCACACCTGAGGAATGTACGAGAATCCTCACGATCCTGGAAAATGGGAGCAGTCAGCGAGAAACAGCAAGAATAGTCGGTGTATCGTTGTCTACAGTTTAGCGTGTTCGCCAGCGGTTTCTAGAAACTGGTTTGAACCTACGCAGACCAACAACAGGCAGACCCAGGTGTACGACGGCACGGGAAGATCGATATTTAGTGAACTCTATGCTACGAAATCGGTTTCTTACGGGAACAGCACTGACTCATCATTTTTTAGGACTTGGTGGAAGCAGCCCTTCTGCTTGGACTGTAAGACGGCGACTTGCTGAAGGTAATTTGAAACCATTTAGACCCGCAAATGGTCCGAAACTCGACAGACACCATCGTATAGCAAGACGAATTTATGCACGCGAACACTCGAATTGGACGAATCAAAATTTATGCTGTATACACACGACGGAAGGGCAAAGGTGTACAGAAGACCAGGAGAAAGATTTATGCAAGCCTGTATTGAAAAAAAAGGTGTCATACGGTGGTGGTTCGGTACTCGTGTGGGCTGGAATTTCTGCGGAAAGCCGAACAGAGCTTGTACTGATCGAAAACGGTACTCTTAATGGCGTAAGATACGTGGATGAAATCCTCAACGAGCACGTCGGTCCATTTATGGCAAGACTTGGTGAGAATGCCATCTTTATGCTCGTGTAGTGCAAGACTACCTTGATGAGGTGAATATTCGTCCCATGGTGTGGCCAGCACGTAGCCCCGACCTCAACCCAAGCGAGCACGCCTGGGACGAGCTCGGACGACGGGTAAGACAACAAGATCCTCCTTTAATTACGCTTAGTGACTTGAAACATGCATTGGTAGAGGAATGGGAGAACATTCCCCAACAGTGTTTCAGAAACTTGGTGTACAGCATGCCCAATCGCATTGCAGCAGTCCAGACAGCACGTGGGGGTAATACCAAGTACTAAACCGTGTTAAAACTACTTGTAAATATAAAAAATTCAATATTTTCAGTTTTGGTTTTACAAGCAAAATGACGCCATTTTTAATTTGTCCTTTTAAACATAATAAAATAAATGGTCAGTAGTAAATGTAATGCATTTTATTTTAGTAACATTAAATTGTCTATAAAGTTCAATTTATTTCAATACGATAGCTTTATTCGTTTTCAAGATATTGAAGTAAATGCTAGTGACCCGGAACTTTTGCTCTCGAGTGTATTAGAACGGTCATATTATTATTATTTCCTGTATCGAATATACTACTTAATCTAAAATATAGTAGCCTCATCATTTTAACAGCCCATTAATGTCCTACTGCAGGGACGGGCCTCCTCCCGTGACAGAGGGATACTTGGCCTACTAATACCACGCTGGCCAGACGGATTGGTATAGGGTTTAATTTCAAGTTTTCCTTCTTTTTATGTAAAGGTAATATTCACAGATAGTCCCTTAGTCGGTTTCTACGACACACGTGGGATGAGATGGGGTGGTGACATATTGTATTCTCACTCCGTCACCACACGGATAAACCAATATAGTAGCCTAAACATAGTACATTTTTAAAGCCCATTAAGTGTATAATCGTTTACAATGGGAGCGATAGGGTGATTTCCAGTTGACTGGCGGTCTAACCAGCTGTGAGGTGATCATTGATGCGGCACTGGACTTAGTGCTTACGTTAGCAACGAGAAGTCAAAAATATCTTGCTGCTTTGTGTGGTGTGCTGCCTGTTTATCTTGTTTTGTTTATAGACTAATTACGTAAGTCACAATCGGAGGGTGTAAGAAGGAAACTAGAATCACTTAAAACGAGATTTATTGTTATTATTACAATCTAATTAATATAAAGATGAATGAATTCGATGTTAGAACTACATTCTATCTATACTAACTACTAACTTACAAGTACTAAACTGAATTACAACTTAAGATACGACTACATTATAACTGATGATTCTTCTCTTGAGATGTCTTTATATAAAACTATAAAATAAGGTCGAATGTAATCGAACTGCAACTGGTCGGTCATACTTGCTGATGCTGCGCCTCGTGCTTGATTTCTTAACAACTGCTGATTCTGCTGATTCAGGCCACGAGAAGTGATTGAGGTCACGGACGAATGGGGTTCTTCCTCGTGGTCAAACTATTTTGTCTAACTAGTTTGACCACGAGGAATTTTGACAATTCCTCGTGGTCAAACTTCCTATCTATTTAAAACGAACACCATGTGTCTAGTTTTAAAATGAAATTGTACAGGTATATTCAAAAGCTTTCTTACTCATAGTCAAACTAGTTTAATTTGTTTTAAGTCAAACTAGTTTGACTATAAGGAATTGCGTTTTTTCTCCCTTTTATCGCATAAGGACAGATTCTCATATAGACAGATTCTCAAAAAGACAGAAATGGTATACACACTTTCATGCAAATTCTTAGGACATAAAAGTGAGTCTCGCTGTAATAGAATTAAAGGAACTTTGACAAAACAAATTAACGTCGACTAAACAAAAGATGAATTAAAACAAATAAAAATTAATTATAATTTATAATAATTTTTTTCATAAAAAGTTTATTTATAGGTACTTAAGTCTATTTTTCTGTAGGTTTTACAATAACATTATTTTCATCAACAAACCTATATTGCGGTCAAGCAAAGTCTTTCACGATGACCCAAAAATGTTTTAATTTTACGAAGCGTCTTTGCCAAATTTTCACCATTTTTAAAGTGAATTTTAATGATTTTAATGCGTTGTTTAGGTGTATATCGTTCTATTTTCATTAATGGCATACTTTTCATATTCATTCAAAATACAGCTTCAAATTATTTTTCTTGTCCTAACTTAATCAAATTTATTTACAAAATTGGTCTGGCAAGTTGTGTCAGTGTTCCTTTTTTACGCTTTATGAATTTTATGTCCATATTTAATGCACTAAGTGTAGCTCTCTAATTATTGAAACAAGAAAAAGCAAAGGCAAATAAAAACAGGAAAATAATACAAGTGACATGGACATACAAATTGTCAATTTATTTTTATTTATACCTGTACTATTATATTTCATAGCATACAGTATGTTCTGTAAAAAGGTTATGCTAGTTTGTACGTAGTAGCACGGATACGTAACAGACTGTCATTTATTTTGTTTGAGAATACTTGTTTATGTAAATATGTGCTTTTGTTGTCATTATTAATGACTGTTGAGTAGGTACAAGGCTTGATCAACTTTACTTAGAATATGAGTATAAAATAAAAATATTCCTCACATATTCACGCAACGCCATCTAGTCCCAAACTAAGCAAAGCTTGTACTATGGGTACTAGACAACGGATAAACATACTAAAATACTTTTTTTTGTAAATACATACATTATACACCCAGACCAATGCAAACAATCATGTTTATGTACACAAAGATTTGCATTGAGCGGGAATCGAACTTGAGACCTCTGCGTAGCAGTCATGCTATATAACCACTACGCCACAGAGGTCGTCAATGAAAGAAAATTGTGATAGTTGGTATCGAAATGAAACTTGAAATAAAACATTTAACCACCAGTCTGATTAGCGTGGTAATCACAGAAATATAAACAACTGATATCTGTGGTGGTGATAGAACTATACGGTTATTAACACGATTAATTGTGGTAAATATTGAAACTATCTACCTTTGAGGCACTCGACGTTTCGGCCAGATTAAACCAGCCGTGGTTACGAGATGACTATGATGAGAGTCATCTCGTGACCATGGCTGGTGAAACCTGGCCGAAGATAATACATTATGATCATCATATTATTATCAGCAATGGATGTCCACTGCTGGACAAGACTCCTATAAATATCTTTGCTTTGCGCAACAACCTCTGTGGTCGACGACCTCTATCGCGTAGTGGTCATTTAACAAGACTGCTATGCAGAGGTCTCGGGTTCGATTCCCGCTCAATGCAAATCTTTGTGTGCATTAACATGATTGTTTGCATAGGTCTGAGTGTTTCTATGTATAATAAGTATGTTTTTACAAAAAAAAACAAAAGTATTTAAGTATGTTTATCCGTTGTCTAGTACCCATGGTACAAGCTCGGCTTAGTTTAAGACTAGATGGCGTTGTGTGAATGTGTCACGATTATTTATTTAATTATAACAATGATGCCTCGCTTAGACAGATGACAAATCAGAAAAATCTTTTCAAACCACTAAAAACCACTAAATCGCTACATCCATTACTAATTACGAAAACAGCTGTAGTAGAGGCTATCACGAGAGTTATCAACGTACACTAAACCCATATAAAGGTAAATAAAGATAAAAAAGGTACCGATTAACGAAACTTAACGATTGTATCGCGTGTTTTACTTACGAGTTTGTACGTGCGTGTTAGTATGTGTGAAATTTGTTGTATTGTTATTTTAATAAATCTGTTAGATTAAGTAGTTATATTAGATTTTAGGTTCTTGCTACTCGTGTGCTTGCTCGTGGGAATACAAAATGACACCATCCTTCCTTATCGTCATCTTCTTTATAGTTTGTGAAAAAGACAAGTTCATTAAACATAAAATTTGTCGAAACATGATTTGAAACAAATTCTGAAACAATAAAAAAGTTTTTAAGTATGTTTATCCGTTGTCTAGTACCCATAGTACAAGTTTTGCTTAGTTTGGGTCTAGATGGCGTTGTGTGAAAGTGTGAGGAATATTTAGTATTTATATATTATTCTTTTTAATTCTTTAATGCAGTTTATGCTGGTAAATAGCTGCTTTTTGGCTCGCTCTATGGGTATCCGTGTGGTGACGGAGTAAGAATACAACATGTCACCACCCCATCTCATCCCATGGGTGTCGTAAAAACCGACTAAGGGACTATCCGTCAATATTATCTTTACGAAATAAAAAGAAGGAAAACTTGAAATTAAACCCTATACCAATCCGTCTGGCCAGCGCGGTATTAGTAGGCCAATATCCCTCCGTCACGGGAGGAGGCCCGTCCCTGCAGTGGGACATTAATGGGCTGTTATATTAATATGATGGGCTATAACAAAAAGATTTCGGATTCCCTATACCCTTACAGAGTATGGTCGTAAATGTATCACTTTAAGTCTCAGCTCTTGTCGTTATCAATAAGTTGCATTTTAAAACAATCTACAAAACTACTCCCGATAAAAATGCCTATCAAATCTAGTAATTTTCAAAATTTCAACCTGTTACTACCAGTAATACACAATCTAGTACAATTCACTTCACATCTTTAGTACAGTATAGTACATAGTACACATAATATGTGTACTACACATGTATATAATTTAAGGCTCGGCAATTTCCGCACGTCCAACAGTCGTCCCGTCTATCGGCCGGGGACACACTGGGGGATTACTAAGTCTTTCATTTAATATTTATTGCATTTATTTTCTTGACAGTTTTGCTTTTCTATTTAGAAGTGTGAAAAGTTACTTGTTAAAGTTTTTTATTTTAATGGTAGGTACTGTTTTGAGGCTTAAAGTTGTTTAGAATGGCAGTAAGGGTCATGTATGAATGGGGACGAAGCAAAGCTGGCTTCCAAAGATTGTAGTAGTATCTGCCTAGCTCCATTGCAACATGACATAAGTATGTAGCGTCATCTAGCAACTTACTCAAGCAAACACCTACACTATCTCAGTACCCCCCATCATCAACAGATATTGCCACTAATTACGTCCTGAATCGCGATATCAAGATTCGCACATCGATTCCGCATATATACAACGTCCAACGAACAACCGTTAGGTTTTGGTTGAGGGCCATCCGCCCCACCACAACCCGTGTAAAGTAGTAACTGTCGTCAGAGACAAACTACTCGTCCACAACAAAAAAAACAACCGTTAGGCAGAGTTCGCCCTCCAGGCACGATCGCCCTCGCTTGGTCGGGGGATCCTCCCCTTTTCGTTGCCGTGATGCTGTTACGTCCCCGCGACCTCCACAACATTCCAGAAACATGAATACTGATGCAAGCCTTAATTAGCATGTTCTTATTAAGTAAAAACATAACTTAGCAGATTCATCATAAGTCATAAGTCATTTATTCGTTACAAAATAATTTGTGTTGAAATTACATAATCAAATGAAAGTACAATCTATATCTATACTTATAATAAAACTGTAGAGAGATCAATTCTGTACATTGAATATATGTTCAAAATTAATATTGGAGGATGAATGGTGATCGATACTAATGCCAAAAATGCAATCAATAAATTTTTTGTCTGTCTGTCTGTCTGTCTGTCTGTCTGTCTGTCTGTCTGTCTGTATGTGCACGCATGGGTCAAAAACTACTGAAGGCATTTTAACCAAACTTGGTACGATTGTAGTCCATACTCCCGGGCAGGTTATAGGCTGTATAACATAACGCTAAGACACATAGGAGCTGAGCAGTGACGAAAAATTTGAAGCAAGTCAGTTGACAAAAAGCGCGTTCTAGCTCTTATCATCGCATACGTTGATCATACGCCAAAAATATGTATTACAAAAATAATGGTCTTCAAAAGATGTACAAAAAAGTCATGAATAGTATATATCTATATTTTATATATTAGCCACAATAACGTGTTTAATCGTTAGGGTTTTCTTCAAAGTGTATTAAATACATAAATATATTGTAATTTGCATAGACATATCTTTTTCAAACTCCCATATTTCAAAAGTACACTTTAATATCTTATTCATAAAAAAAAAAATTATAGAAATCGGTTGATAAACACACAAGATATAGATGAAAGAAAATTTCCAAATGTCGCCGCGCCGGTATGAGTACGGCTGTACGGTTGATTTTTGTTTAACGTCCGAAACGGCCAACCGGTGCATCTATATAATTTCATTCACATTGACTCTTAATGCGAACGGACGTGGTTCTTATTGACTCTTTTTGGAATAAGCGCGCTTTAGATATTAAAATACATAGATACGTAGTTTTTAGGTATTAAGTTTAAAGTAGGTAATCTATCTATCTTCTATACTATAATAAAACTGTAGAGGTCGAAATGTCTGTTCTTTTCGAAAATTCAGATAAAAATTATCTATAAAATCTAGAAAAAAGTCAAAAAGCAACAACACTACACACTTACAATTTTTAGAATTAATGTCTATCTGTCTGTCTGTCTGTTTGTTACCGCACATCTTTAAAACGAATTAAAATATAATCTTAAGACCAATACATTGTATTGTAGCCTTTCTTATTAGGCTTAAACTGAGGTATGTTTTATCAAAATCGGATAAGTATTACTCGAGATATCGCTAGATCTCTTTATTAGAACAGTCCAATACAAATCAGGGTTCATGAAAAATGGATTTTGTTCAATGTTGAATGAATTTAAATTTCGTTTCTTTTGTTCACGAGATGGCGTTACCAGTAGTAATCGTAAAATAAATGAGTTTTTAAATAATCTATAACTATTTTATTATTAAGTGCTATTAATAAGTTATTCCTTTTAAATGTTAATAAAATTAACCATGAATCGTATGTGTAATATCAATTATAAGTCTTATTAAATTGAATCAATTATAAGTTTACTTGATTGTTATATTTTTGTGTTTTTCGTAATTGAAACAATTTAATTAAATATAAATTGTATTAGTAAGCTATTAATCTAAAGTAAAATTATTCTTTTGGTAAGTATTCATTTAGTTTAAACTGTAGTAGTTACTGGTCAGCGTAAAAGTATGCAACAGACTCCACCTGTTTTTATTAATGTAAATAAATACAAATACAAATAACCTTTATTAGTTAATCACAGATACAAAACATCTGACAAAAATAAATAGTCTTTTCCTGTATTGCTAATATTGGCGTACAAACTTCATTTTTTAAAGTTAAACTATACCTATACTTAATCATAAATATTAAATTGAATTAAAATAACATTCCTTTTCTCACAATCTTATTATAACTGCAATTATAACACACTTATATAACTATTTAATAATTAATAATATATTGGTATAATATAACAGACAACATAATAAGTAACACGTTTTTTCTTTATAAAATCATTTTACACATTATTGCTATTTGTCAACAATAAAAAAATACAAAACTGACAATAAAATATAGAAATACAATCACAAAACATTAAATTTTTATTCAAAGTGTTTGTGTTTATTTTATTTAAGTAATTCAAAAATACTGCACGCAGTTTATCTATAGATAATAATAATAATATAGTCGAGTCTAAGTTTAGTCAAATATTTTTTGCTAGATGGTAAAAAGGTGTGAGGTACAATAATTTATCTCAGCATTTTTTTTACAAAAGACAAATCCCACACTAGCCTTTAAAAATATCAATTGATATTTTCTTGATGTTCTTGATGTTCTTTGTGTCCGTTAAATTTAACGGACACAAAGAACATCCAGACTAAGGACAATAGTTTGTGTATCACAATTGTCCTCCATGGGAATCGAACCCGCGACCTCATGCACGCCAGCCATGTAATGCGACCGCCGCGCCACCGAGGCAGGTAATTCTGCCGCACCATAACGTGGCGTGCAAATGTATTCATTCATAATTAATTAGCGATTATCCGTGTGGTGACGGAGTAAGAATACAATATGTCACCTCCCCATCTCACCCCATGGGTGGCGTAAAACCGACTAAGGGACTATCGGTGAATATTATCTTCCAATCTATCCGTATATTATCAACCAATCCGACTGGCCAGCGTGGTATTAGTAGGCCAAGTATTCCTCCGTCACGGGAGGAGGCGCGTCCTTGCAGTTATGATGAAATAAGCGATGTCATTTATTTTAACTTACAAATTTGACAACAGATGGCATTGTGCCTGTGACGTCATTTTCAGTATCGCGGTGTTAAGATTTTCCTTGAAAGAATGACGTTCGCTCATGTCTTTCAGTATAAGTTTAGACGCAGTCTTCATAGATATTTTATTTACTATTTATTTACTTTGAAAAGGTTTTGGTTCGTTCGTTAATTTTACAATTCGTTTGTAATGTAGGTATATCTGTTCGTTATAAGGTTTTAAAAACGATTTTTCAGTATTAAATCGAATTGCGAAGTAAGTAACATCCGCCACGCGAACGAAGTCGCGGGCACAGCAGCTAGTTATAAATAAAATAAAATTAACTAATGAATGAAATAATTACCAATCAACCATCTTACTACTTCAATTTCTGGCAGAGTAATACCACACAAGCCGTCAACATCGACAAAGCAATATCTCTGGTAACACCGCAATCTACGGCCAATATTTTATATTTTATTAAAAAAAGAATATATTACTGACATATTTATACCAAAATTTTGCCCGGTTAAAGTGGCGGCGGGCAGGGCACATGGCGCGAAGAACCGACAGCCGTTGCCGACGGCATACCGGAAAACGCAGGGTGGGGAGACCCCTCACACGGTGGACCGACAACCTCGTAAGGACGGTGGGATGGCCGATGGATGAGGGAGACGCAGGACCGCACAAGGTAGCAATATTTGGAAGAGGCCTATGTCCACCAGTGGACGTCAATTGGCTGAGATGGTGATGATGATATTTATACCACAAAAAAATTAAAATTAACAAAGACACACACAGTAGAATCAACAGAAGAATAATTCACTAACAAAAATTATACACAACGAGCATAACACATGCAATGAGGTGGAAGACATTGTATTTAAATTTTCTACACGATAACCATTTCCCATATAACGTTCAATATTTTTTACAAAAGAAATATACAGGACGTATGTGAAAACAGCTGATTAATTTTTAGCACAAGATAGGGCTATAATATAACTTGAAAATCATCGAATATTTTTAAACAGCATGTCAATTCTCATTCCTTAAAATCGTTAAATATTCTGTTATCTTTTAGTTGTCAAATTGTAACACAACAGGTAAGACGATTTGACAACTAAAATTAACTTAACCGAATTTTTAACGATTTTAAGAAACGAGAATTGACATGCTGTTTGAAAGATGACCATTTAATTTTAATTTTTTTTATCCTTATGTCAATCTAAAACATATTAGTAACCGAGAGTTAAAGATTATAAATAAGATTTTTTTTTTCATTTAACTATAAAATCCGTTACTAATCAACTACAGTGATTAGGTAGTAAGTCAGGTCCTATTTTGTGTGCATTTTGTCATCTATTTAAATTTGTTTTTCTGTTTGTAATTTAATTCTGCTTAACAAGATAAATTAATCCTTCTTTCTTTCGATAATAAAGCTTAAATAACATGTAAAAAACTTTAAATTAACGCATCAATCTCATCTACACCCTGTATATGGGTAGATCTCCAGAGGCATTTTTTATCGTGTCGGACTGGAGAAACCCATTTTAAAATCGATTAACGTTTTCATTACATTTTTTTATGTACACTTTGGTGTCTAATCTATGTGGTGCAGGGCTGAAATTATGAATTAGTTTATTAGAAATATTTCAAAAAAAATCATAAACCCTAAAATCCTGATTGCTCTGGGTTGACCTAACTCCCGATTGAATGAGAAAACATTGTGTAACTTTTTATTGAGAAGGTTCATATGTCCGATGTTATTTTATATTACATAACAATTAGTTAATCTTCATTGTAATATTTTTTTTAACATTATATTAACAATATTTTTGGCACAATTTAAATTTATCGGCATGACCTGGCATTTTATCTCATCGCTCTGCGCTGGAGTAAAACATCGCGCTCATCCCTCGTTTTACGAAATAGAAACTCTATTCCCCTCCCCCGGGGTAGTGGCTGTAGTGGTCTAACCGCCGAGGAAGATACATTTGTGCCACGGTCCCCCACTCCAACATTACGAGGGTAAGTTTATGATTTATCTGGGTTTGGTTCTCGAATTTGATGATTGATATGGCATGTTTTATAAATTAAGTAGTAAGATTGTAAATGTGCTTATTAGGTGAATTAAGTGATAGTAATGATGTTCTTTATGATACGTAAACACAACTTTCTACTGTTTTTATTTTGGGCTATATTAATGCTTTTATGACTTTTTTTGATTGCTATAGCTATGATTGCTCTGTCCAAAAGACCAGAGCGATGATATTTTGCAATAATTGTACGTTATAAAACTACTTTAAGTAATAATACCAGATTGTTACAACGGCAAATGTCAGGACTCAGCTGTCAAAAATTCTGTGACGTCACGACTCATCTGTCAAAAATTCTATAACGTCACAACTCCCCTGCAAAATATTTTCCCGCCAATATTTTATGACGTCACGACTCATCTGTCAAAATTCAATGACGTCACGTGTTACGTGACCAAAATTCTATGGCGTCACTAGTCACGTGACTCAGCTGTCAAAATTATTATGACTATGACGAAATTAACAAAATATAATATGATGGAAGTCAAAATTTCAAGTTTTCGGAAGTTTTCCTTTACATGCACTATAAGACCTTGCTTCATGCCAAATTTTAAGTTTGTATGTAGACTGGAAGTACCCTGTAGCTTTTTGCCATTTGCTCATCGAAAATTTGCGACATAAACGGCTATATGTCTTGATTTCGTTAGATTAGAAGTTTGATTTTTTTACAGCACTAAAAGGCAACAGACCTTAGTATTTGGTAAAAATTTCAGCTTGATACCTCTACGCGTTCCTGAGATAAATGGTCTTGATAGAGAGACGGACAACAAAGGGTTCCGTTTTTCCAAAATCAGTACGGAACCCTTATAAAACCGGTCAAGTGCGAGTCTCACTCGCGCACCGAGGGTTCCGTACAAACCTATTTACTTTCTCGCCAAATTGTGATGACGTCAGGACTCATTTGTCAAAAATTCTGTGAGTTCACGACACATCAGATGTGAATGTGACAATTTTTGACAGATTCTGTCAAAAATTCAAAGACGTCACGACTCATCTGTCAAAGATTCTGTAATGTCACGACACATCTGTCAAAAATTCAAAAAATATTTTCCTGCCAAAATTATGTGACGTCACGACTTACTTATCTGCCAAAAATTCTATGACGTCACGTCTCATCACTAATAATATTTGTTGAAAATTTTAGCTTGATACCTCCACGCGTTCTTGAAATAAATGGTCTTGACAGATAGACAGACGGACAACGAAGTGATCCTATACGGGTTCCGTTGTTTCAAAATCGGTACGCTGCCCTAAAAATGAACAAGTTTCCAACTGATGAGCTCTCAAAAAGTTCATATATCCCCTAAACATAAAATCATAAAATCTCGTAACATGCAAGACTAAAAATGACTAAATAAATAATATATTATCAATTTTATTATTTTTGTTTCACCGTTTATGATCGCTCTAGCGCCTATCATGATTGCTCTGGACGCGAAAATGTTTGAACTTAAATATTTCCATAACTGTTAGTCAAAAATGAAGGCCAATAGTAAAAATGTAGTATTTTAATATCATTATTTTTAATGAGATACATAATTACCAAAAAATATCAAGATCTGAAAAGCACCAGAGCGATCACACGAATACGCCCGATTTGGAGATTGACCCATATATCCAAAAAAGTTATGAGTAACAATATTTGAATATAAAAATGACATGTTACACGCCCCCGTGACATTTCTCTCACAGACATCTTATGGGGTATTTGTCTCAGGGGAAACTTGAACTAAATATACACGAGCATCGTTTAATAAATAGCTTTTACCTTTCTCTTTTGTGCTTTAGTAATACTTTGGTATATTGTTTGTAATGTATGTAGCTTGTTTTGTGATTTTGTTAAGTAATATTTTGTCTGTATTCTTTTTTATAGATAATATCGGTGTACACAAATATTACGTATATTTATACTGTACTGTTCCAATTTACCTATCATATAATATTTCTCAACCAATCACACACCGCACAATGAAGCAAATTTTGAAAGAAGATTACTAGAAAACGAACGACCTCTGTGGCGTAGTGGTTATGTAACATGACTGCTACGCAGAGGTCTCGGTTTCTTTGTGTGCATGAACATGATTGTTTGCATTGGTCTGAGTGTTTCTATGTATAATATTATTTATTTACAAAAACAAATAGTATTTAAGTATGTTTATCCGTTTTATAGTATCCATAGTACAAGCTCTGCTTAGTTTGGGACTAGATGACGTTGTGTGACTGTGTGAGGAATTAATTATTATATTATTATACTCTATTGTCATAGAATATAATTATGTCTTTGCTCTGTGCCTCCCTCATCCATCGGCTACTCGCCGTCTTACTAGGTCGTCGGTTCATCGTGTGACAAGGTGGTAATATTTGAAAGAGGCCTATGTCCAGCAGTAGACGTCAGTTGGCTGAATTGGTGATGATGGCGATATGTCCTTGTAACAGTTATTAGGATAAGCTAGGCAGCTATCTTGCAGAAGGTCGGAAGTAAGAATCCTACAAACACATATCACAGTCATGGTACCATGATTTCTGCCCCAAGTGTGATCCAAACCTTAATATTCAGTCAGGTGTTGAAGCGTACAAACTGCATGCCTACATGTAGAACCTTTATATAGATACACCAAACATGTATTTGACAACTAGGCAACGTACTTCATTCATTACTTGATCATTTCAGAAATCTTCATTTGAGATATTACACTTAAAAGTTGTCATGTATTTTGGTGGACCTATTATCTTAACTATTATCTAAACCATAGGAAATCGCAACATATGCATCTAATCATCATAACAGCCTATAGCCAGAAACTAAAACGATCAACAAAAAATATCTATATTCGAGGCTACACCAACAGTTATGTCTTGCCCCTGACGACACTCAAGCGCTCAACTTATTATTGTAGACTTGGATATTTTAGCGTCCACAGGGAAGTTGAATGAGAATAATGTTAAAAACCTGATGTGTATAGTATGTTTTTAAAACGTGTTCTGACATTAAACCCACAATGTTTTTATCTCACCCATAAAGGGCAAGGACTCCGTGGCTTTAGCTAAAAACTAAATACATAATACTAAATAAAGTTTACAAAACCTATTTCAACTATTTAGCCCCTCTACATTCTAGTAGAAAAGAAAATCTGCAACAAACTCCACTGTGGCATTTTCCAGACCTCATTTTACAATAAATAGTTCCTTAGAACCAAGTAGTTTATATTTATTTTACACAAATATAAGAAAATAACAATTTAGTGATTTTATAACGACAAGTAATCCTAAGAGATACCTACATAGACGGTTTCCTTGTGTGCCCGGGCGTAATAATGAAATAAACTATTTCCTAGCGTGCGAACTTTGTGTGTAAGGATGTGTGCAGACTGGGCTATCTGACGAATAGTTGTTTCTATTCGCGCACATCTCGAAAGCAAGTGACTAAATCTTTTCTTTATATTATTTTTGTAGCGTCATCTAGCGACTTACTCAAGCGATCACCTACACTCTCACAGTATCCCCTACAATCCACAGATGTCGCCACTACGTCCTAAATCGCGATATCAAGATTCGCACAGCGATTCAACGAACAACCTTTGGGCAATTGGCCCGCCAGGCGCGATCACCCTCGCCTGATCAGAGGATCCTCCCCTTTCGTTGGAGGCGTGATGCTGTTACATCACCGCGACCTCCACATTTTAAAGTAGGGACTTATCTGTGTCGCATTGTCTCTTACAAATTATGAAATTAACAGGCAATAATTTGAAGATCGAAGAAATAATAACTCGCGCATTACATGTAATGTGAAACAATTCAATGAGTTTGATGATAACGATTGAATTGGATAAGGTTTTAAGAGGCTATCCAGTGTCTACCTACCTTATCGGCCAAGACGACCAGGTCTGTTGAAGTCTCTGTCAAAATTGGTCTTCTGACTACAACTAAAAATGAACTTAAGCACGATCGATTGCTTATGGACCGATTACCTGCAGGCAGTTCCTTAATCGCTCATGCAAAAAATGTCCTAGCTAACAGCTCAATAAGGACGTCCCCTAACCGTTATACAAACAAGCTTATTAGTGATAATTACGTAAAGCGCCGTGCCTCCAATTTATTTGTTAACTATTTAAATTTCGGGTTAATTTTCAAATAAACGTTACCCTATTATGTAAAATAGTTTAATGTAAATACATTTTGGATCTTCAAATTTATCTAAAATAGCTTTTCTAATACAATATTAATATAATAATGTTAATAACTACAACTTATTAAGCTAATTAGATTAACTAACATGTATATTATTATTATTATTCTCTAGTACCCATAGTACAAGCTTTGCTTAGTTTGGGACTAAATGGCGTTCTGTGAATGTGTGAGGAATATTTATTTATTGTAATTCAGAATAAAATTACGTTTGTTTGTTTGGAACACGGCAAGAATGTTGCCGTGAGATTGGTGGTGATAAATCACAAGTAGATAAACTTTTCGTGATTCTCATATGATTAATATAAGCCTGGAAGTGCCTTGTGTTAATTAAATATATGTTTTTAAAAGAACCCTAAACCGAGAACAGTTATTCATTGTTAGTTGAGAGATAAAAAAATAACTGAAGCATTTCAATTACAGTACATTTTTGTTCTCTTTTCCGTTATCAGTTATCTCAGGAGTCCATTCAAAACGAAACTAAATTAACTGGAGAGGTATCTCCGAAAGCTTTAAAATAAACTTATAAGTTCTTCTTTTAAAATACTTTATACTTAGGTACCTACTAAAGTTTCTGACTCTATTTTAGTAAGATTTTGTAAAAAGAAAATGAATTTTAAATGGTTAATAAAAATCCAGCAGAAGTTATTTACAAAATTAAAACTTTTGTTAATTAAAACGTGTCAAGTATATTTCTATCGAACAACATTTTTTTTTTAATTCTTTGTGGGTAAAGTATAAGTGGAATCTTCATTATTTAGGTTACAAAGTAACTCATACTAAAGTCACAAACGAAAATAGCTGCCAAACTACTGCCACTTTCGCAGATATGACTATTTTATAGAGCTCTAAGAAGAATGAAGTAAACAAACTTGGGACACTCTTTGCAATTACAATCAATCAATCAACTAGCCTATTGCAGTCCACTGCTGGACATAGGCATAGGAAGGCGCAGCTTCCGCATCCAGTCCGATCCAGAGATCTTTATGAGTCTCTACACCTAGCTGAGGGCGTCCTACACTACGTTTGCCGAGTTACAATTACAATAGTTTTACTTAGTTACAATTTTTAGGAGCATGAAGTTTGATAAAAGTTGTTTTAAATTTTTTTTAAATAATTAATCATCAATCATCCTCTGTGACATCTTGTGTTAATGTTTAACATGAATATGTTTTGTGACATTTTTTAATTTTTTATAATACTTTGTTCACACATAAACTGATAGGAGAAGAAATACTTGTGTTTTTCATACTCTTTTTTTTTAAATTGCGATTCTAAGATTACGCCAATGACCAGTTAAGATAGTACTTTTAATATAAGAGCTTTTTCATACTTTATCACTACTCAAACACAAAGACAACTATTTTAATCATGAGTTCTAAGATTAAAGAGATATAAACTAAAACTGTATCTAACATAGATAAAAATTAAAACCATTTCAATGAATTTTACTGTACCCTGTGGTTCTTTTAGAAGAACTCAATTTATCGTCTAAGACCCTCTAAGCGTTAGCACCCTTGACTTTACTGCGTTGCTTTATTGCCAATGAAATGGCTTTTAATTTAAAATTTTAACACCCCATTTATGGCTAAGGGCGGCTATCGGGCAGGTAATAGAAAAATTATCGAGAAAATGCAGCTGTTGAGACAATATATTGCGGTTTCATTATTTTTAAAATTTTGTGACATAAATTATAAGTAAGCTGTGGTAATGGCAGCTAAATTGTACTTTTATTTTGTTATTGTAAACGGTAATTGCTTGGCTTAGCTGTTTATTACAATTAAATGGCATTTGGTATATTAGATATCGATAGGAAATTTACAATTAAGTGAAATACTGGTTAGTTTTCTTAGCTTAACTGTTTGCGTTTAGCAATGTAAAAAAACCACTTCCGAATGAGTATTACATTTATTGTCGAATTATCCAAATTCGCAAAACATTTAGAACCTATAACGGACGCAAAGCCCAGTAAAATGATATTGCACAACTCATTTTCCTTCATTCATTCCTTCAGGATTTGAACACCGAACCACGATTTAGAAACACATTTTTTATTATACACGTAACAAATCTTTTCAGATGATTGATAGTTTAAGAAAATTCTTAACTTAATCAAAGAAATCTATACAAGTATTGATGTGTAAAAACAGTATACATTTAATAATCTGTAGGCCACTCAAGCTCCACACACAGAATACAAAAGGTATCTATTTCGTTGACAAAAAGGGCACCTCAGATTAAGAGGGAAGCGACAATGGACGGGAAATCAGCAACAATAGCCTATCTAGTACCCTCAGCCTCCAGATACCTATGGAGTATAACCGGTAGGGAATACAAGCTTTTCAAAGGAGAAAAAAGTAATTACGTTCGTTTATTTTCTACACTGCTTAAACATAAATTTCATTAAAATATCCTCCTATAATGTATTAACACAACATTCTTGAGTCCCAAAAGTAAATCGAGCTTAATATTTGTGAAAGTTCCAGCGACCAGGCATTATACCTAGGAATAAATTTTTTTTAAAAGCGATTGCATTGCCAAATATAGGAAAAGAAAGTATATAGGGACAGGTAGGCAAATTGATCGATGGTATCATGTTTAATTGAATGGACCTGTATTCAGTTTTTACGACACCCTCCACAGAGTTGGTTAAACTGAATTAAGAATTCAGTTTAACCAACTCTGTGGAGGGTGTCAACCCAATCAAAACAACTACCAAACGATATAAGTTTTCTCTCAACATTGAGTTGCACCATTCACAATTACAATGTATTTTATTACCAATAAATTGAATATTGCTTTATCCAATTGTTCACTTTAAAACTGAAGCGAATGTTTTCAACATTTCATATATAATTTTAATGGTTCTTTTTATTGAAAATTGATGAATGTGCGCCAATAGATGTCACCCCGATAAATGTTCAAATTGACAAGTGGAATTACTAATACCCGCTTTCATATTTTTTAAACTAAAATGAATTTTTGTGCACTGAATAGTTCTGTTTTGGTTGATAATGTTTTGACGATTTTCTTTTATGAGCTTTTCTTGCGTGTAATTTATGTGGCAAACTTTCTTCGTGAATGTCCTTGTGTTTTATGTACCTAAGTGTAAAAAAAATATAAATTAATAAACCAACACCAAAACCAAACCGTTGATATCGATTATGACACTTGTATCAGGTATTTATTTGAATTACACAGTGGAGACATTCATGCCTTTACAAATATTGTAGCTGGCATGGTGCTCGCCATTCTTGGACTCTAATGGATGCTTAACATCAGGCACCATAGAGTCAATCTGGTAAGCCAATTTAAAAAAATATATAAAATTTATGAGATAAAAATCATATTGCTTAACGCTTTTTTTATGTTTACGTGGGACGAACTACAAACACGAAGTGACTGAGTTTAGAGATTCCAAACGTAAAAATATCAAACGAATGGAGAACCTATAGCTCTCTTTGGAGTCGGCTAAATTCCGAATGTAGTACAAAACGTGCACGTAATACAGAAAACGTTCCTTCTCTAAAACTGTCTACAAAACCCTGAGCAGGGCAAACAGCATGCAATCAGGTGCGCGCCATCTTGTATGGCGGCCATCTTGTCCTCGTCTCGAACGCGATCATCCGTGAACGTGCAAACTCATTAGTTGTTTGTCGTGCATATAAAAATGTCAAGACAGTGTTTAAGATGAATTCAAAGGAAATATTATATTTAAAAAATAATATTTGATTTGATTTTTCCTCAGAGAAGTTAATTCAGCAGAATATGTTGGTTTGCAAAATTAGATAAAGCGTTTGTTTGAGTTTATTTTGTGGTGAAAATGTGAAGTAAATTATTTGTTTGCCCTCAATTTAAAGAATCTTCGAGTTTAAGTATATTAAGAATGTTTGTGTTACTCCAAATAAAATGTACTTATAGCGTTCTACTTTGCAACATATTTTTGTATCAAGTGTTTTATTTCTCATACAATATTTAAACAACAGCATCTAGTACCAAACTAAGTAGAATGTAATCTACTGTTAAACATATTAAATACAAAAACACTGGTTCATACATTCAAAGATTTGCTTTGAGTGGCAATCAAACCGACGACGTAGGAATCATGTACGGACGACAACGTTGGTTGTCTACATGACACGAGCAACGATTTCAACCTAATGTGTAGTGGAAAGGAAGACGTTGATTAGTGAGAAAGCCAATTCACTTGGTCTAACGATAGTCATCATAACAGCCCATTAATGTCCACTGGCAGGGACGGGCCTTCTCCCGTGACGGAGGGATACTTGGCCTACTAATACCACGCTGGCCAGACGGATTGGTATAGGGCTTAATTTCAAGTTTTCCTTCTTTTTATTTCGTAAAGATAATATTCACGGATAGCCCCTTAGTCGGTTCATACCCATGGGATGAGATTGGGTGGTGACATTGTATTCTTACTCCGTCACCACAAGGAGGACATTAATAGTCTTCTGTAATCACAATAGTATCAATTCATACATTCATTTCCCTTCTATAATATTCGACATGGAGTAACGTATAAATTCAATAGATTTTTTGTTTCCCATCTTCCTACAGTTATCAGCTATGTGAAAATATATTAAATTCTTCGCGGAATATTTGAGCTAGCAATATTAATATTTTCATACATACAGTCATACATATGCCTATAGTATATATGCCTATATTTCATGTGTTATGATTTTCCTCAACTTTTTATGTTCAGACTTTTCCTTATTCAGCCTGCATAGTATTCAGACGAAAATAGAGCTTTTCTATAAAACTTTACAGAGAAACATTTTAATTAAATAAAAGGGAAAATATTAATAATAGGTCATGAATTTATCAACTGTTTTGGTGGCAAAGTGCTCTTGTATCCGGCTGTCGTGCTCTAGGTCGCGGCTTCGAATCCCACGCGAAAAAAATATTTGTGTGATCTACAATTACCGATTCCTATGTACTATGGGTACTAAACAACGGTTAAACATACTTAATTTTTTTTTTGTAAATACATAGATATTATACATAGAAAACACCCAAACCAATGCAAACAATCATGTTCATGCATACAAAGTTTTGCATTGAGCGGGAATCAAACCCGAGACATCTGCGTGGCAGTCATGTTGTATACCACTACGCAACAGAGGTCATAACAAATAACAAAGACTGTCGCAGTATTGGGATTATCTTCTACTAGGGACAGAAAAAATAGGCCTTTAATAATACAACAAAGTACTACGAGGGCCTACCTATCTCATAGAACCTCCTCCCACTCTCTGTACTGGGACTTTTAAAAGTAAATATATATAATCAGATTACAATACTTACGTAATCACAAACAAAAGCAATTCATAAACAAACTTTAAATCAACAAAATTATTCATTCAATAGTGAAATTATTTAATCTAATACAAGCAAGGAAGGGTCAAGTATTTTGGATAATTCATGTTTTGTTAGCAAAGTTGTTCGTTAATCGGTTCTTGCAAGTATAAGTAGATCTATCCCCGAGGATTGATATCTGCGGGTAGTGAATATATTATGGAACGGTTAATCGATTTGTGGTACCTACTTTCTGAATGAAGATTAAGCAATAAGGAAGGCGCTTTAGGTTGAAGAAACTTTAAGAATATTAAAATTGAATTGATTAATGTTATTTGTTGAAATAAAATAAAAAATATTGACAACATTTTTACCTCGAGGCGAAATTCAAGTCTTCAGTTTTTTTAATATTTCGAATAATAAAATAATAGTTTATATTTCATATCAAAATATTTTTTTAAAAATAGACAAAAGCTAGTTTAACCGACGACCTCAAAAAGGTCTCTGGGTCAGACTGGATGCGGAAGGCGCAGGACCGTGTTCTGTGGCGCGTATTGGGAGAGGCCTATGTCCAGGAGTGGACTGCGATAGACTAGTTGATAGATAGACAAAAGCTCGGGGCAGGTTACGAAGCAACAATCGAGGATCGAAAAGGAAATCGAGTTAATAATAATAAAATTACTCAATTTTATTAAGATTCGAACTTGAAAAAAATAGAAAAGATTTTTAGGGCATATCCTTACTCTGTACAGTAATGTACAGGCTTTAGCCCAGAAGTTTCCATCTCCTTCAAAAAAAAATTATCTTTGATTTCAGATTGCCAAAACTAACAAAAGATTTAGCACGAGACTAATAAGTGTGAAGCTATAAATTGATAATACTCTCATTTCTGTTTAATCTTGGCCCAAAACTCTTAGTGAAGGTTTCATTCTCCTTTGAAGATCAAGCCAGGATTCGAAGTTGTGTTGTCCGAGTATAATCTTAGACGCCTTGACCGCTAGCCCACCCGAGCCCTTAATTCAGTTTACATATTAGTCTATTGCTTTCTAATCCGTAGCGTAAGCCTTGCTTAGTTTGGAATTAGATGGCGTTGTGTATAGGTAATAGGAATGATATATTATATACTAATACAATCGAAGGAAAACTTAAAATTAAACCCTGTACCAATCCGTCTGACCAGCGTGGTATTAGTAGGCCAAATATCCCTCCGTCACTGGAGGAGGCCCGTCCCTGTAGTGGGACATTAATGGGCTGTTATGATGATGATACTAATACAATAATTTTACTTACTTGTCTGTGATAGCATTGCGAATGAAATCAGCGCATGACATGAATCTGAAACAAAACATTATACGTTAAAATCTTTAGTTAAAATGTATTAGTTTTACAATTTTCACACATTACCACTCTATATCATTTACAAATCTCTGCAGTGAAAATGCATAATTATGTTTAGGCTAAAGATAATAATTAAGTATTATTTAAAAATAGAATATGAATTAATAACAATTAACACTTTATAACGCAACGCAACATTACAAATTATGATTTTTTACTGACAGATCCTTTACTCATTCATACAACGTCATAAACGTCTCACTGCCTAAACTTACTTAACTTAAAAAAAAAGTAAAAGTAATACAAACCAAAACACTGCAATACAAGCTTCAACACACTCGCATAAAACGCACAACATCTAAAAAAACTAGCTCACTTTAACCCATCAACTTCACTCGCAAACCCCTCATCAAACGCACCAAGCATCTCTTAAGCCATAAGCCACATTCTCCTTAAACCTTATACCAATTATTCATCACCATACAGCCCCATATACTCTCACACGCACGTTTAATAATTAATAACTCATGAGGAAGCCCAGTCGCCAGATTCCACGCAAAAGTTCATACATAAAACGAATCACGTCTCAAGTGGGAAAAACAATCCATCTGTTGTTGGAACCCTCAAACGGTACTCCATACACCGCAGAGCGCACGTCACACATACATACATACAAAAAAAAACTCACCCACACTGACTCATAGTGACTCACACACAAAGTTTGTACGTGGCCCTGTGTGTATTGAGGCACACATTGAAGTAGTACGTACAGATGCATCACAATACACAGTTTGAATGTTGACGTGTGAGTGGTAAAGATGGCTGCAAATGAGAGATTATTTGACTGCGGAAATATTCATGAGAAATATTGCTGTTTTTATTTATTAGGAATTGTGTTTTCACAAACCCAGATTACAAAATGCCACACTTCACTTTTAGCTTATAAGTCAAAATAGTTGAATTATAAAATAGATTTAGAAATTAAAAACTGCATAGTAAAAATATAATTATGCATATTATTATAATTTTTACCTATAAAGCTTAGGTATAACTAGAAAAATCCGAAAAGAAGAAAGTACCAATTATTTCCATTGTCTTTCTTCTTTTCGGATTTTTCTAGTTATAATTATGCAGTTTATTCGGATGAGTAATAGTACGTCAACCTTAACATTACGCACTGTATACATGTAATAATTTCAAAATTATCTGTAATTTCGATGTCAAAAACCCACAGTTAGTCGTATTTATACACAACATTTAGTCGCAGAACATCCGCATGTGTGCAGACAGCCTAAACGCGCCCCTTCCGAGTTTTCTCTTGACCCACATTGGGCTGCAGGGAAAAACTTGCAGATTATCGAATGTGCGGAAAGTTGGACACAGAGTGTAATAACTCTGCTATTACACTACCGAGTACCTGACGTACAAACATCAGGTATGCTGACTGAGGTTCAATTAAACCATAGTATATTTTAACACTGCATCGTCTAGTCCCTCAGTAAGCAGTGCTTGTACTATGTAGTAATAGATAACGAATAAACAAAAAAAGAAAGACAATGGAAATATTACTCGAGGCGGGACTCGAACACGCGTTCTTTTCGGATTTTTCTCGTTATACCTAAGTTTTATAGGTTAAAATTTATATTATGTAACGAATAAACATACTCATTTCCTTTAATTTGTAAATACGCAATTAGATTTGTAGAAAACGCCCTGCCCCATGCAAACATTTTCAAGTTCATCATCATACTACCGAGAATCGAACTTTAGCGTAACAGTGATGTATCATAAAAGTTTGTGTACAACCACTTGGTGCTTGCCTTGGTGCAAGCAGTCACCAATGCCAGAGAATAGCCTACCCTAGACGTAAGTTGTGTTTTCCGTGTGGTGACGGAGTAAGAATACAATATGTCACCATCCTATCTCATCCCATGGGTGTCGTAAAACCGACTATCCGTGAATATTATCTTTACGTAGTAAAAAGGAGGAAAACTTGAAATTAAACCCTATACCAATCCGTTTGGCTAGCGTAGTATTAGTAGGCCAAGTATCCCTCCGTCACAGGAGGAGACCCGTCCCTGCAGTGGGACATTAATGTCTGTTATGATGAGACGTAAGTTGCTTAGTCTCATACCCTCGTAATTTTACTATCTACTTTACCCTCCTACTAAGTTCATAGTTGGACGTGAAAGCTGTTGAGCTGAACTATACTGCTGCTTTCTAAAGAGGCCTTCCATTTTACCTTACCTATAATATTCCTCAATATTCTAATATACTTATGCTTCATTTTGTTTCATTATCCGTGTGGTGACGGAGTAAGAATACAACATGTCATCACCCAATCTCATCCCATGGGTGTCGTAGAAACCGACAAAGGGACTATCTGTGAATATTACCTTTACATAGAAAGAAGGAAAACTTGAAATTAAACCATATACCAATCCGTCTGGCCAGCGTGGTATTAGTAGGCCAAGTATCCCTCCGTCACGGGAGGAGGCCCGTCCCTGCAGTGGGACATTAATGGGCTGTTATGATTTTGTTTCATACAATATACACCAATTACCTTTTCATATACAATATGAGTTAATTTGAATTTATACAATAGGCTCTTATCGCTAAAAGCAATTTCTTACAACCACTCTTAGACGGACATAAAGGGATAGTATAAAATATTACAAATGGAAATTGTGACTAGGTATATGAATATACATAAATTATATGTATAATTGTAGAAAGATAAGTATATAATTTTACTATCAAGTAGGTACTATTAGGTACTTCACTAATTAACCTTGGTTTATTTAATATTTGGTGTGTCGTATTAGTAGGTCAAGTATCCCTCTATGACGGGAGGAGGCCCGTCCCTGCAGTGGGTCATTAATGGCCTGTATGTATTACCAATAGCATTCCGACCTAGCCCAACGAGAAACTAAGGAAATAAACAAAATAACAACTAAAATACATAATGTATTCTCATTTAAAATAACAGAGAATGATGCAATATTAAAAAAATTGCAATAAAACCAAACATTTTGCTCACTAAAGTGACTTCATATTAATTTTCCGCGCGGACTATCACAGAGCTTTATTCAAAGAGAAAGTTTGGGAACCTTCAGTTTTTTGTATGTATCAGAGGTACTCAAAGTATTGGTATAAGTACTCGAGGGACACAGGGGCAGTTGGAAATCTTTTAGTTTACTATTATTAACGATACAGCGAGCATCAGCAGATCCTGGACCTTTTTTGTATATACTTATGTAAAAATATATTTGGTAAAGATTTGTATAAAAAAAGAATACAAAAATTGCCTCTAAAAGTTTTTGGGATGGGCCTACTCAGTTCTTGTTTCTTTTTCAAATGTATGAATGCAGTTTTTCTTTTTATCAAAATCGGTGACATGGTTCCTAAGAACAAATCTTTGTATGACTTATAGTTTAAGACTTTCCCATACTGACCCTTTTGAATGAGCCACCCTGTATAATAAGTATCGATTTAATGAAGGTTTTTTTTGGAATTGATCTTATAAAATATGTGCACATTTTTTAATCTGTCATCAAAAAAGCTATATATAATTATTCTAACTTTGTCTTATCTCGTAGTATAGTAATCTCTTAGAACTAAATGTGACTTTCAATGGTATATTGTTAAGCGCAGTAAATTGTTAAACACCCAATTATTTACTATAGCCTTCTTAATCTATACGATGATGTATGGTATATATATATAAAAAAAAATTACTACAAGTTATTCCCCGTGCGTCGATCCTGTATACAATGTGCTGTTTATTTGACTGTCCAGTCGACCAGTCTATGCTTACGGTAAAGGTAACATTCTTTGTATTGGAAAAACTTTATTCCTGAAATAAGATTAGAAGAATCAACTTACATAAGTTTTTTAAATACGACCTTAAAATTATTGCTATATAGTCTATTTTTGAATAAACTTGATAACATGACGTCATCATTTTCTGAGCGGACCCTTGTAAATAAGATGTAGTTAAATCCTTAGTTGATTAATGTATAACATCAAATAAGGTTCAATGGAGCAAAAGTACTTTACATGAAGACCTAAATAACCTTCAAAGAGGAAGAAATAATACAATGTATACCTATAACTTTTCGGGTTCGATTCCCGCTCAATGCAATCTTTGTGTGCATGAACATGATTGTTTGCATTGGTCTGAGTGTTTTCTATGCATAATATATAAATATGTATTTACAAACAAAAAAGTATTTAAGTATGTTTATCCGTTGTGCAGTATCCATAGTACAAGCTCTGCTTAGTTTGGGACTATATGGCGTTGTGTGAAAGTGTGAGGAACTTAGTAGGACCTAATATAATACGTTCCACGTTTGAACTACTACATGAATTTAAATGAAACCTTACCATAATGTAGCTGACATTAGAATAATACATTATTACATAAGCTATAATTAAAAAAAAAACATTGCGTAAATTGTTCATAATACGCAGGACTATCCGCAGACACCAACTAGTCTTTAACAAAATAAAACACGAAAACCAACCCATCATCATCATCGTAACAGCCCATTAATGTCCCACTGCAGGGACGGGCCTCCTCCCGTGACGGAGGGTTACTTGGCCTACTAATACCACGCTGGCCAGACCGATTGGTATAGCGTTTAATTTCAAGTTTTCCTTCATTTTATATCGTAAAGATAGTAGTTACGGTTATTCCCTTAGTCGGTTTTTACGACACCCATGGGATGAGATGGGGTGGTGACATATTGTATTCTTACTCCGTTACCACACGGATAAACCAACCCATAAAGTAAATAATTCTTTAAACAAAACATAGATATCTAAAGTTTTCAAATATTGTACACGGACACATGCTAACTCGACCGATATACCTGTAGCATTTATTACATGGATGCACCTGGCGCCTCGAGGCATGCATTTAAATCGAATATTATAATACACCTGCTCGTCTTATACGGTTACTGTTAACGAGTGCATGTGCACTTAATAATGATAAGTCATTATTGTATTGTTGGGATTGTATTAGATTATAAAATAATAAATAATCCTCACACATTCACACATCGCCACCTAGTCCCAAACTAAGCAAAGCTTGTACTATAGGTACTAGACAACGGATAAACATACCTAAATACTTTTTTTTATTGAAAGTGACTTACTAATGGGACGGGATTTCTACGGTTAATTTTGGTAAACTGATGACTCGTCTAATAAACGGTTATCTGTAAAATTTCCTTACTTCACATTCTTTCAATGTTTTAGACGTAGACAACTTTTTCTTGGGTCTTAAAGAATAGATTCTTCCTGTTTTTTTTTTAATAGTACAAAAGTTTACACCTGCTCTAAGAATCGTGCCCTGTTATAAAAAGGAAAGAGACTAGATTCTACAACACAGGGAATCCTAGTGTAGGATCTAGAGCTCCATATTTATATTTGTACTATTAATACTAGAAACAATAAATAAAATTTGAAATTTATTGAATTTAATAGACAAATAGAGCATCCAAGGCCAAGACAATAGTTTGTATATTATACAAATAATATCTTAGATGGGATTTGAACTCACGGCCTGATGCATAACAGCCACATACACGACCCTTTTGTCACCAAAGCATTATAAACACTTATAACCATATTTTACGCGTTACTAACTTTTTTATTATAAATTTGAATATGTATTTTGTGACATTTACACGGGGGAAAAATTTTAGTTTTATATTTATTTATATTTATTTAATCATCATACATTATTCTTACAGGGTACGCCCTAATACAATAATGTAGCTAATACTTAAAATTATTATATATCCATATTAAAATCTTATATCTAATCTAATCTAATATATCGTCACCGGAAAGCCAATAATACTAAAGCGCCATTTTGGCCAAAATGAGTTATATATCGTCGCCTGAATGCTTATTTGCTCAACGGACCATTTTGACGAATTTCACTTTTTAATGCAATTTTATTAAGGATCAAATTGCGGTTCGATTGGTATATAATACTTGCTGTTTGGACTTAAAATACATTATTTATAAGGAATTTAAGTTTTTGAAAACTAACACAAGAGAATTTAAGCTTAATGCTTAATTGCTCAAAGTCCGTAGAGAAACACCAAACGTGCATCCGAACATCGATTAAGTGCTTAAGTATTCAATCTCCTTACAGGTAACCAATCACGACATCGCATTTTGATGACGCAATACGCCGCCATTATTAATTTATTTTGTGACGAAGCTGGTGCTCGCACGCATTTGAGTTAAAACTAACGCGAAATATAGAAAAAACGTATTAATTTTAATAGAAAACAGTACCTGAAATGTCCGTGACGAAATATAAATCGGAAAATATAGTCACAACTATAGAAAAGAATCGGTAACTTGTATTTTTGTTAACATTTCTTTGCAGATTATCACTGCGTATCGTTAACTTATAGTACAGGATGTTTAAATTTAATTCTTATAATTTCAGATTTAATTAAATCTTTAAATCAAATTGTGACGTATCTATAAATGAACAGATTGTTTCGAACATTTCGGTTAGGTTGTAAAATATAACTAATATAATAATAAAAAATATTGCTTTTGTGCGGTGACTGTCAAAATATACCTGCTACTTGCATGTTTGCTAATTGTTAAATGGGTAAATTTCTTAGCATTAAATGGGTAGTTTTGTGTTTACGTATACCTACGCTTTGTGTTCGCAATGATGTTAGATGCTAGATAAGAAGATTAATACTATTTTTACTCGCCACAGATCCATTGCTCACATTGTAAATCTATTTTTATTATGTCCGTTGCTTTGCATTTTCTTCCCTATTTTGGATGAGAAATTCAGAACTAATTACGCCGTTGAGGAATGAATAGCCCATAAACTAAAGAATTCCTTATGAAAACATAAAGAATCGTCAAAAAAGGGTTAATTTTCTTAAAAAAAATCCAATCTAAATTGTTTAAATAGTGTCAGTATATTAATTATTTTTTATACGTATAGGTATGATCTTATCACCTTCTTATTTTCAATTTATGTCGTTTTAATTGTACATATTGAAATGAAGAAGTAGAGTCACGGTAATACCATAGTTCCATTTTATGTTGACATTACGTACGATGAATCAAGAATCCGACGAAAGAAGAATACGACGAATAAGGACTAATTCAAATCAGACACTAACCGAAAAGAAAATAAAATATATTAGAAGTACCTACAAATATATGAAAGCTGACGACAAAGCCTTTATGGAATCTCTAAGGTTTTGACAGGATCAGACAACATAAACAATACCAGGCGAAGTAAACGATCTTGTATCGGTACAAAAACAAAAAATATTGTATTTTTTATTTATACTCGTATTGTATTATGTAATTATGTGTTGGGAATTATTAATAATTACTACTAAAAGTAATAAATTTCGATCGATTAATCACGTTTACCAAAACATGTAATTATTATTAATAATAACAGGTAATTATTAATAATTTTCAATTAATCACATTTACCGTAACATATATATCAGTGTTTTTTTTTTAATTCTGTGTTTTTTTTAATAATAAATAGCCAGTTAACTAGTTACTTTTTTTTACCACGATACCCAAACACACTGTATTTGGTTATAGGGCACTTAAGTACTAAATATATTCGAATGCAAAATGCTCAACCTCCACTCCAGTAGTGGTCTATCTCCAATTGCATAATTTGTTTTGTGTTTATTTGCTCAACCTCCATAAAAAATTGTGAAAATAAACATAACTCTTTGACTTTTTAATGATTATTTGTAATATATAATTTCATAAACACGTTAACTATTTTTTTAATATAAAACTTTTATAAAATCATATTATTTGCTTAAACTAATCAATAAAACGTCTCTGGTGTAAAATGTTGCAAATGGAGGTTGGACACTTAAGTATTCGTGCGACGATATATCGTTGGATTGGAAATTTTATTCTGCATCGATTGGTGTAGGTTTCATAACAATCAGAGCAAACTTTTGGCGCTTTAGCAGTGTAAAAGTAGGGTATTTTTAAGAATTCTAACTTTTTATCAAATCGTCGCACGAATACTTAAGTGGCCAAGCTCCATTTTCAACATTTTACACCAGAGACGTTTAACTGATTAGTTTAAGCAAATAATATGATTTTATAAAAGTATTATATTAAAAAAATAGTTAATGTGTATATGATATGATATATTACAAATAATCATTAAAAAGTCAAACAGTTTTGTTTATTTTCACAATTTTTTATGGAGGTTGAGCAAATAAACACATAAATAATTATGCAACTGGAGATAGACCACTACTGGAGTGGAGGTTGAGCATTTTGCATTCGAATATATTTAGGACTTAAGTGCCCTATAACCAAATACAGTATGTTTGGGTATCGTGGTAAAAAGGAAAGATAAACTAAGTACTAGTCAACTTGCTAATTTTATTAATAAAAAAAACACAGAATTTAAAAAAAAATACTGTTTAATATGTAAAATACATAAGACTATTTTTTTGTTTTTTTTTTGTTTTTGTACCGGTACAAGATCGTTTACTTCGCCTGGTATTGTTTATGTCGTCTGATCCTGTCAAAACCTTTTTAATTAGAGCTTACATAAAGGTTTTGTCGTCAGCTTTCATAATAATTTGTAGGTACTTCTAATACACACATCAAAAAAGTCTAAGCAACATGCATGATATTACAAATTTACCATTTATATTAATTTATTTTACCATTTATTTTAATTATAACGTTGTATTTTATTTTTAAAATAATATTTTTAGGGTTCTATGATGTAAAAATAACAGCTGTTTTCTTTATAAGTTCTTTTAATAACAGAAATTAACAATATTAGAATATACAGGTACATAAGAAACTAAACTTTTTTTTTACAAATTGAAATTTCTTAAGAAAATGAATTTATTGTGAAAGAATAGGACAATTTAATACAAAGTATGGCCTCCTCTGCTATTCAGAACTTGTCGGCAACGATTATTCATTGAATTAATGAGACTGTTTATGTCATCTTGCGGTATTCGCTCCCAATGGAATTGTAGCAAATCCTTCAGCTGTTGGGTTGTTGTCACTCCGTCCAAGTCCTTCAAAACACGTCTCTGGAGCATGTCCCATGCGTGCTCGATGGGGTTGAGGTCTGGCGATTGTGCAGGCCAGGGCAATACCTGGATGTTCTCCGTTGCCAAGTATTCACTGGTTCGCCGAGCTGTATGTGAACGCGCATTGTCATGCATTAACGTAAAATCGGAGCCAAGGTTTGTGCAAATGGATGGACATAAGGTCTGAGAATATCCTCAACGTAATTTTCAGCGTTCATGTTTCCATTTACAAAAACGAGCTCAGTTCGCCTGTTCTTCATAATACCCGCCCATACCATAACTGTTGAGCCGCTGTATGGATGAACTTCCTGAACGCACCTGAGTCTTTCAGTATTTCCGGGTCGACGGTACACTCGCACCCTTCTTGTATCAGGCCTAAACCCGAATCGCGACTCATCGGAAAACATAATTTTATCCCATTGTTCCTGGGTCCATGTTATGCGTTCTCTACACCATTCATTTCGACGAGCGCGATTCCCGTGACGTATCGGTGGGCACCTGATAGGGCGTCGAGCTCGTAGGCCGTACTCATGCAGTCGATTTCGCACAGTTTGGGGACTTACATCAACACCACTTGAATTTTGTAGCCTCAAACTTATCTCTCGAGCGGTTAACATCGGCTGGCGTCTTGCAGTCAGTTGTATGTACCGGTCTTGCCGAGTGGTTGTACTCCTTTTACGGCCTGGATGCTGTTCAGCGGGTTCCCCTGTATTATTGTAGCGCTGCCAAAGACGACAAATAACACTTCTATGAATACCAAAATGTCGAGATACCTGAGATTGATTACTTCCCGCTTGCAACATCCCTACAGCTCTTTGCATTTCATCTGCCGTCAAATGACGTCGCTCCATGACGTAAAGAATATCTAACAATTCAATTTTGTCGCCAACTGTATTTAAATGGTTGGTAAAATTATAAAATCAAGACTAAAACGTAGCAATTAACATGCACTCAAATTCAAACAAATTCGCAGTCATTTGAATTTTATGAAAAAAAACAAAACATAATCGAAATTTTTTTTTTACAACCAGCCAGTATGTCATCAATAACAAAAAAGTTTACTTACCTATACACTTTGAGTGAGTAAATACTTAGAAATTAATTAATATAAATGGTAAATTTGTAATATCATGCATGTTGCTTAGACTTTTTTGATGTGTGTATATGTATTTTATTTTCTTTTTGGTTAGTGTCTGATTTGAATTAGTTCTTATTCGTCGGATTCTTGTTTGGTCAGATTCTTGATTCGTCGTAATGTCAACATAAAATGAAACTATGGTATTACCGTGACTCCACTTCTTCATTTAAATATGTACAATAAAAACAACATAAATTGAAAATAAAACGGTGATAATATCATACCTACAGTTACGTATAAAAATAATTAATACACTGAGACTAATTGATTTATTTTTTCAAGCAAATTGACCCTTTTTTGACGAATCTTTATGTTTTCATAAGGAATTCTTTGATTTATCGGCTATTTATCCCGCAACGGCGTTATTAGTTCTGAATTTCTTATCCAAAATAGGGAAGAAAATGCAAAGCAACGGACGTAATAAAAATAGATGTACAATGTGAGTGGATCAGTGGCGAGTAAAAAATAGTATTAATCTACTTATCTAGCATCTAACATCATTGCGAACACAAAGCGTAGGTATACGTAAACACAAAACTTATAATGGTAAGAAATTTACTCATTTAACAATTTAGCAAATATGGTAGGGGCAGGTATATTTTGACAAAAAATCATACAATAAGGCATTTTAAACAAGCCCGTACAAAAGCAATATTTTTTATTATTATTTTAGTTATATTTTACAACCTTACGAAATGTTCATTAGATCACAATTTCATTTAGGGATATAATTAAATCTTAAATTATAAGAATTAAATTTGAACATCCTGTACTATAAGTTAACGATACGCAGTGATAATCTACAAAGAAATGTTAACAAAAATGCACCTTACCGATTCTTTTCTATAGTTGCGACTATATTTTTCGACTTACATTTCGTTACGGACTTTTTAGGTACTGTTTTCTATTAAAATTAATACTTTTTTTCTATATTTGGCGTTCATTTTTACTTAAATGCGTGCGAGCACCAGCTTCGTCACATAAGAAATTAATGATGGCGGCGTATGCGTCATCAAAATGCGATGTCGTGATTGGTTACCTGTGTGGAGGTTGAATACTTAAGCACGCAATCGATGCTTGGATGCACGTTTGGTGTTTCTCTACGGACTTTGAGCAATTAAGCATGAAGTTTTAATTCTCTTGTGTTAGTTTAAAAAAACTTAAATTCCTTTTAAATCATGTATTTAAAGTCCAAATAGCAAGTATTATATACCAATCGAAGCGCAATTTGATCCTTAATAAAACTGCATTAAAAAGTGAAATTCGTTAAAATGGTCGGTTGAGCAAATAAGCATTCAGGCGACGAAATGCTAATACAATACAAATTATGGTAAATTTTTAATTTTTGTCATTTCAGTAATTTCCTTTTCGGAAATCAATAACATGAACGTTGTTTAGCAATTAAAAAAACTGTGATATGAATAATAAACACCTCTTTAGTAGTTTTAGCTTGCCGTAATTCTAGTTGATACGTTAGATAAGTAAATTTGCTTTACGGAGAATTTACGATTCGTGGCACGTTAGTATTTTTTGTTTACTCTTTGAACGGGAAACGAACGCGTTTAGTACTTTTGCTTTGCTGAACTAATTATTTATGTATGTGTTCAGAATATTTTCTCTAAGTGAATTTCAAAAAGTAATGTTGTTAAGATCGAACTATTTTTGTTAATAAATATTAAATGGCTGTTCAGTTGTAAGATGTATGAAAATAATTCTAAAAATTTTAAGTTTAGTCTTATACAATTAAAATAGTTATGAATTGCAATTCACTTAGTGTAAATAATTTCATACTGCGCGCCCGCGGCTGGTAGTTTAGGCAACTCAGCCGCCGCACCGCGCCGCGCCCTCAGTCGCGCTCGCGCAACTACAAGTGAGTGACGCGTGTCAACCAGTGCTAACACAGAGTAAATCGACCGTATTATTAAAAATTAGTAGGTAAGTAACCTTTAAAATATTATCTAAAACTAATTAGCTCTATTTTATGCAATTATTTATTATTTTAAAATTTTATTTATAACAGTAGGTAGGTTACCTACCAACCTACTTACCTGCTTGCTTAATAAATGTAAAATTTGCGGGCGTTTTATGTAGCTGAGCCTAAAATGTTCAACTTTAGGCTATAAGGATGACTATTAACTATTGGTGATGGCGATTTGCTGATTAGAATAAGCACTTTAAAACTTTCGCGTTTCATTTTATTATTATAATAATTTTAGAGGTATTAACGCGTATAACGGCTCAAGGTAAATAATTTAAAGTGTTTACCAAAAACCTATACGCGTTAATACCCGTAAATATTATTATAATAATAAAATAAGCACAATTCAAAAACAATAATATCTGTTCCACGCTGTTCTTCAATCTTAATGCCAAAATTATATTTCTATCCTATGTAATTCGTTAAATCACTAACTACTAACCTACTCTCTCAGCTGTTTTGATAGAAGAGAGGACACCTGTACCCAGCAGTGGTACCTATATAGGTTGCTATTGCTAATATATACCTACTTATCGCTAATAATAATTACTAACACCTACTAATATTTCCAGATTCACACTTAAACATGAATAGCCGAAGGAGCGCTTTTTTTAAAAAATTCACTCACGTGGATTCAAATGACCTTTCGCCCAAACCACATGTAGTGCGCAAAATATTTGCTCAAGACGACAGTGATATAAATTCAAATACTGGACATAACAATTTCGTAACGAAATTAAGGCATCCACTTGAGGAAGAATATAATATTTTGGCCAACCAGCAAACAGAAGCAGGTAAGCTTAAGCTGTTTTACTAGTTCAGTTAGTACTAAACCTATACTATTTTTTTCCGACCCAGGAATCGAACCCAGGACCTCAGAAATGATAATTAATTGCACTAAGCAATGAGCCACCGAGGCACCACCTACACATTTAGGTTATATTTGCCTTGAAGTTGGGTACCCTAATTGCTTAGCTAGAAGCCGTGGGTTCGATTCCCACCCCAAACAAATCCTTCTTGCATGAACATGAGTGTTTGTACTGTGTTTAGGTAGTTTTGATTTATTGTAAGCTTGTTAACTTATAAGTTTATTTTTAATGGATTTTAATAATTCTTTCGTCTAATGACATTATTTCTGAGTATTAATATATTTTGCCCGATGTTCACACGGCAACTTAAACTATACGTATGAATTATGAAACCACTGGATGCTACTAGTAGGTAATAACAATATTAAATGTACATACTCGTAGGTAGGTGTCCGGTTGCCATACAAGGCCTACTATGTAGTTTGGAATGAGATGGCCGTTGTCATAAGATACTCGTAATATTTAGTACTTATTTATAACAAATTATAATTTTATTAATTAATAATCTAATATCTTTATTATAATTGCCTGTCATACTTGTTGTCTTTCACGCCAATAACAGGCACTTTAATTGGCTCAGTGGTTCAGTGGCCTTAGTATACGACTATTATGCAAGAGGTTATGAGTTCAATCCTCACACTTCACCAACACACATAGTGCCATAGTGCAGCAGTTGTTTTACAAAAAAAATATGTGTCAAATCAGTTAAAATATGTGTAAAACAAGTTATACATCTTACATCACGTAGGTATAGTGAATTTAAGTTATATTATTATATTCGTATATTACAGACATGCACCAATCAACAGTTATTTTGCATCCTGGCAAAGATCATCTAAAGCCTAACTTTCCTCCAGACACATCAATCACAGAAATAAATGATTCCACTCAAACAGAAACATTCACACATCAACAAGAAGAAAGAGACTATAGTCAGAGAGAAGAAGAGCCATTCATTAACTACACCATCCATCCCATAGAGACGTCTTCTAGCAAAGACATGCATTCTACACAGGCCATTTTAGGCACAGCAGCCGTAAGCATTCAAATAGATACCTTGTCGAATCCTGGTATTTCACTTCAACCGACAACATCAACCTTACAAGTAAGTGATCATGGACATGGAGATACATTTCTTGATCTGGATACATGTGAAGTATACAATTTACCTTCTGAAGAAGATGATCCTCAACCAAGTACTTCTATTGGAATTAAACCTTTCGAACTATCTTTAAATCAGCCATATAAAAGAAGGAAGCTGCACCATATAATGGAAATAGCAGATTGCATTCAAGAAATTAGGGATGAGGGGTCTTCAACAGTAGAGTTGATTGAGACATCTGTAGTTGTTGATATTATAGAAGTAGAAGAAGAAAATAAGGCTACAGAGGAGATTGAAAATATTTCAAAAAGCAGTAAACATTTCAACAAAAATAGAGTTTATAAGCACATTGATTTCTTATCAGATAATGAAGAGTATTATTATAGTTCTAGTTCCTGGCAAGATTCAACGGAAACTACTGAAACTGATACAACTTTGCATTCAAACGAAAATAAAAAACAAAAGAAACTGTTAAAACAGAAAGATAATAAATTAGATGATACAAAAGAAAATGCAGAACCAAAAAAGAAAGAGCGAAGGATTAATAAGAATAAACAGAGAACCAATCTAAAAAATTCTGGTAAACAATATACTTCTATGTCTGGAAAAATTGTAGCTGAAAAAAAAATGATGAATAATACATGTGCACCAGAAAATTGTCACAATGAATGCTATAATATCACCTCAGAGAAAAGACAAGCAATTTTTGATCACTATTGGAGTCTCAGTAATGAACGCCGTAAAGATTGGTTGGTGAGTAATTCTAAAAAGAAGACAACTATTAGGAAGCGTACCCAAGATGACCATAGCCGTAGGCAAAACACATTTGATTATTTTATTAATGAAGGCGAAGGCAAAAAGAAAGTGTGCTTAAAGTTTTTATTAAATACACTTGATATTAAGCAAAAGTTTTTATACAATATTATTACTGCATCAGCTTACGGCTCATCTAAAGACGATACAAGAGGGAAGCATATTCCAGCCAACAAAACATCAGAACAAACCATAGAAGAAATAAGAAATTACATCAAAAGCTTACCCTATTTACCATCCCATTATTGCCGCAAAAATTCAAAACGTTTTTATCTGCCCCAAGAGTATAAAAGTCTCAGTAATTTGTATAAAATTTACAAGGATACTATGAGACGTGAAGATAAAGAGATGGTAGGAGAAAAAGTTTTCCAGAAGATTTTTCGTGAGTTTAATATTGGCTTTCATATACCCCGTAAAGACAAATGTATGAAATGTGTGCGTTTTGAAAAAGAAAAAGGAGAAAAGGGGGAAGAATATTTATCACATTTAAAAGACAAAGAAGAAACTTATGAAAGATTTCAAACACATCAGAAAATTCAAGATGAAAGCATACTTTGCGTATCATTTGATTTGCAAAAAGTTTTGAATACCCCACACGGCCAAAGTATGTTATTATATTACAGTCGTAAATTAACCGTATATAATCTCACTTTTTATGAATCTAGAACAAGAGAAGGCTATTGTTATTCTTGGAATGAGACAGAAGGAAAACGTGGTGCAAACGAAGTATGCACCATCTTAGAAAGATATATCAAAATGGTAGACAGCCGTGAGTCTATCAAACATCTTCTCTTTTATAGTGATTCTTGCCCGGGTCAAAATAAAAACAAAGTTGTTCTTACATGCATGTACACCTGTCTTCAAAATTGCAACAATATTAACAGCATCCAGATGAATTATCTCTTGCCGGGTCATACCTATATGCCGGTAGACTCTATGCATTCCGTCATAGAGAAAAGCGTATGCAACACAATTATTTGGGCACCTTCACAGTGGCCCACGGTTTTTGCCTTAGCCAGAAAAAACCCTAGGCCTTATCATGTGGAAGTATTAACACACAAGGATTTTTATGGCTGGGATGTTCTTTCAGATAAATTTTTTAAAGGAAATTTAGTAGGAAAGATATCTAAGGTAGTTATTATTCTGAATTTTCAATAATTATAATATTACAGTACTGATATCAGGTTTGTATTATAATATTCAATTTGATTTATTTTAATTTGCAGGTGCGAATAGCTACATTTAAAAAATCTGTCACCGATAAAATTTCCGTGAAATATACAATGGCAGCTGATGGTTTAGTAGAAGATATTCAAATTAAAAACAAAACCCTACAAGTCAAGAACATTTATTCAGCTAAATTACTTATCTCAAAGAAAAAATACCAGGACCTATCCAAACTTTGCACACAAAAAACAATTCCCGAATTCTTTCACCAGGAGTATCAAAGTTTCCCCTTTACCGTCAACATTCAAGATACTCTTCAAGACACAGACGTAGAAGACAATAACTAATGCTGAAATTGAATACTACTATTAATTAATTTTAAATAAATTTGTTTTTTTTTATTTGTAACAATTATGTGTCTCATATTTTTCATTAAACATTGTACAAAACGATCTACGAATTGTAATTATTTTATTTTTCTATTAACCTAAAACTAATAATAGATAATAAAATAGGATCGGTATGTTCATTACTAATTTCTTATCAAAACGAGAATTTATAATTTGAACTGACTTAGAACAAATGTAAACATTTACCTAATGCTGTTTTCTGATAAGTAAAAAAGTTTTCATTTCAAAATATATTTTATTACGTTAGTATTTTTGGCATGGCAACATTACTAATTTGTAATACTATATGTCCTTTTATCGTACGGTATGTTTGATAAGTTAAAACGTTCAGTCATAAATCCCTAAGATATATTCAATTCGCTATGCACGTTAGTAGTATTTGATTTTATACATTTGAAAGAATCTGTGCTGTAAGTTTTTTTAATTATTGCACTGATAAACTATTGTGTAGATCAGTAATTTTTGATTACTAATCTTATAGAGCATAAATACTAAAGCGACAGCTATATCCTGAATAACAAGATATTTTTAAAAGAACTTGTTATCAGTGTATAGATAATAAATTCACAATATTTTTTTGCCTTTACAGTTTTTCGATTAATCAATTAGAAAAAAAGTTATGCCTGCTTTTGTCGAAAAAAAAACTTTAAATCGCTATACGGTAAAATAGCATTCTGGCGCCTTAGTATTATTGGCTTTCCAGTGACGATATAATAACTGTTTTACCTACTTAATAACATAGTACAAATAGTGACGTTTTTGTGAAGTCACTCAATGTGCAACAGAATATATCTATGGTGTCTGCAACTTTGTTGATCGTATCGTATGCGCGCGACAGAGGCGCCCTCTGCTGTAAATTGGTGCGTGCGCGAGGTAACCGTAACAGCTGTGTGTTTCTTCGCCTACACATGTACTTATCCGGAACGTTAAAGTGAATACGCTCTAACATCTCCGGATTATGTATATTACCTCTTATAACTTTAAATATATACAAAACTAATGCTAATTCTCTTCTCACCCGTAATTCATTATATCCAACCATACCCAAGATGAATAAGGTTGGATACAACAGAGGGTAAAAAGGATACACACCATAAAATTTCATATACAGATATCTTACAAATTTATTTTGTACACGCTCCAACATTAAACTATATTTAGTTTCATGTGGGCTCCAGATGACTGCGTTACTTTCCAGTTGACTCCGCACCAATGCATTATACAGTGTAACTATTGCACAAGGATTATTAAAGTTTCTCACAGTTCTGAGCAGAAAACCAAGGTTTCTGTAAGCTTTTTTACATATTTTGATTATGTGATTACGAAAGGTTAGCCCGCTGTCTATACTCACTCCTAAATCTTTAATTTCTGTAACCCGTACCAATGGAGCGCCCCCTACGTTATAGTTGTGTTGGATTGGAGTACGTGCTCGAGTAAAGGTGATAGTTGCACATTTTGAGGTATTAAATTGTAATTTGTTTTTAGTACTCCAATCCACTACTTTGTCAATGTCCGTCTGCAGCTTTATGCATTCCTCATGGCTACCTATGCGCATGTATATTTTAAAATCATCCGCGAATAGTAAGCATTTAGAATGTTTAATTACTTTAGGTAGATCATTGATCATAATGATAAATGCCATAGGGCCTAGATTCGTGCCTTGACTCACTCCCGAACGTGTATAGTATGGCTCTGATACATGTCCCGCATACTCCACATACTGTTGCCTATCACTCATGTAGCTTGCAAAGAAGTTCAGCAGATGAGGAGTGAAACCAACCCCTGCTAGCTTACTAAGCAAAACATCATTATCCACCAGATCAAATGCTTTTTTTAAGTCAAAATAGGCAGAGTCAATCTGGACTCCCCCATCTACCGAAGGTATCAGATCCGCCATATAATTGAGCAAGTTACTACAGGTACTCCTACCTGGTCTAAAGCCATGTTGCGCGTCAGTAAATTGTCCGTTGATTTGTACTAGTACACGTTTTTGTATTACTGACTCAAAGACCTTTGCAGGAGTAGATAGTACCGCTATAGGTCTATATCCTTCTACTTTGTCTTTTTTGCCTCCCCACTTTGGTACCGGAACAACCCTCGTGATCTTCCATCTTTCCGGAAATACTGCGCTTTGAAGACAAAGATTGTAAATATATAAAAGCGGGGCGGCCAGTACTATTTGGCAATCCTTAAGGATGAAGGGTGGAATGCCGTCCGGTCCGGTAGATTTCTTTGGCTTTAGTTCTTTTAGCGCCCTTATTACGTCACCTAACTCTACCTGATTTAGTTGAACTCGCGCACCGCCATTCGCGCTACCCGCCTCAGTAATCGCTGTATTTACGTTAAGCTCAGCACGCTCTTTGCTATATATCGAGCTAAAATACCCAGCAAATGCCTCGGCACAATCTATTCCAGTCAAACATTTAGTGTCTTTCTTAATAATAGGTATACTACGCGTACACTTTTTGGAATTTATATAATTCCAAAAAGATTTCGGATCTTTCTGTAATCTATTTTGTACGTTATATTGGTATTCTTTGTGAGCGCGTTCTATCATATTTTTTACTACAGTTCTACTGCGGGCAAACGCCTCGTAATCACTCAGCGAGCCTGTAATTTTGTACTTCTTGTGTAAGGCAGCCTTTAATTTTATGTTGCGAATAATTTCAATAGTGTACCATTCGGGGTAACTGTACCTCGAACTGACACTAATTCGCTGTTTTCTTGGTACACAATCATCTATTATTTCATTGATCGTATTATAATAAAAATTTAAACTATTTTCTAAATCTAACTTGTAAATGGGAGTCCAGTCTATTGATCCAATTTGCGAATACAAAGAGTCAAAATCAGCTTTATAAAAATTCCACGCGATGTGCTCGCTAGTGGCGCTAGAACTTACCTTACGCTCGCGATCAGTTGTTTCGGCGTCGCGGTCACTGCTCCCGCAGCGCGCGACCGCCGCGCTTACCTGTAGCGCGGGGTGATACGCGTCGAGCGGGACGAGCGGCTCGGCGGCCGCGCGCACGCACGTTTTCCCGCTCTCCGCGAATGTACTCAACACTAAGTCTAGCTGCCTATTGTTGCAATTATTTATTCCGTTGCACTGAGTGAATCCACAATACGTTTCGAAATATTCATAGTAATTTTTTATATTTACAGAACAAGAAAATAAATTAAAATCTCCAAGAACTACAACATCTTTATATTTATCACATAAATCTTCTATAATTTTAAATAACAGTAAATATTCATTTTCTATACAATTAGGTGGTATATATGTCACACACAATAAAAATAAAAATCTATTTCGTTGATGCACCGTTGCACAAACAAATTCAAACGAATGATCGTCAATGTTTACATCGCGCGGCATCACTCGGCGAAGCTCAAAGCGCGGTGTGGCCACTAAACACGCGCCACCTTGTTTTCGCCCATCTGAGCGATCACATCGTAGAATTGTATAACTAGGTGGAACTAATTCTGCATCATGTATAGATTCGTTTAGTCCCGTCTCGGTAATAGCTAATAAATCAGAGTCTGATGATAATATAGCTAGATAGAATTCTTCAGTTTTTGTCCGAAGTCCTCTTACGTTTTGATAGTATATATCATACATTTTATTCTGCTGGTAACGGTTTCGTATTGGTTGGGCGTCGAAACCAAATCCATTCGGAGAACTCAACATTTAGCGGCCACATATTTGGGTTATACAGTTTTTCATAACCACTCTCCGGAACTCCGATCTTAAATGATGCATAATTACGTTCTAATTTAGGCTTCAATTTTTCAATTGTAACTACAGATTCTGACTCACTTCCTAATATATTTAGTACATACTCCTTTATTGTTTCTTCCGAAGTATCTTTGTCTAGTCTCCATAAGTGTAAAAATCTTTTTCGTTCCACCGCTTTTATGGAGACAATGGTCTTATTTCCACCCTTCTTTGGGGTCTTTTTACACTTCACTTCTGTCCAAGAGTCACTTTGACTTCTCGTAACCTCTGCACTTTTAGTGGCCACAGCCCCGGCGACGTCCGCATAGCTAACCATTGTATGGGACATGGGCATGTTTGGTGAAGCGGGCCGCGTACGCACTACTAGTACTGGCTCCGTGGCCAGGGATTGGGGCTCCGGTGAGGGCCGCAGGCCGGGTGCTCCGCCGCCGCCGCCACCACGGCCATTGTTGTTCGCCTGCACGGGTAAAGCGCGACGTTGCGTAGTACTTTGTTCGACCGTTACTATCGGCCTACCATTTTTTAACCCAATGATCTCTTTTTCTAAATAAACACATCTTTCTTTGCTTATATTCAATTCCTGCCTTATTTTACTATTTTCTAATGCTAGTACATTGACTGTAGTCTTAAATTCTTGTAAAATTCTTTCTTCAAACTCATTTAATTTAGAAATCATTGTTTCCATAATATTATTCATGAATTGGGACTCGTAATGCATGAATGCAGTTTTCTCTCTGCTGTCCTCGGTGTCTGATAGGATGGTACACCTAGCCCCTCGAACTGGTGTTTCGTCAGTAACACGAACACGCTGGGTGACATTCATGCAGGACTCACACTTGAAGGTACGCTTTATTTGGGCGTGCCCTTCCTTGAACGCCACCGAAGTAATGTTAACACATTTATAATGGTATCCATCCCTACATTCGATACATTTAAGCAGTTCTCCTGCTTCCGTTTTCTTTTTACAACTTGTACAATTCATTTTGTTTAAACAATGAGTGTCAGAAAGAGATAGAGAGATGCACTATGTGAGAGTGTGAAAGAGAGCGATATAAGGCACGCGCGCGAGCAATATTATTTCGCGCCACACGCTTAGCACTGTTCGTAAAACTAAAATTCAAAAGTTATTTTTATCAATAATTTCACTGTTTTAACACTGTACTCCATTTCCTACAGGTGTCACGACATAATAGGTCCCGTTTGAACACATTTTTAAAACTTTAGACATCAAACTAATCAATTTTCACAATTAAAAATACCGCGAGCGACGTACACAACGCGACGCTCAAATACATTTTACCTGAGCCCCTACAAAACACCAAAACACCAAAACACCATAATCACAATTTACCTGAGCCCCTACAAAACACCATACGTTTTTTGGTTTAAGCCGTGGGGAAATTAGCCATGTCATTGGGTAAATGCGCCGTAGCTCAGCCATCCCCAAAGGTAAAAAACTCCAAAAGGTAATATGATACTAAAACGTCAAAAAATTAAACCTTTTTAAAAGATTGTTTATGCTTGCTTTTATGGTTAAGGGTGGCAAATGCGCACAAGTCATCTAAATGTAAGTTATTAGTGCAGTCTGGAAGGTTGTGAGTGTATAAGGTTTTTATATTTTACCAAGTAGTATGTTGCTAGTAATATTGTTGAATAAGTAGGTATTTCTATGGTTTCCTATAATCATTCATCAATACAATCATGTTTTAAAACTGATGAAAACGAAGATACATTTTTGCAAATAACTTCTTGTAGTGCCCATAATTTTGCCTATCTGCTCATTTACATATTTTATCACCTCAGATGTAATTATATAACCGGGTTCTGCGTAGCAAGGAGGTACTTAAATGAAATACTACAAAGAAATAGATGACCCATCCAAAGAATGACTAAAGACATACAGCGATGCCCCTAAATCTGGAACAGAGGGTAACTTTATGGCAATCTATAACTTTGCAAAAATCCTTGACTTAAGTATTAACTTTTTTTAAGACAATACATTTTTCAAAAACTAAATTAGTAAATTATAACCTCCGTGTAAATAAGTAATAACGTACAATTTTGTTATCTATTATGATCTCATCTAGGCACGTAACTATATTACAGGCGAATGACTTTTAGTTTTAGTCGATAGCGTGCGTCCATTAAAACTTGCGCCCTTATTTAGCTCCAACAACGGCTTTAGAAAAAATGAAGATCTCCGTTTAGTGTTGGGACTATGGTGTCCCGCGATACAGGATGTTACCGGGAATTCGCAAACATTCTAATTTGTCTGATTTCTGTTTCGAATTGGTACTTAGAAGGAAACTAATTTATCGCCCATAAATATTAAGCGTAAACATAAAATTCAGTAGTCTCGACAAAAATTAGACAAAGAGTATTTTTTATCTGTTTTTTGCCGTTTCGTCTCCACGACACAGGTTTCACACCTGGTGCCTGGTGACATCAAAATGCCGTTTAAGTTTAACATGCATGGCATGTAACAACAAATAGGTATGTATATTCTGTATGTGTAAATACTTCATGATATTTCATCTTATGTCTATAAAAGACTCTGACTCAGTATGACCATAGAGTACGATCTCAAAATAAATATACTTGGTATTTAATTTCAAAAAGTATTAGTTATCGTTTTTTTTTCTCTTTCTATATTTTCATCATGTTACCTCATCTTCCAAACTTATTTTTCTACAATCGACCTAGATTACAATAATTTAAAGCCTTGAATCATCGAAAAGAAGTAGGTGTTTTCACACACCTAAGAAGATCTTACTATAACTCTATTATCACATAAACCCACACGACATCACATGACCAACTTTTATCCCGTCTTAAAATAATCACAAAAACTTCAACACTTATAAATCACGGGACCCGGGATTTAGATGATCGCACAACACTAATTCCGTGGAGTAAGTTTAAGCCACCGCAGCAAACTTGCTGTCGCGAGGAACTGTTTTTGTTCGAATTTGCGTTTTTATATATTCGGTGTAAGTAGGCCGAGATTTTGAGCCGAGCTACTAGTGTTGTACTCGTGTATTAATGTTTTCGGATTGCATTGTTAACATTTCATTCTGTATATTACGTTTTCATTATATTTTATGTGATTAAAAGATTTAAAACTAATAGTTAACATCTCTATTATAATCCTTAGGTAAGCTAGTTTTTTACATTAATGAGAGGTTTCTTATTTCAAAAAATATCAGAAACCTACGTAACATTTTTATTTTAGTGCTTCCCTACGTTTATTGATTAAGCTGAGTCGAGGATAAAGCGATCGTGTCCGCGGCAGCAATGCACGAAGTTTTGTATTTCAATCTTACACAAAACAACTATTTGTGTGACCAACAAACTGCAACTATTCTTATTATCCAACATTTTTTTAAATTAATAATGGCCATATCTCTACTGCTGGAATTGCCTTTTTAAAATATTAATTGTTGATCACATTAGGTATATACAACTACTATAACTTTTTTAATCTAAATATATTTCCTACTAGTAGCAACTAAACAGTATTATTCTACAAACATAATACAACATCGACCACAACTCATTTACCTTTGATAACAAACCGGCCGCAACATTAACCCGGCAAAGTAAACGACATACCTAACTTTGCCCAATATACCCTTTTACCCTCCCAAAGCGACTGCATTCTCCCCTGCATTATTAACTCCTGCCATTGCACCATCACCTGCTACTCGTAAACAAATTTTATTTTTCAGTATACAGGCTGTTTTATATTTAACTATACTACATACTGTATTATTTAAAGTATGGATGCATGTTACACAGTCACGTAATGCTGCGGGTATTCGGCGACTTGTGAATTTTGTTCTCAAGGAGTTTTATATACATTTAAAATGGATAATGATACACAAAGTGGACTAGAAGTCTGGTGGAGTTAAATATTGATACAATACTGCAACGATGAAATAAAGTTTATTTAAAATTTGTCGTACTATCTTTGGTTAATTAAATGTGAAGTTGGTGTCAGATCAGTGAAAACGAGTTAATTTGAGTACGAAGGAATTTTTGTGTTAGGTAATTCATTAATCGAGTAATATTATGCACTTTAGTCTCAATAAGGGTTCCATTTTATCAAGCTCCATTTAAAGCAGATGAAAGTACTGTTTTTGCTATATTTAGATTTCGCGTTCATGTATCAAGCAGACGTGGTGCCGGACAAACTACTAAACGTACCAACCAAATATTGAAAACTGTTGATCATGAACACACAAATGGATAAGGATAGAAGTAAGGAAAGATAAGAGGCCCAAGACCGCGCAGGGTGGAAACGTTTGGAGTAGGCCTATGTCCACCAGTGGACGTCCATACGCTGATATGGAAGAAACGATAAATAATACTGAAAACAACAGTATGAATACTATACATTAAAAGTCATTGCATTGCTCTTTGTATACCGCACAGTCATCATTCTTCAAATTTCGAATAAAAAATACAACCGCCAGTGTTTCTACTTTTGATTTGAAATTTGATTGAAAATTCCACAGAATACTAATATAAAGACGGTAAGAAACAGTGCACTGAATTACAAACAAAAACAATAGAACTCCGGCAATACACCTAATTAGGTATTGGCTGAACAGACTGCGTTGCATTGCTGCATGATTGGGGCTAAGTTCAACATTACAAAATCAACCTAATCTTTAAGAGCTAAGGTTCAGTTTTGAAGTTCTATTTTCCATCAATCTTATTTTAATACGGTGTAAGAGCATACCAATTTAACATGATTGACAGCTTGTCAGATTCCGATTTTACAAGAGAAAATTTGAGCTTCAATTCTGCTCGAATACGTACTTTTGACATTTTATTGATAATCTTATTACCTAAACCTTTGCATACAGTATGTCCTACATAGTTTTTTTATGGAGATGATTCCTCCAAAACTAGGAAAACTAACACCGCGATTCTTATTCTTCTTTATTGTTTAGTTAGTGGCCAATCGGTGTCGAGGTGTACGAGGTGTCGAGAGTTGTACGACCTGGCCAAATACGCTTCTATCGTGGCTTAATGACTGTGTCAATACGACGCAGGGGCTAGGACCGATTTTTTCTGTCCCCTGGCAAGCAAAAAGAAGCTTAAATAAAATACCACTGAACCACTCATCTATGAAATGACCTCACCAATGTTGCTTAATCAGCTAATAGTAATTAACGAATAGGTGATTGCAACAGGCTACTGAGACCACTAGTCCTACTAAAAGTCATAGAATTGACTAAATAAATACCTAAGTACTTAGGGAAGTATTTTGAAAACGTATAATATTATGTATTTTGATAAAGTTTTGAAAGTTATTCGAAGTAAATGACGTGGCAGAATATACGAACAACAAAGAGTATTCAGTGCCAAAAAACTATAAGCAAGTGCTTACAACTATCGTAGTTAACCTTCATATATTATACTGATTTATTCTTAAAATGGCGGGAAGCCGATGGCTGAGAGAGGCACAGGACCGCACAAGGTGGCAATACTTGGAGGAGGCCTATGTCCAGCAGAGGACGTCAATTGGCTGATAATATGACGATGATGAAGATTCCTAAAATAAACCTGCTATAATATTATAGATGGTGACGGACTAAAGATTACAAAATTTTACCACCTATTTCGGATTCTTTAATGTAGACTAGGTATATAAGGCAGCGCACTCATTAGTATCTAATAGCTTTGGGCGCACTGTTGCGCCAATAAACTCCTCCCCGAGGCGGTTATAACCCAGGGGAGAAAATTAAAAAAATGTAGACTAGGGCAAATTCGTCAATCATAATACATCGAAGGAAAAATACTATTTAAAAAAAAAAAAGGGGCGGGCCTCCTCTCGTGACGGAGGGATACAATCATGTTCATGCAAACAAAGATTTACATTGAGCGGGAATCGAACCCGAGACCTTTTGCGTAGCAGTTATGTTATATCCACATATATTATGTTATATAGTAAAAACATCCATCCATACTTTCAAACTTTATCGTTTATAAAATTAGTATAATAATGTATAAGGTAGCATATAGTTCAATTTATCGAGTAAATCAACCAGTACGTTAGTAGTTAGAAAAACTTTGTTTGCTCATATTTTTATGACTTCAACAAGGTTCCCTAAGCACACAGTGGTGTAACCGAAAATTCTCGTGATTAAGAACAATAAATTACTCTCCCCCCGTTAGGCACACTTACATAAGTAAAAAAGATTGTTATTCGTAACTGTAGCTTAGAAATCCGTAATTCATGAAGATTTAGTGTGACCTTGAGTTGATACTAATGCCTAGTTTTGTTCTGTATATAAAGTATTTTGGTTGTAAGGAACATTTACTTATAAAAATATTTTATTTTATTTTATTTTATTTTATTTTATTAGGAAAACCAACGACTATAAATACACATTACAAGATTATCAGTAAAAAACAGAAAGTCATTTATAGGTTTCCACAGCTAGTCGCACTTTAGGTAGATAATACAAAGGTGTAAGCTTAAAACATGCACATCACATCATCTATTCTATGGTTACATGACACTGTACATAGGAAATAAAAATATGAAATAACAAAATAAAAAAATAAGAACAGGAACAATTTAAGCTTCACTGTGTAAACCATTAATGCACTACATAACACTATTGATTAAGTTTTCGCCTCGCCAACACAACGCCACTGTTAAACAGATCTAAATCATGGATTCTAGCAGATGAATTGAATTTACTACTAGCACGCCGGATAAATGAGTTTTGCATATGAATGGAGTTTCTTTATAAAAATAACTGAAGCTATTTAATGCAGGCGGGTAGTGGCGAAGTGTCCATATAACTCGATTCCTACCGGCTTACCTTTGCAAAAACCGCTTAGCATTGTCTATTAATCAATTATAAATCAATGACGCAACATCCACTCAATACAAAATAATATAAAACAAAAAAGTATTCTCTTACGTAAATCGCAATAATAATTACAGTAATAATAATTTTCAATATAATTATTTACGTACTCATAACGCCATCTTGTAATTAAAGGTTGTCAACTAACAACTTGTTATGGTTCAGTCAGAGAGTACTTAAAGCGCGCATGCGCGGAGCGCAGTAAGCCGGTCGCGAAATTAGGAATCCAGTACAACAGACTGTACGGAAATCGTACGGTCACGTGACACTTTGTATTCGTCGATCTAAGGTACCATATAAGCCGGTGGCCATCGGCTTATGACAAGGATAAAAGATACAACTACAACATTGCGAGAGCGAGAAAGCACTATTGCAACCAGTGGACCGACCAATTGTAACGAAGTTTCATTTCATTTCACGTTAAGTACTTAATTTGCCATTGACATTCCTTTGTTTTTATCAATTATTTAAATCTGATAGAAATCAGCCTTTCTTCTGAATTTTTAGTTTTTAATTATATTTATTTGTTTTTATATTTTTATACGGCTTGCGTCTTGACTTTGGCAGAATCATCGGTAAACGATAGGACCATTTGAAGAAAAAACAGATATTTGTATTTATTTTCTGCAAATAGGTTATAAAATTCGCTTTCTTGTTTAAAGTAGTAAAATTTGTATGTTTAATTATTTATGATTGTGTATTATGTGTTGTGCATTGGTTGACTTTATTTTTGTCGTAGTGCGTTGGGATCCTATGGAATATTTTTGTAAGTACTTGTTTGTATTGTTTTCAGCAAATTTAATAGTTTGTTGTTATAAGGGACAGGTTAATAGTGTTATATTATATTGACTATCCTATTATGTGATGTGCGATAAAACATCATTCTCGAAATTGAATTATAAATATAAGAAACGCCGGCGCTGTGGATTTACGAAACATTTTAATACAATTATCTCATTTCGATACGTATAAGTAAGTGGCTTACAGACAGTATTCTCAGATTCTAAAAGTAAGTAAGTAGGTATGTAGAATCATTTAGGATATAGCAATATAAACAATTAATCTAATTGATCAAAGAAGTCTTCCAAACAGAGAAACATTTTCGTATTTTAAGTTTATGAGTTCGGGACAACTAGGTAAAATCGAAACATTTTTTTTTTTTTTTTTTTTTTTTTTTTTTTTTTTTTTTTTTTTTTTTTTTTTTTGCACCTCAATACAATAATTAATATTATTAAAATTGAAACATAAACAAAACAAAAATTAAACTGAACATAATAAAAGTCACATGAGGTGCAAAATTAGGACCAGTCTCAGCACGATGCTGCAACGTTGATAGCTGCAGCGCTGTTATTCTGACTGGCCCCTTTTATGACGTCACGGACGACAAACACTTAAAAATTAAATTAAAATAAGGGAAAATAAATAATAAGACTGTACAAATACTTAATAAATAAAAACCCAAGACTGAGACATAATATTGTTAACTTAAATTTTTACATAGAGCCGTCCACAATTGCTAGCTCGTGCATGACACTAGTCGTATGGCTAATCAGTTGTCTATGGTTCTTATACAAATACAATAAACAAAGCGGCAATTGCGACAACAAAATAGATTAAATAGGCTATAGTATAATATAATAGGGAATAAATTAGACAATTAAGATGAGATAGGACAGGGTCATAGATATACTAAATATAAATATTGTAATGTATAGTGTAATTAATTGTTTGTTGTGTATGAAGTGTACTTGATGTGGCAATGCAATGTAAGGAGTTTCACAAAAAACGTGCCGGCGTCTACTGTTGTGTAAGTAATTCTCTAAAATTCTTTAATTATTTCTTTAATTAATTTTCTCACGAATACCTATGAACTACAGAATAATAGTAATATAAAGTAGAACAAAAGTCCACGGAATCTTCGGCTTCCCTTTTATAAAAATCCACCCTTCGCCACTGCAGGCGGGTTATATTTTATGTGCGTATGTTATATTTTATGCATATCAAGTCGCCTGCATGAAGTAGAAACAAGTTTTTGGAACTTCTTAATTTTTGTAATGATGATAATATAAATCTTACAGCGCTAATAGATAAACCCTATATCATTGTATGGGTATAGTCATCATATCATCAACATAACAGCCTATTTATGTCCCGCTGCAGGGCCGGGCCTCCTCCCGTGACGATGGGATACTTGGCCTACTAATACCACGCTGGCCAGACGGATTAGTATAGGGTTTAATTTGGGTTGTGACATATTGTATTCTTACTCGGTCACCACATGGAGCATGTGTGGTGGTGGCATATGGGTATGGTAAAAGCCGACAAAAGGAGAATTCTCTGATAATAACTAAGGCTTCACATAAACTGTACCTATTCGATTGTAGTGACACTTGTCTGAACAGACAGACAAGGGTATTAAAGTTTATTGATGTTGTGATAATGTCAAAGCTCATAATGTATAACAAAACATAAGTGGGAAGAGGCTTAACAAACTTATGAACTTTATACACTTCCTATTTTTATTTGTTGGGTGTCTGACATACAGTTTATACTATATTTATTTATTTATTTCATTTCACCTTATAAGCTAACAGATTTACTTCCAAAGCGCTTACAAGATTAAGTAGGTTCATGCTTGTCACCTTATAAAAATACAATAGAATAATACCAAAAAAAAAACATTAAGTACATTTTAGAATTACAATAAACAAAAACAATTCTATAATTAAAATACATTACTGATGAATTAAATTACTGATTAGATAAAATATAATGCAATATTGATAAAGAATATTTGAAAATGTCATTTATATACTTATTTTTAATATAAATAAATTAATTATTCAATTTAGGACATCATTATGTCGTTCAAAATTATACGAAAATTATCTTGCAAATGTCCTAATCCGTCAGCAAATAAATCTAATTCGTAATGCTTAGCCAGTAAGTCCCCTATAGTACAAAGAGCACGAAAGGTAGGGGCATGTCGACCGCGCTGGGTACGCGCTGAGGGCACCTCTAGTAGGCGTGGCCGACGGCGCGGCGCTACCTGTCCCTCTGAGTCTGCCGATATGTTTCTGGGGACCAGGATATGAACCCGCTCTAGTATATGAGGACTATCGATTCTACCGTGAATTATAAGTAAATAATGCGAGACCAGAGACATAGCCCTTCTAAATTTTAATGTCTCCATGTCCACCATTCCCGAGACAAATGGAGAAAGATACAGGTAAGGGTAGTATCCATACTGCTTTTTGTATAACCATCTTGTAAATTTGCGTTGGATTTTTTCAATCATTAGAACGTACTTTTCCTCGTATGGATTCCAAACAATATCACCATACTCAAGCTTACTGCGTACATAGGCATTATACAATTCTTTTGCCACCCGTAAGTCATCGAATTGTGACGCAGTCCTCATGACAAACCCCAGCGTTTTGCTAGCTGATTTGCAGATTTTGGTGATATGCGTGTGGAATTCTAATTTGCAGTCTAATTCTATTCCTAGATCTATAATCTCGCAAACTCTATCTAATGGAGCGTCTGCCAAGTTGTAATTATTAATCTTAGGCTCTGATTTTCGCGTGAACGTTATTATTTTGCATTTGAGATTATTGAATGGCAAATGGTTGTCTCGGCTCCATTTGGATACTGCATCTATATCTCTTTGTAGTACAGCCGCATCAGCCTCGGTTTCGACTCCCAGGCTCAGCTTGAGGTCATCTGCGAATAGGAGGCACTCTGAGGCCAAAACAACTTTGGGTAGGTCATTGATGAATACAATGAATAGTAGAGGTCCTAGTGTACTACCCTGGCTTACGCCTGATCCTGTGAAGTAGTCACAGGAATTAAATCCGTGTAACCGTACATATTGACGACGATTGCTCAGGTAACTAGAAAAAAAGTTCAGGAGGCCAGGTGTACAACCAATTATCACTAATTTTTCCAGTAGAATATTGTTATCAACCAAGTCAAAAGCTTTTCTGAAGTCGAAATAGGCAGCGTCGACCTGTTTGCGATTATCCATTTGCGTGCAGATATAGTCCACATGCTCAATCAAATTGGTGATAGTAGAGCGACCACTGCGAAACCCATGCTGACTGTTATGCATCTGATGTCCGATTTGACTTCTAATGCGATCACTTATCATTGACTCAAACATCTTAGCAAACACGGATAGGACTGCGATAGGTCTAAAAGAAGAAACGTCCGTTCCTCCTTGTTCTTTAGGGACAGGCGTTACTCTTGATAACTTCCAGATTTCTGGATATTCTGACTGGGTTAGAGACAGATTGTACAAGTACAAAAGAGGCGCTCCAAGAGCCAATATACAGTCTTTAACCATAAACACCGGAATGGCATCAGGCCCACCAGATGATCGCGGCTTGAGGCGCCGGACTGCCCTCCTTAGATCCATCTCATTGACTGCTACTATCGAAACGGTGGTTGCATCCTGACAATTATGTGCAGCTTTAGCAGCTGTTTCCGGGTTCAACACTGGTTTGTCTGCATGGAATACAGATGCAAAATATTTGGCAAAGGCCTCGGCTGCTGCTTGATCCTTCACTTCAGTATTGTCATACTTATATGTATCTATGATCTTCCTGTCCTTTTTTTTCTCTTTCACATATTTCCAAAATTGCACCGGGTCGTCCATGATGCTTTTCTGTAGCACTGAGATATATTTTCGATATTCATAATTAATTAGTTTTTTCACCTTGTCTCTATAGTACACAAACATGGTATAATATACTATAATATACTATAATACTATATATGATATAATATACTATAATACTATATAGTTCAGACTTCGTCGTAAACTCTATCTATAAATTGTAAATTAAAATGTGCCTCTCATATTATGTTTAAGATAAATTAACTGCAACTATGTGTTTTTTGTGAAAATTAAGTTTTCATTTTTATTATTTATTTATTTTCAATCTAAAAAAAAAATTAACACCTGACTATGCTACGTACAGATTTCTTAATGTATATTTGTAGATGTATATTTCCATTCAAGTTTCTCCCACTGTCATAAGGGCAGCTTCAATAACTCCACGTTCCCTATTTTGGGCTGCAAAAGTCATTGTAATTTATTTGGTTCCTCATTACGAAAGAAAACGGATACAATAGATTTTCTAGTAAACTGTTTACATAATAAAGATGGTACATGATCCCGAAACATATTCCACAAAATAGTTGTATGTATTGTATTTCAATGTATATTTAGACGACCTATGTGGCGTAGTGGTTATTTAACATGACTGCTACGCAGAGGTCTCGGGTTCGATTCCCGCTTAATGGAAACCTTTGTGTGCGTGAATATGATTGTTTGCATTGGTCTGCGTGTTTTCTATCTATAATATGTATGTATTTACAAAAAAAAGGTATTTAAGTATGTTTAGCCGTTATCTAGTACCCATAGTACAAGCTCTGCTTAGTTTGGGACTAGATGGCGTTGTGTGAAAGTGTGAGGAATAATTATATTTACATTTATTATGAAGTTGGGTAGAATTAGACCTGTTACGTTCGTTTACAGATATTCTAATTAGCGTTACCTATGCGATTTTATCTTTACAGTATGGTTATGCTAAATATAATGTTTCCTATTAAAATAATATTAGAACTCTTGTACGTATGTATTGACAATTAGGCTTGCGTATGTAAATTAGACAACTTTATTTACAAATTCAATTTGTTGTTTGATTAAAAAAGTTGTAACTTGTTCTCTCTTCAAAGTTTATTTTTTTCTAATTTGTTTTATAAAATATTACTAAGCTTTTAATATATACAGTTTAAAGTAAGCGCTACTTTTAGGATAATCCAAAGCAATTAAGAAATCTATAAATTTGATTTTTTTTATAGACTCATGGCGAATCCCTTTCGTCGTGAAAAAAACAATTATCAATTTAATAGACAGAAGTAACATCTCGTTCCAGGACGATAACTTGAGGATTGCACAAGTAACTACCGCACCGCGAATTTAATCTCGCGAAATCAATTCTCCGTGTGGTGAAGGCGTAAGAATACAATATGTCACCACCCCATCTCATCCTATGGGTGTCGTAAAAACCGACTAAGGGAATATCCGTGAATATTATCTTTACGAAATAAAAAGAAGGAACAATTGAAATTAAACCCTATACCAATCCGTCTGGCCAGTGCGGTATTAGTAGGCCAACTATCCCTCCGTCATGGGAGGAGGCCCGTCCCTGCAGTAGGGCATTAATGGGCTGTTATGATGAATTTAATAATTGAAGGATTTGAACCCACAACTTTACGCACAGCAGACAGGATAAAATATCATGACTCTACCATCAGAATGTATCAATTTGTAATACACTTTTGTTAATATCATTTGACTATGTAAGCCAATATTTTAGTTTGACAAAGTTAAATGTGACCTAGTTTTAGGTCGAGCTCAAATTTTACAAACAGTTCAGATCACAGGCTACCTATATATGACGTCATTGTAAAATATGTATCTATATCAAGCTATAGTTGTCCCCTTGCAGAGATGGGCCTCCTCTAATATATGGAAATACTTGTCCTATGGATTAGTATCTAAAGGCCAGTAGGACTATACAGGAGACACGTTGGTCTAATGTTTTGGTATTGTGGTATGCTTGCAGCTTTTTTACTGGAGGATAACTTGACACAATGTTAAAAGCGTTTACAGGGCTCACTAGCGCCGCCAATTGAAAGAAAATCATAATTCGCAAATAGGATAAATAATGTAAAATGTTGATAACAAAGTCTTGAGAAAAGGCAATAAAGTATTTATTTAACATACTCTCAACACTTTAAACGTTTTTCAATTGAATAAATATTGCATTATAAACAAAAACGGGCGTTTTTGACTTTTAGAACACTTTTCAGATATAATGGTGACTATACTTATTACTTACCACCAAACATCTACCAAAAATCAAAAATACTGTAATCTTCTGTTAGCCGTCATAATAATATCATCACTCACATAGTTTTATTTCAAATCGCTGTCCATTCAAATATTTTCTTCGACCATCCTATTTCTCTTATAATTGTACTACATAATATTTTATTTTTATTGAAAATAAATGTATTTTAAACCAATAATAACAAGTATAAATAATATAAGCTTTCTATCCCACGTTGCACACTATAATAAATACATTACGCAGTAAAAAGTCGGTAAAATAAACTTTAAAAGGTAGTATTTCCTCAATAAGGCATGCTTTATTGAGTGACCACGTAACTGTCAATAAAATAAAAGTATCGCAAAGAGCCTTCGAGGCGGCCATGTTACAAACATCCCATGTGGCCGTCTCGCGTCGTCGAAATGTTGAAATATGTTGTAATAAAATGGCAGACGTAAGTGGATGATAAGTTTAAAGCCATTGAGGGAAAGCGTCGTAAGAAAGGCTAGTAGATTGATGGGTAATGGGTGAAGGTATTTTGTGACTTTTTGGCAGGTATTTTAAATATTTTTTATAGTGTGTTGTTCGTTTTTTTGTGTTTAGAAAAACTTAGAATAGGTTCAGGGTAGGTAAATCCATCCCATATCATTTGGAGGGTGTCGTAAAAAGCCACTGTCCTTTAGTCGGTCTTAACTACAGAGCCTTGGGATGCGATGAGGTAGTGAGGGAAAATATTGTTACGCCTTTACAAAACTAAGTACAAAACTTAATAAACATTTGTACATACATACATACAACACAGGACTCTCAAGAAACATCCGCAAAACTTTAAAATATAATACAGGCCGAATTCTAATATGCATTTTACAGATGTGTAACTTCAAATGTAAGGCTGACCTCCTTGGATCAGGTACTCTACCAGTGGATTGCTCTATACTATGAATTGTATATGAACCTGCACTAAGAGGTACCGCACTACTACTCTGGTAAAAGCGTATACATCACTAAACGTTATGTAGGTAGACCCAAGAGGTAAATAAAATGAAAAATATTCATGTTTTCTTTTATTTACGTGAGCTTTTAGTGTGAAAGTCAAATAGTTTTTAAGTGATATTTGGAAATAAAATAATTTAAAAATTAGAAGACTCCAGAGAGTAGATAGTTGAACCTGCTGTAAATGTCGAGTTAGCCTGTAAGTAATTATTATACATGCTTAAGTTTAGTGTATTTTTAAGTGTAACGCTTTTGTATAATAATAATTGTTGGCTGACCTATTCAAATAAATAAATAAATACCGATTATAACAACTAAGCACTTACTACTTACGCAATTTGGTTTACAGTGAAAATCATACACAAATTCCAAAAACACATAAGGAAGACAACTAAAAGTGAGGTTTGTAACCAAAATAAATATATATATACTCCGTGTGATGACGGAGTAAGAATACAATATGTCACCACCCCATCTCATCCCATGGGTGTCAAAAACCGACTAAGGGGCTATTCGTGAATATTGTCTTAACAAATTAAAAAGAAGGAAAACTTTAAATTAAACCCTATACCAATCCGTTTGGCCAGCGTAGTATTAGTAGGCCAAGTATCCCTCCGTCACGGAAGGAGGCCCGTCCCTGCAGTGGGACATTAATGGGCTGTTATGATGATGATATACCACGCAAGGAGGACATATTTATAAGAGGCTTATGATGTCCATTGGATATTATGATGATGAATAGAATACATACAAAAGAACTCAAACGAAAACATAGTTTTTCATACAAATAGTGCCCTCCCTTAACAAAAACGAAGGCGTGATAGTAAATTGTATTTTATCTAGAGCGAATTCAACTCTATCCTGCAACTTTTTAACTGATGAGTTAATTAATTGAAGTTTGAGACAAGGTCTTTTCGCTTAGCCGGTGGACTCTGGCACACAGGTAATTGGTAACTAAGATAGGAACGAAATAACTGAAGTGTAGTTTATTTTACTTTGTATAACTCTACGTTTAAAGCGCTGTTAATTAACATTTTGCTATTTTAAATTGACATAGTTTATTTTTAAATTTAATATTGTTAATTATTTTACTATTTCTTACAAATATACCCTGAATGATACCGTGTGGTGACGGAGTAAGAATACAATATGTTACCACCCCATAGAAACCCACTAAGGGACTATACGTAAATATTATATTTACGAAATAAAAAGAAGGAAAACTTGAAATTAAACCCTATACCAATCCGTCTGGCCAGCGTGATATTAGTAGGCCAATGGAGATCCGTACCTGCAGTGGCACATTAATGGGCTGGTATGATGATGATAATTCCTTCGTTGCATTATTATTATTATCATAATGTTCCATTAAAGTCCTACCAAAGATACTTTTTTTTACCTGAGCCCGTCTTTACGATCCCTACGGTATAACATGGGTTAACGACACCGCATACTAATCAATCACATAGAATTTCCTGACAAAATAAAATACTATTTTTAAATAAAAACAACAAGATGATTAATCAAAATGCTTCATTAACGTTTGAAGCCATTTTAATTTCGTCTTATTTAAATTTTCTTATCAAAAAAAATATAATAAATGTAAGCTTGTTTCCATCATGGCCGCGACCGAACAACCAAAACGTGGTTCTGACGCGTCATTACTTCCTTTGTGAGTGTCGTGTCGCGTTGTTGCTTGTCGCCTACCCTTGTTGCCGTTGTTGCCTTGTTGCCGTTATTGCTATATTTAGAAATACTTTGTTGCCTTTCGTAATGTGATTAAAAAGTGTTGAGGATTTTCATTGGTGTTGTTTTTTGTTGGTTATAAATAGGAAATTTATATTTTGATGTTGAAGTGTGTTTTTAAAGAGTTTAATTATAATTATAGAGTCACAAGAACTATAGGGGACGCAGGACGGCGAGATTCTCACATTTTGGACCAAAGACTATTTAGGACGGCAGGAAACCGATGGATGAGGTAGGCACAGGATTGCGCAAGGTGGAATTAGATTTTGATATGGAGCGGCCTATGTCTAGCACAGTGGACGTCGTCCATTGGCAGATGATAATGTGGAAGGCCTACATAACATTTAAATAAAATACACAATCGAAGTCAAAATCTAAAGGAAGCTTAAAAACATTTGTATGACCTGACAGAAGTAGTCATCATCTAGTTGTTATTTTACCCCAAATACTATTTTTGATAAACTTCCACATGCAGCAATCTTTTTCCCAAATCGATTAGAAGTAAACAGAAAATGCTATGGAGTTCCTTAGTTCAAATACAGTTTAAATTTTCTTAAAAGTCAGATTAATCCAAACGAAGAACTTGGCTTGCGTTTAATAGCCCTATAATTTTTTAAGTAGCAAGTACTTAAAAAAAACAAATCCAGCATAATCCTTGAAAAACGGTAATGAAACTTTATATAATTGTACTTAATTAACAGTAACCACTGCTATTGTTTCTTACCGCAAAACTTCTGTACAGATGTACTTTTATTTATATTATTTAGATAGATTTTTTTAAAAAGAATATTCTCCATTGAGTAAAACCACAAGTAAGATAATCATTTCTGCAATCCACAAAAGATTACCATGAGTCTGTATGCATTCGAACTTTAGGATAGAAAGGTACCACATAAAAATGACAGCTATGACTAAAATTACATACTGGAAGGCGTAGTGTTACGCGGTGTCCTACGCGGGCGACTAACGCTACGCGATGCGATCAAATCAACGGCGTACCCTACTTCTGCCCTATGTGGCAGTCTGCGACGTAATCGTGACAAGACACTTGTCGCGTGTAGCATCGCGTCGCGTCGCGTCTTATCGCATGTGTCGCCTACGTAGGACACCCCAGTCCACTGCTGGACATAGGCCTTCCGCATCCAGTCCGACCCTTTGTGAGGTCGTCGGTTCACCTAGCTGAGGGGCGTCCTACACTACATTAGTAAACCTCTCTCGAAGTGTGCCGACTATACTTTAAAGCTGGCTGTCGATAGAAAACCTAATAGAGGCATTGAAGTAAAAACATTTGAATAAGGTCTAAGTCCAGACGTGAACGATGAACAATGCACATAAAAGATTTTATTGCCTTCTTGCTATTACCTTAAATTACGAAGATGCAGTATCTTCAGTACCAATTACTCTTCCGTTAATACACAAACATTCCTAACAATTGGGTTATACTCAACAATTTACGACACAATTTGAGAAAAAAAACGAAACAATTGCATTTAATTGAAAACACAGTCAAGGCAAAACAAACCTTATTTTTTACAGATATAAAGTCTAAGTTTATATTTTTTGAACGACATTTAGACTCAATCTATGCTTCCACGAAACGATCAGTGAAACTACCTCTGTAGATAGTAAAAAGAGATTTTACGAGAGCACTTTTACCTTTGAACAGTTCGATTTGCAAGAGAATTGCTTACGCAGAATACATTGACGCGACTCTACTATAAGTTGAACTATAAAATTTATAAATAACATGAAAGGGCATGCGATGAATGCTTAATAGTCAATAGTGTCTTCAATGAAAATTTGGTACCTAGATTATTGTTGATTGGGGTCAGGTAAAGATGGGAAACTTTAAGCTAATTTATTCTTAATTACTTTAAAATTATACGTAATTTAAGGGCTCTTTCACGCATCGCAAACACGCGGCAAACGTATGGCACGAAACGACTAAAATGAAAGAGCCTTAAAAGTACTTGCAAACGTGTATTGATATCAATCATAAGAATATATTAATTTTTTCTTTCACAGTGTTTATTTTTTGCAAATTATAATGTACATCTTTTCTTTTTGTTTTAATTGGTATAAAAATGAAAGTGAGAAGTAAGCGAGGCAGTATTACTAACAGTGAAGCCGTTCAGTTAAAGCAACTGAATCTTTTTTACTTATTATGTATTATTACTATTCTTCTCCTTGTACTACTACAAAAATAACAAGAATGTCAACAAAAAAATCTCTAGGTGTGTAATGGATTATAGATAAAAACAACTTATAATTATTATAACGTAATAAGTAGTCCCAAATTTTCAAGTTTTAAAGGATGTGTATGTGAAGTTATTCATTGTAAGTACCATTTAATTATTTTATTTATATTTTTTGTATGAGGGATATTATTACTATAGACTGATTAATAGAAATTATTTCTTGCTTTTAAAACATATTATAAATTATTTGAATGAAATAAATATGTTTATTGACTAAACAGTTTTATTTGATATTATCGAGTTATAACAGTAACTGTTTAATGTAACTGCAGCCATGTTACAAAGGTGTGAGGCAGACACATGACATATTATGTTTCCGTTGGCAATACGTTTTACGGCATTATTTCCGCACTGAACAAACCATTTTACTGATTTTGAATATATTTGTAACGTCATTTCATTTTTGGATCCATTTTAGGTAGCATTAAAAATCAAACTTCACTTTTTTATAATTTAAATTATAATTAAACACAAATATCGATATACTCGTAATGCATTTTAGTCCTTTACACTCACTATATCTTATACGCTAGTAACTTCTACATAAGGATCTGAATTCCATTCAATCACAGAATAATTACTCCACACAAAATTGCCTTTTAAAGACAGAGGTGCCTCAAATGCCAAGTAAAGAATAGCTTTAGCTCCTTTTTCGTAAATTTTCGTAGATTTTCGACTTTCCTTACTACTTAGATTTCCAGGATTCACACAATTAATAACCACTCCTTTCTCACTCCATTCTCGATGTTGAAGGAATGTAACAGCGTTTAATGAAACCTTGCTAACAGCTTGCACGTTCATTCCCCAACCTTCAGTTTTCTCTGTACCTCTTCTAGCTGCGTATTCATAATCTTGCATTAGAGCAACCAGTTCATCTTCAGTTAAATTAGGATCACTTATTCTTCTTCTAATTGCTTCATTTTCAATAGTGGCTAGCAAACCTGCAGGTCCGGAAACATTGATCACTCGGGCGTCTTCTGTTAGTAGTGGATACACAAGTTTTCCGAAATTTATATATCCATAAAAATTAACACTAAGAGTTCTTCTTACAACTTCTGCATGTGGTATTCTCTTCTCTGGTACGTAGTCAGTAACATTTATTATCAAATGTATTCTTTCATCTAAATCTTGAATATGATGTCTAAGTTTTATAATACTTTTAGTATATGTCACGTCCATTTGTATAAAATGTAAATCAACGTTATCTCTTTCAAGGTTTTTGAGTATGTTGAAGCCAATTGTTTCATCTTCAGCGGTGAAGTATATTTTTCCTTTGTATATTTCTGTGAGTTTCTTGAGTACTTGATAGCCTAAGTTACTGGCGGCTCCTACTACCAACCCGACGTCCCCCATGTTACGCGATACTATATTATATGAGTTTATCAAGTTATCGCGCGATCAATTCAGCGTTATCAGCTCTGACAAAGTAATGTGCGAGATAAAATTTTAACTCGCGATAAGAGTGACACAGTTTAGATACAGATGCTGTGTTATGTTTCAAGGACTTTTGAAGATTCGCGTTTAAGCAAATGATAAGAGTAAGATGAAAACTCATTGATAAGAACAATTTTATAATAGTATTTTCTAGATTTTAGTAGTTCCCTGAAAAACTTTTTTTCAAGGGTTATTTTTGGAGGTACAGTCACGAGCAATAATATGTACACATTTTCGCATTTTGTAAACCAGTTATCTAAAGTTCTGCCAATCCAAAATTGAAAATTCGAAGATTAATTCAAAACTGTACTGAAGAGGTTCCTCTTCTAAATTACGAATTCATTTTGATATTGTAATGTCTAGATAAACGTGCAGATAGTTTAGAAAATTTGAAAATGTGTACATATTATTGCTCGTGACTGTACACATGAAATTAATTAACTCATTCCTGTGCAGTAATTAACCAACAAACACAGAGATACATTATCGGTGCCATTAATTAACATCATTGTACACTTTAACTTTCAATATTTATTCGTGCCTCTATAATCCGTAAGCATTACTCATACATAAGAGCAATCCAATTAAATCGGTCAACTTTACTTGCAAAGTATAGCCACTATGAAAGTATTTAAGGGGGAAAAGCCCTACGGCAAACCTTTCTGTATAATTCTTTATGTTATGATTTTTACAATAAAATTCATGGTTATAAAGATATTTTTTTGCCTTAATTTCTCATTTTTGTATAATTATTGCAAATATTGATAGCAAGAAACAAAATAATTTATTTGTATACTTTAGCAGAGATCGTTCGATAAATTATTCGTTTTGTTTTAAAAGTTAGCTTTAGATTAGTATACAAAACTAACATAGTCCACAATATTGAAGCTTAATAAACAAATAACAATCGTAAGAACATAATTCTACATAATCAGATCAACTATCACAATACTTTGATATTCATATGAGAATGAGATATCAAGTCGACATGTTTTGTGCATATTCTCGTCATTACCTATTGTGCGGAAGATATATTGAATCGCAAATAAACAAGATACTTTTGTTACTTGTATCTGAGTAATCACACAACATTTTATTTGTTAGAAGAGAATGTATACTAATTTGTGTAGAAAGAATTGTATTGTACATTATTAAAGATGCGGCTTTCTGTGCGGACAGAGTAGGACTACAAGGTGTTCAGCACCCCACCTCATCCATCTTAGATGTCATAAAACCTAAATGGTATTATACTCTGGTTTTGTGTTTTTTAACATAGATGTAAATACGCATAGCTTTCTCATAAGTAGGCTTTTACGACATCTACAGGATGAGACCAGATGGTGAGATTTATGATTACGACACCATCACCAGACTGAGGACAATGCGTGATAAATAACCAAGTACTCAATATTTACTTACACATAAAAAATATCTTTTTACTATAGTTTTTTAAATCAAAAATTTTATCAATAAATAACGGCGCTGTAGATAAGAAGATAATATTACGACAAAAATTCCTAATTATTAATCAGTTGCTACTATTAACACGTTATTAGGTAATTTTGATAACGAGACGATTTTGGACATCGCTGATAACAATTAATTAATAATGATTCAAAAAGGGCAGGTGTACAGTACACTTGTAACAGATGTAATTGTATGACGATATATTGTATGAGTCAGCACTCATACGGTTAGTTTTATCTTCATGAAGCAAAGGAGGTTTGTAAGGAACCCCATGGCAAAACGAAAGGACGTATTCCGCTCGTAGACGAAAAAAATACATGTTTTTTTATATTGGTAATTTCTTAATATAGTTTTTTCATCTTATTTACTTCATTGTTATAGGGAAAAGGTAGGAAACCCAACTGCTACTTACGATTATATCAAGGTGCTTTAGAATAATACAGAATTTAGTTTCCAACAACAGAAGAATTTATAGTTTTATTGTAGAATGGCTACTTTTATTCCTAAACCGATCCCACTTCACAACACTCATATAAAGATCAACTTGAGGTTGCATATAAGCTGCTTACAAGGTCTACACGTTTACACGGACCACGTCTCAAACGCTGGCGCTGTCGCCAAAGGCACAATACATACAGTATTTATTCTGTTTTGTATATTTTTATGAGACAACTTCTGCACTAGGGTTTGTGCCCTGTGTCGCGGGGACTTTTACAAATAATTATTTAACGGACATAAAGAAAATCAGGGCAATAATTTGTGGAACACACAAAGAATTGTCCTGCATGGAAATCAAACGCGCCACCTCATACACGCTGTGATACCACGAGTACAATATATACACGACCATATAATACAATGCATTACTTGCTATTGCAATGTATGAAACTTCTGCCACTGCGTTCTCTTTCATACCCCATACGCTATGAGCTCAAAAGAATTCAATAAATATTTATTGGTTCTTATAAATTTGTCTTTGAGGACCTTGCGAGTAAAAAAGTAAATTGAAATACATCAGCTTGCGTTTTATTTTGATGAGATTTAATGCACAATGTCAATTTAACGATCTGGTTATTTTAGTTAATGGTAAACAGGGGTTACTTTGACTGTCGTGGGGTAACATTGATTACTCAATTTTCTTTATTAATTTATTATAGAAGTGTTATTTTCGTGCAAATGACGCACGCCATACATGTGACAGTCCTGATAAGGGCTAATACTATAAATCGGTCATCCTTCCCTTAGCACATTCAGAGATAAATGACTAATCAATATAGCCCCTGCTTATTAAAATCACAAGTTTTATCGTGTATTCAAACCCTACACAGGACAGCAATATGCGAGTCGGGGGTTCAGTGAAGGGTTGGACTCGAATCTAGTTTCCTTTCGTCTCTCAAATAGGGCATCTCTGCAGTGGGACATTTCCTGTCTGTAAGGAATTGCAAAAGATGGTTTGGTGATACTATTATATTCTTACTGTGATATTATTTAAACTGACACTGACCCATAAAGTCAGAGTAAAATCAGAACATTTTTTATGACATTTTCAAAAGCCCAATTAAAAAATATTCGTTTATACAAATATCCATCTCTTCCGGTGGCTTTCTCGTTTATTTTTATAATAGCAAGCAACAAACTCTGTTTACCCTGAAGATCATCATAACAGCCCATTAACGACCCACTGCAGAGACGGGCCTCCTTCCGACGAAGGGGTACTTGGCCTACTGATACCACGCTGGCTAGACGGATTGGTATAGGGTACAATTTCAATTCTACCCTGAAGGTGATTTCACATAATAATAACATAATTAATTAGTGTACACTCAACATTATATCTAGTTACCAGGTAATATTAATTCGTAATAACGTTTTCCATTATAATTATATAATTAATTGTCAAAGGGAGTTTCAAAATCAGATGTAATCAAATGATAACCAAATATAATCTAGATTCTATCGTCTGTGTGTTGATAGATTAAGATCTTTGTGATGTGGTCACCTTGTTGTCTCTCAAGGCTTTCGTCTTCTAAGGACTGCTTTAAAAACTAAGGCATTTTAACCGCCTCAAAAAAAGATCGCAGTTTCTTTTTTAAACGTCTCCTAAAAGGTTTTCAGTTCGGTTGTATTCTTTTTAATAAATATACAACTTCACAATAGAGTAATGTAGGTATTGATGTATTTATCTAAAGTTATATTCATCAATATAAATAAATTAATAAAAATTCTTGTACCTACTTATAAATTATGAATCATCTATGGTATTACGTGTCCAAATCATTACAGATTTCAATGGTTTATCATTTTATTCATTCATTCCAAAATTATTTTAGACATATCCTTTATTATGTATTTCCAAAGATACAAATAACGCACACAAAAAACAACGCAAGAGACAGTTTTCCAAGAACCGGACATATAATAGTCCTGCGTGGGAATCAGGCCCACTCGTCGAGACATAAACATTATAAAACTCTAAAGAAAACATTCACACAAATACAACAGCGAAAGGCGACAATGATATCCAAGAATCGCATAAAATTAAAATAGAAATATGAACAGAAAGTCAGAGGCTAGACGACATATAATGTAGTTTATTTTACTTAAAATCCTTACAAAGTGAAACATGTTGAAAGGAGCCAGTGGATCGTGAAATATTACTAGGCAACTTGCAGCGACAGTTTTTAAAACAATAAAACTTTATAGTGGAGAAAGTAGATGCACCATGTTCTCTTGCTTACTTTGAGAGAATAATGTCTTGGTGTGAAAGGTGTTGAGTTGTTGTAATTAATTATTACGTTACACTGCAGGAAAAGGCTTTATACAGTGTTAAAAAGCTGCGTGATATCATGCTGTTTAGACTGGTTGATGTCGGGTTTTATTTATATTTTTTATTTATTTATTTCATTTGGGCAATAAACAGTCATGTACAATTGTAAAATTACTAAAAACATGGTTATTAACAATAGATCTACAGTGCCGAATAAAAGTTTTTTTGAAAATTTTGTTGTGAAAATGTATTTAGATACTTTGCTTTAGGTGCTAGGGTGATTGTACAAGGTGTATTGATATTATAAAATAAGTATATTTATTTTTCTTTCGTTTAAATACACCACTATTAGTATTTTAATTCGTGGTACTCCAAACCGAGTACTCCTATTTAAAATAAAACAGCATCACTCTCTTGATAAAATAAGGCGAATCGATAGATTCGTTTTAGAAATTTCCTATTTTTAATTTTACATCTGTATATAATCTCCAGTTCTTAGTCTAGTGGTTATATCTATACAAATTACTTAAGTTAATACTTAACACTAAAATAATTATGTTATATACATTATTATAGTAGTGTTGTGACATCCCATAGAGTTATTAATCTGATGTCAAACTCACATAGCAATGTGTTTACGAGAACCCTCGTCTAGTACGCACGGTTCTTGTAAAATGTTTATAGATCTATAAACAGTTTGTATCTCGTTCAGTACTATCCTAAAGTTATTTCACTTTACGATCAGATATTGTTGACTAAGGTGAAAGACCTATCAAACTATTATTTTAACATTGTTGTGTACTTTATTGGGCATAGGACCGCAGGGCGAAAGGTTCTGTATTAAAAGAAAAAGAAGGATAACTTCAGGTTAAATCGTATACCTATCTCTCTGACCGTAATAAATAAATAAATAATAATAATAATCCTTACACATTCACACAACCCCCTCTAGTCCCAAACTAAGATGAGCTTGTACTATGGGTACTAGACAACGGATAAACATACATAAATACTTTTTTTTGTAACAGACCAGAAACCACCTAGACCAATGCAAAGAATCATGTTCATGGACACAAAGATATACATTGAGCGGGAATCGAATCCGAGACCTCTACGTAGTAGTCATGTTATATAACCACTACGCTACAGATGTCGTCGTATTGTTATAATGATGGTTCTTTTGATAATATGAATCACTCAATAGCGTCACTGGGACTTTCATAGAGTAAGGAACTTGACACAAAACACAAAAATTGTATATCATACAATAAATATCCTGCTTAAAACTATAACTAATGATTTTCTGGCAAACATCCCATTTAAAAACGCATTGAAATCAATTTCAAAATACCCAAAACAGACCAAATCATTAAGTAAAGATTAAGAAAAAGGCAAACAGGTTTCCGAATATTGATACGAAGTATATTTAGGTATGGGGGAAATATTGAAGGCAAAAATAATGTGTCATCTAAATGTAAAAATTGATTTCGGATATATATACCCGTCCAGATTACTATTGGTTGTCAAAGGGAGAATATTTTCAGAAACACGAGCTTTTAAGGGTTATCGCAATATTGTTTTTTGTTCGATTTTGTTATTGGAGATTTGGTGAGAGGATGTATTACAATAATATTGGGACCGCTACTGTCTAGTCTTGTTAATATGTTAGCTGTTGAGAGGATATCAGTTCATTTTGATTTATTTTCTAATCACACAATGAAATAGAAAGAAAGAAATGTTATTTATTTGCTGCAAAGAAGTTACATAATGTTTATTTAATTATAAATTTAATTAACTTTAATTTTTCCACAAAACTAACTCAGTTTAGCAAAATGTAAAAAGAACATTTTAATTTTATTTCTTAATTTATATTTCCAATGTTTGTTTATAATTTAGAGTTTGTCATTATTTTGGTTTTTTTATTCGCATGCTGTGGTTTCCTATTATTAAAGGAATACACACAATGTTCCTGTAGTTTTATAAATTAATTTCTAATGTGTATTGCCTTTGTTGGAGACCCATAAAATAAATAAATAAACATAATGTTTTAAATAACCTATAGCTATTAATGGCATTAAGTAGCATTCATCTTGTTTTTCGTCGTAGTGTGTCTTTAGATGCTAGTGGACAAATTAACATAACACACTGCCACTTTTCTAAGAGTACAAGTCCCTTAATAACAACTCCTCTCGGCGTATATACATATAAACATAATATATTTAGTACATTGCTTAAATATACAGCAAAATACGTAAACATACTTATACCTTACTTAATAATTAAAAACGGGTTAAACAAGCCAACGAGCCCCATCACTAATTATCAAAAAAGAAAAAAAAAATACTGACGTAAATTTTTATGAAAGAGTATAATTGAAACAGAACATGATACTTTTAACATAATAGGGTACACCTCTCCAATATGATTTACAGGCTAATACACGGACGTAGAGCCGCTGTCCGTTTTTAAACAATGCTTGAACGTTGTTAAGTGTTATGGTATTATTTGCAGGCTACAAACAGAGCCTTTATTGGCAATATAAATGGATTGCTCATTGATTTTTAAATGTAGTTTTTTTTCTTTCAAAGAGGTGTATGACAAACAACATTTTCTTGTTAAGAAAACAATTGACGATTTGCCGACCTCGGTGGCGCGACGGTATCGCAAGCGGCTGCCGTGCAAGAGGTTGTGGGTTCGACCCCCACGCAGGACAATAATTTGTAAGATCCACAAATTATTGTCCTGGTCTGGGTGTTCTTTGTGTCCGGTAATTGATGTTTGTAAAAAGGTCAGGGCATGATCCATAGTGCGGGAGTTGTCTTTTAAAAAAAAAAATTCAAACCATATCAGTTATGCTGATTGTAACACTTTTTTGTTTTTGTTAGATTAGATGATTCACAGATAATCTATATTATTTGAGATAAAAACTACGTTACGTTATCAAATATACACCACTCGTGCATGGTCACTTAAGTCATACAAGTCACGTCAAGTCAAATGTCTTGTATTATAAGCTATTAAGCAGAGTAGCATCATTCAAAGTACTGTCACACTGTGTGGAATGGACTTTAAACAATAACATAAGGATATTGTAGGTTACAAAGTATTCTTATCTTGTTTTGGAAAGATCAAATTAAATAATAAATAAATATTCAGGGTACACAGCGCCATCTGTTCCCAAAGTAAGCTAGGCTTAACCTGCTTGTGTTATGGGTAACAGAACAACGGATATTAGTACTTATATACTTTTTTTTTGTAAAAACATACGTATTATACACATTTCACTCAGACCAATGCAAATAATCATGTTCAGCACACAAATATTTGCATTGAGCGGGAATCGAACCCGAGACCTCTGCGTAGAGGTCATGTTATATAACCACTACGCTACAGAGGTCGTCAATAACTCTTTAGAACACTTTTCATGGTATACAGAATAAGCTAGGCGACGCAACATCCCGCCAAAACTACATGCTTCTACAAAACTGTATAATATTAAACATAAGTTATTTATAACTTAATTAAAGTGACATGTTGGCCAGTTACAAACTTAGGTTAAGTTAACGGGCGGTTAAATAATAACAGCTTGATCAACATTAACCGCTGGTTTATTTTATGAACGATTAACAAGATATATTGTAATGGCGAATGGTTTAGTTGTAGTAATGTACTTAGTTTAGACATTAATTATCATTATAAGGAGATATATTCGATTGCATTTGATTAATTACTGTATCAAACTATGTTGGATTACAACTATCTGTTTATTTATCTATTTATTTTATTAGGAACACAAAACAAAACATAGTTATGGATTTATAACAGCCGACTAATGTCCCACTGCAGGTACAGGCCTCCTCCCGTGAATGGTAGTATACTATACGTACATGACATCTGCGGCGAAGCAGTCATGGCCTGCAGAGGTCTCACGTTCAATTCCCGCTTATTGCAAATCTTTGTGTGCGTGAATATAAAAAGTATAATAGTGAAAACGATGCCAGATAATTCAAAGTACATTCACGAAATAAAATTCATACATGGTACCGTGGTATGAATTTGTCATAAAAACAACATTCATGTCACAACATTTCGTATTTCTAAAATCACTTTGTACATAAATAATATATTAGCGATTAAATATGCTTTCTACTGACATAACATATACGTAAATATGTTTGATATGTTATGTAACGTTTGAGGTTTCGTATAAAAGCGTAGTGTAGTATTCCCTCAAGAGATTCTGTCAAGTTTGTACGATAAAATTCATTAGATAGGCAAATTCCTACCTTTTGATTTTTTTTGTACCTACTGGTCACATTGAAATAGATAGATATAGCTCTTTCAATTTAGCCGTTTTGTGCCGTACGGCTGCCGTGCGTTTTTCATACACAAACTTACGTTCGTTTGTTTTTCATACAAATCTTGCCATACGGCATCCATACAGCAGTATTTATAGTCTCGAGCGGGTGCCGTAAAACAAACGAACGTTGCTTTTGCCGTTCGAAAAACGCAAGGCAAACGGCTAAATTGAAAGAGCCCAGTATACAAGATTGGCTGATAAAATCCTACCCCTAGTCATCTTCCAATCCTTACACGTATACTTCTAATGCTACTTCACGCTTAATCGAACCATGACTAAGCGGTCACCCATCTACAAAACAACCTTGCAGATGTCGCTTCACCTAGTCACCACCTCTAAATATCTACTTAAAACTCATCACAATTCAAATTTGAATACAGTTACTGTACAAAATACAGCAATGATCTTACTAAGTACACAAGGTCTCCATAATCCTACCTCTAGCCACCTACTAATCCCCTCTCAAAGACTTCTAACACTCCCGTGACGTAAGCACTCGAGTATAATTGTCTACAATGACGTACTATTAATATCACTAATACAGTCAGACAGTGGACAGTGGAGTAAAGCCGATGCCACGCATATCATATAGTTAAACAATGGCGCCGGATTACGTATATGCACCTACGAGATAAAATAGTGAATTAATTGTGCAACCGAACTGTTTTGATGGTATGGTTTTAGACTTAGCTTATGTTTGGGATGACGGAGGTTATTAAAAGTTTAAGCTAGCTTAGGGCTTTTGATTTTATGTTTGCCAGGATTTTGACAAGTGGCGTTCTGTCGTCTCTGCCTACCCCGGCCGGGATAAGGCGTGAGTTTATGGATGTTGTTGAAGACCGATTGAGGTTGTTGGAGGCTGAAGAAAGAATTTGTAGTGATATAACTTATGATAACGACGACGCATGTATGGATCGCTTAATGAATGTGGACGAGGCCCAATCTGTTTGCCAGGATCGTGACAAATGGCGTTCTGTCGTCTCTGCCTACCCCGGACGGGATAAGGCATGAGTTTATGTATGTATGTATAACTTATGCTTATTTAGCAATCAAGAATCCTGTTGTATTTACAATCGAATAGAGAAATTCTTCTTTTTGGAGTCTTTTTAAAATAAATAATGGTATTTAAGTTATTAAATAAAACAACAAACTGCAAACCAAATAAGTATCAGAAATACATTACAATTGACACAAATATAATAATATATTACAAAGTTAAAGTTAAAAGTGTGCAAGTTGTGTGTCCACGAGAGCGAACGATTCCGCTTGTTAACTCACACAACTCTGGGTAAACATGTTTTGATACCACTTTACTTTTATATTTTGTACTTTATACTATATACTAGCGACTTGCCCCGGCTCCCCACGGGCACCTACTACAGAATGCCCTTAAACAACGTTCAAGTACACCCTTATAAACGTATAAATACAGCTTCATTAGAAATCTCTAAATTAATATGGGTTTCTCTACTATATTATGCATGTAATATACATATAAAACTTCCTCTTGAATCACTCCATCTATTAAAAAAACCGCATCAAAATCCGTTGCGTAGTTTTAAAGATTTAAGCATACAAAGGGACATAGGGACAGAAAAAGCGACTTTATTTTATACAATGTTTAGACTAGCGACCTATCCCGGCTTGGCACGGGTGCAATAAGCACATAATACCAAATCATCATCATATGAGCCAATTGACTTTCACTGCTGGACATAGGCCTATTCCAAATATTGCCACCTTGTGCGGCTCTATGCCTCCCTCATCCATCGGTATCCCGCTGTCTTAACTAGGTCGTCGGTCCACCGTGTGTTATGCTAAATGTCCTTACAAGCAACGTTTACAGCTGCAATAAAAAATTACATTAGAAACCTCTAAATATATCAGGGTTATGCATATTATATTATACAATAAACCTTCCTCTTGAATCAATCAATCTATTTAAAAAAACGCTTGAAAATTGTTGTTTTAAAGATTTAAACATGCATAGAGACAGACGGAGACGAGAGATGCATAGAGTGACTTTGTTTCGTATACCGTGTCAATTTATAAGTTACTAGCTTTTGCCCACGGCTTCGCTCGCGTTAAATTCGGGGTAGCAAAAAGTAGCCTATGTTACTCTAGGTACATCCCTTCAACTATCTCCACTAAAAAAATCACGTCAATTCGTCGCTCCGTTCAAAGGAAAGGCCTACTCTAAACATATAGCCATTCGTAACTGGTGCCCTACACTTGAAAACCTACACACACTTACGCAAAATATAGGACACACCTTCGCACTCACACAACTTCTCACTGACCACGGCTATCATAAACACTACCTACACAGATTTCATATAACACAAAACAACACCTGCCCATGTGACGACACCACACCCCAAACATTCATACATTTACTAACACAATGCCCAAATTATACACGCACCCGCTTACACCATGAACAAACATCCCACCACTTTCAGATTGACCCCTACAACCTTACACAAATCATCACAAAGAAATCTACCTCAAATTCATTCATGACACACTTAACATGCATTGTCAACACACTAAAATCGTACAATAACACATAACACCACCAACACATACACAATCATAATCAATCTCACTACACTCCCTAAATCCCTAGGTTTAAGTCCATTTTTGTATATATAAGGCAGCGCACTCATTAGTATCTAATAGCTTTGGGCGCACTGTTGCGCCAATAAACTCCTCCCCGAGGCGGTTATAACCCCGGGGAGAAAATTAAAAAAAAACATATAGAGCAACTAAGCAACTATATTAGTTGTTCCTAGAATAGTTTCTAGCTACCCTCAGACACATCATAAAATTTACCTCAATCACCGCTACATGATGTTTGGTGTGTACCACAGGATTGCAGGATGTTACTCGACCGAGCTACTAATAGTGCCTCTAATAGCACCCAGAGATACTAATATTGTTGTAATATTACTTAAACTAGTCACCTGAGGATTTCAGTTGAAAGCCCTAACTTAATACTTCAGGCATTGAAAGTGAAAATAACTTTAACTTTACAGTCCTACATTACTTATACTTACAGTATGAGGACATTGATAATATGATTGGTTTTTAAAGAAAGACAGACAACAATGAGGAAGCGAGAAAGTGAGATTATAATTTATTGATGATTTTGGAATTGTTTTTATAATGTTAATAATAAGTGCTATATTTTGTTGCACTGCAATGACTTTTTATCGAAGTGCAATGTTTCCGTTACCAGTGTCACTTAGTAGGACATGATAAAACATACAATGTCAAATAGAAGAAAGTAGGGATTCAATCTTTTATAATTTCAACCTTATGCCGAACGCCATAAGATACATTTTAATGTGATAATTTTCAAAACTTATGCTAAAATTATTCAGCTATTTTCGGTAATCGGATGTACTTTTCTTACTCATTGATTTGCTGTCTTTCTTTAAAAGCCAATCACATTATCAATGTCCCCATACTGTACCTTATCAGTGTGGTAACTGATTAGGAACACATGGTGTCCCCACCCCATTTGATAATAGGTATTGTAAAAGGTAAATTGATGTGGAATACTTTCGCCCAAGACATTGCGCACGGCATCATTGAGCCACCGAGGTAATCGGATAGCTTAAGATGAGCTTATGATAAGTATTTAACTCTTTTATGATATTTAACATTGCTTCGTGTGGTGACGGAGTAAGAATACAATATGTTACTACCCATCTCATCCCTTGGGTGTCGTAAAAACCGGCTAAGGGACTATCCGTGAATATAATCTTTACGAAATGAAAGAAGGTAAACTTGAAATTAAACCCTATACCAATCCGTCTGTCCAGCGTGGTACTAGTAGGCCAAGTATCCCTCCGTCACGGGAGGAGGCCCATCCCTGCAGTGGGACATTAAAGTGCTGTTATGATGATGATGATGATATTTAACAGCTTAATATGAAACAACTAGCTGATGCCCGCGGTTTCCCGCCTGGTATAGGTAGCCTAAATGTTATTCTAAATTAATTAATTACTAATTCACTAAATCCGTCCAGTAGTTTTCGCGTGAAAGAGTAACAAACATCCATCCATACATCCTCACAAACTTTCGCATTTTTAGTAGGATAGGATGATTAAAACTAAAAACTGGCTATTACATTGAGATTTATTTATCTATATACAAAATGAACTATTACAAATGTAACGGATTATATTTTGTATCAACTCCCCACGCACTTGTGGCGAGTGGCAGTACTCCACACAAAGTTGCCACCCTGTACATAAAATACCAATATTGAATACACGTCACATATTTCGTTCGCACAATGCATACGTAACTATTGTGCTCTAGTGAATTATGCGCGCACAGTCAGTTGCAATCACTGATTCATAAACGATAACGCTGGTTAAGCAACTACGTCGAGGTCATTCAATAGATAGGTGACCGGTCAGTGGTATTTTCATTTAAGATGCTCCTACTTGAATAAAGTAGTTCTAGACAACTGATAAACATACCTAAATCTTTTTTTTTGTACACACGTTATATTTTTAATATAAGATTAGCTGATTTCCGTGGCTTCACTCACGTTGTATAAGTAGCTTAAATGTTATTCTAAACCCTAAACTACCTATATTAGACATTTCATCAAAATCCATTCAGTAGTTTTTCCGTGAAAGAGTAACAAACATTCATCTATCCATCCATCCTCACAAACTTTCGCATTATAAGATTAAGTAATATGGATAATAAAAGTAAGGATGTAGGATAGGATATCCAGACCAATTCATTCTCATTTTTACTCTCGGAATTTATAAACAGAAATCGAACCTACTATAATACGTAGCAACAAAACCACTAAGCTTCAGATGAAGTAAAACAGTCATAACTATGTAATTTAAGTATATGCCTATACTGTGAGCCAAAATGCATAAAACACCGTCACGTGAATGTAAAAGACAGTGGCCAGACATAACGCGGTACTATTGGCACGGCGCCTTCGCTAGAGGTCATAGTCTACACAGACCGATACTGTCCAAGAATCATTTATTAGAATGTACAGAGCATTTATAGGGCTCACTAGCGCCGCCACTAGAAAAAAACATTATTCGCAAATAGGATCAATAATGCAAAATGTTGATAACGAAGTCTTGAGAAAAGGCAATAAATTACTTGTAAACACACTCTCAACACTTTAAATGATTTTCAATTTCGTAAATGCATTCGAAAAAAAAAACGGCCGTTTTTGTTTATAATTCTGGGTGGGAGAAAATGGTTTAATACTTCTGTTTATGCTTGTCGTTTGCTCTTAAAAATTAAGGTTCCAATTTTAACCCATCAAGAAGACCACGGTTATTCCAACGAATATCAGTGGCTACAACTACATAACCCACATTATTAAACCTATTTACTACAAACTACTTCACAACAAAGTTTGATTACTATGAATATACTTGAACTATGATCAATCGTGGGAACCCCCCCCCTCTCCCTTCTGCCTCAGAGTGGGGGGTAAGGCATAAAACTTGGAAAATCGGACGGCATCCGATCCGTGTACTGTCAATAATTGATAATGGATGACGGCACTGTGTCACTTTGTGATTGATTGGCTGTTCCGGTCGCTTCGGGCTGTCACTGTACAGGAATTACAGTAGTCTAGAAGTTATTTAGTTGTTTTAATTACTAACACTGATGACCATTAATTCGTCTGTTTTACTTATACTTGATGCACAATTTGCAAAATGTTAACCATAAAATTGTCTTTAGTAATGTTTTACCTATTAACGGCTTATTATAATATATTATGTACTATCAAAATATTAAAATATTTTGTAAATTATCCCTCATAATATGTTATTCCCACTTTAAATTCATAGAGTATATTACAACAACCAATGCATTACTTAAATGTTAAATATTTATAAGCAAGCAGCGTGATAGTTTGAAAGTTATGAAAATTTGTAATATTTCAAAGTTTCGCTGCTGATGAATTCTAGAACATATTCTATATTTTAATACGAGTAGCGTAGATAAACGTTGTAGGTATAAACCACTGTGTAAACAAATCCGTGTGGTGACGGAGTAAGAATACAATATGTCACCACCCCATCTCATCCCATGGGTATCGTAAAAACCGACTAAGGGACTAGCCGTGAATATTATTTTTACGTAATAAAAAGAAGGAAAACTTGAAATTAAACCCTATACCAATCCGTCTGGCCCGCGTGGTATTAGTAGACCAAGTATCCCTCCGTCACGGGAGGAGGTCTGTCCCTGAAGTGGAAAGCGCTAATATAGTACATTTCTGAAGTGCTTGCTTTTATAATGGTAGTTATTAAATAAGTTTACTTCGTCGCCCTCACTTTGCCAACAGTATGAATTGGATAAACCAGTAGTATGAACTAGATGTTTCCGACTAATCCGAATACACTACGCAAGCGCGAGCCGTATCGGGGGCTTTTCGCAAGCGTGTTTTTGGTCGCTACCAAGTCTGTCACTAGTTTACCTGCTACTAATCTCACAAAATGGTCTCTAAGCCCTCGGTTGCCTCTTACTGGTCACCACTTATTTCATCTGTCATGTCAAGTTGAACTTCTACTAATATCCTGTCACGTGGCACTGTCGATTAAAAACATTATGTCTATGGAGAGCTCTTTTTAGCTTGCATTGTTCTCTATGGGATATTGACTCCATAAATTATAGCAAAAGCAGGATATACCCATAATGGATGGGATCACTATAACTTTAATGGATCATTATTTAAATAAATGATTATGTCATTCTGTTTTTCTGTTTCATATTTTTTTTAGTAAGTGTAATAGTTGCTGAAAAGTATGACATAATAAAACCATTTAAGTAATAAAACATTTAGCCACACCGGCAAGGAAGTAGGTTTTTAACTGCCATCCAATGCCTTCTCCGTGTGGTGACGGAGTAAGAATACAATATGTCACCACCCCATCTCATCGCACGGGTGTTGTAGAAACCGACTAAGGGACTATCTGTGAATATTACCTTTACATAGAAAGAAGGAAAACTTGAAATTAAACCCTATACCAATCCGTCTGGCCAGCGTGGTATTAGTAGGCCAAGTATCCCTCCGTCATGGGAGGACGCCCGTCCCTGCAGTGGGACATTAATGGACTGTTATGAAGTAATAAAACATTTAGCCAGACCGGCAAGGAAGTAGGTTTTTAACTGCCATCCAATGCCTTCATTTGGTCTGATTCGAACCTGATAAAAAATTTATTAGATTCTTTTTTATGGTTTTATATATTCATTTTTTATTACTATTTTGTCTTTTAAGATCATTAGAAAAAACTTTAAGGCATCATCCGAGTCTTTGCAAGTAAACTTCAGTCTACTCGTGACCATGGTTGATGTAACCTGGCCGAAACGTCGAGCGGCTCTAGGTAAATAATTAAAGTCTTTTACCTATAAAACCTATACGCGTTAATACCCGATAACATTAGTATAATAAAACTTCCGTCGTCGGTTATCTATGATCAAATGACAAGGGAGGTTTTGTTAGAGGAGTGTAGAGGGAGCTATTTATTTGAAGAATGTTACTATGTAACTAAGTACTATGTCAAGATAAAACATACAACTTACCAGGTTCCGTAATGCCTAAGCTAGACCCCATTAGAGTGCCGCATCATTAAAATAATCCTGAAACAAAATATAATTGTTAGTAGGTGATAACAATAACTTCTAATAAATAAACTGAATGTTACTAAATTACAAGATTATTAATCTATACTAATATTATAAAGAGGTAAAGTTTGTGTGTTTGTTTGTTTGTGTGTTTGTTTGTTTGTGTGTTTGTGACGTTGTAGGGGGTAATCTCTGGATCTACTAAACCGATTTTAAAAATTCTTTCTGTGTTGAATAGTCCATTTATTGGGGAGTGTCATAGGCTATATAGTATCACGCTATGACTAATAGGAGTGGAGCAGTAATGAAATATGTTTAAAAAAGTGACGCGTTTTTTTCGCCGCCTAACGAAGTGGGCACGGGTCAGCTAGTTTACTATAAACATACAACTTGATTCTTTCCGCGCAGAGTGGAAACTTTTGGAGGAGGCCTATGTCCAGCAGTGGACGTACACCAAAAATAAGTAAAAGTACAAGTACTTTCAAGCCCTCTCTTTTGATAAAAATCCACAAGTTATTTAAAATTAAAAGCGAATGAAAAATCAAAGACTCCAAAAGAGCTGCCATTAATTAAGAATTCCTTATTAATGTTATTATTCATTAACCACCTGTACAGAGCAATTATCTGCCTATAAAAGTACCAGTTAATATGACAGCCACATATTCATAGTCAATTTTACGAGTATCATCTCTTTACAGCCGACGATAACGGTGCAAATTTATTTCATTGCTTTTTAAGTACGCGTAAAAATTTAGTTTTAGTGTCGAGCCGATGATGTACGATAAATTATTTGACATGTTATCGCTTGCAAAATGATAGTGTAGTAGATGTGTGTAAAAGAGTTAGTTTAAATGGTTCCATTGGGTTTCAATTTTAGATTTGAAAATAGGAATCGAGATAATTATGTGTCCGATCTTTGTTTGTCGTGAGTCTGGATATTTTTTGTTTTCTTTAATATAATAGAGTCCCCGTAACGAAGGGTTTCGTCCCTAGTGCGGGAGTAGTCGCTCATTTTTACTTTTATTGCCTTGACAAGACGCGGCAGACAAGCAAACTACGTTGCCTAAGAGAAAAGAGGAGATAATATGAAGGGCATAGTTAGGTAAAAGAAATGGTACTTCTTTTAACTATAATGGGAAGCAAACGAGCCAGCAGGTCACCTGATGGTAAATGATTACCACCGCCCATGGACACCCGCAACACCAGAGGAATCACAGATGCGTTGCCGACCTTTAAAAAGGGAGTACGCTTGTTTCTTGAAGCTCCCCAAGTCGTAACGGCCTGGAAATATCGCCGCAGCGAGCTTGTTCCACAAAACAGTTGCTGAAATAAATCTGTTTTCTGAGAAAGAGTGGTACTGATCCGGTTGAGTCGGCCTTTCATGATTTAAAGTGGATGACCACTCAATAGCGGTATTGAGTGGTCATCCACTTTAAATCATGAAAGGCCGACTCAACCGGATCAGTACCACAAGACAATAATATTGTCAACAAGACAATAATATTTTTGTATCGCTCGTTCGTTATCATCTGAGTACTCCAAAAAGAGATAGAAGTTATTATTTAAGAATAGAAGACCCGCAAATGCAAGCGAGATAGATATAGAGAAATGATATGGCGATATGTATAGGTATATATAAAGTTTATTATAAGAAGGTAATTTTATAAAGCAAACACTATTCTTTCGCTATCACTAAACATCTATATTGTTTTCAGTTGTGACTGCTTCTGTGATTGATCGTTTCCGAGCCTCGAAGCGGCGCATCACGGACAGATAATGGATACGGAACTTTTAATTTATCATCCTATTGACATTCATATTATAGGGGCTGTAGGCTTTACAGACAACGTTGATATTGAACGTTAGCCTCCGAAATAATACGCCCAAATTATATTGTTGAGGTTAACCAAGATGTTCGGTTCATTTTTGGTGTTTTTTTGTTTTGTTAGCATAATATTTATAGCGTCTTGTTTCTTTATAGTGGTCAACCTGGTGTCGAGAATTGTTCAAGCTGGCCAAGTCACCTATCTAAGCAATGACCTCACCAAACTTACTTGATTAGTTATCGTTTATGGGTCAGCGATTCAAACTGACTGTTATCTCGTTACACCGTGTAGTGGTGAAAGAATAAATAGTGTGCATTACGGTGCAATAAATAGAATTCACAGTGCGGCCAGTCAGTTACGTTTTGAATCGTAGGTGGTAACTCGTCCACTCGTTAAGTGGTCAATTTAGGAAGTGGACAAGTAGAAAGTGGACGATGTCGGCCTGAAGGGTTTAATGGTACAAGACGTAAACACATATATTTTAAAAGAGATTTTGTCTTGTTGCATCATAACAGCCCATTAATGTCCCACAGCAGGGACGGGCCTTCTCCTGTGACGGAGGGATACTTGGCCTACTAATACCACGCTGGCCAGACGGATTGGTATAGGGTTTAATTTCAAGTTTTCCTTCTTTTTATTTCGTAAAGATAATATTTACGGATAGTCCCTTAGTCGTTTTTTACGACACTCATGAGATGCGATGGGGTGGTGACATCTTGTATTCTTACTCCATCACCACACGGATAAGTCTTGTTTATCTAGATTTTATTTGAGGATAGGAATTTAGTAATAATGTAATGTCCCACTGCAGATACAACGTTCCTCTTCCATTGGTGTAGGAAAACTAAACATACTTTACTGGTGTTTTATATTGCTGTTTTTTAGATAATGACTATGCTATAAGGCTAAATGATTTAACGATGAAAATAAAATCAAATATCTATCTAAACGTTTCATTAGATCATCCTTTCTAATACAAACATAGCTACAGATACAAATAAATTACAATCTGTGTGTTAGGTACCGCCAGTGTACATACTTGTTTATTTAACCTCACCTAAAGGTTTATTGATTAAGGCTGTACACACAGTACGTATAAATACACAACGGGATTTCTGTGTACCTATATGTGTTTGGACTATTTGTGTATTATACACATATGGGTATTGTGGTTCTAGGAATTGGCTGGGTTCGATTCTTGAAAGCTAATTTTAGTGTGTATGAACATATCTAAAATTTTAACAAGGGTTTTGATATTTTTTATGTTCATTAATATCCAATCAGTTGAGTGAATAATTAAGTAAGAGTTTAGGTGGAATATTACAAGAAGAAAATAAAATTAGAAAGACAAGCATACACAATGTTAGAAAATATAAAAAAATATTTTTATCTACTTAGGGAAATTACAGGGCTATGCCTCATAACATCTTGTATCGATTGTATGTGAGGCAGTTACCGCTTACCATTAAGTGCGTGGTAACCGCCATAAAAATATAAATTACCAAAGTAGAAATCGTCTAGTGCATGATTTTTCTTAACAATTTGCATACTCACTCCTACTATTGTTACTTTCATAAATATTGTTTAAGTCCCTTAATTTTTTTAAACAGTATTCTTTTCCCAACCACACACAAAGGAATAAATAAAATATAGAGTGACAAATCTCAAATAAAACATAAAAGACAATGTAGAATTGAAGGAAGGAAACTAAAATCGCTTTGCTTATAACCAAATTGAATCAATTTTTCGTACAAAATTGTATGCTGTGTGGGGCGTCCAACAAGCTTTAGTAAAGCCGTCGTATAGGGGACGACAAATAGTTGCTATCAATCGACATCTTGAACCATACATTGCACGATTTACAAACGCAGTGGAAATTGTTGAATAATAACCGCACGTAGGTGTTCTTAGAAGTCTTCTGCAGTGAGGGGAGTTAGCTTTCTTGTATTACGCTGGCTGACCAGATAAATTGATATAAGTAAGTTTTTTTTCTAAAATTACAGTCCTAATCAATTTCATTGCCTTACGGCAAGTTTACTCTCTTACAACCTAGATGGTGCTTTTTAATCAAGAAGTATTTTGAGAGTTAACGTGACAATAACCGACAAATCGGGATAGCGGAAAGAACTCAAATAATCTAGAGGTCGTTGGAATTGAAATGTTTACTTAGAAGACTAACGTTTAAATCTTTTTTCGAGTTTAAAATGCTACCAGTGTCTTTAAGTCTTTTCGATAAACCTTTACCAATCCTCCATAATAATCTAGGCAAAGCTCATCTCACCATCGGACGACTCCTATCCCTGCAGTGGGTCATTTAGCGGCTAACCTAATACAATTCAAACGTGAAACTTAAACATAAAGATGGTTATTTAAGTATCGTATGCTCCGATATGCAAATGTAACGAACTAGTAAAACTTGAATGTAACACACACCTAATTATAAATTCTTTACTCAACTAATGAACGTTCCTCAGTTGTTCCGCCTTGTTTGGAATATAAATAACTCTTAACTATTCTATTCTATGTGCATAGAGTTAAGCTTATACTTAACGTTAAGCATCGGGCTTTATTTTAGTGCATATATTTTATCATAATAACAGCCCATTATTGTCTTACTGTAGGGACGGGCCTCCTCTTGTGACGGAGGGATACTTGGTCTACTAATACCACACTGGTCAGACAGATTGGTATAGGGTTTAATTTCATTTCGTTAAGACAATATTCACGAATAGTTCTTTAGTCGGTTTTTACGACACCCATGGAATGAGATGGTGTGATGACATATTGTATTCTTACTCCGTCACCACACGGAGGGTGGTATATTTTATAATATGTACCTACTTAAATATAATTATATTTTTAATCGACTCCAAAAAAGAGCAGGAAGCTATTTGTTAGATACGTTTCATAATTTCATTTTTTTGAAATAAGGAATTTCTTACCTCAAAAATCAATCTTTGCATGACCCATTAGAATATGAGTGTTTGTTTGAGTTAGTCCCATATAAGAATAGAATAAGAATAAATGAGTAAGCTCCATAGAAATTTCGTCAAAATTGGTAGTGAAATTTAGTTTTAGAAATTCTGCATATCAAACTAAGGATACCTATTATGGAATGATGACATTCCCCTGCCCTTATTCCAATTTTATTTGGGGTCGGCGCAGCATGTCTTCTTCTTCCATACTTTCCTGAATAATAATAATAATATACTTTCCTTACTAATCTATCCTATCATAATTAACATAAAGATCGTTCTGAACAAGGTTTTTTAATTTAGAAAATAATAATAAATAAATCATTTTGTTACATAGTTTATTAAGTTTTTGGGTGGTAAAGAGATGTAATTTACGCGAATGGACTGGCTAGACAGGGTCAATAATATAATAAAACATAATATCTGCATCTGCGTTCGCCTGAGAGTTCAGAGAAAATTATAACTTTATAACTAAGTAAGTCTCCGTGTGGTGACGGAGTAAGAATACAATATGTCACCACCCCATCTCATCCCATGGATGTCGTAAAAACCGACTAAGGGACTATCCGTGTATATTATCTTTACGAAATAAAAAGAAGAAAAACTTGAAATTAAACCCTATACCAATCCGTCTGGCCAGCGTGGTATTAGTAGGCAAGTAAACCTCCGTCATAGCAGGAGGCCCGTCCCTGGAGTGGGACATTAATGGGCTGTTATAATAAGTTTTTATACAAACTAAGTAAATTTACTCTCTCTCGGTGGCAAAGACGGTGTATGCAGCTGCCGAGCAGGCATGGGTGCGAGTTCGTATCTCGTGCAAAACATTTGTGCAATCCAAGAACGATTTTCAGCTAGGATAATTATGTGTCCGTTTAGAATAGAAAGTTATGCGATGCAGGGGTCAATCCCTAGTATACGTGATGTCTCCTTCAAAAAAGATCATTTTAAAGGCCTTGCACCAAGCTACTTTACTTCGGTTCCCTACCACTTCGCATACGTAGCTAGCCATCAGTATAAGTAGAAATACAGATCCATCTGACTTAGTTGACTTTTACGATACCCACGGGATCAGAAGGGTTAGGGACAATTTGTATTCCTGTCTCGTCGCTTAGAGACCAGATGTATTAAGTACCTATAATTATAGTGTTCATTATTCTTAATGCTTTTCAAGGTGTACAAAATGAAAACACTTTAAACATATTTATGAAATTCCTCCCCTTCAAATAGATGAAATATCACAAAAAATGTTAAGATAGTTCAAGGTTCTGTAATGGCGATCGTCTATTTGAAGACGGACCATCACAAGGTGGAGCGAGAGAACTGGTTAGGAAGGCCAGGAGGCCCTTGGGCCTGTAAGACAGCGTGTTCATATCTTATAGACAATGAACACAAGAAGACGCGCGGTGCAACAGTGTCGAAAAAGTACTGAGTGTTTTAAGTATTATCATGTCGTACTGAATAGGTTATTTGTTTGAATGTTGAAGGGCTGATTTTTAGTTAAAGATGGTGCATTTTTAAGTGTTTTTAATTGGTCGTATGTAGGTATAGCGTTGGAGTGACTTTACATTGTGTTACTGCTCTACTAAGTAAGGTATAAAAGTTTGCAGATACATTGTTAAATAAACTTGGCTTTCAGTGGCTACGCTGGCCAGACAATGATATCTAGTCAGCTTTCTCGACTTTTAAAACACCGAAAGAAAAGAAACCAAACTACCAAAGATACATAAAATAATACAATTAAAAGATCAAGAATAAATAGTCATAAATAAAGAAACTAGCTATTACAAACTAACTATGATATATTATTTATTGTTACAATAAAGCTAACATTTATGAATTTTAAAACAGTATTTTATGAATATCGTGTGCAGCATGTTGTATTTCTAGTTTATGGACTTATCTATATAAATTTTAAGTTTGGTATCGTCAAAATATTCTGAAATGAAAACCGCAATAAAATCTCTACAAGTGCAGCTAAAGATGAGTGTATAAATATGTAATAATGTGGGAGCTACTTGAATTATTAAGAAAGACAAGTCTTCTGACCAAAACATATTTAACCCTTTCACAGTGCCGCCAGAAGACACAATAGTAAAGCAATGGACGTGTACCACATGTGGTACACTGCACTGGGAACGTGTTAAAATTGGTAACAAAATACTAAGTTCTTAGGAAACAAACATATACAAAAAAAACTCTCTCTCTCTGTTCGGAGTCACTTTCAAATGTACTTATACTGTACTGGTAGTGTATATGTTACAGCCAAAGTAATAAATATGAATGTTATACATAATAACTAGCCATTATGTATAAGGGCTACTCAATTTTGATAAAGTGATAAATGTCGCAGAATTAATCACATTAACTAGCCATTATATATGTTATAGTCAAAACTCATCACCACTTTTGACTGGTTTTTTCAGTCAAAAGTGGTTTTGACCATCGATGTTAGTCAAAACTCATTGAAATTTTACCTTTTAACTGGCAAAAATACAATATTAAGGCAAAAGTCAGAAACAGTTGGTTAGGTTAGGTTAGTATGGTGACCAAAGGAAGCGAGCGTGCCGCGACAGCGGCCGGCGAGTGCTAGAATAGTATACTATATTATTCTAGTTTTACATAAAAAAATGCTTCTTGCAGAATCTAGTAATATGTACTATATTCTAGTTTTACATTAAAAAATGCTTCTTGCGTCCTTTGGTCACCATACTAACCTAACTTAACCAACTGTTTCTGACTTTTGCCAGTTAAAAGGTAAAATTTTATGAGTTAATCACTTTATCTAAATTGAGTAGCCCTTATACATAATGGCTAGTTATTATGTATAATATTCATATTTATTACTTTGGCTGTAACATATATAATTTTTAATCTCAACCAGCTTAGACACATCACTTAAATAACCACATAATCAAAACTATCTAATTTACCAAATGTCTAAATCCTTTAGCCTACGAACAAAACAACTCCTTAAACTAAAAAGCACTAAAACAAAACTGCACAATTGTTGCACAACAAAAATGACATTTCAAGTAGTCCAAACACCCCGCGATACAAAACAGCATACAATATAAGCTCAAACAGATACAATATCCCCCCCTTTTACCCAATTCCCCCTCCCCCTCTACCCAATAACGTACAGGAACATCTCAAATCTGTACGACAAACGTCTTTTATAACACTTGTGTTTAACGATTATGACAATAGTAAAATTCTCGACGGGACTTATTAAGGAAAAAGGAATTACGATTTTATTCTATAGAGATTAGAGTTCAAAGTTGAATTGGCGATATATAATAGATCTTAACCTATGAACGAGTTGTCATGTTTAGACGACATTTATGAAAATCTTGTTGAGTGAGTGTTGCGTAATAAAAATGATTCCGTAGAATATTTTTTATTCGTAATTTAGACATTTTAGTGTTTGTGACTACTTACTTGTGTGATCTAATAAATACACAAACTTTTCCCATGTGGGTAGACAGATTGCCATTAAGGTACTAAGATCCTTAGAAAGAGCTTTGATTTTTCAACACAGTACAAAACAACTTTACCTGTTGTCTAACAAGTGTATTTGAAATCAATAAATTGAAAAACCAAAAGTAGGAAAGGATATACTCCCTATTAAGATTTTTATTCTTCGACTAAGTTACAGAAAGTATTGACATAAAAATTATCATATAAATAATCCATTTAGCCAGCATGGTATAAGTCCTTACACATTCACACATCGCCACCTAGTCCCAAACTAAGCAAAGCTTGTAGTATGGGTACTACTTAAATACTTTTGTTTTTGTAAATACATAGAAAACACTCAGACCAATGTAAACAATCATATTCATGCACACAAAGATTTGCATTGAGCGGGGATCGAACCCGAGACATCTACGATGCAGCCATGATACCGACTGCGCTATAGAGGTCGTCAAAGTCGTAAGTAGGCCAGATTACTTTCCATCACTGGAGGTCTGATCACACAATTTTTTATAATGAAAATACGGGATTTCTTATAAGGGTTTTTGTGTCTAGACTACGGAACCCTAAAACTTCTTTGTTTGTGACAATAAAAGTGTTCTCCAACCGGATTAGTAAGTCTGCATTGATGGGGCTATAAATTAGTAATGTCTTGCTTCTACTGGCGCAACTAGGAATACTTATATCAAGTTGCTATTTTTACAAGACTATTGTTAAGTTACATTTATACTATTTTTACAAGACTACGTTTAATTGTTAAGTTACATTTATACTTTGTGTAATACCTATTCGTTTATGACTCGCTTAATGAATGTGGACGAGGCCCAATCTGTTTGCCAGCATCTGCAGCAGCGGCGCGGGGTGGAGGGCGTAGCGAGACACGCGCCTCTGCAGGTTGTGAGCGCCAAGTGCTGCTGATCTACTGCAGGTCTACTAGCGAGTATGACTCATAGCGTCTGTACATAGTTGTAGCCGGCATGCTATTAGCAGAACTTTTTTAGATTTAAAAAAAAAACATCCAATCTTTAGAAACGTAGATAGTTTTGTATTCTTTTAAATCAAATTGTAATAATTAACACAAATTGTTAGGAGTACAAGTTTTAGTATATTAGGGACAATCAGGAACATTTTTTAACAACAGACAATAGTTTCATATTAAAATTTTAAAGAATATTATTATAATTATAAATACCACTTTTATAAAGCAAGGCAGGGGGGCGCGACTCGCGTGAGCCAGGCGTCTCTTACTTGTTTGCATCTAGTTTTATCCAACAGGGATAGTCTGGAACTAGTTCTAGCCGGAATGATATCGGATAGCCCTAGTTTTATCCAACAGTGAATGGCTGGAACTAGTTGTAGCCGGCATGATGAAGGCTAGACCTAGTTTTACCCGAAAACAATCGGCTAGTACTAGTTTTAACCAAGAGTATGTGGCTACACCTAGTTCTAACCGGCTAAAACTAGGTGCGCTTCGGGTTTTAGCCGTAACATATATATTAAATAAAAATTAATAATTCCTTACAAAAAAAGAATCTATATTTAATGAAATACACTAGTTAAAAGTTGTGTTTCATAAGGATACTTATAGCGAAACCTCGTACTAGCAAGCTCTACTTTAAGAGATACAAGGGTTAAACTGAAAGTACTTAGAATGGGCCACTTATAAACAATATATTAAAAAAATAGTTCTAAAATTTGAAAATAGAACTCTTTGCCAATATTATGGAGTATATATTTCATTCATTTGTCATTTATTTTACTATTTGGCGGCAAATTCAAAATTGTCTGTGTCACGTCAACATGAATTTAACACAAGAAAATTTTCGTGCAATGTTGTTTTATGACTTTCGATGTCATTTAAGTCAACAAGAAAGTTATGATGGGCTACGATTGGCCTTTCACCGTGAAGCTCCATCTCGTGCGACTGTTTACAACTGGTTTAATGAGTTTAAACGTGGTCGCACTAATCTCACTGATGATTTACGCGAGGGACGGCCTTCTACGGCGACGACTGAAGATAACATCTGTGTTGTGCGGAGTATGATAGAGACAGACAAAAGAGTGACATATCAGCAGATTCGGACAAGCTTAGGCATCGCTATGAGTCAAGTGCACAAAATCATCCACAAACATTTAACGGTCAGGAAGCTTTGCGCCCGGAGGATACCTCAAAATTTGACTGAGGCTCTAAAACTTCGCCGTGTTGATTGGTGCCGTAAAATGATTAAAAGATTTGACGGAGGTGACTCAAATACTGTGTTCGACATACTGACAGGTAACGAAAGCTAAATTTACTGTTATGATTCTGAATCCAAAAGGTAATCTGCTCAGTGGGTGTTTCCTTTCGAGGAGTTGCGAACTAAAGTGAAGAGAGATTGAAGTGCGAGAAAAAGGATGGTGGCCTCGTTGTTTGGAAGGATAGGTCATTTCGCAACAATTGTGTTAGAGGATCAAAATACAGTTTCTGCAGAATGGAACACTATCAATTGTTTGCCACTTGTCTTGAAAAAAGTTCGAGAGAAACAACCTCACAGTAGGATCCTCCTTCACCACGACAACGCCTCGTCGCATACCAAGCGAACGATCGACTATTTGGCGACATTAAACGTTGAATTACTGGATCACCCGCCGTATAGCCCCGACCTCGGGCCTTGTGATTTTTATTTCTTTCCAAAAATTAAAGAAAAACTTCAAGGTAAGCAGTGTATGAATGCTGAAAAAGCGGTGGCGGCGTATCGCGATGCCGTTGAAAAGACCCCTAAGGACGAGTGGGCAAAGTGCTTTTCCCAGTGGTTCCATCGCATGCAGCGGTGTGTTGACATGAATTGACAATATTTTGAAAAGATATAATAAACTAATAACTGGCTAACGTAATCAGTTTTTGATTTTCTAAGAACTTTCAGTTTGACCCTCGTATTTCTCGGAACCACTGCTGTAACGCTCAAGGACCGTGGAAGCCTTCCATTCCTGCTAAAGCTGGTGAATGAACAGTACTTATTTGTGAAAGACTTGAAATATTTATACAAATAATCTCATTCTTGAGATTACTAAGTTTCCAAGAAAGTGTAATCCTAACCTACCAAGCCACCTATTGTTAGTTAGTTAATTCCAACCTCACACCCAACAGACCCATACACAAACGTAGTTCTTTTTTCACAAAGAAATTATTTATGAACTCAATCACCTAATAACTAAACTCAAACACAAGACAGAGGTCGAATAGTTAAGTAAAATTTCAAGTGTCTGCTATTAAACCATGCTAGCACTCGCTCCTCTGTTTATATTCGATCTCAGTAACCCTTTAACTACACGCATTCCATACCATGATTTGCATTAAAGTACATTAACATTTACTTAAAAATAAACTTAGTACTACCAAAATTGTCAAAAAAATTGGTATCTTCTAATATATTTTTTGAAAAATATAGATCCGGAATAAGATTTTTTATCATGACACGATTTAAAGGACACTTATTATTACACAGCTAACTCAAGAAAATAGTACGTCTTGAAAGGAATTAAAACCTCATAAAAAATATAATAATAATAATACTTACCTTTTTTCTGAATTGAGTTTATGTTGTAATAAATATATAAGAAGAAATAAATATATTAAGTCAATTAACTAAATAATAACTTATACTTAAGATAGAGGTCAAATAGTTTCTTGGTATACTAAAATTCCAAATGTCTCCCTGACTCTCCGTGGTACACCGACTATTAAACACTGCCCCGCTCCACTGTTTATATTCGATCTCAGTAACCCTGTACCTCCTCTGTAACTGTCACAACGATTGTATTTTTAATAGTCCCAGCTTGATGGAATAATCTCAGTCGATTAACATTGACTTTCCAATCTTTAAATAACATGCCTGAGTTCTGGAGTTGTCTTTGTTAAAAGACTGGATATAGGTGTTCATTTATAGTGCTTTTATGAATAGTTTAACCAGTATAAGACATATACTAATGTTTCTCAACGACCTCTATGGCGTATTGGTCATTTAACATGACTGCTGCGCGGAGGTCTCGGGTTCGATTCCCGCTCAATGCAAATTTTGTGTGCATGAACGTGACTGTTTGCATTGGTCTGAGTGTTTTCTATGTATAATGTATGTGTTTACAAAATAATATTATATCCGTTGTCTAGTACCCATAGTACAAGCTCTGCTTAGTTTGGGACTAGGTGGCGATGTGTGAATGTGTGAGGATTATTTATTTAATAAATAAAAGCTATAATTATTACCTAGTTCAAATGGCCAAAAACTCTTCACAATATTTCCAGCTACCTTATAAGAGTTCAATAAAACCTCATGCTAAAGCCACTACGTAAACATATATAAATAGACAGAGGTCACGACTACACAGAGCGAAGGAATTTGTGTTTTATGTATATAGGTTATAGAGTAGTTTATACAGTGACGTGGCCTAGTGTAGTGTTATAGAAATAGACTTCATGAATGAAAGTGTAAAGTATAAATAACATTTATGTAAACTAAAATATTACTCTCCGTGTGGTGACGGAGTAAGAATACAGTGTGTCACTACCCCATCTCATCCCATGGGTGTCGTAAAAACCGACTAAGGGACTATCCGTTTCCGGGGTTTACGTTATAAACAGAAGGAAAACTTGAAATTAAACTTTATATCAATCCGTTTGGCCAGCGTAGTATTAGTAGGCCAAGTATCCCTCTGTCATGAGAGGAGGCCCCGTCCCTGCAGTGGGATATTAATAGACTGTTATGATGAATAAGTAATTTATTAACGATAAACGTAAATTTTGACGACTTCAATGGCGTAGTGGTTTTATTACATGACTGCTACGCAGAGGTCTCGGGTTCGATTCCCGCTCAATGCAAATCTTTGTGTGCATGAACATGATTGTTTGCATTCGTCTGAGTGTTTCTATGTATAACATGTATGTATTTACAAAAAAAAGTATTTAAGTATGTTTATCCGTTGTCTAGTACAAGCCATAGTACAAGCTCAGCTTAGTTTGGAACTAGATGGCGTTGTGTGAATGTGTGAGGAAAAAATATTTAACATTATTACACATCACAACTGTATTTTCCTTTAAACTACGATCCTGGTTCTTTCAAACGAGGCGTGAAAAAGTATCTTCTTAATCCGCCATAGTGGAGACATTCATGCCTCTACAAATATTGTAGCTGGCATGTTGCTCGCCATTCTTGGACTCTATTGGATGCTTAATATGAGGCACCATAGAGTCATTCTACTAGGCCAACCTAAAAAAAAATTACACTTCGAATTAGTTTATGACCTATTAATATTAATACATAGTATAAATACATCATCCTAATTTCAATTATAAAGTACATAGTTTCAACACAGAACTATTAATAAGGATGTTATTTGAAATAACGTGGTTAACATTAATCTTGTAAATTAAGCAATTATTTATTATTATTCAAATTATTGTAGGTTATAATTAAATGTAATAAATAATATAATATTATATTGTATATAAATTATTCCACGAAAGTGCTGTATATCATTTGGTAGAGCCTTAAATGAAGGGTTTGAGTTAATTAAGTCAAATATATCTTAATTTGTTTTAATGTATTTCCATCTTTTGTAATGTCTATTTTCTTAGGGGTTATCCTTAGTAATATTACAAAGGTTTATTTGTATAGATAGATGTTTGTTATTCAATTACTCTTGAAAGGATGAACCGATTTTGATGAAATTTTGTAAGGACATAGCTTATACCCTGGAGTAACTTTGGATATTTGCTATTTCACCGTCTTCAAAGCAGGCTCTGCCGTGATTAATACTAGTTTATATAAATTCTAGTAAGTAATATCATAAAGTAATGTTATTTTAAGATGACTATTATTTTATTATGGAAATTTTTGTTGTTTTAAAAATTCAGACTGATTTTTGCAGCTTTTTTAGACTACTGAGGGAGAGAAGGGTTCCTCCAGTGACGAAAACAAAATGGCCATTTAAACAGACTCTAACGTATGTAAGGAAAATTATCAAGAAATAAAACACATTCATAAGAGCTTGTTGTAGAGGGTGCTACGATGGCGTGCTACGAAGTTCTACGAAATGCAAATAATCGTAGCGGCACACGATTTCGTAGCGTGACCTTGACTGTACTCATTCATGTTTGTTTTTTTAATTCAATGTCAAGGTGTTTATGGGTTAAAGTTATAATTTTACGACCTTATGTTGGGTTTGATGTCCGCTTAATGCAATTTAGTGTGTATGCATCACAGAAATATGAAGATGTACTCGTATGCATTGTTTTAAAACGAACGAAATAAAAAGAAGGAAAACTTGAAATTAAACCAATCCGTCTGGCCAGCGTGGTATTAGTAGACCAAGTATGCCTCCGTTACGGGAGGAGGCCCGTCCCTGCAGTGGGACATTGGGCTGTTATAATGATGCATTGATCTGTATGTTTATTGGTTCCTTAAATACCTGGTTGCCTAGTTTAGGGGTCAGAGACATATTTGTTAGATCATACTGCCTCTAGATGTTTTTTGTTTTTTTTTTCTTTACTGAGGCAGACATTTGCAATCACCTGATGGTAAGTCATAACTGTCTTCAATTAAGATCTGTAATGCATAGCTAGGCTATTGCCTGCCCTAGACAGTAGCCTTATAGCCCTATAGTTGCTAGCGACTGTGTCTGTGTGGTGACGGAGTAAGAATACAGTATATCACCACCCCATCTCATCCCATGGGTGTCGTGAAAACAGACTAAAGGACTATCCGTAAATATTATCTTTACTAAATAAAAACAAGGAAAACTTGAAATTAAACCTTATACCAATCCGTGTGGCCAGCGTGGTATTAGTAGGCCAAGTATCCGTCCGTCACGGGAGGAGGCCCGTCCCTGCAGTGGGACATTAATGGGCTGTTATGTATCCTTCTACCTAAACACTATAACATTTTCACATAACTGCTAGAAAGTAGATTAAACGAACAGCAGACATTGACGACCTCTTGCTAAAGAGGTCCTCCACCTGTTATGTACTCTCAGATTCCCTGTTCATAGGAAATCCTGGTCCATCGGCAACTCCGTGTGGTGACGGAGTAGGAATACAATATCTCACTACCCCATCTCATCCCATGGGTGTCGTAAAAACAGACTAAGGGACTATCCGTAAATACACACATCAAAAAAGTCTAAGCAACATGCATGATATTACAAATTTACCATTTATATTAATTTATTTTACCATTTATTTTAATTATAACGTTGTATTTTATTTTTAAAATAATATTTTTAGGGTTCTATGATGTAAAAATAACAGCTGTTTTCTTTATAAGTTCTTTTAATAACAGAAATTAACAATATTAGAATATACAGGTACATAAGAAACAACACTTTTTTTTTACAAATTGAAATTTCTTAAGAAAATGAATTTATTGTGAAAGAATAGGACAATTTAATACAAAGTATGGCCTCCTCTGCTATTCAGAACTTGTCGGCAACGATTATTCATTGAATTAATGAGACTGTTTATGTCATCTTGCGGTATTCGCTCCCAATGGAATTGTAGCAAATCCTTCAGCTGTTGGGTTGTTGTCACTCCGTCCAAGTCCTTCAAAACACGTCTCTGGAGCATGTCCCATGCGTGCTCGATGGGGTTGAGGTCTGGCGATTGTGCAGGCCAGGGCAATACCTGGATGTTCTCCGTTGCCAAGTATTCACTGGTTCGCCGAGCTGTATGTGAACGCGCATTGTCATGCATTAACGTAAAATCGGAGCCAAAGGTTTGTGCAAATGGATGGACATAAGGTCTGAGAATATCCTCAACGTAATTTTCAGCGTTCATGTTTCCATTTACAAAAACGAGCTCAGTTCGCCTGTTCTTCATAATACCCGCCCATACCATAACTGTTGAGCCGCTGTATGGATGAACTTCCTGAACGCACCTGAGTCTTTCAGTATTTCCGGGTCGACGGTACACTCGCACCCTTCTTGTATCAGGCCTAAACCCGAATCGCGACTCATCGGAAAACATAATTTTATCCCATTGTTCCTGGGTCCATGTTATGCGTTCTCTACACCATTCATTTCGACGAGCGCGATTCCCGTGACGTATCGGTGGGCACCTGATAGGGCGTCGAGCTCATAGGCCGTACTCATGCAGTCGATTTCGCACAGTTTGGGGACTTACATCAACACCACTTGAATTTTGTAGCCTCAAACTTATCTCTCGAGCGGTTAACATCGGCTGGCGTCTTGCAGTCAGTTGTATGTACCGGTCTTGCCGAGTGGTTGTACTCCTTTTACGGCCTGGATGCTGTTCAGCGGGTTCCCCTGTATTATTGTAGCGCTGCCAAAGACGACAAATAACACTTCTATGAATACCAAAATGTCGAGATACCTGAGATTGATTACTTCCCGCTTGCAACATCCCTACAGCTCTTTGCATTTCATCTGCCGTCAAATGACGTCGCTCCATGACGTAAAGAATATCTAACAATTCAATTTTGTCGCCAACTGTATTTAAATGGTTGGTAAAATTATAAAATCAAGACTAAAACGTAGCAATTAACATGCACTCAAATTCAAACAAATTCGCAGTCATTTGAATTTTATGAAAAAAAACAAAACATAATCGAAATTTTTTTTTTACAACCAGCCAGTATGTCATCAATAACAAAAAAGTTTACTTACCTATACACTTTGAGTGAGTAAATACTTAGAAATTAATTAATATAAATGGTAAATTTGTAATATCATGCATGTTGCTTAGACTTTTTTGATGTGTGTATAATCTTTACAAAATAAAAAGAATTAAAACTTGAAATTAAACCTTATACCAATCCGTCTGGCCAGCGTGGTATTAGTAGGCCAAGTATCCATCCGTCACGGGAGTAGGCCCGTCCCTGCAGTGGGACATTAATGGGCTGTTGTGATCGGCAACACCATACTTTATGTCTTGCCAAAACCTCACCCATCGAATTCCATCACACGACCATACATTCTTACATAAGATATAAAACCTTTTCACACAAGTGCTGCCTAGTTGGAATTACAACTTTTCTAAACTCGCCTACAAATGTCTTCAAAATGTTTTAGAAAAGTTTCCTAGACAAGACTTGTACTTAGATAGTTTAACGAAATTGTATTTTATTTTCCGAAAAATAGAGTCGAAAATTGTTTACGTCATAATTGGTGAGTAGTTTTAAGGATTCTCTTTCGATATATAAAGCGTTGACTCACGATTGATTTTTACGAAATAGGCTTATTTTTGTATCGAATGCTTTGAAGAAGTGATTGGTAAATGTAATTTGTAATAAGCTTGGGTATTTAAAGTTATTATTGGTTAGGTTGTTGGTTATTGAATGACGCCTCCGCAAGATTACAGGTTCGATTCAGAAGCAGTACTATGTTGAATTGTAATTAATATAAATGTGATTTAGTTCTCCCACTCTAGAGATTTGCTTTTCATGAAAATTTAGGTAAAATATTTATTTTTATTGATGATTGTATATTTTAATATATTACCTTTGACGACATCTGTGGCGTAGTGGTTATATAACATGACTACATCTCAGAGGTCTCGGGTTCAATTCCCGCACAATGCAAAAATTTGTGTGCATGAACATGATTATTTGTTGGTCTTTTTATTGGTCTGAGTGTTTCTATGTATAATATGTATGTATTTACAAAAAAAAGGTATTTATGTTTATCCGTTGCCTAGTACCCATAATACAGGCTTTGCTTACTTTGGAACTAGATGGCGTTATGTAAATGTGTGAGGAATATTTATTTATTTATTAACTTAGTTAAGTTGGTATACAATAGTTAAATAACTCTAAACAAAAATAAAACTATTTTAGTAAGAATGCCTGGGAATTTCTTCCATATTCCTCTTAATGGCCAAACCCTAACATTCCAGTTCCCATATAAAATTTTAGACTTTTATAATTTGATACTGTGTATACTAAATGAATAACTGTCTTATAGTTAGCGTTGAAGAAAACTCGAGTCCGAAACGAAGTTCGTGTGGACCCCATCTTGTTTCGATTGTACCTTTACGTATCTATTATCTCAGTCTGTGCCTTACAACTTCAAGCGAGCATCGAGGGCTGTCTTATCAGACAACCTCTTCCATGTAACCAGAATCAATTGACCCTCCCTTCCCTCTTGCTCTCACATCAACTGCTACATCGAGGGGGTAACGAGTGCAGTTATGGAGGCCATTTTATATTAGACATTTGTCGAGTGAATCCGACATCGTGGACCTATCACGCCCAACGGATTTGACGGAAAGCTTCTAGTACAGTGAGTTAGGATAGCACGGCTCAACTTATGTTGGTCAGATGTTATCATATTTGAAGTTTAGAACAAAAATGGCAGTGTTTTGTTTTTCAAGTGTTTGACGGAATCTTTTGGGAGTTCTCGAGAGATCGATTAATAATGTTCAGTTTCTTAGATTTGGTAACTTTTCGTGGAATTTATATTTTTAGAAGTGATTGACTCGATTGTTGATTTTTGAAGTCACTACCTAATACTGTTTGATTGAAATGGATAGATGATTAGGGATTTCCGAGTAGTTTTCTTTTTATTTAGGAGTATTTTTAGTTTTTGTTTCCACCTTCAGGCTAGTCCTAAATTCGTATAAAAGTAATAAATAAGTTACCTTAATTTACACATTAGTACTTATATAGTTCTATAAATAAAATATATTCTTTATTTCAGAAAATTCTTCAAGATTTCAATCGTAAAATACCCAGTCCTAACTTTCTATACATACTTGATTATAGATAGATACTTCGTAAGATCTATAAGGTACAAAATATCCGCAGATTCTGTGCAGATGTGCCTCCAAGATCGTTTATAAAGATGACGGAATAAATTGACTAAGCCTTGAGATCCGAGGGTTGTTTTATATACTCTACTATCTATGGGTCAGCGACTTCATAAACTAAAATGCACGTAAAATACTCGGTTTTTTCTAGCCCCGATTGTTATGCGTTTTTAATGAAATGATAACTGTTTTTATGTCAAATGTTTGGTAAGTTAAGTGTAGGTTTGGAGGTCACTTAATAGTAAGGGATACACTTTTTTACTAGTTCTTAAATAATAGCCTTTTTTATTATGAAACACTTTAGTTAAGATGTGTCGGATTTTCGAAAAAGATGGCAAAAACTTTTTACCGACGAAAACCCACAGTGTTTCATAAAGGCCCAGTGATATAACGCTTAAGAGTCCCCCTTTAAACTGGCAACCGACAGGCGTAAAGTACGCAGAACCTAAATCAATTGTGCAAAATGAATAGCGACTATACTACTGTACACTAGCGACAAACCCCGGCTCCGCACGGGCACTTACTACAGAATGCCCTTAAACAACGTTTAAGTACAGCTTCTTAGAAATCTCTAAATTTATATGGATTTCTTTGCTATATTATGCATGTGTTTTACATATCAACCTTCCTCTTGAATCACTCTATCTATTAAAAAAAAACCGCATCAAAATCCGTTGCGTAGTTTTAAAGATTTAAGCATACAAAAGGGCATAGGGACAGAAAAAGTGACTTTATTTTATACTATGTATAAAAGAAGTCGGGGAACCGATGACTTGATTAAGGTCGATTAAGTCACAGAATTGCCGAAATGGAAACATTAACAACCTATGTCTAACGATGGGAGTCTTCCACAAAATAAACGATATTTATGTTCTATCATATACGCTTAATGCGACATTGCATTCAAAACGTGATCGCCTCAATGACAACGCGCATCACACGGCTGCACGGACTCGATTCAATCAGTTTCTGGAAGTGATTCGATCAGATCGACCTCGAACCTGTCTCGAACGTTACACAAATTACATAATACATTTCTAAATACCTACTCCCCACACATTCACACAACGCCATCTAAGTATTACCAAATTATCAGAACTTTTACTATGGGTACTAGACATCTGATAAACATACCTTAATACATACATATTATACATAGAAAGACCTAGATCAATATAAACAATCATGTTCATGCACACAAAGATTTGCATTGAGCGGGAATTGAACTCGAGACCGCTGCGTAGCAGTCATGTTATATAACCAATACGCCACAGTGGTCATTAAAACAGTTGACATATTTACCAAACACATGCACACTGCATCTAGAACGTGATCGCCTCAAGGACAACGCGCATCACACGGCTGCACGGACTCGATTCAATCAGTTTCTGGAAGTGATTCGATCAGATCGACCTCGAGCCTTACAGGTATATTACATCAATACATAACCTGTCTCTTACGTTACAGGTATGTTACATCAATACATATATATATATATATATATATATATTCACGCCTTACTCAAATGGGGTAGGCAGATTATAGTTACAATAAACAGGGTATGTATGGCAAGCAGCAGCAACAGATGATGAGGCAAAGATGCCCCGTAATGATGACCACATCCAAAAGACGCGGAATAGGCACCGTTACGAAATGGATTAACAACTTGATTAAGATGAAGAAAGTTACAGAATCGTTACGTTGAAAACATTTACAATGGATCTATGCCCAACACTGAACATATTTCCCAAACATACAAAATGTTCTATGATATACGCTTAATGCGACACTGCATTCAAAACATGATCGCCTCAAGGACAACGCGCATCACACGGCAGCACGGACTCGATTCAATCAGTTTCTGAAAGTGATTCAATCAGATCCACCTCGAACCTGTCTCTTACACCAATATTACATCTACATATATATTCACGCCTTACTCAAATGGGGTAGGCAGATTATAGTTGCAATAAACAAGGATATGGCAAGCAGAACCAATAGCAGATAATGCAAAAAAGTCCCAAAATGGTGACCACATACCAAAAAACGCAGAGTGGGCATCGTTACGCAATGTACCAACGACCAGATTAAGGTGGACGAAGTCACAGAATTGCCACGATTGCAACGTTTAGGAGGCCTAAGTCCAACAGTGAACATCTTTCCCAAACATACGATATATGGTTAATGCTACACTGCATTCATAAAATCCCCGACTACACCAACTCTGTAATAGTTATTTTACCAAATAATTAAAAACTAATTAATCCATAATATATTAACAAAAGCTTACATAACATTTAATTACGAAACTAAAATAAATAATCACGAACACTTCCAACAAAAATAAATTAACTATATAAATAAACAACAAAAAACTAATAAATTCAATGATTCAATATAATTACGTAATTCACTTTGCCACTCATATCGTGACGTATTGCATTCACGTCAGTAGAGGAGTGGGGCGTTACCCCGCGGTCTATTTCCGCCTCTGACGTCACTACCCACGCCCACCCGTGACGTAAGCAAGATGAAACTTTTTAAATTTCATTTTTTTTTTATTTCTTTTTCTTTTCGAATGCGTCTGGCATTGGCATGAGGTCGGAGTGATACGTAACCTACATAGTTGACGTATGTCTTTATTGATGTTGGGATAGAAATGGTTTGTGTTGCATCTTGTTAGATAGTGACATTTTTATGATGGGTCACCTAATTGTAAGTTTAGTACTCTTTATAATTGAGATAATCATGATGGAACGAAAGTTTTGCACAAAATCTCTGATTTCAATCGCTGGACAATTTACAGCATTTAAAATTGAAAGTTCCTATTTTTTAAAATGCATATTTATGTATGTAAGCTCTATAATGTAATTGTAATACCATGTATGCACCATGTTTTATGCAAATAAAGATATTATGATTATGATAGCCCAGTATCCCTTGTGCGGGAATTGTCTATATAAAATATAAAAACATATAATTAGCTATGAAACCCTCATGTAGCTGCCAGCATTGGTAATGATGGAAAGAATATAAATAATTAATTTCAATTCCATTACAACATTGCCTAAAATAACCCATAAATAAATAAATCCAAAGAACAAACGGAATCATACAATTTAAACAATCGGAATTTCTTGTTATTTTTCCGAAGAAGAACAAAACAAATATTTGTAAAGAACTCTAAAACATTTGAAGAAACATTCAGTTAATTATTAAGAGTTCACATAACTCGAATATTTTCTTACAAAGACTTTTACTAAAGTAAGCTTTAAGTTTTTATTAAGCTTTTATTTAAGCCCCACTGCTAGGATGGTCTCCTTCTATGATGGAAATTTACTTTTTTGGTTACCTAGCTAAAAACTAGCTCATTTCATAGTAAGTGATGACCATTGGCCAAACCCCTCACCGGTCGGACCGACAGCTTGATTAAAGTCTCGAAAGGTAGATAGATGATGAAAGCATGGGTTGTTTTTTAAATAAATATTCACGGACATCTCTACACAGCGCCATCTGTTCTCAAAGTAAGCTAGGCATAACCTGCTTGTGTTATGGGTAACAGAACAACGGATATAAATACTTATATACTTTTTTTCAACCGACTTCAAAAAAGAGGAGGTTCTCAATTCGGTTGTATTTTTTTTTTTTTTTTTATTTTTTTTATTTTTATTTTTTGTGTTTGTTACCTGATTTCTCGAAAACGGCTAGACCGATTTTAAAAAATTTTTTTTTGTTCGATTGGGTATACTTCCCATTTGGTCCCATTGTCACCAGATCTGGATCTGGATGACGGGATCCTAGAGAAATCGAGGGCATCTCTTGAAAATTGTAGGGACGCATTATGTAAAATGTTGTCATATACGTGCATCTCTGACGTCACTACCAAATAGTCAAGAGTCAGAACTGGTCTGATGCTGGAGACCACAGAGAGTCGAGGGAACAACTCAACGGCATATAGCAGCTACCTTGTGTTTGGGCTTATTTTAATTGTATTGATGTAAACTTTACGAAACTTGACACAAACATGATCTGATGATGAAGAAGACTGAGGGTCGAGGGAACTCCTCAACGGTATGTAGCAGCTACCTAGTGTTTAGGCTTATTTTAATTGTATTGATGGAAACTTTACACAACTTTACACAAACATGATCTGATGATGAAGACGACTGAGGGTCGAGGAAACTTCTCAACGGTATATAGCAGCTACCTAGTGTTTGAGCTTATTTTATTCGTATTAATGAAAACTTTACACAAACATGATCTTATGATGAAGACGACTGCAGAAATTTATTTAATACGAATCTTAGAAATTGTTATCAGCATGGTTTTTAAGTTCCGTGTGGTGACGGAGTAAGAATACAATATGTCACCACCCCATCTCATCCCATGGGTGTCGTAAAAACCGACTAAGGGACTATTCGTAAATATTATCGTAACGAATTAAAAAGAAGGAAAACTTGAAATTAAACCCTATACCAATCCGCCTGGCCAGCGTGGTATTAGTAGGCCAAGTATCCCTTCGTCACAGGAGGAGGCCCGTCCCTGCAGTGGGACATTAATGGGCTGTTATGATGATGGTTTTTAACCGACTCCTGTTGAAGTCGGTTTTTTAATTAGAAAATTATTATAAATACATACATACACTGGGCGGCAATGAAAACGGGTCGCTTATATAAACCTTAATAACTTCCAAAATATTGGAGCTAGGTTTATGAAATAAACACTAAAATAAAGATTATTTAACAGTCCTTATATGGAAGTGATAAAAATTACAGATTGTTAAGTGCATTTTGGACAAAAGTAAGTTAAATAAAAATTGTCACTTTCATTAGATGTCGAAAACAGGTAAAAGGTGTCAAAAATGCAATTTTCACTCATTTAATACGCTGTTTTATTATCAGAAGCTGTTAATACAGCTGTCATCTGGTTTTGGATGCTTTCCATTTGGTTTTAAATTGAATTCTGAGGAAAATACACCCATTTCTCTATCACTGCTTCTTTGAGTTCACAAAGGGTGATAAGAGGTAAATTTTGACATCCTACTCATCGACCTAATACGTCCCAAGCATGCTGGATCGCTTTCAAGTCTGGGTTGCGTCCTGGCTACTTCATACGTGTGATAGCGTCATCTTTACGGAACTTTAACACTATTAAATCTGTATAAAGACGAGCGTTGAGTTCCATAAAGGTGACTATTTCGCCGATGTTTACCAAAAATGAGCCATCATACTTATTAATGATTTCATTGAAGTACCTCTCTGCAGTTAAAGTACCATTTTATATCACTACTAGCTCGGTGCGGCTTTCAGAAGAAATTCAAGCCCACACGTGTACAGTGCCTCCGGCATAAGGTACTTTCTCTTCAATGTTAGCTTGGTTATACAGGTTTCCTGTACTTTTCCAGAATCTTAGCCTTCCATCGTGCTTGTATAACGTAAACCTCGACTCATCGGAAGCATTTTCTTTAACTAATCAGTCATGATCCTATTCACGAGTTTTTTTATTATTACTCTATCTGGAATTTTGATGTTGTCTTTCAAGTTTACGAATATTTTCAGGTCTAGGACTGTAATTTTGCTTCATCTAGACACTGCCTCACTATACAAGGGCTTGGATTGCTTTCTCGAGCACGTAGCAAGTTATTTTTTGACTTAACAGCCGTTTGAAATCGATTTCTCAACATTCTCGACACCATGTAACGATCCTCTTGTGCTTTTGTGCACGCTGTTGGTTCTGATCTTGGTCTTCGCGCATTGAATAGAGTGTCTTCTAATGGCTGGAGTACTTTTCGAACGATTGAGAGCTATAAACTAAAAGTTTTTGCTGTATAACGATGACTAGGTCATATTTCTAGCATTTCCGGAATCCTTGTAGACTCTTCAGGGGTTAGAGGCATGTTTTTATGCTAATTTGATCAGAATATCGAATTTCTGTATATAAAATGCGTCTTTTTCATGATACACCATAAAAAAGAGTAAAAAAATGATTTCGAAACTGTTGTTAAAATTCAAAAATTGTGTCTTTATTTTTAATTTATGGATTTAATACAATAATCAAAAATAACTTGAAAATTTTACTTGCGGCATTATTTGTGATTAAATTATCTATCATTTAGTCTTTATTTCATAAAGCTAGCTTCAATAATTTGGAAGTTATTAAGGTTTTTGTAAGCGACCCGTTTTCATTGCCGCCCAGTGTAGAAACACTCAGACCAATGCAAACAATGATGTTCATGCACACAAATATTTGCATTGAGCAGTAATCGAACCCGAGACCTCTGCGCAGCAGCCATGTAATATAACCACTACGCCACAGACTGAGGTAGTAATTTTTTCGTCGGTTTACGTGTCGTGGGATTATATAGAGAAGCCCTGTTTGGCAGTGAACTTCTTTTTACTGATAATATAAAAGTATCAATATCGTATGCTATTAAAAACATAAAAGTACTAATAAAAGAACCTTCGGCTACATGTCAGGTTGTGGGATGTAACTCTATTTGAAATGATACCTTCTCTGTAATAGTATCATTAACTTTAAGTTACAAAGTAGTATCATAGTTTAAAAACTATGCTTTCATACTATAAAAGCATTTTAAATCTGCAAAAAAAAAACAAAAACTGTCATTCCTAAATGTCACAAACGTCACTTACGTCAATCAATATTTTTTTTTAAATTTAGAGTTTTTTTAATATCTCTAGAATTCGAAGAATCGAAAATAAATTTAAAACATGAGCCAATGTGCAGTTTTTCTTGGTAAACGTACCAGATACCTTTCCAATTAGTCCACCGGAGTTCTGGTCGATAACCAAATCCATTCTTCCTGGAATTTTAGGAGCGATGATGTAATAAAGTATAGAACTTTATTAGCTAGACAACGCCATCTATCTAGAAGTTGCATAAGTTCTAAATTATCGCGTTGCAGTATTGGAAATGTTACACGTAAATGGGAGATTGACGTGGCATGCTATTTACCGTTAATTTGACGACCTCTGTGGCGTAGTGGTTATATTACACGGCTGCTACGCAGAGGTCTCGTGTTTGATTCCCGCTCAATGCAAATCTTTGTGTGCATGAACATGATTGTTTGCATTAGTCTGGGTGTTTTCAATGTATAATATATGCATGTATTTACAAAAAAAAAAGAAAAAAGTATTTAAGTATGTTCATCCATTGTCTAGTACCCATAGTACAAGCTTTGCTTAGTTTGGGACTAGATGGCATTGTGTATGATTGGAATATTTCTTTCTTTAATGCGTTAAAATACATTTTAGTATTTCTTCAAAATAAAGTGTTAATTTGTAAAACAAAATGCTTGCTTCAATACACTTTTAAACAAAGGTTCCATGTCTCAAGCACGTGTTCAGTAGATGGCCACGTAGACACGTTACTGAGTACTGACGACATAAAATATGGCTGATAGCTTAGTTATTTATTATAGAAATTCGTGTTATTTTGTGTTCGACGACCTGGCTGGTTCGATTCCCGCTAGATGCAAATACATGTTTTATTGCAGGCAAACGTGAATGTTTCCATTGGTTGGGGATTTTCTATATAAAACATCATTTTATCTAAGATTCCTACTGTCAAGTTATCTAGCTCCTATAGAAATTTCATAAATATTAATTAGGTTTTTTGTACTTCATCGCCTAAAAATACAAAATTGTTGTGTGAAAAATCACCTAAATTATAATAGGTATTAAAGAATCTCCGCGTGGTGACGGAGTCTCCGTGTGGTGACGGAGTAAGAATACAATATGTCACCACCCCATCTCATCCTATGGGTGTCGTAAAACAGACTGAGGGACTATCCGTGAATATTATCTTTACGAAATAAAAAGAAGGAAAACTTGAAATTAAACCCTATACCAATCCGTCTGGCCAGCGTCGTATTAGTAGGCCAAGTATCCCTCCATCATGGGAGGAGGCCCGTCCCTGCAGCGGGACATAAATGGGATGTTATGATGATTAAAAAATTCAGTCAATAAAAAAATCAAGCAATGTTTTCTATAACCTTAATTTCTAGTAAATCTAAACAGTACAGCCATTTCTAAAAGCCACATATAATACCTAAAGTAACATTCCCTGAGCCGCATTTTCTTAAGCACGTAACTAGCTTTCACATACACTATTACTGGCCACTCTCAAAACATTTTCGTTCAACACTATTGCCAAATAAAGTATTAAAGGCCCACAAAAGTAACTGTTCCTTTATTTTGTAGGCGTGGCTATGGGTAAAAGCACTTAGATCTTTATCATCTCTACCTAAACATTGCTTGGAGGTATTTTGTAAAATCTTCTTGTGTGTTTAGTTTTCTTGAGAATGTTTAGTATGCAGTTGTTTCGATTGTATATTAAGTTCTCCGTGTGGTGACAGAGTAAGAATACAATATGTCACCACCCCATCTTATCCCATGGGTGTCGTAAAAACCGACAAAAGGACTATTCGTAAATATTATCTTTACGAAATAAAAAGAAGGAAAACGTAAAATTAAACCCTATACTAATCCGTCTGGCCAGCGTGGTATTAGCAAGCCAAGTATCCCTCCGTCACGGTAGGAGGCCTGTCCCTGCAGTGGGACATTAATGGGCTGTTATGATGATTAAGTTTTAACTTCCTCGTTGTTAAGCACGTGGTCGCGGGTTTTAATCTCACGCAAGATAATTTTATGTGTGAATCACTTGATTAACTTAAGCCTCAACGTTTTTGAGTATGTTTATTTTTTTTTAAATTGTCCTACCAGAATGACTTTATGGTGCCTGATGTTAGGCATCCAATAGAGTCCAAGAATGGCGAGCACCATGCCAGCTACAATATTTGTAGAGGCATAAATGTCTCCACTATGGCGGCTTAAGAACAATCTATTTCACGCCTCGCTTGAAAGAACCAGGATCGTAGTTTGAAGGAAACACGTGGGCTGGCAAATGTTAATTTCATATTCATTCATTACAGAACTGAGCAAATAAATTGTAGCAGTCTACTTTCTTTTTCTACCAGGCCTTCTTCTGTAATGTTAGAAAGAGAAATACCAAAGCCTGGTAACACCTTAAACGCCGTAACCAAACAAAAGTATGTGGTTTATGTTTTCGATTGTTTGTACCAAGGCATCTACCTTATTTATTACTAGTTGACCCGTGCGCACTTCGTTAGGCGGCGAAAAAAATGCGTCACTTTTTTTGAACATATTTCATTACTGTTCCACTCCTATTAGCCATAGCGTGATACTATATAGCCTATGACACTCCCCGATAAATGGACTATTCAACACAGAAAGAATTTTTAAAATCGGTTCAGTACATCTAGAGATTACCCCCTACAACATCACAAACACACAAACTTTACCTCTTTATAATATTAGTATAGATGGTTTCGATCGTCTATTTGTTTATGCATGTATATTTACATACAACTTCGATATGTGAGGACATCGGATGTAATATATATTGTTATGAAATATTGTCTGTGTCGTCCGTATATCTATGTCGGAAGTGAGGTACATGCCCAGTCTTCTGTTCGGTATTGACCGTATCCCTTATGCGATTTCATCATAACAGCCTATTAATGTCCCACTGCAGGGACGGGCCTCCTCCCGTGACGGAGGGATACATGGCCTACTAATACCATGATGGCTAGGCGGATTGGTATAGGGTTTAATTTCAAGATTTCCTTCTTTTTACTTCGGAAAGATAATATTCACGGTTAGTCCCTTAGTCGATCTTTACTACACTCATGGGATGAGATGGGGTGGTAACATATTGTATTCTTACTCCGTCACCACACGGACAATATGCGATTTAGTACCTTAATATTTTAACTTAGTGGTTAGTAGGGTTAATTGTCTTCCGAGGGATTTTTAACCCCAACCAAGTTACACAAAATCAATTAAGTAAAATACTGTCAAGGCATATTTTTTTCGAAGTATTCTTCCCTTACTAATCATAGCAATCCCATTTATTTACATATTTATGAAGTAATCGAAATGTAAATAACACAAAAATAATTCAAAAACTCACCATAACATTCACATTATTTCTCTACCAACGATAAAAACCAATAACAAACACTTTCCCCCAACATTCCTGTTGTCACTACATACACATAAAGATTTTATCGTTTATCCCTAAAGGTAAAAGGTTTGATTCCCCAACAATTTCCAATCACCAATTAACCCGATACCCCTCATCCAAAACAACTAACACACATTTACTTAACAGTTCCAGATTTCCAATCAAAAATTAACACATCTGCTTATCCCGACAAAATTTAAGTATTATTGTTAAGCTACCTGTTAGCTCAAATGTTAATAATAATTAAGTTTAATCTTGCATGGGCTGGGTATCGAACGGCTATAGTACTCTAGAGGGACATAAAGCCTATAAACAAATTAGATGAACGTAAAAGGACCGCTTTTATGGTCCTGGTATAGTTTAGGCTTGTAAACGAAGTGTTTACGACGTAATAGATACATTTCTTATTTAGTTTTAATATAAAATTCTCTTAATAAAGAGTAAGAGAAAGAAATATTTTACTAGAAAGAAACTAGAAAGATCTAAAATTAGGAGTAATAGACTCAAGTCAAGACGCAGTGCTGTCCCTACGTCGAAAAGCTACCTTATAGTACAGTCAAATAAGGCTTAATTAGGGGCAAACCTCGGAATGGAAGCGAATAAGCTGTAAATTTGCATAAACCTTTGTTTTGGTGTACTAATGACTGGTAGAAAAGTCTCATATGATCACGTGTCTGCGTCATAAGTTATTCAAGGTCAAAGGTCACGAAAATCAGTTTTTTCCCATTATCTCGTTTTCTATGGGAAATACGCATTTAACGTCATTATAAATATTGTAGATCATAAAATTGTCTACAAAAAAATATCTGAACACTTTTCTCCTAAAAAGCATCGCTTTCGAGATATCGTGACTTTAGAGCGCAGGAAAGTCGTATTTTCGACTATATGCACACACTAGCTTTTTCCCGTGATTTCGCTCGCCTTTATAAATATTATGAAAAATAAGGCTTATTTCAATATATAGTAGCATATGCATGCTTGGTCACAGCCTAATCGGTTTGAAATTGACAAGGTTACATACAAACTTCCATCCCCTATCTTATCCCTTTAGGGGTAGAATTTATCAAAATCCTTTCTTAGCGGGTGCCTACGTTATATCATCTACCTGCATGCCAAAATTCAGCTAGATCTGTCCAGTGGTTTGGGCTGTGCGTGCGTTGCAAACCGATTAGGCTGTGACCAAGCATGCATATGCTACTATATATTGAAATAAGCCTTATTTTTCATAATATTTATAAAGGCGAGCGAAATCACGGGAAAAAGCTAGTGTGTGCATATAGTCGAAAATACGACTTTCCTGCGCTCTAAAGTCACGATATCTCGAAAGCGATGCTTTTTAGGAGAAAAGTGTTCAGATATTTTTTGTAGACAATTTTATGATCTACAATATTTATAATGACGTTAAATGCGTATTTCCCATAGAAAACGAGATAATGGGAAAAAACTGATTTTCGTGACCTTTGACCTTGAATAACTTATGACGCAGACACGTGATCATATGAGACTTTTCTACCAGTCATTAGTACACCAAAACAAAGGTTTATGCAAATTTACAGCTTATTCGCTTCCATTCCGAGGTTGAATGCTTATTTTACTGGAGTATTAGCCATTTTCATAGATGACGAAATACGACCTCTGTGGCGTAGTGGTTATATAACATGACTGATACGTAGAGGTCTCGGGCTCAATTCCCGCTCAATGCAAATCTTTGTGTGCATGAACATGATTTTTTGCATTGGTCTAGGTGTATAATATGTATGTATTTACAAAAAAAAAGTATTTAAGTATGTTTATCCGTTGTCTAGTACCCATAGTACAAGCTCTGCTTAGTTTGGGACTAGATGGCGTTGTGTGAAAGAGTGAAGTATATTTATTCAATGTCATTTTAAAGGCTTGGCTCAGCTACTTCACATTACCACGTGCTCACAAGACTTCTTACGTGGCTTAACCTCTGCTGAATGACTCTATGGTGCCTGATGTTAAGCATCCAATAGAGTCCAAGAATGGCGAACACCAAGCCACCAAACACCAGCTACAATACAATAATAATACAATGCTATATATTGGTGATTACAGATTTGAATTTAATTAATTTCCATCTCATTAAATATTGTTAGCAATCTTGTTATTAAAATATTTTTGTGCTCAGCATTTAAAAGTTTAAGCATTGATTTCCAAATGTTACGAAGGTTCCACCAAGCATAACCAACACAATATCCAGGTTATTCCCCGCCTTTAGATCACAAACGGTTTAAGTGATAACGTCACCCACGTGCGTAATTATCCCTATTATCAAATTAACTAAACATTAAAGGATCACTACAAACATACATGTTTACTGAACACACCCGAAGTGTCCCGATCATTGCCGAATGTTTGAATCTAACGGCTGTTTCTGGATTAGTTGGAGGGACTCGTAAATGGTTTGTTTGTTTCAGGTAAGGTTTGGAAACGGTGTGTCCAATTGTTTTAACTGGGATGAAGGTTTTTATTGTTTGGTATGGAAAGACAAACACGCTCTTATGACACGACTACATATAGAAAATACAGCTAATCGAAGTCACTATTCGTAGACAGCACGTTTCTTCGAATCGTACAAACATTGTATGGTAGACTAAGTAAGACTAAGTAAGTATGATTTACTCTCCGTGTGGTGACGGAGTAAGAAAACAGTGTGTCACCACCCCAGTTCATCCCACGGGTGTCGTAAAAACCGATTAAGGTACTATCCGTAAATATTAGCTTTACTTAATAAAAAGAAGGAAAACTTGAAATTAAATCCTATACCAATCCGTTTGGCCAGCGTGGTATTAGTAGGCCAAGTATCCCTCCGTGACTGGAGTAGGCCCGTCCCTGCAGTGGGACATTAATGGTTGTATTTGACAAGTATGATTTACTAACCAAAATCCACAATATTCCTCTGTTTATGGATCATTATAACATTATTCGATACGATCTTTATGACATCTATCTTGACAAGTTACTGACAGTATTCAATAAAATTTCTGCTATGACAGACTGTGTACGAATTAATCTTAGCATTCCATGGATTCTCCGTGCGGGCACCGGGCCCATAGCGTGATAGAGGACGGAACACTTGCATAACAGCGTCTAGGACTTACGACCCAGATGTAGGTGGCCCTCTTACAACGCGTTAGCAGTCACCTTCACTGTCTGCTATGTTGCGTCCTCTACCTCTACCTATCCAAATTTGGTAGGAACCTAGTCCTTTTCTAGCTCTAGCAATCGATAGAAAGAAACTACAAAATCTCGAGCGCCAAACTTTACAATACACATAATATCATACAACACAAACAGATGTATCGAAATTTAACATCAAAAACGTAGAAATACTAAAAATAAAAACTTAAACAACGAAACACTATTTTATATTTTTAAGTTTTATTTATTTCAAAGGAGAGTGCAAAGACCGAAGAAAAAGGTGTATATTATTATAAAAGTTTTGTATTATACATTCCTGGGACGTGCCCGCATCGCGAACGTACATGGTCTCTCTCTGAGACGGTAGGAGCGTTCACAAAAACATTGAATACAATGTTTAAACGAATGCTTGGAAATATTCTATACCTGTTTTAGGTTTTTGAAAATATTTTCTATGGTATCTTATGTTTTGTTGTGGAGAAATCGATAAGGTTTTGTAAGTTTTGACTAAGTCAATAGATTACTAAATAAAGTAAGTTCTTACAAAATGAAGAGATGTGTGAAACATTAGCCCCCTTACTCATAAACGCCTCTTAAATTTTAGTCAATTGATAAGCTTAACACGTTCATTGCCAATCACGCGTTAACGCGTGATTTAACTTGTTGACCAAGTGGCCATTCACGCGATATCGCGTGCCCACTCAGAACAAGTTTCTAAGCGTTCTATGCTAGCGGCCACAGCGAAAGGGCGCTTGATGTTTACGTCGGCCACTAGGGAAGGGATTGAGCAATTGTAAAGTGGGGATGGCCTTGAGCGGCCGTGTTTTGCTTTCACTACTCAGAGCGCACAATAGCGACGTTTGAACTAGACGACGCGACGACTTGACGAAGTTTGTTTACATTTACCGTCATTTTTATAATAACAATAACAAAGTTAGTTGTCTTGCGATTTGAGTATTGTTTATTATTTCTTATAATGAGTGATATACCGGGACCGTCAAAGAGAACTAGTAGAATGCCATATCGTGCAAAGAAACGTCTTAGAAGTGCAGAATTGGAAGATTACTTACAAGATTCGGACACGGACATTTTTGATGGGAGTGACGACGATGACAAAAATTATAATTTTGAGGAGAGTGAAACTAGTTCCGAATCTGAAGATGAGCACTTGCAAGAGGAAGAGACGACGGCGAGCATGGAGGTAGTAAGTTTTACGAAGAGAGTTTTTACGAATATAAAAGCGTTAATTTTTATAATATATATTTGATTACACTTATACATACTGAAATATATAAATAAAGACTGATTATTAAAGTTTTAATTACTAATTAAGTTTTTTATTGGAAAATATACCTTAATTCCCAAAACTATATATCACGCTATATCGCGTTACCGGCCACTTACGCAATAATTGAATTAGGTATGGCCAACCACGCGAAATAGCGTGATACATAATTAGAGTACATTACTAATTATCTATACTATTTGAAAGTATATAAATACCATAAAAAGTTAGATTGAGTTGTATATAAACGAAATCTAAAAAAAAAAATTTTGGCCATACCACAAAACTTTTTTTTTCATCGTGGCAATGAACGTGTTAAATTCTAACGTTTTTGTTTGGTGTAAGGTTGATTTTGCTAATAAGAATCTCGCTAAACAGTGATTAAATTTAAGAGGCATTTATAAGTAAGGGGCTTAGAAAATACCTTCTAGTCGTCAACTAAGCAGGACTATCTGTAGATAACTGATAAATATGTTACGAATACACTTTTTGTGTGCAAACATTTATATTTTAGAGTAGTTCATGTAATATTTGAAATAGATCATAAACAGTTGTTACCAAGCATTTTTAAAGGAAAAATTGCCTTGGGAAAACCTTGTTGTTGAAAAAATCAAACGAATTTTGGACTAAAGGGACTTAATGCTACTTAAAAAATACAATATCCATTGAGAAGATCTACTAAGATAATTCGTACTAAACGCTACTTCTATATTTGCGAATAAGAATATCTTTAAAGTGCAGAAATGTAGATGGCAAAGTTCTGTTCTGAAAGCAGTAAAATAGTAGAGGTGGCTATCTAGAGGCATGCAAATAGCTCACAATCCGAATGTGACGTTAAAATATATCCCTGACGCGGCGTCAACATAAAATATATTTGAGATGTGATCTACAGAAATACTGAAGGCTGTTCACACTATTTTATTGTACTTTCATAATATTAATAGCTGTATTCTGACGATGTGTGGAGACATTTGACGATCTTGAGGCGTAGTCGGGTACTACGCAGAGGTCTCGGGATCGATTCCCGGTCAACGCAAATCTTTGTTTGCATGATTGTTTGCATTGGTCTGGGTGTTTTTAGGGTTCCGTACCAGTTTTGAAAAAACGGAACCCTTATAGGATCACTTTGTTGTCCGTCCGTCCGTCTGTCCGTCCGTCCGTCTGTCTGTCAAGACCATTTATCTCAGGAACGCATGGAGGTATCAAGTTGAAATTTTTACCAAATACTAACGCTTGTTGCCTCTTAGTGCTGTAAAAAATTCAAAGTGCTAATCTAACGCAATCAAGAGATATAGCCGTTTTTATCGCAAAATTTCGCAAAATTTAGAGGGGTAAGGGCAAAAACCTACAGGGTACTTCCAGTCTACCTACAAACTTGAAATTTGGCATGGAGCAAGGTCTTTTAGTACATGTAATGGGAAAATTACGAAAACCTTAAATTTTTACTTCAATCATATTATATTTTGATTTCATTGAATTTTGGCGGGAAAGCTGAGTCACGTGACCTGTGACGTCATAGAATTTTGGTCACGTGACCCGTGACGTCATACAATTTTGACAGATGAGTCGTGACGTCACAGAATTTTGGCGGGAAAATATTTTTGACATTTGAGCCGTGACGTTTTTGAATTTTTGACAGATGAGTCGTGACGTCACAGAATTTTTGACAGATGATTCGTGACGTCACAGAATTTTGGCGGGAAAATATATTTTGACAGCTAAGCCGTGACGTTTTTGAATTTTTGACAGATGAGTCGTGACGTCACACCATTTTTGACAGATGATTCAGGACGTCACAGAATTTTGGCGGGAAAATATATTTTGACAGCTGAGCCGGGACGTTTTTGAATTTTTGACAGATGAGTCGTGACGTCACAGAATTAATAACAGATGATTCGTGACGTCACAGAATTTTGGCGGGAAAATATATTTTGACAGCTGAGCCGTGACGTTTTTGAATTTTTAACAGATATGAGTCGTGACGTCACAGGATTTTTGACAGATGATTTGTGACGTCATATTATTTTGGCGGGAAAATATTTGAAACCTCTGTCACTTTGACAGCTGTCACTTTTGACAGCTGTTAATTTTGACAGATAGGCGTGACGTCATAGAATTTTTGCCAGATGAGTCGTGACGTCACAGAATTTTGGCGGGAAAATATATTTTGACAGCTTAGTCGTGACGTCATTGAATTTTTGACAGATGAGTCGTGACGTCACATAATTTTTGATAGATCCGTTTTGACGTCATAGTATTTTGGCGGGAAAATATTTATTGACAGCTTAGTCGTGCCGTCATTGAATTTTGGCGGGAAAAATAGTATTTAAACAGCTGAATCCTGACGTTATCACAATTTGGCGGGAAAATAAATAGGTTTGTACGGAACCCTCGGTGCGCGAGTCAGACTCGCACTTGACCGGTTTTATTTAAGTATAATATGTATGTATTTACAAATAACCCATATTACAAGCTCTGCTTAGCTTGGGACTAGATGGCGTTGTGTGAATGTGTGAGAGATATGTATTCATTTGTATACTAACTGGTGCCCGCGACTTTATCCTATTTTGAATAGCTTAAATTCATAACAGCCCACCAATGTCCCACTGCAGGGACGGACCTTCCCCAGCGACGGAGGGACACTTGGCCTACTAATACCACGCTGGATTACTACCAGACGGATTGGTATAGGGCTTTATTTCAAGTTTTTCATCTTTTTATTTCGTTAAGATAACATTCACGGATAGCCCCTTAGTCGGTTTTTACGACACCCATGGGATGAGATGGGGTGGTGACATATTGTATTCTTACTCCGTCACCATACGGCTTAAATTATAAATACAATATCTTAATAAATTGTAGCCTATGTGATAATTTGGTGTATAATCTACATTATTAAAGAGTTTTATTAATAAACATATATTCATACTTTCTTTTAGTATAATTTCTGTACAAACACTTTAGAGTATTTTTTGAAAACTAACTGGAACACTACTAATAGATGTCACTAGTGTAGCTTGTCTTAAAATTGTATCAAAAGGAACACGCTGTACTGTAAGTAATTCAATGACAATTTGGCAACATCCCATACTTGTACTCTATGTACTACTGTCTCACGTTTATGTAAAAATACTACTGAAACACTGAAATATAAAAGTTTATTTAGTTTTTAACCGAATGCAAAACAAGGAGGCAATCAATTATCTATACTACTACTCTATTGTCTTGGTGGCGTGGTGATCGCATTAGTGGCTGACATGCTCGAGCTCTCTCCGTGTGGTGACGGAGTAAGAATATAATATGTCACCACCCCATCTTATACTATGGGTGTCGTAAAAACCGACTAAGGGACTATCCGTGAATATTATCTTTATAAAATAAAATAAACACTATACCAATCCGTCTGGCCAGCGTGGTATTAGTAGGCCAAGTATCCCTCCGTCATGGGAGGAGACCCGGCCCTGCAGTAGGACATTAATGGGCTGTTATGATGCTCGAGCTCGCTGGTTCTATTCGCACCCAGGACCATTCATGGAATGAATTTCTACTTTTATTTCAAAAACTGCACTTTTAAATTAATTCCATAACATTAATTTATTTGCATCACTATTGTTTTAGTTTTTATCTCAAAAAATACAGAAGTACTATACATACAGAACATACATAGCTACGATGCTACGAAAGCTCTACGATGTTTGTAGATTCGTAGAGTTACGCTACGAATCTAAATTGTTTAGAAGTAGTCTGGAGTGACAGACTATACAATACATACATACATGTCATCTTACTCAGCTGACTTTACAAAGTAAATGTATTAAAACATCGCCTTAGTATTACACAGATGTAGTTTTAGAGGCAGTTTTTTAATAAAAAAAATTATGAATTTTACAAAATGTTCAGATGATGTGATGATAAGAATTGTGGCGAGCATGCTGTCGAGACGTTTGTACTAATATATTAATTATTGCTTTTTTTTATAAGACAATTTCCTGCACCAGGGATTAAGTCATGTGTAGCGGAGATTTTTACAGGCATGGAATATGCAATTAAGTATGGCGTTTCATGGAGATACATAAATAAATAAAATAAATGCGGTGTAATAAACTTTTACTTAGTTTTAACAATTATATGGAACCCTACCAATCATTCCCATTACTACAAAATTTACCCTTTCTTATAAATGTTCAATATTTCTTCAGATTGTGTTTTTCCCCCGGGATGAATGGGGGAATGTTTTTTCCGCTATAGCTCAAACAGTTAAATGTATGGCAACGTTTATATTTTAGATACAATTGTTGTAGAACAAAATATTATTATTAAGAAAGAGGGAGAGAGTAAGAAGCTTGTAATTTAAATCTAAATTAAAGTTTTTTTTATATCTCGTTGGTGGCAAACAGGAATACGGTCTACCTGATGGTAAGTAGTTAAGCAAGTTTTTTCTTCTAAATCAAAAAATAATAATATGTACATAATAATAATAATTTATATAATTGTGTATTTTTCTTAATTACTTGACTGTACTCATCATCAGTTAGAGCACGGGACCTAGCAAGTACCCGTGTTTTACCCAGGTGGAGAACCTAGGTGGAGCATGGGTCCGGACCCTATGTTTCCTTGCATATTATTATTATTTTTTTACAAAAGAAACCATATAAAATCTTGTAACAAGTTACTGTTACTCGTTATTGATTTGACTGTTAAGAAGAAATCCCTTCATCTACTTTTACGACACCTATAGGTTGACATAAAGTACCTATAACCTTCAAATTATTTCTGAAAATTGTATAGAACATACATTGCTACGAATATCGACGATGCTACGAAAGCTCTACGATATTTGTAGATTCGTAGAGCTACGCTAAGAATCTAAATTGATTGGAGTCTATCGTAGTACACATAATGTGTAAAGGTTTTCCTCAGTTGTGCGGAGGTGTAGTTTACGAGGTCGCGAGTTCTAACCCTATGACAGATAATTATTTTGTGTGATCCATAAAATTAAATAATAGTCTTAAGCTTGGATATTGCAAAGAACACTTTGTAACCGTTAATTTAATGTCTATAAAAGACCCAGCGACACAGGGCATTCCTAATGGGAGCGTTATCTTTGTACAAAAAGAAAAAAAATCCTTTTGTAAAATTTGACCAACCTAAATATTTGTGTACTAATGATTATTTTAATAAACAATACTTGATATTACAGTAGACCATTCCAGTGAAATACTAAAGGACAGTTATGATACTACTGATAAACGATACTGTTGTGCTACGAAACGCTACGTTGCTACGAAGCTCTACGATGTTCTACGAATACAATATAATAATATTCCTCATACATTTACTTAACGCCATCTAATCCTTAACTAAGCAGAGCTTGTACTATGCGTACTAGACAATGGATAAACATACTTATATACTATTTTGTATTTAAATACATTAGCAGAAAACACCCAGATAAATGCAAGCTTTCACGTTTATACATACAAAGATTTGCTTTGAGTGGAAATCGAACCTGAGACGTCATCGTAGCAGCTATAGACTATAACCATTGAGGTCGTCAAATTTATAGTCACTATAAATGAATTTAGAAGAAGTTCAACAGATCGTAATTTATTGTCTTGGTGGCCCAAAGATCGAGTATGCAGCTGGCATGCACGAGCTAACGGGTTTGAATACCACGCATGCCAATTATATTTTGTTCTATGTGTTCTCAAAAGTACTTATTCTAGGTTTTTGGGATACATGGGAGGTCCGTAGCTACTACGTGGGCTGGCGCTGACAGGGAGCCGGTCTAATTCCTTGTCATCAGATATGTTGAACCGTAAGCAATCGTATAATGGTAAACTACTATAATGTCAAATATGTCAAAATATGTCATGGCTTGATTTTTACTGAAGATATAGTATTTTTTTTAAATACCAACCTATCTACCTACTTAACAAAAAGTCCTGTCACTAAAATGGGACATTGGAAAACCCAAAATCATTTTTTCACAATACAAGCTTTAATATTACAAAGTAATTATAAAGAACGTCATTAATCTTGTTACAAAGCTACTGATATAGAGGTTCGTCGATAGAGTAAAGCAATGAACGTCAGATTCACAGATGAAATTAAGTTATAAGTAGAAACTGGTACAAACTTACATCCGTCTTTCTAAATACACATATTCCTGTTCTAATCCATGAACATTTCATCTAGTGGCTGTCATAAAAGGCGAAAAATTGCAGGCAATATCACTATTAAAGAAAAAAAAAACACAAAACGCAACACCAACCTATCTGGTCAGCGTGGTATCTAAAGGCCAAATATTCATAGTATTTTTTTCTACGTGGGAAACCATTTCGAGGCCTTCCTGCCAGGCCTCCTTCCTTCTGTACAGGCGGGAAGGTGTGTCGGCGTCCAGAGAAGATGAACCAACTAAAACCCACGATGTTCGTACTCTTACCCATTAATGGCTAGAACGGCGAGAAGCCTAGAGCCATCCCAGTAGAAATACATACAGAGTCTGCATTGATTAAGAACTATAACATCTATATCCATGGATTGCTCGGCCTACAGGTAAGCCAGAAGGCTTGGTATCAGGTGTGTAGAGTCGCATTTTCCAATACAATAAACAACATCAAAAATCTGTTACACAGCATCACATTTCTAAACGTAAATTAAGATATTAGTGTTCAACCCAGCCTCCCTTATCCTGAAAACTTTCCCAATATTCCCCTTAATTACCTATCAAGATTCTATCACAAAATTAATAAGGCACTGTTTGCAACGTTTGATAACCATACCTCGATGTGTACTCGCCCTTACAGAGCCTTCGCGCGCAACCACTAACACATAACCTAAACACTACACGCTTCTGTACCTAGGCCGTGTGTACACTAACGTAGTTGAGGTAAGGTAAGCACGTTCAGGTGTGGTGTGGAGATACTGACCGAAAGCTCAGTGGTGTGCACGAGTGTGTCGGTCCACAACACTACACAGCACTCAGTCGGCGCGTGTCGGCACGCGCGTGCACGCGTCGCGCAACATGGCCGTGCCCGAGCCCGCGTGCTGTATCGACCGCGAGCCGGCCGCGCGCCGCCCAGCGACTGACGACTCACCCGTGCGCGCGCATATACCTCACCTCACACACCCCCCCCCCCCCCTCCCACGCTCCCCGCTAGCGCCGCGCACACCCGCCCCGGGGCCGCACGCCTCCGACTCTACCCCGGCAAGTTTCATAGCGATTCTTGGAAAAGCCCGCGTTTAAACATACTGCTAAAACATTACATATAAATGTTACTCGAATTACTATCAGAGAAACAGCCTAGCATTGGGTTGGTTAAGTACTATGTACCTAAAAGTTTTATAGTTACAGCTTTCAGAGAATCTCCGGCTCGAACGGTAAAGCTCGCTCATACCGAGCGGCAACCTCAACTCGAAAACTTTTTATTCGATATCATTCCTAATACAAAAACATCGATATAAAAAGTATGAACCGAATAATCGAATACGTCTTTGATGTAACCTGAAACGATAATTACAGACGTCACGGGGGTGTGTGCCCCGTATCGGGCTGGTGCCTTGTCCCCTCCACAACAAGTCCGCGAGGCGTCGCTCCCGTGTTTATTTTCGGCTGCGGCCGCTGCCGAGAGCGCCGCGTTGTCATGGCAACGCGCCCCAAACTCCACCGACTTCACCCGAATGTTGACGAAAAATTACGAAAGAAAAACTGAAATAAAGCGCATAGAAGTAGATTTTTGAATGTGCACAGAGTTATTTTGTAATCCGTCAAAGAGTCTGGTTATTTAGTGAGGTTGTAAAATTAATATCATTGAGGCTTGGTGCAAGTTTGCTTGGATCGTGTTAATGGTAAATAGGATTATGTTTGCTTTGGTGGGTTACAGGAGTAGATGCACCTTAGTCTTTACCTGCATTAGCGTGAGATTGTGCAGGTGTACTGTAAAGGTACTGCTTGGTGATTTATTTGGCCTGGATTGAAATTTGGTCTGCTCTCGTGTTTAGGCCCAAATAGTATGAATGTTTTTCTCGAGCCCTTTTTTGTGGAGGAATTGCTTTATGTACCCTAGCAGCCTCGCTTGGAGTCGAACAAAAAGAGTATGTCGGATTGCCGTAATCCAGTCTACCGATTAAAACCTCCACAGTTAGCCATCCTCAGGTAAACATTAAAACCTCATCCGAGATTCCTCGGACCATGCTTCGAACCTCAACAATGACGGTTCTAGCTCCGTGTACACCATCCAGCCGTGGCTACAATAATTATCTTACCTGAGCCACATTTGAATCTCAACCCCCTACTGATCATGCCTTCGACGCTCCTCTTGCAGCGTTTACGCTATCAGGCGTTCTTTCTACCTCGACGATATTTAGGGGCTTGCATTTTACATTAGTATAGCATTTACGTGTGTACATACACATACGCTTAATGTTCTTTGTCAAAATCTCTGAATTTGATGTTACATCATAATCATCATAACAGCCCATTAATGTCCCACTGCAGGGACGGACCTCCTCCCGTAGTTGACATTTCCGTAGTTGAAATTTTCACAGAAATCCTCCCGTGACGGAGGGATACTTGGCCTACTAATACCACGCTGGCCAGACGGATTGGTATAGGGTTTAATTTAAGTTTTCCATCTTTTCATTTCGTAAAGATAATATTAACGGATGGTACCTTAGTCGCTTTTTACGACACCCTTAGGATGAGATGGGGTGGTGACATATTTCTTACTCCGTCACCACACGGATCTTCGTCACTACACGGATCTGTCACCACACGGATCTCCGTCACCACACGGATCTTCGTCACTACACGGATCTGTCACCACACGGATGTGTCACCACACGGATCTCTCACCACACGGATGTGTCACCACACGGATCTGTCACCACACGGATCTGTCACCACACGGATCTGTCACCACACGGATCTGTCACCACACGGATCTGTCACCACACGGATCTCCGTCACCACACGGATATGTCACCACACGGATGTGTCACCACACGGATCTGTCACTACACGGATCTGTCACCACACGGATGTGTCATCACACGGATCTGTTACTACACGGATCTGTCACCACACGGATGTGTCATCACACGGATTTTTGTAATCACACGGATGTGTCACCACACGAAACTTCGTCACTACACGGATCTCTGTCACCACACGGATCTCCGTCACCACACAGATCTGTCACCACACGGATCTCAGTCACCACACGGATCTTCGTCACTACACGGATCTGTCATCACACGGATGTGTCACCACACGAATGTGTCATCACACGAAACTTTGTCACTACACGGATCTGTCACCGGATGTGTCATCACACGGATTTTTGTCAACACACTTATGTGTCACCACACGGATGTGTCACCACACGGATCTCTGTCACCACACGGATGTGTCATCACACGGATCTTCGACACTACACGGATCTGTCACCACACGGATCTTCGTCACTACACGGATGTGTCACCACACGAATCTTCGTCATCACACGGATCTGTCACTACACGGATGTGTCACCACACGGATCTCCGTCACCACACGGATCTCTGTCACCACACGGATGTGTCATCACACGGATCTTCGACACTACACGGATCTGTCACCACACGGATCTTCGTCACTACACGGATGTGTCACCACACGGATCTTCGTCATCACACGGATCTGTCACTACACGGATGTGTCACCACACGGATCTCCGTCACCACACGGATCTGTCACCACACGCTGGCCAGACGGATTAGTATAGGGTTTAATTTAAGTTTTCCATCTTTTCATTTCGTAAAGATAATATTAACGGATGGTACCTTAGTCACTTTTTACGACACCCTTAGGATGAGATGGGGTGGTGACATATTTCTTACTCCATCACCACACGGATCTTCGACACTACACGGATCTGTCACCACACGTATCTCCGTCACCACACGGATCTCCGTCACCACACGGATCTCCGTCACCACACGGATCTCCGTCACCACACGGATCTGTCACCACACAGATGTGTCATCACACGGATCTGTCCTCACACGGATCTCCGTCACCACACGGATCTGTCCTCACACGGATCTCTGTCACCACACGGATCTGTCCTCACACGGATCTCTGTCACCACACGGATCTGTCCTCACACGGATCTCTGTCACCACACGGATCTGTCCTCACACAGATCTCTGTCAGCACACGGATCTGTCACCATACGGGTCTCTGTCACCTCACGGATCTGTCACTACACGGATGTGTCACCACTCGGATCTTTGTCACTACACGGATGTGTCAGCACACGAATCTGTCACCATACGGGTCTCTCTCACCTCACGGATCTTCGTCACTACACGGATGTGTCAGCACACGGATCTGTCACCATACGGGTCTCTGTCACCACACGGATGTGTCACCACACGGATATGTCACTACACGGATGTGTCACCACTCGGATCTTCGTCACTACACGGATGTGTCAGCACACGGATCTGTCACCATACGGGTCTCTGTCACCACACGGATGTGTCACCACACGGATCTGTCACCACACGGATCTGTCACCACACGGATATGTCATTACACGGATGTGTCACCACTCGGATCTTCGTCACTACACGGATGTGTCAGCACACGGATCTGTCACCATACGGGTCTCTGTCACCACACGGATCTGTCACCACACGGATCTGTCACAACACGGATGTGTCACCACTCGGATCTTCGTCACTACACGTATGTGTCAGCACACGGATCTGTCACCATACAAGTCTCTGTCACCTCACGGATCTGTCACTACACGGATCTGTCACCATACGGATCTGTCACCACACGGATCTGTCACCACACGGATCAATGTCACCACACGGATCAATATCACCACACGGATGTGTCACCACTCGGATCTATGTCACTACACGGATGTGTCACCACACGGATCTGTCACCACACGGATCTCCGTCACCACACGGATGTGTCACCACACGGATCTGTCACCACACGGATCTTCGTCACCACACGGATGTGTCACCACACGGATGTGTCACCACTTGGATCTCCGTCACCATACGGATGTGTCACTACACGGATCAGTCACCACACGGATCTCTGTCACCACACGGATGTGTCGCCACACGGATCTCCGTCACCACACGGATGTGTCATCACACGGATCTCCGTCACCACACGGATGTGTCATCACACGGATCTGTCACCACACGGATCTCTGTCACCTTGGCCTACTAATACCACGCTTGTCAGACGGATTGGTATAGGGTTTAATTTAAGTTTTCCATCTTTTCATTTCGTAAAGATTAACGGATGATAATATTAACGGTTCTTCGTCACTACACGGATCAGTCACTACACGAATCTCAGTCACCACACGGATGTGTCACCACACGGATCTCTGTCATCACACGGATGTGTCGTCACACGGATCTCCGTCATCACACGGATGTGTCACTACACGGATGTGTCACCACTCGGATCTTCGTCACTACACGGATGTGTCAGCACACGGATCTGTCACCATACGGGTCTCTGTCACCACACGGATGTGTCACCACACGGATCTGTCACCACACGGATATGTCATTACACGGATGTGTCACCACTCGGATCTTCGTCACTACACGGATGTGTCAGCACACGGATCTGTCACCATACGGGTCTCTGTCACCACACGGATCTGTCACCACACGGATCTGTCACAACACGGATGTGTCACCACTCGGATCTTCGTCACTACACGTATGTGTCAGCACACGGATCTGTCACCATACAAGTCTCTGTCACCTCACGGATCTCTGTCACCACACGGATGTGTCGCCACACGGATCTCTGTCATCACACGGATGTGTCGTCACACGGATCTCCGTCATCACACGGATGTGTCACTACACGGATGTGTCACCACACGGATCTTCGTCACTACACGGATCTTCGTCACCTCACGGATCTGTCACCACACGGATCTCCGTCACCACACGGATCTGTCACTACACGGATCTGTCACTACACGGATCTTCGTCACTTCACGGATGTGTCACCACATGGATGTGTTACCACACGGATCTCCGTCACCACACGGATCTGTCACCACACGGATCTCTGTCACCACAAGGATGTGTCACCACACGAATCTGTCACCACACGGATCTGTCCTCACACGGATCTCTGTCACCACACGGATGTGTCACCACACGAATCTGTCACCACACGGATCTTCGTCACCACACGGATGTATCACCACACGGATCTGTCACCACGGATCTTCGTCACCACACGGATGTGTCACCACACGGATCTGTCACCACACGGATCTTCGTCACCACACGGATGATGTTACAGACAAACCCTATAATATTATTTACATGTATGAACAGACAAGTATAGCAACGCCTAGACCAATGCAAACACACCTATACACACATATCGCCAGTCACCAGTCAATGCAAACCATTGAGGGCGAGCTAAACAAGGAGTCAATACGCCACAGCTCACGTCATTGTATGAAAGTTAATTAGCGATAACTGTACCCATTCATTAAAGCAATTTAAAAAAGCATTTTAAAATTGACAAAAAAAAATATGTGTGATCCTAAAGTTCTTATTGTGGGCCTAGAGATATAGGTATAATATTTCTATTATTAATAGAAGTGAAGATAAAGATAGGGTAAAACCTTTGCTTTCCTTGCCTTAATTTCTAGACTTCTTCGTGTGGTGACGGAGTAAGAATACAATATGTCACCACCCCATCTTATCCCGTGGGTGTCGTAAAAACCGACTAAGGGACTATCCGTGAATAATATTGAATCATGAATCTGAAATCTAAATAATTAATATTGAATCATGAAATAATAATGAATCTTTACGAAATAAAAAGAAGGAAAGCTTGAAATTAAACTCTATACTAATCCATCTGGCCAGGGTGGTATTAGTAGGCCAACTATCCCTCCGTCATGGGTGGAGGCCCGTCCCTGCAGTGGGACATTAATGGGCTCTTATGATGATTTCTGGACTGTATTCGCTTTGTCCACCGGATTCGATATGGTCATATTAAAGTCTTTATAAAAAAATATTTCATCCATGCTGGGTTTCGACGATTTTTTTTTCACGAAAGTAACATCCTTTAACGAGCACCTTAGTGCTCGTTAAGAACATCCATAATAATTTACGGAATGCACAAAAATTGTACCGAGTTGGATTGCATTGTACCGCAAAGCCTATTTATCATCATAATTTAGACTTATAGAGCAATTTTGATAATAACTTTGACTGTACTGTTATTAAATAATTGATTAAATTGAATACGCGAAGTGAGGCACAAAGATTATACACTCTATCTCATGTCAAAGGGTATCGTTTAAGGTGCCTAAAACTACTAAGTAGTACTTGATGCTCAGTATCTCTGGCAAAAAGGTCAACTCTTCACAAAATCTGCTAGAAACCAGTTTGTAGGTGGTCCGTCCATGCAGCTCTACTGTTCTTCTGACCTTCAAATGCTGATGATATCCTACTCAATTTGGAGATAGCTTAAAGTTGATGTAGGTACAGGAGTCCGAAAATCTTGGTCAATTAGGTACTAAAGAAAGCTAATTTCTGTGTATTCTACAGTCGATTTTACAAAGTCTATTACAAACAAAATACTATTACGGGTCTTACTCGCGATATACTAAATTAGCCTAGAAGATATATATCTAGGTTTTTCTCAGACGTTTCGGCCGACTTGTAAGAGCCGTGGTAGTTTAAAATGTATGGTCACAAACAATACCCAAACTCACGACAATCATTCATTTGCATATCGCACAAATTACAGTCCTGCGAAAAAAACTACCCGCGACCATGAGCTCAAGCAACCGTACACCGTTGCACCGTGCTACTGTGGCATATGAAACAACCGATTCTGTTTTTTCAATCGAACACTTTATCCGAACTGGATATTCCAATATCCTGATAAAGCATACATTCGTAGTTTTATAGTAATCTTATAGAGTGATAAAATTTAATAACTTGAAAGATAATGAAAAGCCGGCGCGTACTTTGCGGATATTCATGACTGTATAAATATTAAATCCTTTGCGATTATACGCTCTTTTCAAACCGCGTAAAAAAAATATCTACTTTGTGGCGTACTATACTTTATTTTTTGATCTGTACGTCATCGACTATGCTCACTATGCAGTGGTACCATGTAAGATTTGTACAAGGTCAAACAACTTTGTTAAAAAAAAGCTGTTTTTCTTTTTTATTTTTTTAGTAACAGATGAATCAATCGTAAAATAAAAAAATATGTTATCGTTATACCTAATCTTTAACTCTACTCATGGAATGAGTATAGTTTTTTTTATTCTTTTTTTTTTATTTAGAGGCTTTTACCTTACAAAGGTCTGCCAGCCTCATCATATCCTAATCTATACTAATATTATAAATGCGAAAGTAACTCTGTCTGTCTGTCTGTTACTTTTTCACGCCTAAACGGCTGAACGGATTTCGATGAAATTTGGTACAGACAATCTTTAGACCCTGAGAAAGAACAAAGGCTACTTTTTATTAGCAATCATATTATATTTTGATTTCATAGAATTTTGGCGGGAAAGCTGTGTCACGTGACCTGTGACGTCATAGAATTTTGGTCACGTGACCCGTGACGTCATAGAATTTTGACAGATGAGTCGTGTCGTCACAGAATTTTGGCGGGAAAATATTTTTTGACAGTTGAGTCGTGACGTCATTGAATTTTTGAACGCTGAGTCGTGACGTCACAGAATTTTTGACTGATGATTCGTGACGTCACAGAATTTTGGCGGGTAAATATATTTTGACAGCTGAGCCGTGACGTTTTTGAATTTTTGACAAATGAGTCGTGGCGTCACAGAATTTTTGACACATGATTTGTGACGTCATATTATTTTGACGGGAAAATATTTGATACCTCTGTCACTTTTGACAGCTGTCAATTTTGACAGATAGGCGTGACGTCGTAGAATTTTTGACAGATGAGTCGTGACGTCACAGAATTTTGGCAGGAAAATATATTTTGACAGAAAATATAAATAAAAAAATAAATATATTTTGATCGAATTCGACCATTTAGTTCCTGTTTCAGCCACAAAACCAATCTAAATTAGTGTTTTGGTTTTTATCACTTCACATTAAGTCATAGCACTTCGGACTCTGGCAGAATTGTCGACATCGGCATAGTTTGCCATATGAAGTTTGCTAAGTCGTGACGTCATTGAATTTTGGCGGGAAAAATTGTATTTAAACAGCTGAATCCTGACGTTATCACAATTCGGCGGGAAAATAAATAGGTTTGTACAGGACCCTCGGTGCGCGAGTCAGACTCGCACTTGACCATTTTTTTAAGCTGTGGGTCTGATATATCTAGAGCTCTTAAATTCGTAATTGTCAACTTAATTTCATAATAACAGCCCATTAATTTCCCACTACAGGGACGGGCCTCCTTCCTTGACGGAGGGATACTTGGCCTACTAATACCACGCTTGCAGACGGATTGGTATAGGGTTTAATTTCAAGTTTTCCTTCTTTTTATTTAGTGAAGATAATATTCACCTTATTTGTTAGGCACTAAAGTGACACACCTTTGCTTATCCTATCCTACTAATATTATAAATGCAAAAGTTTGTGAGGATGGATGGATGTTTGTTACCCTTTCATGCAAAAACTACTAAATGGATTTTGATGAAATTTGGAATATATGTAGTTTATGGTGTAAAATAACAATTAAGCGGGTAATACCGCGGGCAACAGCTAGTATTAAATAATCCCACCACCAAATAATCCTAATACTAAATATTGAATGAGTATAGTTAAAGATTAGGTTTAAAAAAGTGAGTTTAGTTTGAGTTTAGAGCTTAAAAAAGTGAAAATTGAAATGGACATAATCTCCCAATCGAAAGGGTATTTTTCGTTGTTTTTTTTCTGCTGAGCTTTAACACAAGGTAGACATACCTCGAAATGCTGCTCTACCTTGTGTTAAAGTTTATGTGCCATACTCATGTTGTAACCCTATATAATACGATTATGAACTGAGTAATATTTATGTTTATGTGTAAATTGCGGGAACAACGTAAAATTCAAAACATAATTCCGAAGAATTATAATGTCTATTATTCAAAATCACGAATTTCTTATTTCAAAGCCATAATCCGAATTGTTATTTTTCCGATTTTTATAATTTTTCTTAGGTTATTATTCCGAAAAACGATTTTCCTATTTTCAATTTTCCGAACAAATAAAAAAGTCAACTTCCAACTCTCCGTGTGGTGACCATCTCATCACATGAGTGTCGTAAAAAGCGACTAAGGGACTATCCGGGAAATGGTTCTCACTAACTTCATGGACTTCTTTAAAGAAGATGAAAGGCAACTACGTCTTCATGTCATTTATGGGGCTTCTTGATATTAATTTCGAGCTTGTAATTCTTATAGTTTGGTTAATGAGTAGGTATAACCAAATACTAAACATTATTATGTTTGTAGAAAAATGAAAATAACCCGTCAATTTTTAATTATAACGGTTTAATAACATGCATACACCAGACAAAAAGATATGGCTCGGCTTGAAGTTGTTGCAAATCCGCTGCGCAGATGTCATATTTGGAACTTAATGACCAGGAACTTGGGGAGCGGGTGTTTTTTTGTTCCTGTACATGCAAACAATGCAAACTTCTCTGAAAGCTAACTTCAGCCCGACTAAGTTAGTTTGCACGAACTGTAGGTATCCAGTAGAATAAAAAAAATGTAGAACGTGGTTTTATCTATCCTTTTTGGGTAAAAACTTAATAATGTGATCTGTGTTGTATTAAACACAGTATTATTGAAATAAACCCAACATAATATTTAAATATTTTCAAAAATGTTTTGATCAGTACCATAAAAACAATAAACAAAATTTTCATTTTCCTCTTTTCTCCCATACCCCACAACAGTGGGACCTATACCAGTAATAGGTATATTAACTACATACCTGGCCATATTTTGTTAGTGTAACGCCATGGGTCATTTGTCCAAACAAAATGCCCGTTTACGTTTTTTTAGAACGGTGATTTTGCTAAAAATAATGATTTCTATAAAGTACGTTGCTTTTTATAAATGACTTATTGGACTCCTTTGTTTGAAATTTATTGTCTATGTTCAAGTGTCTTTGACAGTCAGTCATATTATGAATGAAGTGTTGTTTGAGGTTATGTTATGAACTGTAAAATTTGATTGTAGAATATTGTAGTAAACGCGTAAATATTACACATCATGGCTATGATTAGAGCTGGTCTCCAGCGCCTCACAAGTGCTTTAAATGGAGTGCAAGGTACATTGTAGAACCCTGTTACAAACTTCATTTAAGTATAATGTATTTGTATCCAAACAACTTTATTTATTCGTTTTCTCTTTATTTCAGCGGGAGTTTTATCAAGATTTACATCTCATTTAGCTCCAGCAGAAGACAAGTCTGTATCTAAAGTAACAAATGATGTAATAACAGAATGTAACAAACTCATTGAAAAGAATAATTCACGTAATTTTGCTATTGTACATTTGCTTGGTAAACAGTGGAGAGTGACTGATGGAGACCTACTAGTCATCGAAGGCTACTGGCCACCGAACATAGGCGATCAAATAAGATTAGACAAAGTACTTTTAGCAGGTACAAAAGACTTTTCACTTATTGGAAGACCTCTAGTACAAGATGGATTAGTCGATGTAACAGCTACAGTAATCTCCAAAGGTTTATCGCACACAAGAACTCATTTTAAGAAGAAGAGGAGGAAGCAGTTCATGAGGATCAATTTCCAGAGAGCTCAGCAGACCATGCTTAGAATAAATTCGGTTGAGATTAATAACAACATCAATGTAGTGTCTAGTGAACAGTAATTGTATAGAATAAGTACCTAGTTAATAAATGTTAGAATCTTATGATTGTTTCTATTTATTTAACTAAATATTTTGCCTATTTGTAGTGACTTTTGAGGAGAGAGGTAAGAGTTGCAAATAAAGATATCAAGCTTCAGCAGTACGTTTTCTGGCTAAGGAAGTTGTCTTGTGAATAAAATCATGTACATAATATTATGCCTAATAGAACACTATGATATATGTTTTCACTTTGGTCAAGATGTATTTAGGTTAATTACTAATAATATTTAGGTAAATAAACTAATTATTCTGTAAAAAAAAGGTTTTGTGTTAAAATATAAAAATCATTTGTAGTTTACTGAAATATATTATTTTATGAATCAAATTAGCTATATTGAATTAATAAATTATATACAAATAATTATCAACTTAATTTAACAGCATCACAGTAATTTTGAAAAGCGTCCTTGTGTTCTTCTTTGAGAAATCTCTTCATGCCTTTAAATAGATAAAACATTTTTACATTTTCAAAAAGTATCGATAATATCTTTAAAAACGTTTCATAATCACCACTCTTTTTGTATGCAGATATTGAGAGTTGAAACTCTTTATACTGATCTACCTGCAGAAGGGTTTTTATTTCCTTAACGAAATCAATCAGTGATGTAGGAGGGACCCTTTCTGGTTTAACTTCATGTTTAACTTCACTATTTAAATTGTCTTCAAAACCAAAAGGTTTAATTTTTAACTTCTTTTTCTTTACCATATTTTCTGTAGAGTAGCTTACATCTGCAGCTCTCTTATGAATTGTAACTAATGATTGTGATGTTGATTGCTGAGATTCAACACTATCTATAGAACTAAAGAGATCTGTGCTAGGTTTTGGTTTGAATTCATTGAGATATGCTGAAGATTTGGCATTTTTGTAGAAATCCATTGAAAAATCTGCATAAACCTCATTGGAATTAGGATACTGGCTTACTGATTTTCTGTTTGCTTTGGAAGCTGCTCTAGTAGCTGTAACAGGAAATGCCACACCAGATACATGTATAGGTCCAGAGTCTCTATCTCTTGTAGAATCACTTGATGTAAGTGGCTTCAATTTAGGAGATGGTAAAGTAGCTTCAGCATTTTTAAAAAACCTACAAATCTCACTAACTGTCTCCCCAAACTTATTAGATACAGTAATATGATCTCTAAGCCATGCAGACAACTGATTCTTCAATTTAGGGCTATTAAACCTGGTATCACAAAGTAAAATAGCCCCATAATCATTTTGATGTCTTATGACTCTTCCAATAGCTTGATTAACAGCTCTAGTTGCTTCTAGTGAATACCAATCATCACCAGATAAAAACTGTTTGTCTTTTATCCTTAATTCCTCTAAATATTTCTTTTTCAAAATTATTCTTGGATCTTTTAAAGGAGGGAATGGTAATCCAGTTATAATAACAGCTCGACCATTCATATCTGCAAAATCTAAACCTTCAGATACTTTTCCCCTGCACACTGCCATGAAGCAAGCTCCTCTTGTACTGGGATCACTAATTTTAGTGTAAAAGTCGCTAATTACTGTATTAAAGGTATCCTTCCTTTGTGGCTCAACAAATATTGGTTTTATATTGTTGATGCTAGACCAAGTGCCCTCATTTTGCCAAAATTCTTGGCACTTAGTCATAATAGGGTAAGATGGAAAGAATACCAACAACCCGTCAGGTACTACCCTACAGAAACTCAGTATAGTTCTGCCTAATGAGGAAATATATTTTGGATTATCTCTATTCTGATAATTTGAATTAAGCTGTGTACCATCAGGGCCTTGACCAATAATTTTAACACATATTTGGTTTGACTTGATAATATGTGGATTTTCTAATTGGACTCCGATAGGTATACCTAATTCAGATGTTAGTGGCTTCAATGGAGCAAGGGTACCACTAGTGAGAATAATACTCCTCACATTTTGTTCTATTAGCTGCTTCATTCCAAAGCCTGGACTAAAACACCAATAGCTCAGAACTCTCTCAGCAGTTTTTGATGAAGCTGTCTTCAGAGAGCCCCAGCCATCATTCTTTTTATTTTTCTTATCTTCAATTTGAACATGAACCTTGTAGCACATTTTTACTCTTTCCTTATAGGCATGAGTAGTCCCACTAAACACAACATTTAATAAATCTACTATTTTCTGCAAACCCACTCCTTTCCTTTGAAAAGGTGAAGCACTGGCTGTTGATAAATATTGTATAAGATTTTCAACAATACCTATAACTGCCATTTGATTATGATCTCTGATTTCAGCCTTAGCCAGCAGCTCAAATATAAAACCTCCTGGATGTGTAGTGCCTTCATTACCTACTTGAATTTCATCAATGGCTTTTTCTAATGCCAGCATTATTTCTTTTAATACACATAAGTCATCACAAGTGAAATCTTTTGGTTGGCTGCTATCTACTGTCATGTCTTGGTCATCAGTTTGTTCACCAAAAGTCCTCATCACATGGGTGATCTCATCAATGCATAATGCAACATCTGTTGTACGAATCTGCAAAGATGCTGACTCTTCACACATTTTCTCAACATTATGGGCTTCGTCTAAAATTATTATGTTATTTAAAAGTTCGACACCATTAGCTTTCCTTGATTTAGGATCTAAAATATAGTTGTAAGGCATAAAAATTATATCAGCATCCTGTTTTAGTTCTTTAGATAGATAGTACGGGCAGCATTTGAGTTTCTTTCCAACAGCAACTAAGTCTTCTATATCCAATATATCATCGCCTTTTACAGATCTATCTTCTTTTTTAGACTCAACATTGTTATAAAAGTGGCAAGTTCTTGATTTAACTCTTAACTGGCACATGTGTACTTTGTTCATATTATTTGTTTCTTTTGAGACTTCTGGGTGAATGCACATTTGATCTCTAGAACCTAAGACAGCAGCTTTGACATGCTTATAACTTGATCTTTTTAATTCTTGCATAGCTTGAGTTAATTGAGAGTGAGTTCTTGATGAATATATTATTTTTGGCATTCCCCATGATGCATTGTCTTTCGCTTTACCTGCTCCAGCTTTTAATGTGTCTCGTAACGAGCTACTGTGTTCGGCAAAATTGCCAACCTGAGCATTCATTTGTAATTGAGCCTTTTTTACTAGGAGCCAAGCTAAAGAAGAACAAAGAAGGCTTAAAGTCTTTCCTGTACCTGTAGGAGACTCCAGTAAAGCATTTGTGTTGTTTTGTAAGCTTTCAATCACTCTTTCCATGTAAGCTTTCTGCACATTGTAAGGTTCAAAAGGAAAGTTAACGGGTATACCAGCTATCATTACTTCAGGCATTTTCGTTAAAGTAGTAGGTCACGTTTCAATATTAAGTTGTTTTACGACATCAGAAACTAAACTAACAAAACAAATATTATATTTACAATTTACAAAAATAGTCAACAATAAAATTTGAAGGAACACAATCGACCATTTGTCAATTTTGCCTCCAAAAAATAGTGACAAGTTTTCAACCCGTTTCACGCAGCACTCATAAAGACATTCATGTTAGTCAAATACTACTAAAATATAATATTCTATGAATCAATCTTTTTTAGGCTTTATTTTAAATGTGTATTCTTTTTTCTGAAATTACTCCGTATTAAAATGTGATCGCGAGTTACAATAAGCTAGAATCGAATAAAAAAAAAACACATCAGTAAATCTTAATCTTGTTGGTTTTTTTTAGTTGTCAAAGTCAAGTAACAACAAAAGTCCATGTTTCTAGGGAAATCTAACCTCAATTTTACTGTGTTATTGTGTTTTTAATAAATTAATTTAATTTAAAACGGATAGCAGCAAAAAGAACATGAAAGTCAAACTTGAGCAAGTGTATACATCAGTTGGATGCAATCGTACCCCAGAAATAGCTGACTGGAATAATGAAGGAATTATTTGTTTTGGTGCTAAGAACGCTGTTGTTGTTTACGATACTGTAAGATATTTAGATATAATAATAAATACGATAATATAGTGAAAATCTATCATAAAATCTGAATCAGCATTTTAAATAATAACTTTAGCGTACTAACTGCTTACGAAAAACCCAGTTCAACAAAGAACACAGTACCTACATTCAGATTTCCTAAAATCATTTTAGATTAATTTCTATGATCGGGTATGTGACTATCGCATACTTTTAACCAACTGGCCAGGTATGACACTACAGGGTATTCAAGTTTTCATTCTTTTGTTTTCATACAGATACTGCAAATTTACCTACCAAAATTTTAACCACTCATGGTTAGGGCTTGGACCATCACCATCAATAACATAATAAATGTTTTGCCAAGACACTGGCAAATATGTTCACAGAATATGTTTTACAAGAAGCATGAAGATGTCAAGTCAAGTCACAGTGGTTAAAGACATGGTGACCAAGTATTCATACTCCATCAGAACATAGATAATCTTAAATCTTAATCTTATATATTTTCAGAAACAAAAACTTAAGGATCCTTTATCAGTACTCAGCCATCACCAATCACAAGTAAATGTGGTCAAGTGGTTGCATAAACAAGATGGTTCTTGCACGGAATTAATATCGGGTTCGGCAGATAAGACAGCCGCTGTGTGGACTCTTGAGAACGGAGAGTGGAAAGTGACGAGTTCACTGGTAGGTCATACTGATGGTGTGACTTGTATACATGGTGTATATAATGGAGATAAACTACTAGTTTATACAGGATCAATTGATTCCACTGTTAAAGTTTGGGAGAGGATAAATGGTTAGTACAACAAAAAACAATGGTTAGAAATTGTTATTGCTCGTAATGTTTTTAATGATAAAAGCGTAGTAAGGGGCCTCATCTGGATCGTAAGTCCCAGACGCTGTTATGCAAGTGTTCGGTCTTCTATCACGCGATGGACCCCGCACCCGCACGGAGAAACCATGGAATGCTAAGATTAGGTCTTATCTTAAATAAGTTTTTTAGTCCTACTATTAGTCTAAAGTCACCACAGTTGCTTTCCAAGTGTCCAAGCGTGTCTTTCACATTTAGTATGATAGCTTTGAGTAGAACAAAACATTCAATTTAGTCCTAAATATCTTTTAGCTCTTTGATTATTTTCAGCCCTATGGTATATTTATTGAAGAATGTTTTTAATTATTTAAGGAATAACAGCATTGAAGCAAACAATATCTTTGAACTCGGGACTCTGCCTCACACTGCACGCACATTTATTACCAGGAACGGAGAAACCGATCTTGTTTTGTGCACTAAAATATCTTTTAGCTCTTTGATTATTTTCAGCCCTATGGTATATTTATTGAAGAATGTTTTTAATTATTTAAGGAATAACAGCATTGAAGCAAACAATATCTTTGAACTCGGGACTCTGCCTCACACTGCACGCACATTTATTACCAGGAACGGAGAAACCGATCTTGTTTTGTGCACTAGATGATCATAAAATCCATGTTAACGTTGGTGATGATTATCATCGGGTCCACACAATGAGTGGTCATGAGGATTGGGTACGAGGACTTGATGTTTTAAATGTAGGTAAGTTGATGGTTGTCATAAGTTTTGTTCTTTTCAGTATATAAGTATGTTAATAGATAAAGTTCCTCATAAAAAAAAAATTTGCAAATGATTACTTCAGGGTAGGCTAACCAAAAACACAGTAAAACAAAAAACACATAGTATATTCAGAATAACCAAATTTGTTTGTATAAAATGCATAGTTCAATATCTGCTTAGTTTAGTAGTGTATGTCACCTCAGAATTTTTATATTATTTATAATAATTTTGAGTAGGTATATCTTTTTATATAATATTTATATAAATAATTATAAATTGATAAAAATCATTTTTTTTCCTGTTACACAGATGACAGCACAATAATCCTGGCATCAGCCTCGCAAGACACATACATCCGTCTCTGGAAAATACAAAGATATATAAAAAAGCCACAGACTAAAGGAGTAGTGGTGGAACAAAAAGTATTTACTGCATACAATGAACAGTGGACAGTGAAGTTAGATGCTGTACTGGCAGGACATGAAGGATGGGTCTATGGTGTGCAGTGGCAACCCTGTGCAGTTGGAGGTGTGTAAATAAATGATTTTATTTTTTATTTATTTGGCACAACTACAGATAAAGAATTAACAAATAATAATAAATTACAAATAATATAGTTAGCACATAATAAAGGTAAATTCGATACCCGATTAGGGTTGAGCACAGCACTTGTTGGATAATTTATATAAAATTAAAGGGGACTAGTAGCAGAATAAAATTACATGCAAGTCAGTATAAAAAACAAATGCAAAATACAAAAAAAATAAAAGAAATTTTTATTGTCTTTTATTATTATCTAGTATTGAAGTTTATGTTAAGTTAACATAAAGCATTTTATTAGTGTCATAAGCTTGGAAATTATTGACGGCATTAGTCCTGTAGCATAAGTTCTTTGACTGATGATAATAATTGTATTTTAATATCTTATCGTTTAAAGACTAATAATTATTGCATTATTATACTAATTATAGCTAAAATATTCTAAAATCTGGATATAATTCTATCACATTTATCAACAGATTTTTACTCTAAAATTAACATTGATTTCTTTTATTTTGACATACAGAAAACAACAAAAAACCAATATACCGTCTCCTATCATCATCTCTGGACAAGACGCTTATCATTTGGGAACCAGAATCCTCCCCAGAAAGAGGGGAAGGTGAAGGTGTTTGGGTGGAACGAGTAAGAGTGGGGGAAGTGGGGGGCAACGGTCTTGGGTTCTATGGCAGCAGGTTCGGTCCTGTAGGCAAAATGTTCATGGGCCATGGTTATAATGGGTCGTTTCATATCTGGATGCATAATCAGGTACAAATATTGTGTATTAAATAGCCTAGTTTTTAATAATTTCTCTTCAAAAAAGTCCCAAAATTATGAAATACATCGAAATCATGTATTAAGTAACATCTATGGGTTACGCATTTAAAAAACATTTTTGGATATAATAGATAAAATCCTTCAGAAAGGGTAAGTTCACATGGTTCCATGTATGAATGACTAGCTTTTGCCCGCGGCTTCGCTTGCGTTAAATTCGGGGTAGCACTGTTCACTGTAAGGCGCGCGACTTTTGTTAGGCTCGTAGTTAGTTTGTTTGTTATACACTTGACATAAAGTTCATTATGCGATGTACAAAAACTTCCATTCCGTTCCATACCGCGGCGGTATAAATTGAGCCTAAGAAAGAGAAGAATTCTGTACCACAATGACTAATGTACTTAAAATCATTTTTTTTTACGTATTTATTTAATTTTTTCAGGAAACAAATCAATGGCAACCGTCAGTAGTATGTGGCGGTCACTTCAGCGCTGTGGAGGATATACGGTGGGAGCCTCAGGAAGGTCGATACCTCATGAGTGTGTCCGCAGACCAGACTACCAGAGTACATGCACCTTGGAATACTAGTAGTGGTAAATATTTTTATTGTAACAGTCTTATAAAGTCTCAGACTGGAAAGTTTATTGCTGCGCGACTAGATGGCGTTGTTTATCATAATAGCCCATTAAGTCCCACTGCAGGGACGGGCCTCCTGCCATGACGGAGGGATACTCGGCCTACTAATGACACGCTGCTGCTGGCCAGACGAATTGGTATAGGGTTTAATTTAAAGTTTTCCTTTTTTATTTCGTAATGATAATATTCATGAGTAGTAGTTTTTACGACACGACCTTAGTTGGTTTTTACGACACCCATGGAATGAGATGGGGTGGTGACATATTGTATTCTTACTCCGTTACCACACGGACATGACGTTGTTACATTTGGGTAAAAATTATAAAGGCTAACGGGTATGTAGAAAGCAATGAACTAATGGCTTAGATGTCATAAGAGGTTTCAAATCCGGTTTAGTGTAGCATTTTTTTTCATTGTAAATTTATAAATCTTGTGTACAGGTACACAATGGCACGAGATAGCCCGTCCCCAAGTCCACGGCTACGACATGGCTTCCTTAGCTCTCATCAACAGTACCACTTTCACATCAGCCGCTGAAGAAAAGGTCATCAGAGTGTTTAGGGCTCCACATAACTTTGTTAATAACTTTCACAATATCACCGGACTAGTTATACAAGATGATGGGAAAGGTAAGTCAATTCTCCTCTTACATTGGACAATACAACGCTGTTTTTTTAGTGCTGTGGCGTTTGTCTGTGTCGATCTATAATTTTAATTGTAGCTTCAATTTTAAGTAAACGACGATTTCAAACAATTTGTAATAAATTTTATGAAATAAAGGATTTTGAAATTTGAATGTTTTTAGTGGGAGCTCAAATCCAGTAAGAGTTGAGTTTGGGTGTACTTATAACACTCATTTTGGCTATATAACATCCCAATTTTAGTAAATAACTTGCCACTTCAGGTACCTGACATGGATAAGAACTATTTCTGGACTGAGCTGCTAGAATCGAAAAAACGAAAAATCTTTTTCTGCTTTCCCACGCTCCGCATTGATGGTCAGCCAGACTTAGCGTGGTAACAAACAAATACTTCATCATAACAGCCCATTAATGTCCCACTGCAGGGACGGGGCTCCTCCCGTGACGGAGGGTTACTTGGCCTACTAATACCACGCTGGCCAGACGGATTGGTACAGGAGTTTAATTTCAAGTTTTCCTTCTTTTTATTTCGTAAAGATAGTAGTTACAGTTATTCCCTTAGTCGGTTTTTACTACACCCATGGGATGAGATGGGGTGGTGACATATTGTATTCTTACTCCGTCACCACACGGATAACCACACCAACTCACATTATTATAAAACCACATACCTACATGAGAAAGTTATCGTATTAAGAAATACAATAGCCTATAGAAATAGGATAAAAGATTCCCTATCTTGGCATGGTAATATCATTCTAAAGATAAAATAATAATCCCTATACAACATTGTATTTCAGGACCGGAAGGTGCCTCCGTGCCGTCCCTGGGTCTGTCTAACAAGGCGGTGTTCATAGAAGATGAAGAACTTAATGATAAGAGCGATGATAATGACGGGTACTTCGTGCCGGTTGATATGACAGGTAATCATTTTTGAGGTTTTACCCTAGAACTGAAACTTGAAAGAAAATTGTGATCAAACCTATCTATGGATAGGTGTTTAAAAATGAGAAAAGAGGTTGCCGCGTGACAAACTTCGTGCAGCGGCTCCCGCGACTTCTTAAAAAACAAAAAAAAATCTAAAAAATATTGTGATAAGTATAATAGGTATATTTTTTTATCTATACTAATATTATATAGAGGTAAAGTTTGTGTGATTGTGTATTTGTGACGTTGTAGGGGGTAATCTCTGGATCTACTGACCCGATTTAAAAAATTCTTTCTGTGTTCCATTTATCGGGAAGTGTCACAGGCTATATAGTATCACGCTATGACTAATAGGAGTGGAGCAGTAATGAAATATGTTTAAAAAAGTGACGCGTTTTTTTCGCCGCTCAACGAACTGGGCACGGGTTAGCTAGTATGTCATAATGCTACAGAACAATTCACGAGCTTCGCTTTTTTTTAAATATTTCACTGTATTATTATTATTTTATTTTATTATTATTCATTTATACAACTTACTTATCACTATTCTTACAGGGTACACCCTAATACAATAGTGTTGCCTACATACTAAACTACAATTTAAAATAAAATTAAAATAACTTAATAAACTAACTAAGTATAACAAATTTCAAATAATGTTATCTTTGTGAGTTCAGTTAGCGTGCAACAGAATAGATCCAGTTTGATAGCCACTCGATTTAGGGTTTTGCGTGATGTATTCACATTCCTTACAGAGCCGCCCACAGAGGAGACATTAATGCAGAACACTCTATGGCCGGAGACGCAGAAGCTCTATGGTCACGGGTACGAAGTGTTCGCGCTTGACTGTAGCGCGGACGGTGAGCTCATCGCGTCAGCTTGTAAGGCTACCACCGCTGAACATGCCTCTGTACTTATATGGTAATAATTATTTAATTAATCTCGGGGACTTAAAATCATTATAATTAAAGGTCATAAAGCATCCGACCCGAAGCAAGCATCCAGGCTCAAGTGGATCAAACAAATAAATATTCTCTGACATCTATACACAGAGCCATCTGTTCCCAAAGTAAGCTAGGCTAAAACTGCTTGTGTTGTGAGTAACAGAACAACGGATATTAGTACTTATATACTTTTCTTTTGTAAATACATACATATTATACATAGAAACACCCAGACCAATGCAAACAATCATGTTCATGCACACAAATATTTGCATTGAGCGAGAATCTAACTCGAGACCTCTGCGTAGCAGCCATGTTATATAACCACTACGCCACGGAGGTCGTCAAAAAATTACATCTTGCACGTGATTCGAATCCGCGACTTTGTACATGGGATTTGAATCCGCAACCTCATACATGACAGTCGCAAAAACAGGTCAGAGCTGTAATACTTCACAGTAGTAGCACGAACACACAAACTTCAACATTTTCTTTTGTCGCGCCTAGATGGCGTTGTTACAGTTGGGTTTTAAATTGCGAGCGCTAGTGCCGCCGTATATAAAGTAATGGTCAGATGTGGTAAACGAGACAGTGACTCTGGTAGCCTAGTGGTCAGGGCGCTGGACACGTGAAGTCCAGAGACGCAGGTTCAAGTCCTGCTTCGAGTACCAATTTTTTCCATTGTCTTTTTTCTTTTTGAATTGTTCTAGTTATACCTAAGCTTTATAGATAAATTTAAATGTAATTTTCCTTGTTTTTGAATCTATTATATACTTTTTCCAGGGAAACACAAACCTGGCAACAAATACAGAAGCTAACATCCCACCAGCTCACAGTAACACAACTGGCATTTTCACCCGACAGTCACCGTTTACTCTCAGTATCGCGCGACCGAAGATGGACCTTATACCAACGTACACAAGGCACAAACTCGTTTAACATGATCGCAGCAACGGATAGAACTAATGGAGTACATAGTAGGATTATATGGTGCTGTGCGTGGGCTTTCGATGGGAAGACCTTTGGTACTGGGTCTAGGGAAGGCAAGGTATGACATAATTTTACTTCCTTACTATACTAATATTCCAAAGAGAATGAAATCAAATAGGAAAAGTGGATATAGACTTTCATTCCACGAAGCCTTTAATCCTTGTAATTTTAACACAACTGTTACCGCCATCTAGGCTGAACAGCAGTAAACTTTCAATGTTATAATTAAGAGCGAATTAGATTCTAATTGTCTTGAGTCTTTGTGTTTTACGTTTTTAAAGTTCCCATAACACGGGGTCCCCAATGCAGAAGCTCTTTTAAAAAAACTAATGATGACGTGTCATAAACGTTTATACCTACCAACCCAGGGCCAGCCTGGTATTAGTAGGCCAAGTATCCCTTTATCACTGAAACCCCATTCTAGTAGATGTTACAACGTTAATTACCAGTAGTGACAGATTTTTTACTTTTACAGGTATGCCTATGGTCAAAATCTGACCCAAAGGAAAGCTCGCTGAAAGACTATGGCCTTTGTGGTACACCGTTAGAAATAAACACATCTGTAACAGCACTGGCCTTTGCACCCCGGAGTGAAGAAAACAGTTTACTGATAGCAACTGGACTTGATAATGGAATTATAAGGCTTTACCAGTTCAATATGGATGGATGGACATTGTTAAAGGAATTGGATAATAAGTATGTATCCATACTAATATTATAAATGGAAATGTGCGTCTGTTTGTCTTTCTTTCACGGCAAAACGGAGCGACGAATTGACGTGATTTTTTAAGTGGAGATAGTTGAAGGGATGGAGAGTAACATAGGCTACTTATTTTATTTTCTTTGTCCAGGAATTTGTGCTAACCCGAATTTAACGCGAGCGAAGACGCGGGCAAAAGCTAGTATTATATCTTTTTCTTTTGCATTGTCCGTGCGTCTTATGTTTGTCGCAAAATGTGACTAAACTAAAGTTTGCATATTATAACAAAATGAGCGACAGTTTTTGGCGTTCCTCTGATACAGATAGTACACTACCGCACTATTGCGTCCAACATTTACCGTAGTGACTTACATACGCGTTTAAAAAAAATACTTTCTATGACCCATATGTGTTATCTTTGTGTGCATGAACATGATTGTTTGCATTGGTCTGGGTGTTTTCTATGTATAATTTTTGTGTATTTACAAAAAAGTATTTAAGTATGTTTATCCGTAGTTAAGTACCCACAGTACAAGCTGTGCTTAGTTTGGGACTAGATGGCGTTGTGTGAAAGTGTGAGAAAAATTTTTTTATTTGTTTATGTGCGTCTTCACTAAATATGTATTATTATTAATATTATTAATGTCCCTATTCAAAGTTTTTGACCAAAAAATGCTCACAGCTTTGAATACGTATGCATTGTTCGATTGGTTATACGATTTTAACATTTATGGCGTTTGCGATAAAATCCTTTTTTTAATGTTACATAATATGTCGGCGTTAGCTTATGATGACACGTTCTACGATAGATCGGTCAACTCGAAGTAACACATTTAATACACGTAACACTTTAACTACACCATATTCGAAATAACACTAATCAAACAAAACGGGTAACGGTTCCTAGTAAGGAGCACCGATCACGACCGAAGTCAAACTGTAACAGACTGGCGTCTCCCTCCGGCGCGCCCCGCCTAGGCTCCGTTGTAGCACGAAGCTAGCTATACACGTATAGACGTCATTGCGACAGTGTCGCCTCTACCGGCATTCGTGCTGCGCTTTGTTTATGAATCAAATTAAGTACTGTTTCCGACACATATTGAAGAAATATAAATTATAATAATTGCCCTTCTGGTATTTAATTTTTCCTAATTATCTTTTGTTATTTTCCAGTGCTGCTCACCACCTAACAGTGAAGCGACTGAGCTTCAGACCTAGCAAGGAAGACAGAATGTTGCTCGCGAGCTGCGGCAACGATCATCTTGTTAGAATATACAGTGTTTATATACCATAGTAATATATAGTTTATTTTATACACTTGTTTTACTGCTTACATACCTGTAATTCTAGGTTACGGAGTAAGAATATATGGAGCCTAAAATTTATCACATATTATTAGTATGAATCCCTCTCCGTGTGGTGACGGAGTACGAATACAATATGTCACCACCCTATCTCATCCCATGAGTGTAGTAAATATTATCTTTACGAAATAAAAAGAACTTTAAAGTAAACGTAAGCGTCAGAACCTCTGGACCAAGTACAAAATTGTGTATTTAGATGGTATCAAGTTATAATACCTTTATGGTACTATTTGATACCCAAATTGATTTTTTTAATACCTCGACGAGCTGTTGAAAAACATTAAAAGAAAGTGGCCAGACATTCTGACGTCAGGTTGTCTGGACCATATTTATTTCATATAGTTGGAGACAATATTTCTTAATTATTTCTTTGTTAATATTTAATACCCTTTCAGTACCCTAAAATAAATATTATGTTTTTATTTTAATGCATCCCAAAAAAATGTTACGCGTAAATGAAACTCCTTAGAAGGCTCAATTATTTATTCTACTCATTTTATGGCTATTTAATTTGCAATATACACAATTTAAGTATATTGTAAGGGAAGCATCCCGCCGTCACGAGGGCCGTGCACCGTCCGTCCGTTGGAAGAACAAAAATGTGTTTTAAATCAGTTTAAAAACTACTTCCCCAGTAAAGACGATTTACCTTCACCATGTGATCCAGTGTTTCAAAAAATAACTCAAGCATTAACTCAAAAAATTACACCTAAATCACTTTACTTGTCAGTAAAAAAAAATTACGAGCTATTTTTCGGTAACGAAAAGTCTGACATTACTGATGGAAAATTTATAGAAGAATGTACGGAAGTAAGGGACACTTGTGATTGGTTCTTTGTCGGATAACCTCGTTCTAAATTTTATCCTTCAAGGAGATACCGAGCATAACTCTAGTCGGATAGTTGAGCGCAGGATCCAGTAAGGTTGTTCAGCAAGATACGTCGAGTGTTCTTTTCTCCTTTAGCGCAATGCCTGAAGTTTTCTTATACCAATGCGTCCTACGGCCTACCAGTAATGACAAACGGTGCGACTAATAAATTATCAGATAAATATAAATACGCCCATCACTTCAAAAAGTCAGAGGTTCACGCCGCCCGTGAATTTGAACCCAAAACCATTTGCATGGCAATCTGTTAGTCTCCCTACTGATCTATCGCTGCTTTACTTAATATAGTACACAATTTACATGTTAAAAATACTGCCGTTAAATAATACTTCATAACACAATATTGCATATCATCATCATCATAACAGCCCATTAGTGTCCCGCTGCAGGGCCGTCCCTGCAGTAGGACACTAATGGTGCACGGCCCTCGTGACGGCGGGATGCTTCCCTTACAATATACTTAAATTGTGTATATTGCAAATTAAATAGCCATAAAATGAGTAGAATAAATAATTGAGCCTTCTAAGGAGTTTCATTTACGCGTAACATTTTTTTGGGATGCATTAAAATAAAAACAAAATATTTATTTTAAGGTACTGAAAGGGTATTAAATATTAACAAAGAAATAATTAAGAAATATTGTCTCCAACTATATGAAATAAATATGGTCCAGACAACCTGACGTCAGAATGTCTGGCCACTTTCTTTTAATGTTTTTCAACAGCTCGTCGAGGTATTAAAAAAATCAATTTGGGTATCAAATAGTACCATAAAGGTATTATAACTTGATACCATCTAAATACACAATTTTGTACTTGGTCCAGAGGTTCTGACGCTTACAAGTAAACCCTATACCAATCTGTCTGGCCAGCGTGGTATTAGTAGGCCAAGTATCCCTCCCTCCCGGGAGGAGGCCCTTCCCTGCATTGCGACATTAATAGGCTGTTATGATAATAATGATGATTAGTATAAAAATTAAAGAAGGAAAACTTAGCACAAAACCTGAAGTCATTTTCGTTGTCACTCTTCTCTCTCGGGAGAAATGCATGAACTTGCTTTGGGCAATTTATGGGCTTACCAATGTACTTGTTCACATCGTTAATGGTTCTGATGTCACGGCCATTAATAACTAAAATAATTTTCGGTATTTACCATCCCTTGCGGACTGAATTTAGACAAAGCAATACTTCGACACAAAGTACAAGTATTGTGGGAGGCACAAGACCGCGCAGAGTGGAAACTTTAAGAGGAGGTCTATGTCCAGCAGTGGACGTCCATAGGCTGATGGATGGATGGAATACTTCGACATGAAGCGAACTTCGAAAGCACATACATCGACAAGACATTGCTTTGACAGACAATTATTATTAGACAACACGCATTATCGAATTAACATTAAGGATAAGGGTATATGATTCGTTAGGTAAATTATAAGACACATTAACTACTAATAAACTATATTTACAGACATTACACTAAAAACAAACTGATCACAATTTTATCTCAATTTTTTAAACTCCTCATTTAATAAACAGTCAAGAATCTTATTTAACATTTGTATAAAAAAAATGTATCTGACTAATTTTACTGTATATAAATTTCTTGTATGGTAACATTAAAATACAATATATAAACATTTTTTATAAAAATATACATATTCTTAGACTAACATATTTCTATGATCCTAATAAGGCCTTTAATGTGTCGAAGTATAGATCTCAAGCGATTTGAAATATCTGATTGTCTGAAATTATATGAGGTATTATTTATATCAACTGTATGCAGGTAATTCACATAAACAGTGTCCCTAATAGTAGTAATATTATGTCTTATTATTGAAAGAATACATCAGAAAATCGCTGTATTAAAAAATTTCATCTTTTTGAAAGATATCCCTATAAGGACTAAAAGATTGTGCTTATAAGGCGTTTGCCTACTATTGTCGCGTTTTACATTTCGTTTGTTAATTATGCATTATATGGTTTATATAATTCATTAATTTAATATCCTTGCTATATTTCATCATGCTATTTTTATTGTAAAAATTCTTAGCATTACTGACAATACTTATAACCGTTCAACATCCAATATAATTTCATCAGTTCAATCAACGACCATAATAGCATTCTTCTTCTTAACTTTAAAATTACTGAAAAACTTTTGGAGCGGATTTTTCTTTTTCTTCTTAGTAACACTGATCCCGCTTCCCTGACTAATATTGCTAAGAGACTTGCAATCATCGGTGTTGGCTATTGAGCTTATGGTGAGGGTGTCCAGCCCAGTCATGGATATACTACGGTCTCCTTGAGGTAGGAACAGACCGTCGTCTAAGAAGTCTGACAGAGTGTTCGATTGTAACTCGTCTACTATGATCCGTGGTGTTGAGCTGGAGATTGGTGTACTGTTTATTCTGAAATAAAAAAATATGTTGTTCATATTATTTAATTTCTGTGTGTGTAATGTTATGCCAATAAATGTAATTAACAATCAAAATTGTTTTATAGCAATTATAAATAAATGTTCTCGGGTTTAATACCTACACACAAGTCTCAATTTTAGTGAGCATGACTGTTTGGTTTGCTCTGAGAGTGGTGAAATGAATAGAATTACAACTCGTATTATAAAAACAGTCAACATTTAGCATCTTGCTCTCTACCAGGATTTATGAAAATAGGCATAACAGATAGACAAAACACAAATAAATTATCCTGCATGCTGTTTTGTACCCAGACTTTATACACTAAAGAAAGTAGTATTTTTTAAGGCTCAATTTATACCGCCGCGGAATGGAAGTTTTTGTACATCGCATAATGAACTTTATGTCAAGTGTATTACAAACAAACTAGACGGTATTGGAGAATTCTCGAGAGACTTTTTAGGCTAGTAGTTAGTTTGTTTGTTATACACTAATAGTCACGCTTGGGGTCATGCCCTGTATAGCGGTACCTTTACAAACCTAGGATAAATAAATTAAAAGATATTCTCACCGTTGTTGCTGAGCATTAGACATGCGAGCTGACTCCAGGGACTGCTTGAGTTTGAACCAGAAGTCGTACATCGGCCGTCCGTCTGACTGATAGAATAGTTTGTGATAATATGACAAGTGTCTCGGCAGTTGACATGAACGGTACATTATTGGTATTATCTTTCGTTGCTTCGATTCTGTAATGAAAACATTAAAGTATTATACTGTGTGGACATGATAAAAGCGCATTAATTACAAGGTAACTTTACTAAGCAGAAATAAAAAAAATCTCGAAAACTATGTACCCATTCGTTTAGGAGAAGTTCAATTTTCACTTTTTAATCTCTTTTCGTCATGAATCCTATACGAAAAGATTATAGATTACAATATTGGTTCATCCGTTACTAAAATAAAGCTAAGAAAACAGCTGTTTTTATTATAAATAAGTTAAAAAATTTATAAAATAATTTCCAGGCTCACAACAAGACTCTGTGGATCGCAAGAACAAATGGTCTTCTTGCCAATCGAAACACCACTTCACCAAGACAGTGTGTACAACAATAGATCTGCAAATTATTGTTGTAAATGGATATTCTTTGTGACTGTTACATTGATTTAATAAAATAATATTTGTGAAGTGATCACCAAAAAGAGTGATAGAAACCCAGCAGAGTTTCTTGTGGGCGTCTTCTCTGACATGGTAGTGTTCCGAACCCTCAGTAAACTTAGCCGTTAAGTAAGACGTGCATATGTGATCATTATAGTAACGCTGACTTTCATAAGTGTCACTAACGATTTTTTCGATGTATAGAAGTCCCTGCTACACATAACAAAAGGTACGGTCTGGCGGAAGTTGTCTTGATGCAAAAAAAGACATAATTAATGATCATACCAATGCTAACAGCCTGTGCGTAATCCATGTAGAATGTCATGCCGGTGCTGCTGAGGAAGTCGGGCGAGAACACGAGGATGATGCGGAGGCACCGCTCCGAGATGAGCTGGGCCACCGGTGCATACTGCGTCGTGTGCCCTACTTGTAGGTCGTGGACTGTGCATATCTGGAAATGGAGATAGGGTACATGAAAAGTATGTTTTATTTTTTAATTATTGGTAAAACAAAATATCGCCTTTGCAGGTCAATAATGTATGCTACAACTCAAATAATCGAAAATAAAATATAAAAAAAACTATGTATTTATTGTGAAACTACACAATAAATACAAAGCTGAAATAAATAGATTTTTTTGGTACTATTAGTTTGACTGGTTGAACTTATAATGGAATATGGGGTGATACTATCAACTCATGCACAAACTAAGACTCGGTGTAACTGAAATATTTCAACTGAAACCTACAGGAAAAACCTAAAGAAAGAAAAAAAATTAGGAGTACCTCATATCCAACATCAACCATGCGTTTTATCATCTCGTCAACAAAGCCCTTGTCTTCATCAGCATACAACACAATAGCATCGTATATGTGTGCGTACCCTGGCCGATCGTCATATGTTATTTGTTCACTATCACCGTCCGTGCTTACACCATTATAATTATTTTGTATTGCTATTTGGTTTTGTTTACCACCTGTAATATAAAATAAAACCCATTAAATATGGTACTATTGAATTGTAGATCTTAACTACTGAACATATCTTTTCCACAGAAGGCTGTAAAATGAATGTTTAAGAATATAAAACTAAAAACTGAATTAGAAGTACGGTAAAAGTAAAAAAAAAGGTAAGTAAGGTAGGTTTAGGGTATAAGTTTCTTTTGTAGAAGCACATTGTGCAGTAGATTGCAATAGGCATTATTACCAGAAAGTTCTCCACTATCAATAGCATCCTTGAGATCATTTCTAACATCATCAAGCACATCATATCTATCTATATACTCTAAGTGCCGCAGCAATTCTCCAACATTTGCGCTACTGCTATTTTGCTGCCATATTTCTAGCACTTTAGCAGTTTTGTCTGAATGTTGTTGTATGAATGATTCTACTTGTGATGATATGTTTACTCTGCATGCCAAACCACGCCAATCTCTGCAAAATAGAAAGAGAAAAGTTGTTAAAGAAAGTTTAAAAAGTTTTGTTTTTATCTATCCCACAACAAATAAATACAAAACTTTATTGTATGTCATACCATACAAGATGAAATAAATTAACATAAATCCTACATGCCAGGAAAAATGAATAAGGTGATTAAAAATTTATGTTTTGTTGTACTATTTTTTGTTCTCAGCTGACTTCCTGGATTGATTTTAGACCTAAGATGGTCTGATGTTTTGAAAATCTGATATAACAGATAACAACTTGGCTTATCAGTATCACATTAATTATGCAGGCACTAAATATTTACTTAATTTCACACTTCCAACTTAAATAACAGTACTCATAGAAATTGATTGTTTTGCAATAATAAACATTCTAAAGTAAATATGGTTTTGTGTGTACAGTCACGAGCAATAATATGTACACATTGTCAAATTTTCTAAACCATCTGCACGTTTATCTAGACATTAGAATAATAAAATTATTTCATAATTTCGAAGAGGTTTCGTACAGTTTTGGGTTAGGGTGTCGCAAAAAGGGTCCCGACACTTAGAAAAATTTTCATCGGTTTTGTATGGAGCTGGGACTTAGAAAAATTTTGACAAAAATAATTGATGTAAATTTTATTATTTTATCGTATAGATTGATGTAAAATAATACTAAAACCTCTCTTGCACTTTTGGCGTAATACCTACGGATCACCGGCAAAACGCGATCAAAAATGTCTCTTTTGTATGGAGCCGAGACTTAGAAATTTTTTTCATATTTTTGATTTCACGTAGTATCGGAAGAAGGGTCCGACACTTAGAAAAATTTCGCGTCATTTTATATGAAGCTGGGACTTAAAATAATTTTGATGAAATCGAGTTTTTTTTACCCCGACTCGGATAGATTAGGTTAGAAGGCTAAAGGCGGGAGCTTTAGCTCCCGCCTTAGCCTTCGTGGTTTTTTTTTTTTAAACCACCCAGAGTGAGGAGCCCCGCGAAGCGGGGCTCCGTCGAGACATTTTTGATCGCGTTTTGCCGGTGATCCGTAGGTTTTACGCCAAAAGTGCAAGAGAAGTTTTAGTATTATTTTACATCAATCTATACGATACAATAATAAAATTTACATCAATTATTTTTGACAAAATTTTTTAAGTCCCAGCTCTATACAAAACCGATGAAAATTTTTCTAAGTTCAAAATCGAAAAAAAAACCTCTTTTTTTCTAAATTTCGGCTAAGTCTTTTGTAACTACGTTAAATAAGCTCAATTTTGAAAAAAAAAATTTTTCGTTAATATAGTGGGACCCTTTTTGCGACACTCTGACCCAGTTTTGAACTAATCTTCGAATATTCAATTTTGGATTAGCAGAACTTTAGATAAATGTTTTACAAAATGTGAAAATGTGTACATATTATTGCTCGTGACTGTACATAAACAAATTATTGTTACACTTATAATTGTACCGAAAGATTATTTTAAATATTATAATAATATTACCTGGGCAGCTTATCAGGTCCATCGCTAGGTATTATTTTAGGTGAATTCAGTAAACATGATAACAATTTCCGAGTTTTGTAAGGAAGTGATGACAATGGCAATGAATTTATTACACTATCGTCCATCATTCTTATTAGAATGTTTACAAGTAATTATAAATTCATTTCTTTTTAAAAACAACACCAAAATACTTCACTGTATAAAATAATGTCGTAAAAACTTTTTATGAGTAACAATAAATAACATCTGAGACATCCCATCACGCATTAATAGATAGCACAGAATCACAGATAAATAATATACTTTTACCTGTCAGACTGCTGTCACTTGTCAGTCTTTATCTCTCATCGCTCTAGCGTAATTTGTTTATGGTTATTTAAAATAATTAAGATGCTAATAAATGAAAGGTTGACTATTTAGCCAAATAAATTACACCATGATAGTTGATATTTTTTGGTTTATAACATGATTTAATAAAGTTGTACAAAAACAGTTAACAAAATATAAACTTTGGTTCTTAGGTAGGTACTTACTAGGTACTATTATAATAAGGTACATAGTACTGTTCAAGTAACGGATTTCCGTTACTTTAAAAAATCAAAAAAATATGTCCCTTAGAATTTCCTAAGGGACATATTTTTTTTAAATAAAATTTTGAAATAAACTTAGAACACTTTCAGTGTCTTTTTACTTTCTTTCCCTTCTTAATGTCCCGCAGTAACACCCAGAAAGTATTGTGATTGTAATCGATAGTAGTTCCTGTGTTTTACACCATACCTGATTTATGATGTACACACAGCAACTAATCAAGCTAGACACTCATGTACCTTAATACCTTGAAATAAGACACAATTTCAAATAAAAATGTTTAACTTGATGTGTTGTGTGTGTAGGTACAACACAATAACACAACAATATATGAATAGAATGTGTAAATGTAACAGTCGGGCTCAAAAGTCGCTAAACACTTTTTAACAACTTCTTTTGGAATACAAGCAATAAGTCAACGACAAAATTTCTTTTTTTATTTGATTTTCTCCATAAAAAGAAAAAAAGAGAGTGTTTACAGTACATATTCGATCGTGTTAAATGAACGGTACGGACCCACGATACCCCTGAGGATACCACCAGGGGTATCGTGGGTCTTTAAAAAGTAAACGATACCCCTGTCCGAATGACAGTAGTGTTGTGGTGTGGAATGCGGAAATACATTTATCTCCTGTAGTAAATGACTAATGTATGTACCTACTTATAAATAACTACCTATCCTACTAATGTTATAAATGCGAAAGTTTGTGAGGTTATATGGATGGATGTTTGTTACTCTTTCACGCAAAAACTACACAATCGATTTTGATAAAATTTGGAATATATATGTAAGTAGTTTAGGGTGTAGAATAACATAGCTACATAAACAATGCGGGTGAGGCCGCGCAATAGGTACATACTCATAAGTAGGATCGTTATTACTTTTTTTTAAATAAATCATTATTAATCTGCACTATTATATAAAGCTGAAGAGTTTGTTTGTTTCTTTGAACGCGCTCATCTCAGGAACTACTTCTTCGAATTGAATTTAGCTTTCAGTTTTGGATAGACCATTTATCGAGGAAAGCTTAGACTATATAACATCACGCTTTGACAATTTTTTTTTATAAATTTAGAGGGCCTATGGTCCTACTCAGAAGGCTCATGGTCACTCAGGGGCATTAGAGAAAGCTATGTTGGGAGTTTCCCTGCGTGATCGAATCAAAAATTAGGAGATCCGCAAGAGAACCAAAGTTACCGACATAACCGGTTAATGTGGCGACAAGCAGGTCACATAGCGCGGAAAACCGACAGTTGTTTGAAGTATTTTTATCATTTCATTTATTTTCAAATTTAATCGCGTACATAGTCGCGTTCACAGCTAGCTTCAACGCTCGAGTCACGGTTACAATTTCATAAAAAGTTCATGATAGGTGCTCAAACTAGTAGAGCTGGTTTTGGAAACACGGAAAGACAATCAGACAAAGAAATTACAAAATCTTTCGTAAACCAAGATGAGAATGACAGCTACAGAGTGCACGCAATGAACCTATAAATGCAAAATGATTGGGTTACTCTAGGTACGGCAAGACACTTTTTGGTTGGCTGCAAAGTGCTTTGATAGTGGCAGACGATTGGACATTAAGTTTGGTTGATATGCCGTGGAAATAGGTGCGAGGGGTACTCCAGCTAAATCCCTCTACAATTTATTAAAAGCTGTTATAAAAGTGTCCCTATCACGCGATAGACACGGCACCCGCACGGAGAATCCATGGAGTGCTTAGATTAGGTCCAAACGTTCTATTGACCCACAATTATCATTAAAATAAGTTAAAATAATTAGAATAGCTGCTGATTGTAATTTAGCAACATATTGGTCATGGTACAGTTTAACTTTAAAGGACTACCAGGGGTACGGTGGGTCTGAAGTGATAAGTGTCACACGCACAACACTATTAGTTGGGGGTATCGTTTACTTTTGAAAGACCCACGATACCCCTGGTGGTATCGTCAGGGGTATCGAGGGTCCGTACTATGTTGTCCCCCAAGGTATCATTTTGAGCCCCATCTTTATCTTTTATTCGATGCTTATTCGGGAAGAGCATGCAAGGACGCCATTCTATTAGAAGTGACTCTGTATCTCAAAGATAATGCACGCATTTATTTAGCTTGAAAGGTTCTGCTGTTTAGTCTTTTGAAATTTCTCTCCTGAAGACATGGATGCACGTGTTTACGGGATCTCTAATCGATGGTAAATAATCGGAGGAGCCCATGGGTGTTACGGAAACTTCAACTAAAGAAACGTTTGCCACGTTTATCATGTTAGGGGCCTATATACTTACCATTTCAGTCATCTTGATAAGTATAAATGTATGTTTGTCACTTCTTCACGTTCACAAAGTTGGATAAAAAGTGTTCAGAAGCTCTTTTGATCCCGGAAAAAAATATCTGGAAGGAATTCCTGCATGTCTAGCAAGTCGCAAGTAAGTTAAAATAAAACAAAAAATAATTTGAGACGCTTTATTGTCATTCACAAGTGCATTCACTATCTCACTACTATCTAATGACGATAAAAAATGCATAATAAGTAATTATACTTACATAAATATAAATATACAAGAAATCTTAGATAATCTTACATACAAATAATTAAATAAGGTCATATAAAAGAAATACATAACTATGTAGTTTTTTGCCGCTGAAACACAACGGATGCGTTGTCAAATTTCTCGTAGACATGGCACACAAGAGGCAAGCTAAGTAACTAAAAATTAGAAAAAAAAACCATGAAATAATATTATTGCTCTAAATACAGTTTAACATTATGAAGTCTAAATACATAATTACAATATCTATTATTTATGAATTTAATCCTAATTTACAAAACGAAAATAATAATATACACTCATACACACTTTTAACAAATCACGACCAGCAGGCCAATTCTCGAAACATACTATTTAATTTAACTTAATTTTTATTTTTTTTAAATTTAATTTTTAATTAATCCAAAGTGGTATTCTTGTCCGGTAAAGAAAAAGTTAAAATTAAGTTAAATGGCAAAAAAGAGTTAAATAACAGAGTAGCCAGTTTACGGTTTACAATTTAAAAGATTGGAAATTTTAATAGATTTTCTAACATTCCATATACAGAAATAAAACATTAATATATAAATCAACTACAGGAAATTATCTTCGGTAAATTAAAATATTATAAGTTCCGTAAACTTCTATTCTAAGAAAACAAAATATGAAAATCAGGGTCTTTGAATGTAATAATGCGATACCTATATCCCTAACTTGTTTTTCCCGCTCGTTTCGCTTCGCTCGCGCATGCGCACTGCCGCTCCTAAAATAAACGCAAAGGTTTTGACGTTTCTTAATGACAAGAATACTCATTTTAGCGCGAAAATTACAACTGTCACTTTAAAAATGACAGAATGCCGTTTTAAGCTTAGTTACAGTACGATTACAAGATTTTAAATTATAAATACAAGATTACATAATGTGTCACAATTTGACAACTAAAAGTTAAATTAACTTTATTTTTAACGTTTTTAAGAAACGAGAATTGACATGCAGGGTAAATAAATAATAACAAACAATATAGAGGCCATAATGACAATAGCGCTTCAGCAACAGGGTTTTTTATGATATACACTTAGTCTAAAGCCCCGCGCTGACGAGGGACTTTAGTCCAGAGAGGAAAAACTAACATGATTAAATGCAATAACAAATTATATTATAAATGATTAGACGCAACACTTTTAACTTGACGACCTCGGTGGCGCGACGGTAGCGCAAGCGGCTGCCGTGCAAGAGGTTGTGGGTTCGATCCCAACGCAGGACAAGAATTTGTGAGATCCACAAATTATTGTCCTGGTCTGGGTGTTATTTGTGTCCGTTAATTGATGTTTGTAAAAGGTCATGGGCAAGGTAATAAGGTAAAGGGCATGATCCCTAGTGCGGGAGTTGTCTTTTTTAGAAGAAAAAAAAAAACTTGGAAATTTAATGAAACGCACGTTATAAAGCATTACACACATTACTGCATTATTCAATATTGATGAGATTTGTCTAGCGGACAAATCTCATCAAAATATTGATGTCGCAGGGAAATGAGGAAATCGGGGATTTCACGAAATCCCTAGGGATATGACGAAATCCCATTTGTACTAGAAAAGAAATGCTCATATTTTTGTTTGTAGGTTAAAAAACACAAAAATTCTTTCTTCTGTAGGTTAGGTTAGAATTGTGACCATAATGCACGAGGCGAGCGAGCGAAGCGAGCGTGCCGCGGCAGCGGCCGCCGAAGTGCAAGGCATTTTCGTCATTTACCGGGATTTCGTGATATCCCTAGTGATTTCGTGAAATCCCTGGTTTCCTCATTTCCCTGCGACATTGAATAATGCACAAAAAAATGTGCGCCGTCAGACCATTACAATAAAAAACATATTTTCACGTCAAGTAGGTACTCGTAACATAACATATTCGAATTAAACATACTCACAAGTTAAATACAAAAAATAAAATAACAAAAACAGCTATGAACAGTATTTACATTTAACAACTACGATAATAAGCTCATTTTAATAATAATGGAATGTCTAAGTATTAACTCCATGTGGTGATGGAGAAAGAAGAAATGGTATCAACATGACATTTTTACGGTTATCAGCCGTGGTATTGGTAAGCTCTCTTAAGAAAAAGACCCTCTCTAGTTAAGAGGAGGATTGTCCCTGCAGTGGTACCTAAACTACAAAAATTGATTAACACGCCCAATATTACAATCTATCTCAACGTTCCATCAATAATTGCCGTGACGAGAGAATAATCTTTTCATTAGGAAAGTCGAATAGGTATACACTGCACACCAATTTTCCATAAATCACTGAACACCAAAATCGACCTTGTAATATTGGATGTGTTGTTGTGATTAAATTTTGTAGTTAACTGTACATTAATCGACTGCTATGATAATTTTGGTACGACTTACATGAAATTGCCACAGGTGTGTAATCTGCCTCTGCCTAATTAGTTTAAACACACAAGAGCTGTGCAATAATAAGTACAACATACCATGGTCTACTAAGTGTACACACAGCAACATACCAAGTTAAACATTTTCATTTGAAATTGTGTCTTATTTCAAGGTATTAAGGTACATGAGTGTCTAGCTTGATTAGTTGCTGTGTGTACATACACTGATAAGAGCAATAGAGACTAACACGACACAGAGTGTAGAACTCTCGCGCACTAATTTTAATTTACAAAGGATAGCATTTAAAGGGAGAACTCATATTTTTCCGGGTAAGGCAATATTTTTATACAAAGATCGTCGAGCGTTATGAAAACACCTATTTTGTCTCGTATATAATATCTTTTCATTTTAATCCATTCATTATGATATATTACTTTGCAAATATATCTTTAATTGTTAAATATTATTGAACGTCATAAATATATTAACAGGAATTAAGCAACATATTATTTCTTGCTACAGAATACTACATATATTTAAGGTTGTATACGGCTTATTGGTACTTACACTTTAACTAGCTAAGTGATAAATTTGGTATTGTTTTTTTTTTAAATTGACTTAATTTTGTTCAGGATATAAAAGTTTGTGCTTCGGATCACAGCCGACGACAACCTAGGAAATATTTTACAAAGGGGATACTACATTAATTACACTTCTATTTACTAATCTCAAAACTAAGTTTTATAAGAGGTATTATTTTATATTTATTAACCTTCTGAATCCGTGAGAAAATAAATGAAAAAATTTACATGGAAAAAGACTAGGTTATCCCGGTGTCCTATAAAAAGGACATGGATTTTATACAACCACACACATATGAATTATTAAGGTGCTTCACTTAGGATATTTGAAATAAAAACAGGAAAAATATTAGTTTCATACTTAAAAATATGACGATGATGATACGACTTATAGCATTTATGAAATACATTTGTCAAATATCATGAATTTGTTCATATATTGTTTGCTTATAAACAACCGTTGACAAAAAGTACTATTCTACCAACAAATATGACTGTATTACTTGTTATAAAATTATTACAATAAATAATCGTTTAATTGATATGTTGTCAATTACATAGGTTAAATGCATAATTTTAATCAGTTTTTTAAATTATATGTTCAAAACCATATTCCAAAAATTACCGCCTACGATTAAAAAACAATTCAAATGTTTGGATAACTTTTTGAACACTATGACTATTTGTTTTAACTACATTCCTATGTGGTTAAGTACTTTTCAATGTAATGCACGCTTTATTGTTAGTATTAAACAGACCCATTAATGTTATATTTATGAAGTTTCAAGTATAAAAATATTAAAGTTACCATTCTTATATACAAATTGTTAGAAAGTTTGTTTGTTCTTAATTTGTCTTGTTATTTAATTTACTTCTAGTTTGTTTAAGTCGCTTTCAACTATAATTTCACAATATCCATTTTATTTATATGTTTTATTGATCAATTTCAATTTTAGGTATTTATTTATTGATTGAAAATTTGTTATTTTGATTATATTACTTTTGTTATTTTCTTCTATATACATTACTTATGTTAAATTACAATTCAGCTTTCAGCAACAACTCTAGCGTTTCACATTATTTATTGCGAAAGAAGAAATAAACACTGGAATTCCCCTGTCTGTATTATCTGTCATATTCTCAACCTTCTATGTCCGTGTCTTTCTCTACACTATGTACACACTAAGATTACGGGCAAGACTTTCCGTATACCAGGCAGAATCCTAATAATATTACGTCAAAGTACTACTACTAAGTACATACACTTGACTGATTGACATAATTACATACAATATTACTATCTATATATATTCGATTATCTTTAGTTATTTGTCATTCATAATAAGACTTTTAGATCAATAAGGTTCAACATTCACTGCTACACATAACATAAAATGATAATACTGGAAAAAGTTTATATGTAGTATAAAATAATTAATGCTTGGTCCAGTAGATTTAGACCTTTATTTAACATTGAGGCATATTTGCGATTATGAAAAACAGCTATACATGATATTATAGTGATTATAAATAAGTAATAATTAATATAAAACAAGGTTATGGCAAGAAAGAAATGACTAAATTAGCAAAACAGTATATAATATTAATTAACGTTCAAGAAATAAAATTATTATAATTATCTCCATAATGAAACATGTGACTATAATATTAGTCTTTTTAAATGAAATAATAATAGACGAATAAAGTCAACTAAATTCGAGAAAGGGTTGAAATTTACATATTTATAAAGAGTTTTCAATAAATTATAAACTTTCAGAAGTACATAAGTGGTAGAATTTAAAATTTATTACTATTATTTGAATTAAAATCTACCATAAAAGTTGTGTTCAATTTATTTTACGATATGTACGGTTGACAAAATATTTTAAAATAAATATAAAAAACAAAATTATTATTTTTTACTCAAGAAGTATTGCTACATATTTGTATTATATTCTACCAGATATTTTTTTTTCCTTACGATTATTTAGCTATACAACAAAACAGTAGTTTTACTATGTAAAATTTTAATAGGTATTTAGGTACACTTCATTTTTAATATTTCTTGTCTTTTCTTGTAGAAAAATATTTTAAATTCAGCTATAATACGAAGAATTTATTTTATATACATTTTATTTGTATTCACAACTGAATATTATCTGTATACCTATACAAACAGTCGAAGAGCTCATCAGCTCAGATTATCCAAAAAAACAATCAGTTCCGTTACTATTTTAAAAGTAACGTTCGGCAAAACTTCGGCTAAATTCGTGACATGAGTCAAACTTCTGTCAATTGCAGACGAAGTTTGAATTTTCAAATATTCTGAATTCGAATAACAAACATTCGGCAAAAGTCGTATTTCGTGCCGAATGCATAACAGAGAAAAGGCATTGAAGAGGCGCCTTGCATTACTGACCTTATCGTAGAAACTTTTCAAGATAGTGGACTCCAAAGCAGGTGTCACCTGCGAAACTACGTCCATTTCAATTATGTGCGGCTCTCTTCCCTTGCATGTATCCCTCCCAGCGTTTGGCTGTGTTTATTAAGATAGGGTCGCTGTCAAGTCCCGCGAGGAGGTAAAGCTGGTTCACATGGGTGGCATGGTAATCCCATCTCGCGATATTGGGACTGACCCCTAGAGTAAAGTGCCTCAGATCGTAGAAACTGCCACTTCCAGTGTCAAACAGCGGTAGTAATGTTTTGAGTGACGTCATGCCATCATCGAACATTTTCTTCGCAAGAGATATGGAGTTCTCTCCTTCGATGATGTGTAGATCGTAGAGTCCTAGGAGAGTGTATATGAAGCCATTCAATACGAAGAGGGGAGGCTTTGTTGGATATTCTTCGTACCTGAAAGATAATATGTATCATAAAAAGGTAATATTAAAATTTGATTACGTCGCAAAACTAAGTAAGAATGGCAGGCGAAAAGTAACAATTAATTATACGCGTACTTGTACTTGTTTCTATACTGAAAGAAAATATCCTTGGTCCAATGAGAGCCGTTAAAAAGAAGACGAGTAATTCAACAACCCTCTTATGACCCACCTACCTTTGTAAAGAACAAAATCGCTATCATCACTGAGTCCTTTACAGAGTGTACATAAAAATGGAGCATAATATTTTACCACAAGGTAGATAAATAAAGGAGATATGCCCATTTTAATTTTCATTTGTTTTAACATCTTTTTTGCATAAAACATAATATGAGTAAAGATTATAAGGTTGACGTTTTTTTTTACGATGAGTTCATTCGTTACAAAATAGAGCTAAAATACCCAACTGATTTTTTGGCGTGATTATTAGTTTTATTATATTTAGAAATATAAGAAATAATCTTACCAAACATATTTATCCATCCACATGGCCTTGACTCCCCCGGCGTGGTTGGGCACGTCTAGTAAGTACAGGGCTCGCTTGGCAGCCTGCAAGTATGTTGTGTCTCCGGTAGTGTGGTACGCGCGAGAGAGAAGGGAGATCGCGTGCCCTTGACTCATCGCTGAGTGCCTGTAATATTGTAACATATTTATGTTATATTGTCTTATATGTATAGTTACCAGCCGGGCCTCAGCTCCGAGAACCCGGCAGCCACCCTGCGCCGCACCGGTATTGGTCACCCGCCGCGTTCACATCAACATGTGTGTTATATGTATAGTTACCAGCCGGGCCTCAGCTCCGCAACCCCGGCGGCCACCCTGCGCCGCACCGGTATGGGCCACCCGCCGCGCTTACATCAACATGTGTGTTATATGTATAGTTACCAGCCGGGCCTCAGCTCCGCGACCCCGGCGGCCACCCTGCGCCGCACCGGTATGGGCCACCCGCCGCGCGTACATCAACATGTGTGTTATATGTATAGTTACCAGCCGGGCCTCAGCTCCGCGACCCCGGCGGCCATCCTGCGCCGCACCGGTATGGGCCACCCGCCGCGCTAACATCAACATGTGTGTTATATGTATAGTTACCAGCCGGGCCTCAGCTCCGCGACCCCGGCGGCCACCCTGCGCCGCACCGGTATGGGCCACCCGCCGCGCTTACATGAACATGTGTGTTATATGTATAGTTACCAGCCGGGCCTCAGCTCCGCGACCCCGGCGGCCACCCTGCGCCGCACCGGTATGGGCCACCCGCCGGAGCGTGACCTCTGTGCTCGCACCAGCCAGCGCGCCGCCGCATTCACCATCAACATGTGCTCGTGAGCAGCCAGTGTCACGTTGTCAACCGACCCCGATCCACTCAGGATTATGCTTGATATCTGTAGATCACGAATGTAATTAGGAACTTGATCATATTAATCACCCAACTTACTGGACATAGGCCTCCTCTAAATATTACCACCTTGCGCGGTCTTGTGCCTCCTTCATCCATCGGTTTCCCGCCTCCCTACCTAGATCGTCAATCTACCTTGTGGGGGGTGTTCCATCGTTCTAACTAAGTCGTCGATCCACCGTGTAAGGGGTGTCCCACCCTGCACATCTCCTGATACGGTATAAACTCTCAAATAGTAAATATCGCTGGACATAGCGGTCAATATTGCCCGATTAAAGTTGCAATGGAAAGGGTACACGCCAAGCAGAACTGATAGACGATGCGGCAGTATAGTTCTGCAATGGTGACAGTGAAACAGTCATCTTAACGATGCGTCGTTATCAATTTGAAGTTCGTTAATATTGGTAAAAATGGTTTTCTTTCTGGATGTCCTTATATCTGATTGAATAACACAAGAAAAAACTAAACTTGTACCATTTTCCAGTACCCTTCGTTAGTTTTAAGTCTTTGACAAGACCTTTATTCAGCTGACTATTCTTTAAGTTTGGCAGCCCGCACTAATCAAAAACCTTGATCTTAAAGCACAGCGAGAACGAGAAGATATGTTTTAGCATCAGGACCGTTGCCCAGGTAAATGGTACCGTCATATAGCATATAACATACCGACCAATAAGCCTGACCTCCTTCATGCTCAAAACCATGGAACGCTTATGCGAAAGGGAACTGAGAGATGGGGTCTTAAAACAAACACCTTTACACATTAACCAACACGCTTATAGCTCCGGAAGGTCCACGGAATCAGCCCTCCATCTGGTGGTCAGCCGGATAGAGGAGGCAATTGAACAAAAGAACATTTGTCTAGGAACCTTCATCGACATCGAAGGAGCTTTCGACAAAACCAACTTTACAAGTATCAAGGCCGCACTGTCCAGACACAAAGTAGAGCCGGTACTAATAGACTGGATAACAAACATGCTCAGCAAAAGGGTGGTCCGCCTGGGGGAGGCTGATGAAACAGCCCTAACAGCCAAAGGTTGCCCCCAAGGCGGAGTGCTGTCCCCACTCCTATGGAACTTGCGTCATAGATGACCTAATCACAAAACTGAACAAAAACCGAGACTATACTATAGGCTATGCAGATGACCTCACCATCCTCATCTCAGGGAAGGCAGCGGGAACAGTCTGTAATCTCACCCAGCAAGCCCTACGCACCGTGGAAAAATAGTGCAGGGAATTTGAGCTGTCGGTGAATCCAGCAAAAACAGAGCTAGTGATGTTCACTAACAAACGAATACTAGGACAGTACCAACTGCCAAAGCTCTTCGGTACTGAACTTCAACTGTTCTTGACCATAAACTAACATGGATGAGCCACCTTGACAAGAAACTAGAAAAAGCCGGTATCACCTTCTGGCAATGCAGAAGGATGATTGGTAAAAAGTGGGGTTTAACGCCAAAAATCATCACCTGGCTTTACAAAACCGTGATCCGCCCCACGATTGCATATGGTGCTATCGTTTGGTGGCCAAGAACTGAATACACCACATCAACCAACAAACTACAGCGAACCCAAAGACTAGCCTGCATGGCGACCACTGGATGCATGAAGACCACACTCACAGCGGCAATGGAGGTCATGCTTGGCTTGCCGCCGCTGGACTTGTTTATCCGACAGGAAGCGACAGCTGCAGCCACACGTCTAAGGGCGCTAAACTTATGGAAGAACAATAACACTAAGCACACATCACTACTCAGAGCGCTCACAGACGAGCTACCTATAATTGGAGCAGTAAATGACCGTGTGCCCAAACAATTTGTCTTCGACAAAAAATACAAGATCCAACTCCATGAAGACCGCCACTGTGAACCTACACAACAACAGGCGGAACTACACATCTTCACAGATGGATCTAAAACAAGTACAGGCTCCGGGACAGGCGTCTTCTCGGAGGACCTGAATATCAATATTTCAGAACTACTGGGAACTCACAGCTCGGTATTCCAGGCCGAATGCGTGGGAATCACACTGGCAGCCTCAGCGGTCATGGCAAGAAAAGTGGAGGGACACTCAATCCGAATACTCTCGGACAGCATGGCTGTGCTACAGGCCTTAAACAGCCACACTATTAACTCAGGACTTATTCTGGAATGCCACCACAAACTAAACCAAGTAGGTTATACAAACAACATAACCTTGCAATGGATCAAAGGCCATAGTGGATCACGTGGCAATGATGCTGCGGATGAACTTGCAAGAAAAGGATCGGATACGGTAGTGATGGGCCCTGAACCCATAATACCGATCCCCTTTATATACCTCCGCACCACAATACACAGGCAAACGAAGGATAGCCATAACACTCGATGGGCAAATCTGGCAGAGTGCAGACAAGCTAGAGATGCACTACCTATGCCCGACCATAAACTTACAAGGAGCCTACTACAACTGCCCAAACGGCAACTACGAATGGCTACAGCCGCCATCACAGGGCATGGCTCCTTTAACAAACACCTTTCAGTTCTAGGTATCACAGACAGCCCTCTCTGCAGAGCCTGCATGGGAGAGGAAGAAACGGCGGCACATGTGCTCCTACACTGTCCTGCGACCGCCACATACAGGGCTAAGTACTTCGGAAATCCAGGTACGCTCCGAGAAACCATCAGCAACTTGAAGGGCCTGTTGGCGTTTTTCGACGAGCTGGGGTGGATCGAATAAATCACCCACCCTAACGCAAAACCCGCGCCTTGACGTGGAATTGTGGAAAACAGCCCGCTATACCATACCATACCAGGTAAATGGTTAAGGAAAGCACAAAATCATACGAGGTAAAAAAATTTGGAGGAGGTATATACCCAGCAGTTGCCGTCTTGTGACTGATGTAATATCTAATATCTAGACCGGTTGTGGAATCCACAAGATCTGACGCAGTGAGAAGTTCAAAAGGAGGATTAAACAAATATTTATCTTACCTTGAATTTATTTCTTGGTGATCGCCTCTTCGGTCGATCTTGCAGAGCCCATCCTTTCTGCATGTCAATGATCAAGTCTCTTGTGATACGCCTCCACTGAAGATCTAGACCAATACCATAATATATATGGTCCTCCTATTACAAAGTAACATAAGCATAAGTAAATGAATACGAAAATTTACTTTATTCTCTGGTTTTCAGTGACAGTGCCGTAATATACTACTAAGGAAAATTTCGCTGATTTTATACGTACGCAAAGAAAATAAGAATTTTTTGAGCTTGATTCAGCAATAATTTCAAGACTCAATGATACATGATCATTATACCAGCAGTAGTCTTTAGATAGAAAACAAACTCACCTGAGCAGAAATGAGCTGCATACTTGTAACATAATGTAAATAAACCGTTTCTTTCTTGTCTTTATTCTGCAGCACAACAGTCATTGAAGAATTCGGCTTCAACTGAACATCCAAACTCAATACAAAGTCTTGAGTAATGTTCACCTTCAACCAGACCTGGCTCGATGCATGATCAGAGGTGGAGAACCTCAACACATTTGACTGCACATTAGTATCAAACTCTCTCGCCATATAAGCATCTTTACTTATAATCCAATTCTCAAGATGTTTCTCCCCATCATCAATATATCTTCTCTTTGGCTCAGGTTCTGTAATATGTTTACTGTAATGTGCTAGACCGAATTGCGCAATCTGCGTGGGATAATAGAATCCTTTTGGTTCCCACTGAGTGCTCACCGGTACACCTTCGATTCCACTGATGCATTTGACTCTATCTCGTACTTCGACGTTATAGTTTTCGAATGTTGTAAATGTACCTCGAGGATCATATTTTTTCTTTGGGTGATACACTTTACCGTAACTGTGCGACCATTCGAATTTTTCTATACCCTCAGATGTTGTAATTTTTCCGTAGATCTGTAAAAAAATTGGGAATTCATTGGAAATTAAAATTCGTTCACATACCACTAAACAAATAGGCACAAATAATAATCTCGTATATGGTAAGGAGAATGTAGGTGTGCTACATTCTAAAAACCAGTCAAATTAAATTGCTCAAATCCTGCGACACTTTAATAGCAGGGTGTTGAGCCACAATAGTATGACATACCTCAAAGTACTTATGTACAAGTGAGAAAGGCACGTAGACTTCATCTCTCTCCACATCACGCCGGCAAGAGACAGTGTACTCCCCGTTTATGGAGCATTCGATCTCGTCGCCTGCACCGCCGCGTCTCTCTGACAATGGGTTTGATAACACTGCCGGAGAAAATTAAATTAGGTATTGAAATGAATATAAATAGCTAATCAATATATAGAATTTTAAAAAAACTAATTTTACTGCGCTAATTTAATTTTCTTTGCAAACAATGATAATAGGGTTAGTTCTTTTTCATAACATAAATATAATCTTATTATTATTTTTATTGTGGCAGAAAAGCAAGAGGTCCTTTGGTATGGGTATTCTTTTACTAACTACTGTAATATTTCAGGTAAATACAATAACAATTTCAAATTCAAACTAGGCTTGGAGGTGGATTAAGCAGCTACAGCAGGGTATTGGCTGGCCTAGGCAACTTATTTATATCACCTAGGTATCATTATCCTATTAGTTTATAATACATTCTACAGTGATTTGGAGCAGATGTTTTTATTAATTGGGCCACTAGAAAACAATGCCAGCAAATGTGTGAATACGTTAGTTTTGCTATTCTCTACTATGTGAGCAGCAACAATATAAAACATAGTTTGCTAACAAATGGAGATTACTTGTTTACAAATTGAAAAACAATATAAAAATATATTGTACTTAATAATGATACTATTAAAAACTCTTTCTCCAAACATAAACAAATATATAAAACAAAGTTATAACTTTGTACTTACTGGGCCTTGAGAGACTTCCTAGGTCCCCGCATCGTCCCCATAGTATCATGAACAACAGTGCTGCAGACACAAGCACCAGCAGCCCTGCACGTAGATTCAAGCGGTACAACATCATTAGCGCCACCTGTAAACAAATTTATATTAAAATACTTACAGACAATCTTTTATTTATATAAAACTCAAACTAAAATATTTACTTTGGTGTTAAGTGTTACAATAATTATGATCTTTAAACTAACTAGGTTTGTATTTGTAATTTAATGCTTAATTTAAATGTCTATCTGATTGTAATAATCTATACCTACTAATATTATAAAGAGGTAAAATCTGGAACAATTTGCCTGAAACAATAAGACGATCCCAAACACAGCAGACATTCAAAAACCGTGTAAAGGAGCATTTTCTCACCCACATAGCTAATTCTTTCCAAAATTGATAGCTTATTACATTTTTATAGTATCTGGTTTGCTATATGTTTATGTATCATTATTTATTGTTAAATGCGTCACTAAACCGTATCCTATTTTATCTTTCTATACTTATATTATTATTTTATTTCCTTTCAGTATGAGTAAGTATTAATATTACTATTTTTATTACCTTATCTTTATAACTTTCTTTTCCGTTTCTACTATTATAAGAATATATAATTAATATAATTATACTATTCAGTACACCACACAACATAAAAATCATATTACACATTTTCCATCCAAAGGTTGTCTGGAAGAAATCACTTCGAGTGATAAGACCGCCATTTGTGTCACCTAGTTTTTAAGATAATTTGTGTACTTACCTGTTGTATTTTATTTTGGTGTACAATAAAGCAATAAAATAAATAAATAAATAAATAAAATTTGTGTGTTTGTGACGTTGTAGGGGGTAATCTCTGGATCTAATGAGCCAATTTCAAAAATTCCTTATGTGTTGAATAGTCCATTTATCGGGGAGTGTCATAGGCTATATAGTATCATGCTATGACTAATAGGAGTGGAGCAGTAATTAGATATGTTTAAAAAAGGGACGCGTTTTTTTCGCTGCCCAACAAAGTGGGCACTGGTTAGCTAGGTTTATATATAATTAGGATATATTATATTAGCCAGTCTTGATGCGGAATACACAAGCATGATGTCTGCCAGGAGTAAGATAATGCCTTGCCAGTTAGGTGTAAGGTAAAACTCAACATCATGAGGTGGAGATAAGGCAGTCGCAATAACAAACTACAATGTAACAGTCTGTGGTCAAGTGAACAGTAAGCTATACAAAGATGGATTCAATCAATCAATCAACTAGCCTATTGCAGTCCACTGCTGGACATAGGCCTCTCCCAATACACGCCACAGAACTCGGTCCTGCGCCTTCCGCATCCAGTCCGACCCAGAGACCTTTATGAGGTCGATGAAAAAGATGGAAAAGAAAAAAGATGGATTAGTTTCAGTAAAACAGAATTGGACTTTAATTTACTTGTAATTTATGTTAGCTACAAAAGCTTTGATTGTGTATAAGTTGAAAATACCTTAATGTGTATAAAATACCTACATGATACTACAGCTATATTATGTAGCTTTATCAAAAACCTACACTTTCAAAATTACAATAATAAATGAATATTCATGCAATCAAAAATAAATACTCTGCTGGATTGCCCTATTGCAATTCTAAATTTTTTTTCTTTATCTTATAAGCCAGAGAGTTTTGTACATAATATAAAATAATTATTAATATATTCGTTTCTTGAAATGATATTTTATAACTACTTACTTTAGACATTTAGAACATCGTGGGGAATTAACCATAATTTAATCAAAAACTTAATTAATTAACCTACTGTGTTTTAATTGCAGATATATTTGAAGTAGAAAGTAACATTAAAAACAAACCAACGACACATAATAAACAAAAATGAAAAGAGAAAATGCGATGCTAAATATAACTTCGAACTACTTAGCGACCCTATGCTCCGGAATTTGCGTGGGCGTTACAAACTCAGATGATACATACAATAAACATCAATATAAATTAAATGATATAAGCACTTACGAATATAATCACCTACAAATTCAATCAGTCTTTATATTTGTAAATAAACAATTACTTTCTTAATCTACTTACTTTGTACCATCCCAGTAACATTCCATCTGATCTTGCGAATTGTATAGCAAACAGTACGATTTCTCTTATAACTAGTCACATATCAAATAATAACAACTTCTATTATGGAGTTCAGAGTATACACTTCCTTTAAATATTTACATAACACTTATTACTTCAATAAAGTAGTAAAATTATGCTCAAAAAAGAAATAAATACTTCGGCCTACCATCGGATCGGCACGGCAGCTGACTGTTGACAGTTCTTCTTCTTCTTCTTCTTTTAGTTTATGGCTCCATCGTTCATCGATGATTCTGCCAACGACAGGGTGGAGAGGTATAAAAATATAAAATAAATTTTGAAGAATGTTTTTGTAACAAATTACCGCTCTTTATTGCAGTGTGAGAAGACAATTGGCCAATCAGGAAAAATAATAAAGCAAGGTAAGTAAGTAGTTACACATTTTATTGAAAAGTTATAAAAAACAAAAAAAATAAAAAATAACAATAGTAATGACGGACGAAAAATAAATATTTACATTCTTGTTCTCGTATAATAATATACCTAGTTACATATTAACAAAGACTAAATCCTTATTCTATTTACAGCTATACACTTATATAAGATTCCTATGTAAGGGGTGTGAGCTAGGGACAGGATAAATGGGATGTTTACTGGGCGAGGGATGGAGCTAGGGAGTAGGTCATGAAGAGAGACAGAGAGATTAGGACAAGAGAAAAAAAGATGCTCTACGGTACCTTCGTCCAGACCACAATCACAAATAGAGAGTGATCTCTGATGTGAAGTTTAGCTAAGAAAACTGGTGAGCAAACAAAACCCAAACGTAAACGAATTATAATAGACGTAGCCAGTTTATTAATATTTTTATGGCAATTGAACCATGGTCTTGTAGGGATGAATGGTTGAATAGAACCATAATATCTGCCCGTGATTTGTTTACTGGATTGCCACTGGTCGTTCCATGTTCGCAGCAGGGAAGACTTGGCTGAGGAGCGTAGATCACAGGGGAAGCATATGTCATAACTATTACAGCCATATTGAGTGGCCATTCTGGCACACGAGTCGACAGTTTCGTTTCCAGTTATTCCTGCATGACCCGGAATCCAAGCCAGAACAACTTCAAGACCGGCGACATGACAGTTGTACAGAGCTTCCTTTGCTTTTAGTAAGATGGAATGACCACGAGATTTAAATGGGGAACTTATGAGAGCTTTTAGGCATGACAATGAATCAGTAAATATTATAGTTCTATTCAACCCATGTGATTCCACATAGAAGGCTGCTTCCAAAAGGGCAACAGCCTCTCCAGTGAAAATAGAGTTGTTAGAAGGGAGTTTGTAGTTGAGTACAATTTTGTACTTCGGAATCCAAACGGCGGCACCTATAGGGGAACAAGTCTGAACTGATTTTGAGGCGTCAGTATAGATCTTGAGCCAGTCAGGCCACTTCTCTGAAGCTAGCTGTATAAATTTATGATTGGCATCAAGGTCATTCTTTTGGATACCTATGTTCAGGAGAATGTTAGGTTGGAAAGTTAAAGCATGAAAGTCTCTTTCAAATAGTGGATATAAAGAAGCCTGATAGGTTGGCAAATTTAGCTCATTGAATCTCTGAAGGGAAACAACCAGATGAGGAATTTTCTTATGGGTCCAATATGTAGAGGAAGTTATAAGTAGAAGAAGAGAATGTAGAATAGGAATCAGAGGGTGAGAGGTTCTTTCAATTATTTTAAAAAAGAACCTATCTGACAAATATTGACGACGAAGCTGAAGCGGGGGCTCCATACATTCAACTTGGAGAGCATTTATTGGAGAGCATTTCATAGCACCCGTTATAATCCGAAGACATCTAGACTGGATCCTCTCCAACCTGACCAAAGCAATCTTACTGCATGGTTCCAGAAGGAAAGTACCATAATCCAAATGGCTGCGAACTACGGCGTCATATAAAAGCCTTTGGCAAGTGGGGTGTGAACCCCATCGGACCCTGGAAAGGGCCCGAATGACGTTCAAACCCCTCTCACATTTCTCCTCCACATACGCAAGATGGGGGATCCCAGTTAATCTACAATCCAGAATGAGACCAAGAAATTTCACTGATTCCTTTATTGGGATAGATTCTTCACCTACGTGAAGGTGGATGGAAGGAACAACGAGTTTACGCGAGAATACTACTCCATTGCATTTAGGTACAGATAGAGATAAATTGTGTTCAATAAGCCATTGATTCAGATAAAACAGCGCAGAGTTCAGACGGGATTGAGCATCAGAAAAAGAGGGGGAAATGTGATATAGGGCGACGTCATCAGCGTAACAAAGAATTTTGCAGAAGGAAGTAACTGACAGTTCTAGGTCTGAGGTGTAAATATTATAAAGGATAGGACTTAGGACTGAACCTTGTGGGAGACCTTTCCAAACAGAGCGGGGAGGAAGAATATAATTATTAAAGCGGACAATTACGGAGCGAGCCATTAACATGCTGGAAATTATATTGACCAATCGCACAGGGATACTCAGCTGAAGCATTTTCTGCCTAAGTATTGGAAGTTGGACATTGTCATAGGCGGAAGAGATGTCCAAAAATATACCTACAACATGTTCATTTTTAGAAAATGCCAGTCTAACCTCAGAGGTAAAAATGCTAAGGCTATCCAGGGTACCCATACCCTTCCTGAAGCCAAATTGACTACTTGGCAGAATCCTTTTACTCTCTAAAAACCATTCCAGTCTGTTCTTAATGAGGTTTTCCATAATTTTGGCTAGCACAGATGATAAAGCGATAGGACGGTATGAAGATGAGTCTTTGGGGTCTTTGCCAGATTTTAAGATGGGGATAATAATTTGGGTTTTCCAAGAATCAGGGATTACGCACGAGTAAAAAATAGAGTTAAGGATTGTTAGAAGGAGGGATTTAGTAGAATGGGATGTATTACATATAAAAGAGTAAGGTATCCCATCTACCCCCGGGGAAGAATCACGCAAATGGTCCAGAGCACAAGTTAGTTCACTGTATGAAAATGGGTCGTTCATCCTATCATAAGGAACAGGAGAAAAAGGAAGAATTGAGTAGGAGCAACAGGCAAATTCTGGGACATAGGGAGGGGCTAATTTAGTATGGAAATCATGGAGCCAAGAGTAAGGATCGTTAGAGGTGAAGTTTTGTACTACAAGGCTTCTGCGGTAAGCTTTTATATTGTTCCAAATTATAGAAATGGGAGAACGAGGGGACAAGGACTCACAAAATTTACGCCAGCCTAATGATTTCTTTTGGGAGAGTAGTCTACTAGTACTGGCAGAGGCTTTTTTGTATTGTAGGTAGTCATTCATAGATAAGGAAGCAGCAAACTTATTTTCTAACTCTTTTCTTTTGCGAACACTGTTGGAGCACTCTGTATCCCACCAGGGAGGTGATGGAATTAGATTATGATATGAGTTTTTTAACGGTATGGATACATCAGCAGATAAGAGTAATGAAAACACAAACTTGTCATACATATCAAGGAAATTGGAAGAATTTACAAGAGGGAAAGTGGCGACACAATGGTCCAATTCAGATGAAAATTTACCCCAGTCCGCTCTAGAAGTACAATACTTTAAAAGAGGAAGCACATTGCATGGGGAGAGAGAAAATGATTGATGATAGGTGATGAGGATAGGAAAGTGATCACTGCCAAAGCTGTTTGGCAAGACTGACCAAGATATTAACGAAGCTAGAGAAGGAGAAGCAAGAGTTAAATCAGGGACACTAATGTTCTGTATAGGGGACACTCTGCGTGTAGGACTACCATCATTAAGAACACAGATGTTATTCTCATCCATCAGATCCAAGAAAGCAGAGGAATAGCTATCATTTGAAGGACAGCCCCAGAGAGTATGGTGACAATTAAAATCACCCATCACTATCACTGGAGGCGGAATGTGAGACAAGATAGTGTTAAGATTTGAAATTATGTCAACACTAGGATGGGGAATGTAAACAGACACAAAGGACAGATTCATAGCTCTCAGAGCTACAATGTGTAAGCCAGGATTATGTGTAGAAATGGGGATATGTGAAAATGTTACATTTCTGTCAATAAACAAGGCACAACCAGCCCATCCGTCATCTCTGTCATCCCGCAGACACAAGAAGCCCGGAACCCTAAATGAGGAACCAGGCCTCAGCCAAGTCTCCGAGATGGCAAAGACAACAGGCTTGTAACGATTTATTAAGTAGATAATGTCATGCTTTTAGCGTCTGATGCTTCTACAGTTCCATTGAAGGAGTTGCAGATCCATTGTTTGCATTATTCTGAGACAAGACAAATAGTAGTTGTTCCATAAGAACAGAGACATCGGACGGTAGGGAGTCTGAAAACTTTGTCAAAATATTAATGAGGGAGCGAAGAAGTAATTCAATGAGATTATCATTGGGAGTCAGAAAGGGAGCGGATCCTTGAGGAGGGTTTAGTGAACAACCATTTGGCTGTGAAGAAGTAGGTGTGCGGGTAATTTCTGAATGGGAATGGGCATCGTAGCCTTTTTGAAGAACAATTTGAGGACGGGAAGAGCGGGTCATTGTTTTTTTGTAAGAGGAAGTAGAAGGAGATTGTGAATCTTTAGTGGGAGAAAAAGAATTTAAATTAGAAGGAACCATAGAGGGTATGCGGGGACTTGAAACAACCTCAGAATATGGTCTCTTAACTTGAGGGAATCTGGTTGCGGCCTCAAGATAGCTAATGCTATCCTGCGACATCACCAGCTTAATGGCCTTTTGTCGATCATGTTCGGGACACTTAGGGTCAGTGGCTTTGTGCAGACCACGGCATAATAAACAAGAAGAATCCTTGTCTGCGACTATACAGGATTCACCTGCATGAGGCTGGGAACATTTAAAACAGCGAGGCTGAGACCTACACTGCTTTGCAATATGGCCGAAGCGGCAACAATTTTTGCACTGGATGGTTGGTAAGTTATATAGAGACACGGGAAGGGAAGTATAGAAACAAAATATTTTTTCCGGAAGAGTTTGGCCAAGAAAGGTCAGGACAACTGATTTAGACGGTGTCCACACTATTTCTCCTTCTTTTCTGAGTTTTACGTTTAGCCTTCTGGCTCTTATTACTTCTCCACAGTTAGGTGGAGTGTGTATACCGTCTAACAGTTCCTCTAAGGACCATTCAGTGGGAATGTCCCTAACTACACCCATTCGCAAAACCTGAAACCTAGGTATAAACGCATTGTATTTATTATCAAAGATCTGTAGGGTCAAAAATTTGTTGGCTGATTCAGCAGAGACAAATTCAACGCTGACTTTGTTTCTGCCTAGATTTTTTATACCTCCTTCCTTAATACCCGCTACCTTATTTTTATGAAGGAATTGAGCAAAATTCAGTATTTTAAATGTGTATCCAGAATTTGTCTCTGGTTCCTTTCGAGAAACATATACAATGAATGGACCCTTGTCGTTTTTTGAATACTCGACTTTAGAGTCAGCCTCGTAACCTGGTTTGGTGTACGTGGACTGAATCGAATCAGCCGGAGATCTTACTTTTTTTCCCTCGAAAATATCTATGTCCATTGCAGGACGCTTAAGTTGTTTAGAAGGCGGCGTGCCTCCACCCCCGTCCGGGGGTTCATCAACGCTCATTTCCATACGGAAATGAGCAATTAAAAAACTAATTACTTACTTACCGAAGATAACGGCACAGCACAGAAACAAACTATACAATAGCACAATTAAAATCTAACACTTTTGTAACTAAAACCTAAAATAACCTCTCAACCAAGCGCTGACAGTTCTTCTTATTTCTCACATCAAAAATCTATTAAATTCTTTTCTTGTTTTTTGATTGCTACATCAAATATTAATTTCGTAATCAATTCAAAGGAAAATTGACAATCCACAATAAATATTTCATTAATTTTCGCATTAATTAACAAAACTTTCAAGCTTCCCGCCAATCCAATTTTTTCAAACTTTATTCAATCTCAACAGGTGCCATAAGCTGTTGACAGTTTACCGATTAGATTGACAAAATGACAACACTTGTGAAATGTCAACATAAACACTACCACCCATTTTTACTTATAAATATACGGACAACGGATTTCTTCATACTACTCTTATGTTTTACTTATTACCTTTTAAGTAACGCAGATTGGTTTTGGTTATAATTATAAACAATAAAGACATAAAAAGATCATTACACATAGGTCTAATATTAAAAATGATAAAGTAAATGCCATGACTTCTTTCGAGAAATCAATACTCAATTTAAGTTTGTAGAATAAGAGAAATCTCAATATACATATAATAACATCTCTCAAATGATTTCACCAGTTAGTTTTTTTGTTAATATCATTGACATTTAATGACACCTTTGCAGTGCAAGAATGTGATAACTATTGAATACAAAACAGAGGGGATGTTTTGTGATTCGTGCTTAAAACACTAACTAAAGAAATTAACTTTTAGTAATTATGATTAGGTTTCCTACCTTATTAAACACGTTATCTGGAAATTCATATAAGCAAATATGTATGACCCAATTACATTTCTCGCAAGCGAAGTCAATGAAATGAACATAAGTAAATAAACATCCTTGCGTTTATAAATAAAATTTAGCAACATTGTATTAACATTGTATTAACGTGCACCATTACATCTTTTGTCCAGGGCTCAAATCCACGTCTTCTGACTTAGCAATCCGCCATACTGGTCGTCATATAAAACGTAATAAATAAATGAAATACCTGCCTATATCTATATCCTAAATCCTACATGACTATTAAAGCGAGTATTAAAAATGCAAACCATTTCAGTAGATATATAATTTCGTTTAAATATAGACTATACCCTTTCCAGCGTAAGTTTAGCTTTTTGACAGTTCACGTCCATGAAGTTTCGAAATACTTCCGCTTATTTTTCGAACAAATAATATTGTATTTCATTGACGTACCAATGTTTTTTTCGGTTACCATGGTTACTTAGTGATGGACACGCATAACGATTACCATCATTGTGAAACAAATTACAAATAATCTGTAGAATTAAATGCTATGAATAAACTTGAACTCTTCTTAATAGGTTTATAAAATGTAATATGATATTTTAGACTAGCTATAACCCGCAAATGTGTCACGATAAATTATGTATTTTAAATAATACTTACGCTAACTATAATTATAAAATTTTAAGCTATAGGCTAATTCTCTTAACATAGATAAAGAAAGAAACAATAATATAATGTAAAAGATGATGTAAGTTGATGTAAGAATCCAAATGTGTAAAATAAAGCAATTTGGAAAATCGAAAAATCGCTTACAATCGAATAGCATTACATTCGAGATACTGCTGAACGTCACTAACGTCAAGCTGTCAAATGTTGTTAAATATAGTGGAAGGGGTATAATCTATTTACATTAATTTAACAGTGACGTTTATAAGACTTTTGACTGATATCATAACAGGTTTATTCAGCGAAGTTTACTGCAATAATAGGGGCTGAGCCACAAATACGTTTAACTCTAATATGATTCTACATCTCCGAGTAGCATAAAATCAGATTATCCGTACTGGCGCGGCGTGGTGTTACGAACTAAGTATTTCTTGATTACTTGATGCTCTTGACGACCATAGATAAACATGCAGATGAGGAGGGAATTACAAAGGAAAGGTTTTTTGTAGTAGGAATAATAGTAATGATATTGATTTATATTTATTTGTTAGGTCTGTATAATGCTAAGAAATTTAAAAAAAATACATGTATTACGCTGGCGCCAGGTTGATATTGAATTTTGTGTAAAATGTTTTAGTTGTGTATTGGTTGTTCAGAGTAGGTAGACTACGACATTTTTGATATGAAATGGAGTTTCGTAGTTTCCGAGATAAAACTTGACACTTGGTCAATTCTGTCGACTCACACAATTTTATAGAGATATCCGAATGTTTTTGGTTTCTACGGTGTCTCGAGTCTGGAACAAGGGACATATTTTATTAACTTGAATTGACTTTGGAATTCGCTTGGGAGCTGCAAGCTGCAAGCTCACTTGATATAAGGAGAATAGGTAAAAATATTCTTACAACGCCCTCTAGTAATAAACTAGAATAACTACGTAGACTACATTTTATTACAACAGAACAGGAATGTAATACATTTTTTATCTATAAGAATTTTATCCCAGCACAAAGCTTTGCGTTAAGAGAAATCGAACCCGATACCTCTAGCTGTCAGTCAACAGCTTTAACCACTAGGACTTTTAATATTTTTAGAGAGTGTAGGTATTAGGTAGAATAAGAGTTTTTTTTTAAATTACCTGAAGTATTACATAATACTTCATTTTATTAATTTAGTCCGTGTAGTGGACGCACCAAAAAAGTAAGTTTTCAGTATTTCTCGTCTCGGTTTTAGCTGTAGCAAGAGTAGACTTGTTAAAAATTCTCGAAACAAATCTTTATACTAATTTACCTAGTCCACATTGTAACGGTAGGCCAACCTTCCCTTCAGGCCTGCAGGCCTCCTACAGTAGTAGGAGGCCTATCCCTGCAGAGGTACATTTAGTTTGCGTATAAAGGCGATGTAGCCAAGTAGGTATTTAGATATAAAACTGTATCAAGTTCGTTAAACATGAATATGAAATATGTTTGCATTAACGGTTCGTTGTACACGAGCACTAATACATAGATCTGTGCACGTTATCTAAATAATGCAATCTGTGCATGTATGTACTTGTGTGTTGGTATCAGGGCAGGTCGCATCGCCGCGATCGCTAACAGTATTGGTACCGGCCGCGCACCCGCGCCCCCTAACGAGGTCACTGTGCGCGCCGCAACTGGGTCAGGGCGGGTGCATCGCTCGCCGCCGACACTCGGCCACACTCGGCTGACTTCGTGCGTCTCCGTGCACGCAGGCGCGCGCCACTCATCGATCGTCGCCCACGCGGCGCAGCGCCGCTGAAGTGCTCCGCGAGTCGCGACGCGAGTCCCGGGCTTGGCCCCTCGATGATGGCGGCGTGAACGCGCGCCGCCCGCGGCCTCCGGCGGACATGCCGCGATGGCCAGAGAGGTAACCGCGACGCGACCGGCGCCCGACCGCCGCCTCCGCCCTCTTATGTAACCGGGGACCGCCGACACGCCCGGAGACATGGTTACTATCTGCCTCACGACACGCGCTTCACCTCTATCTAGCAGCATGGACGCGCCCGCATACTGACCGCTTGACCCCGCGGCTCCCGACACCCTAGCCGCGTCCAGGACGCACCATAGATTACATCTAGTATAGAGACGGGTCCTAGTGCATCGCAGTGCTATTTAGTGATGATACATGTGTATATGTAGTAAGAAATCGAGGTGGAACCTTGCCAGGTATAGCAGGAGGCTGTACGGCAGTGCCGCAGTCAGTGTCCCCCTCGCACGCGTGCCATCCTCCGTGCATCCGTCTCTCTCGCTCTGCTGTGAGGGCTGCACCAGCGACCTGCGTTATTGAACCAGCTCGTGTTCTCAGGCCCGGGATTCTGACCCCGTCTTCAACAATAAGATCGTTTTGTGTCTGATATCACAATGCTTATGTTAAAATTTGAGTGTCTTCTATACATTTATTGTGTACTCTTATCATTCTCCTACTACTCCACTCGTCATCTACAAGGATAAGGTCGATGGTATCTGTAATGAAATAATCTGAAATACGTAATTTAGTAACAGAAAGCATAGACTAGTGTTTGAGCACACCCGTAGCAGTTCGTAGCGAGCCCGTGCCATACCCCGCTACTGTAGCATTGCGTAGACCGTACCTTAGCACACCTCTATATGTATACTATATTTTATACTAATATATTTATGTAATTATTATATAATATAAGGTGTATTTTATCTAGTGCATGTTCTATATATAATTTTCTAATGTATTACATTAATATGCAACATTTATGATTCTCTAAGTGAAAATATAGAGACCAAATACCTACCTACTTATGACACAATAATGATCGGATAACTAAACCTATTTATGGTGCCACGAAAAATATTTAATTCACTAATATTTATCTCATTGGGATACAGTCGTCATTTGAATATGCTAAGCCATGTACCTACCCTTTAATATAGGCAAATCTATTTGTAGATTAAAATGTAAAATGCTTTGACATTCGTACCTACATGTAAATGTGTAGGTGTTGGTAGATATTCTAAATCTCCATTAAAACAACCTCACTAATAAAGTATTTAAGCACTATTTCATAAAAAAAACTAACCATGTTTGTATGATGACCTCTTGCTGAAGGGACCCATCACACGGGTTTTGGTTATCTAGGTCTATACCATAACTATGGGCGCTTTCACTATAGAAGAGTTCAGTTCCTTGTGAAATAACCGAATTACGATACTGAAAACTTTATGTCTAGGGTAGGCAGTCGGGTTGACTGTGGACTGGCATTGCTCACATACACATATAAACAACTTACAAGACGAGCTGCTTGCTCTACTGAAACAAAAATAATTTACTTATAAAACTAATAGTGGGCCGTAGCAGTACACCACAGCATTATCAAAAATCGTGTCTCCGTGTGGTGACGGAGTAAGAATACAATATGTCACCACCCCATCTCATTCCATGGGTGTCGCAGAAACGAACTAGGAGGGACTGGAGGGATCCGTAAATAGTATCTTTACGAAATAAAAAGAAGGAAAACTTGAAATTAAACCCTATAGATACCAATCTGTTTAGCCAGCGTGGTAATAGTAGGCCAAGTATCCCTCCGTCACTGGAGGAGCCCCGTCCCTGCTGTGGGACACTTGGGCTACTAATACCACACGGGCCAGACGGATTAGTATAGGGTTTAATTTCAAGTTTTCCTTCTTTTTATTTCGTAAAGATGATAATCACGGATAGTTCCTTAGTCACTTTTTACGACACCTATGGGATGAGATGGGGTGGTGACATATTGTATTCTTACTCCGTCACCACACAGATATATAGTACCTTATAATATAAAAATTATAAAACATTTACACGATTCTATATTAATTTCAAACTAAGGAGAGCGTATACATTCCGAAAACAGCCAACATAACCTAAATGTACCATCTTCGTGCATACAAATTTTTACACGTATAATTACGTTCTCAACTACTCCTTGCCTTTACGTCAAACACCACTTTGCCACAAAAGTCGAAATAAAAGATAACAAAGTTTGTGACACTAATTGAATCTTGTTTACCTACCTTATCGATAGCTTTGCCGTTCCATGTGGGCTAAGCGGAATAAAGTTACCTCTTTAAGTTCCGAAAAAGCCTATTATGAAAGTTATGTATAGATTATTTTTATAGATACTTAAAAGTCTACTCTGAACCCTCTTGCTCTAATAGCATTCGCATTCAGCGTTATGCTTATTGGCCTTTCAAAGACCTGTCATACTGGAAGCTCTTTCGATCAGGTGAAAATAACGCCACACTGAGTTCTTGAAAATACCTATATCAGGCTGTATTAGCATCGAAATGTTGAAACACGTATTAATTAATTATCAGTACAGTAAACTGCAGGCTTCTTCTATTGACCCAACGTGAGCTAGGCAGAATACGTCTTACGCCAAGTTAGCTACACTATTTTCTCATTATTTTATTCTTTTTTTAATGTATATTAAAAAACCCTTTTCCTTGAAATCTACATGTCAATTCTCATACCTTAAAATCGTTAAAAATTCATTAATTTATCTTTTAGTTGTCAATTTTCTCGTTGTCTCTTATTGTCACACAATAGGTTAGACAATTTGACAACTAAAAGTTAAATTAAAGAATTTTTAACGATTTTATGGTATGAGAATTGACATGTAGATTTCAATGAAAAGGGTTTTTTAATATACATTAAAAAAAGAATAAAATAAAGAGAACGATAACGATTTAAGGTACGAGAATTCACATGCTAACTAAAATGTAATCGCCGATCATCAAAAGTCAATTAATTTAATTTAATGATACGTTAAACTACTTTATTTTCTGTGTTACTCTAAAAGGCGGTTACCTAGTCTATGTCACTTCGGAGAAGAATAGATGCTAATGTCATCTTACAAGTAAATCTAAAATCGGTCAACGATCAGGTCACCAAAGCTTTGGCGAGCCTAGTTTTCATTCTTATGCTGAACCATTAAACTGTGGAACGATCTTCCGGCATAAGACCGGATAATTCTTTCAGATTAAGATAAAAAAAACGAGAAACTTAGAAATCATTAATATTAATAGAGTTCAAAGAATAAAGTCAAGGGCCTGTCGTGTGAACAAAAATCGCCATTCCAACTTAACTGAGCTCTTTGTTTGTTCGTCCATGACCGCGTTAGTCTCAGAATGGTACCACTCAACACGTCAGCCTTGTACACTAAATATAAGTGAAGTTGCGGATATCTTTCTCAAGGCTGAGCGATGGAGACAAAACTTTAATAATAATAAAATAGTTTATTGGCATAAAACAGTAACATAGGTAAACTAATATACTACAAAACATAAGTTTAAAAATATTGTGTTACAATTGATGATCCCTACCACTTAAACTAGGAATATCCTGTATCTTAAGTGGTAGTATTAGGAAATATAGTTTGTTAATATATACATGACAAATTTACTTAATTTACTATATTTTGTTTACTTAATTTACGAGGACATTATCGGTGTTGTGTTAGATTGAAGACCTTGTCAACATCCTGAGGGTGTCGTAAAAGGTGACTAAGGAACTAGCAAAGAAGGAAAATTTCACACAAACCCCAATGCCAGTCTGGTCAGCGTTGCATCCATAGGCCATGTATACATTAATACACCGAGGAGGCATGTCTCAGCCGCGGCGAATTCAATACAATACAATACAATACAATACAATTCATTTATTTGTCAAAAACACAGGTAATACATAAAATGTGAACTTAAGTAAATTAATTTGCGCTATGTTTTGTCACTCGGACATACAAATATTTAAAAAAAAAAAAAAGACATCAAATAATTACATGTCAACGTTAAATTAAGTATAAATAAATGCTTAAAACTAATAATATACAAAAAAATGTCAGTGTTAAATCATTATAATTTTTTAATTAATCAATATAATAATAATTCATGAATATGTTCAGATGTTTTACAAAATTGTCTTTTAACATACTATATTTTTATCATTTAAAAATTGATCTAGTGTGTAATAACATTTATCAAGCAGTAATGCATGTAATGATTTCTTGATTTGTTGAACATTAAGGGTCTTCATATCATTAGGCAACTTATTAAAAAATTTTAGGAGCTAAGCCAAAAAAACTTTTCTGCATGAGAGCAGTCTTACACGTTGTGTGACATAAATTATTGACATACTTAGCTCGTACGGGTAATCTTCTTACATCGGATATTTTTTCAAAGAGATGTATGTTACTTTTTACAAATAATACAGTTTCAAGAATGTACAATGATGGTAATGTTAATATTCGCAATGATTTAAAATATGGCACACAGCTATCCGTTGATTTTAAACCACACATAGACCTAATACATTTTTTCTGCATTCTAAATACAAGCTCACGATCAGTTGACTGACCCCAAAAAATGACACCAAATCTTAAAATGGAAGCTACCATTCCGTGGTACGCTGTTAATAGAGCATCAATACTCACACGTTTGCTTAATTGTGACAAAGCAAATGCAGTTTTGCTTAGTCGTTTGCACACCTGTTGTACATGAGGTTTCCATGTGAGCTGATCATCAATTGTTATGCCTAAGAACTTAGCCTCACTTACACTTTCTACTGTGTTATTGTTGTAAGCAATGTCTATATTTGGAACTTCACACCTTTGATGAAAGTGTATTATTTTTGTTTTTAATAGGTTGATAATGAGATTGTTATTATTTAACCAACTTACGATGTCAGCGAGAGAATTATTAATGTCACTTTTGTAAAGATCCGGATCATTGCATTTAACAAGACACGTACTGTCATCTGCGAAAAGCACCATACTATATGATGTACATTTTGGTAGGTCGTTAATGTATATTAAAAAAAGGAGCGGACCTAAAACACTCCCCTGAGGAACGCCATATTTTAATGGTTGAGGAAATGATGTAATTTTTTCCTCTATTTTACTTTTTAAACAGATTCTAGAAATTTCAGTACACTGTGTCCTATTGCTTAAATACGATTCTAGAAGCTTATAGCAAGTACCTGTTATACCGTAGCCATGTAATTTATTCAGTAGAATTTGGTGGTCCACATAATCAAAGGCCCTAGTCATATCAGCAAAAATGGCGCAGATAGGAGTCCTATTGTCTACACTAGATATTACACCTGATAGAAGATCATAGATGGCCATGTTTATTGTTATATTTTTCCTGAAACCCTTTTGCTCTTTACAGAATAGATTATGTCTAGAAAAAAAACTATATAAAGAATTATATATTACCTTCTCAAAGACTTTTGAAAAGACAGGTATCTTTGCAATTGGACGATAGTTTTTTATATCAGTTTTATCGTCTTTTTTAAAAAGCGGTTTCACGATTACTTTTTTTAGACTTTCAGGATACACACCTTCTTTTATGCTTAAGTTTATAATATATGACAATGGTAGTGCTATTATTTCTCTAACAAATTTGACGACCTTAGTGCATACACCGTCATATCCTATCGTGTTAGTATTTTTTAAATGGTTAATTATTAGTATGATGTCATTGTTATGAACCGGCTGCATGAATAGTGATTGTAATGTCATATTATTATAATTATTAGTCAAAGTTTTTTTATTATTAGTATTATTTACAACGTCATTAACAAAATAGTTATTAAACTCACTCGCGATATCTATGGCCTTCGTTAATTCTATATTATTTCTCTTTATAACCATAATTTGTTCAGGTGGAGAATGCATTTTTGATTTATTGATTATTTGCCATGTAGCTTTTGATTTATTTTCTGATGAGCTAATAAAGTGATCATTTTGAGATTTCTGGGTCAATTTAATTATCTTTCTGTATAAAGATGTATATTTTTTAAAGTTAGTTCTATTTTCACAGGTAGGATTTAATCTATATTTCCACAATAACCGCCTTTGATTCCGGCTACACTTTTTTATTCCGCGTGATACCCATTTAGTTTTTACATTTGTTTTTAATGTAATTGTTTTTTTCGGAAAGCATAGATTATAAAGAAGAGTGAAATCAGCCATAAAATTATCATAAGCTTTGTTAGTATCACTTGTGGCAAAAACGTTTTGAAACGATAGGCACTGTAAATAGTTTTTAAATCTTATTAAATTTTCTTTAGAAATATCATGGCGTACAATTTTCCAATAATCTAGTTTACAGGTTTTTTTAATTGGCACTGTAAGTAACTGTGAGGTATGGTCTGAGAGTAGAAGATCAATAACTTCAGATTTACATTCTTTTTCAAGGAATGTTATGATGATCTATATTAAATAGGTATACCTAGATGTAACCAGATGTAACATAATCACAGCTGCTGAGGTCACAAGTTCGAATCCAATTATTTCTGCGATCCACTTAGTATCGCTAGCCTTATTGAACATTATGTCCATTAATTCTAGGTACGTACATAGTTAAATTTCCCGTGATATTAATTATTTTACCTTGGGGATTAGCATATTTCGTTCAACGTTTTGCTGATAAATCCTGACATTCCATAAACAGATTTTTGTCTAAACATACGATCTGAACAAGTGACTATTACCGCGACGTGATCCCCTAGCGGAAATAAAGGGAAACAGTTAACGGTCTTATCATTTTGATTTTATTATCATTTGTCAACATCTTCCAATTTGTGGACGGATATTGTGATGATTATCAACGTTCCCAAACTTCTAAATAAAGGAAAAACGATAAAAGAGCATATGCCTACATATATACCCGTGCTATACTTACTCGTATATTATGAATCGAGACTATTATTATGAGTCTAGCCTTGTTACATAAATCAAAAATATTTAATATAATAAAATAAAAGAGATTTTACTTCTATTTTTTTAAATTATGTAAGTGTAGTCTGTTCATAAAAATAATAACAATAAAAAAAAACATCACACTATAATTTTGAATTTGGAATCGCTCATTCTTTTGATATTTTTCTTTTACTTTTTTTATTTTTCGCGCCAATCTGTGTTACAAATATTCGAGCATTAAGTTCCTGTTTTAGCCACAAAACCTATTTAAATTAGTGTTTTGGTTTTTATCACTTCGCATTAAGTCATAACACTTCGGACTCCGGCAGAATTGTCGACATCGGCATAGTTTGGCGTATATAAAAAAGAAGAAGAAAATAATACAAATGTTTTTTTATTTTTTATCAAAATTATGTAAATAAAAATATAGAAGTAAATAATGTAAATAGGTATATAGTTTGTGGAATTAAAATGGAACCGGGTGATGGAACAAAATTACTGTCATAGTACCTATTACAAAGTAGGTAAGTATGAAGCCAAATGTTTTTTAACTCTCCATCATACGATTAGTTCTTTATACTTACTTGCTTACATTAGTTAATTTTTATTCCATTATCTCTGACCCTGCATAGGCAGACCAACCTGTAAAATGTTAAAGGCAATCGGAATTAGTTCGGGTTCTTTGTTTTTTATTTTACCAAGCCATATTTAAAAGTACAAAGTAAGTTCCTCTATTTGTGAGAAGTGTGTCAGATTTTTCCACGTAATTTTCGTGTCCAGTTCGACCGCGCGGCCATAGCGTTTTTTTTTAAAAAAAACCATGTCAATTTTTTGTAAAAATTTGTAGAAGTTGATTCCCAAAACCATAAATTTGTCAAAGATACGGTTAAAAAGTTATAAGGGTTTAAACATGGCCGCGCCATTGAAACGCGGCGAACCGCGCGGCCACTGAGATCTTTAAAACTAAGCCTTGTAGAGACCTGAAATTTACGCAAATGCAAGATTTAATTTGTAAAAAATTTGTAAAAATATAAAAAAAATACTCAGGTTTATAGTTTAAGAGCTATAACACTAAAACCGAATGGCCGCGCCATTGAAACGGTGGAGAAAACGCTATCGCCTGTATCTCGCTGAAAAAAAATCGCAGAGGTGTGTAGTTTATTGTAATTACCCAGATTTGAATTTGTCGAAACTAGGAAAAATACAACAAAAATTCCTAGGTTTATATTTCAGGAGCTATAAGACTAAAACGATATGGCCACGCCATCGAAACGGTGAATAAAACGTTATTTCGCCTGTATCTCGCTGAAAAAGCATCGCAGAGGTCTGGAGTTTTTTGTAATACCTAGATTTTAATTTGTCAAAACTAGTAAAAATACAATAAAAATTCTTAAGGTTATATTTCAGAAGCTGTAGAACATTATCAGTATGTGGTGCGATAGGGTGACCATGTCTTATTGTTTACAGAATACTTTCTACTTATTGTTACAGAAATTATAATTCAAGGATTCTAAATAAAATTAAAATGAAACCATAAATATAAAAACAATTATGTTTATTGCTTGAAAAGTCAATAATACAGTTACAGTCCGCGTGGACTTACGAAAAACTAGCCCTAAGATTGGTTTAAATGACGCAACTCCGCCCCTAAGCTATGTGATTAGTAATGCACACTATTGCATCTCACACGCGCCACCCCCGCGCGCCTCCGCAGGTCAGTGCGACGCGTACAGCCGTTAGTACTTATTATTCTGTGGTACAGCGACGTAAGCGTAAGAGTTTCGTTATCAGTGTGTCGTTGTGATGTTAACACGATAAAAAAGTGATCTACTGATTATTAAAATGTTCAGTTCGTGTGTAATTACGATTAAGTGTTGTACTGTGGTGTAACGTCAGTTCGGTAAATTATGTAAACAATTTAGCAGAAGTGATTAAGGTATGTTGCATTTAAATATTTTATGATTATGTTAGAGCTCTCTCTTTATTTGTATGGATGACCGTGTAGTTAAGATATTTTACTATGAAATATTTACAATCTTATGTATATGAACTTATATGAAATACTAAAAACTATCTAATAACTAACAAAAATAATAATAATATATAATGTTTGCCCTGCAGTGGGACAATAATAGGCTGGATTATTATTATTTAATGTTTTATTAAATCATATAGGTAATTAGAACTTTACTTAGAACATTAATCAAAATGATTGTAAATCATTTTGATTCCACATTTTTAAATAAGTACAATCATAACTAGCAGGGATGTAGATATATGTTTTTACTTTAAGCGTAATATTATATGAATGGAAAAATTACTAAAAAAACTAAAGTCAATCATTTGAAAGATATACACTTCCAAAGTCGTAAAATGAGCCCCCCCCCCCGCCTCTAACTTTTGAAATAATAAAGTTGGAAAAAAAAATTGATGTAAATGTCAATAAAAACTTTCAATGAAAACTGGTTTGAACAAGATACAATCATAAGTTTTTGAGATATAGCACAATTTCAAAAACCGCACACGTTACTTTGTAATTCATACAAACACTATGAAAAACAAAGTTAAGAGCAAAACTTTGCTTGTTACTACGGAACACTTCATGGGCGAGTCCGACTCGTACTTCCCCAGTTTTTTTTTGTAACTCCACTGGTAAAATCTCTCTTCCTTTTCCTCTCACTCATTATTTTTTACAAAACCAGAAGTACAATATTATTATTATTTGTTGTATTACAATTTAAAAATACACCATTAAAATAAATAAAATAATTTCTGTAACAATAAGTAGAAAGTATTCTGTAAACAATAAGACATGGTCACCCTATCGCACCACATACTGATAATGTTCTACAGCTTCTGAAATATAACCTTAAGAATTTTTATTGTATTTTTACTAGTTTTGACAAATTAAAATCTAGGTATTACAAAAAACTCCAGACCTCTGCGATGCTTTTTCAGCGAGATACAGGCGAAATAACGTTTTATTCACCGTTTCGATGGCGTGGCCATATCGTTTTAGTCTTATAGCTCCTGAAATATAAACCTAGGAATTTTTGTTGTATTTTTCCTAGTTTCGACAAATTCAAATCTGGGTAATTACAATAAACTACACACCTCTGCGATTTTTTTTCAGCGAGATACAGGCGATAGCGTTTTCTCCACCGTTTCAATGGCGCGGCCATTCGGTTTTAGTGTTATAGCTCTTAAACTATAAACCTGAGTATTTTTTTTATATTTTTACAAATTTTTTACAAATTAAATCTTGCATTTGCGTAAATTTCAGGTCTCTACAAGGCTTAGTTTTAAAGATCTCAGTGGCCGCGCGGTTCGCCGCGTTTCAATGGCGCGGCCATGTTTAAACCCTTATAACTTTTTAACCGTATCTTTGACAAATTTATGGTTTTGGGAATCAACTTCTACAAATTTTTACAAAAAATTGACATGGTTTTTTTTAAAAAAAAACGCTATGGCCGCGCGGTCGAACTGGACACTAATTTTCGTACGAAATAATCAAAGTACCTAGTGGAAGACATCATTTTGTAGAAGTACTGTACTGTACCTACCAAAACCAAAGAAGTATTGAGCCACTTATAATTTTCGATATTCAAAACAATTTCTTAAGTAAAATCAGATTTAAAGCATTAGTGTGAAAATTTTACTTTGTTTATGTAAAGAGTAGAGTAGTTAGAGAAACTACAGGTCTATGAGACTTAACAGCGTATATTTAAGGTAGGTTAGGTTAGGTTAGTTCTCAAAGCACTTGCCTGTGCTCTGCCATTTTCCCTGTGTGCCATTTTTTTACGATGAGATGAGCGGTATCTGCTAAGGCATACAAATTTTTCCCACTATCACGTCCCTGGCCAGGCTTAGTACAAAAATAATGTTTAGTTTTCCTTCTAACCTTTTCAACGATGTGTGGTACTTTTTTCTGAATTAAATTTTACGCCACTCATAGGATAAGATGAATTGGTGATACCATATCTTTTCACCACATTAAGACTAATTGAACCACAAAAACATTAATGAAATAAAACAATATAATTTATCCTTCGACATTCTAAATATAGTACAAAATATTAAGACTCAGTTTGTAGAAGCTGTGGGAGAGTAAGAACACAATTGAAGTTGAATAACGATATGTATCTATTTTTAGTACTAATCAATTGTATGAGACTAAGGCAGATATACAGACAGACTGTTTTATTACGTTTTGGTTTAAATATGTGTGGGTTTGTAAGGTTTAATGAGTTGTAGATGAGTAAGAGAAATTTTATTGTAACACAACTCATAAATGTTGTGTTCTTTTATCGAAACATTTTCCAAAAAAAAAAAACAGAGAAACTAAATGATGCAGCTTAATATAGGATTCGAGCCTAAGTTTTTACCTAAAAAGGAACCTTATGAAAAAGTACCACAAATTCCTTAGAGTAGTCCACCTAAGCTTTATATTCTGACTTGTCAATGGACAATGCAATGGCAGAGATTTCATAAACTAATCGTATCAAACATTTGCTACACAGTGCCGTCTAAGGGTCGTAGCAAATATATCAAAACGTAAACGGATCGGCACCGCCTAGCCTTTTACCTCGGTGTCAAACGTCAAAAATCCGATTACGTTACGATTCCGATTAGTGTGTTGCAATAAGGAGTTTCATACAAATAATAATGAACGGCTCGAGTTGATACGGTGACGACCCGTTTACGTTTCCTTATAATGTGCTACGAGCCTAATACATCTAACAGTAAACATTGTTTCGTGATATTTGGTTAACTTTTTTCATCGCATTAAGATGACAGATAAGCAACCCCACCTGACGGTAAGGAGTAACCACTGCATAATGACGTCAGCAAGCGCAGGCTCACCACAGTCACTGCCTACCCTTTTTTTTTAATTTTTAAGTGTGAAGCCAAGCCTAACGCGATCCACTCACACTTGGGCCAGGCAAGCAGGTGTGTCGGAGTACCGAAAGATAAAAAACACGGGGAACCTACTTAAATCCCCAGTGTTCCTTTCCCACCAATAGGTCTTAGGCGCCCCCCAGAGACAACTGCATTACTCGAACCCTTCAACTGATAGATTACCATTTGTTATAGCAAACCTAAGCTTTGTCGGGTTATGCTCCATAGTCCCTGTGGTTTATACCACCAGTAGTAGGACGGGTAAAACTGGTATGCTCCATGGTTCCATGGTACAGTGGAGCATAAGTTTACAAATGTTAATTTCCACTGTTTTACTGATGTTATGATGCATGCACACGAGTGTGGTGACGGAGTAAGAATATAGTGTGTCACCACCCCATCTCATCCCATGGGTGTCGTAAAAACCGCCTAAGGGACTTTCCGTGAATATTATCTTTACGTGATAAAAAGAAGGAAAACTTGAAATTAAACCCTATACCAATCCGTCTGGCCAGCGTGGTATTAGTAGGCCAAGTATCCCTCCGTCACGGGAGAAGGTCCGTCCCTGCAGTGGGACATTAGTGGGCTGTTATGATGATGCACACGAGTGACACTTTTCAGTATCGCAAGCACCAACCCATTTATGGTTTAGTTACTGTCGATCATGCTATGGTAAGAATTATTTAATTTTTATCATCATTAATCTTACGCATAAAATATCTTCAGCTGAACACTTTTGTGATAGTCCAGCCAAGCTTCAAATTAAACCGATGCGATATCGATGATTATAATCTATTTAATGTCAGAGATAAATTTCATCGTTATTTGATAAAAGTTATGAAAGTATTTTCATTTCGTTACAGTATGACGTAAGAATATTCTTATACTATTGATATTGGAAAGGTCAAATTTCGTGATTATGTATCTGTTTGTCACTTCTACAGGCTTAAACTATTGAACATGTATTTTTCTCATAATTTGGATTGGTTTTCGAAACCCACACAGATATAATGTACTTGTACTTTTTAAACAAATTCAAAAAGCAGAAAAAGTTTTCAATTCGTTTGTCTATTTTGTTTATGTATTACGAACGAGTAGTTACTAAGAAAGGTTGACTACCTAATTAAAGACATGTCGCCAGGTGGCTATCTGTATCAGTTTCAGACTTCTTCAAGTAGGTAAAGGCTCGAGGTATTTTGGAAATAAATAGGCATAACTCTATTAAGTTACATTTTATAATCTCTTTTCTTATTGAATTACAAATAAAGGTACTTAAACAGCACTAGTACACGGACACTATAGCAGTCCGTCACACTATATCCAGGATCGACCACCAGCCTCACGGGTTCGGTGGTTTCTTCCCGTTTTTATGACGTTCTGCTAGAATGACGACTCCTGTCATTCTCGTCCGAACATTTTGAATGTTTGTTTCATAATTCAATACGAACGTTCCTCCTTTAACGTTATCCAATAAAAAGGTTAGATTGTTTCACGGCGCCAGGGATGCGCCTTCAGACATGTTATTTTGTTTTAAAAAGTATGAACAAGTTAGTTCTTTGCTCAAAATTGGTTTAGTCATTTGGTTGTTTTTAAAAATAAATATTATAGATCTTACTGCGAGAATATTATTTAACTACCTAATGTTTCTCTGCAATTTAAGCATTAAAAGCTTTGAAAAGTCAATGGAAATCTTGCCACCGCAATTGTTGCTTTCCTATGATGTAAAAACATGATATTTTTAGAATTTAAAATTCTCCTCCGAGAAGCACTAATCTTTGCAGTCGTATATTTAGTAAATTGTCAAGACGACATGTAGGTGACTCTACTAGGGTCATGTTTCCTAAGAAACCTTCCAAAACACAACATACACCACGTCCCCTGCTCATATCATTCTTATTCGTACTCTAAGAGCTCATACTACATACTTTCACAAACATTTCACCTCTTATTAAATACTAGGTAGACATATACGTGTTAAAATAACGTCGAGAAACTCTAATAATGCTTGATCTTGTAAAAATAAACGTATTCTTACGTCTCCTTGAGTTTTCACCTTAGCTCGTTTGTCACTTGGTGGGGAGGGTGGGGTTGAAAGGCATAAAGTGTCTCAGTTTATGACAAGATGAGTTTTTGTTAATTTGTCCAATTGTTAGAATTAAATGTTTGAATGTTTTGTGATTATAGTGAATTTTCTATGTGTTTCAAATTATTTCCAGGTATTTTAAAAATTAATTTTTAATGAAAAAAAGAAACGGAAGCAGATCCGTAGCAGTTTATTCCGATAAGTCAATTGTAGAGAGATCGTCTGGGATAATAGTGCTTCTTCTTCTTTAAGAAGATTCCATCTATCAAAGAAGCGATTGATAGTGAGAGGGAGAGGACTCAATCCTGCCTCTCAACCCGCAGTACTGGGTGTTATTAAAGGGCATCAAGAAACGACCTCCAGCCGCCGTGAGGGCCTGCGGGCGACGAACTCTGCAAACTTTGCCACCGTCAATGACTTTCCAGGCCTTAGAGGACGGCGGTGACAAGTGACACATATTTATGTGCTAAATGTGCAACTAATGTTTGAACCCTAATCTGAACCCTTAACCTAAATGTCTCGTCCTAAGCACGAGACATAACCAAACCATATGAGCTGACAACCTCTGTGGCGTAGTGGTTATATATAACATGAATGCTACGCAGAGGTGTTGGGTTCGATTTCGATCTTAGTTCATGAACAATATAAAACAAATAATTATAATAATTGTGTAATAACTAAAGAACGAACGTCCAATTACCTTGGTGGTGCGGCGGACGCCAGTTCGAAATCTAGGTAGGACAAGTCCTTAAGCAATCCAGAAACTATTGCTCTGAGTGTGAGTGTTCATCAGTCCACCTTGTAAGGGGTCTACCCACCCTGCGTCTTTTGGTGCATCATAACAGCACATTAATGTCCCACTGCAGGGACGGGCCTCCTCCCGTGATGGAGGGATACTTGGAATACTAATACCACGCTGGCTCGCAGTTTACACCTTGCTTGGTCGTATACCTCTCTCATCCATCGGTATCCCGCTGTCCGAACTAGGTCGTCGGTATTTTTACTTATTTAATCTTAATACAATAGTTTTATAATTTTCTTTGTCTCTTTACTAGAGCTAATTAAAAAGCTAAAGCCACAGATAATGTAAAAGACATTCAGAACGTACAATAGACAAAGGTAATCTCTGACAAACTGACTCGTACCTAAATATTTTTTTCAAATTAAACTATTTTATTTTGTGAAGGTTATAAAATGTTAAATGGCCTACAGCAGGGACGGGCTTCCTACGTTACTTTATCTATTAACACGCTGGCTAGCTGATAATAATAATAATATTTATGGTAGTTTACTTCCTCTATGTCATTGGAGGTCGTCAATTTCTACCTCATTTTTTTTAAATTCTGTTCTCATAGTTACTATAGTCTATTTAAACGGACTTGCTTTAAAACGTAAACATATATGGCGTCGTGTCAACCACAGACTAAAGACTTTAGTCTTTGATCTTTGAGAAATGTATAGGAATCAAGGACAAAATTTAGTTATAAACCTATTTATACCCCTTCCAGCGTAAGTTTAGCTTTTTGACAGTTCACGTCCATGAAGTTTCGTAATACTTTTGCTTATTTTTCGAACAAATTATATTGTATTTCATGGACGTACCCATGTTTTTTTCAGTTACCATGGTTACTTAGTGATGTACACTCATAACGATTACCACCATTATGAAACAAGTTACAAATAATCGGTAGAAATAAATGCTATGAATAAACCTGAACTCTTCTTAATACGTTTATAAAATGTAATATGATATTTTAGATTAGCTAAAACCCGCGAATGTGTCGCGGTAAATTATGTATTTTAAATAATACCTAAGCTAACTATAATTTTATCATTTTAAGCTATAGGCTAATTCTCTTAACATAGAAGAAAGAAACAATAATAAAATGATAGTGTAAGTTGATGTAAGGATCCAAATGTGTAAAATAAGGTAATTTGAAAAATCGCGAAATCGCTTACAATCGAATGGCATTACATTCGAGATACTGCTGAACGTCACTAACGTCAATCTGTCAAATGTTGTTAAATATAGTGGAAGGGGTATAATAACTCAGACCAAATAAAAATATATATAAAAAAATTGGTCAAAAATTTTTTTTATACTAATCAAATTACACTCCCTCACACAATCGGTAAAGCCCGAACGTTTTATAAGCCAATAACTTGTAATTTAGGTCTACGAGAGCGCGTAGCACCGTAACCCTCGTAGCTCTCTCGTAGCTATCTCGTAGACGTGTGGAATTTATAAAGTATTGAACACAAGGTATTGTACGTTGGTATTGTACTACTTTAGTTATATACACAGGGTGTTCTTTAAAGGTTTTAAAACGTGACATGATACAAAAACCTTTAAAAACAGCTATTTTTCTATTTACATGGTTTTCAACTTTATTTTAGTAACGGATGAATCATTGTAAAATATAAAAAAAATATATCTTAACTCTTGTTATGTAATCTGTTACTACTTGCTCTAATAGGATTTATGAAAGAGGTTTAAAAGGTAATACTAAACTTCTATACGTATTATTCTAAACTGAAGGTTTTTTCGACGACTTTGTTTGTTTTTGCTTAGTAAAGGAATGTACTTCCTTTACTAAGCAAAAACAAACCATTACCGTTACCGTTTTAACGCAAGGTAAATTTTACCTTGCGTTAAAATTTATAAAGGGAAAACTTTTGTATGTGTGTCGGTTTGTTACTTCTTACATCCTAAACGACACGGCTTATTAAAGAAAGATTATTAATTTATTAATTATTTTATGCTTATTTGTAAACTTTCCCTAACTCGATTTTTACGACACCTATGAGATAAGGTGGTATAGTAACACCATACATTCCTATTGCGTTCCTAAAAGGAGACGTCGCCGTAGTTAGTATTCATCACAATTTTATCTATAAGAGAAACCTTTTTTTAAATACTTAATCGGGCTCCAATCAGTGGACCACAGCAAAAAAAAGCAGTAGCAGGCCATTTTGTATGCTATTACATTGCGTTTACCTTTATAAATGTAGTTTCTACTAAATATTATTATTATTGTGACCCAACTGTGGTAAAGTGTTTCGTGGCGTAGCGATAACGAAGAGGTCTCAAGTTTAGTTCCAACTTAAAGCAAATTAAATAGTTTATTTAATTAAGTATTCATCTTAAAACTAACTGTATGTATGTAATAAAAGTAGCTTTTTTAAACAAAATAAAACATCAGATTTGTCTTTAGCCATTTTACCACAAGTGTCGTAAGACGACTTGAGGTGCACATGTACCATTTCTACGAAAAAAATACACAATACCTCATTTTAATACACTTATCACGTTCGAATGTAGTAAATCAGCAGATACCTGCAATGAGCACACATAAACCTACAACACACGAACATTATATAAAGCCTACATTACTCGTATCTAAACATTTCAATCTCAAAGTAAAAGAAAATTCGTTTCAAAAGTGCATCGCACGGTATCGCTAATTTCAACATCTTACAGCATCAAGAGATTACGCTCGCCCGCGCTGCACTGCGGGGCCCGGGACTGGGGCACGAGGGGGAAGCGGGGGGAGAGCGAGCGGGGCGAGCGGTACGAGCGAGCGGGGGGAGCGAGGGGGCGGGGCGTCGCGACCCGGTCACGAGTCAAGCCCAGTGCGGCCGCGGCGCTCCGCCGGCGCGCAATGCGCCCACAAACACCTTAAACATAACCTCTATTCGTACTCAGAGAATATCTTAAACTACTAAATAATTATTACAAAGTACTATCTACCTTATATAAAATTATTTTATTAATATATTTTATTTTTAATATATTATTCGTATTTGTGGTGTGCTGTAAAGTGTTTTGACGTTTCGTGTGCTTGTGCTCGGAAAGATGATAGTCGAAATTCAGGAGGTAGGTCTCTTAGAATAGTGATAAACTATTTTATTATTTATTGAGCTCCTTTTCTTCGACATTTTACATTTTGAAATCGGAGGATGGCAACGTTTTCTAAAACAATCAAAATACAATATTTCATTTGACATAACATCGATTGCTTTACATTGGAAAATCTCGATTAAATTTCTAATATCTCATTCCATTATTCCTCATATTATCATAATTTTGAAAGTATGTAAACTAGTCAAAGTGTTAAGAAGAAAGTTTTTTAATGATTGTAAAGTTGAGAAGTCCCAGTCTAGATTAAAGATCGTGCAGGGCGGCGATGTCAGTGGGTCAACGCACAGTGCGTGAGGTAGCGGTGTGCGGGGGGGTGACGGAGAGGGGGTGAGGGGCGTGTCGTGTGCGGGGCGAGGGGGCGAGAGGGGGGGGGTGTAAGGTGGAGGTCGGTCGGGCGTTGCACCGCTGCAGCCAGTGCAGGCGCTACGGACGCCCGCTACGCCGTAGCCCCTCACGGGCGTAGCGTTACTATTCCATTTTGTATGACATAGTTTTAGATAAATTAATGGATGATTTTTATATTATTGTACTGTATGAAAGAACATAATATTATGACTATATATGGTATGTATGAAAGGGGACAGATGATTTAAAGAATTACATAATTTCTTAGAAAAAAATAATTCATAGTCAAACTTTTTTGAACTAAGACTAATAAAGGTGAAATTTCCGTGCGAGATAATTGATAGTTTATATTGAAATTGGATATTTTCTAATTCCAGGAGGTCAGAGGAAAGAGGCCTTTCAAGATATGGGACAGTTCTCGGAACGTGAGGAAGGGATTGGTGGTCACTAGTTTTGAGGAGTTATTACATAGAGGTCAGTAAATATATATAATTATATTTTATTTGTATTTGTGTCTGTTTGTTTTGTGTGTCACCATCTCATCAGATCCTGTGACTTAAAGTAAATGTAAGGAAAAGACAACGTATTGATATATCTTTGTAAGAAAAGAAGAAACTAAACTCTATGCTAATTTAACATAGTAATAAAAAATTAAAAGATAAAATGTAATGAAGGTATGTCTGCAGTGATACTTGAAGAAAATGAAAAACGTCTAGTCATTGCACTCTTTACAGCCACTCCAGCTGATCATCATAACAGCCCATTACTGTCCCACTGCAGGGACAGGCCTCCTCCTATGACGGCCCCTCCGTCCGGCGATACTTGCCCTAATAAGTCACCACTCCATCTCATCCCATGAGTGTCGTAAAAACCGACTAAGGGACTATCCGTGAATATTATCTTTACAAAATAAAAAGAAGGAAAACTTTAAATTAAATCTATACCAATCCGTCTGGTCAGCGTGTTATTAGCCAACTATACCTCTGTCATGGAAGGAGGGCCGTCCCTGCAGTCGGACATTAATGGGCTGCTATGAATCAAGCTTAGCGTTGCGGAAACCTTTAGAGATATAAAATTAACGTTCACAAGGGACAACCAACCAATCAATTTGTGGATCACATACATAACTAGTCCGACTGCCGCATACACGGCTGCTGCGCTAATAAAACAAGCTATGAATACTGAACTCGATTACTTACTTTAAGTAACTGAACGACGACCTCTATGGCGTAGTGGTTGTATGGTACATATTGCTACGCAGAGGTCTTGGGTTCAATTCCCGCTCAATGCAAATCTTTGTGTGCATGTACATGATTGTTTGCATTGTTCTGGGTGTTTTCTGTGTATAAAATGTATGTATTTACAAAAAAAAAAGTATTTAAGTATGTTTATCCGTTGTCTAGTACCCATAGTACAAGCTCTGCTTAGTTTGGAACCAGATGGCGTAGTGTGAATGTGTGAGGAATATTTATTTTATTTTTTTAAGTTGCATCCATGTGATACGTGTTATAAACCTTGCTTTGGTATGCAAATCCTTCTATCACTTTGAGGAAGTTTAACGTATACCGCTACCTTGAATTTCTATCAAAAAGCCCCACCTATCGATGTTTATTACCAAACTTTAATGTTTAAATTAAAGACAATGTTTTATTTTGTTTCGACATACTTTTAACTATCACCATTCTTTACACTATTTGAATATAAAAACGTGTCAGGCAAAGTATAGCCACTGCTGAAGTAGGCCTTTCCTCACCTATTCCTTACACTTTCACAATACGCTATCTAGTCCTAAACTAAGAAGAGCTTGTACAAGACAACGGATATACATACATTTTTTTTTGTAAATACTTACATAATAGGTGTTTTCTATGTTTTATATAAACAGTACAGACACAATGCTTTTATATAGGATATAAAACGGTCTCATTGATAGCAGCGAACTTATTAACAAACTAAATTTTTGAACACCCTTACACTTACCTAGAAAGTGCTCATACAACCTTTTTGCAATACCCGTAGCAAAATCAAATCTCGGGTATTTTGCTGCTGTACCAGACTCTTTCGACAATATAACTCCCTCTCCAAAACCAATGAATTAGATCTCAGCTTACCTATATTAAAATTTAAGACTATGCTTAAAAATATAATCTCTCAGACACAATTGTAAATATATTTTTGTATATACATTTATTAGTTTGTTTTTCTTTCTTATTTTCAAATTATTCAAAATTAATTGTTAATAGGATATTATAATATTATTTTAATTTGGTGTTGTTGTTGTGTTATCATATTTAAAGGATTTAACTTAAAGTTTTCATGTAGATTTCAACTTTTAATTTAATTTTTTAATTTTTATATTGCCAATGTTTGTTTTTATTTTAGTTTGTCATTATTTTAGTTTGTTTTTTAGAGTACAGTACGTCGATCTATAGAACGAGAGGTTAAAGAAAACAAAAATAAACATCGTAATACGAGAGTACCAAAACGTTAACGTAAAATTAATAAATTGTACACAAAATATAAAAAAACCGTAATGCTCAATAAGCCGTGTTTGGGTCAACCATGTTAGCCGCGCGGCTGCACCCGCCTGACCTGGTTCAGGGGGCAGTTAACTGACCACAGTCTAGTGTCAACCAGTGAGCGTTTACATCGTTTTTAACCTTGTTACAGTTTATGAAGTTTAATGCAATTATAAATATTATTTGGAAAATCAGATGGTTACTTAGTAAATAAAAACTACTTATGTTAAAATATACGTCGTATATGCGCCCTTCTCCAGGAGGGTGTACTACTTATGAAGCACTAGCGGCCCATCCCGGCTTCGCACGGGCATTATTTTCCCGCTTTTCTGTTCAAATTTTTCCTGAATTTTCTTTGCTATAAACCTCACATAGCCCAAGACATTTCCAACGAATGCAAAACCGTGGAAATCGGTTCGTTCGTTCTGGAGTTATAGCGTCAGGAAGGAAAACCCGACTTATTTTTACATAATACATAGAATAATCAATGTGTATGACAATCTTCGTTTTCTTCGTACGATCTGAGACATTATTTGAATCTTTACATCAAATCTTTATCAGCAAGTATTGATTCAAAAGAAATTAGTTAAATAGGTAGTCGCGCTATTAATTTCATCAAAATATGTCGAATCTGAACTTGTCTAGTTTAACAGATACGCTAAAGAAAAACGGATTTGCGCGGACTTGACCAAGCAAAGCTATGCAAAACTTTTCAGCAGTTGAGAAAAACGCTTAGCTACCAGTTCAATTTTAAAGCATATTTTTTAAGCTTTTTTATCTTCGTCCTCAGAATATTACACTCGCAAAACATTATATTAGCAAAACATCAGTAATATCCATGTATGGACAAAGTAGAATTAACTCAAGTTGTGCAGGTATCCCTGTCTTAATGTCAATGGCCATTACGGTATGCAGCTATTAAACAAAAGGCCACGGTTTCTAACTCAACTTTTAAACTCAATTCAGCTTTTAGTGCGATCCACAGATTCGGGTCTATTAATTAAGTTGTGCGTACAATATACTTACCCCCTTACTCATAAACGCCTCTTAAATTTAATCACTGTTTAGCGAAATTTTTATTAGTAAAATCAACCTTATACCAAACAAAACCGTAAGAATTTAAGCTAATCAATTAACCAAAATTTAAGAGGCGTTTATGATTAAGAGGGTTAGAAACTAATTATATTTAGGTACTTATAGGATATATAGGATGGATGTTAATTCTAGGAACTGCTTATATTGTGATACCAACTATTCTACTGATATTGCCTGCCTCCTCCTTCGGGGATGGAGTTATAACTACCCTACTTATGCTACGCTGGCCATTTATCATAGGATTTTACTCCAAGTTATGTTTTGTTGGAGATAATATCGGTGAACTCTACCTTCGACCGCCAAATTCTATTAACACAAACTTGCAGCAATTATTATTTCAGAACTACCTATCAGTGGTTTTATAGGTTGAAATTGTAAAAAAAAACTGATGATAAGGTTTTTCGTGAGCGACTTTTGCTAACGATTAATAGATTACAGTAACTGCATCAGGTGGACTGTATGTTTGATGTTTTTAATAGCAAAACAAGAATGTATTAATAAATTGAATAACATTCGTTCGACAGGAAAGGAGAAGCTGTCAGTAGGTGCGAGCGAGCCGGTGCGCCTGGTCCTAGAGAGCGACGGCACGCAGGTTGAGGACGGCGAGTACTGGCGCACGCTTCCACCCAACACAGTGCTTCTGCTGCTGCGGCAGGGCGAGCGATGGTACCCTACAGGAGTCGACGTCATCAAGGCTGGTCAGTATCTACAATAATAACGCATTCTAGGAGATTTACAGTGTATTTTATATTGTCATCATATCCTCCAATGGTCGTCCACTGCTGTAAAGACGGCCTCCTCCAATTCTGCCTTGCGCGGTTCTGTGCCTCCTTCATTCATCAGTTTCCCACCGTTCTAACAACAACACACCCTGCAACTTCTAGTACGTGTACGCCATTCTAGAACTATGTCTTCGTTACCATTAACCACCACCTTAATCGGCGAAAGCTAAGTCGGTTACACTGGTTCTCCTGCTTATCTTCCCATTTCTGATTCGATCACCAACATAGGTTACTCCATATTTATATCTACTAGCTGTTATCAGGTCTCTGGCTTATGATAGTTATGTTGTGTTCTTATTTTCTCATAGTGATTACTTTGACTAATTGTAAGCAATCATTATAGGTTTTAAGTTATTCCCGTTTTGTAGGTATTGAAAGTTTCTTGGTGACATTGATAATATTAAGGTACCGTTTTTATACCAGCCATGGACATGGTCAAGGGTTCGAATTCCACGAAAGCGAATTATTTGTGCGATCTACAAATTATCACCATGAATGAGGTGACCTGGTCAATAACACATCTCCCCCTCTAACTTTTTAACTGCATGCTGACAGTACGTTTTTCGTCTTTCATCCGCATCTTCAAAGGTTTTAAACATAGGTTTTGCCTTTTATGACTTTTGATGTCATATTTTTCACTTTTTTAACCCATCCAAGTTTTCCCTGTAAGCATAACTGGTCAAATATCTTTTCAAATAGCTCCAAAACTCTAAGGTTCCAAAAACCCCCTGCAGCGTAGTTGTATAAAAAGGTCTCTCTAAATATATGTTCATATAATTTCCAGCAATATCGGCAATACCAAAAATAGTGTGCGAAACGATCCACGCCCTCGAGTTGCACGATGAGACGCCTTCATGGAAGATCATGGACAACAAGGGGCGCGTCACAGTGGTGTTGCACTGGGACCAGCGGCCGGGCGCGTCGCCGGGCGCGCGCTCTCCCTCGCGCCAGGCCAAGCCGGACCGGCGGCCCTCGCTCGTCATCCAGACGTCGCTGGAGCGCGCGCAGCCGCCGCCGCCGCACATCACCGTCGTGAACCACGACGAGCCCGGCCCGGCGCCGCGCCGCCACCACCCCGCCGGCGCCGGCGCCGTGCACGTGCACACGGCCGAGTGCCGCGCCACCTCCCCCGCGCCGCCGCACGCGCGCCCCCCGCCGGACGAGTGCGACTTCCACTGCTGCGCGCTGCACGAGGAGGGGCGCCGCATCGCCGTGCACAAGAGCGTGGCCACGTCGCCCATACAGGACGCGCAGCCCCGCGCCTCGCCGCAGGGCCGCCCCAAGGGACACGTGCGCTTCCTCGACGCGGAGTCGGCGCGCCGCGGCGACAGAGACTCCTCCGAGAGCGAGACCGAGAACACTCTCGTCGAAGACGAAGCGGTCACTTCCGAAAAATTTCTTTTACTCATAGATCAGCTCAGCGTCGATCAAAAACGGCATCTCACCATTAAGGACATCGGAATCATCCTCGAGAGGCTGAGCTCGAAGATCCTCGACGTGGAGAGACTCGACCGAGAGTCGGAGTCGGACGACTGCTACAACTGGACGATAAAGGCGACGATAAGAGGAGACGCGCTGAGGGAGCTCGGCGTCATCTACAACGGTAACTACTACGCGATCAGCGAGCACCCCGGCTACCGGGAGGAGAACGAGGAGGCCGGGGACGAGGGGGAGGAAGAAGAAGAAGAAGATCGTCTCTGATCCGGCCTGTGCGGCGCCGCCGTGCCCGCCGCCGTGCGCCACGCCCTGTGCCGCGTCGCCGCGCGCTGAGCCGCACCCGCGCCGCACGCGCGCCGCACCACGCCCGCCACACACACGCACGTCACACGCACGCGCTAAGCAATATTCGTTACTAAGGTCCCGCCGCACACCTCGGCGGGACGCACCGCGACTACGGGAGCCCGAGCGGCTCTGATCGTACGAACCGATCGACATTGCACTGTCGCAGTGAACTATTAGAGACTTATATTTGAAATTCGTGGCGCCCCAGCTCCGCACAGACACCTGGAGCCCCCGGGGCGCGCTCTAGGTAATAATAGCGGAATTATTGTAAGTAAAACTGACTTCCTATCGATATCTAAGATGATTACTTAAGTGTGAGCCGGTCGCGTGACGGCGGGCTCGCTCGTCGCACCGCCTCGTGTGTTATACTCGTTATGTATGCGTCACCGGAACACAACAGCAGCACTGTCATCCAGATTATTGTCAATGTTCGTTAGATAAATAATAAATATTAGAGGCGTGCGCTCGGCGCCGCCGCTCTACATTCGTATCGCATTCGGTTCCACACGCGTTCATTCAAGTTGGCCTAATATTGGGTAATAAGTTTCTGTTCCGACACATGATCATTCAGTAGACGATGTCTAAATGTTTAACACCACAGTGTATAAGACTCAAATACAATAAAACGTAGAGGTGTAGATCGGTCTGACGAGAAGTAACGTTTGCTCATGAATTCAAGTCAAATATGTGTATGAATGTCGAGAGTGTAGAGGAAGCGAGCGGTGTTGTGCGTCGCTCGCTCACATCTGAATGTTTGTGTCACTTGATCACGCGCCGTCCGATAACGACACGTACTTAGATATACACCCGAGTGTACTCAACGTATACATTAAGAGTGTATATTTAAGTGTACATGAGGGTAGACACACTTTTGTGTATATGATATAACGGCGGTCGCGTTGCTCGTCGGTAGAGCAATAGTTACCAGAACATAGCTATGACGATGTCTGAGAGAGAGCACGTAAACATTATATTAATAGATATATTAAATTATTATAATTAATAAAAAAATTGAATGTTATAAAAGAGGTTGTAATTAAATACGAATATACCGAGGCATAATGTCACCATGCTGTATGGGTATTGGTAGTTGATAAGTTGATTCTTGTATTTATTAGCTATATGGTATCGTAGTATTACTATATAATGTTTTTAATTTTTGTATAGTACGGAGTACGTGACGATCACGCATTAATGTATATTATAAAACAAAAACAAAAAATGGTGTTTAATAAGTTTTACAACCTTGCGGGGTCTCATAAATTGTATAGTTATTTAAGGAAATAATATTAAGTATTATTATTATATATTATTATTGACAAAATACATGATTACCTACACTTGTGGTGAGGTAATATTTAGTTTACGTCACTGGCGTGTTTCGTTTTTGTAAAGGTAGAGGGCGCGCGTCGGCAGTTGGTCACTTTGAACGTATTATACTCAACTTTACATTAATATTATCGTAATTAGACTGACTGTGACAACGTACTAAAACATTTTTTCTAAAAAAAAATAACTATCAATGAATTGTCCCCTACTGCTGATGCGATCTCTACCCGAATTATATAATATATTATAATATTGTTTTTTTGTCTTACGGTTCATGAATTCTGCGTTACAAGGGAAATCCTTGTTTTACAATTTCTCTAAAGTCAAAATATTTATATAAAAATATGTATGAACCCATATTCATGAACCGAAATTAAATTTTGATGTTTTGGTACATAAATGGATATTATATTATTTTAAAGTTTGATATTGTGACTTGTCCTAAAGTTACTTAATTTTCAATTTACTATCGCTATTAAAAGATTAGGCGAAACTAAGTTTCGTTAAAAAAGGTTTCATAAATAAGTGGCCGGTATCGAAGTGGCAATTACCTTCATGTGACCTGGTATCTTTTATCTCACTTAATGTGAATGGTGGAGAGAGAAGACGCTGGGGTATCCTGATATTATGTCAATGTTATTTTGTACAAATGTGACAACATCCATGTCAATCCCCAGTGATGTTGGGAAGTGGTTCTGATCTGATTCTAAAGTCATTCTAACCCAAATACAATATCATCGATGTATGAAAGGCTGCGGTTTCCTTACTCGTCTATAATGCCAAAACTATATAGGTTAGGCATACGCTGCGACAAACTTTATAAAGTTTGACAATTTACTTAATTAATATTTGTGCCAAAATTGAGAATGTACCTCTATATGTGATTTAGGCAGCTATTTAATTATAGGTAAGTTTTAATTTAGTATTGGAACAGTAAATAAACACAATGGTTTGGTATCTAAAATAAATACGAGTGGTAAAAATACTCCTAAACTTAGTTCATCAATCACTAGTAGAACGGTAGATCAATAAAAAGACGCTTGAATATGCACGGTATAAAAGTTATCTACGGAAATGTTTGTGATGGTTTGTTCGAAATTAATATCTAGTTTGTGGTATTTACTATCTGGACTGCCATAATCGGTAGGCTAAGGAAATAATAAAGCTCTATGAATCAACAATTTTGGCGCCAAAAAAGAAAAACATTGTGCTGTCTATGGTAGGTAAGTTCATCTCACAAATGAATTATAATAGTTAGTTATTTATATTTGTGTCGACAGCGTATTGCCAGCCGATACTTTCAGAAACATGTGAATTTCATTACTTATAATATATTTTGTGTTCTTCCTAGTTAATTTAATAAAGATGATGATGAGTCTTTGGTGTTACGGTCCGTTACGCACAGTATTATATATATTTAAACATTCCGTTTTAATATTGTTATGTGTATAGAGGTAAAAATTATTGTAAAAAAATGGTTTGTGACGCGTTTGATTCGCGATTAAATTTGGGTGATGGGATTAAGTAGCACAGCTGTATACAATATTACTGAGGACATTTTGATGTATGTGGACGTGTTTTATAAATGAAAATTTTCTGGGTATTGCAGCTGTGTTGCTTATGTTACGATCGTTAAGTTAAATATTGTTGCATGTCCTGTCAACAGTGGCATTTCAGTTATCAGCGATTTAATTACTCTTATTATTAATGTTACCATCACTTTTTATGCGAAATAGAGATAAAGAACGAAAGTTTTTTTTTAGCTGTGAAATCCAAGGATACTTGAAATCACATCAATGAATTAAATAATAATAGCAGTAATTAAATGTCAGATAACTGAGTGCAGCGCACTAGTTGCATAGTGGTGCGCTAATAATTCCATGACTGAGATTATATTAAGGTATCAACTTTCTTTCGCATCGCATTTACGACTAAACTGGTGGACAACAATGTCCCAACATTTAGTTTTAAGTGCGTTAACAGTGTGCTGTGACAACGACATAACAATATTCACAGTGACTGGGGCACAATGACAGTGATTCTTACAAAAGTTACTTTGTAACATTTTAAAACAGTATTGATATTTGTCGAATTATCATAGAAGAATCATTTCCTTTCCCCCAGTCATCCCTACCCAAATTATATTTGATTCAAATTATACATACCTACATAACGATTAGATAACTACTAATATATAAACGGTAAACCGAACTTTCGAAAAAACTATTTGTTTTCGTACCTCGTTTTTATAGGCGTATAAAATAGTGACGTCTTTATTTTTAACGTCGAATAATAAGATGAGTATTGATTTGTAACATTTGCGTGTAAATGAAAATTAAAATAAAAGTTACGTACAACTGTTATTGGTGTACCTAATAATACACAAATCAAAAAAGGAAGCAGATTGATGGCATTGACATTTGAAAAGGCTAAAAAAAACACAGGAAAAGGTGCATTTTAAAAATGGAATTGAATTAACAGGTTTATAATAATTATGTATGATAAACAGTTACAAGTCAGTACGCAACTTATAAGCTATTATGCAAATGCAAAAATACGTAAAATATTGAATATTAGACTCATACACTTATAGCACTTAGGGGATTTGTTTCAACGTTACGTGCCAAACCGTTCTATTATATTATATAACTAATACACGTCATTTTGTTAAAAACAACGTAAAATATTGCAGTAGAATGACTGCTCACAATTTTCACATAGATATTACTGTGACTGCAGCGTTGCTTTTTACATTATGACGTCCATAAACAAATGCTAGAATATGAAACGTCAAAAATTAAATGTCAAAAATGTCAACATGACAAGTTTCATTTTATTGTTACAATACAAAAAGGCTGTATACAATGTTCATAATGTGCCAAATTATGTTTTAGTATTGTTATTTATGGCACGTACGACATTTTTAACCATTTAAACTTTATATTAAAACATGCGTGGAACAGTTTTAGAATATTAATCGTACTTAATGATCCATCTATACTCTATGCTATACAGGTACTAAATAAAAAGCAAAAATATAGTAAATTGTTACTTACACTGTTATTCGAAAAAGTGCATTTTATGAATAATTAATAAAAAATGTTCGCTGTCAAACACATTCAGTTAGTTGCACTATTCTGGATAACTTAACATCGACAAGGATAATTTTATAAGTAAATACTGTAAACATATGTTTTAATATAAAGTTAATAACCACGATTATTCAGGACACAACCATCTTGTACGTTAACCGAAAATGTTTATTTTTATATTAATTCTGAACGTGAGGCAGTTAACGGCTTATGTTCGTACTAACCCAACAAAACTTCACTGCCACTAATTTAAAAATAAAAATATTGGAAACGATTTTGTAGTTTTTTATTTATTTATTTATTTATTTGTTTATTAGCACAGCCACATCATATATATTATTACATGTACAAGAAACCTTACATTATAAATATATCTGATATATATGACAGTTACGGTATGCATAACATTGGCCAGATAGATAGATAATGAGAGCTTATTGAGTTAATATTCTATACAATATTTTAAAAAGTTTTAAAATAATAAAAAAATTTAAAGAACCATATTAGACACACCTATGTACATTACATTAGAGTTGCAAAAACTCACAGATTTAAAGAAAGTAATTTTGACAATTTGTTTTTAAATGTATCATACGAGTCATTAAAGATGTCAATGTCGGGCTCGCGAGTTTTTTTTTTTTTTTTTTTTTCTTTATTTATGAGTTTTAGTCCTTGCAGACTACGTCACTCCATTTGATCAACATGACATAATATATACACATACATCAAATAACAAAAAATAATTAAACACTTAAAGAACGTCGACGCATGCCAATTACAACAATCTTATATATTGCGTTGACTGCCTCAGAAAGAGGGTAAGCCAAGGCAACATTACAGTTAACAGAATCTTTTACATACACAATATCATTAAATTCAACTCTTATGTTTTCGTTTCGAACACACTCCACTATAATGTGTAATGGATCTTCTACAATGCCGCACTCGGAACAAAGGGGCGACGCAACTTTTTTCATTAAATAAGCAAATTTATTAAGAGGAATGTGTCCGGAACGTAATCTAAATGCAGTAACCAAGGTGTTTCTTTTCAAAGGACATTCATTAAACCAAGGGGTCTTCCTAGGCTCGCTCTATACCGTCTTATACCATATACCCTTTTCCAGCGATCGTTCATCAAAATGTACCTTCCATAGATTATAACAATGTTCTCTTATCAGAAAAACACAATCACTAAAAAAAGGCATAGGATCTAAGGACACGCCATCGTCACAGGCTTGCCTCGCCAATACGTCTGCTTCTTCGTTACCATTTAAACCAATGTGTGACGGAATCCATTGTAAAATAACTGTTTTAGACATTCCAATTAACTCAACAATGACTTTAATTATGTCATATGCAACCGGAGTTCCTCTTCCGTAAGAGGTACACCTAGCCACCTGTTGTAGGGCGCTTTTAGAGTCGGTTAAAATAATTAATTTATTAACTTCTATCGATTTCATATACACCAAGGCTTTATATATAGATATTAACTCTAAAGATGTTATACAAATATTTTGTGTTACTTTAAATTTAAAGTTATGATTAGTTTGGGGATCATAAAATGCACCACTAGTGGTACTTTTTTTAGATCCGTCGGTATATATTTTATAGTAATCTGTATAGTTGCTGGTAAGATAGGAAGAACAGTATTGGCGAAGCAAATCTGTGTCGTACTCTTTCTTAGCACAAGATATGTTGGTTACATTATATTTTATAATATTATTAAGATCATACCAGTTGATCCAATAATCTAAAGAGAACATGCCTAAAACTTGTTGTGAATCAATATTTATAGTATTAAATTTAGAATGAATTGTAATAAGAGTAGGAATTTTTTTACGTCGCCAGTATTTTCGTGAAACAAGTAAGTTAAGCTCTTGTATCACGTTGATAGTAGGATTTGTAGCTAAGGATCTTGATTTAAGCCAAAATTTACCTGCGAGAAATATACGTCGAATTTGTAAAGGTTTAATGCATAATTCACTCTCCATAACATGAATAGGAGTAGTTCTAACAAAACCACCTACTATCCGCATTGCCTCATTCTGAACCTTATCTAATTTAAATAATTTTGATTTACATGCACTATCGTAAAGAAAACTACCGTAATCCAAGCGACTCCTAATTATCGAAATATATAGTCGTCTCAAATGTTTAGGGTGAACACCCCATCCAGGACCTGCTAGTACTTTTAAGACGTTCAAATATTTCAGTGATTTTTCATATAGTTCATTGATGTGTTTATTCCATCCCAGAGAGCAGTCTAGCCACATACCTAAATATTTCACGTTGGGAACTTCTTGTATAAGTATATTATTAATTGATACAGAGCAATTCATTCTATTAATACCTTTTTTAAATACACAAACACTGCTTTTGACGGTGAAATACTCAATCCTAAATTTCCTAATGATTCAACTACAAAATTTAATGAACTCTGTAAAGAATTGCTAGCCTCTTCTAGATGTTTTTTTGATGTATACAATGCAAAGTCATCTGCGTACTGAGAAATGAAAACCCTGGTCACTGAGTTACAAATATTATATGTAGCAATGTTAAATAATAATGGCGAAAGTGGGTCGCCTTGGGCTAGACCTTGCGCAGTAGTTCGACTAATAAAACTATGATCCTGTTTAATTTTTAAATTTCTTTCAGTAAGAAAGTTCCACAGATAGTTACATATATTGGAGCCTGATCCAATTTGATCTAATATACCTAACAAGGAGTTTATATTTATATTATTATATGCATTATCTACGTCCAAGAAACACGCTACAGTAACTAAATCTTTTGAGAAACCTGATTGAATCCTTGTTACTAAACGTGTGAGACTATCCAAACTAGACTTCGTTTTCCTAAATCCTACTGTTTCTTCGGAAAACAAACCTTGTTTTTCGCAGAACCACTCTAACCTTCTATTTAAAATTGTATGAAATATTTTACAGACACATGACATCAAACTAATAGGACGGATAGATGTTAACAGGTTGGGATCGCGTCCTGGCTTAGGGATTGGAACGATACAAACATCTCTCCACTGTGAGGGAGTAAAACCCGTGGACAAACATATATTATACAAGTGGAGTAATACTCTCTTGCCTACAGTAGGCAAGTTTTTTATCATAGAAAATGATATTTCATCACATCCCGGAGCTGTATCACTAGTTTTAATACAAGATTCTAATTCGTTCATAGTAATTTGTGATTCTAACAAATCATTATGAGAAGTAAATATTGGTTTAAGGGGTAAAACATATAAGGGGCACAAACCTTTCAATAGCGACTCACTTTTTGTCGGATCTATGAATAAATGTTGGGTTCTGTTTCCTTTCACCCATTTCATTTTACTCCACATTTCACTCGCAGAAGACACTTCGTCTAGACTGTCACAAAATTTTTGCCAACCCTTTTTAGCTGCTTTCTTTATAAGTTTTTGAGAATCTTTAACACAAGTATTTAAAGTTATTAAGTTTGAAGGTGTAGGGTTTTTTCTAAAATTCGATAAGGCTAGTCTTCTTTTAGCTACTGAATGAGACAGCTCAGCATTCCAATATGGTTTAGGGGTGAATTTATTGCTAGGGTTTAAACTGTATTTTATACTAGGAATGGTATCATTTGCCGCTAAATTTATAGACTTAATAAAATTATTGTATAAACTTTGAGGTTCATCTGAAGTACTAAAATAAGCTAGTTTGTATTTTAGGTTAGTTTTATAAGAATTCCAATCGGCTAGTCTGAAATTACGCTTCTTTCCATAACATGGATAGCAGCTGTATGTATAAGAAATATTTATAACAAGATGGTCACTGCCCAGAGACTCGTTTGTGACTCGCCAGTTAAAGTTACAAGCTATGTCTGTAGAGACAAATGAAACATCAGGTGAACTTTGTTGCAAGGACCCTGCTACTAACTTAATACGAGTATGACTGCCATCATTTAACGAAATTACATTACAATCGCTTATAGCATCGTATATTTGAGAACCCTTTACATCTGTTTTGTACGACCATGTAAAATGATGAGCATTAAAATCTCCCAAGAATAAGGTTCTGTTACTAAATTGAGAAAATAGCATATCCCAGTCATTTCGCCGTGTAGATACCCACTGTGGACAATATACTGCAATAATATTATTAATATCTATACAATTGTAAACTGTGACTTGACAAATCTGAATGTCTTTATTTGGATGAGAGAAATAACAAGAATTCGCCTGGATAGAATTATGGATAACTATACAAATACCGCCGTACCCGTCTCCTCTGTCTGCTCTAAATATTTTATAATTTTGAAGTTTAAAATTACTATTAGGTTCCAACCAGGTTTCACATACAACCGCAATATGAATTTTATTTTGAATTAATAATTGTTCAAACTCCAAACGTTTCGGCCTTATACTTTGTGCGTTCCACTGAATTATATTAATTTTGTTATTATCCATTAAAACAATTTAAAACCATATCTAATATTTTTTTACATAAAGGCATATCAGTAAATTTATTCATTAAAGTAGATAAAACCCATTCTATACAATCACTTAATATTAATTTAATTTTTTCAGCCCAATCATAACTCTTATTTACTATTATTTGTATAATGTTATTAATTAACGATTGAAACGACCTTACTTTATTAGACCTCGAATCCGGACTGGACTGTTTATTATGTTTTCTTTTCTCGCCAATATTGATATGGGAATCAGTAGTACCAGGTATGCTCCTCCCATCATCACTACTACCATCGTCACAGGCTGCGTTTTGCACTTGAAACGGCCGACGCGGCTCCAAATTCTCCGCCTCATTAGTAATATTGGGTTTATCTGCGACTGTTGACGTTTTACTATTTCTTTTACTAGTTGTTTCTATATCTGACTCTGATGATGAATTAAGCTGGAACGTTAACTCTTTAGATGGATTACAGTGTTTCCTTTTTAATGTCTTGGTATTATTATGCTTAATATTTGTATATTTGTGTGTCTTAGCCGTAATTTCTGCGTACGATAAAGGACTCGACACTTCATTATGTGATATTATCGGCCCCCTGTTATCATTAACGCTAACAGTGCCATAGCTTGGATTATGTATTGGTGGTGGTGAGTATGGAGGTATATACATAGTTAAGGCACGCCTGTATGTACAATTAAATTCAGACATTAAGCTTCTTATTCTTTTTTCTTTAATAAATGCTGGACATGTTTTATCTAGGGACAAATGATTTCCCTTGCAATTAACACATTTAAAGGTAGTTTTTTCACAGTTCTCGTGGTCTTGTCCACACTTTAGACAAATAATTTTTATAGAAGGACAGAACTTTAATGGATGACCGAAGCGCCAACATCGGGAACACTGTGTAACAGGGAATATAAAAGGTTCAACTTTTACACGTAGGTATATGAATCATTTTTATATATTCAGGCCGGGAACTTCCTTTAAAACATATTCTCACTGATTCAGTTGGTATCCAATTTTTATCGGGTCCTCTCCTGTTCTGTCTCATAACCGAAATAATATTACAATCATTACCATTTTTAATAGAAGATAATAATTCATCGTCTGATAGTTCCACGTCTATATCTCTTATAATACCATACGACATTCCTACTTCCCACGTCTTATACATTTTCCATCCTTTTTCTTTAAACAACTGACTGGATATTAATTTTTCTGACATGGATATATTCTCAAATGTTGCAATTGTTTTATACGCATTTACATATTTAATACGATTGATACCCGATATGTTCGCCTCTTGAAATAATTTTGCTAAGGCAAATTGCTTTGGTAACTTTTCATTATGTGAAATACAGATATCAATTTTTTCATTTTTACGTCTTTTCTCACCTGTGCATAAAAACCACTGCTCTTCCTTCTGCTTATGTATGTTCTGACTTTGTATAATATCTTCTTCTTCCATGCTGCTACCATCCAATTCCGTATTTTCCATAATATACATCACTCCTTGGTTATCATTTCCACTTTCGCTCATTTTCTATACAAACAAAAGGTCGCGCGAGCGCGCCTTTTACAACCGAAAATATGTACAACTAGCTGCTGTGCCCGCGACTTCGTTCGCGTGGCGGATGTTACTTACTTCGCAATTCGATTTAATACTGAAAAATCGTTTTTAAACCTTATAACAAACAGATATACCTACACACGAATTGTAAAATTAACGAACGAACCAAAACCTTTTCAAAAACAGATCTTTACAAAGGCAGATCTATGAAGACTGTGTCTAAACTTATACTGAAAGACATGAGCGAACGTCATTCTTTCAAGTAAAATCTTAATACCGCGATTCTGAAAATGACGTCACAGGCACAATGCCATCTGTTGTCAAATTTGTAAGTTAAAATAAATGACATCGCTTTTTTCATCATAACAGCCCATTAATGTCTCACTGCAAGGACGCGCCTCCTCCCGTGACGGAGGGATACTTGGCCTACTAATACCACGTTGGCCAGTCGGATTGGTATAGGGTTTAATTTCAAGTTTTCCTTCATTTTTATTTCGTAAAGATAATATTCACCGATAGTCCCTTAGTCGGTTTTACGCCACCCATGGGATGAGATGGGGAGGTGACATATTGTATTCTTGCTCCGTCACCACACGGATAATCGCTAATTAATTATGAATGAATACATTTGCACGCCACGTTATGGTGCGGCAGAATTACCTGCCTCGGTGGCGCGGCGGTCGCATTACATGGCTGGCGTGCATGAGGTCGCGGGTTCGATTCCCATGGAGGACAATTGTGATACACAAACTATTGTCCTTAGTCTGGATGTTCTTTGTGTCCGTTAAATTGATATTTTTAAAGGCTAGTGTGAAGACTTATAATAATTGATATTACACATACGATTCATGGTTAATTTTATTAACATTTAAAAGGAATAACTTATTAATAGCACTTAATAATAAAATAGTTATATATTATTTAAAAACTCATTTATTTTATGATTACTACTGGTAACGCCATCTCGTGAACAAAAGAAACGAAATTTAAATTCATTCAACATTGAACCAAATCCATTTTTCATGACCCCTGATTTGTATTGGACTGTTCTAATAAAGAGATCTAGCGACATCTCGAGTATTACTTATCCGATTCCGATTGTTTTATTATAGTATAGATAGATACCTACTTTAAACTTAATACCTAAAAACTTCGTATCTATGTATTTTAATATCTAAAGCTCGCTTATTCCGAGAAGAGTCAATAAGAACCACGTCCGTTCGCATTAAGAGTCAATGTGAATGAAATTATATAGATGCACCGGTTGGCCGTTTCGGACGTTAAACAAAAATCAACCGTACTGCCGTACTCATACTGGCGCGGCGACATTTGGAAATTTTCTTTCATCTAAATCTTGTGTGTTTATAAACCGATTTCTATAAAAAAAAAATTATGAATAAGGTATTAAAGTGTACTTTTGAAATATGGGAGTTTGAAAAAGATATGTCTATGCAAATTACAATATATTTATGTATTTAATACACTTTGAAGAAAACCCTAACGATTAAACAGGTTATTGTGACTAATATATAAAAGATAGATATATACTATTCAGGACTTTTTTGTTCATCGTTTGAAGACCATTATTTTTGTAATACATATTTTTGGCGTATGATCAACGTATGCGATGATAAGAGCTCGAACGCGCTTTTTTTCAACCGACTTGCTTCAAATTTTTTGCCACTGCTCAGCTCCTATGTGTCTTAGCGTTATGTTATACAGCCTATAACCTGCCCGGGAGTATGGACTACAATTGTACCAAGTTTGGTTAAAATGCCTTCAGTAGTTTTTGACCCATGCGTGCACATACAGACAGACAGACAGACAGACAGACAGACAGACAGACAGACAGACAAAAAATTTATTGATTGCATTTTTGGCATTAGTATCGATCACCATTCATCCTCCAATATTAATTTTTAACATATATTCAATGTACAGAATTGATCTCTCTACAGTTTTATTATAAGTATAGATATTCGTAATTATAATTGTCTGGAATTTACACAAACGACTTTTTCACTATTAAAATCCGAGCACTAAATGTATATCAATAACTTATTTATCGAAAACTCACAAAAATTATTATTTTAAACAAAAAATAATTCCCGCCATTTTTACACATCTTGACACTCAAAGGTCATTCTGCCGAAATGTGGGGCTCGCGAGTTTGGATCATGTTGTATTGATCAAGAATTCTATAACTTGGTGACTGCCGGCCTAGGTTGGTTCTACAGAATGGTGCATGAAAAGATCTAGTAATTGCATGTCGGGGATATGCGTGAGGAATGGCAAGACAAACTTTCTCTAATAGGCAGCTACATTGTATTTTATTATTAATCAATTTATGTAAGAAGGAAAGGTCGGTGATACATCTGCGACTGTCAAGACTGGTCATATTAAATTTAATTAAACGTAACTCGTACGAGCTTCTGTGGGAAAAACCAATACAAGAGTATGCAAGACTTCTGGTAAACGCTCTTTGAATACTTTCAATCCTTTGTGAGCTCACAGCATAGTAAGGTGACCATATGATACTAGCGTATTCCAGATTGCTACGTACAAGTGTGTTATACAGAAGCAATTTGGTGTCAAGTTTCTTGAAGCCCACAACATTTCTTCTTAGAAAAACCAAGCATTTGAGCAGCTTTTGTAACCGCTTGGTCAATGTGAGCTTTGAAGGTCAGACGTGTATCCATTGTAACACCCAGGTCACGAATTTCAGCGACCTCTGTCAGGTAAGCTCCTTCAATCTCGTACCTCGAAGCAAGTGGCTGTGCTTTTCGGGTATACTTAATATGATAGCATTTGTTGATGTTTAGTGTCATATCATTTACATGGCACCAACGCACGATTTCACTAAGGTCATCCTGGACTAGTTTAGAATCACTGGTTGATTTAATTGTTCTGTATATTTTGAGGTCATCAGCAAATAGGGACATTTTACAATGCTTAATAGAAAAACTTATATCATTGATGAATACAAGGAATAGCAAAGGACCTAAGTGAGACCCTTGGGGTACGCCAGATATAGCACGGTAAACTTGCGATTCATATCCATTGACAGCTACTTTTAGAGGTCTATCTTGTAAGTACGATTTAAACCAATCCAGCAATGAACCTCCCACACCATGAGCATACAATTTTTTTAATAAAATTGCATGATTCACCCTGTCAAAGGCGCTACTGAAATCAGTGTATACAGCATCTATCTGACACCCGGCATCGACCTCACGCGATACGTTCGAGACAAAGTCTACCAAGTTAGTCAGAACTGATCGACCGCTTCTAAATCCGTGCTGATGATCAGAAAGACTACCATTTACCAAAATTGCGATTGATGGATACACCAAAGACTCAAATAATTTTGAGAAGCACGATAGAATGGATATAGGACGGTAATTTTTCGCATCAGTCTGATCCCCTTTTTTAAACACTAGCTGATGCCCGTGAATTCGTTCACGAAAAAAATGTACAAAGGTTTACCATTTCCATCAAGAAAAGTTTGTACTATGGGTAGGCAACAGATAAACATACATAAATACTTTACTTTTTTTGTATCATACATATTATACATAGAAAACACTCAGACCAATGCAAACAATCATGTTCATGCACACAAAGATTTGCATTGAGCGGAATCGAACCCGAGACTTCTGCGTAGCAGCCATGTAATATACCGACTGCGCCAAAGAGGTCGACAACTCTATAAAAAGGCCTTGGAAGTGACCTAACGACTGTGTCACTACAATGACAACTGGACAACTGCGCCTAAGTGCCCTCCGAAGCACAAAGATGCTCGGATGAAATACCAGTGAGTTGCTTAACGACTGTTATCGTTTCTAAATCAGTTATCCCAACTTGCTGTGAGTGGCTGCCAAGCAAAAAACATAAATCAAATCATTTATTAAATTTACAAATGGTCTTAAATTATGATTATTAAAATCTAATTACATGATTGTGTGCTATATAGTTTAGTATGCCTGTACTAGGATTAATCCTGTGTTACAGGTGTTCTAAGTGCTAATTATTTCCATATTAGGTAATTATTTAATCTTATCGCTTTCTCTATACATTACTTTTTAAATTAATATCTATAATTAAATTAAAAAAAAATAAAAAAAAGAAAAATAAAAAAGAAGTTTCTTTGCACCCTAAAAAAGAAGCACTATACCCTTTCCACTATATTTAACGACATTTGACAGGTTGACGTTAGTGACGTTCAGCAGTATCTCGAATGTAATGCCATTCGATTGTAAGCGATTTCGTGATTTTTCAAATTACTTTATTTTACACATTTGGATCCTTACATCAACTTACATTATCATTTTATTACTGTTTCTTTCTTTATCTATGTTAAGAGAATTAGCCTATAGCTTAAAATGATAAAGTTATAGTTAGCTTAGGTATTATTTAAAATACATAATTTATCGTGACACACTCGCGGGTTATAGCTAATCTAAAATATCATATTACATTTTATAAACGTATTAAGAAGAGTTCCGGTTTATTCATAGCATTTATTTCTACCGATTATTTGTAATTTGTTTCATAATGGGGGTAATCGTTATGAGTGTCCATCACTAAGTAACCATGGTAACTGAAAAAAACATGGGTACGTCCATGAAATACAATATTATTTGTTTGAAAAATAAGCAGAAATATTACGAAACTTCATGGACGTGAACTGTCAAAAAGCTAAACTTACGTTGGAAGGGGTATAGTTGTTTTTCTTATCATCATTATCTGCCTATAATAGAAATATCCCTTTCGGGGAGTAATGACCAAGGTGCTAAAATGACCGTAGTGCTTAAAAGTACAAAGTGCTAAAATGACCAATATCATAATGACCAATTGTACAATCGTCCATGATACCAAAGTGCTAAAATGACCGTAGTGCTTAAAAGACCAAACTGCTAAAATGACCATAGCGCTAAAATGTAATAATATTTAAAAAAAATTGTAGTCTTAAAATTAATATTTATTTAGTTCTAATTAAACTTATATTCATTATAATTGCACAAGAAAGTAATCATCATTATTCATTTAAAAATAAAATTATACTTATTTCTTTTTAATACTGAAATGCTAGATTCTAGTATTTCAGTTTTATATACACAATTTTTTTTAGAAATGAAATTGCTGAAATTTTGTTTCTTGCTAAATCACTTAAAAGATTTTTAAATCATAAAAATTACATAAGATTTTTATATCATAAAATATATAAAAATTATATTCTTGTTACGCCTCTTTTTTCTCTGGATTACACAAAATGCATTTTATTTTATAGTCATAATGCTTATATTCTTTTATTAAGCATTTAATCCCAATATATTACTTTACTCTATGCATTTAATGAACAAAAATATATTGGGAGAACGAGGAATCCTCGAATTTAATCTTCTGTGGAATCTTTCCACAGGGTTAGTAGTTTTATGCTTATCGATAGCACAGCTTATAAGTTATAATGTTTTCTAGCATTGGGTTTTGATGTACAAAATATTTTTTAAAGTCCACATCATTACATTCTGGGGTAATATTTTGAATGGATGCCCATGCTTCTCTTGTGTATTCCGCAGGTAGTAAAGGTAGTAAAGAATCTTGTAAAAATTCTCTATCATCTCTCGTCTCGTTGAGTTTAAGCTCTTTACTCTTTCGCCATATTGCATCATTATAATGATGGTAGCATCCCGATACAGATACCCCTGGATACACCTTGAGAGCTGCGTTGATTTGAGCCTGCTCAAAATCGCATTTGAATTGGGTTATAGAAACTTTTAGTTTTTCTTTTATTAATTTAAAGAAACGTGTGTACGTTTTCTCAGTTTTGTTAGGTAGCAGTCCGTAGCTAACTGGAACCACATTCCTTGAATTTTCATTCGACATAATATCCAGGTGTAAAGAATACAACTGGTAAAATACCTTAGGGCAGCAACGGAAAGTGCCATCAGCAAGATACGATTTACTTTTTGAGCTTTCAATTATTTTTGAATTTTCAATTTATAAGGATATGTGTGAATTCTTCTGCAAAGAAAAATCTCGCAGACGAAGTCGCGGGCAACAACTAGTTACTATTAAGGCCTTTTTTTTAGCACGATGGTCTTTATAGAAACATGTTCATTTCAGCACCATGGTCATTTCAGCACCTTGGTCATTACTCCCCGAAAGGGAAATATCTAGCCTGAAAAAGCGCCCTGTGATAAAAGTTTTTACTACTAATAATGATTGTAGAAGAGTTGGAAAAATTTCAATTTTAATTTATTGCAGTAAAAGCTCACCCTGCCTGTTCATAATGTCAAGTTCTCAGATTGTCAAACCCTCAGCAGGACAAGTTCTCAAACTGTCAATCACTCAGCATGACAAGTTTTTAGATTGTCAAAGTCTCAGTATGTCCAGTTCTCAAATTATATAAGCCATATGTATGTCAAATTCTCAGATTGGCTAAGCAATATGAGAGACACTTAACAACCTACCAGCACGACGACTGATATCCCGATCCCCTATCTGGTCAGACGAACACCTCCAAACAGACACCAATCTCCTGGAGGAATGGAGAACTACCTGGGAATCTTTCGAACACCACCCCTGGAAGGACCTAGTGCCCGATCCTTCTGTTAAGCCCCCTGGTTTTGACAGCTGCCGTACTGTGTGGAAAAGGGCAAATAGGTTTAGGACTGGACAAGGGCGATGCAACTACCACCTCCACCGATGGGGCCTCAAAGACTCGCCGGGGTGTGATTGTGGAGCTCCAAAACAAACGATGATGCACATCGTCGAGGAATGTCCCCGACGTCGTTTCTCTGGGGGAATGCGTGAGCTCCACAACCTTACTCAGGCCGCAAAAGATTGGCTTCTCCAGCTGGATATAGATGTATAGCAAGCAAAAAGCAAGCAAGGTTCAAAGCAGAAGCCATACGCAATGATGATGATGAGATTGGCTAAGTCTCATTATGTCAAAAAGTAACCCCCGGTTTCTGAAACGCATGTCAAATAAAAAATCAAATAATTAAATGCCAAAACTCTTGTCAACTATCATTTGAGTTGCCGAAACTTCGATTATCTACTTTGATTTGATCAGCATGTTAGTTGCCAGGGCAACTATCAAATCAGTAACATTCGTAGGTTAAACTCCATTTTGGGTTTCCGAAATGCAGATTACGACAGCGACATGATCATTGATTATGCGCATGTCAAATCGTTTGTCAAGTAATCGGTGTATATCCTCAAATTAAGTGTTATGATGAGACAATTTCTGCTGTAAAAAGGCACTATAGGGTAAAGAGAGGATATGTATAGTAGTAGGTATAGGTTTATTCGAAATAATTCCTTGGAACTTGTCATTAGAGGTCGTCTTGTATCATCATAACAACCCATTAATGTCCCACTGCAAGGACGGGCCTCCTCCCGTGACAGAGGGATACTTGGCCTACTAATACCACTCTGGCCAAACGGATTGATATAGGGTTTAATTTCAAGTTTTCCTTCTTTTTATTACGTAAAAGTAATATTCACGAATAGTCCCTTAGTCGGTTTTAACGACACCCATGGGATGAGATGGGGTGGTGACATATTATTATATTCTTACTCCGTCACTACACGAATATATATAGTTATTTTTAAAAATATTTCTTGTACAGAATTGACTTCTCTACAGATTTATTATGTATATATAGAAAAGATAACATAAAGATCGTTAAAAATCAGTAGTCGATACTCTCAAACACGTGTGTTGATTTACGTACCAGACGTTTTACCTAACACACGCTTCAAAGCTCTGAAAAAATCGTTTACATTTTTTAAATTTCTAACGCCTACGGAATACAAAAACGCCTAATGCAATTTTAATATCAATGTTCATTGCAATATTTATAACTCTATGTAGGTAGGTATATAAATTTCATAAGGGGTAAAACATTTTTTTGTCAATAATTTTTTTCAGGGCTTTCAAACGATGGTTTTTCTTTCTTGATTTCTATTTAACCTACCTAACAAAATAACTTACGTTAGACGTCCTAGCTAAAGAGCTACCTTAAACTTAAAAACGCTAATTTCTCCCGTTTTACCAACATTTTCCTTCACTGCTCTGCTCCTATTGATCGTAGCGTGATGAAAAGTATACAATAACCTGACCAGGAGTATGGAGAATAATTGTACCAAAGGTAAACGGGCGTTTTGTTTGGACATATGACCCATGGCGTACACGAACGAAATATGTCTAGGTATGTAGTAAATAAAATCCTGTTCTACAAAAATGTTTTTTTATTCTACTGGATACCTATACTTACTCTTATGCCCGATTTACACATCGACAAGTACAGTGGCGAGTTAAGTAGTATTTTAAGATTAAGTTGATTTAAATAGATCTCTATCCTATTTTTTGACGAGTTAAGTACGAAGTAGCCCTCTCTCTCGCGTCTCGCCAACTTAACTTGCCAAAAAATAGGATGGAGATCTATTTAAATCAACATAATTAGCAACTTACTACTTAACTCGCTACTGTACTTGTCGATGTGTAAATCGGGCTTTATTCACAATCTCAATCAATATTTTAGTCATGCAGTTTCGTTACAGATTGTACACAACACATATTACTCCCAGCAATTTTGCATCTAACTACTATTATTGTTTTAAATTATCATATCCTTTTCTCTCAAGTATATCTTTTTGCTTATTGTTTGCTAGATTGATCAATTACTGCTGATTTGCTAGCCGTGAAAATCTACATCAGACACCAGTCTCTCACATAGGTTGTATCTACTTCTGTAGTATCTGATGTTAAACTATTGTAAGACCTATTGTGAAGAGAAAGAAAATGACTTATTTATTATTATATATTTATTATCATAACACAAAAGCAGTTTAGCTGCAGATATTCATCACACAGTGTCAAGTTTTAAATTATTTTATACATTTATTTCAGTAAAGTTATTTTCTTATAAATTGTTTTGAGCACTTGCATAATCTTTCACTAGTAATACAATCACAAATCTTTTTTTTATTTAACAACACAAGAGCAATGGGTAAGGTGGTAGTACAATGAATCATATAATATATATAATGGCTTCATGAGCTTTGTTCATACGCAAGTTTACACATATAAAGAAACAACATTAAAAAGTCGATGCTTCACTTTTTATTTTCGTCCAGAAGAACTTCACGAGGCAGAATCAGCGTGACCTCGCCACCAGTCATCAATCACTTGCATATTTCATCATATTTAAGTATCTAATGACGACGAACTTGCAAAACTAAACCGCATCTCTTCTACATCACAAAATCTTCTAAAAATCAATTTGTAGAATATATAAATGACATTTCAACCTTTCGCCATAGCTTCCAGTCATATTCTCCAATTATAATAATCTTATATCTTATTAAAATTATTCATTTTAATATTATTATTATGTATGTAACGTAAACAACAATTTGTTGCTTAGAAACGACAGGATTTTTGACACTTGAGAACGAATTATTGAATGATTAGAGAGCCGCTCTGTACCACGAACGTATACTATAACAGGACAGCGCACTGCCAAAAAACAAACGAGCCGAAAGAGAAGTTTAGAGTCGTAGTGCGTCCTTTTCTATAGGCCGACCGTTTAACTCCACGAACGTATACTATAATATGTCATTTTCTAGTAGGGTATGCATAAAATATAATTTTCTCGGAAAGTCTGCCATGATATTTTTCTTTAATTATGTAGGGATGCTCTACAATGCTGTAAAATAGATTGTCAGTGCGGATAGGTACTACTGCTGCCGACGACTGTAGGTGTGATTTAGTTTTAGTTATTGGATGGGATTGCCAAAGGAAATAAAACAAGAAATTATTGACAGAACTTTATTAACAACTAGCTATTTTATAAATGATTATTAATAAACCGGTCAAGTGCGAGTCCAACTATCGCACGATGGGATGATACTGAAGTGACCTACCTATCTTAAATTATCTATTCTCATTATTGTAATACCTTTTTATTTAGTACGAGCTGTAAACCGCGACTTCGTTCACGAAAAAAATGTACAAAAGTTAACCATTTTTTATTTTGCGGAACCCTATAAAAAGGCCTGTGACGTGACATAACGACTGTATCCTACAACGACAACTGGGACCGGAGTTTTGTCCCCTCCGAAGCACGGTCAGATGAAATACCACTGAGTGGTCGCCCATCTATGGAATTACATCGCCGAAGTTGCTTAACCACCGTTATCGTTTCTAAATCAGGGATCGCAACAGGCTGTAAGTAGCTGCCGAAAAAAAATATTTTAGAAAAACAACATTTTATTCTGCGGAACCCTAAAAAAAGAAGCATTAGTCCATCACCACCATCGGATGCCAAACATCGAACAATTATATTAATTTCGGCTAACATTCTTAACGCAGTAGAAATTAATTGTGCCTGAATTTCAGCAGATATCTTATCTACAAAAAAATATCCTATTGGACATTTAAATTTTTTTTCAGTGAAACGATTTGAAAAACTAATACTTCTGAGGCTAACTTCTCAGCATCAATGGGAACGATACCACCAATATCTATTTTACCCCACCATTTGTCATTTTTTTCGTCATTATCTCTTGATTGACATTGAATCAAATATAAGAGCTACATTAATTATATCCTTAGACTGGTCTGCTTTCACTTTAAGAAAATTAGAGACTTCGGACATGAATCCTACATTACAGTTATGTGTTGATAACATTCTTCGTAAAGTTGCAGGGTGCGAAAGACTGATTTTATTTCTTAAAAACATGTAAGCTCTTCCTGAATAGTAGTACAAACTCAAAGCAAATGACTTTAAGCCGTCGCTGTATCTAATTCCTCGGCTAGATTTTGTTTCATTTATTTTTTCGTGAATATTTCCAAAATTCAGTTCGATCATGTCTTTTACTTCCAAGTAACTATTACATTTCTTTTTTATTAATGAAAGTAATGATTTTAGGTTATTAATTTTACTATTCCGCCTTTTCAAACGCTGAGATAGAATTTTGATATCCCTTTTTAATTTCTTTTTTCGAGGTGATGATACTAAGTCATCAGTTTGAATAGATTTTTCCAATTTTTGTTGTATTTTCTGCTTTTTCTCAGGAGGTTCCGAATGTTCCGATGTTGAAGGTTGAAATAATGTTATGTTACTAAGAACATTAATAGTCTTCTCAGCAGCAAAAACCTAAAACAATAAATTAGATAAAGTGACTTTAAATAAAAAAAGAATTAATCAATTTACAAAGTATTTTATAATAATATTATATTGTTTTCTGAATAAAGAAAAAGTTTTGAGCTTTTGAACCAGCGCTAAAATTTCACCGTAATAATAATAAATAATAATAAAATAATATTTCACCGTAATAATCAACTTTTTATGAAGAAAATGTGGTTCCTGCTTACCTTTGGAAATACCGACGGCATTGCGTTGTTTTTCAAACGTTTTTTTGACTCGCTGACAAAATCTTCATTTTTAAAATGCAAGTTGCATACAACTCACGTTTTAGTTAATTTGCCAGGTATAACTTCTTTCCACTTCTCTGCTACAGACTCATTCTTAGGAATCCTGTACAGCAATAAAATTTACATGAAGTAAAAGTATAATATTATCCTTTTTTGAGCGATAGTGTGGTCATTCTACTTCAAACTAACGATAAATCTTAATAACTGACTTACCTATGGAAAGATACGCCACAACCTGGATACCATTCTGTTTTGCAACTATTCACGCAACAAAAGTGCACCATTTTCACACGAAATACGTCAAAATAACACAAAATCGCAATATGTGCCGACCAAAAGGTTTTAGGTTAGCCTGACGTAGGGGAGGTGGACCTAAAACGGGTACCCCGCCTAAAACTTAAGTTTTTTTTTGTAAATAAAAATAATAATAATTGCATTGCATCCTTTGAGATGCACTACAATAGTTTTTGCACTTGGCAGGGACCATCTCTGGGTGTATCATATTGTGCGTTCAGAGATGGTATCTGCCCTGCCCATTACCAGATTAAATATCTCTTAAAGGGCCTCTTTGTCTTGGCTTCGGCCCGATGTATGCCTTCCAAAGAAACGGGTCTCCAATAGACCCGAGTATTATGGACAAGAGAAACATAATAATAATGCATTTATTTGTCAGAATATGGTTACAGAGATATTAGGTATAACAATATTATAGCGCCATGATATTCTGCTGTTTCCAGCGTACAAATATTTGAAAACATTTAGCCTTATTTAAATTAATTGGAAATATAATTAAAGGTACATGTCAAATATTGAAACAAATTCTCGTCAGTAGTAAGTCATATAGATTTGTCATGAAGAAAGTCTTTAGTACAATAATAGCATTTTTCAATAAGTAATAGAAATAATTTATTTTTGAAGGTGGTCAGATTCAGACATTTGTAAAAATCAGGTAACTTGTTATAAATACGGATTGACATGCAATACACATTGTTAGAAAATAGGTTGATTCTTTGTTTTGGTACATTTAGTTTATAAATTCTACGACTAGCTCTGGTTACCACGTCATTGTGTTTTTCAAATAAATATCCATTTTTATGTACAAATATACAGGTTTCAAATATATATAAAGATGGCAGTGGCAGGATCTTTAGTTTTTTAAATAATGGTACACAACTATCGAGAGGCTCTGATCCACAAATTGACCTAACACATTTTTTCTGTGCTTGAAAGGCTCTAGTAAACTCTACGGAATTACCCCATATCACAATGCAGTAGCGCAGTACAGATGATACATAACCATGGTAAGCCAGCAATGCTGCGTCTGCGCCTGCCACACTGAATAGTCTATGTTGTACATACACAAACCTGTGAATTCTCGAGCATAAATCGTCGATGTGCGCTTTCCAGTTGCAATGCCTCTCCACCACTATGTTTTATGTTTTTGTTGAAATTATAAAGATAATGTTTATGTTTGTTCTTATTTTAGGTTCTTTCTTAATTACATTTTTGAAAAGTAAAAACAGAAGTTCTAATTTTTTTTCTAAAACATTTTTATTGTACTTCTCCCTTAGCGTACCCGTTTTAAGCCCACCTCCCCTATTGTTTTTGTCTAACGACAAATTTTGAAAGAGGTAATTCTACAAAAAGTATCAATGAGCTTATTTTTATTATATGTTTCGCCTATGCACATCTACATAAGTTTAAAAAAATGTATCAATTTATAGACATATTTTATTGGTCAATATTAATTAAAACGTACTATTTCCGATTTTGAGAAACTTACCATTCTACCACAGCAGTTTTTATTTTACACTGGCATACTTGCTAGACAAGGACGCATTACGACTTCAGTCCTCTCACTTGGCTCGTTTTTCTACTTTTACAATTGATAGCGGAAAAGTAACCATATGTCTATCAACTTAGAGATCAAATTTGTAATCAAAAGAAATAGTAGTAAGCGATCCAGTTATAGTATACGTCCGTGCTCTGTACAATGTGTCCATACACAGAATAAAAATCTATGACAGCTGTAAATGATCATAGATTACTTAATTTATCTCTGACAAACGTTCCAGAAACTCGATTTGATTTGACAGAGCTGGTATATTGACCTACGTGTTATTTAAACAAAGATTTGACATGCGTTTCAGAAACCGGGGGTTTCTGAAACGCATGTCAAATCTATGGACACATTGTACATAGCGGCTCTCTAATCATTCAATAATTCGTTCTCAAGTGTCAAAAATCCTGTAGTTTAGCAACAAATTGTTGTTTACGTTACATATTAATAATATTAAATTGAATAATTTTAATAAGATATAAGATTATTATAATTGGAGATTATGACTGGAAGCTATGGCGAAAGGTTGAAATGTCATTTATATATCCTACAAATTGATTTTTAGAAGATTTTGTGATGCAGAAGAGATGCGGTTTAGTTTTGCAAGTTCGATACTTCGTATTAGATACTTAAATATGCTAGTGATTGATGACTGGTGGCGAGGTCACGCTGATTCTGCCTCGTGAAGTTCTTCTGGACGAAAATAAAAAGTGAAGCATCGACTTTTTAATGTTGTTTCTTTATATGTGTAAACTTGCGTATGAACAAAGCTCATGAAGCCATTATATATATTATAAGTATGATTCATTGTACTACCACCTTACCCATTGCTCTTGTGTTGTTAAATAAAAAAAAGATTTGTGATTGTATTACTAGTGAAAGATTATGCAAGTGCTCAAAACAATTTATAAGAAAATAACTTTACTGAAATAAATGTATAAAATAATTTAAAACTTGACACTGTGTGATGAATATCTGCAGCTAAACTGCTTTTGTGTTATGATAATAAATATATAATAATAAATAAGTCATTTTCTTTCTCTTCACAATAGGTCTTACAATAGTTTAACATCAGATACTACAGAAGTAGATACAACCTATGTGAGAGACTGGTGTCTGATGTAGATTTTCACGGCTAGCAAATCAGCAGTAATTGATCAATCTAGCAAACAATAAGCAAAAAGATATACTTGAGAGAAAAGGATATGATAATTTAAAACAATAATAGTAGTTAGATGCAAAATTGCTGGGAGTAATATGTGTTGTGTACAATCTGTAACGAAACTGCATGACTAAAATATTGATTGAGATTGTGAATAAAGCCCGATTTACACATCGACAAGTACAGTAGCGAGTTAAGTAGTAAGTTGCTAATTATGTTGATTTAAATAGATCTCCATCCTATTTTTTGGCAAGTTAAGTTGGCGAGACGCGAGAGAGAGGGCTACTTCGTACTTAACTCGTCAAAAAATAGGATAGAGATCTATTTAAATCAACTTAATCTTAAAATACTACTTAACTCGCCACTGTACTTGTCGATGTGTAAATCGGGCATAAGAGTAAGTATAGGTATCCAGTAGAATAAAAAAACATTTTTGTAGAACAGGATTTTATTTACTACATACCTAGACATATTTCGTTCGTGTACGCCATGGGTCATATGTCCAAACAAAACGCCCGTTTACCTTTGGTACAATTATTCTCCATACTCCTGGTCAGGTTATTGTATACTTTTCATCACGCTACGATCAATAGGAGCAGAGCAGTGAAGGAAAATGTTGGTAAAACGGGAGAAATTAGCGTTTTTAAGTTTAAGGTAGCTCTTTAGCTAGGACGTCTAACGTAAGTTATTTTGTTAGGTAGGTTAAATAGAAATCAAGAAAGAAAAACCATCGTTTGAAAGCCCTGAAAAAAATTATTGACAAAAAAATGTTTTACCCCTTATGAAATTTATATACCTACCTACATAGAGTTATAAATATTGCAATGAACATTGATATTAAAATTGCATTAGGCGTTTTTGTATTCCGTAGGCGTTAGAAATTTAAAAAATGTAAACGATTTTTTCAGAGCTTTGAAGCGTGTGTTAGGTAAAACGTCTGGTACGTAAATCAACACACGTGTTTGAGAGTATCGACTACTGATTTTTAACGATCTTTATGTTATCTTTTCTATATATACATAATAAATCTGTAGAGAAGTCAATTCTGTACAAGAAATATTTTTTCAAAATAACTATATATATTCGTGTAGTGACGGAGTAAGAATATAATAATATGTCACCACCCCATCTCATCCCATGGGTGTCGTTAAAACCGACTAAGGGACTATTCGTGAATATTACTTTTACGTACTTAATAAAAAGAAGGAAAACTTGAAATTAAACCCTATATCAATCCGTTTGGCCAGAGTGGTATTAGTAGGCCAAGTATCCCTCTGTCACGGGAGGAGGCCCGTCCTTGCAGTGGGACATTAATGGGTTGTTATGATGATACAAGACGACCTCTATTTATTTATTTATTTAAAACAAGTTCCAAGGAATTATTTCGAATAAACCTATACCTACTACTATACATATCCTCTCTTTACCCTATAGTGCCTTTTTACAGCAGAAATTGTCTCATCATAACACTTAATTTGAGGATATACACCGATTACTTAATTTCTTTTTCTTATAAATTGTTTTGAGCACTTGCATCTTTCACTAGTAATACTATCACAAATCTTTTTTTTTATTCAACAACACAAGAGCAATAGGTAAGGTGGTAGTACAATGAATCCTATAATATATATAATGGCTTCATGAACTATGTTCATACGCAAGTTTACACAATAAAGAAACAACATTAAAAAGTCGATGCTTCACTTTTTATTTTCGTCCAGAAGAACTTCACGAGGCAGAATCAGCGTGACCTCGCCACCAGTCATCAATCACTTGCATATTTCATCATATTTAAGTATCTAATGACGACGAACTTGCAAAACTAAACCGCATCTCTTCTGCATCACAAAATCTTCTAAAAATCAATTTGTAGAATATATAAATTACATTTCAACCTTTCGCCATAGCTTCCAGTCATATTCTCCCTCCAATTATAATAATCTTATATCTTATTAAAATTATTCAATTTAATATTATTATTATGTAACGTAAACAACAATTCGTTGCTTAGAAACGACAGGATTTTTGACACTTGAGAACGAATTATTGAATGATTAGAGAGCCGCTCTGTACAATGTGTCCATACACAGAATAAAAATCTATGACAGCTGTAAATGATCATAGATTACTTAATTTATCTCTGACAAACGTTCCAGAAACTCGATTTGATTTGACAGAGCTGGTATATTGACCTACGTGTTATTTAAACAAAGATTTGACATGCGTTTCAGAAACCGGGGGTAAGTCTCAGCATGTCAATTTCTCAGATGCTTAGAGGTATCTAGGTACGGGAAATTCCTAAGATTGGAGACACGAGCACAATAGCAAGGGCAAAAAAAGGTATTCCTTATTTTTTGTAATTGGTCTTTTTTGAAAGTAGAAATTATTCCAGTGGGGTCCACGTGAATCCATCAGAAGATTTAAGCAAAGAGATTTAAAAAATAAAAGAAATATTTTGCGTCCCGTACAAGATATATTTAAGTACGAATACAAAACAAATACAATTTAGTACAAAATTGTATCTTGTTCAGTAAAAAAATTATCTAAATTTTCTCAAATATTTTTTTGTTTCTGTATATCAGACCAATTCCGTTCATGGAAATACTGGGATGGTTCCCACTGTTTCCAGTGTAAAGTTAACTACACGTAGGTACTCTAACACGCGCTTTACAAGTCCCTATGTTACCTAACGATCTTATATTAGCTACTCATTAGACTATTCTTTAAGACTGTCATTGATATGAATAGAGATAAAAAAATATAATAGGCATAGCAATATCTTTTAGCAGTTTGTCACTCTTTCAATTTAGCCGTTTCGTGCCATACGGCTACCGTACGGCTGCCGTGGGTTTTTCGAACGGCAAAAGCAACGTTCGTTGTTATCATACTAATCTTGCCGTGCGGCAGCCGTCCGGCTGCCGTTTCGTGCCATACGGCAGTATTTATAGTGTCGAGCGTTAGCCGTACGGCACGAAATGGCTAAATTGAAAGAGCCCTTAGCTACTAAATAAAATTGTGAGACCAAGGGACGTATTAGAGTTACGATTCCCTTTTCATGAGTCAACCAATGTCAGTCTTTATAAAGTGATTTGTATCTAATACAAAAGAACTAATACCAAACGCGAGTCAAACGTGAAACGGAGTGAGTTAAAATCACAACACTATTATGAAAACAATGTGCGATACGAATGTGTCCTGATACACAGGTTTTTGTATGAGTCATTCCCACCAGGGATCTCTTAAGTTCTGAACTAGTTCAATTATAATCAATGTGTAAAACAATTTGAGTTTATTTATTTAGGATACAAATCTCACAGTTTCACACAGATTACTAAGAGAAGTACGCGCCTCACGGGAATAACTCTGGAACTGCCACTTCATATACTACTCAATTATCATGATTCATCAACATAACATTACAAAACTTAACATGCACCTACTGATTTAACTTGTACTAATGTCATAATGTATTTCCATCACTGTCAAATATATTTATATAATATATATCATCATTTATTTGTACACACTACAAATAAATAAATGATTGTAAAATAATAGATTTTGACAGTTGTTATACAATGACATAGTAAAGAAATTGTTGAAATGTGTATAGTCTAGGGAAGAGCACAGGACTGCGCTCTGACTAGAGCTCGTTTCTCAGCAGCAGACATCTTGTCAAGCACATCCTGCATCTCCGGCCACGGCTCGTAGATCTGGTTGATTATAATTAGCTTGTGCGTCGTGGGCTGTCTCAGGTTCATTGTGCGAGATATGTTGTTGCGACTGTGAGTAGAGTACCGCACGTCAACCTGAAATAAATAAACACACATGTAATCACCACGTTTATCTCGTAAAAATCCACGATGACGAAATAGGGTAGTAATATTTAACGTAAATCCTTTTCTAGAGTGATTTAATTACCATACTATCTTATGAAAAACCCCCATTCAAAACTGTCTGGCCAGCGTGGCACCAGTAAGCCAGGGTGTCTAGATGATCAGCTCTGCAGTGGAACATATAAGAGCTGTAAATCTAGTCGCATTAAAAATTTACTAAATAAAATCCCAATGTACGTAATTAACGGATCCTAACAGCCGTTTACGTGACCCTTTCGCTAACGACCCAGTCAAAAAGGTCATTTCAATAAACAAATTAGGGTCTGTCATCTTACTAATTAATACATTGATGTATTTATAGATTAGCTTATGACATGAACATTGCCAGTAATGTAAGTAAAATACTCGCTGCACCACTTACGTAGATCATAAGTAACACTGGCTTGGTTTTCTACTTTGTCGGAGAGAAACTAATTACTAAACATGCAAATACTTTCTCTAATATACTTAATTACTGCTATCTACTTATAAGATAGGCGCAAGTGTGGTATTTACCTTGTTGTGCATTGCAAATATCACCATATATATCATTACACCAAAGGCAAATGCTGTACAAAACAGAAGTGGATTTATTTCCCAGTAGTTTTTCATAATGTATCCCAAGTTAAATTTTTTAGACATTGGCGAGTCGTATTGGTTAGGAGGTATCATACCAAACAATGCACGCACAGGAGGTCCTTTCTGCGGTAACTTCCTTCGTAACAATTGTGTGGCTGGCACTTTGTTAGACATTCTTAAATAATTTAGAATCATGTTGATGAATACAAATAATTTATAACTTTAAATCTAATAAATTTCACATGAACTTTTAATATTTAAACATTAGTAGAACTAATATTAAAAAATGAATGAAAAATTTAAGCGATGACAGTGAAAAACAATTAAAAATAAAATGAATAATGTCAATTATGTCTATGTACGTGTTTGCTTAGGACTCCTTGGTTATACAACAAAATTAAAGCCAGTAAGAAAACTATTTACTTGCTCTCTCTAATCGGTCCCTCATTGCTGAGGATCGTGGTTACGAGAGTCATTGAACCGAGCGAGACGTCTCCATCGGTTGCGGTCCGAAGTGGATCTCACCACCTGGTAAAAATTAGAGGAAGAGGTGGCCTCTCTAACTTGGTCAGACCATCGTGCTGGGGATCGGCCTCGTGATCTTCTGCCTTCAGTATTGCCAACAATGACTAGCTTTTCAAGATTGCCATCCCCCCTCCTCATTATGTGTCCGAAAAAGGTTAGTACACGCTGTAAACATATGGCCGACAATCGGGTCTTAACGCCAAGTTGCGAGAGAATTGACACATTTGTGCGTTTGGCTGTCCATGGTATGCGAAGCATTCGTCGCCAACACCACATTTCGAAAGCATCTATTCTCTGTCTCTCTCTGGCTCGGATTGTCCAGGTTTCGCATCCATAGAGAAAGATTGGGAAAATAAGGGCTCTCACTAGTCGAGTCTTGGTTTTGAAGCTTATTCCTCGGTTTTTCCAGATGTTTTGGAGTCGTGTCATTGCGTTTTTAGCCATGGCTATTCTGCGTCTTATTTCTGGTTCACAGCTTCCTTGGTTGCTGATGTAGGATCCAAGATATATGAAATTGTCCACAGTGTCAATGTCTTGAAGAGTTTGGACATCTGCTGTCAGTTGGCCTGCGCGATCTACTACCATCAGTTTGGTCTTCTGCCTATTAATAGTGAGTCCTAGCCTTTCACTTTCCACTTCCAGCCTGTGCAGGATCTCCCTCATGTCAGCAAAGGATGTAGCAAGGAGTACAGTGTCATCCGCATATCTCAGATTGCAGATGCGTTTCTCACCCACTGCAAATCCCCTGTCCCAATCCTCAAGGCTCCTGCGGATGATGTGTTCGCCGTATACGTTAAACAACAGGGGAGATAGGATACATCCCTGTCGAACACCCTTGTTTACTTTAAACACATTTGAACAGTCGGTGTCTAGTTTAACGAAGGAACGGTTGTTGACATATAGGTTTTGAACCAGTTCGATTAGGTGTTGTGGTGTGCCCATTTCCTCTAGAACCCTCCATAATTTATCCCACTGCACGCAATCGAATGCTTTCTTGTAGTCGACAAAGCAAAGTAGCACCGGACTGTTGAATTCGCGACTCTTTTCTATTATTTGACGAACATTCAACATTTGTTCCCTTGTGCCCTTGCCCTTAACGAATCCTGCCTGTTCCTCTGGAATTTGTCTCTCAAGATAATGTTTGAGTCTGCGATTGATTACGTGCAGGAGTATTTTGCTGACATGAGGGATAAGTGCAAGGGTTCGATAATTATCACAGTCATACCTAGAGCCCTTCTTGTAAAGGGGAATAAGCACCGACTCTGTCCATTGCATAGGCCATCTCTTGGTCTTCCAAATAGAGTTGCATATGTTTAGTAATAGGTTAGTGCCATTTGGACCCAGGTTTTTGAGGAGCTCGGCAGGTACTCCATCCTTACCCGCAGCTTTTCCATCTTTCAGACTGATTATAGCTGATTGTATTTCAGACTGCAATATGTCAGGTTCCAGTTGTGACGTTTCAGACCGCCTAGGAACTACGGTAGTGTGGCCCGCGTCATAAAGAGTTGTGCAGTAGCGTTTCCACCGCTCAAGAACTTGTTCTTTTTCTGTTAAGGTGTTGCCAGCTTCGTCTTTAATGATGCAGGTTTTTATGGTGCGGGTTTTTGAGAGATCTTTAACTTTACGAAATAAGTCTCGAGTCTCGTTCTTTGTAGAGTTCTTTTCAAGTTCCTCGCAGATGTTATTTATATGAGCATCATAGTCCTTCCGACATCTCTTTTGCACTTTTTTTGCTTAACTGCCTGTACAGTTCTCCATCCTCTAGCTGACTTAAACCCCTTTCCTTCACTTTTCTTCTTCGCAGAATTAGATCAGCGGTCTCATTTGTTATAAACGATTTCATCGTTGGTCTTGGTTGCAGACTTTCCCTGCCAGTCTGTATGATTGTTTGGAGCAGGGTTTCCCACTGACTATCATGGTCACAGATGTTATCATTTAAACAGCCTGGTATCCTATTACTCATGTGATTACGGAAGGTCACAAGGTCAACGTGACGAAGATCTTGGGTATATTCTTTCCTGGATATCTTCCTTAAACGAAGTCTGAAGGTCCCCACTAGGAGTTGGTGATCACTACCGCAATCCGCTCCAGGATATGTGGTGGTATTTAGAACGGACGATCTCCAGCGACTTTTAATTAGGATGAAGTCTATCTGGTTTCTGTAGCGGTCGCCAGGAGAAATCCAAGTGTAGAGACGGCGTATGTGTTTTTTAAACACAGTGTTAGATATTGTGAATTTCTCCTCGCTACAGAATTGAAGCAGACGTTCACCCCTTTCGTTCCTTGTGCCTATGCCGTATTTACCAACAATTTGTCGTAGATGGCCATCGCTATCCGTCTTTCCGATTTTGGCATTGAAGTCTCCCAGAACTATAGTGACTTCTCTACTGGGGATGTCTTGTAGGGTATTGACCAAGGAGCTGTAGAACTTTTCGATGTCTTCCTCACTGGACAGAGATGTGGGCGCGTAAACCTGTATGATATTTAATTTGCAGGGAGATGTGTTCAATTTGATGGTAATGATGCGATCATCAATTGCTTTGTAACCTGTCACATATTTGTCCATGATCTTTGGTACTACGATAGCCACACCTCGCGCACTTTCATCTTCCGGTCCTGAGAAGTACACTTTGCTCTGTTGGTCTGTGACAAAATAGCCGGATCCTCTCCAGTGAGTTTCACTGAGGCCTAAGATGTTAATTGCCTTACGCTTTATTTCCTCCTCTACTATCTGTAGTTTGCCTGGTTCATTTAGGCCGCGTACGTTCCATGTTCCAATTCGGTGGGAGTTTCTAACTGAGCGCATAGTATCAGTAGCATAGTTTCCATGTGCTGCCTGATCTGATACAAGCACATGGCCGGTAGCACATTTCACACCACCATGCCCGGATTGGTGGCGCCGGGCGTCAGCCGGATCGCACGACAGAACCATCTCGCTTTTTTGTGACTCCATCGTAACTCTCATGGGATATTAGTTTAGTGCAGTGGTTTCCCGTTTCCTTCTGCACCAGACATTTTTAGAGTTATTTTGACTCTAAGGCCGCTGCAGCCTCTTCCGATCCGTTTGTTTGGATGGGCGTATAGTTATACCGCTATTGCTCGGTCGTCAGTTGTCTAGCAGGGAGCACCACGGCTTCCAAATGGTCGCCGCCGCCTGTTGGCGCGTGCAGGTGAGGATGACTGTTGAGGCCGGATAGATGTTATTTCCGTTCTCCCCCTTACCCCCCATTTACTTGCACCAAAACAAAATAATAATAAAATAAAGCCCAAGCGCCTATATTTAGATTTATATTATAAATCACCTAAAAATCTGGCTAGCGGCCTGTCCCGGCTTCGCAAGGACATTATTTTTCCGCTTTTCTGTTGAAAACTTTCCTGAATTTTCTTTGCTATAAACCTCACGGAGCTCGAGACCTTTCCAACGAATGCAAAACCGAGGAAATCGGTTCGTGCGTTCTGGAGTTATAGCGTCAGGACGGAAAACCCGATTTATTTTTATATAGTAGTTAGTTTAGAAGTGATTTTTTTGTATGTCGAAACATTAAATTGTGTTCCCCCCATTCATTTGCAGCATTTAGCTCGACCCGTGAAGTAATCGCGATGGGTGTAAATTCATTTTGTGACTACTATTCTCTGTCTATATTCCTGGACTGTGTTGTTATGATCAGGCCTCTTCATATCCCTATTAGCATCAGGATCAAGACAGTCATTTGGCGGGTATTGTCGACACGGACATATCGCAGACGACAGTCTAGTTTTAGCCTACTAATACCTCGCTAGTAAGACCAAATTGGTATCAGGTTTTATATCAAGTACCTATTCCTTCTTTTGTTTTCGTTCAGATAATGCTGAAATATCCCCACTATGTAGAGAGACTTAAGTAATAAATTTTGAAGTGAGTCGCTGTCGTGTAAACGACAGTTGTCACTAGCCCTGCTAGGTGCTAGTCCCGTTGCTCACTAGCAACGGGATACTAAAACATAATCTACATTACTCTCATAATTGTATATGTTTCTAATGTTCGCTAGCAACTCATTTTCAGCAAATTGCGTCTAACTTAATAGGTATTCTATATGATGAAGTTCAAAAACATGGTGTCACCCCAACGGATATAACACTAAACTTACCCTGTCCCATGTATCATATATGACACATTCGCATTGTTTTGCTATCGTGTCTATCGGAGAGACAAGCAATCTGTTATTGGTTCAGCATAGGAAAACTTTATTAAAGTTCTTCTAAAGATTAGCGTCATTAAGTTGTATTAAGTTATTAAATTCTGAATTCTGATATCTGTTGGATTTTATAAGAACTTAAGCCGTGATCTAGCCCACGGCCCACCACACATCTCTCCGGGGCTAGTTGTCCCTAAAACAAGGCGTTAGAAAATGAACTAAAACTGAAAAACGGTATACACACCATGTTACGGCTTCTTTGACAGCATTTATAGCGTAGTGATTAAGCTGTCGCCTTCCCACATGGGAATGGGACTAAATCCTAAGTGACGCGCAAATTATTGTTCGGAGTATAAAAATAATAAAGTATCTTAATAAGTAAATGTTCATTCGCGTGATCATGGCGTTTGCCTATACCGCGAAAATATTGGAGTCTCAAAACGGTACGAGGAATGACTACGAAAATTTAAGTAAACATAAAGTAGATCTATGTCACCCCGAAATTATCACGAGAGTAATAAAGACATTCAACATGTCTTAAGAAGACATGTCTTTATATCTCACCACAGTTTTAAGCTAGTGCACACGTTTAAATACATAATTTCTATTACATTAATTAATAAACAGGCAGTCGTATTGACTGTTAATGCCGTTAATGATAAGTATGAAACCCGTTAATGCCTGTATCCTCGTTGATGGGATAAAATGTTCGATTTTTGTTGTAGCCTAACTTGTCTAACCTGATTAATAGTTGCAAGTAATTGCTTCTAATGGAACCATTAGGCCTTGTTTACGGAGAAGCGGGGCGTCGGGCGTGGCGTTGAGCGGGGCGGCCCGCACTGAATTCAAATATATGGCGTTGTATGGGTGTGTTTACGGAGAAGCGATTTTTGACACATTTGTTTGAAATAGAGCGTCGCACGCTGCATCGCACGCTGTGGCGCACGCAGCGCTGCACGCGGCGGCAATTCTCGATGAGGCTATATATAAAACTAGTTGATTTGATCGAGACGAGCGTGCGCCGCCGCGGTGCCCGCCGCGTGCTACGCTATACACTTGACGTATCGCCGCGGCCTCCGCGGCGGACAACGCGGCGGGCACCGCCACGCTTCCCGCCACGCTTCTCTATAAACAACGTCATATTTATATTGCTATAAGTTTGTGTTTACGCGTGCGATGATGCGTGCCGCTTCACGCCCCGCCCCAGCGTAAACAGAAAAAACGTCCGACGCCCCGCTCAACGCCACGCCACACGCCACGCCCGAGACGCCCCGCTTCTCCGTAAACGTGCACTTCGATGTCTATGTCTATATTGTCACGACTTGAACCATTTTTCCCAGCTAAAACACTAAGCAGTGTGCATTGTTTCCATTCATAGACAAAACTCTATTTTAGTATGTTTATATATCGCCAGTAATAAATTTAGAAGAAAATTTTCCATCAACTAAAAAATTAGTGACTGAAAGTCAAATGAAATTCAAAAGTTAAACGTATTTTTATTTAATAAAATAAATTTAATAATAAGCGTAATAATTATTTATTTGGATTATATTTTCAGACAATTATGGAATTTTGGTATGATGGATTTCATCACCGAATTTAATGAATTTCTTATAATTAAAGGTAGGGTAAACATTTTTAGGTTATTAATTTTGAAACTGTTGTACGTTGGACGACCAGAAAGCGTGGTGGTTGATACACGCCTGTCAAGCCTTCGGGGTTCCATTTCCGTATGAGTAGAACAAGGTTTTTTTTTAATTACTCGACAAAGACCTAATACACGTTTGTTTTAATGACCGTAGACTTCGTTGATGTGACCATTGGTAATGACCTTACGGACCCCACGACGTCGGATATCGCCACGTACCAAGCTCAGGTACCGTGCAATAAGAGAATTTTTTCGACGAGCTCTAGGTAAGAACTTTTTTATTTTTTAAGATTTACAAATTTCTTATTCATGTCCTAACGTGTTAAAAGTTTTTGAAAACGCAAATTAAAACTGAACACAATCCATAACGTAAGGATTTAAGATCACGACCAGATGACATACCCTTAAACGATAATTTTCTTTTAGTCAAGCTTTATGGCTCTTGCCAAAACGTTTAAAGTTTATTTTTATTTTTATTTTATTTTCTTTGAGATAACAAACAATTGCGTAATGTGCATAATTCTAGTACAGTATTAATAGGTATACAAAAAGGTAATCACGCAACCAGCACCGTTATCTACAGCATAAGATATTAACATTAAATAAAACTATTAACAAGTAACTAGGTACCTACCGCAAGATAGTAATACAGAGATCAAAAGAAAAAATAAAAAATTTAACAAAACATAATATCCAAAACAGTTCAGATAAAGTTATTCATGAAACAAATTTATGTTACAGTAATTTTAAGATTTAACTATGTTGTTCACTATTTGCTTTTTAAATTGGAATGTAGACAGTGCGAATATATCAATATTAGTGAAAAATTATCGTTGTAACTTTTTGTAATTCGCCTTAAAGGCGCGCGATCACCAGCATTCGTTCTACTTGGTATAAGTGCGAACAGTTTGTGAGCATAGCTATTACGGATACGCAGAGAGCGACTAGGTATGCGAATATAAATTTGGTTATTCAACTTATCACAGTCAAATTTATTTTGGCAGATTTTATACAAGAACATTTTAAGAGCAACAACAACAAGTTTATTCTAGATTGTTTATAATGTATTCATCATCATCATCAAATCAGCCTATGGACGGCCCACTGCTGGATATAGGCCCCCTTCAAATATTTTCATCTTGCGCGGTGCTGTGTCACCCTCATGCATCAGTTTCAGTTTCTTAGCTGGTAAATATTAATAAAAAAAATTAACCTAAGTAGGCAAGTAAGGGTTTGCAAATTAAACTCTTACCTCCTAAGTCTCATTCATGTCATCGACCGATAAATCACATGACCAATATAAGCAACTTCCTTTATGATTACCTAAGCTTTGAATAGCATATATTTACGGATTTAGGTACTGTTTGGATTAAATGCTGATTTTGATAAAACTGAACAGAATTGCCAAAACATATTATTATGTTTTTTTTTTTTAATTATATTTTTATATATTTCAGGTAGCACGTCACAACAGGAAATTAAAATAAATTCTAGTACAACCGTCAATGTTTCAGACTTAAAACGTAAAATAGTTGGTCTAGAACATAAGTTAGAAGCAGTAAGTAAACACTGCAACATCTCCTGCCAAGACTCCAGCTCCAAAAGAAGTTCTGACTATTTGTATCAATCCGACCTAAAGACGAACAGAACTGATAGGGCACCATCAGTCACGTCTTATGAGCAAAAGTCAAGTGGAAATGAAAAGCACCTTACGTATAAGTCTTCACAGAACAATCTAAACAAGTCTGATTTAAATGTTTTAGAATTAGATAATGATATCATTAGTCCAAGACACCCACAAATAAATGGTAGCGATGGTAATATTGCAACAATGCAAAAGAAAAGAAGCAGAATGCATAAACATTATAGTAGTAACCCTAAGTTACTTAAACATAAATCTTCTTACGATAATAATAAGGGTTTAGTTTATTCTACAAGTAGTTTTCATTCTCTGGCTGCTCCTCGAACCAATCATTCTAACCTAGGTTACCTTAATCATTCGGATGATAGGAGACATTTAAAGGAGGAATATTTGGGAAACATAATGAAACATCATCATATGAAACACAAAACCAGTAAAGGAAATAAAAGTAAATTTGACGATCATCACAAGGGTATCCATGAGAATAAAATAAATAATAAAATGATCAAAAAAAGGCATACACAAGAGTTAGACCCTGAATTTATTGCTGACATTATACAAAGACAGTACAAACCAGTGAAATTATTTAACAAGAATGATTCTGATTTCAGTCAACTCTCAGCACCTGTATGCCGAGATCAAGAACTTTCTTTACAAAACTCATATGTACCAAAAAAGGCACAGTATTGCTTCTGTCTTGATAATGAAGAACCTAGACGTATAAAGCCAAGACGCAAAGACCTCAATGGAATACAGAGTGTATGCGATGCAAATATGTATAGCACAAAACAACAAAATAGACAAAAGCAGCGCCGAATTCACGAAGATTCCTATAGTAATTCTGACATGTATGACTTGGTTCCTGTTAAAGAAAGATCCAGCCCTAAAGGACGGAGAAAATATGTTAAAGATATTGCAATTCCAATAGAAACATACAAAGAAGTACCGCCATCACCAACAACTTTACGACCTAGGCTAAACCTGAAAGCTCAATTATATACGGACGCAATGGAAGATCACGTAGCTCACGTTAGGCAGCAAATAAGAAAACATTCACCTCAAAAACGTTACAAAGAATGTATAGAAGAAGTTGATGACGAAATGGTATCTGATAGCATCTCTATAATCCCAGACAATACTGTAACTCGAATACGCTCAAGAAAAAACATAGGAATTCCTACAGAACAAAAACTAATACATATTAGTCCAACAATAACAGATATAGGACCTGAAAATATCACTATGACTAGCTTAGAATACCCTCATTTTCCTAATGAACAAGTCAATATACCTGTTGAAAAGACAACACCCAAAACTGATAAAACAGACAATACTCTATCTGAAATAAAAGATATACTTCAAAACTTTTTACATGAAATAAAGAAAGAAAATGTAGCATCACAGTGCGATAAAACGGATATGACATCTAAAGCACAAGAGAACGATAATAACGAGCAAGACAATAATACAAAAATAACTAATACTAACACACCTAGTTTTAACACTGGGCAATGTCCAATAAACCCGTATTTATCACAATTCACAAATCCATATTGTTATCCAATTATGTCTATGTGTTCCATGAACTGCCCACTATCAGTACCGAATGGTTACTTGATGCCTAACCAAAGCTATCCTACATGTGCTAATTGCGTAAGTGCTCCGAAAGAATCCAGCAGTGCGCATTGCGGTAATAATGCGACTGAGCCATGTAGTACAGAAACTGATGAATTGATAAAAGAGATTTATAAGTTCGTAGCGCAAGGTTGCCCCAACAAAACTGAGAGCCCTGCTGAGAAACAAGCTGATCAAGACTCAAAGATTTTAACTTCGAGAAGCACTGGCGGAACTAGCTATAAGTGTTTGCATAAGGACGCAAACGTCGGTACTCAATCATTAAAATGTCATTCGCAAAGCTATGAGGGTATCACTTCCAGAAACACAACAGACCTATGTTACACCACTAATGAGACATATTCAGACACCTTATTAGATAAAATGAGTTTAGAAGTAACGTCACAATCAATTTCCCAGACAGAATTGGAGAGCGTTTCCCATGAACAAAAGGTATTATAGTGTTTATACAATTTAATGAATCAGCAACCTTGCTATGATTATTATATTTCTGACATAATTGCGGTAGATAAATATTACTTTGACCTTGCAGCAGTGATCGTGGTAGCGTGCGTTTTTTTTATAGGTCATAAGGTAGTCTATAAATCCAGGAGTCAGGTTTTAGCCAGACCGTAAGACTGACCCTACATTTGGCATCGGCGTTCCTAGGCGTGTTTTTGACGCTCACGACGCGACGCCAAGTGTGGGGGAGGCCTTACACAAACTCGCTGGGAAAGAGTGAAATTTTTCTCCTTCTAAATTTCTTAAAAGTTATTTATAATATTATTTTATATATATATACTATTTTACAGGTAAAAGTTAATAAATTCACCAAGGTTTTGCGTTCATTTGGAATGTTTAAAAAGAAAAAGAAAGATTTAATAGCAGAGGTAAGCGAGAGCGAAAGCGTGATAGATGAGATGGCTTCAACCAGACAAACTACCTTTGGTCAAGAAATTACAAATTATATGATGTATGGACAAGAGTACTACCGACCGCCTCCACAGAAAGAAATGTATTATCAGGGGCACCTACCGCAATATGGTCGACAAGAAAGACCTTACGAGTATCGGATGCATTCTCATGCTTATAATCCACGTCTTCACGAATATCCACAGCACGAATATCAACCCCAGGAATATCATCCAGATTACCATTCACAGTATGCACATCCACCAGGTATGCGAGGATATCCATTACAAGGTGATGATGATCGACGATACCAATCTCATATGCATGAACACCAGCAAGAACATTCAGCTCCAAGATACGTTAATGGTTCTTATGAGTCAAGCTATTCCCAATTACAGCCGCCACCTGTTTGTTTGAAAGAAATTGAAGTAAAGAGTACAGGTACTCAAAGTGACAGAAAACTTTCTATCTTCAAGAAAATGACAAGAAAGAAGCCAGTAATTATGAAAGAATCTTTAGAACCAGGGCCATACATAGGCAACAACCAGGACAGGCGGTTTTTCAATATGCAAGCTCAATATGCACATGCAGCTCAATATGCAAATGCAGCCAATGCTACAAATGTAATGGCTGGCCAACAAGCAAGTTCAGCTGCAGTTAAACCAAAAGAACAAAAGAAATCTATGTTTAACTGGAAGGCATTGCAGGCAAAAGCGATGAAGACTGTGGAAAATGATTCCTTTATGTACACTTTGAACACCCGAAAGGAACTGGTAGAAAATGATAATAAGTTGCGTAATGCAATGCTTAAAAAACTGCTCACTACTAAAAACCGGTTCCAGCCTCGCAATGTCTTAGTAAAATCTTTATTGAAGAAAGCAAAGAAAGATGACATGGATATTATGGAGACCCTTAAACTCCACAATTCAAAGTTCTTTTAAGCGATGTTAGTGTTTGTATGTGTAGTGTCAATGTTCTTATAAAATTATTGTGTTTTTTTATTTTAATGTTATATTAAGAATGTATTTACAATTACAATTAGTGCTTTTTATTTTCTTTTCCTTCCAAGTCACTAAAGTATGATTTTGTACACACTATTTCTTAGCAATCGAAGGATGTACTTGTCATTGCACTTGTCACGCTGGGCGCTTTTACAAAAGCGCTTCGACCATATTGGATCTTTTGTGCATGTTTCAACCAATGCATGGCTTACTCCACGGATTTCATATACTACCGAACTGATCCCACAGGCAATTGAATCAAAAGTACACATCAGGGCAAATCTCTGTACAGGAGCTTTATCTTCATATGCACGTCCTGTGTAAAACGTGTCTCTAGATTGTGTTGCCACCTCAGAACTCGGGATATTATGGATGGATTTTATTAAACTTTAGCAGGACTTTGTATTACTGAATACCTATAGCACCTCAGACTCAGACACTTCTACAATTAACTTTTTTAAGGATGCATTTGTTCAATGTGTATTCTGGCCAATATTCAGTAATTAAAAATGGGTAAATTAAGAGATATGCATTGAGGTAACTCAACATTTAAAATGTCCTTTTATCTCATAAGGACAGATTCTCATAAAGACAGATTCGCAAAAGGACAGATTCTCATATGGACAGATTCTCAAAAAGACAGAAATGGTACAGTTGTACACACTTTCATGCAAGTCATTAGGACATGAAATCGTGAGCATCGCTATGAATAAAAAAAAGGAACGCTGTCAAAAATAAAACCGGTCTAGTGCGAGTCTGACTCGCCCACCGAGGGTTCTGTGCAAAATTTACCCGTCAAAATGTGATGACGTCACGACGACTTATCTGTAAAAATTCTATGTAGTCACGACTCATCTGTCAAAAGTTCAATAAAGTTACGACTTAGCAGTCAAAAATTACTTTCCCGCCAAAACTCTATGACGTCATGTCTTAAAAAATCAAAAATATAATATGATGGAACTAAAAGTTAAAGGTTTTCAAGTTTTTTCTTTAATATGTACTGTAAGACCTTGCATCAGGCCAAATTTTAAGTTTGTATGTAGACTGGAAGTATCCTGTAGGTTTTGATACCCTTTGAGTTTGAGCTGTATCTCTTGAATGAGTTGAATTAGAAGTTGGTTTTTTTTAACAGCTCTAAAACGCAACAGACTTTGGTAAAAATTTCAGCTCGGTACCACTATGTGTTCCTGAAAAATATGATCTTGACAGACAGACAGACGGATAAAAAGATGACTGAGATACTGATCCCTTGATCCCTAAAAATTAACGTCGACATAACAAAAACTTTAAAAACATATTATTTATTTGATTAAAAATTATTTCATTATGTAGGTATAGGATAATAAATAAGTATAATATAACTAACTATTCTTTTGTTTTTTACTGATGCTCATTTGTTTTTCATAATTTTTCAAATTTTCCTTTTCTTCTTACTATTACTTTTGTCTTTTTGCGAATCTGTCTATATGAGAATCTGTCCTTCTGAGATTCTGTCTTTTTGAGAATCTGTCCTTATGCGAATAAAGGTAAAATGTCACCTTAATCTTGATGCTTTGGTAACTACACAGATTTGCTTGTAAGTATAGGTAATATCATGTTTTCACAATTTTTGTTTTAGCGTAAAGACTTTTTCTTGGCTTATTCCGTTTATCCACCCTAAAAAAGCCACCCTAAGGAGAATACTCGGAAACGCGTGTCCTTCTATCCACCCTGAACGGGGTGGATAACCGTAATTCATATAATATGTTTCTTCCGATTTTTTACCCCAAGTACAGTTGAATCAAATTATCTTTTAAGTTTTTATTTAATATTTATTGTTAAGCGAATAACATAAAATAGTCTTAAAATCTAAATTGTAGGTACATGGTACTATAAGATAGAAAGCCGAAGCGGGGCTGGTGGTTTTTTATAAATTTTGCAACATGACCAGAAAATGACCAACGCTGATTTCATTATTGAGTAGACGTAGTTGCGTATCCTGGATAAACTCGTCCCTTTTAATGTATATTTGCAATCGTTTTCTAAATTTTTGCTGCGGCAGACGTATTAGCGAAGAACTGTGCGTTTTTTTGCACGCATTCCAAAAACTTAGCTAAATGTGGATGTTATGTTTGTCTTTAATTTCATGTGATATTGTTTTATGCCAGGTTTCTAATGAATTTGTAGTCCTATGAGACACCCCGAATGAATTCCAAACAGCCACAAAGGTTTCGTCCTTGAGCCATGTTTTTTCAAAATATTTCACAAATGCCGCCATATTATTTTCATCGTCTAATTAAAATGATTTCACAAACAACCAGCCTTCATTAATCAAGTTTGAAGGTAATAGTGGCAACCTTGCCGTAAGTAACACTAATCTTTTTGTATTTGGGTATTTATTGATACCTATATTTGGAAATACACTTTTTAATGCTCCCATTGTAGCTTTTTCGTAGTCGTTTTTCTAGAATGACGTAATAGTCACATAGAATGTTAGATGAGTAAACAAAACTATTCTCAGCTCAAAGAAGAAGGTAAGTATGTACATCTAAAGTATTTTAATGTTCACGAAGTTTCTTGGACTGGGTTTGTGTATGTTTCTGTGTTAATGACTGTACTTAGGCAGGTGAGAAAAACGGAAGAAACATATTATATGAATTACGGTTATCCACCCCGTTCAGGGTGGATAGAAGGACACGTGTTTCCGAGTATCCTCCTTAGGGTGGCTATTTTAGGGTGGATAAACGGAATAAGCCTTTTTCTTTAGTGCTATTTAGTTAATCGGGTACAAGTCGATTCTCAAACTCTAATCGTTTATTGCACTCCATATGTATTCACGATGGTGTTAATAAATAAAACATAATATAAACCTGTTATGGACCCTGTCGGGTAAAGCTAATTAAAGCACAAGCGTAGGACATCCAACTTTAAAGCACATAATTCGTTGATTTGTATTTCACAAAACTGGCTCTAACTTTTACAATTCTTTGGTAGTGATGACTACATCCTGAGTAAGTTTTCAAAGAACTCTGAGAGGACATGCTAAGCAAGGGTGGATATTTGTTACTCTTTCGTGTAATATCGACTTAAAGGATTTTAAAGAAACTTTACAATAATATAGCTTATAGATTAGAATAACACATGGTCTGAAATTTATAAGGATAATGTGAGAATTTTTCAAAATACGTAACAAACAAAGGTACGGGCACCAGCTAGCTATATATACGGACGAATTTGTTATAAACTAACCAGCTTTCCCGATACAGTTTGTAGTCTGTCTATGTTTTGCTGGTCACATAGACATTAAAAAGTTAATAGCCATAAAGTAAGAAGAAGTTACAGAACCAAATGAAACGAGAATCAAAATGTTTTTTTTCTAATCATATAACGGACCATGTAAAACTAAAGTGAAGTACCAACTATTAGTGTTTGTAAATTTATTTTATTTTTAAATGCTTTAGTCTGATCAAAATCAAACAGTGTTTATTAAAAGAGAAAAAAATATTTTATGTGATTGAAAAATTAATATGTTAAAATTAATTTAAGACAGTAAGTTGATTCAATAAATAAATAAATATTCCTCACACATTCACACAACGCAATCTAGTCCCAAACTAAGCAGAGCTTGTACTATGTGTACCTACTACTTAGACAACGGATAAACATACTTGAATACTTTTTTTTTTGTAAATACATTACATAGAAAACACCCATTCCAATGTAAACAATCATGTTCATGCACACAAAGAATTGCATTGAGCGGGAATCGAACCCAAAACCTTTGCGTAGCAGTCATGTTATATAACCACTACGCCACTGAGGACAATTTTATTAAATTTACGACTAATAAACATAAATAAGGTAATTTTGACACACCTGTTCTTTATTAACTACAAAGGAGGGTACCTTGCGTACTGTTTTTACATTTAAAATTGTAAAGTAGCATTATGTAGCTGTTAAGTTTGCTGTAAATTAAATTAATAAATAAATAAACCTCCTGGGTACCTAGACATATCTCATTTTGATTAAGTTACACAGACAGTATTTTTAATCAATACAAGTAATGCAGCACTAAAAATGGTCTTAAACTAGGCTGCATCTATAAAAATATGATGAAAAATAAATGAGTTAACGCTAGTCTCACTGCATTGCTATAGCTTTAACAGCTAATGTAAAGTATAATGTATTATCATGGGATACAAATATTGAGAACTGTCTTGCTGTTCTTATCTTCTTAATGTTTTGAGTATTGTTGCTTGTCCTCCCCCACATAAGGCGTGAGCATTTTTAGGCGTGCGAGCCACGCTCATGCGAGGTTTCACTCCCTTCGATCAAGTCTTTTTATATACCATGCTCTGACTCACCGGAACGGGTTTGATACTGAATCTCAACAATCATAATATCTACAATTAAAACATCAACACCGTAAGACCAACTGTTCAAAATCTCAACACTTCAGAATGTCAACAGCTTAGTAGGTCAATAGTTTACAAGATCAAACTTTAAAATCTCAACATGGAAAAATTTTGGTTGCTGCTTATTGAAAGTAATCATCATAACAGCCCATTAACACACTCAGTCACACTGCAGGGACGGGCCTCCTCTTGTGACGGAGGGATACTTGGCCTACTAATACCACGCTGGCCAGACGGATTGGTATAGGGTTTAATTATATAATTAAGCAGCAACCAAAATGTTTCCATGTTGAGATTTTAAAGTTTGATCTTGTAAACTATTGACCTACTAAGCTGTTGACATTCTGAAGTGTTGAGATTTTGAACCGTTGGTCTTAGGCCAGGCGCGCACTACGAGTTTTTCGCCGCGCGGCAGAAAAGCGCAGCGGTATAATGTCGCACTGTAATACTGTACCAAACAGTTTTACATTGTATTGCGCGCACTTGACGGCAGAGCCACCGCAGCCCACCAGTATTACTGTGCGACATTATACCGCTGCGCTTTTCTGCCGCGCGGCGAAAAACTCGTAGTGCGCGCCTGGCCTTACGGTGTTGATGTTTTAATTGTAGATATTATGATTGTTGAGATTCAGTATCAAACCCCACCGGAACAAAAGCGGGCGGCGATGATGGCAGTTGAAGCGCGGCGTGCTCGCCAAATGTGGGAGGCAATTTAATGGACACAAAAAGCATCCTAACAGTTTGTGGATCGCACAAGAATTATCTTGCGTGGATTCGAAGCCGCGACCTCTGGTGCACGTCATTTGCAAACGTGACGCTACGAAAACAATAATTGACTAGAAACTTGTGTGTGTATTATATTAAACTATAGCTTATTATTATAGACATATCAAGAGGTAACGCTGGTCGAGCTTTTGGCGGCCAGGATAACATAGTATCCAAGAGACTATGGCCAGTACAGTACAAGCGGAAAATCAAAATGTAAGTTATACTCATGATTCTTTAGATTGAAAATGACTTAATCTTTTAAAGAGTAAAACTGGCTTTAGTTTTATTTTCATAAATTCGCATCTATCTGTATATTTTACGATTAAGGTGACGAGCAACCGACTCATTTCAGTTGATTTGCTGGTTTTAGTTGTAACAATGTCAGAGCACAGCCATGCCGCTGGCTACCCTAATGTATAGCAAACCTAAGCTTTGTAGATATAGCTTAAGCTTTGTAGAAATAAGTTACCTAAGAACCAAAGTTACCGACATAACTCTTAGAATGAGCAAGCTGAAGTAAAGCGATGGCCGTTAGCGCAAACGTGTCCTAGACTGGAGACCGCGACTCAGCAAACGTAGTGTAGGACGCCCCCCAGCTAGATGGACCGACGACCTCAAAATATCGCTGGGTCGGACTGGATGCGGAAGACGCAAGGCCGAGTTCTATAGGGCGTGTTGGGAGAAGCCTATGTCCAGCAAGGTGCGATAGGCTGTTTGATTGATTGAATTAATTTGAAAGAAACGAACTTAATTTAATTTATTTTATGTTACATGTCTACAGACGTCAAAGATAAGCAAAATAGAATCTAGCGGTGATAACAAATTAATTCGGAGGCCGTTCAAGGGCATCGAAGGATTTCTCAAAAGGATTGCTTACAATTTAGGTATCTATCTATATGATAATGTCTTAAATACTACTCTCGCACTGCGCCAGTGAGTATGCCTTGTGTCAGGGGAACTTATTGCGAACCTCAATTGAACCTCTTGTTTTTCTGTGTACCCTTGACCTGTTCTCTTTAGGCTAAAGTGGAGTATTAACCGATGTACCCTTGACCGTGAATTTAACGGACACAATGAACATCCAATCCCAGGAGAATTTTGATGAATCCCACAATCAATTCCTTGTTCTGCCTGGGATGGCATGTACATAGTCCACCAGTGGACACCAGTTGATTGATTGATGTACTTAGTATCATATTTATGAAATAGTTGGTAGCTTTTTGCTTTATCATCCAAAATCCGTTCAGAACAGTTCCGAAAGGGGCGGGCTCATCTTGTGACAAAAAAATTTGGTATCATGTTCTCTTTCTTAAACAGTAATTGAAATCACTCGATTGAGGACCTGTCATTTACAGAAGAAGACTCTTCTCCTTTGCACGACTTATGTCCAATTATAAAAAATGACAACCAGTCTAAAAAATGTCCAATCATAAAAATGTCCAACCATAAAAATGTCCAAACAGCAAAATGACCAATCATAAAAATTTCCTATCATAAGTCAAACATAATTCTTTCCTGTATTGTTTCGAAAATCTTAAATTTTTACTTTCATGATATTACTTTCATGACAGCTGAGTGCTGACGTCATCACAATTTGGCGGGAAAATAAATAGGTTTGTTTGTACGGAACCCTCGGTGCGCGAGTCAGACTCGCACTTGACCGGTTTTATTATTTTACTTGAGTTAGCAGATAAAAGCCATAATTCGAAAAGTAGAAACTTAAAATTTAGGTTATCATAGATGGAGAAATTTGATGCTGGACAAAATTCGCGTTGGACATTTCGCATTTTGGACAAAATTCATGTTGGACATTAATCCTAGTTGGACATTTCGTATTTTGGACATAAGTCGTGCAAAGGACTCTTCTTCATAAAATTACGATTTTAAAATATTTTGCAGGTAACACCCCGTCCCAAACCGAAGTGAAGGTAATTTCTTGTATACCGATCGACGTGACAGATTTACAAGAAAAAATAACTGTTTTAGAAAAAGAACTTAAAGGCAGATCAAGTAGACGTGAACGAATAAGCTCAGCATTGTACAGAAATATCAAAGAAAGGAAATCTGATATAGGCGTGTTGTGTAACTTAGTCAATACCGACCAGTCTAACAACCATACTGACGTCACATTTGGGACTGAGTCTAAACTTTCAACACCTATTATGACTGACCCCTCTAATATTGTGCAATGTAATAATGTAAAGTTATTTGCACCAGGTGACATTCAGCACTACAAATGCACAGGTAGCTTTCTTAAAAAAAAGAAAAAGCTATGTAGAAATAAAAAACTATTAAATCAATACATTTATCACGCCCAAACCACCGATTCACCTTTTAATACTTACAAAGACACTGAATTTACTGGTAAAAAGTTACCTGGGATTAATTTAGATCATTTGATGGAAACACATTATAATGGTTCAGATTTAACAAATGTTGCATCCGAAATTAGTAAGTTTTCATCACCTGTATGCAGGGATACTCAGAAGGAGAGTAGTGTTATGGTTCCTGCATCTGACATATGCTCGTGTTGCCATGGAACTTTTCATAACATCGATAATCAAATAGTCAAACTTAACAAAATGCCAATAACAATATTAACCCATCAGATAAGGCATAACGCTGAATATTATGACTCTAACCTTTACGACACAGTACCTGTCAGAGAAAAATCTGTAAAAACCAAAAAGATTTTCAACGTTCCTAAGAAAAAAGATGTAAGACGTCCGTTAAACACAAGCTCTTGTTCGGAGTATGCTCATACTAAGATCCGTTCACTTCCTATATATACTCATGTAAAAGTGAGCCAACAGCCCGCTACTTACACGGAAACTGCAAAAAAACCTTTCAAGAATTACAAACGAGAACATTTAGTGAAAGACGTTAATCGTCAAGTTGAGTTTGATGGCATAAAAGTTCAAGACAACTCGAAAGCATTAATAAATTGTGGCGCTGGTATCATGACTTACCCAAACGTAAACAAAAACCCAATTAATTCTTCTAAATCTTTAGAAACTGATCTTGAAACAAACGTACCAAATGAGGAAAGCTCTAAATATTATTTAAACAATGGCGAATATCAATCTTTGTTACATAACAATCTTCCCGTATCCACCACGGATGTAACAGAAGTGGAAACAGATGCGACCTTGGATCAAATTAAATCCATACTACAATCATTTTTAAAAGAAATAAAAATGGCTTGTTTAATAAAAGAAGACAAAGACAAAGAACAACTGGTTAGGCAAATTCCTTATTCTGATAGTTTACAGCCCAACTTAAACAGTATGGAAGAAAATCAGTCGGATAAAAAAACTTGTCAACAAGCAAACTGGACAAGTGAATTAATAAGCAATGTTACAGATGTTGCATACAGCTGTAATATTCACCAACACAGAAATATAGGAGATCTATATGACATTACGAGTGACAAGTTACCAAACTGCTCGAAAGAATCGTACAAAGTAAACGAAACCTTTCCGCGCCCTACAAGCAACATGATTCCAAGCAATTTATCTAGTTTACACAATCAGTTGCCATCAAATTCTCTTCTTGATAATTCTCACACCGACAACAAACAATGTTGTAGTTTTAATATGCATCATTTTCATCCATCATGTTCAAAAGATTATTTTTATAACCAATTTTATTATCCTCCGCACCAATATGATCAGAATATTCCAGTTTACTATCAACCGCCCCCAAAACCTACATTCTACTTTCCTACAAAGCCACAGTTAAAAACCACAGTAACGATGGCCACCAACACGGAAAATCAAATCGAACAAAATAATCGCAGAAAAGAAACAGATCATTTGATAAAAGAAATATACAAGTCTTTAGCGTTGAATGTAGAAGAAGATCGTAATATTAATCCACGGATTGACAAACAAGTTACATTTCTCACCAATCAAAAAACTATAGTAGAAACCTGTGCACCAATAGTCGTTGAAACCAGTGAATCGCAAGTATTGTCAGAATTATATAGAAGTAAAGACGAACAATACTCTGAGAAATCTTCTAAAACAACCATAGCGGACAAACGTTCTCGCCTACTTGCCACTACTGATACCGAAGTTCGACGTAGTAAAGTGTATAAAGAGCTGACGACTGAAGGAAGTTTAAAAGTCAATAAAGAACTAACAGAAGATAGTTTAACAACTGGAGAAGAAGAATCGAGCATGGAAAGGCTAGAAATCGAAGAGGAACAGTCCCCAGAAGAAAGTTCTAAAGCGGGAGAAGAAGAATCGACAGAGGAAAGCTTTAAATTGGAAGAAGAACAAACTTCGAGTTCTGATATAAGGGATTTATCGACGTCTATACTTACATCGAGCACTTCCGCGTCTGAAGTCTCGAAGCTAGTAAGTATTTAGATTCAGGCTTATAATTTTTTAAGGACAACTCTCGCACTAGGGATCTCGGATAATCCCTGTATCGTGGGAACTTTTACAAGCATCAATTTAACGGACACAAAGAACATCCAGACAAAAGGGGCGACCTCGTGTACGTCAGGTACTTACCGCGACCGACGCCGACGTGCCACCAAGGAGCACTTATTCTATAGCAAGACAATATTTTATCTGTACCTACCCAATTATTTAAACCATTATTTTATTATATTTTGGTATTTATTAGAGTCGGGCTTCGTGGGGTCCCCGCCTTATGCATATGCATACGCCCCCTTGCTTATTTTATTACTATTATTACAAGTGCAACTAAGTAAATTAAAACTGTTTTAATTATATTATTATAATTTGCTTCACAGAAAAAGAGTAAATTAAAAATGTTTAGCAAGATGTTAAATCCTTTATACTTATTCAAACGTATTGAAAGAAAAAGAAATAAGAAGAAAATGTTGGAATTAGAAATGCCGACTGCCACAAGTGAGTCGGAGCTCACAACTTATCGTCAGAAAGGGAACAAGTATCCGCATAATATAAGTCCTTCATACGCACGGAAATATACGAGAGTGAGAGCTTCAGGTGCAGAGAGCAGTCATAAAAGTACTTCTGACATGAACGTCAGTGACTACCCGATGATACCATTTAACCGAGAGCCCTTCAGAAAACCGCCCTATGAACTCTTGTATAACGCCAGGAATAAACGTCGAACACAATACACAAGGCACGGATACTTTAAAAAGTTACCAAAACGAGATGTACGTTTTATAACAGAGACTGAGTCGTTATCGTAAACATGATAAACATAAATCAAAATTGAATGTGATGTTGAATGTCTATTGCAATGTTTTTGGTGCTAACGTCTTGTGATTTATTTAATAAACCTGATTACTTGATCTTTTTCTTTATTGTTTTTCTTGTGTATGCTTTTAACCCTCTTCTGTAAGTTCTCTTGTTTCCATCACTTAGGTTTAGTGGGTTCAACAAGCCTACTGGTAGGACCAAAGGCAATAAAGATCTAATAGTAGGACTGTACTTTTCGTTTACATTATACTTTTGCCTTTATGCGAACTTGCCCTTTTGAGAAATTGTCGTCATGAGAAATTGCCATTCATGAGAAGTTGCCCTTATGCGAATAAAGGTAACAAACACATCATTATGTATATGCAACAGTGCTTGCGTTCGCCCTGCAAAAAAGTATCTCTCTTCAAGAATTGAATGATACAGATAATGCGTCGTAGCACATATAACGTAACGTAAACGGATCGGCACCGTATCAACTCGAGCCATTCGGTATTCAACGCACACTAATCGGATACGTAACGTAGGTAATCGGATTTTTGACGTTTGACACCGAGGAAAAAGGCGAGGCGATGCCGATCGGTTCTTCCTCGTGGTCAAACTATTTTGTCAAACTAGTTTGACCACGAGGAATTTTGACAATTCCTCGTGGTCAAACTTCCTATCGATTTTAAACGAACACCATGTGTCTAGTTTTGAAATGAAATTGTACAGGTATATTCAAAAGCTTTTCCTTCTTACTCATAGTCAAACTAGTTTGACTATAAGGAATTGCGTTTTTTCTCCCTTTTATCGCATAAGGACAGATTCTCATATAGGCAGATTCTCAAAAAGACAGAAATGGTACAGTTGTACACACTTTCATGAAGTTTCATGCAAGTTTTTAGGACATAAAAGTGAGCCTCGCTGTAATAGAATTAAAGGAACTCTGACAAAACAAATTAACGTCGACTAAACAAAAGATGAATTAAAACAAATAAAAATTAATTATAATTTATATTTTTTTTTATAAAAAGTTTATTTATAAGTACTTAGGTCTATTTTTCTGTAGGTTTTCCAATAACATTTTTTTCATCAACAAATCTGTATTGCGGTCAAGCAAAGTCATTCACAATGACCCAAAAATGTTTTAATTTTACGAAGCGTCTTCGCCAAATTTTTACCATTTTTAAAGTGAATTTTAATGATTTTAATGCGTTGTTTAGGTGTATATCGTTCTATTTTTATTAATGGCATTCTTTTCATATCATTCAAATTATAGCTTCAAAGGTGATTTTTCTTGTCCTAACTTATTTTTATTTACAAAATTGGTCTGGCAAGTTGTGTCAGTGTTCCTCTTTTACGCTTTATGAATGTTATGTCCTTATTTAATGCATTAAGTGTAGATCTCTAATTATTTAAACAAGGAAAAGCAAAGGCAAATAAAAACGGGAAAATAATTCAAGTGACATGGACATACAATTGTCAATTTATTTTTATTTTTACCTGTACTATTAGATTTCATATTATATAATATAATATATAATATAAGTTTATTTATTGTCCAACAGAAAGTTACACTTTAAATCTTAAGATAACTTACATAACTATTACACGGTAAACTATATACTAAAGTGACTTATTTTAAATGTGGGCAGTGGTTTCCAAACTAAGCCGTAGCTTGTATCTTGGAAACCAGAGTTTTGACATAGGTAAATGGTGCTATAGATGCTTGATAACTATCATTGTTACAAAGGTTTTATATGACTTTATTTGTATTATACTTATTATTTAAAAAAATAATTAGAGACTATAAAACAAAATTAAAATATTATGTAATTGTGTGTATATGTGTGTGAGTGGATGTGTGAGTTCGTATTTAAGTGGATGTGAGTGAGTGTGTGTTTGTCAGTGGGTCTAAAAAGGTTTTCCTTATAAAATTGCCTCAGTTTCAAGGTATCATACAGTATGTCAGTATGTCAGTATGTATATCATCATATCATACAGTATGTTCTGTAAAAAGGTTATGCTAGTTTGACCACGAGGAATTGTCAAAATTCCTCGTGGTCAAACTAGTTAGACAAAATAGTTTGACCACGAGGAAGAACCCATGCCGATCCGTTTACGTTACGTTATATGTGCTATGACCCTAATGTGCCCGAAATGAAAAACTCGAGCGTCCAACAGCTTCAGTTTTTTTTTTTTAATCTTTATTTTTTATAGAGGGTTTAATCATTAAAGATTATGTCACCCTCGAAGACAACAGCTTCAGAGTTAATAAAGAAAAACGAATTCAGCTGCACGAACTGTAAAAGTGTAAAATCTCTAAAACCTTAGGACGCTCGAATTAAACTTTTAGTATGTTTGTCTCCTAACTAGGACTAACAAAGTCTCTAAGTCGAACTTTCTGCTTCGACTTTCCCATGTAGACACCTATTTTGAGCACTCATTTACTGGACTATAAGTACCTACTTGTACCGTAGAGTAGGACTACGTGTAGTGCTAGGTACTATATTAACTACGGACAATAAATAGCGCCTGTGTGGTCCTCAGACCAGGAAGTAGGACCAAAGACAACAAAGGACTAAAACGATTTTAAAATGTGTGTTATTAGCGCCAGAATGAAATTATTAACAAAGTATAATATTTCGAATTCTTGCTCTAAGTATGCAACCCACAATTCAATTGGCTTCCACAGAATTAAAATAATATTATTACATTAATTTGTAATATATTTAATACACTTGAGTTCGTAATCTAGATCCTGACGACCTCAGGCTTCAATTTAATTACTAATTCCTACGGATTTTATGGCTTTTTTGGACCTATGACATAATTTAGCTAGGACAGAAATAATAAGATACACTAAAAATTTACAAATTTATTTAACACTATAAATATGTACATTTTAAACCTTGTCTATACATATATAACAAAAAATATTACGTTAATTTAAATGGTAATTTCTCATATTCTTTTGATTCTAAATATCTGAGATCATCAATTACGTACCTGCAACAAAAATAATTTATTTAGTAAATTAGAAGAATACCAAAACCATCCTATATCATTACATTTCAAAGGTGTCGTAAAAATCCCCTATGTCCACTAAGATCCATTGAAAAGATCCATTGATGGATCTTTTTACACTTAAATCAAACACATAAGTCCACTTTAATCCATGATCCATTGTAAAAAATAAAGCGGGTGACACATGCAATCTTAAATAGCTCTATTCCTCTTGCCCAATTTTTTATTAAGTCTTGAATGCCACTCTTCCAAACAAAATTGTTTGTCCGGTGGCTTTCACCAAATCATCATCATCATCATAACAGCCCATTAATGTCCCACTGCAGGGACGGCCTCCTCTCGTGACGGAGGGATACTTGGCCTACTATACCCCTTCCAGCGTAAGTTTAGCTTTTTGACAGTTCACGTCCATGAAGTTTCGTAATACTTCTGCGTATTTTTCAAACAAATAATATTGTATTTCATGGACGTACCCATGTTTTTTTCAGTTACCATGGTTACTTAAAGATGGACACTCATAACGATTACCACCATTATGAAACAAATTATAAATAATCGGTAGAAATAAATGCTAATACGTTTATAAAATGTAATATGATATTTTAGATTAGCTATAACCCGCGAATGTGTCACGATAAATTATGTATTTTAAATAATACCTAAGCTAACTATAATTTTATCATTTTAAGCTATAGGCTAATTCTCTTATCACAGATAAAGAAAGAAACAGTAATAAAATGATAATGTAAGTTGATGTAAGGATCCAAATGAGTACAATAAAGTAATTTGAAAAATCGAAAAATCGCGATATCGCTTACAATCGCATGGCATTACATTCGAGATACTGCTGAACGTCACTAACGTCAAGCTGTCAAATGTTGTTAAATATAGTGGAAAGGGTATAATATCACACTGAACAGACGGATTGGTATAGGGTTTAATTTCAAGTTTTCCTTCTTTATTTCGTAAAGATAATATTCACCGATAGTCCCTTAGTCGGTTTTTACGATACCCATGGGATGAGATGGGGTGGTGACATGTATTCTTACTCCGTCACCACACGGAGAATCATCACCATCCGTTCACCAAATACGGACCAAATATTGCTCACACCAATCAATCAATCACCACCCCATCTCAAATAAATAAAAAAAAACATTTATACATATTATGTTACTATTAAAATTTTGATCGGTTTTCTAGTCTTTTATTTACCTATAGAAAATGGCTACTGTAGATGCAGCTTTATAATGGATTTTAAATAGATCCATTTTTAAAATATTTTCGGATCATGGATTAAAGTGGACATATCTGTGTGATTTGAGTGTAAAAAGATCCATGGATCTTTTTAATGGATTTTAGTGGACATAGGGTCGTCTAAGAAAAAGTACGCAGTGTTGAACATGTATGTGGGTGGATATAGGGGAAGAGGACGACAAACAACAGATAAGAAACAAAAATTAACGAACGTAAACGCGTGTTAGATGCGTTTTGTGTAATCACAGACAGACCACGGTTAAACGGGTGTAGTGTGTAATTTATATTTTTATAAATATGATTTTTTGTTTATTTTTTTATTTTTTTTTATTTGCATAAATGTTATAATATTAATATTTATTTATTGCATATATAATTTGAATTAAATATTTGTACTAAAAATATGTATATGTAAATCGATTAAAATTTATTCTTAAATAAAATCGATAAGTAATTAATTCAAACCGAATCGAAAACGTGTAAGGGCGTCACTAATTTCGAAATTTTTCAACGAATGGACAGAGTCAAACTGGTTTGACTACGAGGAATTACATCTCATGGTCAAACTAAGTATAGACTTATTTGACTTATATAGTTAGACGACGAAGCCGAAGAAACGAGATTACCTACAAAGGCATTATATTAAATTGTCATATTATGTATCAACTTACAGTTTTATTTATTTCATAAAAAATGGTAATTGATAACGCTAACTATCCAGGGTAAATCGCTTCACCCGAACCTTTCGCAAAGTAGGCGAACGATTCAAGGGGACGACCTTTGCCCTACAAAAACTATTTCGCCCTTTACGGACATTGCCAAGAATTACCAAGGCCCAATAATTTCCTTACTCAATAGATTGAGGCACGATTTGACCAATGAAAAATTTTCAACCTATATGTTTGATGGTAACGAAACCATACCGCAATGTAGCCTCATGATAAAATTTGTAGCACGCCATCTATCGATCTTAGAGGAAAACTAATATTTTTTTTTAATAATATAATGTAATACAGTGTAGTATGTTACTTTACTGATTTAAATAAATAATTCGAATTCGTAGATATAATTTTATCATATAAGTAATGTTTTCAAAGACATCTCTAACATGACAATTAGGATCATTTCATTTTTAACTTTGACCTTTCTGACTACGGTTTAAGCAGAAACCTAGACAAACACCTAGATGTGTAAACATCATAGTAATAAAGCTTGCGAATTCATAAAAACGGACCAGCATCGTGACAGGCTTCGGAAGTGAAATCAGGACGGGAGTCGAGACAAGCGTAGGACTTAACGTAACGTAAACGGATCGGCATCGCCTCGCCTTTTTCCTCGGTGTCAAACGTCAAAAATCCGATTACGTTACGTATCCGATTAGTGTGCGTTGCAGTAAGGAGTTTCATACAAAGAATACTGAACGACTCGAGTTGATATGGTGACGTTCCGTTTACGTTACGTTATATGTGCTATGAGCCTAAACGAGCGTCGTGATATGTTTTTGGAAGTTCGTAAGTAAGGTCATCGCAACTTACTTATAAAACAAGAGCGGCAAGCCTGCAGTACTGAGATGCCACAGCGCGTGAGCGTCCAACACACGCAACACAGGCGGGAAGTCCCCCAGCTCCAACAGTAGCGCGGCGCCCGACAAGCACGTGAACAACACCACGCGCCAACAGTACCGAGGCCCCACGCGGTACTGACGCCACGCTATCAACAACCAGAGGACGGAGCCGCAGGCACCTGGAACAAAATAGATTGAGGGGTTTAAAGGAATGACAATAAGTTTGTTTGTACATTAGGAAAAACTGTTTGGAAATAACTATCAGTGAAAAAAGGTTTTGAAATTTTATAAATGGTTGATTGCCAAATGTGAATCCAACTTCTATTTCAACAAATTCCAAAGTTTTAATATATCTGTAAAAATTACATTTAGCAAAATTCAACATGATTTTAGTGGACAGCACAGGGTGTAAATATTTGGAGGAGGCCTATGTCCAGCAATGGATATTCATTGGCTGATAAAATGATACTATCAATACACTTCATCGTCGTTGTGAGACTGCTATTAAGACTTTTTATTTATGTATTTATGCACAAAATTACACAGTTGTACAATAGAGGGCTTAATGCCTTAAGGCATTATCTTCCAGCCAACCTTTGGGTGATGCAGAGATAATAAGGTGGTAGGTGCAGTCAGTTGAACTTAAAAATGTACTTTTGACTGTTAAGTTTTAGTCAACACACGTTGTCAACGACATTATTTAACCAGTGTTATCGCTTATAAAACAGTGATTTTATGAGCACTTCAAATGCCCCGAAAGTATACAATTATTACCTATTTGTATTTTAAGTTCAGTATAAGCTTTTCCTTATTTTTATGCCTGCTAACGGTTATTAGATTTTAAATTAATAATGAATACTTACCAAAGAAGACATTCAAAGTCATATTATAATCATAGTTAATAAACCCAGAGTAGAGATATCGCACGTGCGTCACAAAGTAGAACAGTGGTACTAATAACAGACACATTGTTAATGTTGTCCTTTTGTAACATAATCTGCAAATATAGAAAGAATATTTTTAGGAAAACTGATAACATTTTACTAATCATGGTATTAGATCTATAAGACCATGATTAGACCTGCCGTCCCATATGGGTCAGAGAGTTGGGCCACAAAAGGGATGAATGAAAGACAATTGCATATAGCAGAGATGAGAACGTTAAGAGGAATGTGTGGTGTTACGAGAGCGGATAGAGTAAGAAATGAGTATGTAAGAGGAAGTTTGAAAGTGGCACCGGTGGCAGAAAAACTACGTGGCACCGGTGGCAGAAAAACTACGTGGCACCCGGCTGTCATGGTACGGGCATGTTATGCGGAGGAATGAGAATCATGTGGTGAGGAAGGTGTTGAACATGTATGTGGATGGATATAGGGGAATAGGACGACCAAAGAAACGATGGATGGATTGTGTGAAAAACGATATAGCTGCGAAGAGTGTTACTTGTGAGATGACGTCCGATAGGAAAGGATGGAAGAAGAAGACATACTGCGCCGACCCCAAATAAAATTGGGACAAGGGCAGGGAAATGATGATGATGATAACATTTTACTTAAAATATTATACAAAGTGTATAAAATATATGAATAGGATGTATGCTTCGTACTAGAGATGGTTTCGTTGCAGGGGGTCCGTCTAGGTTTGAAATATTACTCGCCACGTTAACTGTGTGAAGATAAAAAGTGGAGTTTTTTCGCTATATCAAACAGCTATATTCATTCCCGCGAATGTTTAAATGTAAGTCATAGATCATGCAATAAAAACGATGTTTTACCCACATTAAAGCATTGATGTGATTAGATCCTGCTGATTAAAATCATTAAAATTAAATCTAGTCACGTAGAATTTATAGGCAGTTTGAGTAATAAAATAAAAACTTAGTTGTATCATACCTGACTACAGCAGCAACAAACAAACTCATGACCATAGAGAATGCGCAGGCATAATCCATAAACTCTGTAAATGGCATGTCCCTCATGTGGAAGATAGTCGACCAAACCCAGGAGTTCATACACACCTTGAAAATGTGAAAAACAAATGGTTTTTATGGTGTTTAAGGTTACTGGTACTGGGAGTACTGCACTTAGATCCAATTATGCAACTGACACTGTGCATTCAGATCTTAAGCGGCTTTGTAAGGTTCTAATCAACAACCAACCAACAGGATGTTACGGCCGCCATCGGCATCGTACTTATTGTGAGTTTGGATATGAATAACGGAAAAATGAAATATATGTTTAACATACTTAAATAATATTAAAGAAATGGTTAATTCTGTCTAAAAAGCATCTAATAAAACATATTAAATATACCAAAGTTTCTCACCATAGCAAATCCATGCCAAAACATTACAATTGGCATTCTTGATCGAAGAAATGGGAATTCTTCACGTATTTTCTTATACATATAGAAATTTGAGGCAAAATTCAAAACAGAAGCAAAGACTGACGCTGGCTCCTGCATGCCCATTATTCTTATGAATGGCCACTGAAATTATACAAATAACATTTTAATTTTGTTTGATTAGGCTGTTTACATGGTGGAGGGTGCATTCTAAAAGTTACGAGAAATGGCGGAACAAATTTGATGATTTGCTTAAAACGGGATTCCTATCCTCTTAGTAAACGATTTTCGATTTATTTTAATAATTTATAGCGAACCAAGCTTTATTAATATAGAATGTGGAAAACCCCCACATTCTACTATTCATATCACAAAAATAAATAAGTCTTTATTTCAAAGTATAATGTCTCACCCTTATCTATATGATTTCCTTTCTACTTCTCTTCCCTTTAGTAGGCAAATGTATGACTGCTATTAAGTAATATTAAAGTAAAGTGTTCTTGTGGGTTTTAATTTCTGTACTTGTTATTTAATTACTTAACAATATTTATGCAATTTAATTTATTTAGATAAGTGACTTACCAATTTCGATTAATTTTTGATATTGACCAACTGTGTAGGACACCTTTTCAAATATTTTTGTTTTGGCCAGAAATTATTGAATTCCGAACCAACAATGAAAATATTATAACTGAATTGAGAACCTCTTCTTTGTGGACACAGTTGTTAATAAACTAATGCAGAGGATGATCAAAACAATTATTTAACCAGATTTCAACACAAAACCTTTTAAAAAATGTTTTATGTTATACCAGAAATACCAACTGGTATTAACATAAAAAACCAGAAGAATAATTTAGCATTAAATAATTATTGAATCATTACCTTTCCATGAAACTTAGGTGTTCCAACTCCTGACTTCTCAAACTTCTTGACTGCAAACCACATGCACTGATAGCTGCACTCCTCATGACATGTCCATCTGAGCAGCTTACACCAAATATCTTGTTGTTCTGCTGCATGCTTCTTAAATACATTTACTGAAGTAAAAGATTAATATTTATTGTCAAATAAATACACATATCTCTTATTAAAGTATATTAAATAGTAAGATTTTAAAGTATCTGGATGTTTCAAAGACTTAAAAACTGGTGTATTTGTCAAATTCTGAGGACTTTTGACTTTCTTTGACCGATACAAATACTTCACACATTCAAATGTCAATACTAAAGTAAACACAGCCTAAATTATGTTTGATCAGAATAGCAACTAAATGGATATTTGCGCTAGTTGAAAAGACGTTGACGGCAGTGAAAATCACACTGGGCATGGAACCAACCACTGCTTTGACTGCTGACTAATTGTTCTGACTAACAGTGTTGTTCATAAAAATGGGGATATAGTAACATTATTTACAAACCACTCAAACAGTTGTCGTCTCTACATGTACTAAAACAAGCCTGATAAATATTAGACCGGTCTATTAGGCTAGATGCTATAGGAACAAATAAGTCACAAGAAAACAACACTGCAATAATACTGTATAGATTTATTGTCATTGTATATTTAATTTTGTAAACTAAGTGTTTTACAATTACAAGATTTATAATTTTTATGCAGGCATAAATTAAATTCTCTCTTCTGACAATAGAAAACAACAAACGAACAATATGAGTACATATATGACACTGACAGACACAGCACTGACAATACTGACATGTTTGATATGTTATCAGTGTGTGTAGTTTTTATGATCTTGGCTTGATAATAAAACAATGATTCTGCCACCAATAAGCAATAATCAGCAGCTCGACTGTAAATCTGTCAAACAGTAAAAGTAATCTAATTATACTAATTTCGCTAAGTAGTGATTTTGTTTTTTTTATGTATCTTTATCACAAAAGCTTTGGAGCTTTGTCACAAAAGTTGTGATTACAACAAATATACAAGTTCGTTTATGTATCATTTTGTTAAAGTCTAAACTATACACTGTTATTATTCCCATGTAGTTTTGTGCGTTTTTCAGCCACGAACGAAACTTAACAAACTTGTCTTATGGTCTACATTAATAAAATAATATGTTGATTTTTACTGCTTGCCACGTTATCACGTACAAACAGACAGAAGTCAGATTATGAACTTCCTTGGACAGAATTCCCATCCCACCGTACTGAGATGCGTCCCATACAGGCCGCAGTTTACTAAATAAATACTATGCGTTTCAAATAAGAATAGGACTGTCAGAGCGCCATCTTGTTTCGCATTTCTAACGAACTTCATGAATGTCATGTACGGTAGGAAAAAAATAAACACAAAATTTTATTATTTTTTACTTTAATATGTTATATAAATTTTTAAATAAAATAAAATTTTAATTGAAATTCAATTCTTCCACACTACTTATGGCATCATAGCTACGTTCTTCATCCGAATCAGATTCTATGTGAAACAAACTGCAAAATTTTCAGTAAAACCGGTTTTTTCGTAAGGTTTTTTATGTTATTGTTTCAATGTAACAAACAAATAAAACGGTAAAAAACGAAGAAAAATGTTTTTCGTTGAATTAAACAATCTGTTTCTATCGGAATTGTAAACGCTAAATATTTTTAGTTCAATTATTTTACGATTTTTTTTGTTGGTCGTACTAAAATGCCAGTTGCCACATGAAGTTAGCAGCAAGTGCGATCCTATTCTTATTTGAAACGCATAGTACATTGGCAGATTCATTGACATCAGCAAAGCGTAACTTTGAAAAAGAAATTAAAAAAAAAAGAATGTAAACATAATTCTAACCTCGAACTGTTGTAATTACTTATTTTTATTGTAAAAAGATGTAAATAAACCAATACTAAAATTAAACGAATTCTTTTTAACAATGGTGTTTATAACTAGAGCTCTGTTGACAATTAAAGAATTAAAGAAACCACGTAATTATTTACGAAGTAAATTCCTTGATTCTGTTCGACTACATGTCAAGGGTGGTACTGGAGGAACAGGGCTCCCCAAGTATGGAGGACTTGGAGGCCAAGGTGGCTGCGTGTACTGTATTGGTAAGGAAGATGCCACTCTCAAAACCATTATGGGAAAATTTCGAGGCAAGACGATCTCTGCCGAACATGGGGAAGATAGTCGCAAAACAAAGATTGTTGGTAAACCAGGTGCAGACGTACAACTTGAAGTACCTTTAGGTGTTACTGTGTATGGAGAAAGTGGAGTTGTTGGATCTATTGACAAAGAAGGAGAAACAGTTATAGTAGCAAGAGGAGGGCCGGGTGGAACACCTGAGTCTAATTTCCTTGGTCATTTTGGGCAAGCACATCATATAAGGCTGGATCTGAAATTGATTGCAGATATTGGACTTGTAGGCTTTCCTAATGCTGGTAAAAGTTCATTGCTCAAGGCAATTTCAAGAGCCAAACCAAAAATAGCAAATTATCCTTTTACCACAATAAAACCTAACAAAGGTGTTATAACATTTGATGATAAAAGACAAATTTCTATAGCAGATCTACCAGGTCTTATAGAAGGGGCTCATATAAATGTTGGCCTTGGCCATAATTTCCTAAAACATGTAGAAAGAACAAAAATTCTATTGTTCATTGCCGATGTGCAAGGATTCCAGCTTAGTCCTAAGTATCCCTTGAGATCATGTTTAGAAACTATATTGTTGCTTAATAAAGAACTAGAACTGTACAATGAAGAGATGTTGCAGAAGCCTGCAATATTAGCTATTAATAAAATGGACCTGCCCAATGCTGAAGAAACATTTAAAAATATAAAAGAAAAATATAGGAACATAGATTCTATAATGGATACGATACCAGATAAAATAAGGCCTACAAATGTTATAAAGTTTGATGATATTGTAGGTATATCTGCTTTAAGATATAATGATGGTATAGAAGAATTGAAGAATTTGTTGAGAAAGAGGTTAGATGACTATGCTGATGAAAATGACCCTGACATAGTACATCCCAGTAAATTATTAAGACAGACTAAAGCTACCATAAGAGAAATAGGACCTAAAGTTACCTGATTATACTATTATATTATGATTCAATAAATTATTAAAAAACAAAAGGCTTTTTATAACTCTGAAAGCAGTATTCATCCAATGAGAAAAATGGGAACTCTCTTTTTACGAAGTTGGTTCCATAATGCCTCAAATTGATTAACAAAATCAAATGTTATCTCCAATACTACCACAATATTTTTAGATTATTATTAGTGATGTAATGACTCGACTATTTAATCCGGTTTGTGTATGAACTGAGTTGCACCAGTTTACTACTATGTTACATATGACTCCCTCGGTGGCATAACTGTCGCGGAAGCGGGTGCCATGCACGTGATGCCACAACATACGGCATGAATGATCTATAATTCAGGAGTAATATTCTAAAAAGGTGTAGGCTTAAGGTCGTAGCACATATATCAAAACGTAAAGGGATTGGCACCACCTCGTCTTTTTCCTCGGTGTTAAACGTCAAAAATCCGATTTCCGAGTGTGTGTTGCAGTAAGGAGTTTTAGACAAATACTACTGAACGATCGAGTTGAAAGGGATCGGCCCTTTACGTTTTGATATATGTGCTACGACCCTTAGGCTGACCCCACATTTGGAGTAGGCATTCCTCGGGCGTTGACGCTGCACTCACGCCACGTAGACGCAGCGTTCACGTCACGCGTTTTACCCCTCCGACCGCTATCCACACTGCCCTCTTGTGTTTCGATCAGTCAGAACATGTTTCAAAAAATGAAAAAGACTAAACTTATACGCCCCAGGAACGCCGACGCTAAATTTAGGGGAGGCCTAAAGGCTGAAAAAAAAGCAAGCTGCAGGTAGAGCGTAAAATAAAACATGCCTTTGAAATCATTATCTTTATTTTTAAAAGTAATGAAATATCTACCTACTTACACAATTTATCTGTTCATTCATTCTTATGCAAATATTTACCGCTCACTTATAAATTAAATGTTAGGGTAGGTTATCAACAAACTTAAAACTACAAGTCCAAAGTTGATATTATAAAAGTACCATAGAAATAAAAACGTCATTGAACTGATTTTAATTCAGTATGCAGCACATTCTCTCTTGCAAAGAAACAATTAAGTGAGAGCCCAACTGTAGTTAGGCCTGACCCAGGATTTGTTTTTTCCTTTTAAATTAAAGGGGATTTTAAAATCTTTATAATTAGAAAGTTGGATAAGGTTCCAGCAATGAAGTTGAGCTTATAGAATAACTAATAACATTATGTACATACACTAGTCATATTATTGCTATCAAGCTTGGGACCTTTGCCCCTAGTCTATCATTTTGTAGGTAATAGCCCTGAAAAGTGCCACAGCAGGAAATGACTACCGAGGACATGAACAATGGCCATTTTTTAAGGTAAACAGGGCGGTATTATTTACTTTATCCCTCATCAATATTAACACATTTTATAAGACTTTATACAACATCATTTATCAGACATAAAAGAATAAATGTCAATATGTAATCAAATCCCAATGCTTTACACTTGAATATCAACTTTATCTGTATTTGAAAAAATCTAAAGGTAGCAAAAAATTCCAATGACACCTTCTTCGATTACCTAACTCCACACAGTAACATAAGTATCAAACTAGATCAGCTCTTTTAAGTTATGACCGAGTTTGAAATTTTTTCCACTTATTTTTTTTCTGCTACCTTCAAATATCAAAAGTCAACTTAATATAGTTAATGATATAAAACAATATCGACTAGATCTATACAAGTAATCTATTCTAATCCATACAACTTGAGGGTTCTGTCCATGCTTGTAGATGCTAGGTATTGTGCATTCTTACCAAACCTGACACCTGTGGCTGATGCTGTGTGGTCATTGAACACCTTCAGCTCCTGCCACTGTCTGCACAGATATACTCTTACATCTGTACCAGCTATAGCCAGGTATGTACCACTCTGGTCAAAACATAATTCCTTGATAGCATAACCCTCCTCCAGCTGAATAGTTTTAAAGTTCTTCAGTTTACGCAAATCCCATAACTTGACACAAGAATCTTCAGCTGCCGTAGCTAAGTAGTAACCGTTTTCTGAGAAAGATATAGATGTCACTGGTCCAACATGTCCCGGGAAATTAGCAACATTGCTTTGTTCCTTCAAATCCCAAATCTTAACTTGTGAGTTTTCTGTACCAGTACCAAAGATAAGACCGTCAGGATGGAACTGTGCGGTGGTGAGACTCACACCGGAGAAGTCACTAACTTTGGTGAGTAGAGCACCAGTACGTATGTCAGAGAAGGCCCAGTGTTGATCTGTTGATGTTGAGAGTACATAGTCGCCAGTAGGATGAAGAGACAAGCCGGTAACAGGACCTTCGTGCGAGCGTAGAATCACCGATGTTTGAGACCTAAAATAAATAATAATTGAATATAAATATAAGTTATGCACATCTATACTGATATTATAAAGAGGTAAATTTTGTGTGATTGTAGGGGTCTATATCTAATATACCGATTTAAAAAATGTTTCTGTGTTGAATAATAATAGTATCACGCTATGACTAATAGGAGTGGAGTAGTGATGAAATATGTTTAAAAAAGGGACGTATTTTATTCGCCGCCTAACGTAGTGAACACTGGTCAGTTAGTAATTTATAAACAACAAATTAATAAATACTAATACATACGTAGGCACATTCCAGACACGTATAGTATGATCAGGCGACGCCGTGATGACTGTGTCTTCATCAGGATGGTATATGACCCTGGTGACCTTCTTGGTATGTCCCTTGAGGATGGCCACCACTTGTTCAGTGTCCTTGTTGAATACAGTCGCGTTACGATCGTTACCACCAGTCAACAACTTGCTGTGGTCTGAAGGGTTGATGTCCAGCGCTAGGATACCAGGTACACTGGCTGAATGGAGACCCTGGAATAAGTAGACAAGAGTTTATTATAATGGAGTTTTTATGAAAATAATATAAACTTTATAATAACTTTTTATTTAAAAAATAAAGTTAAAAAGGTATTGTCCTGTGTCGTGAGGGTCTTTTACAGACATGAAATTAACGGACACAAAGAACACCCAAACATATCTTGCCTGGGAATCAAACCTCAAGCACAACCGCCAAATAGAAGATCGCGTTGTGCCACCTAGGTAGTTCGAGCACGCATCATATACACTATGCGCTAACTAACTTGGCCGGCTTCAGGTTATTTCAAATAATATTATTTTTTGGAATTAAAAGGCGCGAGTGATTTCTTTATTTCTGTACATGCGTGAACTACTCTGATAGCTAACTTCAGGACGGCCAAGCTAGTTGCCGCGTACAGTAAGTAGGTGGGTTTACTTTAGTGTTGCTGAACTATCGATAGTGATACTATCGATTGTTTATGTCACAAATCATCTACTACATCGATAGCTCTATCGCTAGTATCGACAAAATCGATTGTATACTTTACGATACTTTTCGCTACTATCGATAGATAGTATCATACTATCGATAGATAGATAGTATCGACAGTATTGATAGTATCGATACTCTAATCAATAGTCATACTATTGGAAACTATCGATAGACTATCGTACTGCTATCGATATTCGCCAATCGATCGGCAACACTAGTTTACTTACCGGATGTGAAGCAAGTGTGAGGAAGGTCCTGATCTGTTCAGGCGCGAGCAGTCCCTCGGGCACGGTGCGGCCGCGACGCTTGCGCTCCTGCGTGAGGGCCGTGGCGCGCTCGCCCAGCCGCGCCACCACCGCGCCCGACATGCCCAGCGGCGCCGCCCCGCCGCCTGCAGCCGCCGCGCCGGCCTCCGTCTGCGAACACACAAACACATCGCACTTTATAATACAATACCGCTAACAAAAAAACGTTTTCTCATATGGTGGCAATAAGATGCCTTTATAATAATTAATTTTTGTTGCATTATTACATAACCTTAATGGTCAAATTCGGATTATGAGATCAATCTCAGACCAAACTTAAAAACAGGCTGATTTTATTAATGTAAGTGTTTTTGAATATACACAGGAAATATTACTGTAAGCTCTGTTATTTTATTTTTATAAAGAATAGCAACATGATCATACTGAGTCTGAAGGAAAGTGCAAATACAGGCCAGAAATTAGGGCAATGTATTATGTGATATTTATTATTATGCTAAGTTAAGTTGAAACCCAAACAAATATGTACCTGGTGTGTAGGTTGTGGAGCAACAATGCCGGCTTGTGGTTTGAGAGTGGCGAGCGCTTCTCGAGCTGCGGTTACTTCCTTCGTGAGACGTGCGATAACTCGACACGCCGCGTCGTGCTGGTACAGTGCATGGCTCAGTTCCTGAATAAAGTGGAAGAAAAATATATATAAATATATATATATATAAATATTTCTCACACATTCACACAACGCCATCTAGTCCCAAACTAAGCTAAGCTTGTACTATGGGTACTAGACAACGGATAAACATACTTAAATACTTTTTTTATATGTCATAACACTCTCGGGAAAGTAGATTAGGTTCTAACTTTTTAAGATACTACCATAATTTGTTGTCAATCTACCACAATAAATAACATAGAATAAAAACACCCCAATACATGTTGCATGCTGAATTAACTCAGCTTACCACCCACTCTAAAGAATTAATTTCTGGGTGTTATATGCTTATTCTTGCAGTTATAAATGCTACTGAACTTAAAGATCGACAATCTTTACTACAGTCAACAATATAGCTTAACTGGAAATCTACAACTGATACACGACTGACTCTAGTTACCCTAATTTACTATGTTCTATGTTCGGACGGGATAGCAGGATGCTAAAGTGGAGTTTTAAGATCTTTCTGGAGCATTTGATAGTGTTGCCCATCAGAAATTTGTATTTTAAGATTTCATCAAGAATTCACACTATCCAGATTGAGTAAGATACAAAAAAGAATACAGACCTGTCTTGCAGTTTGTAGCTGCTGACGTTGTGTGAATGCATGTAACATTAGAGCATCCCACTCATCTTGCATACTCTTCAGTGTAGCTGGGATAGACGTGGCACTTGGAGGCTTCGGCTTTACTATTGGTGGAGCTGAAATATTTTATAGACTAATAGAATAAAACAGAAGACATCAATTACACAAACACTTTAAATAGTAAAATTTTGGGTTTAAGGTTGCTCTTACACTTTGTAATATTTAACTGATAAATAATAACTGTTAAGGCACACAGTCAATAAGGAGACAATAACTCAAAAGTTGTGGTTATCCTAACATATGACATTACATAGCAAAACAATTAGAAATTATTGCAAATAATTCGTAATAAGAGTTTCTGTTGGACACCTAAACAAATTATTTACTGATATATCATAACAGCCCATTAATGTCCCACTGCAGGGACGGGCCTCCTCCCGTGACGGAGGGTTACTTGGCCCACTAATACCACGCTGGCCAGACAGATTGGTATAGGGTTTAATTGCAAGTTTTCCTTCTTTTTATTTCGTAAAGATAGTAGTTATGGTTATTCCCTTAGTCGGTTTTTACGACACCCATGGGACGAGATGGGGTGGTGACATATTGTATTCTTACTCCGTCACCACACGGATATATAGATAGATTGCAATGATACCCATTCTGAGAACAAACAACAACAAACTTACTTTTGATTTCAATAAGCTCTTCCACTCGCAACTCTTTGCCATTAATAGGGTCCACGCCATTCTCGATAATGTACTTCTCTATCACTCTTTTCTCAAACACGGCTCCTGATTGCGGAGAAACCACTGGAAGTTCAGGCACCTCGTTCGATACTACGACAGAAGTAAGGTTATATTTTTGTGATATTACTTTTTATAATAATAAAGGCTGATTGAAGACTCTACTTAATGCACAAGTAATGCTATAAGGACATTGATTTTCTAACATTTTATTTTCATTAAATGAAAAACAAAAGATTCCTTTTGACAACCGGTGGATACGCGCCTATTGCAAAATCTTGAAGTTTGGCCATCAAATACATAACATTCAATTACAAACTTACTTGCACAATAAAGAGCCATTGTATATGCTTAAATTCCAACTATTTCTTTTAGAAATCACTGGAAAAATACATGAAATCTGAACCTAAAAACAAAATGTTTCACAAACTCAGACAGATACTATTACTCTACGCCACAGATTAAAAATAAGTTACAGATAATTTAATGGGGTTGGTGTGACTACAGATAGAAAATGTAAGGATTTTTATTTATTTTATTAAGAAAACCAAGAACATACACCTTAAAGCATTGCCTTTTAAGCTAAAAGTTATAAAGATTTAAATACAACTATTGATGCTGCCTTAATTAAATTATCCAATTTTTTAAAAAGGACAATGAGCAGAAGTGGTCCAAATTTCCACCACTATTGAGGGCTATGTAAGCTTAAAGTCGACTAAATACCATACACATTTGATTACTATGTGAAAAAAATATATTCACTCAGAAAAAAGTTATGACTGTTTTAAAAATACGTATTTTCACACGCACGTGCAAGACAATACTACACGTATCGAGAAACCATTTCGAACTACTACTGTTCTTGTCTTTCTGGAATGCGAACTGTGGGTTGCTGTGCCCACGTCATGGTAATTATTTGATATTCTGGATAGGCGAGACCCACATTTCTACTTCCAGCTGCGAATCTGGACAATGTTATTGTGGATGAAGACATATGAGATGTATTCTTTTAAGGACAAACTCCACACTATGAGACAGGAATAAATAAAACTTATGTGAAATATTTTTGTGTTTACATTCTTCCCAGTTCCGTCTGACCAGCGTGGTATTAGTAGGCCAAGTATCCCTCCGTCGTGGGAGGAGGCCCGCCCCTGCAGTGGGACATTAATGGGCTGTTATGATTCTTCCAGTATAACAAATAATTTAAAATAAATATAATCATTGTAAAGATATGTCCTTTTATTTGATTTGATACCCCACATGATAGGGTTCGGTTTTTTTGACGTAGCGATGTTCCTACCGCTGCCGTGCCGCCATGTTGTTTATATTTTGGCTCTTATAGCTTATATCAACGAGATTAGGGATGATTTACAACAAAATGTCATACACCTAAATCAATCGAGTAGTAAGATATAAAGAAATAATGAAGCATAAAAAGGTTTATAAATTGCAAGTTTTCATGGGGTCATAACTTTTTACTGAGTGAATATTTTTGGTTGCGGTCTTCTTAAAATGATTCAGAAGGCAGTGTTCCATCATATGTCATAGTTTTTATTGATGGTGGAAATTTGGACCAAGCTCCATATATTTTTGCCCATTCTCCTTTGGAAAATTTCGTTGATAGAGTCTGGCTTAAGAAAGTTGACCACAAAAACTGGAGGCAAATTTAAAAAAAAACATGCATGACAACACTAACATTATACTATGAAAATTGGAATAACCTACTTTGATACGTGGTAAGGTAATTCAATATTAAAAATATTAATTATAATACTAGAAAAATAATTCCTTATAAACATTGGTATTTATGAGATAAATATGGGTGGAATCCGAAAATAAATAGACAAATAAAAATACTATAATATTCCATACAAATCAGATTGTAACACTTTCATTAATATTGCTGTCTTATTTATAATGAAACTTTCTACCTTTTCTTCTGTTATTTTATCATGTTATTTATATTTATTTTTAACATGTATTGCATGATCAGTTATTTTCTTCCAATCCTGTGAACAATCCTTTTCAAATGAAATTTTAATACACGAATGAATACAATTAGTTTTATTCAAAACGAAGAAGCGTAAGTAACTTATTTGTAAGGATACGTAAATTATAAATCCAAAGAAGAATGGGCGAAACGTCCCCACCCTTGTAACACTTTCAACTATACATCAAATGAAAGCCCTTGAAAAGTTAAGCATTTTATTGTATGGCAGCAAATCTGTCAGTCATGGGAGAACAGAGTTATTGAGGAGAAGAAAATAAAAATAATAAACGATAATATTACATACTTTAAGCTAATGTTTACTATATAAGTACGATAGAGTCACAAGGCTATCTTACAAGTAGTGGGACTATACATCTAGAACATCCTACATCATCCAGATAGCCATGAATTTCGCTTTTCAATTGATGTCTACTTCTGGACATAGGCCTCCTCCAAACATGGCGAGGGTGGCACCCTCATCCATCGGTTTCCCGCCGTCCTAACTAGGTCGTGGTGGGGGGTCTCTCCACCCTACGCTTTCTGATAGGCGGTCGCCATTCCAGAGCCTTTCGACCCCAACGGCTGTCAGTTCTCTGTGCTATATCCCCTGCCCACCGCCACTTTAACCGGGCAATTCTGAGCGCTATGTTCGTATGCATAGTTGAGTATATTAGAAAGATAGCTGGACCTGACGTGGATTGGTGTAGGTTGGAGCGTAGACTTTATCAGCCGACTTCTTTCCAGCCTAGGATTGATATTTAAAGTGTCTCTCACCATCCGGTGATCGCTTCAGGTTTTCACCGAATTGATCACAGAGAAATAATTAAATACGTTTTGTCGTCATGATGAAGTCAATCTCATTTTTGGTGACACCATCAGGACTAATCCAAGTACACTTGCGGCAGTTACGCTTCTTAAAAATGGAGTTCATCATAAAAAGTCCCTCCTTCTCCATGAAGTCCGCAAGCATTTGGAACCGTGGATTTCTTTGTCCATATCCTAAGAACCCCACTCTCCACTCATTCCCACTTCTAGGGCCTAACTTCGCAGAGGCTTCTAGGGCACTCTCGATCTTCACCACGTTGTTCACGAGAGACTGGGTGGATGTAAAAACCCGACACCTAACTGGGACTGTTGGTCGCCCTCAGAGAGCAGGTTACCAGACTTAAGGCTTATCAAGTCTTCCCCCTGTCTTCGGACTTCAGATAAGCCGACAATTTCCCACCGTAACCTGCTCAATTCTTCCTCCAGTTCTACGACCTTCTCGTCGGTCTGCAGTGTACGCGCGTTGTATGTTGCCAGGGCCAAAGGTAGTTTTGTTGGTAGCCTGACCTCCCCCGGAGATTCTTCGCACCCCCTACTCAGCTGTTACCATGGCCGCTACCTTGACCAGGAATAGCGGAGCGACCGGGGACTGGGGGGCGTTTATATTGTGTGTTGTCATTTTCATTTTGGAGGGTTATTTGGCCTACTTCACCACACTGGCCAGACGGGTTGACGGTTGGCAGTGATAACATAAGCGTAAGGATTCCCATAATCGGCTTTTACGACACCCGCGACGAAAGGGGATGGTGACATCATGTATTCTTAGTCCGTCACCATACGGACATTAAACTTCTCGCCCCTATTTATTTATTTATGATAGGTACACAAACAGATTACAGTCCTTACATGAGATATTTAAGTGCGGCTTTATTATATAGACTAGACAGTAATCCTAAGGCAGTGTACACAACATGATAGTATTAACAACGAATACGCAATAAAATGCATCGTTACGTGTAACCGTTAGGTGTAACAATGCATTTTCAAGCGTGTAAACTAATAAAGTAAAACAAAATTACAACTACATATACTTTCACGCACAACAGAGAATCATGGAATATAATGAAATATAATGACTATGGTTGAAAATTACTCGGGAACTTCTGAGAATTGAGAATTGAGTGCATCTGTAATGATCTTTTTGTATCTTGAAAATTTGACATTAAAAACATCGACCTCTGCATTCAAGCGTGCAATACCATTATACGATCTGCACATTCTAACAATCGGATTATAAAATGATGTATTGTTCTTGTATAGGTACTTGAATTGCAAATACATTAGGATTACGCGTTCTATGTGAGATATTGAAGTTGAGACTAGATAGTAAAGCAGGTGTATCAATAGTTGAGTGAACTAGCTTATGTAAATATAGTAAATCATATCTCTGACGGCGAGCCTGCAAAGATATAACCTTGAATTTGCTTAGTCTCTCGGAGTAATCCAAACGTCCATAATTAAATTTACGACAAAGGAACCTAAGACATCTTCTTTGTACTCGCTCTATGTTGTTTATGTGGATTTGATAGTAAGGAGACCAAACTGGACAGCAGTATTCCAAAATACTTCTGACAAGGCTAAAATAGAGGCATAAGGTACTTTGTGGGTTTTTAAACTCTTTAGTAGATCTTAACACAAATCCCAAAAGTTCATTGCTTTTCTTGACAACAAGATCGTAATGTGAACGGAAGGTTAACTCCGTATCAAATAACACCCCCAGATCTTTAACTTCCTCTTTTCTATTTAATACTGTCTTGTGTATTACGTAGGTGTGAAGTAGTTTATGCTTCTTCCTTGTGAAAGAGATAACGCAACACTTATCCGCATTTAGAGTCATTTTGTTTGACCTGCACCAGTTCGTAACGGCATAGAGATCACGCTGAAGAGCCAGACTATCTTTGGTATCGTTTATTTTATTAAAAAGCTTTAAGTCGTCAGCATAAAGTAATGCAGGGCAGGACAATCTATCGACAAGATCGTTTATGAACACAATAAAGAAAAGAGGGCCAAGATGTGACCCTTGAGGAACTCCGGAAGAAACGGGTACAGGAGTATAAGAGTAACCCTTAACCGTCACAATCTGGCTCCTGTTTTCGAGGTAAGATGTGATCCATCTTAACAAGCACCCGTGAATGCCATAAAACTCAAGCTTAAGACATAACAGTGTGTGATCCACTTTGTCGAAAGCCTTACTAAAGTCCAAGTATATGGCATTCACTTGACCACCACAAGCAAAAGCACTACAAAGATAATTTTTGTATTCGAGAAGATTACTAAGTGTAGACCTTTTTTTGACAAAACCGTGTTGTTTGTTTGATATATTTTTACTTAAATGATTATAAAATTGAGTATAAACCAGGGTTTCAAAGAGCTTTGCTATACATCCCAGAATGCTAATAGGCCGATAGTTGGAGCACGATGCCCTGTCACCAGATTTATGGATGGGAATAATATGCGCGATTTTCCAGCGAGAGGGAAAAATTCCCGAATTGATGGATTTGTTGAACAATATGGCTAATGGAACAGACAACTCCTCAGAACAATTTTTGATAAAAATTGGAGGAATTCCGTCTGGGCCTGCACCTTTTCGTTCATCTAGGTCCTTCATTCTAAGAAGGATATCCCGTCGGCTAATTTCAAATGGATGTAGAGTGGTGTTACAACTTTTAGGCATATTATCCCACCGAGATGGCTGAGAGCAAGGCGCATCGAAGACCGACCCAAAGTACTCAGAGAATAGATCACAAATTTCTCTGCCATCTGAGGCTGATTTATTACCATGAGTCATGGAATGAGGTATGGTACTAGCCCCCTTTTTGTCATTGACGTAACGCCAGAATGTTTTAGAGTCATGGGGCAGCGATTCTTCGACAGAGGATAACAAAGTCTTATAACATTTATCTAACAGAGACTTGCATCTTGTGCGGAGTAAAGCAAATGTGTCGTAATCTCGGGGGTTGCCGAATTTTTTAAAACGTTTGTGATATTTAGCTTTTTCCCTAAGGCAGCGAATTAAGGAGTTATTAAACCATGACGGACGTTTAAAAGAGTTAATTTTGGCCAACGGGGTATGCTTCGCTATTATTTCGTTAATGATGTCATAAAACTCGTCAACACTGTCATTTACATCTTCAGAAGACAACAATTCACCCCAGTTAATACGCCCCAGTTCGGATTTTACATTTACATAGTCACAGTTTTTAAAATTAAAACGCTTGTTATTCGCCGGTTTAAGGGGTTTATCTGATGAAACCAAGGGTAAAACTACGCAGTAAGCTAAATGATGGTTGTCTACTTTACACAGAAAATCAGTCCTCGACACGTTAACCACAGGCATGCTTGAGAGAACAAGGTCTAGATAACGGTTATTATTGTTGGGAATAGTATTAAATTGTATCAAATTGCATGTATCAATAAACTCAGACAAAAATATTGCTTTCTGATCTCGTGGGTTAGCAGGCGATACAGACAGTGGGTCACTATGCAACAACCAAGTTAAGTTAGGGGTGTTAAAATCTCCAAGTAAGAGAAAGGTATCCCTGCTTGTACAGTTAAGAATCAACCTCTGACAGTTGTCGTAAAAGTTAGCGATATCATCGGCAGGTAAGTCAGGCGGTAAATAACAGAGGCCAATGTTTAATAACTGATCATCAGAGTTACACGGCAAAACTGTAATCCAAATATCCTCAATTCTAGAATCCCAGGTTGACCGACGAATAACATTAAGATGCTTTTTAGCAGCGATGAGAATGCCCCCACCACTTGCCTTAACTGAACATGTGCTTTGACGATCCCTTCTAAAAATATTGTATCTCTGATCAACAGATTCACCATCGTAAACACCACAATCAAAGTTGGTTTCCGTAAAAAACATACAATGTCATAGTCATTAATTAACAAGCCTAAGTAAATATCTTTAACTTTTGATCTCGCTCTACCCAAATTTTGATAGAATATAGTATACATTATGAAATACTGGAAGGCCAAATATCCATGCAATATATTATATTAAAAAATAAAATAATTACAAGCTAATTTAATTTACTAAGAGAGTCCATATTTTTTTATTAGAACTGCACCTGCTGACTCATCCTTGCGAACGTATACTTGACCGTACTTGATCCACACAAATTTATATTTTAACTCCTTGGCTCGTACTCTTGTAGCAGCATGTAGCTGTTTCTGCTCAGGAGACAGATGCTCCGTAATATAGATCCTATTGTTTTCTCCAGCGATTTCAAGGTCAGCCGAAGATAGACCAAGACCAGGGCGAGCTTTGTTATATCGATGTGATGCAGATAAAATTGAATCTCTTATACGCGGCGTTGATAATGTCACAATGATATTGCGAGGTCTGGTAGAGGATTGGTTTAGTTTTGCCACCCTGCGACAGGCTGTTACTTGGCCGTGATCTACCGAAACCCTAAAAAGGCACCCGGCTCAGAAAGAATAACAAATATATGATCAATTTATTCCCCGAACGTCTCTTGATCCTTAACATGCATCTTCAATGTCGCAATATCAAATTGTGTCTTCCCACAACAGTGGAAAGACGCCGTGGTTATCGGAATACCGAAACCCGACAAAAGAAGTCCGAACCGGCTGGTTATCGACCTATTAGTCTGAGTCGAGCCGTTGCCGAGCCTGGGGAACGTAAATTCTGTCGTTTACTATTTCTGCAATGGTTGCTGCATAAAGAACATTTCTTAAATGGTTCTCTAAATGTTTAGTTTAGCAAGGCTAGCTATCCGAAAGTCAGGAAAATGCTGTGGATGATTTTCTGGATGATGTAGGATGATCTAGATGTATGGTCTGTCTACTAGTAAGATAGCCTTTGACTTTATCGTGCTTATATAGTAAACATACATAAACTACATAAAGTATGTAATATTATCGTGTATTATTTTTATTCTCTTATCCTCAATAACTCTGTTCTCCCATGACTGACAGATTAGTTTCATACAATAAAATGCTTCACTTTTCAAGTACTTTCGTTTGATGTATAGCTATAAGTGTTACAAGGGTGGGGACGGCTTCCATACAAAAATGCCCATTCTTCTTTTATTACGACGCGACGACTGAATAGGTAGGTGTTCAAAGTATCAAAATAATATTGTCTAACTAACTTAGGCCGTTGACGTTTATACAAAGTTGCCATATAAAAATATCGCAAATAATTCCAGGGTCTACTTTAGATAGCCAGACTATAACTTACCATGTTATTTCTAACTACGACTTATGTTATATCCAGGATATAATTCTTATTTTTTAAATATTAAAAAAAAAAATGTTATTATCGGGAAGTATAAATGTTCTGTGATTCGAACCTACGACCTCGTCGACGTCAGACGCTACCGCGGCAGTTGCTGCACTGTACTCCTTATATGAAGTTAACTCACTCTCATCTGGATAATAACATCTTGCTTAAATTCATTTGTGAAACCTGGAAGCATTAAGTTGTAACACAGAACCCTTTCCCCTATAAAGATTGATTCAAGAAGACCACTTGTGCTGGACTTAGGTGTCATAGGCAGACGATTTGTTCGGTTACGTCCCACAAAAGGTTAGTTAACTTAAGAGAAATTTTGAAAGTCAGTTTTTGTGATTTTCGCATTTAGCTTATTTGTAGTTTTGGGAATATTATTATAATTAGAGAGCGTCAATTTATTTAAACGATTAGTAACGCTATTGGACAGATAAATTTTTAAGTACGTTTTTGTAGAGTAGGTATAACGTTATTATTTTTTAGCTAAAATAATCAGAAAGTGTTTTTTTACAACCCGAAATAAATGTACATTAATTTATGCTATGTTTAGATACGTGAATAATCACGATTTTTTTAAATGAAATAACATAAAATAGCTGATATTAAATTACGAAATACTATGTTTAGGCATTCATATCAGCCATTTGACTCCCCTACAGATGGACATAGATCTCCTCCAAATATTGCTATCTAGGCATTGAAAAATACTAATAAAAGATCATGTCAGTTTCACAATTTTTATTAAATTACAGAGTAACAATAAAATATTTAGTGCCAATCGAAATGGCACTTATAGCACTTAAAAGTCGTCGTGTAAAAACTTACATTGTACATTCATTATGTACAAGAGGTTCACTTTGCAACCATTACAAAGAGTTCATATTTACATCATACACAAAATAAGGAACAATTTTGCTTATTACTCAATTTATGATAGTAAAATTTTGTAGAGAAATATAATTAAAACTAAAATTAGTACATAGTATTTCTTACACAACATTTTTTTATATTATGTTTATATTAACTCAAAATATTTTCAATTTCTACAAACTAATAAATTTGCTTTTATTTCACGCGAAGAAGGGTGTTTTTAAACTTAATGTTATTAATTATTACAAGATCATTGTTGGCTAACACACCAATCTTTTTGCTCAATTTAAATATTTACAAATGAATAGTTCATCCTTATTATCCTAGCACTAAAATTCTTAATAAAACTAAAATAAAAATAATTGGATAAATTACATAATACTAAAATCACTCAACCTTGAAATATATTGACTACACAGTTAAAAATACTTCAAATAATTGAGCTATTTCATAGTTGAGTGACTGATATATTTTTTCTAATCTACATTGCACTATATTTTGCAGATATTTTTATGTACACAATTATATTTACAACAGTTGAAAACAGTTTTGAGTTCTTATTTCATGACAAATCAACCCAAATGTAATAAGTCAATTATTACACTCATAAAAAAGTTTTACACATTATGAATCATGTTCAATTATACCCCTTCCAGCGTAAGTTTAGCTTTTTGACAGTTCACGTCCGTAAAGTTTCGTAATACTTCCGCTTATTTTTCGAACAAATTATATTGTATTTCATGGACGTATCCATGTTTTTTTCAGTTACCATGGTTACTTAGTGATGGACACTCAAAACGATTACCACCATTATGAAACAAATTACAAATAATCGGTAGAAATAAATGCTATGAATGAACCTGAACTCTTCATAATATGTTTATAAAATGTTATATGATATTTTAGATTAGCTATGAATCGCGAATGTGTCACGATAAATTATGTATTTTAAATAATACCTAAGCTAACTATAATTTTATCATTTTAAGCTATAGGCTAATTCTCTTAACATAGAAGAAAGAAACAATAATAAAATGATAATGTAAGTTGATGTAAGGATCCAAATGTGTAAAATAAAGTAATTTGAAAAATCGCGAAATCGCTTACAATCGAATGGCATTACATTCGAGATAGTGCTGAACGTCACTAACGTCAATCTGTCAAATGTTGTTAAATATAGTGGAAAAGGTATAGTATTATATTATTCACAAAGATTGGTAGAAAGTCAGGAGTAAAACATTAACATAATGACTTGTATCATATTAATTTGGTTAACAATTTTAGTTCATACTAACTACTTTTAAATTAATGAAATGCTCTAGTACATTGTTTTATGACACATTTATGGTAATAACATATTATGCATCATTCATAAAAGATGCATTATCCATTGTGACAGAGAAAAATAGAGGACACCTATATTTTTTCTAAGTCAGCTTTTAGACAAACAATAGACATCTAAATGAAATCTTGAAACATAACCTATCTGGTTATGCCACCCTTTACCTCCACACCTTGGGGTAATCACCATTCGAGACTATGTTAAGACGTTGTTATCATTACATTTAATCTATTGTTTAGTACAGAACATAATATAGATTGTTAACGTAATTTTATCTATGAACACCAAGTACTCTCGTTTTACTCTTAGTATCACCATGGGGTCAATGGTTTGTACTAAATTTTATTTTCAATTGTACATTTACATCTTTTTTTTAAATATTTGTAGAGATCGTAGTACAAGGATACGTCTCATAGGTTGATCCCCATAGGAATAAGACCAGAGTGTGTACATACAGTGTACTGAAATTATACTTGTAAAGTCAAAGTCAACTACCATGGCATAACAGCATGTAATCAGAAGAAATATTCTTGTCAAGAATGTACAATATCTAGTTTTGATTCTTATAGGTTTAGGTTAGGTTTGATACATATCGTCATTTTTCCACAATTAATAGCCAAAATAAATCATTATAGAAAAAGACTTAGACTCAAAACAAATCATAAGATTATTAAAAACTATATTGTCTTCATAAACATAACTATTTTTTTTATCTAAACAATTTAGTTTTTTTACAATTTAATTAATGTACAACTATGACAATAAGATTGCAACAATCACAACCGTCGCATTTAAAGCATGATTTATAATTTAGCGTAGTTTGTGCTCATGTATATGCTTACCAACATTGATTATTGATAGATTGTCCGATTGAATTTCTAGTAGTCACAAGAAGAACTCCATGCAATGAGTATAACAAGAATCAACATTTCTATAAAGCATGATTACAAAAATATACTCACAGATTCACGAATTAAAACACACAATTGTATAATTTAGACAAAGATTATGCAGACACAAAACACAAAGTTTTTCGAACACATAATTTGAAATCCATTATTTTCCTATGTGGTCAATGCATTTAAAGCAACCAAAATATATAAAGTATTTTTTTATATAAAAATACACAGCACTATAGTCACGAACATAGGTAACACAACGTCATAATATCGGTTTTGCACTCTTATAAAATAAAAGTTCGATCAGTTCGAAAGCTTTTGACACTCATATAAATTAATGATATATTCTGAAGTCTAAGAAAAATAATGTACTGTACATTTAATTTAAGATGAACACATTTAACAATACTATGTACAGGAGCATACGAAGAGGTCACAAAACTCCAAAACACATGTAATTGTACAGTACGCGCTAACTAACCCATCCCTCCAAATGGTTGCGCAGATGTCAGTTTTGGAGTTTGTTTTTTTGTGTACATGCGCATACTTCTTTGCTAGCTATCTACAGCTCGGCGTACTGTATTCAGTACAATACGCGCCAGCTAAAACGGCCGGCTTGAAGTTGCTGCTGCAGGCTGCGCAGATGAACCTTTTGGAACTTAATGGTAGGGAATGGGTGTTTTGTTGGTTCCTGTACATGCGGGTGTTTTCTTCGTTCCTGTACGCGTACTTCTGAGATAGCCATCTTCGGGGCGAGTTAGTTATCCCATCACGTGCAGGAGGCCCGCAGCTGTCGCACGGCGCTGTAGATCTTGACGGCGGGTCCCAGGCGCAGGCGCACGCACTGCACGAGCTCCTCGCGCGACGCCATGAGCAGCTCCGCGCCGCCCAGCCGCGCCGCCGACACCGCCAGCCCCGCGCCTGCGCCCGCGATGCGCGACACTAGCGCTGACACGTCGCCCTGGAACATCAACAATCAACATTTAGTCCAGCCTGGCCTGGTGTTAGTAACATTTATGATGTGTTAACCCACTTGTTACTATCGTACTTTATAAATGACGGCACATTGAAAAAAATATATTAACACTTTGAGGGTAGTTGAGTTTTATTCATTACGATATATCAGTGTGTAAGTCTTGTAGAGTCGCTGGAAGAAAATCGTTTTTCGTGTTGTTTTATTATTTTCGGAATTATAACTAAATAATTTGTACCTAGTTTCATCATGAGTTTTTTAAGGTACGTTCATGAATCATATTATTTGTTTTGGAATGGTTTTTTGGGACGAATTACTAGATACTGTTGTGTATAACTACCTAGTAAGAAAATTAAATAAACTTTTAGATATTCTCTACAATTAAGTTGGTTAGAAAATTGGTGTAATTTATAAATGACGATAGTAATATAGACTACTTTGGCACGGTGTTATATAACGTTTTAGATTGAACTTCAAACACCTCTCCTAGAATGAAATAGTATCTGAGTTACAACAAATTAACGATGAATCATCAATACCGGATCGTAATTCACATTCTATCCATAGATTATTGTAATGCGTAGCTCACCGATGAGGATTCTGGTGATGAAAATTTTGTTTCTTTGCATAATTTACCTGGTGGACAACTAAGAGCTGAGGCTGAAATTGCCTACACGTATCATTCATCAAATGATGATAGCAGTGACAAATAACTGTTATCTAATTTGGCAAAACCTCAAAGACTAAAAGAGAACCGGTCTTCTTTTGAACCACAGCAACAATCTTCTCCAATTCCGTCTACTTCTCAAGTATTATTACATCTTGCTAGTACTGCTACAGTTCCAAAGCCTCTTGTCCCAAATGACAAAGCGTATAATAGGATAAGACGAGATACTCAACATTCAGATCAGATGAGGTTTGGTGTCCTGAGCAAAATGTTAAAGAAAATGCCATATTATTTTATTTTGACTTGATGTTTAGTGAACCTGGGCGGAGTCGAAACCTACCCGTACCTTTCAGACGCTGCATAACAATTCTCGATATGATAACATTGGCCACATAGTTAGATATCGGTAAAATCAATTACGGTGTGCCTGATGTCATAAACCTGCAAAGTTTTTGTGCGTAAAATGTATAGTGATCAAGGGAATGTTTCAAGTTGTATCACAACTTGTCTTAAAACAATCATTTTTTTTGTAATAGTATTGAAGTAACTCATTTATTGCTTTATTATATAGTTTAATTTATATCTAGAAAAAGATATAACGTAATATCTACTATAAAACCTTATTAATAAGCTGTGTATAAAATTAAAAATTTTTCGACTTTATAGTATTGTATATTACTAGCGTACTTTATAAATGACACCATTTTCCGGCTTTTCCATGGGTCTGAGAATTTTTCAAATATTTTTTTCATTGAAGGGAGGATATAATTAAGGCATCATATAAATTTCAAAGCGATCTGAGCAATTCATGGTTGTCAGTAACATCTGGGTTAATAACAATATTTCAATTAGTGTAACCTTTCATCCAATGACATAGCATTCGATGACATGTCATTCATCAAAACTGTACGCTCCCATCTTCCAATGTGTCAATAAATACACTTAAAATATTGTCAAAATAATATAATCGAAAAATAATAAATAATATAATCTATTTAAAAGCTAATTCAACAGCCATAAAAACGCACGAGCATACACATACCTGTGTCCAGATAGTAGGGTCCTGCGGCAGCGCGAGTGCGGCTAGATGCTTGGCGAGCAGCTCGGAGCGCGCGCTGGCGGGCCGCGCCGCGCTCAGCGCCAGGCGCGAGTACGTGCGCAGCGAGCGTGAGTCCAGCGAGCGAGACTCCGAGTTCTGCTTACCGCCCCCGCTTGATAATGACTCGTCGTCCGATGCCTGCTAAAAAACAAAATAAAATCAAATATTATTTAAGTTTTTTTTAAATATTTATAACAAAAATTAAAATTCTGTTAATGTGCAATTAAAGTATAATGTTTAGATTTCTTTAGAAAACTTAAATGTAATATTGTAAAAAAATGTGGACATACCGGATCATTTCTGACGACTTCTTCGACTCTCTTATGTTTGGGTGGTCGACCACGTGGCAATCTGAAAATAATGAAAAGTTTAGTTGAATAGTTACTAAATATCTTGTAATAACAAACAGATTGAAGTGCATATCATATATCACGGATTCAAGAATTCAAATAAAGTTTCTTACCTTTCTTTTACAATGTCACTTGTGGGAGTACTTGTATGTATTGAATTTGTTTTAGGTTGTTTACTCAAAACTCTGTAAATAAAAGAAACAAAAAATTTAATTATGTAATAATATATTTAAAAAAATTGTGTGTGTGTGTGTGTGTAGTGTACATACCTGCGCTCGGCGCCGGCGCGGTGCGGCGCGAGGCGGTCAGCGCGCGGCGGCAACGTGGCGCGGTAGGGGCAGGCGGCGCGCGCGGCGTGGTGCTTGTGTCCGCCGCCGCGCGACGAGCCCAGACCGCGACAGCCGCCCGTGCCGCAGGGTCCCACCAGCGCAGCCTCCTCGTTCGCTGTACATAACATTGTTCATATATTAAAGGTGCAAGGACGCTTAAAACGTTTAAGTGTTGTGTTCTAATGAATGTTTTATTGGTAACAGTTTCGTACACTTACTGAGCGGTGGTTCCAAGGGATGTCCCGTCTTGAGGCACCAGCCTACAGGGTGTATGTCGGGCGAGTCGTCGTCGAGCCAGCACGACAGCTCGTCCGGCCACCCGTCGTACGTCACGCGCACCTGGTGACCCTTCACTGCGCTTATTGATGCCACCCGGATTAAGAATGGAACCTGTCACCAAGGTTACTTTAATTAAGACCGAGACAATGTCATGAATAAGACAGACACCATATTCGACCGGCCTGGGGACGCGGATCGGCGGCGGCGCGAACGGCGATGCGGTGAGCGAGGCGAATAGTCGCGCGGCATCGTTTGCCATCCACGAGCACGAGGATTCTTCGCCGCGACCAGTAAGGAAGCGAAATGTGGGGGAGGTAGTGATGTTAAGAACTCGAGTTTGAGTCCTAATTCGATAGTCTCGACTCAATTTTACAAGACTCGGTGAACTAACTGAACTCCGAGTCTTGAGTCGAGCCGAGCTTCAGTCTTTTCACAAAGATTTGAGCGTTAAAATAGAACTAGAGTCTTAAAAAAGCTTGAGTCTTAAAAGAGTTCGAGTCGTATGTACTTAATGTGATGGTGTATTATTATTTTTCGATGATAAAAATTATTTTTCATGATTGAAATTAATTTTTCCATTGATTACATAACGCATTTATTTTTCAAAATACGTACAAATATATCCCACAAAAGTAACATTTTATTGTTCGATTTAAAAAGGAACCAAACGGAATAGAACTCGAGCGCGACTCGCCCGTAAAAAGGACTCGAGCGCAAAAAAAGACTCGAGTTTCATGTTGCGCTCAAAAGTTCATATAAACTTTAGTTCTCTAGTCTTGGGAGTCTTATTGTAATGAGTCGAGTCTTTAATTTATCAGTCGAGCTTAAAATGTAGGACTTAAAGACTCGAGTTCTTAACATCACTAGGGGGAGGCCTAAATAGATTTTTTTTTCTTTCGCTTCATTACAATGTAGAAGTAGGTCTGAATAAAATGTGCATAGACGGAAGAGCAATGAACAAAGTAGAGTCAGTACTCTCTGGACTGTAGTCTTTTAACGGTTACAATCTGTTGCCTTCTTTCCAGCATTGTATTTATGCTTTTAATCAGAAGGGAAGGCAAGAGGACAAATTAGTAAATTTAGACTTCAAACAGACTGACGAAATAAAAGCAAAAAGTTTAAATATTAAGATAGAGCTTGATACAAAACGTCGCAGCAGCTCGTTCTTGCTGAAAACATGTGATTATCGTCTACAATATACATAATTATATTTCTCTATTGGTTGTAGAAGAACAAAACGCAGAAAAAACCAGTAGTTTCTAATGACAATATGACTTACTCTTTTGTCAACAACTTCAAGTTTCATCCCCGGCTTGTATCCTTGCGGCGGACGCGTCTTGAATGCGCGCGGGGGCGCCGGCGAAGCGCCCGTCTCTGTCAGGTAGTTCTCCCACGAAAACGTATCGGGATCTTTGTAGACTGAAAACAAAAAAGAATAAAACATTTTAATTATGTCATCGAGATTGTTTCTTTATTATCATATTGCTCATATCACTAATCTAAACTTTAGAATAAGTGTTACGTGTGGCTGTAAATAAGCCTCATTCCAGCCCAAAGATCTTAGCCAAGTTGAGGCCGGAACAAAGAGTACAGAAAAGGTGACTGCTAAAGCATGATAAGGAAGCCTACTTAAACGTCTCGGTAGTAATTCCTAGACACTGTTATGGCCGCATTCCTTCCTCCAATACAGTGTGACCCGGAACCCAACAAAAAATCCATAGATTTCTTATATTCTGGTATTTTGTTAATCACCATTAACAATAAGAATCCTTACTGTTTAATGATGTTCATCAACAGATAGTACGATTACTGAATATAAGTCTTCCCTAAACATCACCTTGCGCAGTACTGTGCCTCCCTCATCCATCGGCTTCTCGCCGTCCTAACCAGGTCGTGGGCCCATAGTGACAGGTCTCCCTACCCTGCACTTTCCGAAAGTGTAGGTACGGAGGACATACGGACGGAGAACAAGCAGTAGCTTGTCATTTCTAAGAAAGATGGGACAGTAAGATCTTGTTACGTTTATGAAGTAGTTTTTGGTCAAAACGATCATGTAGTCTTTTTACGTTATTGTTTATCATCTCTTTGCTAAGAGCTAGCTTCGGAAAGTAGATAGCGATATATAGTCCAATTATATTTGGATTTTAGTTATGGATATTCTAATTACATTATTTATATATTTTACTAGCGGTCCGTCCCGGGTTCGCCCGGCATTATTTTTCCACTTTTCTGTTCAAATTTTTCCTAAAGTTTCCTTGCTATAAACCTCACGGAGCCCAAGACCTTTCCAACGAATGCAAAATCGTGGAAATCGGTTCGTGCGTTCTGGAGTTATAGCGTCAGGAAGGAAAAGCCGACTTATTTTTATATAGTAGATAATCATATTTTAGGCAGACGAGACTCTACCGAACTCAAACCAAAATATTTCGTAAGTCCGTGATATTAAACACACGTAAACAAATTAATTATGCATTTAATTACTTGTAATACGTTTTTCAAATTATAAATAGGTCTTTTTAAAAGTTCAAGGGATTTAGTACAATTTAAAAAATCCCAGTCTGCGTGTTACATTATAATGTCTTAAAATAACAATATACACTTACCACACAATATTATGAAATATATTATCAAGGATTTAGTCTCGTAACATTGAACAATATACTTAACAAAAACGATTAGCTAAGTAATTATGACTTTACGATAAGAACGACAAAATTACAAATACACATAACATCACAATGAATACAATAATATTATCAAACAACACTCAATATGTGAATACTTTATCGTATTGTAACATTTTATAGGTTATTTTCATTTATAAAATTAAGAACAGCACAAATTAAATACCACGAAAGTCATTCATTATTGAATAATCTTTTGATACAAACAATTCGAGTTCTGAATAGTGTTTACTTGATAAACGATTGTTTATAACATTCTCGCGATTATTATAGTTACGATTAATTATTTTGTTTTGTATACAGTGTTACAAAGAATGCGTGTGACTCTAACGGTGGTATCTACACGACTGACTTATGATGCACAGACGTGAAGATAAAAATTAACGTCACTCACCGGTTATCCTTGTTATTAAACATTAATTTAATATTCATTTTGAATTAATGATGTTTTAGTCTGTTCATTATGTAGGTATTCGTGATTGTTGTTATGTAGTTAAGTAAAGTTTGGTAATTATTTAATTTAAGTTTAAATGGTACTTAAACTGCTTTCATCACAGTAATGAATATGTAAATATCACTTTTAATGTTATTATTATTTAAATACCGGTGCGGAAAGATATTTAATCTTCTTCTGATTGTATGTTTTTTTTTACTCTTGTTTAGTAAGCAAACATCACATTTAGAATTCATGAGATTTCAAATCAATCATACACTTTGAGATGTAAGTAGGTCAAACTATGTAGAGCTCAGCAACATACATTATTTCATTTATTTTAACAAAATTAAATTATAACCGCAGACATTTTTATGTCTATTACATTTTTAGTTTTTTTTTTTACTAATTTCTTTACTATTATTTTACGAATAAACCTTGAACGAATTTCAAATTTCAAATTCAAATTTCAAAATACTTTATTTCATAAAATTTATTACAAATTGTTTGAAATCGTCGTTTACTTAAAATTGAAGCTACAATTCAAATTATAGATCGACACAGACAAACGCTACAGCACTAAAAAAGCCGCGTTGTATTGTCAAATATAAATTAAAGGAGAAAAATAAAACCAATCTACTACTCGAATCTACTTGTCTGTCTGTGTTGATCTATAAATTCCAGTTTCCAAATGGTAGGGCCAATGAGAAGAAATCTGGCAAAGAAACTCATGGCAACTCTTTTAAAATTCAGTTGTGTTTACATTTTTTTTTTTACATAAATCATATATCCAATGAAAATATTTGACAGTACCAGACAGGATAATACACCATTTATACATCATAAAAAATAATAATCAAAGAAAAGAAAAATAGAAGACAAGCATGAGAACAAGGAAGACAGAAAAAAAGATAGAAAGGATACAATAATACAATAAGAACTTAGAGATAAAACAATTAGCACAAGTAGCACACATAAATAAAAAAAAAAAAAAAGTGCATAAACTTGCATTATTTGAGACAGCCTGGGGAACAGAAGCAGTTAATCCCAAGCCTTTTTGTCTTTCGTGTAGTCTAGGATAGTATAATATCCCTTTACGATAAGTTTTTGTTTGACTACATTCTTAAATTTATTAAAACTTAGATCTTGAATAGAATAATTATACATTGCTGATATGTAAGTTATATCTGCTTGGTGTCATTTATTTCTTTTGATGTTTGTTTTCTAATAAGTATACTTATTTTTTTAATATAATAAACAAAAAATTAATATAAACGGATTATTAAATCAGTCAATGAGAATATGGTTTTATTCCATATATTTTTCTATTAAATAAAAATATTAGAGACTTTATATTAATATTTTGTTCAATAAAGATTCGGATGATTCAACCTTTCCCGTAAAATAATGTTTGGCATAAAAGTATTGTTTATACAGAAATAAATTATAAATAAGAAATTAATGGTAAAATGGAAATCATCATACAATCTCTTGAAAGTCTCACTATAGGGATGGCTCTCTCCTAGTTTGTCTATTTCTCTTATTGAGTATTCTATTTTACGAAAACTACATGTTGATACGAGGGGCGTTTAATGTATTCTCGGTATAGGCAGAAAAAAAAATCTATAAAGTAGTCCTCCATGACCTCAATACACTTATTGGAGTTTTCAAGCAACATTACCATACTCGCTAAAAATATTTTTGTTCCTGGTCATAAAAATACTCAAAACTTGCCGCCTTCCACTCTTTATCGTTGGAAAAATGCTACCCTAAGCATATTTTTTAAGGGACAGACAATAATCACTAGGGATTAGGTCTTTTTTTTTTGTTTTCGCTGGGGTAAAATGCCTACGCATCCCCTCTCGTCGGGGGACGGGAGGGGTATGTGGGGCTCCCAGGGGTGACCCCCAATGCACCCACTAAAAGTCCCCAGCGGCACTCCTTCATCGCCTTACTTGGAGGGGGCCTGGGAAACCGGCAGAGCCTTTGCGTCCAGTCGATCCCCGCCAAAACAGGCGGGCCCTTCTCTTCTTGAGAACGGCCGTGAGTGCTCCAGCCGTTCTCAACCACATGGTGGTGGTGAGTCGTGCAACGGGATGAAAGGTGCCCCCGCACCTGTCACCCCTGCTCACCACCGGGATGGAGGAGGTTGCGGTACGTCCGCCTTCTCCTGCCCTCTCGCCTCCTCCGATGTGGTGGTGCAAGAGGGTCTTTTTCCCGCGCGCGCTCAGCCGCCTCCTTCTGCGACATAACAAGTTCGCAGAAGGAGGCAAACGCCCCCAGGCCTCCTCGCTCCCCAGCATAATTAATTTCTTAAAGTCCACAATCACGTACAACAGCCCCGGCAACGAGCCTTTTGTGAACTGGCGCGTAGTCGTGAAGAAGCAAGACACCCGCAGTCAATTTTCCCCGTCTTTTTTCTTTCTTTGCCTTCTTTAAATTATTTAAGGTGTTTGAGTAGGATGTGGCAGTAATGTTCTGACCTTTTTTTGTATACTCAATCAATCAAATTCCCTTAGAATTCGCAAATACTGTGGCCATGAGTTTTCCGGCGGAAGGAGTAACTTTAAACTTTTTGGGGGGTCCTGGCTGTACTGGCTGTAATGACTCTTGCTTGCTCTCAGAAACATAATGATGAACCCTCTAGTTTCATTACCCGTAACCATAAGGTCGATAATACTACCCGGATTTTCACCACACAGCTCTCAAAAACTCCTTACAACACTCAACTCGCACTTGTTTTTGAAGCGCTGTGAGCATTCGCGGCTTCCATCGTGCACTGACCTTTGACGAATACAGATGCTCATAAAGGATAGCATGAATGGTACCTACGGATAGCTACAGGCATCATCCAGGAGTTTCTTAACATTTTTGATATTTTCTTCAGAAAAGGCACTAATCGGCCCACCAGCACGGGGGTCGTCTTCAATGTTCTCTTTACCCCATTTAAATTTACTAAATCACTTTTGAATAATGGATAATGAAGGAGAAGAATCTTAGTAAACAGCCAACAGTTCTTCGTGGATAACTTTTTGTGTCTTTCCTTGTTTTATAAGGAATTTAATGGCAGCGCGAAGTTAGATTTTGATTAACATCGTATCAGTCATCTGACTTGCATTTGCGTCACGATTCAATGAAATTTCATATTTGTACCCTTAAAGAGTGTCCTAAAGTGGTGACACCACTTAGTTAACGATATAGTAGATACCGAGAATACATTCAACGCCCCTCGTATTGGGTAGAATCATTGTAACCCTACACCGTTCTCACTCCGACGGTATTTAGCTTTTTAATACAAATTATGTGGGATTGTAATTTAGCTAAATATATTCATGATTATTATGACGTCTTTTTGTAGTTGGTTTTTATCGGTCTTTGTGCAAAACAGAAGAGGGAATTATTTAGTACGAGAGGAAATTCAAGTCACATGTACAAACACATAACATCCTTAGAGGAATCGCAAGTTCTTGCGACTTCCAATTTATATAACTGAATAATGCAGGACTGTTAGAGAAAGGGCGCGAAACTAGCCGTCAGAAGCTCTCACAAATGATGCTTAACTATATTTAAAAAAAGATTTTATAATTAACCCCCTTACTCATAAACGCCTCTTAAATTTAATTACTGTTTAGCGAGATTTTTATTAGAAAAACCAACCTTATACCAAACAAAACCGTAAGACTTTAAGTGAAGGCCTATGGATGAATTATACTCAGGGAGCATACACGGCCCTGCGTACTCAGTATAATAATACCTTCAGGGCGCTGTTGGGACTGCGGCGACACTGTAGTGCCTCGGGGATGTTGGCCACAGCTGGGGTTGATAGCTTTTCGGCTATCATTAGAACCCGAATCGCGTCACTACTACATCGGGTCCGTGGCAGTTCCAACAGTCTCCTGAAGACTGTGGCCGACAGGCTTGATGTGGACAGTGCTTATGCAGCACTGGACACGCGTCCATATAATCAGGGATGCCACAATTACATATAATCATTATGTGTAATAGTGGTATCCTGTTTTTATGTACTTTTTTTTGTAATGCCGTGTACACACTTGTGCAACACAACAAGCAATGCAACGTTTCACAAAATTGTGGAACCTATTAGTGATTCCACTAATAACACCCATAAAAACACACAGTCATTCGACTAATAATCGAAAAGTTTACAGATCACCTTCCTTGTTCCTATCAACAACTTGTTGATGAAGATGGAACTATCAGGCAATAACTAATGCAGAGCATGTGACTAGGAAAACGAAACAGTGAAACATCTGATAAACTGCGAAGCCCTCACCAGACAAAGAATGAAGCTACAAGGAGTGGGATATTCTACTCCTAGTGATTTCCACAAGCTGCCGCTAGGCTTACGTCGTCTCCTTCGCGAAGGTGATTGAGGAAGCTGAGGGGTGGTGAACGCGGGACCAACACAAAAGATCTATTGGGGTCGAAGTGCACCCTGAAGGGCTCCGAAAAGGAGGAGTGAAGATAAGAAGAAGAAGGCCATTAATTATTAATTTACGATTCTAGGATAAAAATTGTTTTATTTTAACCAATTATGTGAGAATAAACATGGTACTATACCACCACTTAAAAGCGAAATACCTAAGTATATATAATTTTAAAATAAACCTATTCATGAACTCAATCAGTCTGCCAATAGGTACTTAGACAAAATATTAGGGTAATTAGTCTTCACTGCATGGCAACACTCATTAAGTGCTCACATGTTTACAAAACCTGCTTCTTTTTTCTGTTGACAGCGCTACGTCTTTATTTTTTATTTGGTCTGAGGCCGCGATCCACAATTTGTCAGTTTTTTCGCCGAACACACGCGGGGCGCGCAGTGTGCGCGGAGCGTCAGTGTGGACGCGTTGTGTCAGTATGTACGACGGAACGCGCGCGAATAATGGAACTTACTACTGACTGAGCTATGTTCGTTGTTCGCCGCGCGCATGCCGAGAACAGACGTGAGTACTTACATGCGCGGTTCGTGCGCGCCCTGCGTCCACACTTGTGAAATGCTCGTTTGATGTTGTGTTGCCCAAATGTGTACGCGGCTTAACTACTTTACTAACATAGTTTTTAAGATTATTGTTACTAACACTATGAATTCCGGTTCGAAATAAATGAATTTTATTTATTTATTTATAAGTTAATCAGTTGACTGAAATTTAAGAGACGTTTATGAGTAAGGGGGATAAACATAAAATTTAAGTACAAGGTATAAAATATTTTAATGTAATAAAATATAACAAATGAACTCACAGTTAGGTGGTGTAAGCGGCACTCCGTTTTCCTCGGCCCAGCCCACAGGATGTATATACGGTGATGTGGGATCCACCCAGAAGTCGTACATCTCATCCCAGCTATCGAAGTTGATCAGCATGCGGTTGTCCAGGATGTCCGCGATCGTAGCCACACAGACCAGCTCGTTCTTACGATCTTCTGCCTCCAGTTTCATTCCAATACGGAAACAATTTGGTTTGAATATCTGTGTAAAAAGGTGTTAAGAAATGATTTATACATTGTAGCAAGAGATTAAACTCGTTATGGTTGAGTATATGAGCTAAAGAGTCTAGAGAATATGATAATATATTTACAGTACCCGGCCGTTTATATTGCACATCGACTTTTTTCTTGCTTCATAGAGCATTATTTCTGTCGCACGATATACAAACAGTCTGGCTATTAATAACTGTTAAGGGTACGCATTCCACAGACACGAACCTGCTAGTGGGTGAAGCCTAAATGATTGTTGTCGGAAACGTGCACGCTAAAATTGCCCATTGGGGAAAGGGTTAGTACGTAGAATTACGTACAAATAGTATTGACATATAAATAAATGCTATTTGATAATAAATTATCAAATGAAGAAGCAATTAACTTTCTTCGTTTGTATGGTTGCGACTGGCATGCGTACCCTTAAAACAAATTATGATTTGAAAGTGTGCGACAGAGATGACGCTCTACGAAGCGGCATTGACCGATTGTCGCGTTCCACAGGTCGATGTGCAATATAAACGGCCGGGTACTGTATTTGTATTTAATCTATACTAATATTATAAAGAGGTAAAGTTTGTGTGTTTGTGAGGTTGTAGGGAGTAATCTCTGGATCTAATGAAACGATTAAAAAATAATAATTCTGTGTTGAATAGTCCATTTATCGGGGAGTGTCATAGGCTATAATATATAGTATCACGCTATGACTAATAGGAGTGGAGCAGTAATTAAATATGTTTAAACAACGGACGCGTTTTTTTCGTCGGGTCTGCTAGTTTGGTATAAAAAGAATGTTAGATAGTTGCTGAATATTTTCTAAGTTTTATTTCTAGATAATTAATATTGTAAATCATTGTTATTAAATAATAACATTTTTTACGAAACTAGAACCTATTTCATGTTAAATGAAATATTACAAGTAATTTATAAGGTATATTTTACTTACTGCGCTAGTAAGATGTGGAAAAAGGTTCCTAGGAGCGGCGACGGCTCTCATTTGCTTCAAATACAAGGGCCATGAAAAACCGGTAATGCTCATGTTGCCTGGAGGTCTTAATGTTCGACCATTCTTTTCACACCATCCTGGAGGGAAAATATCAACGCAATCTGCATTTACCCAATAGTCATACAGCTCATTATATTCATCAAAGTGAAGTCTCATCCTATACCCTTGGACTTCAGCTACTGACACAACACAGAACAAGGAAGGGTGCTGTGGGTCTATTGCTTCCAGCCTCATCCCTACTTTAAATCCATTTCTATTGTAAGGAAATGGATTTTTAAACAATTTAACAGGTGCTGCTTTAGCTTTACATATATCTAAGTATCTCATCCATGAAAATCCATTCTTGCCACACATCCATGGGTATTTTTCATTCTCTGCCAAATCTTCACTCATTTTTAACAATGCTGCTTCTGATATTTGACTCTCTGGTGGTAAAGAATCATAATGTTTTAATATTACTTTATCTTCTTTCCTCTCCGATGTCTCTGAGTAAGACATTTGTTTCTTTAATAATAATTTCTTCATTTTATTTCTTTTCTTAAACAGCTCCAGCTTCTCTTTTTCTTTCTTCTTCTTTGTAACTTCATTCTGGCAGGAAGTGCTACAGAAACTTGGTGTAATGAACTCTGCAGCCATGCCATGGCAGCCACAAGACTCACACCTGTATAGATCTTCAGGAGAGCTCAGTTTCTTCTCCCTGACATCCCTCTCAATTCGTTGTTTTATGGAAGCATGGTATTTGCCATCTTCTTGATCACTACCTTCCAATATATCTATGAGACCAAATTCGTTAGTCTGGAATTGTAAGTTGCTGCCTTGAAGTCTAGCAATTCCATTACTCCATATTAATCCAGGAGGATCTTCCTCCAACAAGCAATCAACTTTAACATTCTCAGTTTGTCTGTATTCATCTGCCTTAGCATAATAAATCTCAGTAGTTGGGCATGCTTTATGATCTTTATACTCCTCAATATCAGAATCTAAATGTTTAGCCTCTAATTCTTTGTCTAATTTTTCATCACAGAAAAGTGATGGTACACGATGATCATCATTGTTCTCAACTTCCATAGGTTCCTCTATTTTTTCAGTCTTAGGAGGCAAACATAGTTTAAGAGTTTTATTTGATAGGTTTTCTGTACATAATGATATTCGCCTCTTCATATTTGCATTTGCAATCTTTCTTTCACTATTATCTGAATTTGAGCGTCTCAATATAGCAGGAGCAGCAATAGTTACTGATTCATGCCTATAGCCTATATCATGCCTATCTATTGTACTCCTGTTTAATAAGCTTTTTCCTTTTTCAGGGATAGCCAAAGTAAAAGACTTCTCTCTACTATCATCTTCGTCAGCTATAGACACTGTATAAATATCATCATTCATTGATGCATTTGTTTCTGGTATTGAAAGTGTATATTCTCCCTGCTCACCAGTAGGTTCTGCTCTTGATCCAGGGATTGATAATGTAAAAGATTTTTCGCTTTTTGGGCTCTGTGGTATATCTTTGCCATTTACCATTTTAAGAGGTTGTAAAGGTGGCATATCTTGAGATTCCATAGTAGTAGTATCCCTCATCACAGTAATATTACCTTGGGGATCATTTTGTATTTGTCCATTAGCAATTTGTAAATTTATTATTGGCCCTTTTGACGCCATTGTTGCAGGTAAAGTCACTGGTAAAATAAACTTTGTATTTTGAATTTTTGGCATACTCATTGGAGTTATAAATAATTTCTGATTATTTGTATTGACATTAGATTGATTATTTGATATTAATATTGACTGATTTTCTGTGATATTCTTTGGAGGTGGTTTCTTCATAGATCCAAGATATGCTATGGCTTGTTTGCCTTGGTTGTTGGGTGCAATGCTCACTGGCACCATCATTTTGTCATTACATTTTGGTTTTTGTATGACGATTGGCTGACTAGCATTAACAGGAGCCAGAATGGAAGACTTGTTTTGTGCAGGCGCTATGTTTTTAGGTGCTATGTTAGGCTTTGTGTTAACATTCACATTTGATATTAAGTGGATGTTAGAATTGCTTGTTACCTATAACAAAAAGAAAAAAGCAAATTAATAAAAACAATAACTACTACTTACATGATGTTGAAAAAACTAAGATAAGCTCAAGAAAAAACTTATAAAAAATATATAAAAAACTTGAGTCACTAAAATGAAGATTTCACTTTGTTCAGACAAAAATAAAATTATTATTAACTTTATTATTCACTTTAAATACAATTAACTTTTAACTTACTCTTGTAACAACATCTTATCTTTTGAGATATAAAACAAAGAAAAATAAAAACAAAGAACATTGATATTCTAGAAATTGATGCATTTTTTAATTTCTGACAAACCCATCACCTTTATTAGCATTAATTGGCTTGTTAGAGACATGTCTTAATCATAATAATGTTAATGTTTTATTGCAGCAATTAGTACCTATAAGTATGAACACAATTGTTTTTATAATTACACCTAAATTTCAGTTTCAAATTAGTTAGGAAATAACTAAAATTATTATTGATACAATTTTCAAAAACAATTTAATATTACTTATGGTTACTAAAGTTTAACAACAAGACTGCTTCAGCAACAGAAAATAAATAAAACATTTGCTAGCAAATGAAAAACCTATAATCAGTCAAGTAATGCTTAACAGATGCATGTTGTTAATGGTGATGTTATTCACTTACTGGTCTCCTTACTATAATTTGTGGTGGGTTTCCACTTGTACTTGCTTGTGTGATGACATCTGTACTTGTCACAGGCTTCAGTCCTGTCGGGGTCTGTATGTACATCACATGAGGGACTTGCCTTGGTGCACCTCGAAGCTGAATAGAATTCGGATTGTTGGGATTTTGGACTTGAATGAGAGTATTGTTATGCGCTACCTGGACTTGGGAAATTGAATTGCTCAATTTAATTCCTGAGTTATCAGATACTTGCAACTGTGATGAAGTTGACACAGATATGTCTGTTGTAGAATCCATATTTGAAGATCTAGAATTTGAACCCATATGAACATGAATAAAAGAACTATGAAGAGACTGGGTTGAATTTTGCAAAAGTGGCATAGAAGGCAATGGTCCAGTTAATTGAATATTTTGACCAGCTGAAGGAATTTGTAGAGGGACATTGATAGTTTCACCAGCAGGCAATTGAACAGGAACACTTGTTGTACCGGATACCTGGAGCGGTAAACTAACAGGTGTTATCTGGAGTGGAACAGTACTTGTGGGACCTGACAACTGAACTGGAACATTAATATTCGAGGTAGAACCTGGTATTTGCACAGGCACATGTACAGTGGAAAGTAAAGGATAAGGAGAGTTATTTGTATGAATTTTAACAGGAGCAATTGAATGAGTAACTAAATTGTGACTGATAGGCAAGGAGCTTTGAGAAGCCTGCATCGAGGAGACGATCATACTGCTCGATATTGGCGTCTGTAATTAGAACAAAATTGTAAAATTAAATGAGTGTCAATTTTCACAATAGAACAAACAATTACAAAAAATAAATTATTAAATATTAATTTGAACTCACGCGTAATGTATTTAGTAGTACATTCTGCTGAGTGCTATTTTGTGTTAAGTTGGTGTTAACTGACGTGTTCACTGATTTTAACAATCTTTTTTTTAAAATTTCTGATTTGGTCTCGTCAAAGTTTTGAAGTGAATTACACTGCTGTCTCTCCATTTCTCGGCCACGGGGACGTGAACGAGCTCATTACAGACGCTCGGTTAACTTTTACAATTCATTATTATTGACCTGCAATGCATTTAAAAATAAATTTTCGGCAAATGAAATACTGTTCCATCGCACTATTTGCATCTTATGATGCGTAAGTAGTAAAAAAGTTTTAATACCGAGTTGTATACATAATAAAGTAATAAAGTCTAATATATCAACAAGTTAATTAATTAATACTGAATAGAATAGATTACACACATTTTTATTTTGCGACTATCGCACTCTATCAATTGTGCTGCTACTTTTACAGAACAGCAACCTTCTACTAAAAAGTTAATAAAACAGTGAAACCAAGACATGTTACTTACATTCCAATATTCCATCGCTTAGAAAACTTCTTCGAGAATATTTCAAAGTGTTATAACATCATAATCGTATCGAAAACCATTAAAGAAAAATAAAATATCTTCAGTAAAACGACGATATTTACCTGCCCAGCACAACTGGTAATAAATCTGACAACATTGCCAAAATTTTGTAAATAGTCGTTACGTTGGTACTGACAAAATTTGCAGCCAATGAGAAGGACGTATTTTCATGACAAAGCTTTCGCGCCCGATTATTCAGCTAAAAAAGTCAACAGATAAGTTTATATTTAAAACAGTTTGGTATGCAAGGATGAATGTAATCTTCAAGTACTGTTTAATCTGAATTGTTTATTATTGACATATATTTTATAATTTAATTTCTAGCATGGTTAAGCTTTAGTTGTTACTGCTTTTCGAGGTATTTTTAATAATATTTTGACATTGTTGCTACGCAAATACGTATTTGAAGTTCATGAAATATGTCCAAGGTAACTTTTAATTTAATAGCAGTAAAGCCTATTTTTCTTTGCGTATCTGACATAACCACGATTTGAGGTTTAATTAATTTATTTTATTGAGCAATAATATTCTATAATTTGATAGTAAAACTTTTAAATATTACAATTACCTAATTACATAATTTTAATACAAGAATGTAATTATTTCTTAGTTAAAATTAACAGGAGTAATAAAAAATGATATGACCGGAAACGGATAAGGCATTTCCATGGATAATTTTGTTGATCAACAGAGGGAATTTATTTTCAAATTTGAATAGGACGATAAAAAATAAAAAATCACGTGTATTTATTTTGTAAACATACAAAATGAAATAAATAATTATAATAAACATACATGTATGTTTCTGTGTTCTACAACAAACTTTAACTATTTTTTTTTCTTGTATCTTTTTGTCTATAATTGCAATATCATCTGTGAATATCATAATAACCCTTTTATTTATAAAATAGACAATTCTTTAGGCTGAATATATATTGAACTTAATTGACGCGAAAAAATTTCGTACTGCGTAAATAATTTATGAGTATGTAATAAGTGTAATACATTAAAAACGTATTCCTAACAAAAAGGATAGTAATACTCTTAGGCTACACCTTATAAGCAATTATTGAATTAATAAATTAAATACAATTAAAAAAAGGAATTACAAAGTGAAGGTAAATTATGGTTTTCTTATTCTTACATACTCTTTTGTTTTTGAATTTAAAAGATTATTTATTATAGACTTCAAAATGATTACTTTTACGTTATTAAAGTAGAATTGCCACCAATTGATACCGATATTTATGCAGCTCAACAGACTATAATGTACGCACTAAGGCACTTAACATAACCTTGGGCTCTCCGTCTATTTTATATCTTCGATTCTAGGATTTGAATTGACTTACTAATTCGGACTATAACAAAAAAGGGGTAATACATCTTTATATTCAGGCCAATGAGAGAAGACACTCTGAAATTTTTCAACAAAATCCTAGAAGGTGTTTTGTGTTGTGCTGTGTGCACGTAGTAGAAGGTGGTGTTATATAATAATAGAAAAATCTAAGAAAACGTTAGTATGAAAAATTAAACTTCTGATAAAATCTACATACAAAACGGCAATTTCATAGGTAAGGATTTCATAATAATATATATTATCTTTATCTATGGGTAAAGACCTATTAAATGTGTATCTGTAAAGCCATGGTTCCAAATTTATCTCGAACTGAAAATAACGATTTGAGCACAACTACAAACTGTCAAAATTTTAGATGTCAAAAATATTATTTACTTAGAATTCGGATGTCGCAATTTAGTGAATTTATTTACAAAACACAATAACGAGTGTGTGTAATTTTCCATTTGTTAATTATAAGTGATATTGACTTGAAGCACTGAATCCTATTTTAATGCGTACGTATTTGTACAAACTTCATGTCTATGTATAGATAAATGATATTGAATACACAGGACAACATTATGATTTTGATTACGTAGAGAACACAGTTTACATGTAATCGGTGTTGAATCAATAGAAAATTATATTATTTTACGATCATTAGGTCCTTTAAAATCGATACAATTTAAAGATCTAAAGATTTAATCCATGTACATTTCTGTTTCTTTTTCTTCATTTTTCATTTAGCTAGTTCTGTTTATATCTCCGCATTCAACGCTATGCTATGTATTGTAGTAACTAATTAATAAGTATTGTGAAGATCTACACATTTGTAATAAAAAAAATATTATGTCAATAACATTAAATAATAGGTACTCAAGAACGGTCAAGTGGTATAAAATGATATTTTTTCTTTTTCAAGTGTTTTTCAATGAAATTTATTAAAAATTTAAATCAAAGTTACTAGTTAGTTAGTTTTAGCCCTTAACATCCCACTGCTGGGCAAAAATCAAAGTATGTCATATAAAGTTTCTGCAAATTTTTCCAATAAGTATATAAATTATCTTAACAATTTTTTCTAGACCTTAAAAATGATTTCTTACTCTGTCATTATAAAAGTATTAATAAAAACTGAAACAATAAAACAGTAGTATAAACAAGTGTTTACATCAGCAAATTTATAATCAACATAAATTTAATTTGAGCTTCTGAAATTGTCTGTTGACATTATCAGTACCTACCTAATTATTTTTTAATTTCTAAAAAAGATAACCTATGTATAAGGCATAAATCTCATCTATCTCTCTGATTGTTAATCTCATTCTGGTGTAAGAAAAATGATTAATTATATAATTTACATTAAAACTGTATTATGAAGTAAGTTACAGCATGCCAATAAAACTGTTTAAAAAATTTGTGCATCACAATCACTACATAGTATAAAACAAAACTGCTGTCACTCTCTGTCCGTCCCTCTAAATACCGTATCTTTGAAACTATGCAATGAATTTGGAAGCAGTTTTTAGTACATGGAGTGAATCAAAAGGAATGTTTATATGTACAATACATGTATAATATTGTACCCATGCAAAGCCATGGCCGGTCGCTATAGGCCGACCGTTTAACTCAGACCCCGCCTGCGGTAATAGGGGTGCGCGGGGGGCGAGGACAAAGGAGAGAGCTATCTCTTGATTTTTTGGCAAAACGGCGCCATCTAGATACTGTGACATGAACTACATCACATCACAACACAGCTCTAATTTTTAGCTAGCTTATTTTTATGTAATAAAAAGAAGGAAATATTGAAATTATACCCTAAACCCATCGAAATATCTGGAGAGGTTTTTTTATTTTTCTGGTCAGGCTTTAAATTGTGTAATAATTTAGATTGCATATTTTCTCTAAGAAAGTACGAGTTTAAATGGCAAGATGACGCCACCATCTTTGAAATTTGTAAATTGTTTAAAAGACGAACTAGCTTACTGCACTAGTGTCATACTGACATACTGACTTGGTGTCCGTTATGGTAGTGTGTAAAAATAAAAAAAGCTCTTATTATTGTTCTTATTATCTGTAAATATTTTCTAAGATTGATTCCTACAAATTAATATGTTTAAATCATACCTGTTTTAATGTATAGATGAGTCATATAATTTCAAAACCCCCTAACCTAAAGTGCTTTTTCTTAAATGTCGACAATTCATGAAAAACGTCTTAAACTTACTAACAACCTTAATTCTGTACGATTTTTAACATTATATTATTATTGTAATCTAGCAATCCCAACAAACATCGTTTTTTAATAAAAACAATTTGAAAAACTAGGTTATTTGCAAAAATAGATTCGTTTTAGTGGACTTAGAAGTTAACTTTAGGTTTTAGTGAAATTTGAAAGTAACCGATACCGTTTTAGAGGGTTTTGAAGCAATCACTATTTTGAACTAGGAAGGTGTTATGCAATAAAATTGTAAATAAGACACAAAATAAAAAAGGCAATTACATATTTTTAAAATTATTTTATTTCAAACGAAATGGTTTTTCATTTTTATGTAATAATGAAATAATAATTATGTAATATTATTGTTATTTTTGGAGTCGGTGTCAGCCAACGAAATACGATAATACTTAAGCAAATGGAATGGCGGCCACGAATTACAGATTATATTATTATATGACTTCGACATTATGACATAAAGTTGTTGATTGTTTATGGATTGGTTTAAAAATTAAACAAATATTAAATAACTATTTTTATCATATTTAAATAAATATATTTTAAAATACCTGTGTCACGTTCAAACGTTTTAATATACCTATTAAGTAACTGATAAAGTTTTGTATAACACATTCTGATCACTTTAAATGGTTTTTAATTTTAAGTAATTGTCTTTGATTCGTAGTACTTTCTCATCTTAGTCTTTAGTCTGTGTATAACACGACGCCATCATTCTTTAAATTTTAAGTCAGGAATATAAAATAGAATATAATTATCGTGGCTGACACCGACTCCAAAAATAACAATAATATTACATTATTTGTAATAATTTGATTATATTTTAAAGAATCTACAAATAAATATATTTGTAGACTCTTCAAGAAATATCCTTAACAATACTTTTTACAATAATTAAATGAACCTATTCTTTAGATTATAATTAAGTAAAAAGAATGTCTGATTTAATGTTGCAAAACCAAAATACAACTAATTATTTTTAAATTTTTAGTGCAATTTTTGTCTTTGAAGTCGGTTTGTTTTTGTAAAAACTTATTTTATTTGGCATAGCAACCAACTCGATATAGCTCTTGTGTACGCTACCATAACGGACACCGCTACCCCGCGCCCTCGTCCCTTTCATACCGCAGGCGGGGACTGAGATAAACGGTCGGCCTATAGTAGTTTATAATTTAGCGTTAGGGAATATGTCCTTATTATATTAATGAGTTGGTATTGTAAATTTGCAGCATATTAGATGAGAGGTGTTGACAATGAGTAGCCAGCACCAGTACATGAGTGTGAGCAACACGGCAAGTGCACGAGTCGGTGACATTGAACACATTAGTAAGCATCTTTTATTACACCTTTTGTTTTGCATGTTTCTTGTAGTTATATTCATTTTATTTAATTTCTTATCTTCAGTAAAATGTGTATAGTTGTTTTATTTACATTTTTTTTCATCTGCTTGGGGAGGCCTATGTCCAGCAGTAGGCCAGTCATAGTTTAGATAGATAATACATTTTTGTTTGTTTATTGAAGTAAAGAGGAATGTTAGTATTTTATTTTTATTATAAATCTATTAAGTATTTTATCTCAATTTAAGCAGATGGATTTTAAGAGATAATTAGTAATTTTCTGTTTAAGTAAATGATAATTTTAGAAAAACTTGGCAACCTAATTGATGACAAAAGCAGTGGTTGTGTGTGGGTCTGTGTAGGACAACAACAAGTAGTGTTATAAACAAAGTAGTATACACAGATAAACAAAATAGTAGTAGTAGTATTATAATAAATTTAGTAAATATATCTCTGTTTCCCCCTTTGGTACAAAGTGTGAACTTACACCTAGTTTTATGTACATATTTTATACCTATTTTCTAAATGAATTTTATTTTAATTCTTAAAATTTCTTCTATCTTGCCTTTCTGAATGTTAAAACTTATGAAGCAGGTACAATGGTCTTATTTTGTATATAGTAAATTTCTAGTAGCTTTCTAAATTTATTTTGTTACATTTAATCAACAATTACAAAATGCTAATCAACGAAAAATCAGGTTTGATTTTGAAGGAACTTTCACAGGTCCAGTCATTTTACGGCGCATAACTTAGGCTTCAATAGTGTTCGAAAAAAAGTTGGGTTCCATCAATTGAAGAATGTTATGCTTGTATCAGTAACTTATGCTACTTATATTACATACAGTTCGCAAAATAAAAAACCCGTAATAATTCGGTATGTAAATTGTATGTTCGGTATGTATTTATTTTGGTATTTTTTTATATTTTTATTTGAAAGGTTTATTAATTATAAACAACTCATTTGAGTATTTTTGGTATCCTACTTATAGTTTATTTTTAATAAATAAGTATTTTAAATTTTACTTTTGATGACGTCATGGTACGCATGACGTCATCAAAAGTAAAATTTGGCTGCCTTACTTGAGCAATGAAAGCAGAGACCAACTTCCTTCAGTCGGACGAATGACGTCATTTAGAGGTCAAATGAAAGACAAAGTAATTATACCCTTTCCACTATATTTAACAACATTTGACAGGTTAACGTTAGTGACGTTCAGCAGTATCTCGAATGTAATGCTATTCGATTGTAAGCAATTTTTCCATTTTTCAAATTACTTTATTTTACACATTTGGATCCTTACATCAAATTCCATTATCATTTTATTACTGTTTCTTTCTTTATCTATGTTAAGAGAATTAGCCTATAGCTTAAAATGATAAATTTATAGTTAGCTTAGGTATTATTTAAAATACATAATTTATCGTGACACATTCGCGGGTTATAGCTAATCTAAAATATCATATTTCATTTTATAAACGTATTACGAAGAGTTCAGGTTTATTCATAGCATTTATTTCTACCGATTATTTGTAATCTGTTTCATAGTGGTGGTAATCGTTATAAGTGTACATCACTAAGTAACCATGGTAACTGAAAAAAACATGGGTACGTCCATGAAATACAATATTATTTGTTTGAAAAATAAGCAGACGTATTACGAAACTTCATGGACGTGAACTGTCAAAAAGCTAAACTTACGCTGGAAGGGGTATAATGTGTAATTGTTAACATGAACACAATCTTGCGGTTTTTTTGGGCCAAAAATATGATTTTATTTCTTACCGATCTTAAATCTTAAAATGATTTTGGAATCGACATAGGTAAACTTTTACTTTACATACCGAATTTAATCGATTTAAATATAAACTTTTCGTGGCGATGTATGTCGTGGATAGTAGCATTTATGAATCTAATTGTTCCTGAAAGCAGAGCTTGTCTGAAGTCCCACTTTCGTAAACAAATGAGTCGACCTGGGTCAAGGTGTTTTTTATCTTGTATTTAATGGTTTAAATAATGGCAGTGTAACATAAGGGTTGCTTTAGTTTTAAAACTCTTTATAGAAGTTAATAAATAATATGAATTGAACCAAATATTCGATATCAACCAGGTAGTTGATGTGTAAATTTATTTAGTACACGCAAATATGACGTTAGTCATGTTGCGTGTTTCATAGTTTATTCAGAACAAGTTCCGTTAATACCACTGAGGTTTAGAATAATTTGGCAATAAACAGCCTTGTCATGCGAAGGTTGAAAATGACATGAAGTAGTATTTCATTCTTTATCGAATTATGTATTCAATCCTTCCTTGTTATTTATAGGTAAGAGTTTTCTTTTATATAGGTAAGAGTTTGAATGTTTTGCATTCATCTAGGTGTTTTTTATTTATCAGTTATTTAATATCTAATATAAAGCTAAAGCTTGTTGTATACAAGCTTTAGTTCGAGTTTGCGTAGAATAATTTACTCCCAGACCAAAACTTACTGCCATTTTCACGTACAAAAATGTGTTGTTCAGGAAACAAATACAATTTAGGCTCCTATGTTAATTGCATTTGCAAGCCTATCTTAATAACTTGATCAGTAATTAAGTTAAACACAAAAAAACAATTAGCCCTCCGTTCGTATGAACGCTGCTTACACATTTTGCGAAACTGCCTACAAAGAAATAGGACGCAACGAGACTTTGTATACTTAGTCCTAGTTAATCAACAATAGGAAGTTTATTAATATTCTCTTTATTTACATTTTTCACATTTATTTACATTTTTAAATATAAATATAAAATTATAGACATTTAAAAATATAAAAAAAAGGTAGACCCACCAGCATCGGGTACAGGGACCAAGCTACCGGTGGTTAGGGCTCCAGAGATAGGAACCTCCTCACAATACGTGCCGTGTCAAGCAGTACTGCCTTCTGCATCAGACCTATGATCCAACTGTCAAGCGAGAGTCTCCTTAGATGTTGATAGAGACTCTTTGGAATAAGTCCATTGACCGAAAGTACTATCGGAACAATGATCGCCGAATCAACACTCCACATGTCGACAACCTCGTGAGCCAAGTCCAAATATTTCGTTTGTTTGTCTTTTTCTGCTTATTAATATTATTATTAAATTTAATTTTCTAAGTATCATTGCGTATGTTTGTTGAAATCAAAATGCTCCTAAACGTTTCTCTCATCAGCGAGCACATACCTCTAGTAACAATGCAGAGTTTTAAAATGATACAAATTCAAAGTTATTTTTAATGTTTTAAATCATCACATCTTTTTAAAATTCTTGTCATATTACCCATCAAAAGTCAGCAGACACCAATAAAATTATAATCGACAGCTTTGTTTATGCTTTTGTGTCCTAAGTACATGGATTACGATATGGTCATAAATTGATGCTCACAATGGTCCTGCTTCTTGATCCATACATGCTTAACAGAGCACGACGCACAATAGGATCATGATAACTCAACAGAGATAACACTTTTCAGGCTCACAAATCTTTAGCGATTACTTCTTTTAACACACACACTTCGCTTTAACACTTATTCCGTAATAAAAGATCTTTTTCTTTTGTTCACCAGGTCATTTATCGGAGCACATAGGGTCTCTGTGCCTGTCGTCAGAGTACTCCGATGTGATCCTAGTGGTGGAGGGGCAGAGGATCCCTGCACACAAGGTGATCCTCGCCGCAAGCAGTGACTACTTCAGAGCGTTGCTTTATGGCGGAATGAGGGAAGCTAACCAGGTACGTTATAGATAATATAAATATAGTACGGGCCATCTAAGTCGGTCGACTTGAAGTTGTTGCTAATGATTGCGTAGTTGTAATTTACGTGATTAAATAGTGGGGAGCAAGTGTTTTCGTTGTCTCTGTACATGCGTGAACTTCTGTGAGAGCTACCTCCTGCCCAACAAAGTAAGATTGGGCGAACTAAGTCGCTATATGAAATTAATTAAATCTTTTTACTCTTACTTTTAGGCTGAAGTGGAACTACAGGCTCCTCTTCATGCGTTCAAGGCGCTTCTTCGATATGTATACTCAGGTAATTTTTTATACTAAGTTAATAAAGCTAAGCAAGAACTTGTTTGATTGTATAAATTAACGATTGGTCCTGGTCTGGTAGTATGTGCTGGCCAATAGTCACTTATATTATAATCTATAATTATAAAATGACGAATAACCAATGGAAATTTCGCAGATGTCGTTATAATATATTAAAATCCGCGAAAGGAAATTCTGAAGTGATTTTTTTACCAGTAACAATTCAACTCAATTCGAGGTTTAAGCTCTGTCACCCACGCAGTTAACTCGTAAGCTCATTTTTATTTGCCATTCTTTATAACCAGCTCAATGTGTTTCCCCAGGTCACATGGGGCTGTCTCTTCTCCGCGAAGACACAGTGCTGGACATGCTGGGCCTGGCGCATCAGTTCAACTTCCAGGAGCTGGAGGCCGCCATCTCTGATTATCTGCGACAGGTGCTCGCGCTCAGGAATGTCTGCTCCGTGTTGGATGCGGCGAGGTACAATATCTTTTGTTTGTTACATAGACTTTTTAATTTTGGTTTTATGATATTTATATTAAGATACTAGCTGACCCGTGCCTACTTCGTTGGACAGCGAAAAAAACGCGCCCGTATTTTAAACATATTTCATTACTGCTCCTCTCCTAATAGTCATAGCGTGATACTATATAGCCTATGACACTCCCCGATAAATGGACTATTCAACACAAAAAGAATTTTTAAAATCGGTTCAGTAGATTCAGAGATTACCCCCTACAACGTCACAAACACACAATCACACAAACACACAAACTTTACCTCTTTATAATATTAGTATAGATTACTTTAGATATTCTCACTTTAAATAAGGAATTATGGTCCATATATCGTACTATATTACTTTATAATTATTTATTTTAAAAACTCTTTTTATTTGAATAAACTTAAATATAATTAAAAATAAATAAAACGGAATTTGAAGACTCAATACTGGATCTTAGATGCTTCACCCATAGCTCACGATCCAAATTTTTCGACTGGTTCTCGAAACTTTATTCTCTTTTCATCCATAAGAGAGGGAAGACGAGCATTAAACATATATTTTTTGTTTCAGATTATACGGATTAAAAGCGTTAATGGATTACTGTTACAACTTCCTCGATAAGAATGCTATCGAAGTTTTACAACACGACTCCTTCCTACAGCTGTCTGTTGTAAGTATAATATTAAGTCAATAATTAAATAATCAATCTTGTCATCATTATAGCAACCAGTTGACGTCCACTGGTGGACATGACCTCCTCCAAATATTTCCATTTTACGGCAGCCGCCGCCGAGCGCCATTCAATTAGTCGAGGTTCTAACCTTTCCAAAACCAAATAGCTTTTTTCGACCAATCGTTTAGGAATGTATCGTTTATTTGGCCAATTATCGAAAAAAACATAGTTTTTTCGACCATCAGTTAATTGACCAGGCATTTCGGAATTCCGTGGTAACCTCCCCGTCTCCTGCTCAGGTAAAGTAATCAATATAAATCTTCTTAATTCAAGTCGTGATAGAGTAGAATGCATTCACCTTATCTCATCACATCCTATCGCAGTTGTCGTAGAAGATTCCTGAGAGTGAATGTTAAAATACTGTACATTTTGTATTTCTATTAGAAGGGGTGGTTATAGTATACCTGATTGGTGATAGAAAAACGTAAAAGACTTAAAGTTTTTATCGAATCAGCAAGGTTTTGTTATACTGAAAAGTGATAATCTACCACTGTGTTTCGTTTAATGTGATGATTTATCATTATATCGTATTGCTCCAGTCTGTCATCATGATCTTAATGAGTTGCTTTACCAAACAAATATCGGATCATTTAATCTTATCTATATAATTTTAACCCTAACCAGGAAGCGTTGCAGGGTCTCTTAGAGAGAGACTCGTTCTTCGCGCCCGAGGCAGACATATTCAAGGCTGTCTGCAACTGGTTCAATGCTAACCAAGTGTGGGTCAAGTCGGAGGGTGGCCAGGCTCAAGTTGTAAGTATACCTTATTTTACTTGCTTTTAAAAATAATATAATGGTAGCCATACACGATCCTTCCTGTCGTCCAATCGGCATGACACTGCAGGCTTGATCCAATCTGCAGTTCGTCCACATTGGGCATACACGATCCTTCCTATCGTCCAATCGGCATGATACTGCAGGCTTGATCCAATCTGCTAGCTATAGACATCTATCTAATGGTGGCCATACACGATCCTTCGTCCTTCCTATCGTCCAATCGGCATGATACTGCAGATTTGATCCTATCTCAATCAAAAGAAACGAAATTCGATCCTGCCATCCATTCTAACTGTCATGCCGATCCACACCCACCCACGGTCAATTCTAACTGATCCAATCGGTAGCGTCATAGGAAGGATCGTGTATGGCTACCATAAGAGTATGATATAGCATATAGAATTGCTAAAATGATCATTGTTCATGCACAATTATCATTTTAGTTTTATATTGTTTTCTTAATTTAGGAAAGTATGGAAGAAGAAGACATGCTGCGCCGACCCCAAATTAAGTTGGGATAAGGGCAGGGGAATGATGATTGTTTTCTTAATTTTTTTAACATGGTACAATATTGTTTTTGCCTTTATCATGATGAACATCTCAGTCAAAAGATATCAAATGGACTCTTACAGATATTTCGGCCCCTATCTATACATAGTAGTTTAATTTCTTCTTGAGGGATCATAATTTCTTCATCATGGTAGTCATGTAAGCTGACTAAGGGTCTACCCACATTTATCGACGCGGAATCGGCTTGAGCTGAGTGCGTATCACCTCAATACTCGACTTATAGCCGATGCGACGGCTGTTGACACGCAATCGACAGACTATTACTCCGAACGGCCTTTAGGCCAACTGTTCATATACGTTCGGCAGTCGACACCTCCGAATGGGTCACGGCCTCTGTTGAATTACGTTCGGCAGTTGACACGTTCGAATGGCTTTCACGGCCTCTGTCCAATTAGGTACGTTCGGCAGGCGATACCGCCGAACAGCCGCCGCGACGGATGTTCACATGCGTTCGGGAGTCGCCAGTCGTGGTCGAGTCATAACCCCGTAAATACCCACAAACGCTTTCATAGCATATCAACGCCAGCGCCTGTGGCAACTCCATCGGTACTCGACCGTCCGCCGCCGTTTGGCTGACGTCGGAGATAAACAGCGCTGCTCGGCAGCAGTCGTAAAAGTTCAGCTGAATTCAGCGCCGTACGGATGCGATCAGCTAATAGTCAAACGGCTCGTTTCGCCGTTGGCCGGTGCCGTAATGCGTCGGCTGAACCGAGCCGAAGCGAAAAGTATTAGCGAAAAGTAACACCCTTATTCCATCGGCATAAAGACTTATTTAATCGGTGTCAACCGATTCCGCGTCAATAAATGTGGATGTAAGCTTGACGGAACCATTTATATCAAACGTCTAAGGTCAGCAGCTATTAGTAAGCAAAATTCCTTCCCTTTTTCGGATTGTCCCTACAGGACATTAAAGAGCTATTATAATAATGTTTTTTTATTGTTTCTTAGGAGAAAATCCTCAAGTGCGTCCGCTTAACCCTGATGAGCTTAGAGGAGTTGTTGAGCGTGGTGCGTCCGTTCAGCCTGGTGACGCCAGACATGTTGCTAGACGCCATACAGGAGAAGACGCAGACCAAGAGCACTGAGCTTCGGCATAGAGGATTATTGCGTGAGTTTGTTTTTTTATATTAGTTACTGAAATTTTAATATTGTGCGTATCTGTGACTAAAAGTTGTCTTAATAGTTGACTACTTAGATGTTATTGTACCAAGCGACTTTCTCTTCATGGTCAACTGAGCCCTCTTGCAACAGGGCTCAGTTGACCACATTCGATTTTTTTATGGGGTGACTCAGCCCACTCACTTGTGAACTGGACCCGCGGGTTCAGTTGACCACTTGCTATGGTTAGGGAGGTATTTTATTTCCCTCCTGCCCATCCATTGGATGCCTCTGCAGATGATCCAAACATTCGAGCACTCTCCTACAGCCACCTGGGGACGTAGTGTCTAGGGATCAAGGTTACTCCGAGACAATGGTCTTTAGTTAACATTTAACCTTTCCTTTCCACTAAGTGCCAGAAGAGAATGTGGCAACCCCAAAGCGTGGGGCTCGCGTGATCTCAGGCGACATGAGGTCAGCTCTCCTAGATGGAGACACGGACAACTACGACATGGAGCGCGGCTACACGCGACACACCATCAACGACGCGCCGGACAACCCGGGCATCATCGTGCGCCTCGCCACCTCCACCATCATCAACCATATACGACTGCTGCTGTGGGACCGGGACAACAGGTACACACATGCACTTGTACAAGCAAGTACAAACACAAGCACACATACAAACACGCAAGCACACATACAAACACGCAAGCACACACAGAGACATATACATAATATACGCGCGCCCACACTATTCAACATCCGCTTTCCTTGTGGCCCAACATTCTGAGCCATACACGTCTTATGACGCCTTTGTATATTCTCTCTTCAGTTTGAGGGACATCCGTGAGTTGCACGTTGTTCTTGTAATTTGTTGCTAATTCATCCAACCTGAATTGATCCGGCGTGTAATTATTCTGTCCATTTCCCCATCTCCTTGAATAAGTGACTCAAGGTACCGGAAGTCGGAACAGATCGGTAAGGGTATTTTGGCGAAAGTTATACTTATGGGAGTGAAGAGACCACCGAAATCACAAAACATGTACTTACTCAGTTTTTCTTCTGCTCAATTTCAAGCTTACTTTTTTGCGATCTTTCTCACCATACATCCCATCTGTCACCAACCATCTCAAACTCTCGACAATCAAAACAATGTCGTCGGCAAACAGCATACACCATGGAGCTTCTTTCTGTATTATCCAACCTCAGAGTTACTGTTACTAACACCAAGAGGTAAGGGCTGAGAGCTGACCCTTGGTGTACGCCTACATCTACATTGAAATTGCAAGTACATTTGTTATCTCAATACCCATTAAACTATTTTTCCTAAGCATGACGTATGCCATTACTGCATGCCAAACGCAAGTGTTATACAGTTGATTGACAATTTAGATAAAAAAATTATGAATTATACTTTGAATGATTTTTGTATTGTATTAGTGGGTGATAAGGACTTTAGGGTGTCTCAAAGGTATGACAAGCTCGTCAATTGCATAAAAGGTAAGTTGAGTACCTTAACACATACGAACATTATTCTCTGTTCACCAGGTTTCATGCTTAAAAGTAATGTCAACTTGTTTAACATGAGAATAGAGATTTTTAATAAGTTATTATACCAAAGCAATAGTAGGTATGAGTATGCATATTTGTTTGACTGCAATAGATATATTGATTACAATTATCACATGTTTTCATCTTATACTGGTAAAATAAACAATAGGGCTATGTTTGTTATTTTTAAGCATTTAAAGCAGTATATGTACTTGTACTTTGATCCAAACTGTGTAGAAATGAGTAACTCCTATCCAAAACAAACAATGAAAACAAGTAGAGTGTCATCTATGCCTGTAATGAAACAGAAAAAAATTACACACTTTTTTAATGTGCAACTAAATAATATTGTAGACAATGAAAGGAAAGATGTGAGTAATGAGCTTTTTCGTTAGTAACAAGGGATCACAGGGTAAATGCTGCTCAAACTTTACCATTTATCACCAAAATCTTTGTGGATTAAACAATAAGAAGGATGAACTTGAGATTTACTTGAAAAACTTGCAAAATGAGGTTAGTTTTATTTGTATTAGTGAGCACTTCTTAAATAAAGAAATGATATCACAATTTAATTTTCCAAATTACATCTTAAGTTCTTCAAATACAAGACATAATAAAACCAGGGGGGGAACTCTAGTGCTAACACATAAAAACAGACAGGTGGAAGATGTAAATATTTGTAGGAAACTGTATAAAATGGATACCTTTGAAATTTGTGGGGTAAGGGACAAGGAGACCAATTTATATATTTTTTGTTGTTATAGAATACCAGCAGATAAAACTTTTGACAAATTCCTTGAACATTTAGAACTATTATTCCAGTTTGTTTTAAATAAATTATGTGTTATTTGTGGCGATTTTAATGTTAATTTAATGAAAGATACCAAACAAAAGAATTTATTTTTATCATTGTTAACTTGTTATAATTTTAGATATTTATTTGAATCAGTGACTTTTATACGTAATAATAATGAATCTTGTATAGATAATATTTTGACTAATATTTGTGGTAATAGTATTGGTTTAGCAACCATTGATCATAACAGATTAGCAGATGGCCATGCCGCCCTCTTCTGTACAGCATATTTACAGAAAGTTGATCAAAAGGGATGTTCTCATATTGTAGCCATTAAGAGAAGAATTTACAATGAAAGAAACAGAGAAATTTTTAGAAGTAAGCTATTAGAACATGACTGGAGTTTAGGTTTTGATAAATTTATTACACAATTTGAAAAGTTACACTCTGACACATTTATTAAAAAGAATTTAAATATAAATCTTGGTAAAACTGGTAGATCTAAGTGGATAACCAAGGGTATCTGTATAGCTAGTAAAATGAAACGTGTACTTAATTCTGTAAATGTAGCTAATAGTGATGTATCCATTCTGGAATATCGTGCAAAGTATCTTAGAATATATAGAAAAGTAATACGATGCGCTAAAAGAATGGAAACTAGCAATCAAATTAAAAAAGCTAATAATTCTAGCAAAGAAATTTGGAATATAGTTAATAATGCTCGTAAAAGGATTGATAAAAACTTTGACAAAGACAATATAGTACTCAAGTTGAATAATAATCTTATAAAAAACCCAAGAGATATCGCCAACATTTTTGCAGAACAATTTCGTAACAATAAAGGTCTAAACACTTATAATGCGGATTTGGCTAGAACATTTCTGCTTAGGTATACTACTAGAGTTCAAAATCCCATGCTATTTAACACAATAACTCCATTTGAAGTTTATAAAATGGTCCAGTCCATGGAAAATAAAAAATCATTTGGCCATGATGAGGTACCTCTCAGTATAATCAAGGATAACATAGATGTTTTAGCCTATCCAATGACGGAACTTTTTAATGATTGTATTGAGCGGGGTGTTTTTCCGGATCAATTTAAGATAGCCAGAGTCTTGCCGTTGTTTAAGAAGGGTGAAAAAACTGATCCATTGAACTATAGACCGATATCGTTGCTACCAGTTATGTCGAAAATTCTGGAAAAATTAATTAAATCTAGACTGGTTAGTCATTTATGTCAGAAAGGAATCTTAAATTCTAATCAATTTGGTTACCGGGAGAACCTAGGAACATTAGATGCAATAGACTCTTTGGTAAATGTTGTAGTTCACAGGATGAATGATAGATTAAAAGTTGCAGGCATCTTTCTCGATCTGAGTTCTGCATTTGATATGGTGGAACATTCTCTTCTGACAGATAAATTGGAACATTACGGTGTAAGAGACAATGTGTTAAAATTACTTAGTTCGTATTTAGCTGATAGAACTCAGTATGTTGAGATAGGATCGGTTGAGGATGGCTTAGAACAAATACATAGATCTAGACTCTATCCGGTTGATAAAGGTGTTCCTCAGGGCTCAGGTATCGGTCCAATTTTTTTCATAATTTTTGTAAATGATCTTATTGCATATATCGAGGGTGTTTTGCCCAACACTAGGCTTGTGCTATTTGCAGATGACACAAGCGCTGTAATAAGTGCAAATGATGTTGTCACTTTGGAAAGCAACATAAATTATTTTCTTAGAGCATGTGAAAACTGGTTTTCGGTAAATAACCTTCTTCTCAACGTAAAAAAAAGTCAATGTGTGTTGTTTAATTCCACAGTTAAAAATAATACTTATTTAAACGTAACATCCTTAGGAAATAAAATTGAGGTGGTAAAAACTATAAAATTTTTAGGAGTACAGATTGATTCTCTACTCAATTGGAAGGCTGAGGTTATGTCAGTAACTAACACAGTAAGTAGCGCATGTTACGCAATAAGAACTTTGAGGGATGTTTTATCACTAGCTCAACTGCGTACTGTCTATTTTGCTTTGGTGGAATCCAAGATTAGGTACAGCATCAAATTTTGGGGAGGCAGTTATAAATATAACATTGATGCAGCTTTTGTTGTGCAGAAAAGGGCACTCAGGACAATGCTTGGCATTGCACAAACAGAATCATGTAGGGACCATTTTATACAGTTAAATATTCTAACGGTACCCTGTCTTTACATCTTGGTTCTGCTTACTCACTTTATAAAAAAACTGTCCATGTATGAGTCTGCTGATGAAAGAGAGCACAGAGTCAAAACTCGAAGAAAAGATTTGCCAACAATATTACAGGCAAAACTTGGTGTTGTTAAGCACTCGGCTTGTGTGCAATCAGTAAATCTCTTTAATAGATTACCTTTAGATTTAAAAGATATTGGTGATGTTAGGATTTTTAAAAATAAACTCAAGGGATTACTAATTGAGAAGGCTTATTATACCATCGATGAATTTATTAAGGATAAGTGATGTTTGATGATCAATCTGACATTTTGAATGATTTGTTTAATTTAATTTATTTTGTATTTTGTAAAGAATTGTATTGTATTTTGATTGATTGAATTATTATTTTATTGAATTTTTTCATATTCTTATCATTGATTGTGTATTATTGTTTTTTATTTTTTTGATTTTGGGTGTGTTTTCTTTATGTTTTTTTTTGTATGATTTTCAACACAAATGTATGTTTGTTTAGAAATAAATAAATAAATAAAAAAACTGTACTCCGGGTATTAACACGATTAATTATGGTAATTATTGAACCATTTATCTTTGAGGATCTCGACGTTTTGGCCAGGTTGCATTAGCCATTGTCACGAGATGACCAGTCATTTTAAAGTTAAGTCTGTAATGCGCCAAAAAACTAATTCTATCCGCTTTCCCCCACAGATCCTATGCATACTTCATAGAAGTATCAGTTGACCAGAAAGATTGGGTACGTGTCATAGAGCATAGCAACTACTTCTGTCGCTCCTGGCAGAACTTGTACTTCGAACCGAGAGTCGTGCAGTACATCAAGCTTGTTGGTACCAGCAATACTGTTAATAAGGTCTGTATTTCAGTCTTAATATTATATTTTTCGTTTTAGTACTTGTATTTAGTGTTTTACTTACGAAAACAAATTTGCTTTGCGTGTTCATCCTTAGGAAATATCTTTTCTTTTTCGGGATAAATATTTGCTGAAATGGTATCAACCACCTGTACACTAAATTAAGTTAACATAATGTCAATATATTAAGGTTGTATAAATTGGGACGCACTTGGTTGCAACAAAGGCCGGCTTAGGATACACACAGTTTTCGTTAGCGACATAAAATGTGACTCAAAAGTAATCCATTTGACTAGCACGCTGTTAGGCGAATTTGGCTTTCACGGTTGTGAATGAGTTGGCATTCTTATTCTCAACAGCCCGCACTTTTACGAAGAGACCTCAACTCAAGCGTGTTACCAGCTTGAGCTAAAGTATATGTTCTCTCCCTGGCAGGTGTTCCACGCAGTAGCGCTGGAGGCGATGCACACAGCGCGCGTGCCGCCGCTACGTCACGGCCTCATCGAGCCCGTGCACAACGTGGCTACCGTCGAACTGTCCGCCGTCGTCATCGAGGGCATCTGGTACTGTACTGCTTACATACCTCGCTATTAAACTGTATTTTTAGCTGCAGATATCGCTCTTGATAAATATTCACTATACGTCAAATGACATTGTGCAATTCTATCAACACAAGTAAAAATTAGAAGTGTTGATATAAATTTCTGATGATCGAAAGAAAATGATTAATTACATAATGTATATTTGGGCCCCAAAATAAAGCCTTTTGGAACACCCGAATGTTACATCAGCTTTATGTTGAGTAATTATAAATTGTTCTTCACGTTTTTTTTACATTGTAACACTATCTTTAGAGAGATAAATAAAAAGTTTATCAAGTGTACAAGAAGGTTTAATAAAAGTAAAAGTCCGGGTTCACACACTGAGTAGATCTGGCACACAGTACAAACGCTACTATCCTGAGAGCCGAGGTCTTGAAGGTGCAGGTCTTCAGTTGAGTAGAGGACAGCAGAGTGTGCTCCAGGCCCGATGGAAAGGTTCCGTTGGTTGGGTAAGCCACTACCCTAGTATAAGGACCCTGGAAAAACAATCCAGACAATTTACATATCGCCCGACTTCGGCGACTTGACTGCAACATTTCGTGTATGTGCCATACTCAGCGAAAGGAATAGTAGCGGCGTAAGCAGTGGACGAAATGAGGCAGATCAAGTCTACAGTTACAGACAGTGTTATATATTATATGCTATATGTTATACATTAAGATATCTAGTTTTTACATAATAAACCATCTAGTTTTTACATAATAAAAACGAAATATTTGCAGATTTAAGCACAGAATTTGTATCTAGTCAGCCAACAGCCATAAGTATAAAATATTGACATTAAGTAACATTATTATTATTAAGGAGGTAAATTTGAAAGAAGCTTGAAAGAATATCTATTCACATTACTGAGTGCAAGTTCATAATGATTATAAGAGGTTTACATAAAACGATCTGCACAAGCTACTTCACAACTAGCAGAGGTGTTAAATATCATACAACACTTACCCAGTTTAGAATGGGGTATCACTAACACTATATTAATTATAGTTACTTAATATAATTAAGCACTTATTATATATTATATATATTTACTACGCTAAATTAGCTTATTAGGATCTCGTTCACTTTTACGCGGCCGAGGACGGCGCGATGTCCGTACAAAAATCGAGCGTGTGCACAGCTTGGTAGCGAATAAGCGAGTGTCATACTGTGCGGTGCGGCCGGCGAAGGTGACCCCACCTGAGGGCGCGGTCGGTCACGTTGAAGTCAACGTGATACAGCGACATGTCGCAGTCCGTAACGCGTAATTAGACAATGTACGAAAGTTACTTTTATTATGTTGTTGTTTTATTATTTAAATTATTAAGTTTAATTTAACTAGTGATAAGTATAAAGCGTTACATACCCCCCCTTTTAGGGTAGGATTTTTCCTAGTAAAATCCGCTGAAGGTTTGTATAACTTTTGATAGGTACTTATATAATTATTTTTATTATTCTTTGTAATAATTAAGTTTTAAATCTTTAATGTGCCAAGACCCTAAATTATTACCAGTACTGTCAATCAAATCATAAACTAGTGGTGACTTTTTAGCAATTATTTTGCATTTAACAAATTTAGGAGCGAGTTTTTTTGCAAAACGTTTGTCTTTATCACTTTGATAGTATGTTCTTTTCCATACTGTATCACCTATGTTGAACTCAGCATTTTTGCGACGTAGATTATAATTGGTGCAATTCCGAGAGTGAGCCTTTAGCAACGAAGATTGGACATTATCAAAATATTTGTGTAAAATACCTAAATTTTCAGCGTACTCATCGCGCGCCGCAAATATTATGTCTGTAGTAAACTACTTATTGGAGTAAAGAGAACCACAATTAACAAGTTCACGACCATAAACAAGAAAAGCTGGTGTAAAGCCTGTTACTTCATTTACGGAGGAATTGAGGGCAAACTGAATCTTAGGTATATTTATATCCCATGTGCGATGGTCATCAGCAACGTAGGAAGCCACTGCAATCATTACAGTCTTATTATATCGTTCTACTGTATTCACCTGAGGAGCGTACTTAGGAGTATAACGAATATCAGGTATTTTGTAATGATTTAGCATATTTTTAAAAATATTGCTGGTAAACTGTTTACCATTATCCATTAATACGGTGTATGGAATACCATGTACGAGAAAAACGTTGTCCTCTAAAATGTGGATTAGTATCTCTGAAGTTGCGCGTCTAATAGGGAAAAGTAAGGTATATTTTGAGAAACAACAAGTGACTACAAACAAGTAGCTATTCTGCTTACGCGATACAGGTAGTGGTCCTACAAGGTCCATGCTAATCATTTCAAACGGTCTTGAGCATTCCTTAGGTTTGCCCATAGTGCCTAAAGTCGAATGATTTGAATATTTGTATGTTTTGCAGATGTCACAATTTAAAATAAATTTTGCAACATCCTTATGCATCCCTGGCCAAGAGTAGTTGAGGCACAGTCTTTTATAAGTTTTAAATATTCCAAAATGACCACAGGTAGGATCGGAATGATTTTTATAAATTATATCCTGTCTTTGTTCAGTTGGTATAACTTGTTTCCATTGAAACTCTTTCACAAGGGGATTGAGAGTTTTTACATATCGGTACAATTTATTGTTTTGTATTCTATATTTTAAACAAGATTCTGGAGAATTGAGACATCTATTATAAATATCAAGAAACCATACATCTTCAGTTACGGGAGAGTTAATAGTAGTATTTACGTCAGTAGCTGAGATAGGAACAGAACGGGAGAGACTATCAGGCACGACATTATCTTTTCCTCTCCGGTGCTTAATTTCAAAATTATACGCAGATAACCGCACACTCCATCGGGCTAAACGACCGGTTGGATTATTAAGATTCAAAAACCATTTGAGAGAAGCATGGTCAGTGTATACGAGAAATCTTAACCCATTCTCCAAGTAACAGCGCCAATGCTCAATTGCCGTAAGGACAGCTAAAGCCTCTCTTTCTGTTGCACTGTAGTTCCGTTCTTGATCGCTTAGAGATTTACTCATATAAGCCACCACCTTTTCTTTACCGTTTAGAGTTTGAGTAAGTACAGCACCTATGCCAAAGTCACTAGCATCAGTATGTACCTCAAATGGCTTAGAATAATCGGGACAAGACAGTATCGGAGCAGAAATTAAGCATTTTTTTAAATTTTGGAACGCATTATTAGCTTCAATTGACCAAGAAAAGGGGGAAGATGTCTTCCCTTGAGACGTTAATTTATTTAAGGGTGCAGCTAATGTACTAAAGTTTGGAATGAAACGCCTATACCATGATGCGGCACCCAAAAAACGACGCACATCTTTGCGGTTTTCTGGAGTTTTATAATTTATAATAGCTTCTATTTTAGAAGGATCCGCTCGAAGACCACGGGAATCAACTATATAGCCAAGATATTTAATCTCTTGTCTAAAAAACTGACTTTTTTCAAGGTTAATAGTTAAGTTGGCAGTTTTAAGCTTTGCCAATACCCGTTTTAGCAAGGATATATGCTCTTCAAAATGTGACGATATTATACAAATGTCATCAACATATACATATACCTTATTTTCAAATTCAGGACCATAGAATAGAATGTCCACCAGTCTTTGCTGAGTAGCAGGGGCATTAGTAAGACCGAAGGGCATTGATTTGAATTGAAAGACACCGCGAGTCGGAACATAAAATGCAGTCTTACAGCGATCTTCTTTTTTAATTAATATTTGCCAAAAACTTTTTGACAAATCAAGACTCGTTAGGTATTTTGCATCGCGAAGATTATCCAAAATGTCTGTTATATAAGGAAGACTGTAAGCATCTTTTTTTGTTACGGAATTTAGTTTTCTACTATCCAGACAAAATCTTAGGTCGCCATTTTTTTAGGTGTTAGTAAGACCGGTGACGACCACGGACTTTCGCAAGGTTCAACAACATCGTCTTTAAGCATTTCGTCGAGTTGCTCGATAAGAATACGCTGCTTAACTGGTGACATTCTATAATACCTCTGACGAATTGGCAAGGAGTCTCCTGTATCAATAGAGTGGGATATTAGTGATGTTCTCCCTAAGCCACATTCTTCATAAGATATTTCCTTAAATTGAGCAATGATACTATCGACGATCTCCTTTTGAGAGTGATTTAGATGATCGTAAGGACATACGTGCTCCTCTTCTACCGTACCTACAGATGTTACCTGAGAACCATTTAATAAAGAAATAGACTTAAGATGCCTTGGAAAAATATTAAAAGATTTCCAAAAATCCATACCAAGTATTATGGAGTTTTGAATTGCAGGGGCAACATGCATCGCTATAACATGAGTTTGATCCTGAAACGTGATAGGTATATTTATTAAGCCTATTGAATCTAGCTTCTGCCCTCCTGCTGCAATAAATTGCACATTGGCATTGTGTTTAATTATAGGATAAGTAAACAATTCGTGAGCATTGTTACCTAACAGAGACACCGATGACCCTGTATCAAGTAAACCTAGAAGTTCTGTATTACCTATCTTGATATTAGCATAAGGTCTAGAATATTTCGTTTCTGTATGACGGATAGAGGAGACAGTGTAACACGTGAAAAATTTATTAATATAGGCTAACCAGTCTTGCCATTCAGGGTTATTACGGTTACATTTATTATTTGATACACGGTCTCGACGATCCGTCAAAATTAGTTTTTTGCTACAGCGTTACAATCAGGACATTCTGTCGCACGTACATCCTTCTTGCCGCACTTAAAACAAACGATATATCGCGGTTTGTCACACTGACGAAGAGAATGTGTGTCCACCCGACATCTAGGACAATAAACTCGTTTCGAATTAGTAACAGGTTCATATTTAACAGCATCAACATTCAAGTTCTTATTTGAGTAATTTTTATGATATGAACTAAAATTTGATTTAAAATTACTAGGTCTATCACCGGATTTAATGTAGCTTGGTTTATATGCAAATTCAGGTGCAACAGTCCCCGAAGTAACCTTCGGAGGTTCTTGAAATTGTGATTGACAAGATTGAATATTTTCGTAGTTGCGGCAGAGAGATTTTAATTTATCAATAGTTTTTATTTCATCAGAAGATGCCAAAATATTTGTATAACAGGGCCGAATATTGTGAAGTAGTATTTCGAGTTTATCTTCCTCACACAGAGACTTGTTAAGTCTAGAAAACATACCATGCATAATAGAGAGGTATATGGTAATATTCTCGTTTTCACCTTGAGTACGTGAACGGATTTCTGATAAAAGCCTATAATCATAGTCTTTAATGCTAAAGTCTTCTTTTAAAAGTTGTACTAATGTCCGGCCGTTCAGAGAATGCGTTCCTGACACTTATCAGTTAGTCACGCACGACTAGTGATGGACACAACATTATACCGAGTTCGTTACCGTTACTCCAAAATGAACCGCCGCGTTATTTTTATGATTAGATTTAGACCGTTTTAAATTGGCGGAATCATTTAAAATTTATATTTTAGTTCTTTACGTGGAAACAATAAAAGGGAATATTAATATAATAAAATTGTTTTATTTATTATTTTTTACAAAGTTACAATCTGTATTTCTATGGAATAAAGTACATTGAACTAAATGTGCGTACAGAATATTAATCAGACTCCGATTCGCTTGAGGAGGTGGTGTCTTCTTCGTTTAGCCATGTCTCGTCAATGAACACGACATTATCCCAGTTATCAATTTTTTTTGCTTCTCTCAAGAAACTTATCCGTTTCAAAATGATGTCGTATCGTTCTAATAAAATTTTTCTTTTGTCTGTTTTTTTATACGAAAAACCAATATCTTTTAAGATTTTCGTTAAAGCAGTTTTACCCCCGCTAAACAGTCCAGCTTCTCTTAACGACGCCAAAAGCTTCATCCTGTTGAGATATTCATTTCTGGAATAGTAACCATATATATGATTTCTGATTGCATCGGCGTCAAAGGTATCAATATCTGTCACGGGTTTAGTTCTACGTTTCTTCTTCGGAGTACGTAAAATATTATCTTCCATGCCAGTAGAGCCGAACTTTTCTTTATTAATATTTGTAATCGTTCGTTTGCTAACTCCAAGCGCCTGAGAGACGCGTTCTTGTACTTTTTCGACAGGAACCAGGGGTCCGCCATTTTGCCGCTCCCGCTCAAAGTAATCTTGCAGCTTGATAATTAACTCACGGGCTCCAGTTTTCAATGTTTGTCCACGTTTAGGCATTATTATGCACCAAAAGTAAAAAGAACGCAATATAAGACACAATCAAAGTCAAATAACAACAGATCGCAAACACTTGAAGAACGTGGTCTATGCGCACGAAACGACAACAGACGACTGTTTCAGCGTCACAAAATGGCGGCCCATAACGCCATTTGGGGTTACCATTTTCAACCTAAATATAAAAATGCTACTTTGTATTTAATGTACTTTTATTTTTATATTTAATAAAAGTTATTCTAAAGTCCATTATTTTCAAATTCTTGAAAAGAAAAACAAAACGTATTATTTTATAAAGTATAACTGTATCGATAAGAACAGATTACGATACTATTATTCACTGTTATTGTTGGCACAGCACTACAAATATAAAGCGCTGACATAACCTTGTAATAGCGCAGTGTAGATTTAGAAAAATATTGTTTACCAAGTTATTTGACACTCAGTTTGACACAACATTATAACATTCATTAATTATTGATATAATAATGTTGTTTTAATGCTCATCAATAGTTAAAACGATAAACAACCAGCAAAAATATTTTTATCGTAACTGCAACGCCATTACAAAGTTACTGCGTCAGTTCAATCGCGACGTGTCAGGAACGCATTCTCTGAACGGCCGAAGATTAATGCCGGCCAAGTGTTAACGTTATCTTTGACACACCTATACCAATGAAGTGCCTCATCTGTAAAAATCTCATAAGCGAAAGAAAGAATTCTGTCATAGGTGATACCGCGGGAAATAACAAACTCCTCAACTCTCTGAATAAACGCACGAACACATGTTTTGCCCGAGTATTTAAGTTTATTCAAAGGTCAAATTACGCTCACATGATACAGAGACAAGACTACTAGAAGCTTCAGCATGTGTATCTGTAACATTTTTACCGCTGGAAGGCCTCATTGTCGCTAAATCTTTTAGTAACGATTTATAGAGGGAACAGCTTTTCTTATATTGGTCAGCAGTACTGGTAGAGGTTATTATTCTATTAATTCTATGCTTTACATGATTAAGGATATTTTCTGTTCTTAAAAATGTACTTAAATCAAATTTACTTTTTAGAGAAAGAATATTATTCTGAGCTTTTATTAATGTCTCATTAACCCCCTCAAGATCCTTACTAGCGTCAAGATGGGATTCTAAAACATCTTCCGATGGCAAGTCTTTGGAAATAAGTACTATTTGCTTACGAAGTTCTTGGACAGTATCACCTGGAGTCAACCCGCGGACTGCTACCTCATATTCTAGCTCAGATTTTTGTAAAGACAAAAATTTTATAGTACCAGCCATTTCTTAGGTAAGAGTTGTATGACTTGCAACTAATAAGCAGTGATACAATAATGAAATGAAAGAACTTAAAAATAACATACACAACAAAATTAAGCTTGAAACTACCAACACCCGAACACCATAGCCAGAACCACTCAGTGTGTTGCTTAATTATTGGGCGCCACTGTAACACTATCTTTAGAGAGATAAATAAAAAGTTTATCAAGTGTACAAGAAGGTTTAATAAAAGTAAAAGTCCGGGTTCACACACTGAGTAGATCTGGCACACAGTACAAACGCTACTATCCTGAGAGCCGAGGTCTTGAAGGTGCAGGTCTTCAGTTGAGTAGAGGACAGCAGAGTGTGCTCCAGGCCCGATGGAAAGGTTCCGTTGGTTGGGTAAGCCACTACCCTAGTATAAGGACCCTGGAAAAACAATCCAGACAATTTACATATCGCCCGACTTCGGCGACTTGACTGCAACATTTCGTGTATGTGCCATACTCAGCGAAAGGAATAGTAGCGGCGTAAGCAGTGGACGAAATGAGGCAGATCAAGTCTACAGTTACAGACAGTGTTATATATTATATGCTATATGTTATACATTAAGATATCTAGTTTTTACATAATAAACCATCTAGTTTTTACATAATAAAAACGAAATATTTGCAGATTTAAGCACAGAATTTGTATCTAGTCAGCCAACAGCCATAAGTATAAAATATTGACATTAAGTAACATTATTATTATTAAGGAGGTAAATTTGAAAGAAGCTTGAAAGAATATCTATTCACATTACTGAGTGCAAGTTCATAATGATTATAAGAGGTTTACATAAAACGATCTGCACAAGCTACTTCACAACTAGCAGAGGTGTTAAATATCATACAACACTTACCCAGTTTAGAATGGGGTATCACTAACACTATATTAATTATAGTTACTTAATATAATTAAGCACTTATTATATATTATATATATTTACTACGCTAAATTAGCTTATTAGGATCTCGTTCACTTTTACGCGGCCGAGGACGGCGCGATGTCCGTACAAAAATCGAGCGTGTGCACAGCTTGGTAGCGAATAAGCGAGTGTCATACTGTGCGGTGCGGCCGGCGAAGGTGACCCCACCTGAGGGCGCGGTCGGTCACGTTGAAGTCAACGTGATACAGCGACATGTCGCAGTCCGTAACGCGTAATTAGACAATGTACGAAAGTTACTTTTATTATGTTGTTGTTTTATTATTTAAATTATTAAGTTTAATTTAACTAGTGATAAGTATAAAGCGTTACAACATTTTGATAATATTTTGTGAACCGTGTTGTCGTCCCTCTGCAGTCGTTCCCGCAACGCGTTGCTGAACGGCGACACGGAGCACTACGACTGGGACCAGGGCTACACGTGCCACCAGCTCGGCTCGGGCGCCATCGTGGTGCAGCTGGCGCAGCCCTACCTGCTCGCCTCGCTGCGCCTGCTGCTGTGGGACTGCGACTACCGCCACTACTCGTACTACGTCGAGACCTCGCTCAACTACTGGGACTGGGAGATGGTCTGCGACAGGACCAGGGAAGCCTGCAGGTAATACAACACGACGCTCATCCCGGCGAATATCGCGCCGCTCACACCGGTCTCGGTCGCGAAGCTCACTCCCTTTCGCTCACGTACTCTGTTTTTAAAATAAAACCCATTTGTTATTTCCAGGTCATGGCAAGTGATATATTTCAAACCACGTCCCGTCTCTATTATTCGTATTGTCGGAACTAATAATTCTGTGAACGAGGTAATTATTTGCTTTTTATTTACATGCTTTTCTTTGTTGGTATGGATTTTTTTATATAAAATAACGACATTCCTTTGTCAAGAAGGTTGAAAATAAAACATTCTGCATGCACGTAAAATGGGTATGAGTTAATATAAAATTATTACAATATTGGCCCCCAAATAGAACCTAGTGGAACGCCCGAATTATCCCTCAAGTTTAAAAAGTCCCTTAAAAACTTAGCAGTAATTTGTATTGTTCTAGTTACAGACAACTAGTTCCTAACTGTACTATCATGTGTATAATAAATACAATTTTGTCTGTTACGTAGGTATTCCACCTCGTACACCTGGAGTGTCCGGCGCAGGTGGAGGAGCCGCGCGAGGACCCTGTCGCCAAGAAGCAGAGGCCCTCACACGAGAACAGGCTCAATCCTAGTGGTCAGTACAAAATACATTATCATGATTCAAAAATAAGTAGGACACTTCCTATTCCTATTACAAAAATATTTTGTTTTTTAAAATGACCCGGATTTCTTAACTCTTTCTTAATTTATTTGCATTTTTCTCTATCTCAAAGTAGGGTCAGCTTCTTAGCTAAATTTTTAAATTATAAATATACTGCTATTACTTCTAATATTATGTATGTATCTCTCTCTAGGGTCAGCATCCGGATCTTCGGACAGTCCCCCATGTGCTCCCTCCCCGCCGGGTGGTAGTCCTCCTCCCGGGGAGGCAGCACGCGCCCTCCCTCCCGCCGAGACTGCCACCGAGGCGGAAGAATACGACGACTGAGAAGGCGTCAACTAAAGTGTATGTCAAATGCTTCTAACACAGTAGGTACGCGCCATCTATCTCGGCCGGCTTAAAGTTAGCTATAAGAAAATAAACGCGCAGGTTGTGAAACAAACACCAACTCCTCGACATTTAGTTCCATATTTGATATCTGCGCAGTCTACACCAACAACTTCAAGACGGCCTAGTTAGTTGGCGCGTACTGTACTTTACACGAAAATGTTTTAAGTAATAACTATACCCTTTCTATATGTCACATATTATTATTGTACACCAAGTTTCACATATAAGTGTAAAGCATAACTTAAATCTTAATGCATTGTGTTTAAGTATCAATATTGGATTTAGTGGGTATTATTGATTATGTGTTTACGTATACCTACTAATATTCCACTTATTGTGGTAAGGATTGCGTGTGATTTCAAAGGCAGTTTAAATGTGTAATAAACTGAGCCATTTAGAAATTTGTGATGAGTTTTTAGTTAAAAAATAATGTTAAAATAATATGTACCGATGGAAATTGTCACGAGATAGATTATGTAAAGAATAATTAGAATATTTATTATAAAAGCACCCTTTTGTCTTTAGTGAGGGATGTCTTTTGGGTTCTACAACTCGCTATAAAATAATAATTTGGCATATTTATATGGCTAACTCACCTTGCATGACAAAATGCATGTATCTACTAAAAGGAAAATCTTCCAGCTCTTTTTTAATCGGTCGTTTATAATAAGGACAATGATTAAAGAATTAGTTTTAAATTTGTTTCTCATTCAACGAAAAAAATCAATTTACAGCGAAAAAGTTTTTTTATTACGTTACATTTTTCGAAGAATATAATATAACTGATTTGAGTTACAGTTACCGATTGTGAAAATAGTGTAAGTATAACATTGTCAAAATTTTGTTCACTGTATTGTTGGCTTGGTGCAATTTAATAACAATATTGCACAGACTATTCAGCATCTTTAGTTTTAGTTAATGAATGCATAAAATGTTTTCCTATACATATCTACAACCTGTTAAATAATTATTTGAAATACTTATATAAAAGTATTTAAAAAAAAACAATTTCAATCACATTTAAACATGTTACAAATAACTTTTTTGTATTGGCATACTCGGACTAAAGGTAAGAGATGGGTGGGATGTTTATCTACATTAATATTACTTACTGCTTTTAATAAGTCGTAAATATTAAGAAATGTAGCAACAAGCCATTGTATACTTTAATATAAAATAATGCATGTAAACATAATATACATTCTTAATCAAAGACACAAATACATAGATATAAAAAATTCACAAACGCCCGAATAGTTATTTAGTACGTAAGCTTATGTTTCTAGTCTGTTCTCCATCGTATTGTCATTATATATTTTTTATTTTATTGTAAATAAATTCTTAATATAAAAGCGTTGGATTTTTCAACATGTGCCGTAATTGTCCATGATGAAAATAAAAAATTGGTTTGCGCAAGCTTTAGTGACAAAAGACGGAATTTTAGATTTAAAAAAGCAATCTTAATTACTTTGGTGCACTTTTACATCTTTTAGATTAACTTTAAGTAATGCTTTCTCCTAATATCTTCACTCCTAGATCCAAATTTTAAATTCATTCCACATTATTTTTTGGAAAGGAATTTAACACCTTTACCATACTTCAGATTTAATAAGCATTATAACATATCGTCACAAATATCGCTACTTATCTGTATTAAACTGCGCAACTTTGTCAGAATATTTTACACACATCAAAAAAGTCTAAGCAACATGCATGATATTACAAATTTACCATTTATATTAATTTATTTTACCATTTATTTTAATTATAACGTTGTATTTTATTTTTAAAATAATATTTTTAGGGTTCTATGATGTAAAAATAACAGCTGTTTTCTTTATAAGTTCTTTTAATAACAGAAATTAACAATATTAGAATATACAGGTACATTACTTTATCTACTGAATTTCTAAAAATTATTCATATTTTTACGACGTTTTGAGTGTTTAAGATCAGTGAAAATAAAAATAATAATAAGTATGAAGCGTTCTCGGGGTCAATTAACCCAAATACTCCTGAAACTATTAAGGGTCTCAGATCTTTAAAAATATTTGATAATACACACATCAAAAAAGTCTAAGCAACATGCATGATATTACAAATTTACCATTTATATTAATTTATTTTACCATTTATTTTAATTATAACGTTGTATTTTATTTTTAAAATAATATTTTTAGGGTTCTATGATGTAAAAATAACAGCTGTTTTCTTTATAAGTTCTTTTAATAACAGAAATTAACAATATTAGAATATACAGGTACATAAGAAACTAAACTTTTTTTTTACAAATTGAAATTTCTTAAGAAAATGAATTTATTGTGAAAGAATAGGACAATTTAATACAAAGTATGGCCTCCTCTGCTATTCAGAACTTGTCGGCAACGATTATTCATTGAATTAATGAGACTGTTTATGTCATCTTGCGGTATTCGCTCCCAATGGAATTGTAGCAAATCCTTCAGCTGTTGGGTTGTTGTCACTCCGTCCAAGTCCTTCAAAACACGTCTCTGGAGCATGTCCCATGCGTGCTCGATGGGGTTGAGGTCTGGCGATTGTGCAGGCCAGGGCAATACCTGGATGTTCTCCGTTGCCAAGTATTCACTGGTTCGCCGAGCTGTATGTGAACGCGCATTGTCATGCATTAACGTAAAATCGGAGCCAAAGGTTTGTGCAAATGGATGGACATAAGGTCTGAGAATATCCTCAAAGTAATTTTCAGCGTTCATGTTTCCATTTACAAAAACGAGCTCAGTTCGCCTGTTCTTCATAATACCCGCCCATACCATAACTGTTGAGCCGCTGTATGGATGAACTTCCTGAACGCACCTGAGTCTTTCAGTATTTCCGGGTCGACGGTACACTCGCACCCTTCTTGTATCAGGCCTAAACCCGAATCGCGACTCATCGGAAAACATAATTTTATCCCATTGTTCCTGGGTCCATGTTATGCGTTCTCTACACCATTCATTTCGACGAGCGCGATTCCCGTGACGTATCGGTGGGCACCTGATAGGGCGTCGAGCTCGTAGGCCGTACTCATGCAGTCGATTTCGCACAGTTTGGGGACTTACATCAACACCACTTGAATTTTGTAGCCTCAAACTTATCTCTCGAGCGGTTAACATCGGCTGGCGTCTTGCAGTCAGTTGTATGTACCGGTCTTGCCGAGTGGTTGTACTCCTTTTACGGCCTGGATGCTGTTCAGCGGGTTCCCCTGTATTATTGTAGCGCTGCCAAAGACGACAAATAACACTTCTATGAATACCAAAATGTCGAGATACCTGAGATTGATTACTTCCCGCTTGCAACATCCCTACAGCTCTTTGCATTTCATCTGCCGTCAAATGACGTCGCTCCATGACGTAAAGAATATCTAACAATTCAATTTTGTCGCCAACTGTATTTAAATGGTTGGTAAAATTATAAAATCAAGACTAAAACGTAGCAATTAACATGCACTCAAATTCAAACAAATTCGCAGTCATTTGAATTTTATGAAAAAAAAACAAAACATAATCGAAATTTTTTTTTTACAACCAGCCAGTATGTCATCAATAACAAAAAAGTTTACTTACCTATACACTTTGAGTGAGTAAATACTTAGAAATTAATTAATATAAATGGTAAATTTGTAATATCATGCATGTTGCTTAGACTTTTTTGATGTGTGTATATTTTAGTGGTAAAAGACGATGAAAAGAATTTTCGTTTCTACTTTTTCTTTGAAGTTGGAGACATAAAACGAACATAATGGCATCTGGTAGAAAGTTATCACTATATTATATTAGCTATATCTATCTATTTAATGTCCAGTTCGCATAATCTTACTCGGCCGGCCTAAAGTGAGCTATTGGGAAGTTCGCGCATGTACACGAACAAAAAAACACTCCGCCATTTAATTCCAAAATGATATTTGCGCAACCATTTACAACAACTTCAAGCCGGCTGTCTTAGATTGCGCGTACTATAAGTAATATAATCGCGTATTATAATGTACATAAAAGATTGGTTGATTCATATAATATTGTATTATCTATGTTAAGGAGACTGTAGGGATCGAGTTGTGATAAGTTTAGTTGGGCAATAAATATGTAGGTAGATATATATTTTACAGTTATTATTCACTCTTGTTAAAGCGTGTCTTTTTAAATATTATTCTAGTGTATTTGATTTTTAATATAATATGAATTTAAATTGTATTCGTTAATATTATGTAGTTTTGTTAGAAGTACGTTCTGTGTCTTTACAATAGTCTATGGTTGACTTTGCGTTGTTTGATTGGTTACAATCAGTTTGGCCATTGTAGCTTGATTGAAATGAAATTTAGTAGATTGTTTAGAAACGTAAAGACAAATAGAAAGGCATGCAACAACATAACATTACACCGGAGTATAAACACCCTTTTGTCACAATTATAAGTTACCTACTTTAAGGCATAATATATCACCAATGTTGTATTGTATTGGCAAAGAAATACTTTAAAAAAAATTACATACACGTAAAGGGCTTTTTTACTATGCGGTTTCTACGTAATAATTATAAACATTTACCTCCTTACTCATAAACGCCTCTTAAATTTTAGTCAATTGATTAGCTTAAATTCTTACGGTTTTGTTTGGTATAAGGTTGAATTTACTAATTAAAATCTCGATAAACAGTTATTAAATTTAAGAGGCGTTCATGAGTAAGGGGGTACATTAGTAAAGTAATTATAGTTATAAAATAATATGTTATAATTAAACATGTAATCATCCAATGTTTCTCTTGTATGTAAAATGTTAAACATACTCTATTTCTCTATGGTAGATGCTTGACTGTCGACACTGTGATAACGCTTGATAAGGTTAGAACCGATCGGTTTAAGAAATTATATATTGTCATATAATCATTTTAGTATAATTACTTTTAGTCAGTAAGGCAGAGAACATTATTGGAGCTTTTAATATGTTTTAATAAAATGTTTTTCATTTATTCTCGTGTTTTATTTGGGGTTGTGGGTACTTTCAGTTCTAGGTATATAAGGTGGGCAGTAAAAGGCCCTCAATGAATTAAAGTATCCTCGATGTTGAATACTACTTTAGACTTATTGCCTATTCCTTCTAGATTCAACACACGCAGACAATCTTCCAAGAGAACCTCGGACCAATGAATTCAAATTCTAAGCCAAAGACTGCTGGGAGATTCGGTTTTGAAAAAATCATGTATCATTTTCTACCAAGGCTCAATAGTTATAATAACATCACGTTTCATTATATATTTTTTCGGGAAGCCGATGGATGAGGGAGGGGGTCACAAGACCGCGCAGGGTGGAAACGTTAGGAGGAGGCCTATGTCCAGCAGTGGACGTCATTAGACTGATATAGATATTTTCTACTGTTCAGTTTTTCAAAATCACTGGAAAGAGTAAATATAACAATATGCACAATAAAAACAACAAAATCCATTCAGCATCATGTATCTTTATTTTCAAATTTACAATTAAAACAAACCCTCCCATCACAACATATTATATTGATATACAATTATATATACACTTATCATTACAGGAATATTAAAGTTAAATTCTACGCCAATTTTATATACGCCATTCCGCATTCTATAACTATTATACATATAACATCACGATTCCGCTCTCAAATAATATTTACCTTCTATGACTGCACACTTTCTCTATGAGCAAAGGTAATGTGGGATGAATATAAAACATTTTAAATTCGTCCAATGTATATGTAATGTAGGTAAAATAGATACACATACAGTTATCGCAATCCTACTCGGCCTGCCTGATGTTAACTTACAGAGAAGTTCGCCCATAAACAGGAATAAAGAAAACACCCGCTCATCGACATTTAATTCCCAAAATTACATCTGCGCAGCCATTTGATTAACTTCAAGCCGGCCGAGTAAGATTGCGCGTTCTGAATACAATTATTCTCAGATATTACATTGAACTCGTGTTGTACCTAATGCATAATACAATGCCTATATATTATAAAACAATGTGCAGAAAGTTGCTAGTTTGAAAAATCGTAGATAATAAACTATAATGAAAATGAGTGTTTAAAAAAAAGATTTAACAGCTTTAATACAAAACAATTATAAAGAGATTGAAACGTTATTATGTTCCTTTCTAATTTTAAATTCATCCCAATTAACATCAAATAATAACAATAAATGTGTACAAAATAAAGGTATAGTTAACAATGTTCAAAATTAAAGTATTTGGGATCATAATGGAAACTTTAAATAGTTACTAGTGTTATTGAGACTATCACTGCCTAGAATGTTAACTATCCATAGCTTATGAATTAATATTATACAAGCATACATATACTCACGCCTCATTCACATAGGTAGGCAGTAGTGGCGAAGTGTCCATATAACTCGATTCCTACCGGCTTACCTTTGCAAAAACCGCTTAGCATTGTCTATTAATCAATTATAAATCAATGACGCAACATCCACTCAATACAAAATAATATAAAACAAAAAAGTATTCTCTTACGTAAATCGCAATAATAATTACAGTAATAATAATTTTCAATATAATTATTTACGTACTCATAACGCCATCTTGTAATTAAAGGTTGTCAACTAACAACTTGTTATGGTTCAGTCAGAGAGTACTTAAAGCGCGCATGCGCGGAGCGCAGTAAGCCGGTCGCGAAATTAGGAATCCAGTACAACAGACTGTACGGAAATCGTACGGTCACGTGACACTTTGTATTCGTCGATCTAAGGTACCATATAAGCCGGTGGCCATCGGCTTATGACAAGGATAAAAGATACAACTACAACATTGCGAGAGCGAGAAAGCACTATTGCAACCAGTGGACCGACCAATTGTAACGAAGTTTCATTTCATTTCACGTTAAGTACTTAATTTGCCATTGACATTCCTTTGTTTTTATCAATTATTTAAATCTGATAGAAATCAGCCTTTCTTCTGAATTTTTAGTTTTTAATTATATTTATTTGTTTTTATATTTTTATACGGCTTGCGTCTTGACTTTGGCAGAATCATCGGTAAACGATAGGACCATTTGAAGAAAAAACAGATATTTGTATTTATTTTCTGCAAATAGGTTATAAAATTCGCTTTCTTGTTTAAAGTAGTAAAATTTGTATGTTTAATTATTTATGATTGTGTATTATGTGTTGTGCATTGGTTGACTTTATTTTTGTCGTAGTGCGTTGGGATCCTATGGAATATTTTTGTAAGTACTTGTTTGTATTGTTTTCAGCAAATTTAATAGTTTGTTGTTATAAGGGACAGGTTAATAGTGTTATATTATATTGACTATCCTATTATGTGATGTGCGATAAAACATCATTCTCGAAATTGAATTATAAATATAAGAAACGCCGGCGCTGTGGATTTACGAAACATTTTAATACAATTATCTCATTTCGATACGTATAAGTAAGTGGCTTACAGACAGTATTCTCAGATTCTAAAAGTAAGTAAGTAGGTATGTAGAATCATTTAGGATATAGCAATATAAACAATTAATCTAATTGATCAAAGAAGTCTTCCAAACAGAGAAACATTTTCGTATTTTAAGTTTATGAGTTCGGGACAACTAGGTAAAATCGAAACATTTTCTCACGAATACCTATGAACTACAGAATAATAGTAATATAAAGTAGAACAAAAGTCCACGGAATCTTCGGCTTCCCTTTTATAAAAATCCACCCTTCGCCACTGGTAGGCAGATATTATTGAATGTCATATGAAGTATAATGTCAACTCTCGCTACGAAAGCTCAAATCTAAGCATTTTTGTGTAATGTGTAAAGGAGATGAGTATTAATATAATTGTAATGTTATGAAGTCAAGAACTAAATGGGTGAAGGAAAAAGAGATGCGCTTTACGGCTTCTTTTTGTCTTATATTAATGCAGTGGAATTTTAGCAATAGTATTAATTATTCATTGTTATATTGATTGCATCAGAGGTATTTATGTTTAGCGTATTTTTTTTTTGTTTTAGTATAAAGTTAATTAATTAACCAAGGGATTAATATAACTTTATTGATAGTAGAGTCTAATGTATTATTCGTGACGATTGCTAAGTGTTAAACTATGTAACTTAGCTGTGAATGTCACAGTGTCAACCTACGTATTTTGTACACAAATATAATAACATTGCTTACAGCACTCTGAGACTTGCAAGTCTATAGCCTAAAAGTGAACAACGAAGGCCTCTTAAATAATTTAATATATATTTTTATATTATATACAAATAGGTTACAGAACACTCAAGTTTATATAAAGCCGATACCATAAGTGTTCGCGTCCGCGCCCCTTATAGAGGCTCATACAAATTATATATTCGATAAATAAGCTTCACGCGTTTATCTATTAACAGAAACAATGAACAGTTTTGAATATTGCTTATCTCCGATGTTTTTGTCATAAATTCGTGATCGATAATATAATTGATTAAACCTGTCTTACGAAAGAAGTTCTACATCAAATTGAATTAGAACGTAGGAACTAAATATAACAGATCCGCCGTAACGTCAGCATTCAACAGATTCTTTGATCCCTATTTAAAAATAACTAAGTTTCGTGATACAATAACTTAAATCTGCACGTTTGATATCAATTTACAATGATTGAAAGTTAAGAAATAAGACTTTTACATTTTGTCTGGCGAGTGCAACGCCGCGTCTGGGGGACATCTTTCTCTAACAAAGTTTTATCACATTCCTTGATACATAGCGAGATGACTGCAAATTTGCGGCGCTTTTATTACTATCCCATTTTCCGTTACTGATACAAAGATCACATTGTAAGCAATATACAAAACCGGACATTTCGTTACGAAATAAACGATTTAAATCACGAAATTAGCGCAACAATAATTTAATTATATTGCGTGTAAGTGCTTTAAACACATTGCAATTATAACGAAACTAAATTATATACGCTTGTTACCTATATTACATAACTATGTTCAATAAATATGGATAAGTAGTATTATTAAGGCGTCCCCCTCATTTGGTTTTAGCGTGCCTCGGGCGTGTGTGCGACGATCATGCCGCACACGTCGATTAACCCCTTCAGTATACTTTTAGCGATCGTGCTGTGACTGACTGAAATAAAAGCGTGTAGGCGGTCGAAGGACTAAGATTATCGCAGCGTGGTCGCGGCGGCGTGAACGTCGCACACACGCGCGAGGGACGCCGACGCCAAATGTGGGGTCAGCCTTAATGTTCTATTAGCTAATGTGAACTAAACAGACTTCGACTAAGTATTTATCGATCTATGAATCAGGCAGTGTTACCGTAACGAGTCAAATAGTGATGTTGTGCATTCGATATGTTTACATGTACACAAGAGAGGTATAAACAATAAATAACTTTTTAAATTAATTACAAGAAAACAAATACATTCTAAATAGATAAAAATAATAACTTCCATTTACACGTCTTCGACAAATTAATATAAATACGTTAGATTTCTTCTATGTTAAACTAATTATTTTATTTAGCAGTTTTCCAAATGTATTAACGTGTGTATTGTTTTAATTACCAACGATTTTGGCAGTCTTTTGCTATTTTTATAAAATGTACTTCGTTGTTTATAATGCTCTATTATTGGAAAATTAAAGGTTTTTTTAAAATCTGAACTTTTTTAAAATCTGAACAGCTGCAAAAAATTAACATAATTATCTTTAAATATATAAATAAAAATACGTTTCCATTATTGACACTCACATATTTACTCATTAATATTTTAATTTGGTCTCTTCATAATTATTCTGACTCCTTTTTCAAAAGCGTGTAGGCTTTTAGTCTTCATTAAGTGTTATAAATTAATAGTCAAAATTATTTTAACCAACTATAAGTTATGTAATTGTTTAACGCAGTAGCTTATATTTAGCGAATTTGACGGAAGATTTTACAGTGTCATTTCACTTTTTCTTTCCTGATCCTTGCTTACAATTTAACAGGCAACAGAACAATCATTTCGACATTAATTGTACGTCACTTGAGGCTGTTTATTAAATATCTGTGAGAGTCCCTCCTTTGTTGACAAAGTTGGCGCGAGACCAGAGTTACGCGGTGACCGGACCAGGGAACATTTTCTGTGTCGAGGGACACCTTTACAAACATACACCCCAGTAATTATATTTAGTATCATATCCTTTGTCACGGGTTTTTGTACAAACGTCAATTTGACATACACAAAGAAAACTCAGGGTCAGGAAAATCACTTGTAGATTGCACAATTGTCCGTATACCGTAGACAACCGTATACCGCGACCGTCACACCACCGAGCCAGTAACTTGACTCAAGCAAGTATAACTCTTCACTTTTATCAAATAAATTGTCAACATTAAACATATTATGGCCTTTGTCCAGCAGTGGACAGCTAAAAGGTTCAACTTGAATCATATAACATTTGCCACGCTAAGCAAAACGTCTTAAGCGACATATGAACCGTTTGCTTGCGGATTTATAAGAGATTTTATGTAATCGAGCGTCGTGTGTTTTGACATATAAATGTGTTAGATAAGAATACGTGTAAACATATCTATGCGCACGCGCAGTGTACGCGAGCCAGGCGAGGTACAGTGTGTGTAGCGGGCGCGGTCATGCGAAGATCAGCCATAGCACGAACAAGATGGCCACCCATAGGAATATCTTTGATAAAAACTGTTCCTCTTCGTACTGTGCTGTACCCCGGGGCGCTGGAACAAATTATATGAAAGGTTAATTTTTGTTTACATTACAGTAATATGTTATAGGTTAACCGCTGCAAGGTACCTCTGCATAGCCCCCCCCCCCCCCCCCCCCGCACCAACGTCCCTCGAAGCTATGAACTTTACAGCAGTCGAGCTATGTTATTATTTATTTTGATTTATATATCGTAAAAGTAAGGCAGTGCAGAGAACTTGCGGGGACGTTCGTCATGTAGTGATCATAACCTAATCGTGTTCAAGTTCTTATCTACAGGTGCTTTAGTTGTCCTGTTTTGCCTAGATTTTGCATCACAGGTTCACAACTTTTTTTTAAGGTATCTAATAAATATTTAAACAACCATATAATGCCATGATCGCGAGTAGAATTAGTGGTAGGTATATGCTTTTATTAATTGTACCTTTAATTGATTCCCCATGGATACATCATAACTTAATTCTTCTTTTCATTTTGTAACAACTACACTGGCGGACAAAAAAATCGACTCACTTCATACTTTCTCATTTAAAGTGCCCTAATTTCAAAATTAAGACCTAAATTCTAATTTAGATCTTAAATTCTTTAAGTTCTAGGTGTTAGCTTTAAAATGAGTACAAATAATGTTAACTTGCACTCATTTTCCTTAAAAGAAAATGGGGATAAACTTTATGAGTCCTAAAACTTGAAGAATTCAGTGGGAATTTTTTTAACAAAAAACAACATAACATTTAATAAAATCTTTATTACAGAATAAAAATCATTTTAATACCTAGTGTTACCCCCCCTAGCCCTTATAACTGCTTCCAATCGGTTCTTCATGGATCCAATAAGGTGCTTCACCCTTTCCCTTCACCCTTTCCTGCGGGATGCCATTCCATTCTTCTGTTAAGGCTACTTGAAGGTCATCTCTTGACCCTGGTGCAGGATTTCTAGCCCGGACTCTTCTCTTCAGCTCATCCCATAAATGCTCAATGGGATTCAAGTCCGGACTACGCGCTGGCCAGTCCATAACAGTTATACCCACGTCTTGTAGGTACTGCCGTACAGCATTTGAGCTGTGTGGACGGGCATTATCCTGCATCAGGATGAAGTTATCGCCAACGAATCCAGCATATGGAACTACGTGGTCCCCCAGGATTTCTCCGATGTACCGATCTGCAGTCAATCCTCCTACATGGCGGCCGGTTTCAATGAAAACCAAGTCGGTTTTTGCTTCCAATGAAATACCAGCCCACACCATGCAGGAACCACCACCATATGCAACAGTTTCTGCTATGCAGCATTGTGCGTATCGCTCCCCCGGCCTTCTGTACACTCTTCTTCTTCTGTCACTTCCATGTAGACATACTCTGCTTTCATCGGAGAAGAGAACAGAGCGCTACTGATCTTCCGTCCAATCAACGTGTTCTCTCGCAAAACGAATACGGGCTGCTCGGTGCGCTGGAGTCAATTTGGGTCCTGTTGCTGGTCTTTTTGGAGTCAGGGTAGCTGCCTTGAGTCTTCTTCTCACCGTCCGGGAACTGACAGCTACTCCACGCGTTTCTCGGAGCTCCCGTTGGATTTGAACCCCGTCGAGTGAACGATTTCTCAGTGAAGTGCTGACGATGAAGCGATCGTCTCTCTCTGAAGTGGATCGTTTCCTACCGGAACTTTTTGTCCGCCAGTGTATGTTTTTAGCCCAAAACGATATCCTTGTTAATCCTACTAATTACCCAGTCATCATCATCATCATTAGAGCCCATCAATTAGCCAATATTATACTACAATACCTTCTCATTAGAAGTCTACTCCTAAGCGGTAATGAGTAGATGTGGAATTCTCTGAACTACTTTATATTCTAATCCGTTTTTAAACGTAATAGTTCAAACTTGCAAATATCAACATTTACCTGCACTGGGTCTGGGGTCGCCGAAGTTAAACGTAGACGTGAACACACCGAAGGGGAAGGCTCCGATGCCGAAGGACATGTGAAACCCTTCACCGAACCCGAAGCCTGGGAAGCCACTGTTGTTCTCCGGCTCGGTACGTTGCCCCGCGGGCCGTGGGGGTACCTGTAACATCAACACTATTAATTACTAGATACTTAATGATTTTTAATCTAGGTTACCTTACATAGTCTGTTGGGTTTGTCATTAAGTCAGTGTGTCATTTCAGTATTATGTGCTTGAGCCATTTAATAGAATGAAAAAGGGGAAAAGGCGGTACTTGGACAAAAAGTTGCATGCACGAAATACAAACAAAAATACTATCACCATTCTATACTTATGTTTTTTTGGATGGCTTTCCAATGAATGGCAGTATATTTTTTAAGTTGTATATAAAAAAACTACATTAATTCTTATAGTTTAGCATTTCGGATTTGTTTGAATTTTTTAATTTATTTACACTATTTTTTTTATTAAAGAACTTACGAGTAACTTTAGAGTCTAAACTGATAAAACTAGAACTTTGTCTGACTGAGTACCTCTTTGTGTTCGTTCCCTTACGAAAGGTGTACTATAGCATAAATATAATTTGTGCAAAACAATAATAATGTAAACAGTAAACTGGTGTCAATACAAACTTGACCTGGATTTGATGTAAATACTAAGTACAAGTACAAGAATATCAATTTTATTATAATATTGTGTGTGACGTCATTGTTTTGTAATAATTATGTATTTTATAAAACAATCAGCCTATCGCAGTCCACTGCTGGATGTATGCCTCTCCCAACACGCGTCACAGAACACGGTTCTATGCTTTCCGCATCCAATCCGATCCAGCAACCATTTTTGATTTTATAAATCAACTTTTTTCTTAATCTTAATTGGATTTGGTAATCTTAAGAGTGTTCCCTCCTCTCACGATGGATTACGCCCGGACAGTGGTTAACAGTATTATTGGTATGGTGCGTACATACATTTAGCAATAGCAACGGATACAAACAACATCCAAGCTATTATTTGTGGATAGCACAATTACCTCGACCAATTGTCACGAATGAGAATGAATCACTCAATTTGTAAGCGCAAGCTCAGCTCCAGTGTTATTAGGGCAAGTTTAAAGGACTGTCGTTATGGGTAATACTAATAATAATATGTATTTGTCTGAGCTCTTGTCTCGGGAAGTCAACCCGTTTTAGTTTTCACATAACCTTTGCAGATTAGGTATTGATAAGCGTAAAGGTTTTAGATTAGCCGAACTCCTTCCCTACGATTGGTTCGTACTTCTTATTCCACGAACCTGAGTCTCGAATGTATTCCGTTAATTGGGTGGCTCATAGTAATGTATACTTTGACATATGTATAAACTAGTCGACCAAAAAGTTCACAGGTATGAAAATTCAAACGTTGGCGTGCATAAACATGGTTGTTGGATTCGGTCGGTGTTTTGTATATATTTTTTTGGTTAAATGTAAGCATATAATATGTATATAAAAAAGGATGTACTTAGTTATTTTTATCATATTTGTATGTTGTTTGTTAATGTGTAGAAAACAAATGTAATGAATCATACCTTATTCCTAGGGTCTTCCTGTTTAGTGTTGCCTCTGCCGTATAATGGAATGACTTTGTCGCGACTTATAGCTGCCTTGCATACAGGACATACTTGTCTTGAGGGTCGCGTCTCTAGCCATTGATGCAGGCAGGGCCAGCTGGGGACAAATATACATTACCATCTTAGTTTAATAGAACTAGTGTACGAAGAATCGTCAATTACCCTAAAACCATGCAATGAGAGGGTTCTACAAGGGACGATAATTCAGCCTAGTTATATATTTTTGTGTTTATTTCTACGATTCAGTCAGAAAGAGTAAGTGCGTAGCACTCGGAACCGAGACAGGCATGTGTGAATGTAGACGAAGCGAAGCAAGCTTATATGGATCGTCATACATGGCGCTCTATAGTTTCTGCCTAACCCTATGGGGATAAAGCCTAAGTTGATGTATGTACGTATACCTTAAGGTATTTTGGAGTTCAAGTGAGTGCCTCATTGCGCGACTTGAAACGACAAATAGTATAAACTAATTTCAGAATCAGAATTTATTTGTATAAAATGTGGTGGTACATATAAGGTTGATACATTTTTATTAGATCGCACTTAATACATAGAGGAAGGATACGGGTAAGGATAAGAATAGGAAAGTACCCCAACTCAATACGGCAATACGAGCAAGAACGAGCTCGAGTGAGCACCGATGTTTTGTTGCTACTTTTCTTCCTATTGCATCATATCGTTTCCATAGTTTTTTAATATATTAAGCCGCCCAGTGCATTAATAGAAAGTCAATAAATCAACCGAATGTGTTGTTTTCAAACATTTGACGTTGAAAATGGGACAAGTTTTGAACAGCGAGCAGAGTGGACGACATGTTATTGTTTGTAAACTCAACTGAACATTTGCTATACCTATTGCAAAATCAATACTATTTTAAGACTTTTTTATTCTAATTATAGTGGAAAGCCTTTTTTAGGCTTTTAGCCTCCCTTTGGCACAGGAGGCCCAAAAAGATGGAAGTACTGTATACAGATTAAAACCTACGTTTTTCCTCCATCAGGAGTACTATAGTTTAACCAGCTTCTTAAAAACTTCGAATGCTAACTAAGCTTACATAAAATTTCTTATTGAAGGTCGAGGATCTTACCCACGATAACTAGGAAGCATTGCGGAGAGCACGTAAAGGCTAACACATTACAAGTAATGTTCTTTAAATATCCACTGGAGAAAAAGAAATAAGGATTGAAAGAATTTCTATTTAAATCTGACTATTTAAGCTAGAAGTTAGTATGTCGTGTTTTTACGTTACCTATTAGGCAAAAAGAATATTATTTCCTATTTGCTGGTGAGCAATTAACGCAGCCTATGGATGTTCGCAATACTATAGGTGTTGGCTTGTATGTGATATAAAACTCCTTTAGAACCACACAGTATGTGATGATAGTGGTGAGAATGCATTTGCAGTCAAAGGCGAGGGGTGCGATGATAAAGTGTGGCCATTGCCATCATATCAAAAAGGTTCTCGGAACTAGGTAAAATGAACATTAGTGACTTCTGTATTTCCTGTGGTTCCTTACATAATGTCTATGAGGATGGATTAGACCCATCACCATGTTGTCAAATCAGAATGGTGCATGTCTATATGTCATAGAGGAGTATGCCTTCCACCAAATATGGCAAGGGGGATAATAGCTGATAGTTGCATTACTCTTGTGAAATTTTATTAACCTAGTATTGTTTGATTTAATTTTTATAGTAAGTAATTTTTTAGTTTTATTTATTTTATTCAATCTGGACAGTCATATGCAACAACTTCAAGCCGGCCAGCTTAGATTGCGCATAGTGTATTTTTTGTTAGATAGTAACAGTAGAGGGCCTTTACAAGTACCTATTTGAAAAAATGTCTAGTGTTCTAATCTGAATACTTTCATCAACATCAGATAAATAATTAAACAAACAAAATGTGTAAAATACTTAAATAAAAAATAATTATAATTGTGGGTAGTCAGTATTTTTTTAAAACACGCTGTTTGTAATTATAAAATACTTTTAGTATGTGCCAGCTCCTAAATGTAAATAATATATTTATGTAGTTTGATATTTTTTTTACTTTTTAGTGTAGCTTAAATGGTTATTTGTATATTTTGATAACACACACCATTAAAATTGTATATAAAGAAACACACTTTTAAAAAATCAGTGTCTTATTTAAATCACCACTATTTATATTTCTCACTTAAAATTATCATCTTATCATTGTTATTCAAATGTCTCTAGTCTTTATAAAAATCATTCAAAAAGATTGAGGTTAAATATACCGTTACTAACTTTTACTAAATATATTTTTTCTAAGTCAAATGTTTACAGTTGTTACTAAGTACAATAATTTAGGCCACATTTTGCATTACCCATAATCCTCAAAGGAATCTTTTAAAATATTGTTTTTTAAATAAATATCTTATTTAAAACATCAGTGTTTCCTGTGCTAAATTAGATAAATAAAATAATTATTTTAATTAAGTAAGTCAAAAGACTAGGTAACATTTATACTAAGTGAAGTAATACAAAACATTCCCATTAGCATTTTAGAATATAATTAACATGAGGTATTAATTGTTTGGTTTGTATGAATTTCACAATGAATATAATGAGGGTACCGTACCAGAAAAGGTGTCCACACATGCTAACGACAGCGTCACGGGCTGTGTCAAGGCAGATGTTGCATTCTAACATTCGTTCATCATGTTTGTCTTCTTCTCCCCCATCACCGCCTGGAGCCGACGGGCTAGCCCGTGCTTCACTGGTCTCGGCCATGATTCTTCCCAGAAAACACTCTTGCACTATTCACGACAATAATAAATATTACTTGAAATCTTATCACCGCTCAAATGACGTTTCTAGTGTGACACGACAAAACTTTGCACAGGTATTAATTAATTAAGAATCGATCTAAACGGTTAGATAATAACAAATGTACAGTCACCTGACACTGTTAAATTTGAAATGATACCAAGTTTATTCACACAGAAAATGTTAAAAATAAATAAATCACATCCCCAATCCCGTGGTTTGATGATCTGTCATTTTTTTGTCAAAGACTATAGACAAATCTGTCATTATTCTTTAGTTGTTGACCAATTTGACGTGGCTCTCATCAAAAAGAGCAAAACATTATTATAATTTTATGCTTTGTTACATTACAATTTTTTTTAATAGGTTCAGATACTTACATAGATAATTATTTCCCAATATTTTTCGTTTGTTTATAAACATTCGGCCAAAGAGCCATCTACGTATTGTTTGTTCTCTATTTCTTATTTGACTTCATCGTGTTTCACTTTTGGTTCGTGATTGGCTATTCTTTGTCTGTGCTCGGCAGTTATTTTTCATTTGCGTACTCTCGACCATAGATAAGAATTATATACTGGAAATAGATTGCCAACTCGCCCATAAAAAATGCCAATCCCGATTGAATTTGACGTTTAGGCTCTGCCATCTATGAATAGTATTCCGTAACTATGAATGTATAAACATAGCTATAGCTATATATACACTTTTATTTTATTTGTATCTTTAAGTAACTTGTAATCAAAGAGATTTTGTTTAAAATAATATAATCTTGAATAATACATTTAAGAATTAAGTAAAAAGCTAAGTCAAGATTATACTATTTAAAAGAAAATCTCTTTGATTACAAAGTATTGCGTGCACAGGTAGAGTAAAATAAAAGATATTTTTCATTTCTTAGTTTTATTGTGTTTATGTTTATTATAATAAATTTGAGCTTTTGTTTTAGTAATATCATAATTAATTATAACACATCAAATTCTGTTGATTGAACGGCAACAGCTATACAATATAATGTTCATGGTAGTGTTATCAAAAAAATTTTTAAATCAGTTTTATGTTTTTCACAATTAAACATTGCAATTTAAAAAAACCTCATTTAATAAATTTATATTTAACTTTATATTTTTTGTTATAATTAAGATCTTATAATTAAGACTCCTTTTCCTTAATCTACAAATCTCACTTCTTAAGCTTCTCAAGTCACGATGCAAGCTCCGATACGTTTTTGTCGTGTCTGAAAATAAGTGAACACCGTATTTTATACTTTTGTTTTTTCAAAACACAATAAATGCGGGGATTTCATGCATTAATAAAAAAAATATAATGGCAATGGCATTGACATAATTCTCCATCTACTCAAAAATATATAAACATCAACTAATGTCACATAACAAAAAAAAAGAAAAGCGGTTGTGTATGTATGTGACTGAATGTCTAAGTCACGGGATCGAATCCCACACAAGAATAGACCGAACCAGAAATTTTTGATTTGAGCTTGGATGTACTTTGTGCCGTTAGTTTCATGTCTATAAAATCTCCGCGACACAGAGCACGATCTTCAAAGCGAGAGTTGACCTTTTAAAATAAGAAGAAATAATAATAATATAATTTTCATGGTTTTCATTTAGTTGTTATTACCAACATATTTCCGATAGATTCCCGTATTTTGATATCAAAATTGCCTACTTATTTAAATGCTTACTCTTAACCATTTTGAATACTAATAGTACCTACTATACACTATTCATCTGGGCGTGAGAAATTAGGTAAAGAAAGTAGCAAATGGGCCTTTTATAATGTCAAGATTACTCATTCATACATATTATTATCTATTGTCTCGATGAAGTCTCGAAGATCAGTATGAAAAAAATATTAATACGTCAACGACTTTACAATAAAAATAGAAATTACATTAGTATGTTTAAATATTTTAAACATTATTTTCATTATTATGTAATTTAATTTGATAACCAACCAATAAAATAATTATTTTTTCCGTTTTAAAAATTACATAAGAACTAATCGACATGATAAAGAAGCTACAATTGTCAAACTTATTTCGCAGTAATATGTCATAATAGAAGAAGAATAATATTACAAATTGATGAATTTATAGACATAGTTTTTGATTAATCTATGCTATATCTATCTAAGCTGGGAACAGTTTTTCTGAACCTGAATCAATGTCTGATTAGTAGAAATTGGAAAAAGAGTTTTAAAAAACAATATACTAATTTAACTTTTATTTATATATTCTCCTTCTCAATAAATTTAGATTGCTTTAATTCAAGCATTATTAACATAATTCACATTTTCCTATCTAGGTAGAATACACTTATTTATATTTATACATATTTACTTACTGTTGAGTTATATTTTTAGTTAAAAATTTCTAAAACCTAAGTATTTTTGCAATATGACAAGTTTGACATGTTTATACTCTTACGCATGCAATCTTGAATAGAGTATAATTTACTATGAACTTAAATGTATAGAAACATTCATAATATAATAATTCATAACTAGTATAATATATATAATAATAAAAAGACCTACTTGCAGTTCTCAAAGTTGTAGATTGGTTTGATCGTTGAGATTTATTACAATAGGAATGATCCTTCTTGATAGCTCCCAACAGGATAGCTGAAAGCAAACAAGTATATTAAATTATCAATATTGACTATAGGTTCTTCTGTTTAGACTATTAATCTTTTGCAATAAATTTAGACTGCAATGCAAATTTCTATAGAATTCCATGAATTAACTAAGTTTTTGTTTTAGTTTTAACGGTGTTGTGTGTTATTAATATTAATAATCTTGTTATTTTCCTATCTTTATCTTATCTTACGACAGCTACAAAAGCTGTTGAATACATTTTGTGTCAATATTAGTGTACCTAGGTGTTGTTACTATAAAATATATATACCTTGCAAATCCAATGTAGACAATTCTGAAGGAGAAGGCAAAACTTTATTACTTTCCTCTTTTGTATGCGTTCCTGTAATTAACAACCACAATAGCTTAATTATATTTAAATAACTCACAGTTAATTATTATTGTGTTAATTATTTTAGTGGTAGAGTGCATTATAATGGTCACATTGTAGACCTAGTCTGATTCATCATAACAGCCTATTAATGTCCCACTGTAGGGACGGGCCTCCTCCCGTAACGGAGCGATACTTGGCCTACTATAACCACGCTGGCCAGACGGATTGGCATAGGATTTAATTTCAAGTTTTCCTTCTTTTTATTTCGTAAAGATAATATTCACGGATAGTCCCTTAGTCGGTTTTTACGACACCCATTGGATGAGATGGGGTGTTGACATATTGTATTCCTACTCCGTCAAAACGTAACGTACACGGAGAATAGTCAGATTATGATATTGTAATTCCTCGTAGTTCAGTTTGACTTTAAAAAAAAACCTGAATCTGAATCAGAAATGTCTGATTAATAGAAATTGAAAAAAGTGTTTTAGTATGGAGATAAGTGGGAACCTGGAATAGGTTAGGCTACTTTTTATACCAGCAGCGAGTTCCCATGGGTCTATAGCCGCGTGGAGCCGCGCGCAAAAGCTAGTTAAAATACAAAATGTAATGATTGTGTACCTGAATATGACTGGGAGGTACTAGGTAAATAGAGTTGCAAATTTATATCAGCTTCAGGGATTTCTAGGACATCCTCAGTTGGTGGATCTGAAAAAAGAAAAAAAAAATATATTATTTAGTTGGCAACATTGGCATGCTCTTACTGAACCTGAAATAACAATAAAAACTTTATTGTACATAATAAAAATAAACTATTTTGGTATAATACAGCTTTAGACATGGTATAATACATAATTAGGCGGTGGTAAAGTTTTCTAAACTTTGAAATGTTTTTAAATTTAGATTAAGTAGTGTTAGATGACGTCAAAAAGATACAATATTATTGTACTACTTTGAATAAATAAATGAAACTGAAACTGATGAAACTATTGTCATGCTGTAAAACTATGGGTACAAAGCGAGGGACCGTTGGAAAGATCAGCCTGTAAATTTTTGTAAGTTAATGACTGACTGTTTTACTTCATTTTCTTTTAGGATAAATTATTAACTTACTTGGTAAATGTTTTTGAGAAACAGCTAATCCACTCAGGCAGTTGTTACGGGTTTTATGATTTTCTATGAAGTGTTTATCACACACTTTCCTTAATTTGAAAATCTGGTCATCTCTCATGTCCTTCAGGGTATCACCAGTTAAGTTTACCCAAGTTCTAAACCGCTCAGGATATATCAGAGGATTGGGAAATCTGTGGATTGTGACACCTGAAAGTAAAATACTAATATTGAACTATGTAAACACATATCTCGTACTTCCACCCTAATATTATTTAGGGTGATTAATGCGTTAGTTAATATACAAAACACCATGAAAAACTGTAAATACATTATTTTACCACCATGTCTCATCCTGATAATGTACAAAAATTTTACTTAGAATAATTAAAGGAAAACTTGTTATAAAATCCTATAGCAACCTCTCAAACGAGCATGACAAGTGTAGGTCCAATATACTTTGTATATGTATATATCTTTTCAACCTTAGATTATTAACGCATTGACCTTGACATTGCAAAGTCTGCAATAGAAAGTCTGTAATGCAGACACAATAGAATTTCTATTGTTACCGGTCACCCCTTTGCAGTTAACAGCTTATTACTTGCTGATAAGTTCATAACTGAACTATACATATATATAAAAAAATGAACTGTGTAACAGGGACAGTTAAATACTCTCAAACAAATAACATCCCAACTCAAACCCAGAAAAATTATGTATGGATCACACAAAAATTGCACAAACAATAAGTTATGGGACGCGGGGACTTTAAAATACATTCAAATAACATTAAGTACATCTAACCAGACTCGCGACAATCACGGTCCAATTATGGATCGCAAAAATGGAATTCGAACCCACGACTAGAGGCAGAAACTAATATTTGTGAAAAATATAACATAATGTACTTTTATAACAATAATCCTATAGCGAGTTTCTTTTATTACGAGTAGTATCCTTCCTATATAAATGAAAATTATTATGAAGTTTTCCATAACGATCAGAAGTTTCAATTTATGTTTTAGTAATATAAAATGAGTACATTACCTGTAGTGACGCATCCGAAAACACAGAGTTTGTTGCTTGGCATGATGAGCAACGTATAATATCACAAAAAATAACTATAAGCGTCTATTTATCGCAATAAACACAAAATAAAATGTAAATTAGCGGAGTTTTTGAACTCATCGCTAAGCGATGTTCTTAAAACTGATATAGATTCTTCACACTACAACGGAGGAGCAAATGCTCAACTACACGTATTTGCAGAGAAGAAAAACAAAATCAGCAATAAAACACAATATTACAAATGTACGCGCTTATACATGAAACAAGTAACAGCAGCGGCCATTTGCAATTTGAAATTTTCCCAACTTTCAAAAACTTTTCACGCCATAGAGTCGTGCTCGTGATGCTGATGACCATAAAGTTAATCATCATATTTATTAAACACATTTTATTTATATTACTTTACCATGAGATGCTATTTAAGACACAAAAATTACTACTGTAATTATTTTTAAGCTTCTGTTTAATTATTGTTTATCTTAAAGATGAAATATGTTTAATTCCGCTCAGTAGTGACATCTATCGGTTTTAATTTAAGTAAAATATAATTTAATTTGGATTACGTCCAAGAGATGTCGCAATTCAAATTTTTATTTGACGTTGGTAGGGAACTTTCCAGCCCCTGCTCTCGACTCAATACAGAAACACAAGGAAAACAAATGTCAAGACGTTCTGTGAAAAAAAAAATATTTCTACATATTTTTCTAGCTATTTAATGCCTTGTCGAAAGTAAATATACGCATTTAAACCTCGTTTATCGTTTGATATGTATTGATGTGATTGATTTAGAATTGTGTTGTGTAAAATATGGTGAAAAACAATTGTGACGTCACAATTCCAATCAGCTGAGGCGGTGTAGAGGGAGAATAGAAGAAGGTAAAGAACAGCAAAACAAACAAGATGGGAGGCGCAGTGAGCTCTGGACGTGATAACAATGAGCTGATAGACAACTTGATGGGCGGAAATTACATCCGCACGCGCGCTGTGGAGCGGGTGTTCCGAACACTTGACAGAGCTGACTACATGACGCCTGAGACCAGGGACCAGGCCTATAAAGATCTAGCCTGGAGAAGCGGACCTCTACACATGTCTGCACCATGTATTTACAGGTAAATAGCACAAGTGGGTAGTTTATAATAAAACTATACTTAAATCAGTTCACTGGTGTTCATTTAGAAAAGTATTTATTAAAAGATAACAAAGGGTTCTCTAGTTACCCATTAATGCAATTCTGTAGATTAATCAAACAAGCCCACATCGTTTATATTACATTATTATTACAAAAGGATGTTTGTATTACAATTGTTAATAACACCACATCATTAATCATTTTTAAATTTACTATGGCTTATATTTTGACACATTCAAACTAAGTATATGCTGTGACAACATAGAACAGTAATATGAAATAATATTATTATTATTGAAGATAATAATAGTATACATTCCTTAATAATAATTGTTGTAATTTATAGCTATTATTCAAGAACCTTATTTTATCTTCTTACTAAAAGCTTTTTCACTTCCATTTCCTATTTCAGTGAAGTACTTGAAGGACTGGAGCTGAAGCCGGGGCTCTCGTTCCTGAACATTGGTTCCGGCACAGGCTATTTTAGTACATTAGTGGGCCTAATCATAGGCTCTGGTGGTATCAACCATGGTGTAGAAGTTCATCCTATGGTGTTGGAGTATTCCGTCAAGAAGCTCGGCCAGTTCATAGAGAATTCTCCAACTTTGGATGAGTTTGACTTCTGTGAGCCAAAGTTTTATGGTGGTAAGTTAACTGGTTATTTTTGTAAAAAATTCTTGTTTGTACAACTTCTTGACAACGGAAAACGGGTTTCATTTTTATATACAAGTACCTATATAGATTTAAGGGTCCAGCCTTTTATCTGAATAAGCCTAACTATTTCTCCAACTGATCTTAATCTTTATAAGTTGAACATTAACTAGTTCAATCATCATCTAGATTAACAATATTAAAAGAAAACGTGAGTCCATATACCAAGATATTTTAAGATAATGTATAGATGTTTTCTCCCCCGAGATCCCACACTCTTTAGACTCTTCCTCTTTCTATGACGTGTAGTGTGTTTTTTTTTTCGGCGATAAACATTGTTTTCGAAAACTAAACTAAAACTGTTTATATTTACTAGGTTCAACAATATTGTGATAAGATAAGGTGTTAAACATATTTTTAATTTGTAACCAGATAAATAGAGAATGTTTCTTTTTAAATTTTAAAGATGGCTCATTTTTGATTATAGGTAATGGTCTGTGCCTGGCTCCACTACAGGCGCCTTACGACCGCGTGTACTGCGGCGCTGGTTGCCCGGAACAATATCATAATTACTTCAAACAACTGATTAAGGTTACTACTATTCGAAATTTATTTAATTAAAAGACTCAACAAATGTATTGTTTTCAGATTCTTTACTTCTTTTACCTTTTGCTTTATACATGTATTTTCAGGGGCACTTTTAGGTCAGATAATGTGTTGTTATTAGGAGTAACTTTGGCTAATTTTGTTTTATGGGGCAGATCTCTAAAAAAATAATTTCAATTTTAGCGGCTGCAGGGCACGAGGTTGCTGGTTCGATTCCCACATAGACAATTCTTTCTGTGATCCCCAAATTATTGTCCCGAGTCTGGATGTTCATTGTGTTTGTTAAAATGATTGTAAAAGTCCCAGTGACATAGGGCATGATCTTTAGTGCGGGAGTTGTCTTTTTGAAGAGATAAAAATAGATAAGAGTAATTGAGGTTAGTCTACAAAAATAATATTTAGTTCCACATAAGACTAGAAATATTTTTCGTGAATAAGCGAGTAGAAGCAGTTTCCAATTAAATGCGATTATCTAAAGATTGTGTGTGTTTTTTTGTTTGTAGATTGGTGGCATACTAGTGATGCCACTGAACGACAACCTGGTTCAGATCAAGCGCACCTCCGTCGATGGCTGGTCATCCCGCAACTTACTTAACGTATCGTTCGCCACACTCAGAGTACCTACTAAGGAAGAAGCTGCTGATTTACTTAAACTTGGTATGTTTCTGCTTTTCTTTATTAAACCATACTAAAAAATACCTTAACATTAACATAACATTATAAATAATAGATTTATTATAATGAATACAGTCCAGAAATAAAGCCAACTAATAAAGGAAAGGATGGCAGTCTAAAAATAACTTCACTCTGTCGTTATTACCTTGCCGGTTTGGCCAAATGCTTTTCACACTATGTTTGTAGAACCCAGTATAGTGGGATACCGGCATTGACTGACATGAGCCTCGGGCAACTAGAATACGTATTTTTCGCTTGTCCAGGTAACCGAAGATCCACTCACAGAAATGGTTGGGAAGACCATAAGCTGCAAGCTTGCAAAAACGTCACGGTGCCAGACCTGGCTTGTCGATAGCGTCACCCCAGAGGTGCTCCGTTTGCCCTTAAAAGGTGTACCGCGGAGTTGTTTTCCATAATACCGCGGCTGCGGTATAGGCGCCAGTCCAGTCAGGCAACCAAGAAGGGAGAGTCAGACCCATCAATTTACCGACTGATAGCGGTAAACTCAGTGCTCTGCAGGGTGACAAAACGAGTTATTAAAACCCGGATAGTTTCGCCCATAGAGATGTCCCCAAGGCTTTTGATCGGGTCTAGCTTCGTGACCTTCTTTGCAAGCTTGCGGCTTATGGTCTTCCCAATAATGTCTGTGAGTGGATCTCAGACTTCCTGTATGAGCAAAAAATACGTGTTCTAGTCAGTGGAGGCACGTCGAGGCTCGTGTCAGTCAATCGCAATGTACCTAAAGGCTCCGTTCTGTCATCTACTCTATTCCTTCTGCATATTGATGATTTGCTTCTTTCTGACTTTACACTGTAACTATCGTATGCACGCCTCGATCAATCGGGAAGACAGTGAGAGGAACAGGAAACGCCTTGTCGATAAGCTCAATCGATGCTTGATCAGGTTTCATTATTAGGCTCTCAAATCTGATAGAATTTAACGCCAAGCAAACCCAGAATTGATCCAAAAAGTCGCCATTCGTGCCACTACCATCTTTTCATGGCACATCGCCGATGCTGCTTGGTTAAAACTTCGAAACGACTTTAATAATCGAGACTACGTCGAAGAATTTTTAACAAGGCAGAAATGATGTAATGTTAAGCAATGTTTTGTATTAATTTGGTTTATGCATGTCACTTAATTAGTTTTGGTTTATATTAGGAGAAATGTAATTATTTCACAGTTATCTTTGTTAATATTATTATGAGTATAGTTGTAAACACTTAATGCATGCGGTGTTCGCCTATAAGTAGTTATTACACTTACAATGTTAAACGTAGCTAATTAAGGAAGAACTGTTTTAGTGTAAATAGCTGTTGGTGAACCGAATAATAAATAAATAAATAAATAAATAAGAAGGTATCACCACGACTGCTTTACTAAATTTGTTACTGTTAGGATCTTTAAGACGGCTCTGCCAAGTATCTAATGGAAGCGCTGGAGTTTCGCAGGGACGTCGCGTCTCTTAGGGTGTTCTATCTCATGTACCGAGGAAAGTGCTTTGAAGGGTTATTTGATCTAGACCCTCGCTCCCGTTTTTATAACACGAACACTCGGTATACATATTCAGACGGTTAGTCAGACATCGTCTCTCACTTTCCTTGCTTGCCGAACCATTACGTTTTGGAACAAACTTTCAGCTCGCGTATTTCCCCTATTGTATGATATTGGGTCTTTCAAACGTGGCGTGATATGACGACGAAGTGAAGTTTGTCTTAATTTTTGGACTATATTCGCGCTTTCCATCACGTTCGATATGGTCCATTGGCAAGGCTTTATAACAACAATAAATATGAAATTACCTAATAGACGAGCAAACCCCGCCGCGGCTGCAGATACTGTCGCGCGCGGTGGTGCGTCACAACATGCGAGAGTCGCTAATGTCGCGCCACCCACACTTGCGCGAGCCGCCGCCGCGACGCCCGCAACCCAACAACTCGTGTCCCAGGCGGATCTGCATACCTATTGAGGACGACAGCGATGTTGGTAAGTGTTACTCAATATTGGTACACGCAATCTTACTTGGTCGGCTAAAAGTAGTTGTAAATGTCCGCACAGATGTCGTTTTTGGAACTAAGTCACTAGCGTCTCTGAAAGCTAGCTTCAGGGCGACCAAGTAAGATTGCGCGAACTTTTCAACGGATTGAGTTTTGGCTCGATTGACTGTAAACCAGTTTATCATCTTATGAGATGTAAATGGTCTATTAAAAAGGTCATTCATCGCTCATCACTAGCGTGTAGTATTTCTTATTCTAATTATTGCTTTTCATTTTCAGAGGGTCTCAATGCTCTCCATGACTTAGATCACGTAAATGGAGCTAACGAAATGAACGCACTTTTAAGTCTAGTCCTGAGTATGGGTCAGAATAGAGTCGCTGGAGCACTTAGGTTCGATTCACTTGACTCACCATCTTCCTCGTCATCTTCTGATGAGGAGAACAATAGTGATGGTAGTGATGGTGGTGAGGGCGATGACGGTGACGACAGGCCTGATAGACCAGATAGACCCAGCAAACCCGAAGTGCCACCAAGACCTGATCTACCCAACAGGCCTAGATCAGATCGAGGAGACACGTCAGATCGATCCGACCACTCCGACAGACCAGACAGGAGATCGTCATCAGAACCGCCGACAAACAGTGAGGAATCAACATCTAAACCAACAAGGTTTGCAAACATTCAGCTACCTGGACCTATACGAACACATCACGGCCTTATAACGTTCGAGTTTCAGGATGAACCTAAAGGCGCTGGCACGTCTAGGCATTGTGAAGACCATGATACTTCCACTGATAGAGATGATACTGAAAAGTCTGACAACATAGATCAACCTAAAAAGGGTACGAGTAATATGAGTGGGGTACCTGCTGAAGTGGAAATATATTTAGGTAAAGAAACGGCGGGTACTTCGCGTATGGATATAGACTGGGAGGGTAATCAGGAATCCCCTAAGAGGGAGTTTTCTAGTGAGGAAGATACGACAGAGACGTCTAAGGAAAAGAGGAAGAAGTTGGACAGTGGTATCGGTGAAGGTACGACCACGTCTAGCGGCTCGTCGCCGGTCAAGTCGGAGTCGAATGAAGACGAGTCGGACGGTGATGTGGGGCGGTCAGATAATATGTCCGAAGATGATAATGGTGCAGGTAATTACATTTTTGTCCATTTAATTATTTCATTTTTGTTCATTTTAATTATTAATGTTTACTATTTTTGCCAAGTAATTTGTGATCCTAACTGCTACTAAGTTGGCGAAGTTTTTATATCGATGCATGTAAGCGAGGGGGTGAAGGAAGGCAATGTAATTAGAAATGGTCGTCTTTGTTGCAATGTAATTGTTGCTTGAAATTATTGTATTTGAATTTTTTATTTTAGAGATCTTTTAATGATTTTAGAATGAGTACTTGGCTATTTAGTTGAATTTGGTTGCATCAAATGTTTTATATCAGGAAAGAAGTTTATTCCAGAGTTACTTCTTTTCTCATTATAGCCATTTTAGTCAAGATAAAGGGTTTACATTTTAAGCCTATCAGTACGTAATTACTGGTCTTTCTTGTAGCAATAAAGCGAAATTTATACCATGTCAATATATGGCGGTCAAACTGATCGGTATTATCATGGTTAGCATCACGATTGACAGGGCGCTTAATGCACTCTGTCTTATAAATATGTAGGAACTTGAGTGTTTAGGTATCCATTATGACACAGTAATTTTGGTCGCAGAGAGTCGGCGTCGACAGAAACGCAGTCGCTGTGTGGGCGGCGCGGGGTCCGGCTCAGCTAGCGAGGCGGAGGACGAGGGAGCGAGCGCCGACACGGGCGCGCGCAGGCGCAAGGCGCGGCGTCGCGCGGTCATCGCACACGCGCACACGCACGCGCGCTCGCACGCAGACGAGCTGCGGCCCCGGCGCGGGCAGGACGCGCGCCGCGTGCGCCTCTCCGTCATGATGAAGCGCGGCGTCAAGGATCTGCCGCTCCCCTACGCGCTCAAGAAATACGTCAACCTGGGCAGGTGCTTCGAGTTCTAAATACATCCATACTGTACCATCATCCTACTTGTCGATATAAACATACAACACCCTAACTTTCAAAGTAAATTACAAAAAAAATATTTCATAGGTATTTAATAAATTAATCATTCATCTCTTGCAAATTATCTGTTTAGTCATTTAAATAAAGAATGGACAACTGACAATTGTAGTTCTTAGCTTCATTTTTAACAATAATCTCCTTTCTCGGTGAGATGTAAAAGAATCAGAAAAAGCTGATTACGTTAAAGCTAAAATGAACTTAGATCAATGTTACATTCATCAAAATAAAGTTTGTCTTTAATCTATTTAAATAGTAATAATCATAAGGACTTGTACAGTTGTCCAATTATATCAATAACAATATTTATAACCATTTATAAATGAAGTATAGACAATATTCTGAACTCACCCCTAGTTTACCCGTAGTGGCAACACCACTGAATCTAAGTGTTACCATCTCAAATAATATATAAAAGTCGCCTAGTCCCATCAAAATGTGACAAATATGAAATCTAAATTGTAAATAATCCTTGTTTAGATTTAAGATTCAGGCCATTAGTAATGATCTGATGGATGCTTCCCACATTTTGTTATTACTACGAAATATGAACTATGATAATAATTTATAGACATCAAAAATTATTTGGCCAAAGTGAATAGCTTTTTTCATTACTTCGCATGTTTTTGTTCTTCCTATGAACTGATGCCCATTTTTAAACTTTAGTTAATTATTAACCATATTATTTATTAACCTTATAATTTACTACGCATAGAATGGTTTTGAGCAAACATAATGCCATTGTAACTTACTTTCATAATGACTGCCAATAAAGACAGACAGGCGCACTATTGTCATATCTACTTGTACTCGTAATATAAATTGCCAAATAGTATTCATCATAGATTGAATTTCGTAGTAATATCAAGTGTTTTATAGCATTACATGGAATATTGGATTTTTTTATTTTTGATCTATGTAATGCAGTAAAACACTTACAAAAACTAAAATATATTATAATATAAATCGTCGTTCAATGGCGGGTACTGCAGTTATTGTAGAATAGTCATTATATTGTTAAACTAAGACTGGTAGTGTATTGTTATGTCCGAATGGTTGGTCAAGGAAATATTGCGAAGAAAATGAACGATTGTCCCAAAATATGGTCGTCTTCCTAAATGTTTAGGTATAGATTTTACTCAATTACTTGCCATCTATACTTACAGTCGTTTGCAGAAATGTAACTATCTGTATGTATAAGCTTACAGGTAGTAGTGTGTGAGGATACGGATGTCGACATAGAAGCGTTAATAGATTGAATACCTTATGAATTTTCGTAAAGAAAATATCTGTACCTCTAGTCCCAAGTTAATGCTAAGCTCTGATGGGTACAATGATAGGCGTAATAAACTATATATTTTATTTGTAGTAATGTGAACTCTGACTATTTCACTTGACAATCATTCGGACTAACATTACATAATTACGTGTCATAATAAATACTAAACTTTGGTGGGATGATGTTTATATTTATTTTTTCTGAATATCCTATTTTTATTTACAAACTTTAGTAAAAAAAAATATATACTTTTGTTAAATCATACATAGACAAACGATGGTTAAAACTGTCTGTCTGTTGTGTTTTTTGTATGTTGTGTATATTTTTAGCTATGTTAGGTTATGTATGGCGCCTTATATATGTCGTGTAGGTCTAGGCAATGTAAAATTTGTTAGTTTAAATATTACTTGATAATGTAATGACGTGATAAATAATAACTCATGTTTATATCATTTGTTGGCTAATATTTTATTTGACGTCATTATTTATAAATGCTGTTTATTTATGCTCATTATTGCTCATGTAGGGACAGCAGATAATAAATTATCCTTTCAGAAACTGCGTTAATGAAGTATATATTTTTTCGCTCGGTATGTAAACTTGTGTAAATAATATAAATTTTCATTTAAGTTAATATTATATAAATATATTTTCAGCTAATTTAGGAACAAATTTAAAATCAATGTTATTTTTTTAAATTGTAAAAATGGTTAAAGTTTTGACTGAATATTTTGTGTATGTTGTTATTTAAATAATAATAACCTTAAAAAATATTTATGGTGCAAAGCATTGAGTAGCATTGTTTTTTTTTATGTCGAAAATATTAGTTCACATTCTGCCAAAGTGGAGTATTTGTATTAACTTGAGTAAGGGTACACACTATACGTAAATACTATTCCTCGTATTTTTTTAATGTGTTCAACTATTGTACTTTATCACCTTAACAACCATTAATAGGTTGCCTGTCCCGCCAGTAGACACATTGTAAATCTATCAAATATGATACAAGAGTCAGGTAAAGGGTTAAATTGCCCACAGCAAGGACGGGCCTTCTCCTAAGATTAAAGGGGTATCTTGGTCTCACAAGAAAGTGCTTAGGTATAGTGTGTATCATACTTTGGGGGAGTTGAGATAAATGTTTAATGATATTGGTGTACATAATATGTCATTTGTTTTTGTTGCTAGTAATAATAATTATAATGATTTTATTATGATACTCTTGTTTTATTAAATTTTAGCCTTATTTGTTAAAGTAAAGAAAATTTGCGTTATTGTTAAATAATATACTTCGATAAAAATATTTAAAAAACATGATATGTACAGTCAGCCCCAAAAGTCGCTGAACAAATTTAAATTCTAAAACTGCTGAACACTAAAAGTGGCATAAGTCAGTGTCGCAACAAGAGTACAAAATAAGCTAAACGTACAAAACGACCATAACACGCTGCACACGGTTATTCCAAAAGTATCAGCACACGGGTATTTCAGAAGTAACGATGTTGCCAACTCGTGCAGTATACGGGAGCCGCGCATGACTGAACGGCAACGTCGCCCGCTGCGTCGCTCATCTGCGGTCGAGTTTCAGCGTAGTTGTAGTGAGTGATTTGACAGTAGACAAAAGTCAAGCCAATTTCAAAGCGGAATACTACATTATCAATTTCATCAAAACAGTTGTCAACACGATAGCTTTGCTTGTATAGAGCTTGGGTGAAAAGTAAACTGCTCTGGTTCGATCCTGAGGAACGGATTACTTTTTGTGTTTTTTTATTTTTTCTTATTTTGTTTTCTACTATTATTATTCAATACAAGCTGTAACCCGCGACTTCGTTTACGAAAAAAATGTATATTCGACAATTAAATTAAATAATTTAATTAATTAATTAATTAAATGGCTTTATCACCTCTAGAGTTAATTTTAGTTGCATGTCATACAACTATTAAGTTCAATGTCGCACAACAGGGAGCGCTTCTTCTTACATAACATTTCAACTCATCATCGAATCTCCGAAAATGTTTCTCATACAATTTAAAGTCATAATGATCATTCTTCATTAAATTAAATAAAAATACTATTTAATATTCAATTAAAAATAATATTTTAACTTTATTAAAATACCTGTGAACAGTGACGGTGAATTTAAGTTACTTGTTTTTTTTGAGATAAAATACAATAAATAAAAAATAAAAAAACCATAAAAAATACTTGGCACAACCTGGTTTCGAACGCACGTCTACTTCATCAAAGTCGAATGTTCTATACCCTAGGCTATCGAATCTCAGTGAAATGTGTTGAAATTATGTATCTATTCCAACGAGTAAACATAATCTACTATATAAAAATAAGTCGGGTTTTCCTTCCTGACGCTATAACTCCAGAACGAACGAACAGATTTCCACGGTTTTGCATTCGTTGAAAAGGTCTCGGGCTCCGTAAGGTTTATAGCAAAAAAATCAGGAATAAATTCAACAGAAAAGCGAGAAAATAAGCCGGGACTGGCCGCTAGTTGTCTATAAATATTGATGGTAGGTAAGTGACTATTTATATTTTATTAAGCCAAGTAACTTAAATTCACCGTCACTGTTCACAGGTATTTAAATTAAATTAAAATACTATTTTTAACTTTGAATTAAAAATTAAATAGTATTTATATTTAATTTTTCACTATTAGTTCAGCTACTTTTGGAACACTAGTGTTCAGCTACTTTTGGAACACTAGTGTTCAGCTACTTTTGGAACACTAGTGTTCAGCTACTTTTGAAATACTAGTGTTCAGATACTTCTGAAATACCCGTGTACTGATACTTTTGAAATACTAGTGTTCAGATACTTCTAAAATACCCGTGTGCAGCTACTTTTGGAATAACCGTGTGCAGCGTGTTATGGTCGTTTTGTACGTTTAGCTTATTTTGTACTCTTGTTGCGACACTGACTTATGCCACTTTTAGTGCTCAGCTGTTTTGGAATTTAAAATCTGTTCAGCGACTTTTGGGGCTGACTGTACATTACTATAAAACCAACGAAAATTGTTTTGAACGAGATCAGGGCCCTGTTTCTCGAAAATCACAAGCCTTGTAATACAAGTGTGTATCTATGGTAACGCTTATATAACAATATTTTTTACAAGTTTATGTTTTACGTACATCTAATGGTTACAAGAGCGGGGTGGTAAAAGTATTTTACAAGTCGAGTAGGTGACAAATACAAGTAGCTATTATATAATGACGTAGTAGTTTCGTTTCTCAAAAACTACAAGTTAAACTTGTAGCTTAGTGACTTGTCACTAATTAACTAAGAGTCTCTATAGACTGCTAAAATGTTTTTTTTCCTAAAAAGCGATAAAACATTTATATTGTAAATACATTAATAACATCTTAAACTTTATATTCTTGTAGGAACTGCATTAAAAACAGTAATTATGTACATTTATGATCTTATGATTTTATGAAAAAGGCAGCCAACTTATTATATGCTAGGGAATTATTATCATTAGTAAAAAAACAGTAAATTACCACGAATATATTGGTTTAGTCGTATCGTTTTATATTTAGTTTTTTTTGTATTTTGAACACTTGTAGATTGCAAAATACAAGTCAGCCATTTTATTGAAGTGTCATGGATGGAGTACTAATGACATACTATCACTCAAATGCCTTAAAATTACAAGTTACAATTCTACAAGCTTACATTTCCTTTCAGTATTCTGAACAAAGCTATATTTTTGACTTGTAATATTATTGCCTTTGAGAAACAAAAATAAATACACTTGTAAAATTTTAGTCTTAAAAGTAAGCATGTAGAATTGTAACTTGTAATTTTCGAGAAACAGGGCCCAGGTAAGTAGTTTTTTTAATACCTCTTAAATTGTAAACCGCTTATTACCGCGTAATCTTTCATACAAATAAATTAAAAAAAAAACAAATCCATGGTACGGAACCCTTTGTGCGCAAGTCCGACTCGCACTTGGCCGGTTTTTCTGTTACCTACATGAATATTTTATATTATATCAACGTCTTAACAAAAAACATTTAAATTTTGAAAAGTAATAAGACATTTATCGTTCGTTGTCGTTTCAGTCATCATAAAATCATAATAGCCCATTAATGTCCTACTGTAGGGACGGGTCTCCTTCCGTGACGAAGGGATACTTGGCCTACTACTAATACCACGCTGGCCAGACGGATTGGTATAGGGTTTAATTTCAAGTTTTATTTCTTTTTTTAGAAAAGATAATATTCACGGATAGTCCCTTAGTCGGTTTTTACGACACCCGTGGGATGAGTAGCGGTGGTGACATATTGTATTCTTACTCCGTCGTTTCAGTGTTGCTGTTTAATTTCAATGATAATGTAATTGAGAAAAAATAAGTGTTCTATCTTAAAAATTGCATCTAAGTGTGAATTAATTAAGGGACAATAATATTTCCAGGTATCAGGAAAATTAAAAACTTGACAGACAAATAGGTAAAATATATTTATTAATATTTTTACACCGTAACCTATGTAAAAATCTATACAATAATCTTAAATAAATAAGTAGATATTATATGTAGGCGATTATAACGCGGTGGGTGCTTACTGCAAAGTGTATATTTACATCATTTTATACATTCTTGTTATTTTTTCTGTATATTCATATATTATCAAGTAGGTATAGCTATGAATTTAATCTGAATTCTGAAACTCATAGTTTATTTCCGTTTTTTAATAATTGACGTGTTTTACATGGAATGTTGTCTTAAAGGTAAGAAATATAGTAAAAACAAAAAAACATGATCTACAAGTACCATGCTAAGTTCTGTGTCAAGTGTTCTTCCTTTGTTTTATATACCGATTGTCTGTAAGATGGTCCCTTGTTGCCATTTACGACGGATTGAGAAGGGGTCATCATGACCTATGTTCGTAGTCACTGTTCCGAATCATTTAAATTGTTGAAATACTAATGTTTTGTCATTGCAATACATAATTTGTTAGATAAACTTTACATTACTAGCCTCAATTGTGATTTTAGCTCCACTAAATACCATTTCCTAGCTAACACCATTTCCCCGCTATGCCATTTATCCTAACGGGCATGTTTGTGTTCTCTGGGTACAGATCGTCTGCTGCCGGGGCTTCACACGCACTGAGACCATTGAGTAACTTTCGTGTCGGTCGTGGTGTGGCCCGCCCAGCGTCTCTGATCCTCTCCCTGGCCCATTTGTCTCCAGCGTGGGTCCTCTTCACTGGTCGCTTGACACAGGATTCCGAATCTGTGAGTTTTGCTTCTGAGACAGGTCTACTCGGTGTTTCGGATTCACTACCGTTGATAAGTGAATGAGCGCTGCGTGCTTTGTGAAGGGATAGACGTAATGGTTTCCTCGGAGGAGTCGGCCGAGATTTCCCTTCGTTCTCTTTGCGGTCGTCGTTTTTCTTATAATGACTTATCCTTGAACCACTTTCTGAACAGTAGTCTATCCTTGGCGAACTGCTGTAAACATCTCCGTTCGGAAAGTCAGATTCCGACTCGAACTCTGAAGACTTGGCACTTCGAGAATGTAACTTGGAAGTTCTCCTGCTTGACTTGTGAGCGTTTTCTAAAACTTTTCCATCTATTCTGTGATACATGTAATGTCTTTCAGATTCTAGCTGAATGTCTTCTGAACTATCATTCTTCTTCTGCTTTCTTAAGCGCTGGGATCGCTTCAGTTGTTCTATTATTGATAGAGTTTTTCTCTCAGCCCAGTTAGTCTTTTTGATACTTTCTTCTATCCTGTCTGCTGCTTTCTTCATCTCATAATGTCTTGGATCAACACTAGCAGTAGAATGATTGTCTCGCATGTCTAGATCACTGTCAGATCTGAAATATTCTTCACATTTGGACCGACTTAGCCGCTCATTTTTCATCCGTTGCTTCTCAATGTGTCTTTGGTTCCTTTCTATCATGCGTATAGCTGCGTCAGTTTCAGCATTGTAGTCTATACCTCCGTGAATGCAGTGATGAGACAGTGAGTGCCGCATACGTTCTGCTTTGTGTTCTAGACTGTGAGAGCTCTGTGACCTGTGATTAAGGGGAGGCGTAGCTCTTGGCGATACAGCTGCTCTTGATGATGCCCCTGAAGCATTAGACCTGGGTCTTATCATAGGCAGATTAGATTCAGCTCCGTCTAGACCTGGAAGCTTCGCGACGATGGCGGTAATGTCTGGACCTTTCTGGAACACTTGTATTTCTGACTTTGGACTTGGCTTGTTATGTGGCTCTGACGTGATACTGATGTTTGTTACGTTCTTTTTGGTCTTGTTTACTGTAATGCAGCTGTCGTTACTGCTTACGGAGTGTAACTGCAATGAAAAAGAGAAAGATGAGATGTAAGTTTAACAACATTCTGTTTGTGGACGGTGTAAGTCATTTAAATTCAAATAAAATAACGAATAAATGCGAGGATTTAGATTTTTAGAGATACCTTCAAATAGTTAGTAGTAGTAGTTCTAGTGGTATTTACCTGGCTATGTCTGCTGAGCAGCTCTGCAACTTGCTCCTCAAGGTAGGATATTCTGTGTGTCAGCCTTGTGTTGTCTGCGCGGAGTCCTTCCTTCGCCTTCTCAGCATCATCTGCTGCTGACTTTAATGACCCCAGTTCTGCACGCAGGGATGCTGCTTCCGTCTACAAAATAAAACACTATTTAGAACAACTGAATTCGTCACTAGAAGTTGATCAAGATTCTTCAGGGTTCTAACAAAAGTTAAGTAAGGGGACTGACAATTATGGGAATTGAATTTTAATTGAGAATATTATCCACACCACACACAGAAGCCAGTATGTTATGCCCTTGTAAAGTAAGTGATTTTTGTGTTACCCGCAAACGGGATGATTAACACCTGACCTGGGATTGAAAAAAGTGATGTAAATTTTAGAAGTTTGGCGATATAACGTTTGCAGATTATTTGATGACAATAATGCATGTAACAATTGCAAGTCCTATTAGAATATACCTACAAGACATGTTTAAATTTAAAATACTATTCAGTTTTCATTTACTCCATCAGTTTTTATTCTCCCCGTTTGACTGTATGTTTAACCAACCTGTGTAAATCCGTTTTGGTGGTGGGCTGCTACTGGTTCATTTCTACTACTCGTGCTCCGCAAGACCACAAGTCGCGCAGGATTACTGGCACTAGTGGCGCGCTGCATATCTTCCTGATTTCTACACGCTATCACTGATGTGCCGTTTACTTCTATTAGTCTGTAACAAACAAGTTATACATATAGACATAATAAATGAACTACACGTACCCAAAAATGTGCCTAATCAAAAATCCAATTTACTAAAATTAATAGATTTATGAAAAACAAAAATGTAATAAATGAAACAATTTTAAAATAAATAGATTTTTTTTTATATTGTTATTCAGGGTGTACGTGACAATGGTGCATAAATTTTAACACGAGGGAGGACATAATTTTACTAGGCAGAAACAAAAAATATACATCGAAAAAGGTCTATCCGTTTAGGAGATATGACCATTTTTCACGAATTTAAAGATCTTTCCGTTTTTGGAATCGGTAAAAAACTAACGTACGGGACACGCGACTAAGGCTTGTAACTTATAATAGTCTCAATCTTATTAAGTACGACTGGAATTATCTTTTTTTCGATATAATTATCAGCCGCATTATCTTGTCAACCGTAAACTTAATGATCACGGTACATACTTAGACACAAAACACGACACGCACGTTCCGCGAACAACTTTCAGTTAAATACGAGATTAACATAGTTTTTTGCTGCTTTAGATTATTGTTCGTGTATAGATGTGACATACCCACAAAAAGACGTTCTTAGGATGTCGTAGAATTGGTTAATTAGTAGATAAGACGGCTTAGCAGTATTATCCGCAACAGAAATTGAGTCAAAACCTTTACACTCTTTCTGATTAGCATCATCTGAATCGCTGAAGAAGTACCCTCCTTGCTGAGAAATATACCTATCTCTAGTGTGTAGTGTAACGTCCAATGACCGACTCATTGGACGTTACACTACCTACTCACTAGAGATACCTAAGTAATGTCGGTCAAACGTTACGTCAGCCAAACTTTCCTTTCAGTCGATCTTAAGTAAGTGTCGGCCAAGGTTTCGATCGGGCAACGGTTATTCGGTTAATAGATATAGAATACGTCCAATGTCCTGTAGTCAAATGTGGTGAACCTGAATCTTATTGGTGCTTGTACAGCGACAAATATGACACCGCGGTCAATGCTGAAATTATGAGTGCCACCAGAATGCACCTAAATATTAACTTAGCAAAATCTCATCAACTTTAGGTACTTACTTAATTAAATCCCATCTACCAATATTTTCCTATCGGTACCTATTTATAAGCTTACTTGTTAAATGTTGTTGATTCAATTAAAGCTCATTGTTTTCCGATTTATTGTATATTATAAATCCCGGCTTAAGAATCTAGAGAGGTGTATTTATTGAAGACGCTTTAAGAATACCTTTTGAAGGCTAGAAATGCTTTCAGCAAAGATATTATGGTAGTGACTAGGGTTGCAACACAATTTTAGAAGCAAACTAGTTCATAACAACAGCAAAAGTATATTTTCTTGTTGAAATAACTAAGCTTAACATAATGTTTAATTAAAAGAATTACTTTCATTTACGATTAAATGTTTTACATATTTCTTAGATATTAGGTACATATTATTATTATGAAGCAATAAATTAAATAAGCGTAGGCATGTTTCTTATTTGTAGACTTAATCCAAATGGATTTGAAATGAAACAATTAAAATTTATTATAGTAAAATAAAACCGGTCAAGTGCGAGTCTGACTCGCGCACCGAGGGTTCCGTACAAACCTATTTATTTTCCCGCCAAATTGTGATAACGTCAGGATTCAGCTGTTTAAATACTATTTTTCCCGCCAAAATTCAATGACGGCACGACTAAGCTGTCAATAAATATTTTCCCGCCAAAATACTATGACGTCAAAAATTATGTGACGTCACGCCTCATCTGTCAAAAATTCAATGACGTCATTATCATATCACGACTTATCTGTTAAAATATATTTTCCCGCCAAAATTCTGTGACGTCACGACTCATCTGTCAAAAATTCTATGACGTCACACCTATCTGTCAAAATTGACATCTGTCAAAAGTGACAGAGGTCTCAAATATTTTCCCGCCAAAATAATATGACGTCACAAATCATCTGTCAAAAATTCAAAAACGTCTCGGCTCAGCTGTCAAAATATATTTTCCCGCCAAAATTCTGTGACGTTACGAATCATCTGTCAAAAATACAATAACGTGACGGCTCAGCTGTCAAAATATATTTTCCCGCCAAAATTCTGTGACGTCACGAATCATCTGTCAAAAATTCTGTGACGTCACGACTCATCTATCAAAAATTCAAAAACGTCACGGCTCAGCTGTCAAAACATATTTTCCCGCCAAAATTCAGGTACGTCACGAATCATCTGTCAAAAATTCTGTGACGTCACGACTCATCTGTCAAAAATTCAAAAACGTCACGGCTCATCTGTCAAAATATAGTTTCCCGCCAAAATTTTGTGACGTCACGAATCATCTGTCAAAAATTCTGTGACGTTACGACTCATCTGTCAAAAATTCAAAAACGTCACGGCTCAGCTGTCAAAACATATTTTCCCGCCAAAATACAGGTACGTCACGAATCATCTGTCAAAAATTCTGTGACGTCACGACTCATCTGTCAAAAATTCAAAAACGTCACGGCTCATCTGTCAAAATATAGTTTCCCGCCAAAATTTTGTGACGTCACGAATCATCTGTCAAAAATTCTGTGACGTCACGAATCATCTGTCAAAAATTCTGTGACGTCATGACTCATCTGTCAAAAATATAAAAACGTCACGGCTCAACTGTCAAAAAATATTTTTCCGCCAAAATTCTGTGACGTCACGACTCATCTGTCAAAATTCTATGACGTCACGGGTCACGTGACCAAAATTCTATGACGTCACAGGTCACGTGACTCAGCTTTCCCGCCAAAATTCAATGAAATCAAAATATAATATGATTGAAGTAAAAATTTAAGGTTTTCGGAATTTTCCCATTACATGTACAATAAGACTTTGCTTCATGCCAAATTTCAAGTTTGTAGGTAGACTGGAAGTACCCTGTAGGTTTTTGCCTTTACCCCTCTAAATTTGCGACAAAAACGGCTATATCTCTTGATTGCGTTGGATTAGCAGTTTGATTTTTTTACGGCACTAAGAGGCAACAAGCCATAGTATTTGGTGAAAATTTCAACTTGATACCTCCACGCGTTCCTGAGATAAATGGTCTTGACAGACAGACGGACGGACGGACGGACAGACGGACGGACGGACAACAAAGTGATCCTATAAGGGTTCCGTTTTTTTTCAAAACTGGTACGGAACCCTAAAAATAATAAAAGGGCGCCCCTTTTATTATTTTTTTTACTATGATAGACGAGATGACCCATTACCTTTCGGATCAACAGGTAATGCGTCTATCCCTGGGAACCTCATTAAATACGTCGTCGCTTAGATAGTAAATAAGTTAGAGGTAATCTAAGAAGGCAAAAAATAATAAAATTATTAGCGCGCCATCCCTAACAATAACGTTATCTATAAAAGCATTTAAAGATCGCAAGTTAAAAGACTCGCCTCGCGCCCGGGGCGACGCACCTCGCCTCACAGTAAACGTTCTCATACTTCACTTTACATAATATCATTTATACTATCTTGTATTTACATCAGATTCTAATGATACTAGTTAATATTGTAATCGCTACTAGATAATAAAATAAAAAGGTTATAGCGGCGGCTGCTTTGCAGCTTTAACGCTTTTATTAAATTAATCTGCGACAACAAGCTTGAGGATCGTAGTCTAGTTAAAACTAAGAGATAATTTTATATGGAATTGACTTCACTAATAATACCTAACAAAGAATAGTGTGTCGTAGAAAATAAATTGAAAACTTTATGGCCCGAGCAAGGCTTGATTTTGACTAATTATTACCTGACTCCAAACCCACAGAGCAGTGAAAAAGGAAAAGATGGGGCGTTACACCGGCTTTTACTTATGCGTAGTCTAAGTTTCTAAGTACAGCATACTTTTAATATAATTGTAGGTACAGTGGGTGACCGAAAACGTCCGCCAGTTTTCTTTTTCATTCGTTTGTGAAACCTAAAACTCTTAGTACCTTTTGAAACTAAAAGCATTGTGTAGACAAAACACATAAAACTATACTCACACAGTATGATAATAGGGGTCAAATTCATTTTCACCTTTGGTCTACGTCTAGTTACATGTCAACATCAAACCTTTTTAATAAACTATTTAGTCTGTTCTGTTCTATTTTTTATAATGGCTCCTAAGTTAATCGATAATTTTGCCAACAGGCCTGTTTAGTCATTACAAACTTTTAATTTGCTGTGTTATCCTCTGTGTCATTGTCAATGTCTATTACTGTTTATTTATTACTGTTTAAATAATAATTTATTATACCTATAGCCGCAGAAAATAAAACTTGAATAATAAACTTGAATATTAAATTAAATAATAATAAATATTATTTCCGATTCACGAGCTGTCACGAAGGACTAATTTTGTATCCTAGGTAACCGATATTGTATTGTCATCCCTACTAGTGACAGGCGACCATTGACTGCAATATTATGTCATATTCAAGTGGTAAAGCAGAGTATCGCTCACACTGCATAAGCACACGAAAATAGGCCTTAAGGTGGCGGACCTTTAAATACCATGACTGTACAAATATGTCTACTGTCAATTCGTCCCATTAGTAGAATATTGTTGTATCATCACATGTAACAAAAATGATTTTATTGTAAATTCGTTATCATAATGACGTAAGCTATATAATGATATATTTTTTTAATAACTTTTATTCTATATTTTAAAAGTTATGAAGTTCGAATAAAGTTTTTGCCGCGCGGCTTCCCTAAAATAACGTCTCACGACCACATAACGCGCGCTCCCGGCTCCGTGCGTCGAGTTTCTTCATTACAACGCACATTGTTCAACGGAGTCGGCAAGAGTGAGGTGTTGTAACAATGGAAACCGACAGTGGCGATCAAAATGGTCAGAAATCGGTCAGAAATCAATTACATTATTGTTATTTTGTTTAAATACACAACGTTGTTCATTACTATTGAGAATTAAACATTTAAATTAGTAATAAGAAAATTATTTACAAAATAGAATATACGTAGAATACATATTTCATGGATTTTTATAAAATTTATACAACATCCATAAATTTAAATTATATTTAATGGAAAATAAACAATTTTAGTGTGTTAATTACATTGTTTTAGGTCTATTACACAAAATTATTGACATTACCACAAAGACAGTATTTAAAATCACATAAAACATTTTTCTACCAAGTTGCCGCATCTTTTTAAAATTAAGTGTAATCCACTAAAATACTTTACTGATAAGTTTCTTAACATGTTAATATACAATGAAGCTTGTCTTATTTGTTTCTCTAATTTTGTAGTTTCTTATGCACATATTATATTTTACTACGCATAATTGTATCTTCTTTTCGTCGGTACGTACACATGAAACATTATTCGACCAAATTATATTTTAAAGTGTGCGTTGTAAGCACTTATGCTACTTTTTTCTGTTAATTAGTTTCTTGTAAAACATTATTCGAAATCTAAAAGTGTTATAAAATTATTAAATACAGTATTAATTGTACGCATCTATTCTTAATATCTAATTTTCGGCTAATTCTACATAAAAACCAACAAATTTTACAATTATATTGGTGTTTCAAAAAAAATCTAGGTCTAACTTCATAGTACACACATTCGTGTGTACTACACATAAACAGTATAAGCTGGCCAAGCGATGGTTTCATAATATGTACAACCAAATGCGAGATCAGCTTACACTGATTCTGTATAGGTTGAACGGTAGCAGTGTGTACATTTGTAAACGTCGTTCTACTTGTCGTGATGGACCAGCGGATCCATCGACTCTTACTGAACTGCGTCCTGTAACTCCGTTCCAAATTCATTCTGCATCCAGTTATGAAGCATCATTGTTATCAGTATAGCAGCGATTTTAAGTATAGTATCGAAGATTTGTATACCTACGCCTATGCTATCACCACCTCCGTATCAGACAAAGTGTTATAGTGATTTTTATCTGATATATTCAGATCAGTCAATTGAATCTGACTTGAGTTATGATTAAATTACATTTCCCAGCAGTCGACTAAAAAAGCGCCACTTGCCAGTCAAACATTCAAGACAAAAAACGTATTTAAATAGTATTCGTAAAAAGTACTGGATAAAACTGCAAGGTATTGAAGAATATTTTTCAGAAGAACATCATGATCCATTCAATTCAGTGAAGCAACCGAATGCACCCATAGCTAAATCTTACTCAAGTCAGTTCAACACTGTGAGTAACGTGATGGCATTACGTGCACTTTCTGATCAAAGTCAATCGCTTCATGGTATAGATAGCTCTGTTTCTAATACTGTCATATCACTTTAATCACAAGTGCAAGCTATCGAATCAGCAATCTTGCCCAACTCGGTCAAACACTGAAAGATCGCATCTCCCGCTCTCTCAGCTCAAAGTCAATCATTTTATGGTACAAATAGCTCTGTTTCTGAACTTGCGATACCACGCCAATATGTCGCGATAATTGGACTGATCTAGGAAGGAAACAACAACCTTGGACAGGAGCACTCTACTAAAACTGGGAACGTATTTAATACAAAACAAATGGGTCTATCAAGTGCTTTGATATTAGTTACGTACAAAGCTTAGATATATTTAAATAGTTTTAGGAGTTTTGTGACTGAAAAAAGCAATGAGAGTATGTGTTAAAGTACACAACTAAGAGTTCATGTTGTGCGTACGTGACGTGTTTGGCCAGTTCCTAGATGTGATAGCTGTCTACAATATCCTCAGGAAATCTATTCATACGACGATGGAAAAATTATGGTTTGGACGGGAATTCGTGTGGGTCTTAAAACAGACTTAAGTACGTTTTGATCAGAAACACCATGACGGCTGAAAAATAGCTTAAAGAGGTTGTTTGAGCTTCTAGTTCCAATAATCTACCCCCGTAACTACATTTTGACCAAATGTTTAAGCTCATGGACGATAACACCCATCCGTTTAAAACGAAAGTGTTATCCAGATAGTTGCAGGAGCACGACATATCGGTTTTATCCTGAATCACTCAATCACCTGGACTAAAAACCATAAAACACACGTAGGAAATGTTCCAAAGAAGTGCTTTGATGAATTTTCCTGCAAAAATTGCGATTGAAGAGCAACTTTTTTGCATCCGGAGTCGGACATGGAACAATATACCGCACCAAGACCTGGATAACTTAATCCAAGCATGAAAAACCGTTATTTACGTTTTTTGGATGTACTGACTAGTACTAAGTTAAAAACAGATTAATAATCGCTTATTGTTCAGTTAAGTTTTTAATTTATTTGAATAAAACATTATTTACGCTAAAATAATATCTAGATTGTAGCTATATGCCATTTATATGGCTACAATCTAGAATTAAATAAAATTTTAGTGTATAAAATATTAACATATTGAATGTTATCTTCAATAATTTTTGAGTTAATTGAGTAAATACCAAATATCCCTAGACAAAGTTGATGTGTGTATTTAGTCTATAAAAGCCGGATCTCAAATTTAACCAGCACATATTCATGTGATCAATAATTATTATAATTACGTGTACCTTCTTTATAGTCGTAATCATAAAAATTAGGCTTAGTTAACTTTTAGTTATCCGTGTGGTAACGGAGTAGGAATACAATATGTCACCACCCCATCTCATCCCATGGGTGTCCTAAAAATCGAAGGGACTATCCGTGAATATTATATTTACGAAATAAAAGAAGGAAAACTTGAAATTAAACCCTATAGCAATCCGTCTGGTCAGCGTGGTATTAGTAGGCCAAGTAACCCTCCGTCACGGGAGGAGGCCCGTCCCTGCAGTGTGTGTGCAAGTGCATTCAATACTTGTAAAATTCACATCATTACTTACGTTAATTCTTAAGACGGGCGGAGCCGGCCGACAAACTAGTATTATATAAAACATCTTCACGAAAAACATTGACATAATTTTAGGATTTCGTAAAATATTGTTTCACCTGCACATACAACGTGATTAATTTGGTCAAATAACGTTGCATGTGTTCAAGAGACAGCTCCTGAACTATTTTCGTTGGCAGTACAATGTTATGTATGCACATGCGACACACTATCTACGCACAGGAATAGTTTTTAGACTAAATAATTATATCAATAATAGCTGTATTTATATCTATGTACATTGTAAAAATATTACATGGCTAAAGTCTTCCGTAAAAAAGTTATAAGCAAAAAATGCTAGCGCAAAACTTCAAATCGCTCTACTGAAAAGTAGACATTTTGTAGATACAACATTGTTCTACTAATGGGACGAATTATCTCATAATTTTTAAATTGAATTCTATAGAAAATATGTAGTTTAATAACATTATAATGAGTCTTGCTCAACTATAAGCGCAGTAACTCTTTTACAATTAAATACATATAATTGAATAACTGGTACAAAATAAACTATTATAAAAGATATACATCTAAAGCTTAACCGATAGTTACTTTACCAGTCGGTGTAGCTAAACAATGCTGGGTAGAAATGCCTTTACAATAATGTAAATCTCGACAGTGTTTGCCCACGGTGCGTGGCCCATCTATGGGCATAGATAGGATCACGATCGACATGATTATTGGCCGCCGACCGTCGGAGTGTAGGCGCAGATGCGTTTTAAAGTACAATAAATGTGCGCGCAGCTAAGTGTGGAAATAACTATTTAAATTAACAATTTCGTTGAATGTACCTACTTGAAATGTGTTTTATAAATGTTTTAATAAATATTGTTGTTCGTATATTTGGTCGTTTCGATTTACACGCAATGAAAGAAAATTCATTATAAAACATCGTTATTTCTCATTTAGATATAAACAATTACATAGAAAATTATTTGTACCTGTAATCATATTGTATAGCACATAATACCAATATAATCCAACAGATATTTATCTCAACTTGGTCTTGAGCATAATTTACAAACTTTGTGGCGGAAAGTTTCTATGGGTTCGAGGGTTCTACCAGTAGACACAATGGGAATCACATAATGGGAGTCTCTACTAACCTCTCTCCCGGCTTCAATCCTGTATTGTCACCAGGCCACTCGACAATCATTCCGTTTCCTCGTGGCGCCGCGCCCCAAGTTCCTTCACGAACATCTGATGTCACTAACAATGCGTTGCCGCCCAGCTCGCGTACCACACTGTGTAGAAAAAAAAGAAAATTTAATTGGAAATTAACGGATTATCAAATACTGAAATTATCGTGATTGAAGTTAAAGGATGCTTTGAGGCTATTTGACACACGATGTGATGAATCTTAGTACAGATATCAAACTTACGTCCTTGTGGCAAGGTACATTTTGTTTTGTAATATATATCATAGAAACTCGTCTCCCTTTGGTCATAGCGATGCTATATTATAAGCTATAACATTCGTCGATAGAACTGTAAAACATAAAAGTAATTGTTCAAGTAGTTCTACGTTTCCAATCAACCAAACAAACGAACTCTGCAGCTTTATAATAGCCAGCGTGTCTTTTGTGTCCGTCAAACTACAGTAAGGGCAAGACCTAAAGAAATAAACCCGACGACTTACATAAGTGTTTCTTTGTTTCCTTTTCTTACCGCGACCCCAGGAAACACTAACTGTACATTTACTTTATGTAAAGGGATACGAAGACGATAAGAAGAAGGGATTTTTATTTATTTATTCATTTATTTGGCACAACTACAGATAAAGAATTTACTAATACAAATAATATAGTTAGCACATAATAATTGTAAATTCGATACCCGATTAGGGTTGAGCACAGCACTTGTTGGATAATATTATACAAAATTAAAGGGGACTAGAAGCAGAATAAAATTACATGCAAGTCAGTAAAAAAATCAAATGCAAAATATAAGAATAAAAAGAAAGAAAATTTGGTGAATAAATTAGATGTCAAATTATAAAACTACTAATAGATAAAATTTAACAAACAAACTAAAACCTAATTAAATTTATAACTACTTATATATTAGATTAAATTACACTATTAAAAACATTAGAAATTAAAGTACAAACTATACACAGTAATTACAGGTAAAATTAAATTAATAAATTGGATTAATAAATTAAATTAAATTGGGCTCAATTAAAACTGTTTACATTTTTTAAGGTATATACTATGCGGGTCATGATAAATATCTAAGTCTTTGGCATGGTCATTGTAATTTTTGCACATTCTAACAATAGGGTCGTGGGATGACACATTATTATTGCAAGTAGGTACATGAAACAACCTTTGGATACGTTTACTACCACCTATTTTGAGTGAAACATGGCTCAACAGTTCCTGCGCGTCCCAGTTTGAGTTAACTATATGGTAAAGAGTGGAATACTCATAAGTTCTGCGCCTTAACTCAAGTTTTTCCAGTCTAAAGTGCTCAAGTCTTGACTCATATGTGGGCAATTTACGTCTCATACCAATTTTTGTACTTAAGAAGCGGACAAAACGTCTTTGTACACCTTCTATTCTGTCGATGTGAATATTATAATATGGAGACCAAACTACACAGCCGTATTCAAGTATGCTTCTAACCAAGGTGGTGTATAGAAGTTTTAAACTTTCTATATTTCTAAAAGGTTTTGAAATTCGCCAGATAAATCCGATCATTCTATTGGCTTTGTTTACTAAGTGATCGTAGTGCTGTGTAAACGTAAGCTTAGCGTCGACCCAAACACCAAGGTCTTTAATTGTGTTCTGACGCACTAGTGTGGTGTCGTTGATGTTGTACGGATAACTAATGGGAGACTTACTTTTGGTGAAAGACATTACTTGGCACTTAGCAATGCTAAGTGACATCTCATTATCAAGACACCATTGATACAATAAGTCTAAATCACTTTGCAATTTAATGCAATCCTCACTATTTTTGATCTGGCGATATATTTTTAAATCGTCAGCATAAGCCAGGCAATTACTTTCTATGGAGTCTAATAAATCATTTATAAAAACAATGAAGAGCAAGGGACCTAGATTCGAGCCTTGAGGAATTCCAGATGTTGCTATAAAAGGTTGAGATTCGAATCCATACACTCTAACAATTTGTGTACGCTGAGAGAGATAAGATGTTAACCAACGCAGCAAGGAGCCATGAATGCCAAGGTGTTGTGCTTTTTTACATAAAATATAATGATTTATTTTGTCAAAGGCCTTCTCAAAATCAGTATATACTGAGTCTATCTGTATTCGCTGGTTAAAAGAGCTTGCTATATGATGCATGTATGTTAGCAAGTTGGAAGATGTGGACCTACCGGTAACGAAACCGTGCTGCCTTGGACTTATTATGGGTTTAAGATAAAAATAAAGTTGCTTGCAAATTAAACCTTCCAGAATTTTAGCCAAACAAGAGATTATACTAATAGGTCTGTAATTTTTTATATCTGACCTGTCACCGGACTTATGTATAGGAACTATATGAGTCAACTTCCAAACCTGGGGAAAGTAGCCACTTGCTAGGCATTTGTTGTAAATTATTGTAAGAGGTTCTAATAATGAATTACTGCAATTCTTGATAAAGATAGGTGGTATGCCATCAGGACCCGCGCCTTTCCTTACATCAATAGATTTAAGTGCGTTATATATTTGGTTCGGTGACAAGACAATATATGATAAATTCATGCAAGAATCACTGAAACAGGGCGTATTAGGTTGGGAGTTAGAGTCATTATACACAGTAGAAAAATGCTTGGCAAACAAATTAGCTATATCAACACCCATACCGGCTGAGTCAGAGTTATAGTACATGTTATTAGGTATGTCATTATTGAACTTTTTAGTTTTAACGTACTGCCAAAAAGATTTAATATTATGTTTAAGGTTCATCTCAGTTTTGTGAATATAATACTTAAAACAGGCGTTAAACGACGATTTTGCTCTTGACCTAAGCATAGTGAATGCGTCATAATCTCTAGGGTTGCCGTATTTCCTAAAACGTGAATGATATCTATTCTTATCTTTTATTATCTTAATTAACGACAAAGAAAACCATGAAGGATATTTCCTTTTAGGTCTTAATAGGGGTGTGTTTTTCTCTATAATATCCCAAACGCAATTGTAAAATGCAGCCAAGAATTCATCACACGTAGAGTTACTGTATTGATCCCAAGCTATTTGTAACAAATCACTATTACACTTTGAGTAATTACACTTGAAAAAGTTGTATTTAGTAGTCTGTTTTTCTTTTAAAGTCGATACCCTGCTGCAACTAACATCAATGTCTAATGAAGGATGATATTCATCACATGGAGTCAAGGTTGATGGTTCTGACACAGTTAGTGCAAGGTTTGAGGAGTGCATCACTAAATCCAACAATTTATTTTTGGAGTTCAATACATGATTTGATTGAGTCAAGTTCGTCCTAGCTATAAAATCAAAGAGGGCAATAGCCTTTTGGTTTCGCGCAACCAACGTAGGGGATGAAGGAGACCAGTTAATATCAGGTTGATTAAAGTCACCCAATATGACAATTTGATGTTGAGGATATGTGCCAATTATGTTTTCACAATTATCTAAAAACTTTTGATGGTCGTCATAAGTAATATAGGACGGCATATAAACAGTGCATATAATTAAATCGATATTGCCCTTTAGCCGAATACTAATCCAAATATCCTCAATAGATGTTGATGTTTCGGATGACGCTCTATATATACATAATCTAATAACATAAAACTAAGTAGGTAATGTATTATTTTTTATCAATAAAGTGAGGCAAAGGAGCGAATTGATCACTTGCTCACTTCGGTTTAGCGTAGGAACTTCCCGTCGCAGTCGGCCCTACATAGACTCTAGATATTATTGAATATACCTGTTACTATTTAAGTATATGATATAAAGTTATAACATATAATAAATATAGAGTCCGTGGGAACGAGTTATTGTACGATATAAGTAATGTTCCGCGCCATATTAGGTGTAAATAAGTCGGCTGTTGTGTGGAATGATAAGCGAGGAGCTACAGGATGAATGGGCACTTTATATATATTTATTGGTTACGTATGTTTTATATTATTTTCATTTTCAAGTTATATATTGAACGTAAACGTTTAATAAAGACAGCAGTGGCGATGGGTGGATTTTTATAAAAGGGAAGCCGAGGATTTAGGTGATTTAGAAATAAATTACAATTATGGTCTCTTTTAGCACATAAAAGAGCTGTGGTATTAATATGATATTTTCTTTGTTTTTGACAATTGAATTGATAGCCTCCAGTGAGATATACGAATGGACTGGTTTTAAGTTTATTTCGTTTTTAATTTACTTGCTCCCAACAATGTTCAAAGTAATTTTATTAATTTACAGTAACCATCCTGTATATACATATTATGTCGTGGATAGATTGCTTGCCCGTGTAAGCATTCGTAGTTCACCATATACGTCACATCAAAATCCACAAGTGTACACTGTACGTTGTCGTAAGCCATCGTTCTGAGATAATAATTAAGTACATTTATTTACTTTTATCTAATATCTTTATCACTAAGATATTAAATATGTTTACGGTTTTTTGTTATTAGATTTCCGTTAGACGTAAATCTTTATGTCATCATATTAACCTGACTGTAACCCTGTAATGCCGCATTGAAGGGATAGGGGTTCTTTGATAAAGGTAACTTCGCTTTTAACTTCGATGGCCAAACGATGTGGTACAAGGTTTACTAATATTACGATAGTCAAACGGATAAGTAGACAATTTATAATATAGAAATTATTTAAATCTTTTGTTTTCGTACAAATCATTTGGGAGAGTATGAAATAGACTGGTGCCACTATGTATCCTTACTCCTTCACTACACAATCCATACTAATATTATAAATGCGAAAGTAACTCTGTCTGTCTGTCTGTCTGTTACTCTTTCACGCCTAAACGGCTGAACGGATTTCGATGAAATTTGGTACAGACTATCTTTAGACCCTGAGAAAGAACATAGGCTACTTTTTATAAGCAATCATATTATATTTTGATTTCATAGAATTTTGGCGGGAAAGCTGTGTCACGTGACCTGTGACGTCATAGAATTTTGGTCACGTGACCTGTGACGTCATAGAATTTTGACAGATGAGTCGTGACGTCACAGGTCACGTGACGTCATAGATTTTTGACAGATGAGTCGTGACGTCACAGAATTTTGGCGGGAAAATATTTTTTGACAGTTGAGTCATGACGTCATTGAATGGTCACGTGACCAGTGACGTCATAGAATTTTGACAGATAAGTCGTGACGTCACAGAATTTTGGCGGGAAAATATTTTTTGACAGTTGAGTCGTGACGTCATTGAATTTTGGCGGGAAAAATAGTATTTAAACAGCTGAATCCTGACGTTATCACAATTTGGCGGGAAAATAAATAGGTTTGTACAGGACCCTCGGTGCGCGAGTCAGACTCGCACTTGACCGGTTTTTTAAGCTGTGGGTCTGATATATCTAGAGAGCTTAAATTCGTAATTGTCAACTTATTTCATCATAACAGCCCATTAATGTCCCACTACAGGGACGGGCCTCCTTCCTTGACGGAGGGATACTTGACCTACTAATACCACGCTTGCAGACGGATTGGTATAGGGTTTAATTTCAAGTTTTCCTTCTTTTTATTTAGTGAAGATAATATTCACCTTATTTGTTAGTCACTAAAGTGACACACCTTTGCTTATCCTATCCTACTAATATTATAAATGCAACATTTGTGAGGATGGATGGATGTTTGTTACCCTTTCATGCAAAAACTACTAAATGGATTTTGATGAAATTTGGAATATAGGTAACTTATGGTGTAAAATAACAATTAAGCGGGTAATACCGCGGGCATCAGCTAGTATCTTTAATATATAAGAACAATAAAGTATCTAAGTAATAAAAATAATTATATAAACAGTACGAGTATTACGTTAATTTCATTTATTTTTATAAAACGATGTATGTCAAAAGAAACTATAGCTATATAATCTTCTTTATCGAGAGGGATTAAGTTCAATTTCTAATATAGGCAAACCACAAAAATCTTTAATTAATCTGTAATAACAAACTTTATAGTAATACCAAATTACTAAGTGTATACGAGTGTCAGTAAATTGACAAATGTCCGTTAGATTATAATAATTAAGAGGAAGTCACACTTTCTGTTTTTATCTTAATACATTTTTAATGGTTTACCTTTACGTAAACAATTTGTAAAACTATAATCTTAAGAGTTTTTTCTCACGGCGCGCAGCTCGACTAAAATCATTAACATTTTGTAAAGCCTACAATGAATGATTTTGAGGTTGTTGACTTAAGAGTTTTTGAGGTTAAGCGGAAAATATGTATAAATATTTAGCTATATAAATCTATTTTTTGGAATGAGTAATCATCTAGGTATTACGTCATCACCATTTCGTGGTTGTTAGGTGTTAAAAGCCGACTTAGATGATATTGGGATATTATGTCCCTGTTAAGATAAGTACCAATGCCTCTCCAACTAGTGAAGGTCAGCTACCAGCTTGGCAAAGTCCTCTCTATTCTCAGCTCTGCGGAATAGCTCAGCTGCGCCAGCTACATGTCCACTCTCTAATGTTTCTCAGCCAAGATTTGTTCCTTCGTCCAACTTTTCTTTATCCCGCGACTTTACCCATCATTAGTAGTAGTGTACAGTGGAGAGCCCCAAGCAGCAGCAGCTTGGATGAACGTTGAATGAGGGAAATAAGATCGAACATTAGGAGGAGGCCTATGTCCAGCACGAAGGATTTTTGCCTAATATGATGAAGTAGACCTTGTACAATCCAATCTGTACACCCAGAACAAATCAAAAATGTACCTATGTACACCAAGACCTCTGCGAAACAACCAAAGACTAAGTAGAACCGCAAATCAAGCAGAACTGCTAAATGCTGACTACGAAGGGAGTGACGTGTTTTTATATGGGTTAAAAGTAATTACTTTTGATTTTGGTCAACCAGTAGGTATTTATCATCATCAATTAGTCAATGAAACAAATATGACATTGAAAGAACGACCTCGGTGGCGCGACGGTAGCGCAAGCGGCTGCCGTGCAAGAGGTTGTGGGTTCGATCCCCACACAGGACACTAATTTGTGAGATCCACAAATTATTGTCCTGGTCTGGGTGTTCTTTGTGTCCGTTAATTGATGTTCGTAAAAGGTCCCCGCGACACAGGGCATGATCCCTAGTGCGGAAGTTGTTTTTTCTTAAAAAAAAAAGAAAGAAAAAATAAAATAAATAAATTGCAGAAGTCCATAGCTGTCTAAGATTACATAAAGAAAATGTGCATGCTTTAATATTCTTAACATTATTATGTGAGAGTAAGATCAGATATGACCATAATCATTATCACATTAGTCAATAATACAATGAGTAGATTGCGTGTTCAGGTAATAGATGGCGTAACAGTAGCAACTCTATCGTTGATAGTTACTGAATTATATGTAATTATGGATATCTCTGATGACAAAAGGATGTTGTTACATGATCGACAAACAAGCAATAAACTTTTGTTTGTTTAACTTATTGTTATGATGTTATTACCTACTTATGTTCAGGCAGTTCATGATTTTCCACGCTAGAGAGATCAGCAAAACCAATGATGTTTTCCTGATCTACAAGTCAATGTTCTGGGTAAATACTTTGTAGTTATGTTAATAGCATTTAATTTTTCTCCTGATAATCGGGCTAAAGTAATAATAATTAAATAATCAAAATTCATCAATCATTCAAAGTAAATGAAAGTAGAAACTACAGCAGACATTTATTAGGTAAGGTACAGTAGCAAGACTTGCTTGCAACAGAAATTAATGAATGAATCTCGTAGACGTGCCACAGAATATACTATTCTGTGAAGGCAACTCCAACGGGAACTTTATGGTTTGTATATAATTGAATAACTATTTTATGAGTTAGATAATAAAATGTACTTCGGTGACGAGTATCCGTTTCAGGCCGGTTATTATACAAATAGTTTCTCTTTTACGATGATCAACACGATGACACAAAACGGACTAATTAAAAAAAATCGTTTAAAAAGATAGACACCTAAAAATATTTGAAGATATATGAGGGAATTGCTAGGACGGGTGATAGGTATATACTTACTCTAAAGAGGACATAATTATGTGGAAGGTAACTTTTACTACAAACACCATGTTAGCTGGATGAGTGTGTGAAACATGATCGCCATAATCATCCATGCACTATATTCAATGTTAAAATTGTGGAACACTTATTAAAAAGTCGTTAATGATAGTCAAATTTACCTTAGTCGGTCGTTCGTATGAGCAAAACATGAAATGCACGTAGGTCTAACATTCTTACTTTCAAAACAACTAAAAGTAAAACGTACAAAATCATAATATAATATTATGCACATTCTCATAACACCAAACAAAACGGCAACCAAATTAAAATTCCCAGTCGTTTTAAACGAAAGTAAATATGTACAATACCTAATAAAGAAATTATCTTGGTACAGTGTTCTTATGTACAATTAAGCTTATGCGTATCTTGATGAAATCGTACAAACACGATGACTTAATGAAAGATGCAACAATGGAAGCCTGTAGTAGAACACTGAATGTCATATATCAACTGTATAACAAGGTGATCCGTAATGTTAATGTTCTGAATCAGTTATGATTTCACTCGTGGGAAGGTATACAATATTAGTGTACGAATTCTGTAAGTTCAACAACGTGAATATGAGTGAAAGTGCTTGTGAAGAAATTTGCGAATAAAATTGAAAAGACTTATGAATTTAATGGAAAGTATTGACACAGAATGCGACTCATAAATGTCTAAACACGTTTAATTGTTTTGATTGTGATTTATGTGGCGACGCTTAGAGTTTAAGTTCTTGATGACAAATGAATGGAGTTAATTCAGCATAATAGAGCCAATTTATAATAACAGGTTTTCAATTAAGAACGAATAATTATCATTAATACGTAAAGGCGAAAGATTGACGCTTAGGAACAGGCCACCTAGTTGAAAATCATTAACAAAATCACAATTATATCATCGTAATGATGACAAGGCAATGGCTAAAAAACTCAGGCTATCATTACGATTACCATAAGCTTTTTAAATGGTTTTAGAATTAAGTTTACTAGGAGTAGGTATTATGAATCACTGATAGAAGTTTTCATTCCATTTCTAATCTCTTTCAATTTAGATACCATGTTCAACATTTGCATAGGTAAACGCTGTAACCACTGTAACTGTTTGTTAATTGCCAGGTTGATTTAAAAAGAGCATCGCACAACTCTATCCTTACTTTACAAGCCCTAATCATAACTGTGCATGTATTGTTTACACAAGTAATCGTGTGACTTTCATCTCTGCCTCATTCAACGAGTAATGCACTCATATTCCCGGAACTATACAACCTCATGCAATGAACGTCACCCACAAAGGTGTGAACCAATTACTTGTCAAAGCAACGAGCCTTTTTTACTTCATGCGTTTTAACGGTTCTTTATTTATTTCATAACTATTTAATTAATGTGATTATCCTTTTTTATTTCGTCGTGCAGTTCCAAGAAAGTAATTATGATTTAAGTATGTGGAGTTCGGTAGGTATAATTATAGAAAATTGTATGTTATTGAGTTTGCATGTTTCTTAATCGTAACGATGACTTTGAACGATATATCATAATGGAGCTGATGTTGCTGTGAAATTTTACTCGGGGAAATGTATATGCAATACAGTAGGTAATTTAGTTAATTAAGTCTTGAATAAGTACGACAAGATGGGGACTGCGATAGATATGGGTTTAGATAATAAACTGAAAATTCTAAACCAAGTTTGATTAAACTAAAAAGAAAACAAAAAAAAAACAATTGGTCTAGACATGCTATTGCTTCTAAAGTAAACATTAAAAAGAAAAAAAAAATTAATAGAGATTCCTCTCATCTTGCAGTACGTAATAACACATAATATAAAGTAGTTAGTAGTTACAACACTATTACTGTCAGAGAGTAACACGACCACAAACAATACTCTATCAGTGTTCAATCACAGGTGAAATATTATTGAGTCTGTGTTCCCACGGCGAGGCTGCGGTCCCTGCGGTTAACTCTTTATAATATCCTGCTCACCTACATAAGGCTTCATAGTTGCGCTGATAATTAAGGGACGGGTTTTGATTTTTAAACAGATCCTAAAACGAGGAGGATAGCAAACAAGAGTCAATAATTTAGTATGTATTATTGTAAAAATGGAAACGGATAGATGAGGGAGGCACAAGGTGGCAATATTTGGAAGAGGCCTTTGTCCATCAGTGGACGTCCCTTGGCTGCAATGATCACGATTATGTTAAAAATCATGCATATGATTTAATTATTGTTAAGTATACCTAACACCTATCCGATTTTGTAAGAAGCAATTAAGTTTTACTTTAGTGGGTTTTTAAGACACTCAAAAGGGATAGTAGAGTGCTGACGACAGGTTACATACAAGTCAAATCTGTCTAGTCAACGCTAAATAACCGTCATACAATCTCCATCAACTAAAGTAAATCGTATTATTTAACTGCCACCAGTAGTATATAATTACGTATACATACTAAATGTAGATAAATCAGCGTGTCCAGAATTTACATAACAACAACTCACTGAACTGCGTTCTCACGGAATTGGTCCACTGAGCTCACGGGGCATCGCCTATAGAAAGTGTTAACTTAACTACGTCTTGTGAAACAATGGCAGTTTATCTGTCACTAGTGGGGGGATATCTGGACATTCATCTCTACAGATTAATCGCCATGACTGATGCAAACAGTTTTATATATCAAGATCTTTATCTGGTGTATAAAATTCATTTACAAAAACCTAAACGTGAACTGATAAAAACCTCAACAACTTTAAATATAAAGCCATTTATGACAGTTCATGTGTCGCCTTATTTTTTTTGCTGATGTAAATATAGTTAAGTAGTTATTTCAGAAAAGAATACAAATCTAATAGACAAGCAAAAATCTGTCACGATTTTTTTTTGCCGGGTACACCAACGCACGACAAAACTGTTAAATAGAGATCTTGAGCTTGATTTTTGTCACACCGAAGAAAGCCTTGTTTAGTTTGGGGCTAGAAGCACAGCGTTGCGTGAATCGTATGCTTATTGAGTTGTAATAATATTTAAGGGTGTTATCCGTAACATACATTATTACTGCCATTCTACATAAAAAAAGTAGCCAGTTAAACCGTAATTCAATAATTATAGAGTTGTTTACAATTTACTACGAGTATGTTAAGTAAACCTGAACGAAAAGTGTTTAAAAGTTTTATTGCATACTAAATATCAAAAAGCGATATAATTAAACAAATAACAGGAGTTTCAGTCCCGTTGGAGATCTTCTCTTGATATTGAATGTAATTAAAAACGTCAGTAATAAACTTATTATATTCTTACTTGAAACTGTAACTCGGCAATATTAATGATACATACCGGAATAAGTAAGTAGTATTAATGTTATATTTCCAAGAAAATTATGGACGAGGGAACCACCGGACTGCGTAAAAGGGTAATATTGGGAGAAGGCCTATGTCCAGCAATGATGTTAGTATGATAATGATATTTGAAATTGCGCTGGAAGATACTTTTAGACTTCCACCGCTTCGTGTGCACAGACAGTTCTGTCTGTTCGGAAGGGGTGAGAGGGGTCAGAGCTCTCTCTCTATTTGCAGATCTGGGCATCAAAGGAACGACCTCTAGCCACCGTAAAGGAGCATGCGGGCGGCAAACTAAGGTAAAAACGTAATAGTTTGACGACCTCGGTGGCACGACGGTAGCGCAAGCGGCTGCCGTGCAAGAGGTTGTGGGTTCGATCCCCACGCAGGACAATAATTTGTGAGATCCACAAGTTATTGTCCTGGTCTGGGTGTTCTTTGTGTCCATTAATTGATTTTCGTGAAAGGTCCCCGCGAGACAGGGCATGATCCCTAGTGCGGGAGTTGTTAAAAAAAAAAAAATTCAACAAATATCGTTCTGGCACTTTCCACTAATCACGGGGCTGGTAGTAATGAACATTTACTATCAGTTACATAACAAAAGAATGAGATAGTAGGCTCCGTGCATATTGTTTACTTATCTGCAGATAGATCTAGCGATGTTTGTGTAAGAGAGGATGTGTTGTTACGTCGAGGTGCGGCTCTGAACTAATTTGAATATGTTGCGTGTTATCTATCTGTGTATTGTTTTTATGTTACGCAATGTTTTATTTGTTAAATTACGGTAAATTGATCTTTTTAAATATCTAAACATTATCTAACTCGTTGTATCATTTTAATATATATGTTATGTGAATAGTAATTTTAGGGTAAAGCCATTTAAAAAAACTTTTGCTTATAGGACAAACTGAAATACCTATAAAATTCACACACACACTAATTTATACCTATTCCCCACCCCTGTACTACTTTTCACTTAGATAAACCGGGATAAACAGCGTGACCTCGCAAAGGATTCAGCATGATACTCAGTGAGTCCCGGGAAAAAGCTAAAGAGGCATGGGACCTGCCACTAATTAATAATTAAGTAACCAGGAAACTTCCCCGCTGTCAATGCTAGATATTAATATTAATTTAAACTCAATGAACCAATAAGCTTAAATTGAAAGTCCTTTACCATTACCCAATTAAATTTCTAATACCAAAACAAGTAGCGAAACTATATAAAAGCATTTATAATTTAATAACTATATCCGCAATTACAACGTTTAATCGTTTAGTAGCTGTACTTGTCAATCGCGTGTGACATTATTTCTCACGTCCCTGTTGTCTATGGTGGCAGTGAGTGATCACCGCAACCAATCTGTCGCACACACGTCAATGTACGAAACAAATTGATGAACTTATTATAGTCCATGTTCCCATAGTTTAACAAACTCGTGGAAACTCTGTTAGCACAATAATAACGAACAATTACAATGTATCGTTGATTGTTTAATTTCATAATTGAAACTTTGGGAAAGTGTTTTAGGGTCAATCTCCAAATCGGGCGTATTCGTGTGATCGCTCTGGTGCTTTTCAGATCTTGATATTTTTTGGTAATTATGTATCTCATTGAAAAGAATGATATTAAAATACTACATTTTTACTATTGGCCTTCATTTTTGACAAACAGTTATGGAAATATTTAAGTTCAAACATTTTCGCGTCCAGAGCAATCATGATAGGCGCTAGAGCGATCATAAATGGTGAAACAAAAATAATAAAATTGGTAATATATTATTTATTTAGTCATTTTTAGTCTTGCATGTTACAAGATTTTATGATTTTATGTTTAGGGGATATATCTACAGCTTTTTGAGAGCTCATCAGTTGGAAACTTGTTCATTTTAGGGCAGCGTACCGATTTTGAAACAACGGAACCCTTATAGGATCACTTCGTTGTCCGTCTGTCTGTCTGTCTGTCAAGACCATTTATCTCAGGAACGCGTGGAGGTATCAATTTTCAACAAATATTATTTATTAATGATGAGACGTGACGTCATAAAATTTTTGACAGATAAGTAAGTCGTGACGTCACATAATTGTGGCAGGAAAATTTTTTTTGACAGCTGAGTCGTGACGTCATTGAATTTTTGACAGATGTGTCGTGACATTACAGAATCTTTGACAGATGAGTCGTGACGTCATTGAATTTTTGACAGAATTTGTCAAAAACTCTCACATTTACATCTGATGTGTCATGTAATCACAGAATTTTTGACAGATGAGTCGTGACGTCATAGAATTTTGGCGGGAAAAATAATATTTAGACAGCTGAGTCCTGACGTCATCACAATTTGGCGAGAAAGTAAATAGGTTTGTACGGAACCCTCGGTGCGCGAGTGAGACTCGCACTTGACCGGTTTTATAAGGGTTCCGTACCGATTTTGGAAAAACGGAACCCTTTGTTGTCCGTTTCTCTATCAAGACTATTTATCTGAGGAACGCGTAGAGGTATCAAGCTGAAATTTTAACCAAATACTAAGGTCTGTTGCCTTTTAGTGCTGTAAAAAAATCAAACTTCTAATCTAACGAAATCAAGACATATAGCCGTTTATGTCAAATTTTCGATGAGCAAAGGGCAAAAAGCTACAGGGTACTTCCAGTCTACATACAAACTTGAAATTTGGCATGAAGCAAGGTCTTATAGTGCATGTAAAGGAAAACTTCCGAAAACTTAAAATTTTGGCTTCCATCATATTATACTTTGATAATTTCGTCACAGTCATAATAATTTTGACAGCTGAGTCACGTGACTAGTGACGCCATAGAATTTTGGTCACGTGACACGTGACGTCATAGAATTTTGACAGATGAGTCGTGACGTCATAGAATATTGGCGGGAAAATATTTTGCAGAGGAGTCGTGACGTTATAGAATTTTTGACAGATGAGTCGTGACGTCACAGAATTTTTGACAGCTGAGTCGTGACATTTGTCGTTGTAACAATCTGGTATTATTACTTAAAGTAGTTTTATAACGTACAATTATTGCAAAATATCATCGCTCTGGTCTTTTGGACAGAGCAATCATAGCCATAGCGATCAAAAAAAGTCATAAAAGCATTAATATAGCCCAAAATAAAAACAGTAGAAAGTTGTGTTTACGCCTCATAAAGAACATCATTACTATCACTTAATTCACTTAATAAGCACATTTACAACCTTACTATTTAATTTATAAAACATGCCATATCAATCATCAAATTCGAGAACCAAACCCAGATAAATCATAAACTTAGCCTCGTAATATTGTAGTGGGGGACCGTGGCACAAATGTATCTTCCTCGGCGGTTACACCACTACAGCCACTACCCCGGGGGAGGGGAATAGAGTTTCTATTTCGTAAAATGAGGGATGAGCGCGATGTTTTACTCCAGCGCAGAGCGATGAGATAAAATGCCAGGTCATGACGATAAATTTAAATTGTGCCAAAAATATTGTTAATATAATTTAAAAAAAAATATTACAATGAAGATTAACTATTTGTTATGTAATATAAAATAACATCGGACATATGAACCTTCTCAATAAAAAGTTACACAATGTTTTCTCATTCAATCGGGAGTTAGGTCAACCCAGAGCAATCAGGATTTTAGGGTTTATGATTTTTTTTTAAATATTTCTAATAAACTAATTCATAATTTCAACCCTGCACCACATAGATTAGACACCAAAGTATACATAAAAAAATGTAATGAAAACGTTTATCGATTTCAAAATGGGTTTCTCCACTCCGACACGATAAAAAATGCCTCTGGAGATCTACCCTTTAATTTGAATCTATTGAGTTGAAAAACTTTCTTTGGTTTAGTAAATTAAACACCTTTGTTTTTTCCGTAGCTCTATTAAAATCTTTGTAGAAAGTTCTGATTAAAAAGACCCTACAGTCTTTTAATCACTCTAAATTATCTCAAAATTACTACACAGCAATTAGTATTTTTCATTATATGCAGATACTACTCGCAAAATTTTACTCGGCCGGGCTGAAGTTATCATTTAAAGACGATTGTAAGACACTACGAAAAATCTCGCTCCCCACGTAGGTACTATTAAGTCTCAAAAATGACAACTGCGAGCCATTTGCAATAACTTCAAGTCGGCCAACTTAGAATGTAGGGTGTATTGTACTTGTTCAACTCTTACCTGTACAAAGTCCCGCGATGATTCTTGGTGGCGGCGGCGTCTGCTTGCTCTATGAGTTGCGCGAGTGCCCGCGCCTGTTCACTGAGCGTCAACAGGTCCAGCTCCTCGCGGCCCAGCTTGTACTGCAGCTCCGCCTGCTGGATGCGCGTGTCGATGTTCCTGGGAGAAGGTACGCTTTTACATTGTTTTCTTTATTTGCTTTCTTGGGAATGAAATAAGTTATATGTTATAGTTACACTCTTCACATGAACCTTTTATCCCTTCAGCTCAGACTGACCTAACTTACTTCGAGAACTCACTAGGAGAAAATCGTGACTATACTTCATCTGTAAGCTACTTTTACTATATTTATACTGAGTAAATGTCTATTATAACAATCATTTCTTACATTCACGGTGCGGATACACTGCGTCTGAAGTCTGAAAAAGGTTATTATGTATTTACAAAAAAAGTATATTTATCAGTTGTCTAATCAAGCTCTTAGTTTGTAGATGGCGATGTGTAAAATAAATATAAATGACTTACTCAGTGACATGAGTCTTCTCCAGGCGTCTCCTAAGCTCCTGTATGTTGGTCTTCCTCGTGTCTAAGTCATTTCTGACAGCATTGGCCCGCTCCTCCAACGCTCTGCGTTCATCCGCCGACAGTGTGGGCGTGGAGTCGTCTTGTGAACTAGCCCGGGAGGCTGTGGGCGACGCGGCTTGTGCCAGTCGCGCCGCGCTCAGTGATGCTGACAACTGCTTCTTGAGACTGGGGAGAAAGGAACTGTTAGCAGGAAGTTGTCAACTCCGCGTGTGATAACGGAATAAGAAATATGGTGTGAGCATACTATCTTGACACAGGGGGTTTCGTAAAGACGACTCTACAGACAAAAAAAAAATTGACTTCTTCTAGAAAATCAGTTACTAAGCCCTCTGGCCAGCTTGGTAGTAGTTCTAAGTTTAACTTTATAATTGGAGGTTACCCGTCTCTGCAGCACGACATTTACCTAAGTTCTTGTTTATGGGTGTTTCTTCGAAATTCGATTCTTTGTCTGATTCATATGGGCAATTTTTTTTTCACATTTTGGCTTATAAAACATGTTTTTGTCAAAGATGATAACCTAATATACAATGTCTGAAAAAGGCACACTTTTTTATGACATGGTTTTCGAGATAATTAACTTAAAATTTTTTGAGGTCATATTAATCAGAATTAGGAACAAAAATGAAATTCTAGTTATAAAAATCAGTCATTTATTTATTAAAATCACAGTTGATAATCACAATGATTATCACCACACCTAAATCTAGTTATTAGAAGCATTGACAACTTGACAATATCAATCATTATCCGTGCCGCCGTATTAACAATATGTGTGAAATTCTGATTAATATAGTATTTTTACCGTATGAATCAGGTACATATAAATCAAAATTTTGCCTTTTAACATCGGTTAATCACTACACGTATACAATTAAGGATTGCTATTTATACATAGGCTTTTATTCCTAAATTGAATTATATTTCCAACAGATTCGAGTTTGAAAACCATTTAAGTTAATTATAACAGCCAACATAGTAATCAGAAACACAGGTGAACCAAAGTAATATGAATCAGATATTTACATTTATAACTCCGCAACAACACGAACCAGCCGCATGTAACATTGTGACCACGTCAGCAGAGTCCCTGGCTACCACCAGCACTAGAAGGGATCTCCTGATGTTTCGTACTTAGCTAGGTACGTTCGAGTAAAGCGCGCGAATATGAATCAGACTTTTGTGCCGGACACTCACAATTTATTTTTTTATTAAAAAACTATCGCAAATATTAGTACCATTTTTTTTTGTGTAAAGAAACAACTAATATTCTATCGTAATATTTATAACGCACATCGATTCGTTAATAAGAAAAAATGTTACTGTTACTAACGTTCAAGAAACTGGGGTACGGACACACCATATTAATCAGAATACCGCTTTTTAATATTTTTTTTTTATATATATAAAAAACTATTATTAAAAAACAATAACGTGTGCAAGATAGGTAACTAGGGTGACATAATCTTTAATGATTAAACCCTCTATAAAAAATAAAGATTAAAAAAAAAAAAGATAGGTAACTGTCTATACTATGATTAAAAAATAATTGCAGTTAGGTTGGTCTGTTAGTTACAAAGAAAAACCTCCAGACATCGAAAATGTTGGGCTCGAAGAATCACCCTTATCATACCTCGGTGCGTTAAAAATAAACTTGTTATACTTGCGTTGATAGATTAGACAGACTTTACTTAGATAGATTTTGGGGGCATCAAGTGCCACTTTCACAGACTATTTGACCTAATACTTAGATCAAATACGGGGTGTATTATTATATTGGTGTTCTTGATATAAATAACGTGCAGATATATTTTCTTGTTTTAGGATATCAGCTCTCTCACTGAATCAAAGGCTTCTTATTACTATGACTCTGTGTAAGTATAAATAGTGATGAGGTACCTCTGTATGAGCGAGTCCTTGTCAGTGAGCGCGGTGCGCAGCGCGTCGAGTTCTCGTGTGACGTCACGGGCCCCTGCACTGCGTCGTCTCGACCCCGCCAGGGATACTTCTATACTCGCCATCTAATAACAATTAAATTACATTATATGATCTGAAAAACCCCAGGGTGGGGAGTCCCCTCACACGGTGGACCGACCGCCTGGTTAGGACGGCGCGACACCGATGAGGGAGGCACAGGATCCTACAAGGTGGCAGTATTTAGAGAAGACCTATGTCCAGCAATAAACGTCAATTGGCTGATATTTATGATGATATTATCCCTTGTCGTAGTAAAGTTGTTTAAAAGACAAGATTTAGCCCAGGACCTCGTGCACGCCAGCCGCATACAGTACCTACTACTGTGTTAATAAAGCTGTTAAGTTGATGTTATTAAAACATTAATAGCAGGAGCTTTAACATAGATCATAGTGTTATTATAGATCAGTACAGATTTACTTGTTTTTTTTTTCAAACCAGAGCGTGGTATTCTACAAAAACTCCTTATATTTTAACAGGAAGCTTGAACCTGTAATTAATTTACATAACACAATGAATAGATAAATTAAAACTTTAAACTTTCCTTCATTCAATGATAAATTTAAACTCGGCGCGAGTAGATGTATTTTACTATTTGTACTTCCTGCGCACGCGCATGGTTCGTTCCACACGGTAGAGTTGAATTAAGGAGACGAGTCAAAGCCTGCTCAGTGAATTGAAATATAAAATCTTTACTAAATAGTAAAGATTTAAAGATATCAGACTTATAGACATAGAGGCTCTTTTGCGGTTAATAAACTCATGGTCGCGGTTGTGGTTTTTAATCCAACGCAGGGCAATTATTTTTGCAAATGTTAAATTATTATCCTGAGCGCATATATTGGCTAAGAATTCTAGAACTTTACTCTTAAACAATTGATTTCGTAGACCAGTTTTGTCTCTATCACTGTTAGCAGACGCTTTCGGACTATTTTAACATAAATCTGTTATTTAAAATAATTTATCGTATAATTTGTGCAGAACCTACGAACATTTCGGACGTCATTTGTCTGTTATAAACAATAAGAGAACCCCCCTATTAATCATAATTTGCTTTACATACAATAATAGCTAATATACTAGGAACACTATAGTATACTTAGCTGTTAGATAACGTATATATATATTTATAGTGCAGCCAGTCTGTATTTATAGTCCGGCCTGTCTGTTAGTTCCCATACATTGTGTAGAGTACCGGTGCGCCCTTTCTTCTCACAAATTATCCTCTTCATACCATTCGATAAAAACTTAGATTGTATACTACGATTGAATAAATGTTATTTATATCTTCTTGAGAATTGGGTTAATTAACTATTTATTATTTATATTTATAACAATGTTATCATATGTTGTTGTTGATGACAGCGATGATAGATAACAATAAAACTTAACGGTGTTTTGCTAGTAATGATTATACAATCTTTCATTACTGTAAGCGTATGCAATAATGTGTAATGTATTGTGTAGACTCTTCTTCACATTAGGCTTCAAAGGATTCAATGGTTCCTATGGGTGTTCTTAATGACGGAGGGAGTCTTGGCCCAAATTGACATAAAGTTAACAGGCAAAAAGGACATACCTCTTTATGTACGTAAAATGGTTATAGCATGCTGTCATGCTCCACCGATGAATAAATTGGTCTGAATTCCAAAAATATACCATACCCTAATTTATTTTAATAATTATAAAAATCTTACGAAAAAAATTGTTTTAGTTTTTATAAGGAAGATATAAATAAACAATGTAATATAAATATAATGAGTCAAAACAGTATCTATCAGATAAGTCGACATAAAAACATGTTTTCCTTTGATAAAGTTTCACAATTAACTGCAACATGCAAGTATAAAAGAAACCTTCGCGTGTCTATGGCACCGCAGGAACATGCATCATGGAGACAGAGGCTTTCCCACATTCTACTTTCACCATTTATAAGTATTTATAGTATGTATTAAAATCACGGGAATACTATTTTATATACAGGGTTACAGGAAAAGTCGTGCTAGATCCGTTAAGGGCGTGGAGTACCCATCATTTCTGACTTATTTTACTATGAAACACCCTACCCTAAACTTAACCCTTTTCGAGATATTCGGCTTTTAATTTTTTTATGAAAAATTGCCGATTCTTAGGCTACTAAATTATTTTTTTATTTTTTTGTGTATCTTAATATTATTATTATGTCATTTTTACATGGGTAATAAGATGCTTTAGGACGTCAATAATTAAAATAGTGCATAAGTTAATTGAATGGACCGTAGTAGACAAGTAAAAGTTAAGAAAAACAAGAAAATATTGGAAAGGTTATTTTTCTCTAAGCCATAACTAAAGAAAACATTATGGGAATTGTTCGGCAGATGTTTTTTTAAATATCTACGTTTCAGCAGCTATCTAACGAGGTATAACAGTCTAAGGTTTGTATAACATTTCGTGGAAAAAAAGTTAGTTTTATAGGCGACAGAGAAGAAGAAAGAAAATTATTACTTAGCCCTAAATAGTAAAATAAAACAATACGTGAGCATGAAATGTTATTTATTGAGGTTTTCTCATAAGTTTTTATTGTTTACAGGTCATGTTCTTGACATGGCCGCCTCTATTTCTGACATATTGTCGTATCCTTCTACGGAGACCAGTCTTCACTACTCTAGTGGTCAACGTGATCCTTATTTTGTTTGCTGCATCCACAATCCTTTCTCTTAAGTCTTCTACAGACGAAACTGGATTCGGCTCGATAAACTCTGTCAAAAACGGCCACATCCGGTACTACGGCCAGGGTAGCGAGTTATGTATTCATTGCGAGCTTGCGCAGACACACAACGGTAGTATCCGTAACAAATAAGCATATCAGCATATTCCTCAGGTGTGTAGGACGTCATCTTCAATACTTCCATATCACAGGTACAATTCAGAGTCCGGTTAACACGCACAGTAGTCACAAATCAGAAGAAATAGTCCAGAATCACAGCCAAGTCGAGAAAAAGAGCAAAACGATATCACATCTACTATGTACGAAGCACAAAAGCAGACTGACAACCAAAACAATACCCCCTGTTGTATTCCCATATTTTTTCTTTCATTCGCACCTACATAAATCTTTACTTTGTCTGGTTTCAACTTCAAGGACAACAAACGCGGGACCGTTAGACCTGCTACCTTTAGCGTCTAAACGACTTTTTTTCCACGAAATGTTATACAAACCTTAGACTGTTATACCTCGTTAGATAGCTGATGAAACGTAGATATTTAGAAAAACATCTGCCGAACAATTCCCATAATGTTTTTTTTAGTTATGGCTTAGAGAAAAATAACCTTTCCAATATTTTCTTGTTTTTCTTAACCTTTACTTGTCTACTACGGTCCATTCAATTAACTTATGCACTATTTTAATTATTGACGTCCTAAAGCATCTTATTACCCATGTAAAAAAGCAATAATAATAATATTAAGATACACAAAAAAATAAAAAAATAATTTAGTAGCCTAAGAATCGGCAATTTTTCATAAAAAAATTAAAAGTCGAATATCTCGAAAAGGGTTAAGTTTAGGGTACGGTGTTTAATAGTAAAATAAGTCAGAAATGATGGGTACTCCACGCCCTTAACGGATCTAGCACGACTTTTCCTGTAACCCTGTATAGACTTTGTACTTGGTAAATAAGCATCATTATTGTAAAGGAAAAATCAAAATTAATCTCTAGTAGTTCAAACTAGGCAAAAAAAACAAAGAAATGCAATTATGTCACCCTTCCTCGCCCTGTGAGTGTTGTAAAAGTCGATCATCTGTGGTTAACAAGCTTAATACATATTATTGAAAAAAGCTACGTGAGTAAATAAATAACTAGAAAAGATACAATAATAATATCATTTAGATAAGATAAAATCATCATAACATCCCGTTAATGTCCCACTGCAGGCACGGGCCTCCTCCCGTGACGGAGTGATACTTGGCCGACTACGACACCCATGGGATGAGATGGGGTGGTGACATATTGTATTCTTCCTCCGTCACCACACGGAGAGATATGATAAAATAAGATATTTTAATTAAATGATTTACAATAATATGCTACAGATTTACTATACAATAACCTTAAATAAAGTAAATTGTTATTGGACCACTTACAGCTAATATTAAACTTGTATCATGAGTGTCAGTTATAGAAGTTAAATAGATGTTTTGAAGCGTTTCTTTGCTAATATTGTACGTACAGTTCATGAGCCATGAGTGAAACCTGTTGATGACGTCATAGGTCTGAGACTCAGCGAGCCGGAACTGGTTCCTGTCTAGAACCTCATCGCAATATGTATGTAGAGATCATACTACATTATGTATATTTGACCCGGCATTGTTGTGTTTATACCTTATCTTAAGGGCCTTTACATGGCTCACTAGCGCCGCCAACAGAAAAAAAATCATAATTCGCAAATAAGATAAATAATGTTAAATGTTGATAACAAAGTCTTGAGAAAAGGCAATAACGAATTTGTACAATACACTCTCAACACTTTAAATGTTTTTCAATTAGTTAAATTTCGCATTCGAAAAAAAAACGGCCGTTTTTGTTTATAATGTAATATTTATTTGATTGAAAAACATTTAAAGTGTTAATAGTGTGTTATTTAAATACTTTATTGCCTTGTCTCAAGACTTTGTTATCAACATTTACCATTATTTATCCTATTTGCGAATTATGATTTTTTTTCAATTGGCGGCGCTAGTGAGCCCTATAAACGCTCTTAAGGACTTCGGAATAAAGAGTGCATTAATACTATTATTTGTAAAGAAGTACATTTTCAGGGTCTTTTATTAATTTAAAAAATACTACGCAAACTAAAATTCAAGCCGCGCGAGACTTATAGTCGTAAAAGTACAAAAGTATTATTGCGGCTTTTATAGGCTTTTAGTCTGTTTAATGAATGTTCTGCTTTCATAGGGATAGTCTCTAACTTTTTCTGACTTATACACTATTTGACAACCTCTGTGGCGTAGTGGTTACATAACATGACTGCTACGCAGAGGTCTCGGGTTCGATTCCTGCTCAATGCAATTATTTGTGTCCATGAACATGATTATTTGAATTGGTCTAAATGTTTCTATGTATAATAAGTATGTATTTACAAAAAAAAAAGTATATAAGTACTAATATCGGTTGTTCTGTTACCCATAACACAAGCAGGTTAAGTCTAGCTTACTTTAGGAACAGATGGCGCTGTGTAGAGATGTCCGTGAATATTTATTTTATTCATTTATTGTTTAAACAGCTTTTTTTTAATTCGAATCTTATTATGTTTCTAAGTTTTCGCGCATTCCCTAACCAAGAAATTATCCCTATCAAAAAAGAATTGTTAGACAAAGGTAGTGAGCCGTAATATCTATAAAAATCATGTTCAAAAGAAATATATTCACTTTTGCGTGGATCAAACCCACCAGAGCCCAGAGCTTCAAAAACAATAACTATGCCTCACGATCATATTGTAACCAATATGCAAGGATTCTGTTAGTACCTACATAATAATAAAGGAACTTATAATAATATGTGTAATACTTATATAATTAACATTCTGGGTTCAATTTTACTGTTAACCCTTACTAGTTTATGGGAGGTATAATTTACGTTCATAATTAATGTAGTGGTTCAGAGGTTAGTGAAATGCTGAACTGATTACGTCAGCATTGTTACTGGCAGCCAGGAGGTGACTTCCAGTATGGCGGAGAGTCTGTGAACAGCGGGTTTTGACTGTTTTAAAGGGGTAAAAAATATGAAGACTTTTGAAATGCTTATCCTCTTTTAAAAGGCTTTACCGACATAGTTACTTCAGTTCTGTTGTAAAGATTGGATGTGTTGGAAGATGGTTTCGGTTCTCGCTCATTTCAAAACTTTGTGTGCCTGAGTATGTGCAATAATCTGGGTGTTTCCGCTACTTATATTATATGGATGTTTTTTACAAAAAAAGTATTTAAGTATCTTTTGAACTTAATAGCGTTGGTTTGGTCAATACGAAAGAGAAACGCGACACATTATTATAACACTACATTTGAGTGTTTTTATTTCATAGCTGCTTGGCAAAGGCGAGACCCATGTGGTGACGGAGTAAGAATACAATATGTCACCACGCCATCTCATCTCATGGGTGTCGTAAAAAAAGACTAAGGGACTAACCGTAAATATTATATTTACAAAATAAAAGAAGGATAACTTGAAGTTAAACCCTATACCAATTCGTCTGGCCAGCGTGGTGGCAGTAGCCCAAGTATCCCTCCGTCATGGGAGGAGGCCCGTCCCTGCAGTGGGACATTAATGGGCTGTTATGATGATGATGAAAATTTTACCTCTTAACCTCTCAGTTTGTGTGAATAATACTTGGTACATGTAGAGTCGGTGGTCGATTCTGTTTCAATTATACAATTAGTAACGTCTCGGTCTTGTCGGCGCGGCCGGTACATACAGACTCGCCGCTCACTTTTTGTACTGAATCGATTTAACTCTACCGATTATATCCGAGTATCGATTACTCGCCTGACGTTTATTGAATTAGCGGCTCTTTTTTATTTCGATTATTAATATTTAACTTCGGTATGCATTGTGAATGAAGGTTTATGTTGATCAGTATTGCTATTGTATATTTAATAATAATTAGTTAAAGTAAAAACTATATCATTATTTTATGTTATTTAACTTTCATACGACTTCAAAACAGGGAGGATGTTCTTTCTGCTGAACTGGGTCATTTCAAGACAAAAAAAATAAATTGCATTGCTTAAAAAGGTTTCTCCAAACTCTTACTTCAAAGTTGGTCTCAAATAAGCAAATAGTAAGAAATATAGCACATAGAACCAAGCTCTATGTCGTAGGAACTTTTACCAACATCACTTTACAATTTAACAGATACATAGAACATAGTCCGTGTGGTGACGGAGTAAGAATACAATATGTCACCACCCCATCTCATCCCATGGGTATCGTAAAAACCGACTAAGAGACTATCCGTGAATATAATCGTACGAAATAAAACGCAAGAAAACCTGAAAATAAACCCTACTAAGGGACAAATTGTAAATATTAGCTTTACGAAATAATAAGAAGGAAAACTCGAAATTAAACCCTATACCAATCCAGGCCAGCGTGGTATTAGTAGGAAAAATATCCCTCCGTCACGGGAGGAGGCCCGTCCCTGCAGTGGGACATTAATGGGCTGTTATGATAGAACATCTAGTCTCAGGACAATAACTTGTAGATCACACACAGAATCATCCTGCTTAGTGCTTGAATGTTTATTTGTATAGCACTCAAGATACGTTGAGCTCAGTGGTGTGCGTGTTAATCTTATAATCTTAATTAGTAAGTTGTAATCTAAGAGTACAGAGTAGAGGCTGTTATCTGTACATCGCAATAAATCCTGGCGTCGTGTGAATACCACGCGTCGATCTACAGATAGACTTACTGGGCTTAGTATACTACCGAGATTATTTAGTTATTTGACGGCATCTTTATCCGTGTGGTGACGGAGTAAGAATACAATATGTCACCACCCCATCTCATCCCATAAGTGTCGTAAAAACTGACTAAGGGACTATCCGTGAATAATACCTTTACGAAATGAAAACGCAAGAAAACCTGAAAATAAACCCTATATCAATCCGTCTGGCCAGCGTCCTTGCAGTGGAACATTAATGGGCTGTTATGATGACGTCAGCGTACATGTGTTAGTCTATATTTTTAAGAAATAGCAAGAGTTCTATTGTATAAAATTATTTTAAAAATCTGAACGCGTCGATATCTATTGTATTGAGAAAATACTCGTAGTTTTAATAAAGTTATTGTTTGTATGTAAACAGCTCAACAAGCTAAATATTTTTTGTTAATAATACATCACTCGCAACAAGTGTAATGGAAGAAGTAAAAATCATTATCATTTTATTTGCTTTTTGAGTATGAGGCAAACACTCAGAACATACTGTTTCGATCCCTGCATTGAACTCAAAATTTTGTCAAATTTTGTGTTTTGGTTTCATTTTTTGGACGACCTCTGTGGCGTAGTGGTTATATAACATGACTGCTACGCCTGAGGTCTTGGGTTTGATTCCCACTCAATCCAAATCTTTGTGTGCATGAACATGATTGTTTGCATTGGTCTGGGTGTTTTTATGTATGTATGTATTTACAAAAAAAAGTATTTAAGTATGTTTATCCGTGGTCTAATACCCATAGTACAAGCTTTGCTTAGTTTGGGACTAGATGGCGTTGTGTGAATGTGTGAGGACATATTTTGATACGACGGCTATGCCATCTAACAGCGTCCTTCTTACTTGAGTACGATTACATTTATTGTTATCTATAACAAATACAAATAAAATGCAAATAGTTTATTCACATAAAGGTTTTACAAATTATGCATGAATTCTCTGAGGTAGGTAGAACTTGTGTGTGTGTTATAGGAAAATGCTTTCTTGGTATGTAATTAGAACGGGAAGTCTCGCATTTTTCAATCCCTGGTAGTTTCTTAGCTTAGTTTAGAATATGTCTTTTTGAAGCTAAACTCTATCTTTGTTCTAAATTTCATCGTAATTAGTTCAGTATTACCCGCATGCAATCATACATTTCTCCGTGTGGTGACGAAGTAAGAATACAGTGTGTCAACACCCCACCTCATCCCATGGGTGTCATAAAAACCGACTAAGGGACTATCGGTGAATATTATCTTTACGTAATAAAAAGAAGGAAAACTTGAAATTAAACCCTATACCAATCCGTTTGGCTAGCGTAGTAATAGTAGGCCAAGTATCCCTCCGTCATTGGAAGAGGCCTGTCCCTGCAGTGGGACATTAATGGGCCGTTATGATGAATCATACTTAAGTATATAACTAGAAGTAGAGTAATGTAGAGGTGTGTGTATACCGACCTTGGCCTCCAGACTCTCGAGGTTACCGACTCCGCCCGCCTCCAGGGTTTGCTGCAACAACACATACATTATTGTATTATATTGCTTATTTATTTATACCACAACTAGCTGACCCGTGCCCACTTTGTTGGGCGGCGGAAAAAACGTGCCCTTTTTTTAAACATATCTAATTACGGCTCCACTCCTATTAGTTACAGCGTGATAAAATATAGCCTATGACACTCCCCGATAAATAGACTATTCAACACACAAAGAATTTTAAAAATCGCTTCATTAGATCCAGAGATTACCCCCTACAACGTCACAAACTCACAAACTTTACCTCTTTATTATATTAGTATAGATTAGTAGGTACTGAACCTGAAAGTAAGCGCGAATATATTCTAGATCATGACCTATATCGCAGGGACTTCATAAACATTTAATTCATTCAATTTAACAAATACAAAACACATTAAAACTCAGGAAAATCGTTTGTGGATCGCACATAGAATTGTCTCACCTGGGATTTGAACCCGCGACCTTATACGCATTCTACGAGTTTAATGGAGGCAAAGGGGTGAGACGTCAACGTCTAGGATTATGATTTTGATTAAAGTGTACAATATTATAGCATTAGTCTAAAGTTTGGTTCTCCTTATTAATGGTTGTGTTTTTTCAAATAACAAACAATGATATGTATAACACGTAAGTAAAAAAATCCTAACCCATCGTACTAATATTATAAATGCGAAAGTTTGTGAGGATGGATAAGTGGATGTATGTTACTCTTTCACGCAAAACTAGTGAACGGATTTTGATGAAATTTGGAAAATAGGTAGTTTAGGGTGTAGAAAAACATTTAGGCTACCTATACCACTTGGGTGAAGCCGCGGGCATCAGCTAGTATAAAATATTTGAAAACATCCAGGAACCCACTTTTACAGCAGTTAAATAATTCCCTAGATTGTGCAAAAGCACACGTTGTACTTACGCACGTGTGGTGGTTACGCACAACATTAACATATTGGCATCAGTGACCAACACCTGCTTTATACCACAACAATACATAATATTACTGTCACTTTTCTTTCAAGTAACTGCCTCGGTGGTAAAGAGGTGTTCGTGTATGTGACTGGCATTTTATGTTAGAAATTAAGATGGCCGGTTAATAAGACGATAACCATAACAACACTGCATTGACTGGTCTTTTGAGTGACAATTTGGTATACTAATACCCGCCAAATTAGTCTCTTAGTGCCTGATTAGTCTGGTTTTACGACAGCCAATATGTTCTTGTTCTATCAGCATACGCAAAATTGTTATTAACATATTCTATGGTAGTTTTAATTTAACATTTTGAAATTAAATATTAACAGGCTGTGTAATTATATAGCTACGATATCATTGTTTTAACCTAATTGCTCATTCAACTGAATTTAATTGTATGTTAGAAAGTGAGATTAAAATAATAATATGTATCTGTTATAATTAGTTGCAGAAAAAAGTATATCAAATCATTAATGTAATAATTGTTTAGGACGCCCCTCGGCTAGGTGGTTTGGAAACCTCAATAAGGTCGCTGGGTGTGACTAGATACAGAAGGAGCCGTATTCTATGACATGTGTTGGGAGAGGCATATCTCCATCATTGGACTACGATAAAAAGTTCAATGATATTAATTGAACTCGCGTTCATCATCATAATAATCAATGGAAGTCCACTGCAGGCTGTAGGCCTCTTTTGAATATTTCAAGCTTGTGCGGCCCTGTACTTTTCTCATCAATTGATTTCTCGTCACCCTTCCTCATTTCAAGCAAGGAGTCTCTCTGTATCTTCCACTACGCGTTCGCTATTCTAGAATCATCGCAGTGGTCCCTGCCCCCCGCCACTTTAATTAATTTACTTCCCCTAATATTTTGGTGGAGGTATATATCCAGTGGTGGATATCTATTGACATAATTATGATGATTAACATTTAAGAGTTAAACTTTCTTCTATATGCGTTATACTAACAAGCACAAATGTTCAGATGCGCGACGCTGCATACAACTTCACGTTACAATTACGATAATGGCCGCTAATTACCTCGCTTGTGATAATTACTGCACAACGTGACTCCATCATTTATGTACGAGTTTTCTTTTTGCTTACCCTCAAGCCTTTCTCCTCGATAGTGTATGTGCGTTAGATATCTATATATCTAACGCACATACACTATAGTTGTTTGCCAAGTGTTTTTACATTGTACAATTTATTACATTGAAATTGTAAAAGAAAGAAAAAATAATAAATGTGAAAAAAAATTAGTATTGGAATTTGGGACCCAAATTCAAAGAATTTTTTTTCAATCTTATCACGTAGGGACTTGTAGATAATAAGCAGCTATTAGTAATCAAATTAACAAATAAGACAAACTACATTTTATCTTTCCCTAATTTTATTTTCCTACATCACAAAATTTTATGACGATACTTTGGCGAAAAATGCAGATTCAAAATTGGTCAAGGCTTTTTAGGTTGCCAAGGTCACCACGAAATATATATTCATACCTATACATTACACGCGCAAAAACATTACCATCAGGTAAAAACAAAAACGATTTCAAACCTACTAAGAAGCTCACAAAGCAACCGCCATAGTCTTCGCATAATGGACGTAGAACGTTTCATTATGTCGAAAGAGTTTTTCCTTTAACAGTCACGTTTCTAAAGCTATTAGCAAAGAAAAAAAAGTTCATTAGGAAATTAAAAAAGTATTTTATGTAGAGATTATTGGCAAGCATCCGGAACCCGCTGAGATAGTTTTAATACTTCATAGAACTTAGTCTATGGATACATATCTATAGATAGAAAGACTGACTAATTAAAATTGTTTGTTGAAGTAAAAACTAAATGATTGACGTGGTCTAGATTTTTTTTTTTCTGGCTGATACTTGCGGTTTTTTATGGAAGATAATGTTGAAATCATAGATATATGAACTTTGTTCTAATATCTGATAAACTCGTAGCTTATGTTATTACAACATTATTTGCAGACGCTTACAAAATTGATAATCTGAGATGACCGTAGGCGATCCACGGGAGATAAAAATTAAACTGGTTTAATTATTGTATACTTAGTTCAGTTTTAATTTCTTTTGTTTATTAGTATCGATGTATTTTAACGTTTGTTACGCAACAGCTAAAGTAAGTAGTAATTATAGAAATTCTTTATCATTATTAAGATTTATTGTAGGGATAATAATATCTGAATAATTTTACTATCCTCTAAGTTCCAGCTACTCTTAATTTGTATTAAATCTTTCAGTTTCAACAGATATCAAATAAACATAAATATATATAATCGTATCACATAACACCCACATGACATAGTATATACCTAATATTGGTATCACCCACACTCATATCGCACTAACTATACAATCGTGTCAAGATCATTACTCTACTATACAACATCATAACTCTATTATGCATTACGTTATGACTCAACTATCACAATATCAATATGACTACGATGTGACGAACTAGCAAAATAAATGTTATTACCACTTCTTATACATTAAGTGTCTGTTTAATTTCTTTAACAAAAACTAGACTATTTTTAACCGACTTTAAAAAGAAGATAAATTGCTGAATTCAGTTGTATTTTAGTAGTATTTATTTCTTCATAATTCAGTTATTTCTTGACTTGTAAAAAATATAGGTACAGTTAGTTTTGTAAAAGGGGTTTTATTTACCATAGAAGGTTTATCAGAAGCGGTTAAATGATTAGGTTTTTATTCATGGATTTACTATAGTGACTTAAGAACAGTTTTACTTCCCGTTTTTTTCGGTACGCCTTAATCGTCTTTCAAGACACCTATGAAATAAGATGAGCAGGTAAACATTTATCACAACACGGATATTATATTACAATAAGACGGCCTTGGTCGCGTAGTGGTTATTCAACATTCGAATGCATGGGTTCGATTCCTGCTCAATGCAAATCTTTGTGTGCATGAACATGATTATTTGCATTGATCTGGGTGTTTTCTATGTATAATATTTATTTACAAAAAAAAAGTATTTAAGTATGTTTACCCTTTGTTTAGTACCCACAGTACAAGCTCTGCTTAGTCTGGGACTAGACGGCGTTGTGTGAAAGTGTGAGGAATATTTTTATTAACTTACTATAACTACAGTTTCACACATTCACTACAACATTTAGATATATTATAAGTTACTGCACCGCTTATCACCACAGAGTGTGAGCGCACCGATCCGTCAGAGTGCCAAGCTAGTGATTACGACGTAAAGCTATTATGTATTAGTTCACCTCTCAAGCTGCAGCTGTCTGTGTCTGAGAGGAGATAGCTCTCATTACAGCTAAGTGCCTGATAGTAGCGCTTATCACTCTTATCTACTGATGAGTTAATTACTACTGTTATACATGAGCTAACGGTGTTGGTTATATGTTTATATGCTAACGGATGCTTACTGTATAACCTATATAGATACCAAGTTCTTTTAACACGTTCCCAGTGCAGTGTACCATATATGGTACACGTGAATTTATTTCATATTTTAGTGACTATTAAGCCTAATATCTCAAAATCGCTAGTTAAGTTGTTTATTGTTAGTATATTTCGTAAATCAGTGCCCAATTTTGGTGTAAATTGTAAAAATAAAGAAAAGTGGTTGTCGAGCTGTCAGTGAGTTCATTGTACTGGTATTTTTGAATCTAGTTTGTGTATTTTATGAAATTTGTTGGAAAATTGGTCGGCTGGTAAGTTTGTTTACCTATTATTTAGTATAATCTATGTTGTAAGCTCATATTTCATTGAAATTGCATAAGTACAGATCCTCACTTAGACATAACGAAAACCAACTAACCTCAATCTGTTGAGCAAATTGTTCCTTGACTTTTAAATAGTATAAAGTTTTTGTACTAGTTTCCTTTTATTTCTATAATGATGACACGCAGAGGTTTGGCTCGTCAGGAGGAGTCCAAACTTCAACAAGTTCTTTTAGAACTTAAGACTACCAAGGAGCAAGTTGTTTAACTGAACAATGAACGTGAGGAAAACGAAACCGAGCTTATCTCGGTAATAGAAAGAAACGGAAAATTAAAACAAGAATTGTCACTGATGAATACAAGGTTAGATGAAGCTAGGTTAGAGCGGGACAGCCTTCAAATCATGTTAAATAATTATGATAGATGTAGCGTTGAATATGAGCAAGCCTTACAACAAATATCCAAGCTGGAACATGAGCTACGAGATGCCCATCGACTGATCACACATCTTGAAGAAGAGTTGCTCAATGTCAACACAAAACAAAACATATCCTTGTTCGATGAGCTGTTAGAGAGGTCCCCGCAGTTGGTTATTGATTCAAAGCCTAAATGTACTGACATCATAGATCTCACTAAAGACACTCCCCAACGCCATATAGTGTCAGACATGGTTCATTTAAGCAATTGCAGCAATAACAAACTAAAAAAATATATAAAAATCAATAAATTTATTAGGAAAAATCAAAATTTAATTAAAAATTGTAGAAGTATTAACAAAAACATTAAGAATTGTAAACATAGAATGGAGTCTGTCAAAGAATTAAGTTTGTACACATTAGAGTTAGAAAATTCACAAAAACAGCATGAAGCTGAAACACAAATATTGAACACAAAGTTACAAAAATTACAAGATTCTCTTAATTCAGTGACAAGTATGTATGACAAATCACAGCTTATGATTAGGGAGTATTCACTGGCAATGGACAAACTCATTGAATCAACATCACACTGTGCTGACCGTTTTGCCTCACTTGAAGACAAAACTAATTATAACTGCAACCGCTGCACTTTGCCATTGTCATTGAATAGTCCTGAGGTATCGAATCTAGGTACATCTAATCACTTGTGTGATAGTTTCGATACTTTAGGTTGTGATGTTTTGAGTCAAACATACATATTTAGTGATGAAATAGGAAGAGATATGGGCTCTAAGTTAAGTTTTTACATGAAGGGACAATCATTTATAAACTATTGTACTCCTTCAGCATCCTATTGTGACATTATGAAACAAGTAAGTAATCATAATTTTGTGAAGGATGATAATTTAGTTATTTTGATTATTTTGGGATAGGGGAAGTGTAACAAAACAGGAGCTCATAAAATATTGTGAATCATTAAGTAATTTAAATGTAAATAAGATTGTTTTGTATACACTGCCCTATTGCAACAACTTGCCAGATGCGGAAAACAAAATTAGATATAATTTGAATTTAACACTACATACTATTGCATGTTATAATGATAAAATTAATATAATTGATATTAATTCTATTTTTAAAAACAATTATTATCTGACAAAAAGTAAGCATAGGCTTTCCAACTATTACAAAAGACAAGTAGCATCCTCGCTACATTATTGTATTGACATTTCAGCCAAGAACTTGGCTACTCAAACTGCTCCTATAGAGCAAACCCTAGATATTAAGTTGACTGCTCCTATAGAGCAAACCCTAGCTTGTAAGTTAGTAGCTCCTATGGAGCCCACCCTAGATTTAAAGTTGACTGCTCCTATAGAGCAATCCCTAGATTATAAGATTACAACTACGCAACCTCAATCAAAGGATTTAAACTAAACAGTGAGACAAAAGAGTATACCTCTTGCTCACCTATAGGTAATGCAAAGAATGTCAATCAATTAAATCTAGTACATCAAAACATTCAGGGCATATTAGGTAAAACATTAGAAATTGAGTTATTTATTAATAGTAACAACATTGACATCCTTTGTATTACTGAGCATTGGTTAAGAAGTAGCCAATACATGTTTAATTTTGATAATCACCAGATAGGCAGTTCATTCAACAGAGAGCATGCAATACGAGGTGGTTCATTGATAATCCTGAACAAACAATTTAAATATAAGGAACGACTTGATATTGTTAATCTCTCGGTTGAACGTTCTGTTGAGATAGCCTGTGTAGAATTGAAGCATTTTATTGTATTAAGTGTGTACAGACCCCCTTCAGGTATGTACGATTGCTTTGAGAGAGTTATGGAGGATGTTTTAGATAAGGTAACTAAGTCTAAAAAATATGTAATAGTTTGTGGTGATTTTAATATTGATTTACTGGTAACAGGAAATGAAACCCCAGAAAGGGTATCTAAATACTTGGCTCTTTTTCAATCTTTTAATCTGAAAAATGTGTTTTTGGAGCCTACTCGTATAACTGAAACAACAGCAAGATGTATTGATAATATTTTTATTAATTTTGTAATTACTGACAAATTAATAATTAATAAACTTCAGTCAGACCATACTGGTCAGCAAATTAAATTTTTAAATAGAAAGGAACACAATGTATCTAAAAACATTGTGGTAATACCTAAAACTGCATATAGAATTGAATGTTTTAAAAATAAAATTGAGTTAGCATTTAGTTCCATACCAATTATTAGTGGGGATGATAGTGTAAGCACTTTATTTGATAATTTTTTTACTACTTATTGTAATGTGTTTAAATCCGTTTTTATGCCAAAAACAATATCAATTAAAGGCAACGCCACATTTAGTGAATGGGCAACAATAGGATTACATAAGAGTAGAATACGGCTTTATGAACTTTATGAAGAAAGAAACTATAATTTTAGTGATACATTTCAGAATTATGTTAAAAATTATTCTAAATTATTTAGAAAGCTTTGTAAGGTAGCTAAATCACGTTTTCTAAGTTCAAGGATTAAAAACAGTAATGATAAGATTAAGACCATATGGAATATTATCAATAGTGAAACAGGCAAAGTAGTCAACCGCGACATTGAGTACAACTTAAACATCAATAACTCAACAATCACATCAGATGTAGAAGTTGCCACTGCTTTTGAACAATTTTTCACTGATATTCCAATTACTACTACTCAATCTTTGAACTCTTCACCTATAACTGCAGAATTAATTTTGAAGGATAACGTACCGATTTTCGCGAATAATTTTGAATTTGAACATGTTACTCCTTTTGATATAATTAAAGCTTTTAATACCATTAATGTAAAAAAGACAGCAGATTTATGGGATAATTCTGTATTTATAACTAAGCATATTATTTACTCAGTTGCAACGCATTTAGCTCTTATATTTAATTATTCGATAGATAGTGGTGTGTTTCCTCATTTAATGAAATACAGCAAAATAATTCCATTGTATAAATCTGGCTGTACATCAGACCCAACTAATTTTAGACCAATTTCAGTACTGCCAACTTTCAGTAAAATTTTTGAAAAACTTATTGCAGACCAACTGCAAACATATTTAAATAGATATAAAATTTTACATATTAAACAATTTGGTTTTACAAGGGGTCGCTCCACAACCGATGCTGGTGTGGAGCTTGTAAAACATATATATGACGCCTGGGAGAAGTCTTATGATGCTTTAGGTATTTTCTGTGACTTGTCTAAGGCTTTCGACTGTGTCGATCATGATACACTTTTACGGAAATTACATCACTATGGCTTAGGTAAACTAGGATTAGATCTTTTCACATCTTACTTAAATAATAGAATACAAAGAGTTAATATTAATGGAAACGACAACAGACTAGTACTTTTTTTTGTTTTCCTCCTGAGGGTATACCGCCCCAGAAGGGAGTTTATTGCGACTTTATGCGCTACTGCTATTTGATACAGTGCTTAGGCAAACAAATTAATATAAAAACTAGTGATGTGAAGACAACAAGAATGCAAGAATTTTAGTGAAGTGTTAGTTAGAAGAGGTTGTGTTATTGAAGAACTTTAGCGTGTTTACAATGTGTGTTATGTGTGCTATAAATGTGTCTGTGGTGTTGTTATTAGTTGTGAGGTGTTGTATGTTGTAAGGATCAATTTGTGTGTAGTGGCATAGTTGTTCGTGTTTAAGGCGAGTGTTTGTATATTGTGGGCATTGTGTAAGGAGGTGGGAGAACGTTTGTGTGGTTGTGTCGTCACAGGGACATGTATCGTTGTCGATGATGTGGAATCTGTGTAAGTAATATTTGTGGTATCCATGGTCGGTGAGCAGCTGTGTAAGTGCGAATGTGTGTCCTGTTTTTTGTATAAATAAGTGAAGATGCGTGAGTGTGGGGCACCAGGTGCGAATGGTGTTGCCCTTGGGGTTGTTAAGGTATCGCTGAGCTGATTTTGTGGAGGTGATTGTGCGTGAGGCGAGTTTGGCGTAACTAAAAGGGAAGTGGTGAAACGTAGGTTGTGTAGTTTCGGTAGCGGCTGATTTGGCGGCAACATCTGCCGCCTCGTTGCCATAGATATTGGTGTGTGCCTTGGTCCAGACGAATTTGACATTTGTGTGAGTGCTTATGTTGTGTAGTGTTTTGTTGATGCTTGTTGAGAGTTGATGTGTGCTAAGATTGTTGTTTATGTCTTCCAGAGCTGACCTGGAGTCTGACATAATGACAGCCTCTTCAAACCCCCGCTCTTGTATCCATTGGCAAGCCTGGTCGATAGCTACTAATTCAGCTTGGAAGACAGAGCATGTAGAGTAAAGTTTGAATGTTCTTGTGTGGAAAGAGTTGTTTGGTGTCTGAACAATGAAGGCAGCCCCCACAAGGTTATCATGTTTGCTGCCATCAGTGTATATGTGATGTGCGTGTAGGTGGTGAACGAGGAGGTCGTTGAGTTTGTCTTGGGAGTCGATAATGTGAAATGGATGTGGTATTCTATGCGCGGGATGTAACAGTTGTGATGGATGAGTAGGCGTGTCAAATGTAACATCGTCAGGGAGGTAATCGGTGAGACCAGTAATGCGCGTGCGTTCATTTTTAGCGCTCTCTTCAACCTTAAGGTCAAGCGGGGTTAATGTAGACAGAGCAATGGCATCTGTTGTGTTGATTGTACGAAACCCTCGAATAATTTTAAGAGCAAATCCACGTTGAAGTGACAATAGCTTGTTTCTGTTGGAAGCGAACTTGAGGGCTCCGTGCCACACGCTAGAAGCATAGCACACCATGGGCTCAATTACCCCCCTGTAGAGTGTGATTATATTCTCGGAGTGTACTCCCCAGGTGGGGCGTACAAACCTAGAAAGTGTATTGTGTAGTGCACGTGCTTTATCGGTGATGTAGTTTATGTGTTGTGTGAAGCGTAATTTGCTGTCTATGATGACTCCCAGGACTTTGGCGGTGTTAGTGAAAGGAATGTGTTTGTTGTGCATTGTGATGTGAAGTAGCTTTGTTTTGTTGGTGAATGCGAGTGCCATAGTTTTTTCAGTTGAGAAAGTGAGTTTGTATGTAAGGCCCCAGTCGTGTATTGTTTTAAGACATGTATTGATGTTATATTGAAGTGTAGTGAGTTTCTTGTGTGAGGCGATAAGGGTGATATCGTCAGCAAATGCCTGCAGTATACAACCCTCCGGAATAGTCCCGTACACGGAGGAGCCGCTAGACATGTCTAGCAGCTCGTCGAGTATCAGATTCCAGAAGGTCGGACCGCAGACAGATCCTTGAATACAACCCCTACTGAGTGATTTCGATGATGTACAGTCAGCATAGTGGATTGATGCAATACGGTCAGTGAAGTAATTTTGTATGATTATGTATATGTTTTTGGGGCACTTAACATGGTAAAGGCGTCTCAGTATGGCAGGCCACCAGGCGTGATCGAAAGCCCCTTTTATATCCAATGAGATCATTGCAACATGTTTTCCTTGCTGTTTTTGTGTGGTAATTGTGTCAATGAAACTGGTGAGTGCGTGTGTTGTAGAAGTTTGTTGTTTGAAGCCGAATTGATTGGTATTGTAAGTGTGCGTGCTGTGTAAGTGATGTGTAAGTCTCTGTATTATGAGTTTCTCGAATGTCTTGCCGAGAATGGGGAGTAAACCAATGGGGCGGAACGAGGATGAAGAGCTGTAATCTGATTTGTTGGGCTTAGGTATGATTTTGACAATCGCGTGCTTCCATGTCGTCGGGAAAATAGAAAGAAAAAGGCAGCGGTTCATGAGGTTGGTGATGATGTCTGGGAAGCACATGGCGAAGTGTAGACATATGTCAGATGTAAGATGGTCAGCGCCTGGTGATTTGGCGGGGTTCATGTTTTTTAGTACGGTGATAATCTCATGTGTGGTGAACGGAGGCTCATTATTGGTGTCGGGTGATTGTTCAGTTTCAGTCCGTATTGTGTGTTGAATAGAGGAGTCAATAGTGTCGTCTGGATAGAATTTTTCTAAGAATGCAGTGGCCGTGTGATGTGTGGTAGTGGTGTAGTTTCCGGGTGTAATTTCAATGGTTGTGGGTGGTTTAGGTGGAGGGCCAGAACGGACAATGCGGTTGGTAACCGCCCATACGCTCTCCTTACCTTGACGCGTACAAAAATCTCGAAAGTGTTGCGTTGATGCCGTTTTTAGGGCAAGTGCGTATGTAGTCTTCAGGCGGTCTCGTTCAGCTAAAGCCTGACTTAGTGTTTGCTGGTTGTGTGATAGAGTTTGTATGAGGTGATGGTTTGTAATAACTTCGCGTTTCATAGCATCCAGCTGCACAGTCCACCACGGAGGCCGTGATGGGCGAGGGCCAACACGAGGTAGTTGTAAATCACAAACGTGTCGAATGAATGATGTGAGTTTAGTGGTGTATGTGTCGATGTCGTGTTGAGAGTTTAGTGTGTTGAAATCTATTGTGTGTAAATCTGTGTTTGTTATTTGTGTAAGAAGTTTTTCGTGTAGGTCATCCCAGTGGGTGTAGTTGCGTGTGTTGTAGCGAAAAGTGGTGGTTTTCTTGTTATGAGTGAAGCTGTGTGTGGTGTGGAGAGCGAATGTGATAGCATGATGGTCGGAGGAGGGGCAAACAGAAGGGTCAACCCTCCAATCGTCAATATCGCCAGCAACGTTGTCACTGACGACAGTAAGGTCGACAATCGACTGTCTAATTCGACCGTTTGCTATGCTCTCATAGGTGGGTGTAGTGCCTGTGTTGAGGATGGTTAGGGTATGTGATGAAACAAGGTCGATGACGTCCTTCCCACGGTTGTTTGCCATGGGAGAACCCCATACCCTGTGCCAGCCATTAAAGTCACCGGCAATAACGTGGGTGGCGTTGCGTGTGTCATTTAATAATGCGTGCAATGTGTCTAAAGTGTTGTTGGTGTCAGTGAGGGGTTCGATATAGAGTGATGTGATTACGATACGTTTTCCGTTTCGTGTGGTGAGTTGTACTGAGCTAATGTTAGAAGTGGAGTGTTTGGAGAGGCCAAGAGCGGCCCCAAGGCCTTTGCGTACGAGAACACACGCCTTGATGTGTGTGTCTGTTGGAAATTGGAATGTAGTGTAATTAGGAGTGTCTTTGACGGTGAGTTTATTAGAGGTGTAAGGTTCAGCCATTAGTATAATGTCGGTCTTTTATTGCTGGCAGTGGTGGATGAGCTCATGAGTTGCTGCATAACCTCGGCCAAGGTTAGCTTGTGCGAAGGTGAGAGTAGTATGTGTGTGTGTACGAGTAAGTATATTTCGTGTTCGTTGTGTGTTAGTGTTAGCATTACATCGTGGGTGTAGTGAAATTGAAGGTGAGGTGGTGGTGAAGTTGGTAGGACTTAAGAGAGTGGTGCTCATGTATAGTACAGAAAGTGTGCAGAGACTAGTACTGACGAAGTAAACTTGGCTATCTCTAAAGTGGTCCGTTGGTTTGATATTAATAACTTGCTCCTTAATAGCCGCAAAACCAAATGTGTTAGATTTATAACCCCGAATGTAAAGGAAGGAAAAACCACGATAAGAGTTAAGGAGGATCAGGTAGACCTTGTGGACACTACAAAATTTCTTGGTATAACACTAGATTCTAAGCTTCAGTGGGGCCCACATATTATTACATTGGTAAAGAGACTAAGTTCTGCAGCTTATGCCGTTAGGAAAATTCGAGAACTGACAGATATAGAAACTGCCAGATTAGTATATTTTAGTTATTTTCACAGCATAATGTCATACGGTATTTTACTATGGGGACATGCTGCCGACATTCATACTATCTTTGTGCTGCAGAAAAGAGCTATTCGTGCAATTTATAATTTAGGTAGGAGACAATCACTTCAAGAAAAATTTAAAGAAATCAATATATTAACTGTAGCAAGTCAATACATTTATGAAAACATAATTTATGTTCATAAAAATAAAGACCAGTTTGTCAAAAGAAGTGATGTCCATAGAATAAATACTAGAAATAAAGATAAACTTGTTCATCCGTATTCTAGGCTCCAAAAAATACACAATTCATTTCTGGGTCAATGTGTGCGATTCTATAATAAAATCCCGAATCATATCCAAGATCTAAGTCTTAATAAATTTAAGAATGTAGTAAAACAAAAACTTATCCTAAAGGGATATTATACTATTGTAGATTACACGAATGATAAAAAGGCTTGGGATTAACTGCTTCTATTCTCAGGCTGTTTCAAATAATGCTAGTTTATGCACTTTTTATAATTATATGTGCTACTGTATTATTTTATTTCTAAGTTCTAATTGTATTATTGTATACTTTCTATCTTTTTTTTTCCCTTTCTTTTCTTCTTCTGTCTTGCTTGTTCTCATGTCTTCTACTTTTCTTTTCTTTGATTATTATTTTTTATAATGTATAAATGGTGTATTATCCTGTCTGGTACTGTCAAATATTTTAATTGTGTATATGATTTATGTTAAAAGAAATATTGTAAACAACCGAATTTTAAAAGAGTTGCCATGAGTTTCTTTGCCAGGTTTCTTCTCATTGGCCCAACCATTTGGAAACTGGAATTTATGGATCAACACAGACAGACAAGTAGATTTGAGTAGTAGATTGGTTTTATTTTTCTTCTCTAATTTACATTAGACAATACAACGCTGTTTTTTTAGTGCTGTGGCGTTTGTCTGTGTCGATCTATAATTTTAACTATAGCTTCAATTTCAAGTAAATTGTAAAAGACGATTTCAAACAATTTGTGATAAATTTTATGAAATAAAGCATTTTGAAGTTTGAAGTTTGTTTTTCTATTGTGTCTGCTGGCGGCACTGTGAAAGGGTTAATTAATACAAAATTCTTAGTTGTTATGATTCGAATCCAAGTCCTTGTTCACGCACGAATGCCGCTACTGCGAACACCATGCCACCGAAGCAGTTAAAATGCCTATGTCACTTAATGGCACCTCAAATTCGAATATTGTCCATGAGGAACCATAAAGCAATGGCAGAATCTACTACGAACAACGACAAAAGTTTGCAGGCCAGAGGCAGAGAGAGGCATAGGTGTTTTACGCTCGTCTCTACAGCGAATGGTTATTTTTGTATGTTAAATCCTCATGAAATCATCCTCAGGAGGGATCTTTCAGACTCTTATTTACTAAAACTCTTCGGTATTCTGTGTCTAAGGTAGGCCGCGGGAACACATGGGAACATATAGAAACAATGATTTTTCCTCCCATCCGAGAAATAACGTGGCATTAGTCTGTATTAAACAAATATTTAAAGTTTTCGACGGAACCCGTAATAAAGGGAAATTGAAAAATAATATAAATGTAACAACTACTCTTCGGCCGTTCAGAGAATGCGTTCCTGACACGTCGCGATTGAACTGACGCAGTAACTTTGTAATGGCGTTGCAGTTACGATAAAAATATTTTTGCTGGTTGTTTATCGTTTTAACTATTGATGAGCATTAAAACAACATTATTATATCAATAATTAATGAATGTTATAATGTTGTGTCAAACTGAGTGTCAAATAACTTGGTAAACAATATTTTTCTAAATCTACACTGCGCTAGTACAAGGTTATGTCAGCGCTTTATATTTGTAGTGCTGTGCCAACAATAACAGTGAATAATAGTATCGTAATCTGTTCTTATCGATACAGTTATACTTTATAAAATAATACGTTTTGTTTTTCTTTTCAAGAATTTGAAAATAATGGACTTTAGAATAACTTTTATTAAATATAAAAATAAAAGTACATTAAATACAAAGTACTTAGCATTTTTATATTTAGGTTGAAAATGGTAACCCCAAATGGCGTTATGGGCCGCCATTTTGTGACGCTGAAACAGTCGTCTGTTGTCGTTTCGTGCGCATAGACCACGTTCTTCAAGTGTTTGCGATCTGTTGTTATTTGACTTTGATTGTGTCTTATATTGCGTTCTTTTTACTTTTGGTGCATAATAATGCCTAAACGTGGACAAACATTGAAAACTGGAGCCCGTGAGTTAATTATCAAGCTGCAAGATTACTTTGAGCGGGAGCGGCAAAATGGCGGACCCCTGGTTCCTGTCGAAAAAGTACAAGAACGCGTCTCTCAGGCGCTTGGAGTTAGCAAACGAACGATTACAAATATTAATAAAGAAAAGTTCGGCTCTACTGGCATGGAAGATAATATTTTACGTACTCCGAAGAAGAAACGTAGAACTAAACCCGTGACAGATATTGATACCTTTGACGCCGATGCAATCAGAAATCATATATATGGTTACTATTCCAGAAATGAATATCTCAACAGGATGAAGCTTTTGGCGTCGTTAAGAGAAGCTGGACTGTTTAGCGGGGGTAAAACTGCTTTAACGAAAATCTTAAAAGATATTGGTTTTTCGTATAAAAAAACAGACAAAAGAAAAATTTTATTAGAACGATACGACATCATTTTGAAACGGATAAGTTTCTTGAGAGAAGCAAAAAAAATTGATAACTGGGATAATGTCGTGTTCATTGACGAGACATGGCTAAACGCCAATCACACGGTTTCCCGTTCTTGGACGGATGATACACAAGCGTCGACGTCGAAAGTACCAATGGGTAAGGGGGCTCGTCTGATAATATGCCACGCAGGTACTGCAAAATACGGCTTTGTGGAGAACGCTTTACTGGCATTTCAATCAAAAACCACAAATGACTACCACGAGGAAATGAATGCCAGTACATTTAAAGAGTGGTTCCAGAACGTGCTTTTGCCCAGCCTACCAGAGCCTTCTGTAATATTGATGGATAATGCCTCCTATCACTCGTTTCAAATACAGAAACCACCTACCCAAGCTAATAAAAAAGAAGAAATGGTTGCTTGGTTACAAGCAAAAGGCATTGACGCAAATATGCAGATGCTAAAAGCAGAGCTAATTAAGTTAGTGAAAGAAAATAAAGCGGCAAATGTGCGATACGAAATCGATGAAATGGCTTTGGAGTACGGTCATCGCGTTCTAAGAATTCCACCGTATCATTGCCAATATAACGCGATTGAGCTAATCTGGGCTCAAATAAAAGGTTACGCCGCCCGCCACAATACTTCCCCGCCATTCAGCACGAAAAAGATGATGACCCTGTTAAAAGAAGCCTGCGGGAAAGTCACAAGAGATGACTGGGCAAAGGTTGTCGAAAAGACTAAAAACCTGATTATGGAACATTTTGACCGAGATATCAGGATTGATTCTGTAATTGATAATAATATAATTATACATGTAGGCGAAGATGATGATGAAGACACCACCTCCTCAAGCGAATCGGAGTCTGATTAATATTCTGTACGCACATTTAGTTCAATGTACTTTATTCCATAGAAATACAGATTGTAACTTTGTAAAAAATAATAAATAAAACAATTTTATTATATTAATATTCCCTTTTATTGTTTCCACGTAAAGAACTAAAATATAAATTTTAAATGATTCCGCCAATTTAAAACGGTCTAAATCTAATCATAAAAATAACGCGGCGGTTCATTTTGGAGTAACGGTAACGAACTCGGTATAATGTTGTGTCCATCACTAGTCGTGACTAACTGATAAGTGTCAGGAACGCATTCTCTGAACGGCCGGACATTATTATATCATATTCCCAGCACTGGTGCATGACCTGTCAACATAAGTAACTGACACATATTTTTTTCAGTTATTACATAGATATGTATATTATGTAGGTATATGTTATGTCAGTATCAATTATGTATTGTAATAGTATCGCCGTTATAGGAAATGAAATATCATATAAGTATTATCTTATATGATATCCGTGTGGTGACGGAGTAAGAATACAATATGTCACCACCCCATCTCATCCCATGGGTGTCGTATAAACCAACTAAGGGAATAACCGTAACTACTATCTTTACGAAATAAAAAGAAGGAAAACTTGAAATTAAACCCTGTACCAATTCGTCTCTCCAGCGTGGTATTAGTAGGCCGAGTATCCCTCCGTCACAGGAGGAGGCCCGTCCCTGCAGTGGGACATTAATGGGCTGTTATGATGATGATTATCTTAGTGTTGTGTATACAATGAGAAATATGTTTAACAGATCTACATGTTCACTGAATGCTAATGTGTTTGTATTCAGTGGGAATGTTATCTGATAATAGTTTGTTAACAAGGTAAGTACTCTATACTGTACTGTTTGTAATAGAATAGAGGGTGTGCAACCTATGTAATACAAATTATAAATGTGATTTCTATGTACCTATATTACAAAAAAAAAGTATACGGTATATCTGTTTGTTTCATAGTATAAGTTCCACTTAGGTATTTTATAACTAGATATTGTTGCGTGAAAATTTATTAAATTAATGTCGTTACTTAAAGTTATTATTAGTTATTTGTATAAACAAATACCCAAAATTACATTTATTATAATATACTGTTGATATAATAACAGTTAACAAATAATAATATTGTAATAAGTAACATCACGCCTGTGTCCCAATACTCTAGTGGTTTTAGTTTATGTATTATCTAGAGACTTTATACTATTGCTCATGGACTTAGTTAATAAATGGATCATGTCATACATAATACGATATTCCCAACACGTTATAGCAACGCCATCTAGTTGCAAACTAAGCAGCTTGTCCTATGATTAAGCAATAGATAAATCAAAAATGATTTTGTTTTATCAGTAATCCTTGCAAGGATACTAAGTACTATATTGTCAACGGCTACTGACTAAACAAAACATCTACATTAGTCTTTTTGTTAAAGCCACTTAAGGAGGTAACAATCATTAATATAAATGCCAAAAAACGAATACTACAGAAGACAAAGAAATACTAAACTAAACTTTTAAACATGAAAATAATTTAAATAAACCTATCAGTGCAGCATCTAAAGAAATACCTCTTGCGATTACAACTATTACTAAGCAAACGCATGTAGATACATTCTAACAATTTCCATCGTATCACAACCTTTATGAACCTTGCCTTCCGTGAACATGCTCATTAAAATAATCAGCGAGAATACCCGGAGCCCCACAACTGTCTGTGTGGAGTGCAGCCGTCAATTACGTGTTGTGCGAATATGCGCGCCCGCCGGCAGCGCCTACGCAGTCGAGGGAACAATGGATCTAATGTACCAGATAACGGACCTAACTATACGCTCTATACTTAGAATTCAAATTGTACAGATTTTGCTGGAGCTGGCTTTTAGCTTTAAGAGTTTATTTTTAAATAGAGATAATGTTAAGAAACAATAAATACGGAGAAAAACTGTTAACTACTTCGGTGGCAAAGGGTCTTGTATGCTGCTTACTTACAAAAGTTTAAATTGTCGCTGTTTTGTACCTCACGCAGAACTAATACTATTAAGATAAGATAAGATAAGATCTTTATTTTGTAAAAACATGTGTATACAATACAAGATACAAAAGCTTGCATGCATGGTGGTAGGTACATTAATTGTGAGTAGCAGCATGTTTAACCAATTATGGCATACAAAGCAGATGAAAATCAAATTAATAAAAGTAGGTATATAAAACAAATATTGTTAAAAATAATTACATTATTATATGCGTGATTAAAAAATATTGGCACCTAGGTGGAAATATTTGCTTAAGGCTTATGTCGAGCTCTAGACGTCTATTGGCTGAAATGATGATGAGTCTTAGAGTTCTATATATATATGTCCGTTATATATAACTTTGTAAAAGTCTGAGACTAAGCTAGATTCTTAGTGCGTCAATTGTCATACTTATTTTAAGTAAACAAGTAAAGTGTGTATACTGACCAGCGAGGCGGAGCGCTGTTGTTTGTTGAGGTCATGTTGACTGCGAGTGCGGTCCTCGCCTGCGTCAGAGAACTGGCCCGACTTGCGGTTACTGTGGACAATAGTTATAATAATTAAATGTGGGCAGTCACTTTGTATCAAATAATGTCGGGCTATTAATAGTGATGAAATGTAGATAGCGATATTGTATAATCCAATTTTCAATGTGGGATTATCTCGTTTAGTAAACATGACAATGACTTTAACAACTTCTTTTATCAATCTTGAGTAATTTCGTTGGACAAACTTTCTTAGTTATTATGACAATGACTATAGCTGCTACGAATCAACATTGTGTCTGGAAAAAGCGTAGTCAGTAGAGCACTTGGTTTGTCTAAGAAATAATACCACAACTGTAATGCAGAAATTACGTAAATTGGAAGCAGTTTTCCAAGTTTTTCATTTTCTTCTGATTAATATTGTTGACATTTTAGTATTGTTTCTTTTGAAAATATGCGCCATGTTCGTGCTTTAAGATTTTATTTACAGTTGTGATCATGTGAGATAAATCACATTAAAGAGAAAAAACAGATAGTATTTGTATGAATTATAAGCAAGTACAATAATTATTTACATTTTAAGCAAGTTAAATAGTTCTTTGTAATAAGTATCTTTATGAGAGTAGTAAAGTTGTTATTGTATGTACATTAAGTGCATATCCCACATAAAAATAATTTCGCAAAATACTTAGCATTATGTACAACAAGTAGTAAAACTTAATGTTTTATTATCTCAGTTATCTTAAGAATATAATCCGTTTAGTAAATGCTAACGAGATCTTAACAATGCGAAAATACTTTTTTTTATATTTTTTTTAAACAATAATGTTTGTATTATTATAATGTTCTATTTGTCGTGTGAATTTTATACTTCATTATATTTACTTTCTCACATAACAATAATAAGTATATGTAGTTAGTTAGTGTCTGCGTGATGTCTTAGGTAACTAGATTTATTTGTGTATTATCTCCATGTGATCCTGATGAATGTTGCAATATGTTAATAGTGTTTGCTTCAGTATATAAGTAGAAAGTGTGTAACGATCTACAAAGTGCGTCAGTGTCCCAGTTGTGGCTTCGAATCTCTTATAAGAATATTATTTGTGTGATCCATAAATATTTGTCAAGAGTCTAAATGTCTGATGTAATGGTCACCTGGGTAGCGACCACCTTACATTGAAAAACGGTCTGCTTATGAACCCATTCAGCGCTAAGTGATACTTAGTGACCGAATTAAGCCAGTAAATGACTATTAGTTACTTTAATTCCGTTACTGTAGTACCGCTTTCCATCAGGTTTGATACAGAAAAGTGAAGTTAGTACACACCTGCAGGCAAGTTTCCGATGCGCGCGTCGTCCTCCACTGATCATGGACAGCGTGCTCATCACCGCCGACATGGTGGCGCCCCGACACGGTCATGTGAACTGGAACAAACAATATCTTTAGTTATTACTTAATATTAATTAGTACTTATATTAGTTTTATTTCTCTTATTTTAAGATATTTTTCAAGAAAATTATCTGTACTTAGTACCTATATGTCACGTCAATAATAATGGTTGATTCAAAATTAATCAATCGCGATAGGAAGAAATGGAATATAGAAAATAATCTCAGTCTAGATACTCCGTACAACAAGAACTAAATACGTCTCTTCTGTAAAATTAGTAATCATTTATCGTAATAGCCCAATAACATTGAACTGCAAGAAGGACCTTCTGCAGTGATGTAGAGAAATTTAGTCTACGTAATACAGCGATGACAAGACGGATTAGTATACTTAGGGTTTTGAGTAATTTTTTTCTGTTTCTGTTTTCGTGGAGGTAGTATCTGAAATTACGACAACCAAGAAATCCACTGGTATAGTGACACAACACAGAGATACTATGACTACATAATAACTAGTATAATTGATTAAATGTAAAGCACGTACAAACTCGCGACAAATAAATTACAAGTTTAACAACAAAACAAGAAAAAACTTCTCTACGATCCATATCAATTTCCATACATAAACAGTTGTTTTTAACTGCAAGTCTAGCTTTACGATATAGAACCTGTATCTCTATAAAGAAATGGTAATGTGCCACATGTGGGACGCGGCCGCAAATCATGCTGACAAATTGTCAACTGTACTATCCTTACAAGCTGGGACAAAAACGTTTTATGTGGCGTGTGTGGCAGTGAGAGCGGGTAGCGAGTTAGTGTACGTAGATGTTTATTTCTTGTTTGTTATTATCATTACAGGAGTCGTTGAATTTTTTACTATAGATCTATGGAAATAGATCGATAGAGGAAACTTTGCGCTAGAAATATCTTACTGGCTGGATAGAAAATAGTCACGAAACAAAAAATACAGTATCTTATCCTGAGGTTGGATAAATTAAGCGGAAATCAGCGAGCAACCAAAGACGAGTAGACTCCTAGCAAATTCATATCAAATCTATTTTTCTAGTAGCACTGAGTACTCATTACTTAGTGCTATAATAATGCCTAGTTTTTGTTTCTTTACAAAAGGAGCCTAGAGTCGTCTCTTTAGTAGGACCACCTGATTCTTATTGTAATAATTAATAATTGTAGGTATACTTCCTTATTTGAGTTGGTGCATTCTTGCTTAATTAATTAATTCCAACTGTTAATTGATCACACAATTAATTTAACTGATTCAAAATTCATTTCTTGCAGCTTAGAAGTCGCTATACGCTATCATTCGCGCCTATACCACAACAAAATAATAAACACTTTGAATGTAAAGACGCGGCTAGTATCGCTACATTGTAACTATTTATTTGGCGTCGTGTGCTCGCAAGTGTTAAAAGACCACCCAATAAATAGTACAAGAACTAACTATACAGTACGGAGACACGGAGGAGGCTGTGCTGTATAGGTTTACCTTTAAGTTATTACTTCGCTAAGCTTGTTTAACAGGGGTGTGAATTATATGGATCAGGTTTGAGATGATATGTCACTGTCATGAAGATTATAGGCGCTGACACTTAAGTTAAAGAGCTATGTTTAAAATATACATTTTGCCTTTCTTATTTCACCATTTTTTTAAATACCTTTGAATGTACTTCTAATAAGAGTTGGATTTAATGTAAAGTATATACCTTCTTTCATGTTTTGTGGCTAGTATTAGGAGAGGTCTATGTCCAGGGTAAACGCCTAATTGATTGAATAAAGTATAGATTTCTCTTTTGTTTTGTAGTGATACCATTATTCTTAGAGTCTTATTCCACTATTCTTATAGTGAGTCATAAGATGTAGATTTGCTGCCGCATTACACAGGAATACATTTATCCTAAGACAAAACGTGTGTAAAAACTAGTAGGTCACACACTGAGTACTCGGTGTTCAGTGCGTAAGTTTTTGTGCGTACGTGCGTCGCGCGTGTAATGAAGTCGTTTAGAGTATGATGTACTTATTTATTTAATTATTACACATGGCGCTGTTTTTGTTCTTAAATGATATAATATGTCAACGCAATGAATTGTGATGGAAGACTTGTTTACCCTTATAAACTTACATTATTTATATGTGCTCACTGCTGCGAGGATTATTATTTTATACGAAAGGTTTTCCACGTTATACCAATATCTTATTAGTACTATACTATAGGGACAGGCCAAATTCCAGTGATGGTGGATAAGCTTGGCCTACTTATACCATGTAAAACAGGAATTTGTATAGGGTTTTATGTTAAGTTTTCCTTCCTTTAGTGTCATAGAGACTTTCAAAGAGATTGGTATCGGGTTGCCCGTTTGGCTAACGGGGTATTAGAGGATATTAGTACAACTTTCCATTTTGTTCCATTCGGGACATTAATAGTCTATTTGTGTCAGATAGAAGCAACATTTTTACGACACCCACGCCATGGTGTGAGATGAGGCGTTACAATTACATTTAACTTACACAATTAATACTTTAATGATGAAGTAACGGTTGCTCATAAGTTAGACAAAATCTCTGAAGTGTTTTTTATTCTCATTGTTGTTCAATAAACTTTGTACACATTTTGTAACAATTAATTAAATCAACGAACAATTTGTTCCTATTTGTGAGAATTTTAGTAATAGTTGTAAACTTAATTATTATTGCTAAATGTTCGGTTAAACAATGGTTAAGTTTATGACACAATATTTTTTATCAAACGATTTAAGTAATGAAATTAAAGTTTTTTTTTTAATTATTTGAGCAACCAAAAGTTATAAGCAATAAGATAAACCATTTTTTGGTCGGTGCAACCTCATATTTTTCTATGGTTTGGTAAAACTTTTACAATTTTTGTAACGTAGTGTAAATCTACATTTATTATTTCTTTTTAAAGGTACTAAAAACATATTTACTATTTATGTGAATCATGTACAAAGTCAGTCACATCCACACTGACTACTTAACAACAAGAACTAGACCACTATGTGTTCATATAAAGGTATATAACAAAAACAAACTGCATTTTACACGCAGATATATACAGAGAGTAAAAACGTACTGTTTCTACATTTTATGAATTTTGTGTTAATAATGAGGATTTAGAAGGTTATGGAAACTATTTGTGGAGTCATTTATAACACGAACAGTGTTTATGTGTCTGATTCAGGGTTAAAGTTATGTGAGGCACGGAATATTCATTTATTTTGGTTTAATTATGGTAGAGTCGATACCTTTTCATCGCAACAAAAGATTGTATTTTGGCATTGTCCTACTACTGAGAGTGGCTCCTGCAATGACGAAAAGAAACCTTAACTTGCTATTATTGAGCTGGCCAGACGTATTGGTAAAGAATTTAAGGGCAAGTTTTACTTCCTAGAAACGTTTACGTGTCCTAGACTGGAGACCGCGACTCGGCAAACGTAATGTAGGACGCGCCCCCCAGCTAGGTGAACCGACGTTCACCTAGCTGGCGCCTCACCTAGCTGGACCTCATAAAGGTCTCTGGGTCGGACTGGATGCGGAAGGAGCAGGACGAAGGTTCTTTGGCGCGTGTTGGGAGAGGCCTATGTCCAGCAGTGGATTGCAATAGGCTAGTTGATTGATTGATTAACTTCCTGAGTATATTTACGACAGAGGAGTAACACAGTGGTTTCTTAGTCCATTACCACACAATACTGAACACATTACAAGGCTTAAAATGTCTTACTATAGTGAAAGATATGACTCTACTAATGGAATACAATTTCGACTATAAATGTTATATTTTATACTTGTTCCTATTTGATTACTACGGGATACAGACCTACTTTTTATAACATGATAAAGTTTATATTCACTAAGGTAAACAAAATATCAACTTAGCGTGTTAATTAGTTATTCTTGTTATACACACAAGAGACACTAAGCCAATTCAAGCCTTTCATTTGTGTAAACCACAAAAATATTCCGTATGAGATTCTAACTTACAACATCGAGTAAGCAAAACCTTGTGCCACTAAGTTAATACAACCTGTATTTATTTCTCATCACTTTAATTATGTTAATCTTCATGGGAAAGATTAAATTAGATACAATAATTATATAAAGTTATTTATATTCATAGTATCAGTAAGTGTATCATCAGTCAAAACTTAACACTTTATAAGGTATGATCACCTATCGTTAAGCTCTCGTTCACGTTGCCAATCTATTAGTCAATGTAAGTAAGCATCCATTACAGTCTTGTTACTATCGCTCTGAGTGGCTTATATCTTGTTACATGAGCTTTGCGGTTAATATGTCGATATAGTTATTATGAGATACAACTATGAGTTAGACATTATTATTTAGTAATAATATGAGTCATCATGTTCTAAACTGCGATGTTAAGGGCATTGCATTGCTCAAACCCCAAAAACACGCTCGGTTTGGAGAAGTTTGTTGACGAATCTTTACATACGTTTACTTCACAAAAAAACATGAATAAACTAGATACTACCGAAAAAACTTTGTATTGATTAAAAACGCTAATTATTTCTTAAAAACTTCCAAAAAAAAATCACGAAATCTGGTATTATAATAACTAAATATCAAATTGTCTATTAAACGGATGATTGATTTTATTCGAAATTTATACAAAAAATGTGCTATATTCTAACTAATAATCTGTATTGATTACTTTATCTTAATTATTCGTTATATTTAAAATAATTGATAAAAACTAGATTTTCATAAAATCCCCGCGCCTGCACCTCCGCTACCGCCGTGACGATTGCTCGGGAGTCGCACATTCAGTGTCGTTACGACTCCTGTGACGGGTGGACTGTACGACCGTATTTTCTTACCGAATAAAACTTTAAACCGACCAACTTTGAATGAAAAACTATTGCAAATAAAAAGTACACAATTGTTTTAAATAATACTAGTTCTAATTAAATACATAAGTGTAATAAACCCTAGTTTTTAATTAAATTTTGTTTTTGAATCACTCATAGACTAACCAACAAAAGTAATGAGAAGCGTGACGGAGCTCTTCAAAACTTATACTATTGTACCTACAAGCTTTATACATTAATATTTTATACCTTAGTATGCTTTAGACTCGTCTTTATTTAAACGAAGCATGTTTAAATTCATTTTATGAACGTCGCTTCGATTATACTTATATTTTGAGACCTTCAGAAGACATAGTGTAGTAGCATCAGTAATCAAATAGGGTAATTAAAAAAACTGCTGTTACTATGTCCTTATATTATACCATAAAATACGTATGTATAAAATTGGTGTCTCCCAAAGAATAAATAATAATTTAGGTAAAAACAATGACAAATTTGTGTCGCATCTGTGATCTGAATAATCATTAGTAGATTATACCCTTGTATTAATCTCTGTTAGTAGATGGCGCTATTTTTATGAAAGCGGTAACAAACCTCAGATCTTCAAGGTCATTCGGCAATGCAATGCCCTTAAAAACGCAAAAATTGGTGCGTTTTTATCAGCGTATTTTCTGGCGCTGCAAAGTGCAAATACGCGCGTTCTCTATTCCCAATGCATTTCTTCATTCCATTTCCCTTCATTTTGATCACTATGCTTAAGATGAGATCACAAGGAAGACGTCCATAAAGTACTAACTTTAAGTACTAAATAAGACATCTAGTTGTTGTTCAATCATAACTTATAATTATGATATCTTTTTAGATTAAGTCATAAAACTCTACATTTGTATATATAAAATGGGGTTCAAATTAAAGGTTACAGCGTCTAACGGGGAGATGATAGCCGCATAATTGACGGGTACTGGTAGGTCTGTACCCCGTAGTACGTCTTGGTACTTGTACATTTAATGGCGATGTAATAGTCACAGAAGGGCAACAGTACTGCGATTACCGGTTCCTTATGATTGATACTTGATATTATTTTGATAGATAGGCTTTTGATTTTCCTGGAATTGAAGGTGGTAAGTATACCTGCGGAGTGCAACCGTGTAGCAAAAATACTAAGGAAGGTATGTGTTTATTATTGATATGTTAGTCTTTGCTTAACGACTGGATGAACGATATTGACAAAAATAATGTATAGTGCGAAAGTAGTTCTGTCAGTCGGGCACGACCTAGCCGGTAGTGGATAGAACTCGGAAACGACGGACGATAAATGACGATATTATGGATAAGTGATGATGTAGTTGAAGCAATATGTTGGTAAACCCTATGGACATAGAATGTAAGTTTATGAAGCAGATAGGCAAGATAAGTATTAAAAAATTTGTATAACATCACATTTTTCCCGTGGGTCAACGTCGTCTAAAAGAGATTAAAAATGCCTTATTAATCCCATTGCATAAGGCTTAAAACTCAAAACAACACTAAGGATCTAATATACAAAATAGCAGGGTTTGTATTTTAACTTGTCGTGGTTCAGCTCAGGAGAGAATCAGTATTTTTGTACAAATGCTGTGCCAGGCTTTTTCCGTTTTATACCTTTCTCCTGTATTTTTCACATCCTCACCTCATACATCTATCCAGTAAATGAATGTAAATATAAAAAAAAAATTCAAATCGGTCTAGCCGTTTTCGAGAAATCAGGTAACAAACACAAAAAAAAAAAGATAAAAAAAAAATACAACCGAATTGAGAACCTCCTCCTTTTTGAAGTCGGTTGATAAATGCAAGTTAACTTAGTTCCACAAAAATAGTAAACCTTATATAAGTAGGTAGTGCGTCCCCTGTCAAGTAGATAACATATCACGTGTCACACAGATAGGTAGCGAGTGTGGTCCGTGAAACTGCAAGTAATCACGTCATGCGCGGACAGACGGGAGATTGATACGAACCGTCCCTCGTCGAGACGCACCTAATTATACCTCTTGCTGTATATGTGTTTAGGGTTGATACTCCTATGAAATTTGGAGAAATGAAGTTTTCTTTTTGCGATTATTTTCTTACTGTACTTTTTATTATTAAATGTACGCTTATTTAATTAATTTTGTAAGCATTTAATATTCAGTAACTTGTGTAATTAAACATTAAATAATTATCTCGTCAACTGTATTTATTGATTTTATTATCATAAGCATTTTAAATTAATTTCTACTATTTGAGTTACTCCAGTGTGCTAACTGTAGGTCGCGGATTGTTTCCACGAAAACTAATAAATACGCATACTTATACATATAAGTATGCGTACCTTCTACATAGAAGGTATACATATTTATTTATTTAATGGTACTTCAACGACTTACTCACTATAGGACATACATAAACAATGAATTACTTATAGTTTTAGGCATAGTGAGTTGGTCACTTATAGAAGTACACAACTCTCACAGAAAGATAAAGGGACAAGTAAGATAGCATTCATGAATTAGACTTAGGTACACAAATTAAGTTAAGAATTACATAATATCAAATACACTCAAATATTAAACAGAAAATTATTTTTTTTAATTAAAATTAAATTTAACAATCAAAAAATTAATTAATATAGACATTGAAAAACAAAAAAAAGAAAAAAAAAGATATAGTGCATATATGTGTCATTATAAAATGATGGCAATGGAGTAAAGCCATTTTATGACAATCAGTGGATTCATTTCTGAACTACATTAAAATTAAGAAGGAAAACTTGAAATTAAAACCTAAACCAATCCGCCTGGCCAGCGTGGTATTAGTAGGCCAAATATCCCTCCGTCACGGGAGGAGGCAGTGGGACATTAATGGGCTGTTATAATGATGATGATTTGTGCTTTCCAACGATAATCTGTAAGTACTTAGTTACTTAATATAAAATGAAAAAATATGTTAAATATAAAAAGAAAGTAGTTGACAGCCCTAACGTAACTGCGGACAGATGACGTCGTGGATTCTTTCTTTCTTGAGTTTTAATAATATCATAATAATGGTGTGCACTTAATGGAGTCGATAGCGCTATTGAGCGGGGCAGAGATAACGTAGAACGCATACAATCTCTTATGTTTATGTTCGCTTTTTAATACGAGTATTATAGACGTCGTAAAAAGGGAGAAAATGTTGGTAGGTATGCCTTTGATGGTTTCTTAGTTATTTAATTAAAGTATCAAGTAAAGCCTAAAAGAGTTTATATACATTACTTATCATAGTGCTCTACTTAGTTTGAGACTAGATGGCGCTGTGTGAATGTGTGAGAAATATTTATTTATCTACGTTATTACACTTTTGGGTATAAACGTTACCTTACGTATTTGAAAATGATAGCAATTAAGGCTGATTGAATACTCGCAGTGTATGTTTTGGATATGTATCAGCTAAGTTACATATTTGTGAAATGTTACTTGAAACAAATGTTATTAAGTACACATTTTTTATTCAAACTTGTCACCACACGGAAAACCTTATTTAATTACATTTTATTAAAAACCACAATTATCATCTGCGTACATACTCGTACTAACCAATATGTACGTTATCTAGTATGTCTGATTTAGTGATAAGAAAACTTAATTAATTCCATCCCAAGGTTTGATTAATCTTATACCTAGATAGTTAACTAGGTCTGTTTTTAAAACATTGCATCTGCATTTTATCTTAGTGATTATGGATTATGGGTTATTTACTATATTAAAATTAAAATATATTATTATTAATTAATGTATTAATATAATAAATAACTTACAAATTTGCACAATACCCTCTATTGTTCAACTAAGCTATATGTACCCAGACACACGGTTTTTAAACAACTTCAAAAAAATTTTTATGCATAGAAAACTCCTAAATGAAATCAGAAACTTATGTTTAATTTGCCGCGAGGTTTAGCATCCTCTATAACCACAACCGTGCAGAGGTCGTCAATAACCAGTAGTAATGATATCTCCTTATAGTAATATATTGATAATTCTAGATAATTAAGTGAGCAATTAAGTCGGTTAAGGTGTTGTTCAACTCGTTATGAGTCCGACACTGATGGATCGACTGCGCTTATCTGAGAAATGTCTTCCAGTGCATACTTTATACAAAGTTCTTATTAGATATTTTTAAATGTAGTTCTGTGTGAAATTTAAATACAAATTCATCTAAAATGTTCTACTACATGTGCTTAAGATTTTACTTACCACAGTAGAGGTATTGTCTAAGGCTTAGAAGAAATCTTAAAGCTTGTCTGAAAATTTGGTTTTTTGGTTTAATGTGCTTGCTTTTGAAAAGCAGAACGATGTTTCATGAGTTAGCTAATTTAAATAATTTAAACAGAGTCTGTCAGTACTTAGTCTGTGTTTGATCCGCAAATAACTGTTTTAAAGCTGTATTTATTTTGTATCAGTTCATTTCAAAGCTGTAAAAGTCCCCGCAGCATAGGCATCAAACACAAGTGCAGACTTAGGCCTTTTTTACAAATGAAAATATAAAAAAGGTATTAAAAGAGATACGCATTAAAATTTATAAGAAAAAATGTTATTTATAAATACGTAACAAGTTATTCCATTTCAATGAGACAATAAAATGAGTAGGTATGTAAAGTTACGAGTGAAGCTAGTACGCGTAGTACAAACTACGTCCGCGATGCAAGCTGTGTCAATTAGCCGCAGAGTTGAATGAATAAACTGTCTAACTTATGTCCACTTCATACTGGTTCGAATACTCACCATACATTCCACAAGCAATGGTTACTCACTGTTTACTCTTAATAGAATGTTACAATAAGTTTCGTTTTAGGTGCATACTTTTTACTAAAGCCACAGAATACATCTATCTACCAAGTTTTGACAGTATAGCTCATATAGTTTCGGAAAAAAATAGCTGTGACATACGGATGGACAGACAGACAGACATGACGAATCTATAAGGGTTCCATTTTTTGCCATTTGGCTACGGAACCCTAAAAATTGATCGTTTTTTTAACCAGAACTCTAAATGTAGAGTCACTTTTATAAAATAAATCAAACGGTATTTCAATGTACTCGTAGCTTATGTTTATATGGGTTCTTTTATTTGTTAGTTACTCATGTAGGTACTCATAAATAAATGTGATACATCCAATTTGGTTTAGTAACTAGTTCAACAGATTTAAGGAACAATTTAAATTAAAAGTTACGCCTTTTGTAAAAAGTTAATAGGTTTTTATCTTACTGTTATACTTACAATAAACCAAATGTTTAGACGTTATGATACGATTTAAACAAAAAATGTTTACCTCGCCTCACCTTCTGCCGAGCGCCGAAACGCCTTCTTAATCTTGAACATATGGCATTGTTCCGTTACATGTCCGTTATTGAGTTATCGCCGACACAAAATAACAATATGTATCGCGATATTCTTGTATCAGTTACACGTTTTTATATACTTTTGGTTATAGTCTGTTTCTTCTTTCTTATTACAAAAAAAAAACAGATTTTACCTAAAGCTTAGTCCTGGGAGACTTTGATCAGCTACAAATATAACCTATGTGTCACTTGCAAAGTTTCATCATAAGTAGGTATTTATGTAGATGTGACGGAGAAAATGCCATATACGCTGCAAGGCCACGACCATCAGAACTCCATCAAAGCAAGAAGGAGAAGGACGGAGGTGAACTTAGCCTGACTATACCACGCTGATCAGACGGATTCTTAAAGGGTTTTATCTCAAGTCTTCCTTCTTTTTTTTATAAAGGTAATCTGTGAACTTTCCCACGTTTTCTTATTCTGATAATGAACCACTATGCAAATAGGCGATTTAATATAATTTACATTATTTTTATTTATAATATTTTATTGAATACAATGACATGTGCATCTTATTACTTAACATACTCCACACAGTATACGCCTACCGTACGTATATTTCATCAGCCATCTTTCGATAAAAGGTAATATAATAGATCATTAATTGCAGGCTTTGATCTTTGATCCTTGTACACGTCTAGTAATGTTATGCGTTATTGCATAAACGTGTCTGTGATCGGAAATAGTGGGCTGACTCCTCTTATAGCTATCCAAGGTTCTGTCAAGCATGATAGGAAAAGAATGTACTTATATATTATGAGGGTTAAGATTTTGTATAAAAATGACTCTACATGGCTCATACTCTCCATCGCGGAAACATTCACACAACCAATTTAAGGAACACAGAGTACATGGAGGCTCGGGACTGTAATATGTGGATCGCACAAACAAATGTCCTAGGTGGATGCAAGCCATCTCACCGATACTGAATAAAACCCAAGGGTTACAATAAAAGTGCACCACAGCCGCTTGGTTCGAACCTGAGACAACTGTTTACAAAAGAGATGTTTGGCTGTCAGATTTTGTGCACTAACATGTAAGGTTAAAGAATCTTATCATCAACTTGTTGGCCCACATTTGTGCTACTTAAGGAATGGGCCACTGTCGACAGTATGTTTGGAAACATAATTGAGAAGAAGTTTAAGATATGTCCGCTTAGTTATGTTTTTTCTAACAAAAAATATGGAATTTCTGTGAATCGTCTGTGTAAACAAGTTACATGAGGATTAGGTATACCAAATGGGTATCAACATTCTGGTGAATGAAATTGCTTCTTAATTCTTCCTTTGAAATTGCTTCACTACAGTCAATATGAAGAATAATGAAGATTGCTTCAATACGAAAGAGAATAACATATAAGTAATAATTAAATAGGTTGTATGACAGAGTAACCACTACCTTAGCATATAGTTGTGTATTGTTCGTGTGGCAAGCTATTATGACATAACGTCATTAATCTCTATACTTAATGATAGTGGCCACATGCTAGAGCTGTTTATTTCATACATATTATTTTAATTTAGAATTTAGTAAATTATTGGATGGAGGGTTATTATGATAGACATTTTTATCAATCTCTATTTTGTTTTTCTACCTTAGCAGAATGTAAATTTGTTTTAGTGTTATTGTACAGTATCTACATTATGACAATTATTTGTATTTTTATTAATTTAATTCAAGCTCATAACTTTTTGTCGAACCTGTCTGGCTACTAAAGCTGTTGTCTTCATCTGAATGGGAGTAATTCCCTCGTCAACTTGTACTTTATGTCGGGCGTAAGGGATACTTCTTCTTATCTCACTAAAAGACATTTAGTTTTAAAACCTTAACCTTACTACATTATTACCTAAATGGTTTTGAAAAGAAATTGAAAAGGTTTTGTCATAAAGTACTTCTATCTCAGTAGCTTTTTACGACATCTTCAATAAGCACTGTTATATTTTAACACCTTTTCATCATAATGTAATAAATATTGATACTCGTGATGATCAATGAAACATAAAGATAAGCTAAAATTAGTTATGAAACAAGTTCCGATATAAAGATTACTAGATAGTTATATCAGTATCAGAAAACTGTGCTATTAGGTTATTCGTTCAATACTATCACATATAAAAAGCAGTAGTTTTAGCAACAATGTTGTCTACATCCAGTTAACGATGCACGAACTAACCAAATGGAATAATCCGCAGTCGTACGGTATCGAGAGAAATTATTCAAAAGTGCGCCTCAGACGGACCGAACCGGTTACATTCAACAAAACCGCCGCGCCTTCTAACTTTTTTATTATTATTTTTTAAACTTTAATATATTACAAAGCCTCACTGTTAGGTAGCTCCGGTACAGTAACGATTATATTAATATTTTAAACAGTGTGTAAATAATGACGAGCGCTTTCTTTCACATAGAGTATTCAGTTAGTTGTTTTTTATGTTAAAGAATTATAATGACTTAAGTGTGGTATTGTTTTATGATTCATACTTGTTTTATTTCTTAATAAAAAATAAATAGTTTCTCAATTCGCAGTTACAGTCAATAGACAATTGCAGTATACAACATAGTTTTTAATCACTGAGCACGCATTCGCTTTAACTGTGGAGAGAATTTGTCGCTTATTCTGTAATGGACGACATTCATCAGTGTTCATGTGCGGCAGTTGACGTAGGTATATCAGTTGATACGATGATAATACCTCGAGGTTCTGACCATTTAGGCTTCGTCATCACCCTATCTCTCCAATCCATCCATTTGAAGTATGAATAGTAATTAGTTGTATGTGGCTCCGTCTCGTGATGGATTAAGCATAAAATATGAGATCAATATCCTATCTCATCTTACAAGTTTCGATAAAGACGATTTTAAACTTCACCATCTCAACGATGTCAAAACATGAACAAGTTTCGCTCCATGACTGGAGGTCAGGCTTTGTACTTATGCAACTTGAGGAGTGTTAGTAGGGAACGCGGCCATTAGAGGGCGTCTTAACTTAACAGTTTGCAGAAAGAGGCCTGGTGTAGTATTTTAACTGCTGTTACCACAACTGGTTCATTTTAAAAGCCCCTGACCTATGTATACTGTGAACACATACCACGAGCCCAGACTTTGCTTAACTTATCAAATTAGATTTAATAAAACAAATATGGTACTGACATGAAAAATTAAAAGTAAGAACCGGACATGAAAAATTATAAGTACATTAAGTTAAAAGCTATATATAAGGCGAAACTAGTTTATGTTGTAACGGACAGTTTAATCGAATGATATATCGATTATATTGATTTAGTATTATTCGTTTGTAGTTCTGATATCGATCGTTACTTGTTTGATTAACGAGTTAACTTACATATATATCGAGTTTTACAATTATATTTGTTCAATTGTTTAGTAATTTAGTTGATTTATCGTACAAATACTTAAGTAAATGGTTTGCACTCAAATGAATCAAACTATCGATCGTATATATTTATTGTATAAATCCTTGTATAGCCCTTTATTAGACCGAGGCCTGCGAGGTCGTGAGCCCCAAATAAGTTTTTAAATATTGTCTTCAACTTCTCAAATTGTTTTACAATTTTTTTAAATAAAATGTTTAAAAAAATGCTAGAAATTGAGTTAAATTGAAATCATCACGTCAGTTAAAAGACGCCCACTGCTGGGGTACTGGACACCATTCTTATTAACACTCACATAACGCCATGTAATCACAAACAAAGCAGCTTGTACTATTGAGGGGGAATCAAACCTAACTACGACCTATTACGTAGAGATCTCGCAAACATATACAATAACAAATACGCCACAGTAGTCATCATTAACCGGATGACATAGGATGATATAATCTATTTCTTTTCATAAAGACCCATTAATGTTGTTTCTGTAAAGTGTTGGCCGGTTCCCCGGACACCCTCTCCGCTCTAATGGTCGTAATGGTCAGCTACGTCACTTCCTCCAAGCGCTTCCTCATTCATTATAGTCCTTTAACGCATCACTATAATATCTACGACAGTAAACTTTGTGTGCACTACGGGTTATTAGCCTCATGTGATGGTCTTTTAAAATTGTTAGACGTGGAAATATTCGTTAATTAACTGACTTCAAGAATAGGGGAAGATTCACAATTCTGAAAATGAAATTGCAGTCTAAACAAATTATTATTGAAAAACTTATAAGGATAATATTTAACATTAGCCACGTCCTCTAGTGACATAGAGAGTAAGTAGGTTTACTAATACCTACAATACATTTGTTTTTACTACTGTTCGGTATAGAGTTATAGGTCATCTATCAGAGAGGCCAGGAGAATCCCTGACGCCATGTTTTGGTGCATCTTGTCCTAAAAGCTGAGCAAATAAATAAAAGTCAAGAATTATAAGAATTGTTAGTGAATTTAAACCCGCAACCTAGAGCACAGCAGTCGCATACTGTAACCTCCCACCCTATCCAGATACTACTGTTTAATTTGTTTTTTTTTTCGTTTTTTAATGGCATTATGTTTATATACTGCAACTTAATTAACTGTTTAAATTACCTATAAAGGCTCTTTCAATTTAGTTCGTTTGTTTTCATACAAATCTTGCCGTGCGGCGAACGCTCGACACTTTGAAAACTGCCGTACAGGCTGCCGCACTGCAAGGTTTGTATGAAAAAAAAAACGAACGTAAGTTTGCCGTCCGAAAAACGCAAGCCGTATACTACATACCTACTAACGTTTTGTTTATGCTACATACTAACGTTTTAAATATATTACCTAGTAAAGTAGTAATATATTACCACAAAATATAATGCATGTAGTACAACATACTATGTATAATGTTAATGTCCTGCACGCGCCATATTTTACGCATTTCTATACGCAAGGGTATCGATATCTGATCGGAGGCTTCATCTTTGCGCTCTCATCGCTGCGGTATGTGCGTATATGCGCCTTATCTACGAGTATATGCGTACGCTCGTATATAAGATAAGATACGATACGATGTTCTGAATCTATTCTGCGCTTCTGCAACTTAATTCAGAGTAATAAATATATACTAACTTTATAAAGCTCAAGTTGTTATTTTTGTTGTATTAGTATGAATAAGACTACTTCTTGCATGTGGTGTCTTTACATGCTCTATGTCGCGGAAACTTTAACAAACGTCAATTAATCGAATACAAAGGAGCGAGTATTACGAGTAGACGATGCGGGTAGAACAGACGCGACACCGCACACTGTAGACGGACAACCTAGTTAGTAGAGTGGGGAACCGGTAGATGAAGGAGACGATTTATGAGAGAGATGTATTTGCTCTCCGTGTGGTGACGGAGTAAAAATACAATATGTCACCACCCCATCTCATCCCATGGGTGTCGCAAAAACCGACTAAGGGACTATCAGTGAATATTATCTTTACGAAATAAAAAGAAGGAAAACTTGAAATTAAACCCTATACCAAGCCAAGTATCCCTCCGTTACGGGAGAAGGCCCGTCCCTTCAGTGGGACATTAACGGGCTGTTATGATGATGATATGGGAGAGGCCTATATCTAGCTGTTGACGTCTATTGGCTAACATAAAAAAGAAGATTCAGATCTGTCATTTTTGGATCGCAAAATATAATCATATTGCTTGGCTCTCTCTATCACACAGTTTATATTAATAGTGTTAGTAAATACAGAACATAAATTAACTGCCACTTATTAAACGTGCGGACCACACAGCGAGTATCAATTACGCGAAACATGATTAAACATAAGACAACACAGCTGCCATTACACCACCAGCCTTACGCACTTTTACTAAGAACCTCGCGTGGATTAAGATGTAGACATACTGAGCTATGGTGAACCATACTGTAATTTCACGCAAATTACGAGAGGACTACGAATAAGATTAGAAAAGGACTTCTCGCAGAGGAAACGTTTAGTTTAGAGAAAGACCCTTGGCTGATTAGGTAACGATAGTTTTTAATGCTGTTAGTTCTTACAAATAATATATTTTTTTAACAGCCCCACCACCTGTTATATAACGTCTTCTGATTTCGCAATTTGTAGTATACAATCGCTTCTAGGATTTGTTATTTTAAAGATGCATTCCTACTATACTTTTTTTAAAGTGTATCCGGAATCGCCTATTGATAACATAAATAATATAAATTATTATTGATACAAGTAGCTGTTCAAATGGAAAAACCACCCCAAGTAACCAAGTATCTTCTGTGTTGGTCAGTTCATATCATTCCAAATGAGCTCTGAACGGATACACAGCCCATATAAAAGAATCATGAGAAGCATCCATTTATCAATGTCATAGGTTATCTTGCGGGTCTTTTCTTTATTGTCATCTTTTTCTTTCAAAGACAATTCTCACACTTGGGATCATTGTATATGAGGAAGCATTCATTTTAAAATTAAGAAGAAAACTTAGTCATTAATAGAAGATGTGTGGGTCAAAATGCAGGCCTATCCCCCAGTATACCTCAGACCTTAGAGTTAGATTTCAAAGTTGCGTTTTAAGTACAAACTCGTAATTAATTAAGCACGACACACACGCGCCGCCTGGCGGTAGTGGATGAAACTAATTAGTTAGCGTCATTACATCGACGCGTGATTACATTTTACATGTACCCTGTATGTACGTGAGATTATTTATTAGGAACACGTCGGACGATCAACTTTGTTAAGGAAAAACTATTTGTTTTGACGTAAAATGTAGTTTTTATATTTAACGATAAAACTATTATTTTTAGTTTGTCGTAGTCGTAGTAGTAGAGAATGTTATTTTCGCTGTTTAAAAGGGATGAACAGACAGCGACAGCGATTTTGTTATATATCGTGTAGTTTAGTGGGCAACCCGTCCAATCTGCAAAGTTATTACCACATAGCCTCTAAACCACACACCCAAACACCTCAAGGAAATCTTTGCTTTATATTTTAGGCTTTGAACCTTTAAAAAAAAGGCTTAAGAAATGTAATGACAAGTCTGTGTTTAAAATGAACAACAAGCTATACATTACCTTACATAATTGTATCCTATTCCAACGGAATAAAGTATACCGATGTTTTAGATTCTGACATTTCATAAGCTGTCTATTATAATTGAATATTAGGTAAAATTAACATTTAGCAAAGGGTAAAAAGAAAGGGTAAAAGTATAAATATGAAATAACATTAAAGTCATTGCACTTGTTCCACCTGACACATAGTAGGTATCGGTCAAGTGCGAGCGGCGGAGCGTGACGCGTGGCGCAGGTGCGCGGGCGCAGGGCGGAGGGCACCGGCCGTGACCCTACGTTCCCAGGGACCCGGCACCCGCACCTCCGTGGTACAACCAACGTTAGTTAGTGCTTAAAATGTTACTTCAATTTGTTAGGAAATAAAGTTTGCTTAGAAAAAAAGAAAATAACATTTTGCCTTATTTACAGCTATTCAGTTACTCATTTAAAAGACTTAATTTAAGTAGCAGCTTCATTAAATGTTTTGTGCAAATGTATGGGAATGGTATGGAGGTAACCATGAAGTAACAAATATAATATACTAATAATATACTTTAATATACTTGTTACTTTGTATAATATAATATACAAAGTAACAAGTATATTAAACAAAGATCCCACCAATAAATAATTGTCTTTTATGTTATAACCTGACTTAACCAGCAAGAGCGCTGTTAATGTGTTTAGTGTTTTCTCGTCTACAATCGCAATGAGGACCAGTTATGAACACAAATGTGTTAAATAAATAGACTAATCCGTCTTCCATATTTTTTTACAACCCACATATAAGGGTATGCATCAATGTGCATACACCCTTCTCTGGAAGAAAGGCAAATCACACATCCTTGACGTACTCCAACTAGACAAGTTTCATTGGCTGTCATTTTGCGAGAAATTGTATCGCCCCTCGCGATCCAGTCTAAAAGGTGAGAGGGAAATAACGTTTTAGTAACTGAACCGGTTTCTTTTTATAACTGCTACTAGACAATTTCCTGCGCTATAAACCTATGTGAATAGGTTGTGGGCCACAAGTTTCTCCTTGTATGGAAGGGCTTAATAAATGAACCTAATATTCACATTTTCTTGTTTGTAAAAACTATAAAGCGACGTTGTGAGTGACAACTTACAGCTTTTAAATAATTCATAAAGACTAAAAAATCAAAGCAAACTTATGATCGCCTGACCGGCACGGAATTGTTCTTTGTGTGCGTGTACACTACAGGGTGGAATAAAAAGAAAAGGATAAGTAAGTCTATCCGTTGTCTATTATCTACCCGTAATACAAGCTTAGTTTGAGTCTAGATTGCCTCCTCCAAATATTGCCACCTTGTGCCTGTGTTTCCCTAATCCATCGGTTTCCTGTCGTCCTAAATAGCTTGTCGGTCCACCGTGTAAGGGTGTGTATACCAATTAAATAGATTATTATATTATTATTATTTTATTTCTTACTCAACTAGACACTTTTTAACTTATTATAAAGTTTCCTTGTATATAGTTAGTCTGTCACTCCATGGAGCATTGCGTATTATGAGCTACGGAAATGAAAATATACCAGCCTAACGGACACCATCAACTTAACGTTACGCTCCGTGCTCACAACTAAATAATATTGTTATAATTATATCTCATGTTCTCTGTCTTATAACAACAATCTTTTTTACTTAATCTCAATATTTTTAATTGCAACATTAAGATATCCTTCCGTTGCACTAAATACTGGCTAATTGAAACTGTTTATCGTATTCAATATTTACTTTTGGTTTAGTAGAATAAATTAAGTAATAAGTATGTAAAGCAGGTTCGACCCCAATGCATGAGATTAAGGACTAAGTATCCATAAATGATTTCCTTGAGTCTGGATGTTTTGTGAATCTATTCTAACCCACTTAATATGAAATCTGTACAAATCAGTTAATCAATCAATCAACTAGCCTATTGCAGTCCACTGTTGGACATAGGCCTTACCAATATACGCCACAGAACTCGGTCCTGCGCCTTCCGCATCCAGTCCGACCCAGAGACCTTTTTGAGGTCGGTCCACCTAGCTGGTCGGCGTCCTACACTACGTCAAAAAAATCCGTTAACTAGAAGTTTTTTTTAATATAATAGTACTATTTTAATATAACGTAGATAACTTTCGTTGTTGGTAACTTTCTATCAGCTGGTGTTGATCATTCGCTCCACTGATACTGAACAAGATAATCTGTCGCTACTTGAGCTTAACTACTTCTCTGAATCATATTTTTCTTTACTATTACTATTTACACTACTTTTTAGGGTTGCTTACAACAACAATAAATCCTGTTATAATATTTTTTTAAACAATGAATAGATCAAAATCATCGCCATCAATTATTATACGCAATTTCGTTTAGCTGGACATCATGTATTCTTACTATAGTCAAAGTTGTACTTTTAAAGGAGAGGACTAAAGGAGTTCAGAATACTTTTATTTCTTTTCTTAACAGCCCATTACTGTCCTACTGCAGGGATGGGCCTCCTCCCGTGATGGAGGCATACTTAGCCTACTAATACCACACTGGCGGATTGGTATATGGTTTAATTTCAAGTTTTCCTTCTTTTCATTAGGTGAAGATAACATTCACGGATAGTCCCTTAGTTGGTTCCTACGACACCCCTGGGATAAGATGGGGTGGTGACATATTGTATTCTTACTCCGTCCCACATGGACATCATATTGTATTCTTACTACAGTCAAAGTCTGTCCTTTTAAAGGAGAGCTACAGCTCAAAATAGCTTTCTTTCTTTTAGCGAGATATATCTGTATTTCCATGGAGTATTTTTTTTACGCGAAGTAAAACAATAATTTAATAAAATAAGTAAGGTGTGTATAATGTTGTTGTGGTGGAGCGAAAGTCTGTATAGTTATATATTTTAGCGAACATTGGAAGCGATAATACGATGGATAGCCTCGAGTCGTGACCGCGACCGTGGGAATCGACCGGACTCACTATTACTACTATATAAATATAACTAGCCAATATTATACTATAAATAAACTAGTGGACGGAAAAAAATATAATAATCTTTAAAAATATTTTTAATTAGAAAAGCTACAAAAATTCTATAGATTTCAAAAGAAAAAGTATATTTTTAGTAGGTAGAACTTATAACAAAACAATTTTTCATGTTACTTTTCCTAGTGTACCGACTCATAAGTGTGTGCGACTCATAAGTATGAGTAGTGGCTTTTTTTGCTAACAAGTTAATGTAAGTTATGTCTTATTCGGTTCAGTAGTTCTCGAGATGTACTCGTATCAAGCTGTAGCTTGATCTATCTGTTGGTTTGCTTGAGAACAAATTAGAGGTATTTTGTTAATAGTCGTATAATAGAACTGCACCTTTCGTAATAAAGAAGGTACTTACTTAAAATAACTTTAAAGATCTGTTCATTTATTTTCTCAATGTTATGTTACAAAATAAGAGCTTATAGATTTCGGTTTAAAACTACTTAGTTTAAGTTTACACATACATATTGATAGTTTTTCAAACTTTACCACCGCTTCCAAGGCGCTTGTAGAGAAGAAGCGGCGCCGGCGTAACAAACTCTAAAGCAGAATTTTTTAGACGTCTCTATAATATCTGATCTGCAGCTCATCTGATTGTAAGTGATAACCGCTGCTCATGTAGGCCAACAAAGCCGTTATAAAGAGGATTAAGTAATCCAGAATTTAATTTAAATGAAATAAATCATTATAAACCCTTCTTATTTTCAACACAGAAACCCTAATTTACCTTATGAATGCACACCAAAAAAGATTTGTTGTAAATAAATGACTGCTATCCAAAATATCGGGTTACCAACCTCCGGCTTCAAATAACTATGGTAGCGTAGACATTTGAATATGTTAGACAAAAATAGTAAGACAAAGGGTTGTCATAGACAAAACATGTATTGTGCCAACCCCCGGAGTTTGACACAGGAGGTAGAAAACGTTAGGAACTATTGTACGCACCGGGCGCGGCGCTATGTGTGTGGAAACCTGTTTTTGATATAATACGGAACTGACGTTGAAATCTAACTAATATTTACGTAATATTTTTTTATATGGCAATCTTTTTTGCTTCTCTATTTATTAACTTTAGTCATATTTCATAGTAACAATAGTTCTATGTATAAACTATGTGCATTGTTTAGTTGAGTAAGTAGTGAGCTAAGTAAGGGCTGATTCATAAACGAAGTCGCTGGTCAGCGAGTTCATCGTCAGCGAGTTCATTTCATAGAAGGGTGACCGCTGAGTTATATTTTATCTGTAAAATGTCAGTCATAAATGTCGTCGGTGAAGCGCAGTTGTTAAACCGCTTCAGAGGTCCATGAGCGGCTTGAACAACAACTGTAAATCCAAATCAAACAAACAAGGTTTGAAAATAAATGTTTATCTGGCGCAAAAACCTAGCCCGGTACCTCAACCGTCGCAGCTAATCTAATTACGATACATTGCGAGCTACTACACAAGTACAAATTATTTTTGTAAAGTCACTTTCAGTACTCAACAGCCCATGGCACAAAAGCCGACAAACTGTGTATTAATCTATAGAACTTTCCAAATCCCCCACGTTTAATATATTTAATAGAAGTATCATGGTTATAAAAAGTGCTTCACATGTTATCGTTGGAGGGTTGTCTGTTTGGTGCTCGAAACATGGCCGGGAGCCACATAATACTGTGATCTGTTATACAATAGGGCTGCAGTCGCTCTATATATGAGTTTGATTGAAATGAATGATGATGGGGTGTGGTACAAGTTACGAGTATACGTTGTGCAGGTAAGATTCTCTTCAAGGTTTTAATTAGCTGCCTCTTTTTAAAGTTACTTGTGTTGTGTTCAAAAGTACTTATTTTCTAAGTCCAGGCGGTTATGCCCGATTTACACATCGACAAGTACAGTAGCGAGTTAAGTAGTATTTTAAGATTAAGTTGATTTAAATAGATCTCCATCCTATTTTTTGGCGAGTTAAGTACGAAGTAGCCCCCTCTCTCGCGTCTCGCCAACTTAAATCGGCAAAAAATAGGATGGAGATCTATTTAAATCAACTTAATTAACAACTTACTACTTAACTCGCTACTGTACTTGTCGATGTGTAAATCGGGCTTTATAGTTATTCTATAAAGAAAAAAAATTACTTGTATGTAGATACGGTTATTCAAAGCAAGATTAGTTTTAATTTAAAAATAATTTTCATTTTCACTTGGCAACCCTTTAGACTTATTTTTGGAACCCAAGGCATTTGTGTAAAAAAAAATGTTTATGTTAATATATTTTGTTTCCAATTAAAGAATTGATTTGTCTTGGCATTTTGTATTTATTCTTACAATAAACCACCTTATTCATAGTCAAAGTCAGTATAAAAAGAAACAAGTCAACAGTACTCCCATACTTCATCATCTTGTAACTTGTACCACACATAACGAACACATCAGCACAATAAGTTTGTTACGGTGCATTTATGTCAATTGTTACAACTTGAGTAGTAAACATCAATCGAACGCGTTGTATTAACGTTTACGAGCTCTCTGTCGCACCCCTGCGCCACTGGGACAATGACGAATGATCATTTCCTCGTAAAATCGTTGCTTTCTGATTGATAAAGTTGTTTGAAATGTAACAAATGTTGTTGATTTGTTGAAGGGGAGGGATCTATAATGCTATCCTAACTCGGCATAAATATTATTTAGTTTGATATTATTATTCTACTATTCGGGTTGATTGGCAGTTATGAAATAAAGACATTCTGCCATTTCAGTATGTTCTATGAAACAGATTAATAGATTACTTAAAAAATTATTTTATCGCAGTCCATGATTACTTTTGGTACCTTTTAATTTAAGTAGTAAAATAGGTAAAGTAACAAACGTACTTTATACTCAATTGTTTTTACAAAATTGTTGTAAAATTATAGAGACGTCTAAAAAAATGCTGCTTTAGACTTTGTTACGCCGCTTCTTCTCTACTAGCGCCTTGGAAGCGGTGGTAAAGTTTGGAAAACTTTTAATATATAAACTTAGACTAAGTAGTTTTAAACTGACGTCAATAAGCTGTTATTTTGTAACATTATGTTGAAAAATAAAGAAACTGAAACTGATACAAACTCTACATTTTGATATAAATACAGATAAACTCAAATAGTTTGGCATTGCTCTGATGGTAGAAGATACGTTTTGTGAACCCAAATTGTTATAATTTACATTTCAAACTATTTTGTCAATTAAACAATTTTTATTTTTTTATGTTATTAGTTCACCCAACCAATCGATAACTTTTACAACTGGCCACATAACTTATTACTGACTACTGAATTTCTTTATAAGTAGAAGTCTTTTTGTAAATAAGAATCATGTCAACATACGAGTAGCTATTAAAAATTTATTTCCATCCGGTCACGACCGGACCGTGTCGTGATCATGAGCCTCTGCAGATAACCCTGCTCAAAAAAGACAAGAAATCTTGACTCATAATCGCTTAACATTACATTTATCCAGATAGAGCAGGAGGTGTATATGTTTATGTGTATAGGCGGTCCCACAAGTACCCGGCCTGACCTGGAGATAGTAGTAGTTACTTAAAAACTTAAACTTTATTAGAAAGTACATAGTTTATAAAGTATATGTTTCAAGTTTGAAGTCTTTATGTTGTTTGGTATTTGTTTAGCGGGTATCAATAGGGAAATTATTGTTTGACTATCTTGAAAAAGAAAATACTATGAACGGCGAGTATATAATAGAGCTAAATAGAGATTATGTTAAACAATAAATAGAGTCTTTTCCGAATTTTTTTTTCTTTGTTAGGCTGGGTACTTCTGGGACCGCCCTCGTATGTATGTAGCATATAACAAACATGACTAGATCCATTAATGTATTCGAACTTTAGACCGTGTTTATTTTTTTAATTACTATCCCTCTTACTTTCAAAGGTTGAGGTCAATCAGATTACGATTATTTAACAAATATTAAAGAATGAGGAAAACATTTTCAACAACATATAAAAACAAGATTAAAACAAAACGACTGCACAATTTGTTTTTGTTTTTAACCAACTACAAAAAAGGAGGTTCTCAATTCGGCTATATTTAAAAAAAATGCTTGTTAGTTTAGATCTCCGCCATTTATAAACTGATTTGAAAAAAAAAAATTTTTTTACTTGAAAGACTACATAATTATGTAGTCCTTAATTTCTTTATAAAACAAAATAAGAAATTTCTGTAAACAGTCATTATACTTATACGACATTGCGTAAGTATCAAGCTTCGAGTTAGAGTCGGTTTTTTAATTAAAAAATATTTGTAACACAGTTGTCAAACAACACTCTATTGAATGGCAGATCGAAAGAACAATACTAAGCCGTTAAGTCCGCTGTCACCATGTCATTGTAGTCGTGTTTAACATCTTTCAACACAAACATACAAATAAATAGTTTTGAGGAAATGATATCGGATATCTTGTGTAAACAGTGGCTCGTGCGTACTCTATTGTGTGCGCGCAGTGACGGTTACCGCCAGGGACCAGAACTATACACCACCCTTGTGTTTAGGGTTGCTGGTTAGTTTTATTGTTTGTGAAACGTAATTTTATAAACGTTTGATTCATTTTGGGATAAAATAAATTACGTTGGATCGCCTATTAGAATTAGGATAAAAAAAAATGATATTTATGGTTATGTATTGTATCAATATTTCTTATAAAAATAATTATTATTACAACACTTGCACTCGCCGTCTAGTACAATTGACAGAACAGAAAGAAAGTTAGTACAAAGCTGACCGAATAAATCCTTTCCTTAATTTTTAAACACCATTCTTAAATACACTAAAATTACTAAACAATTAATTTTCCTAATTTATATTTTTGTCAACCCTGTACAATGTTGTGTATTGTTGCGCAGGCGCAGCTACCTCATACGTCAGGGCGGAGCGCCGCCATTGTTCTTCTAACCGTCGTCGTTGTGTAAGGACGTGGGGTCATAAAATGCATCTCTTTATCTACCCAATACCCTTACTCTACTACATAGCTTCACTTGAGTTTATTTTAAACATATCTCACTTTATTTTACCTTCACAAAATAACTGCCTTTGCGGGAAAGCAATCGTGTTTGTTTAGCTGTATGTGTGCGAGGGCATGGTGTCATATACGACGCAACTCAACTATTTACGTGAACATACATTTTTTACCAATTATTATTTTATGATGTTCATTGTGTCCGTTTTTCAATTTGATTTTTGTAGAAGTCTCCGTGACTCAGGGACGCATGCCTAGTGCGGATTGTTTAAAAATCTTATATTAAATGATTTCGTGTTCAACCAGATGTCGAAAGCTTTTCAATACTAAGCTGTAACCCATCTATAAAATAACGGCGCTAAAGTTGCTTAACCTGTATTATCGTATACGATAAGTAATCAAGCTTCACTCGTTAAACTATAATGTTTAGTTATTAACAGCTTTATCTTAAGCAGCCGACAAAACTTTTAATTACTAAATTCTTTTACTTAATGTTATTGGCGCTCTTCTATATATATTTTTTTAATTGACCTACCAGAATGACGCTATGGTGCCTGATGTTAAGCATCCAATAGAGTCCAAGATTGGCATGCACCATACCAGCTACAATATTAGTAGAGGCATGAATGTCTCCACTATATATAGACTCATTGTTATTCATTATAATATTACCTAGTTTAGTCTGTGATCCCTGTCCCGGGGGGCATTTTATAGACTTGCACTTTACACACACTAAGGACATCCAGGTTTAAGAGGTCTATATGCATAATACGACACTTAAAAGTTTTCAATATTAATATTACCACATTTAGCATGCGAATGTACCACAATATAATTTATAATACAGAGATCAAGGGACAAATAGTTTACGACTTGACGGGATCTTAAGCAAATAATCGACAAACGAATATTGACCCCCACGGTTGTTGCACCTAGAACAAAGTAACGACTTAGAATACGACTAAACTCAACCAAAGGTTCAGCGACGCAGGGTTGATGCCTAATTTTGAGCAAAAGGTTGTAATATAGCTACTTAGCTTATAATACACATTACTATCAGGCAAGTTCGCAGCAGTTCTGCTCCGTCCTCATATGAGAACACTTAGTTAATCAAAACTGTAAATAATTACAACACTCTCGCAGTAGACAAGTATGAACATAAATTATCTTTTATATCTGTGTTATTGTGGTATAAGTTAGACAAGTGTCCCTGCTATACTGGTAGAGGCTGGTCCCTGTAATGGTATTATAAGTCAACTTTTACTTGACCCTAAGGATAAATAAAATAGGGAGAGACAAATGACTTAAATATTCATACTTTTAAACTGCTCCTATTTTGTAGTAAGTATTTTGTCTGTTCCAAATATGTATAACTTTTACAGTCAGCTTGCGACCACGGCCAGTGCAACCTGTGCCGAAACGTCAAGTAAAATAAAGGTAAATAAAATGCGCGTTAATATAATAGCGTTCCAAATACTTTATTAGTATCTACGTGTACCCCGGAGCGATATATATTTTAGTTCAACCTTCTCATTAAACACTCTCATATTACTTTTATGTTATTCGATGCTTTAAACAACCTCGAGCTATAAACAAACAATACATTCTAAATTGACTTCTATATCTGAAGTGATACAGTTTCATTTAGCTTAATTTATTAAGGCAATCTCTATTAAGCCAATAAAAAATGATCGTTGTTAATACATTGATATGATCAACGGTTTGTGCATCCGTTACGAAGGACCCTCAATTAGGTTCGAGTCCCGTGTAGGGTAGTTTTTGTAAACATTCTTACCCTTCGCTGTAGGGTTGAATTATTTGCATTTTGGATTTTTATTAGACATGTGTTTAGAATGGTGTTTTGTGTATGTTCGATGGGTGTATAATTAAATTTGTTTTCCCACAGTAGCGCGCCCTCTTAAGTTAAAACTATTTCTGTATTCACACAATAGATTACTATACTATTGTACTATTACTAAATTATTGCTGGGTCTTTGTAAATATTTATGCTAAGCTGCAATATTTGACGAATTAATACACTTAATTACCTGCTGTAAGATATTTAAGAACAAAAGACTTCAACGCGTTCGGCAAGTTATAGATTAAGAAGATGCACGGAGAGAACTTTAAAAATATGACATTCATTAATTACCTTTGAATTTATTGCTTACTACTACGTGTTTTAATAAAATGATCGGTTTGTGATGGTTTTTATTTTTAGTCCATTTTTCAACACTTTATGTAAATGGTGGCTTAGGGATAGTCATTATTATTTGTAGCTTATATATTATTCTGATGTTTAAGCTATATTACTGTAAAGTTTCATCAAAATCCGTGCAGTAGTTTTTGTTTGAAAGAGTAACAAACATCCATCCATCCTCATAAACATTCGCATTTTTAATATACTTAAGTAGGTTTGTAATTGTTTATATACTTTAAAAAATACTGAACTTGACATTATACACTTAACAACAATTTAATACATTACAGTTATAGAAATTACCCGGAACAAACAGACGGACATACAAAAAAACTTAAACACGATATTTTGCAATAATATCGTGGAACATATGGATTTCATGTTACGGATACTTCAATTCACTTATACCTATGTGTAGTTTACGACTGCATTTTGCTTATTGTGACATGACTATTTACATAATTCAATATTTATTAGTAGTATATTGTGAACCTAAGAATTGATTTTTTTTTCAAAACTTAGATAAATTTATAATTATTAAAATTCGATATTTATATGTAATTATACCTAATAAATAAAAGTAAAAATAATATAAACATTAAAATACAAACTAAGCAAATCTTAAAGTAACTGCATCAATGTTAAGAGCACTACTAGAGTATCATATAACATAGTACTAAGATAAACAATAAAGATAACTTCGAGGAGGCACATAACATAGTCGTTAAATGTGTTATATGTAGTATACTTACGAATATACTACGGACTGAGGAACGTATAAAGTTATTACATCTTTGTAGGATCACAAAGTAAAAATATGGCTTGCTTGTCGTAAAACTATAGGAATGTCGTAAGTTCTGACAATTCTTATTTAGGTAGAGGCAGTAAACATAAGATACCCTTACGCTAAGCTAGTTCAGTCTAGATTTGAGCCTTTACCAAACACTTCCTTTTTTTGGTTTCCTGCTGCACGTTGTTCTAGAACCTATACTCTCCGGCAACGACTTCGCACGGGAGCAATGATTATACTCTACAATATTATGCATGTATGTATTATACATATAAAAATGTGCCTTAAATCACTCTATTTATTAAAAAATCCTTTTGAAAATCCGTTGTGTAGTTTAAAAAATTAAAACATAATAGGGACGTACATACAGAATCAACGATTTTGTTTTATACTATAATAATAAATAAATAATAAATAACTATGTAGTGATGATGATAAAGTGAAGTCACTTTAGTACAAAGGTAGAGATGGAGTTCATTTCCCACAAACAACTATGACATCACAGTTCAAACAAACAAAAATGTAATCAATTTAAACAACGCAATTATAACTAGAGAAAGTAACCACAATACCAATGTTTTAGATCTCAATTTAATTATCGATCATTGTCTATAAGTACAAACGATATTGTGTATTATAACAATAGCACAAAATATCATATTCCCATGACAAGGTTGTATAAAAACTATCAATGTGATTGCACGCTAACTAACATATCATACATTCATACATACATAGTGTTTTTGTATGAAATATTATTGAGATGTTTTGTTTTGTAGAATGTGCTGTTAATAAAACTGTCTCGGTGGTACAGCAGTTGCGGACGGTATGTGAACGCCGTGTACTAGGTTGCCGGTCTGATTTAAAAATAAGAGTTTTGATCCAGGGTGTTCTTTATTACTGTTTAAAGGATGTTTGTAAAAGTTTCCTGGAGACTGGGTATGAACCTTTTATGCGTTCATTAATCGTTATTATACATATTAAGTTAATACTTTTCCAGTCTCAAACTAAACAGAACTAAAACTATGGAGATGCAAGAACGCTAATAAACAAACACATGCAATTTTTGTTAATAGACTGGATCAGAACAGCTGGTCATGATCAACAGAACATTTTTGGCATGAGCGGGGATCCAAATTGCGAACACCTTTGGACACTTAGTTGCTCTCCACTGCACTATTTAACTTAGTAATGTACTGTGAATACGTGCGACTAAGATGTCTAACTCGGAGTGAGCAATTTCTTTACTTAATAAAACGTTTATCTATCTTCTAGCGAACTATTAATATAACTGCAACAGTTTTATACTCGTCAACATTGTTAACGGTTTATGAGTGCGGTAATTACTACTTATTATATCTTCTTAATTAATACTCTTAAGAAATATGTATCACGGAATGTTGTGCTTTTTATTATTAACGGTCTTTGAACGCTGTGTTGATTTTGAAGAGTAGTATGTATGAATGAATGTAGGAGGAAAGCAGGCCTACAAGGATCTTAGTAATCGTAGATTGTCAAATAAAATCAAATCATGTTCATTTATATGTATGCATGTCAATATGTTTTAAGATATAATTTGCATAAAAATAAACTAGCGAAAATAATGTTATTTCACTTTTCCCGAGTGTAACAGTGGTTACGACTTTATAATACACACGCGGTGAGTTGATGTTAACACTTACTAGGTTTGAATACTGTATCAAGCTCAATTTTATTATTTTATCACCAGTATCCAAATTACTTGTTTCGTTTACACTTTTGTATATAATAGTAAAGGTCTACAAAAACCACGCTGACTAGAAGAATTGGTAGGTATAGGTATATATATTCTGTGTATCTTTCTACGCTATTAAGTATGTAGTTTTATCTAAGTTTGTGTAACACCTTCATGAGATTGATGTCAACTGTTTCTGCAGCCGAACTTTCGCTTATCCGGCTACCATTTATTACTACTCAAAATGAAAGTATTTATAGAGCAATATAATAAAATACTTACTCTCCGTGTGGTGACGGAGTAAGAAGAATACAATATGTCACCACCCCATCTCATCCCATGGGTGTCGTAAAAACCGACTAAGGGGCTATTCGTGAATATTATCTTAACGAAATAAAAAGAAGGAAAACTTGAAATTAAACCCTGTACCAATCCGTTTGGCCAGCATTAGTAGGCTAAGGGTATTAGTAGGCTAAGTATCCCTCCCTCACAGGAGGAGGCCCGTCCCTGCAGTGGGACATTAATGGGCTGGTATGATATAATAAAATACGGTAGCGTGTATAAATTCTCAAGAGTAATTAACTGCACCTAATGAAAGACAAAGTTGCTGATTATCTATATATTAATGCCGTCGATCATCAGTTCTGGAATGTTCCCAGACGTAACAGCTCTGAAGGTAAACGTTACAAATATGCCGCGACATCCTCCACACTAGTGTTGTTTACATCTTAATTAATGCGATAATTATCTTGTTTAATTATAAGGTACGAAACGGCAAAGATAATAAAGAAAGGTGTACCTACGTGTAATGATGGTATAAATATACAAAATGTAGTGTCATCTCTCTGTGAGTCGTTCATGACTTAGATATATTGTACAAGCTTAATGTTATAGCAAGGGTAGACGTAGACTCTATATAAACACATGTTATACTAAAATGTAAATTAGTATTCTGACAAATTTATCCGTTGAAGCTGAAGAACATCTCGAAGTATTCGATTATGGACAGATGGGCTGTATTCCTTCTTTCTTAAGAGTCTATCTCTTCTTAAGAAAGAGCATAGTTTAATGTAAAATAAACTATCTCTCTACTATGATTCTATTAGTTGTTTACTTTGAGTAGAGAGCTTATTTATTTTATTACTTTTCATTTAATAAAACTACTGTTTTGAATATTAACTTTTTGAGTGAAGAGCCTTATAAAAATCATCTTTAATGGTATGATAATTAAATGAATATTAACATTAATTTTATGACTCTGGAACAACTTAAAAGTTACCGAAATATTTTAAATCAGAAGATAACATTTAATTATGGGAGTATAACTGTACGTCATTTCATCTGAGATTACTTTTTATTGGTGACCGACTAATAATAGTTTACCTCGAAACCAAGAATTATTGGGTTAAATTTCATACAAAAATATATTACAACAGCACTAAAAATCAATATGTATTGATAAAATGTAGTTAACCCAATAATAAAATTATTTTTTTATTGTTTCGAGGTAAATTAATAATTCGTTTTTAGTGCAGTTTTAATATATTTTTAAAAATGTATTGTATAGTACATTACTTATTTTTTCTAGCTTTACGCTAAAATGTATATTTTTTCTGCAGCACTGAGATAAGACCATACAAACAGTGTTACTTTTATAAAAAACTTACACAGAAAATTAACTTCAAGAACGTAATTTCTTAAAATCCCAACATAGAGTAAGTACCTACAAACATCTTTAATAATATCTATAGTACCGCGTCAACAATTCACACGCGCATTGTTTACCTGTACCTACGTGCTTTCCTGTAACCTTTTAGCCCATGTTTAACTTAAGATAATCGCACGTTATGGAAACGTTAAAAGCAAGATCTACATTACCAGTCGTGAACATCATTCGTACAAACACAGTAACCAAAGTTTTTTGTTCAAGATAACATCAGATTTATATATGGATTGAGAATAGGAGAGAACCTGGGAGAAAATGACTGGCTCTTCTTTACGATTTTTTTTTACTTCCATAAGAAGAAATTTCTAGCAACGTAAATACATAGTTTAATAGCGAATATCTAAAAGTTCTACAGCTGTTTTAATCAACTTATAAGTGTAAAGATATATTCATAGATATGTCACCTCTGCATCTAATTTACGTGATCATTGTATACAAATTATAATAATAATCACCTCCGGCTACCGGCCGCACTTTCCACAATCATCTTATTTGAATACAGCCGAGTTCTTACTCACTGCTTATCTGCTATCTAAACAATTATGGCGCACATTTTCACTTAAACGATGCTTGAACGATTTAATCAAGTATTACATGAAATATATGAATAATGTTTATATTATTGCTCACATTTTAAAGGAATTGTATGTTTTATTCATTATCATTGGAGGACATTGACAGTGGGACATAGCGGTAGAGATATAACATGAGCAAAGTTAAATGTTGGTTTATTTTTTTCCCTAGGTAAAAGAAAAACTGTTGCGTTTTCTAATAAAACTGTTAAGTTAGTTTTATTAGAGTTATAAGATAATTCTATAGAATTTGCTTACTCATAGCACTTTAGAAATGTCTATAAAATACTTAATCGATTCTATATTGCTAGAAAATCATCTAAAGTAACTTTCATAAGATCGTATAACATTTTCTCTTTTCACATATTCTAGCAAATTTATCTAATCCAAAACTAAGCAGAGCTCTTTCTATAAGTACTAGACTATTGATAAATACACTTAGATAAGTAAGTTATAAAGTATAAGAGTATCTCTACTTAGAAACAGTCAGGTCAAATCAAACAGCTAAGTTCACAGGAATGCTTGACACTTTAAGAGTAGGCAGATTGGACTATAAAGCACATGAGGACAAATTCTTGTAATTTTAATAAATTACGAATTTTAGAATTTGCCCTTATACATAATAAGATCTTGCCCTTACATTGTAAATGTCTGGGTATGGGTAGATTAAGGATAACACAGACTTTTTTTGTGCATACTTTATAAGTTAAGTTAAATTAAGTTTGTAAAAAATGTAAAATTAGGAAACAAAAAATAAAAAAAAATACAATTAATATGTAACTATTCAAATACGAGTATTGTTCATGTTGATTGTAGATATTAAAGTATATTAACATAATAATGTGGTGCACTTCCGTGTCTTGACGCTTGTAAGTCTCGTGTACAAACAACTGTACTAATCGCAAAGACATGAGAAAACATTTAAAATATACATATTGCCATGTTTTATCTATATCAAAAATAAACGAAACATTATTATCGACAGAGCTAGTGATGTCTGACTCAAGAGAAAAAGATATTATCAATTAGATTGCATTTTTATAAATCCAATAAGACTTAAACCAACTTAAGAATACAGAGCAAGACTTTTGCTTTGAATATTACTTATATATAAGTATACCTTTTTTAGATACATAAATATTAGGCTTTAAGATACAGATCAGCAAATAATTCAAACAAGTATTTCTGAGTGTTATATTAGCATAAGCGCAAGTTTAACACTAACCAATCTTGAACACATTTAGTTAAAGAATGTTGTACATTTTTGACTTTTATCTGTTATTCCGGTCGATCCGGTTTAACTTGCATCATTACGTCGGATGCTGTTAAGTGCCTCCGATGAGAAAATTCACGGCACTAACATTTCTCCATTAGATTGAGATCGCGTTCAATACATTGAGAAAGTTGTTGATTTGTTACCACCTAGCGATATACGCTGCTAATACTTACTACCTTTTTAATATATTCACGTTTCCAATCTAACAGATTCTTTATATTAAAAGTTAGTAAGTACATAGTTACATGAATTTCTTTTTTAAATTAAGTTAATAAAATAAAAATAAAATAAATGCGTGATGCGTATGAAGACATACTCCTTAACAAAAATCGCTTTCTAAAGGCATTCTTGTTTATTATTTATTCTTAGTGTCTACTGTGTCAAATAAAGTTTATTTTCTTTCTTTCTTAACTTAAGAGAAAGAAAGAAAGAAAATCGATCCACCAGTTGCTTGGTCCCGATACCAACACTATATTTTTGTACAATAAAAAGTTAGAATAAATAACTAAAATAATTGGCAATTTGAGTTAATTCTCATTACGTGATAAGTAGTCAAATTTATTTACTCTATATCTTTCTAGTTGTTGATATCCAGCCGCGTAGAGTTGTAAAATGGTAGTGGTAAAGGCACTACGAGTATTACCTATACTATTATTATTAATACTACATACCTCTAGTATTAACATTAGTTCTTTAATAATGAACTACATAGAGACATTGAACATCCATACTAATAATCTATACTAATATATAAATGCGAAAGTAACTCTGTCTGTCTGTCTGTCTGTCTGTCTGTCTGTCTGTCTGTCTGTCTGTCTGTCTATCTGTCTGTCTGTCTGTCTGTCTGTCTGTTACTCTTTCACGCCTAAACGGCTGAACGGATTTCGATGAAATTTGGTACAGACAATCTTTAGACCCTGAGAAAGAACATAGGCTACTTTTTATTAGCAATCATATTATATTTTGATTTCATAGAATTTTGGCGGGAAAGCTGTGTCACGTGACCTGTGACGTCATAGGTCACGTGACCTGTGACGTCATAGGTCACGTGACCCGTGACGTCATAGGTCACGTGACCCGTGACGTCATAGAATTTTGACAGATGAGTCGTGACGTCACAGAATTTTGGCGGGAAAATATTTTTTGACAGTTGAGTCGTGACGTCATTGAATTTTTGACAGATGAGTCGTGACGTCACAGAATTTTTGACAGATGATTTGTGACGTCATATTATTTTGGCGGGAAAATATTTTATACCTCTGTCACTTTTGACAGCTGTCAATTTTGACAGATAGGCGTGACGTCATAGAATTTTTGACAGATGAGTCGTGACGTCACAGAATTTTGGCAGGAAAATATATTTTGACAGCTAAGTCGTGACGTCATTAAATTTTGGCGGGAAAAATAGTATTTAAACAGCTGAATCCTGACGTTATCACAATTTGGCGGGAAAATAAATAGGTTTGTACAGGACCCTCGGTGCGCGAGTCAGACTCGCACTTGACCGGTTTTTTAGCTGTGGGTCTGATATATCTAGAGAGCTTAAATTCGTAATTGTCAACTTATTTCATCATAACAGCCCATTAATGTCCCACTACAGGGACGGGCCTCCTTCCTTGACGAAGGGATACTTGGCCTACTAATACCACGCTTGCAGACGGATTGGTATAGGGTTTAATTTCAATTTTTTTTTTCGCCCAACGAAGTGGGCACGGGTCAGCTAGTAATATTATAAATGCGAAAGTAACTCTGTCTGTCTGTCTGTTACTCTTTCACGCCTAAACGGCTGAACGGATTTTGATGAAATTTGGTACAGACAATCTTTAGACCCTGAGAAAGAACATAGGCTACTTTTTATTAACAAAAAAAATTTTTTTTTTTTAAATCGTATGTTCTAGCATTTTGAAATTTTTACCAGTGTGGGGGTGAAATAGGGGTTGAATTAAAGATAAGACAATAAAGGAATTCCCGAAATTCGAACTGTACGGATTCGGAACGGGAACTACAAAGCCAAACTCACATTCACTTCTCTCTCACTTACAACAAATTCTGATTCTGATTGACAAAAACTAGTTTCACGCGGGCGAAGCCGCGGGCGGAATCTAGTAATAAATAAATTATTATCATTGAAGAGTCTCCGTGTGGTGACGGGGTAAGAATACAATGTGTCACCACCCCATCTCATCCCACGGGAGTTGTAAAAGCCTATTAAGGGGCTATCCGTGTATATTATTTTTACGTAATAAAAAGAAGGAAAACTTAAAATTAAACCCTATACCAATCCGTTTGGCCAGCGTGGTATTAGTAGGCCAAGTATCCCTTTGTCAGTGGAAAAGGCCAGTCCCTGCAGTGGGACATTAATGAGCTGTTATGAGAATGATGATGATGATTGAAGAGTAGCTTTGTTCAGCAATAACACCTAGGCTGAATCTCTCATTTATGGTAAAGTTAAAAAAACACTAGAAAGTAACAATTAATGTGGTTACGTTGAAACTGTAAAATGAACGAGCTTCAACAGAGTAGACTCATTAATTAATTAATTAAATGGCTCGTAAATAAGTTCGTTAACGAACTCTCGATCATAATAACTCACGGAAAGACTTTCAATTATTATCAAAAGTTTTTACTTCTTCAACTTTTTTTAGAATATTTTTTTTGTGTGTTTCGGTATTATTATTATTTATTATTATAATAAAAAATATTACACTACTATTGTTTTAAACAATCGAGCTTTATATAAACACAAACAGATTGTTTTGACTGTTTACAAAATACGTTCAGCTCTATCACTTAAGCTAGAGATCTATTTAAAAAATACGTAAACTTAAAATAAAAAAATAAAATATGAGATGTAACTGAACAGCGTTGTCACTTCTACGAATAAACACAATAGTAGAGCAATGAGCTTGTACAACAACAGCATTACTGTATCATATATGATACATGGGACAGGGAAACTATTAAAGCAATAAAAATGTAAGAAGACGATAGAACCATAATTGATTACCTAGGTAGAAGAAGAGAAGTTTTATGTCACCTGCTTGTGTATGTAGAACTTAATAACTCATTGGATTTATAATCAATGTTATTTTAATAATCTGCATAAACAATTATCTACATAAAAAAATATTATTATTAATTCATTAAAACACTAAAGAATTAAAAGTTAAAACACTAAAGGTGTTTTATGGTACAGTCAAAACATTATATTTGTATTTATGTAGAGCACAATGATTGTTATGAATAAACAGTAGCGTAATAGATATAGCCTTCAGTATTATCTAACACACGTAACAAAAACAAAACCACAAACAATACTTCTGAACAAAAGTTTTATTTATAAATATAAATGGATAGTTTACTTAATTTGAAAGAGGAAAAACAAACGGTTTTTTTTTCGGAAAACACCTCAAAGTTTTTAAAATCTAAGATTACTCTATATAAAAATATAATAATAGACTCACCACAAAAGAAAAGAGTAAACCAATAATCCGTGTTCTAATAAAACAAACAGACACACATAGTTAACATAACACACAACACAAACAAAGGGTCAAAGTTAAACGCGCGACGATCAAACGTAACTAACAGACGGAACACACGCAACACGTGCTCTCTCGTACGCGTCCACAGCGCGACTGACGCACCTCGCACCAATGTCCCGAGACCTGTGGAACTGCGACCACAGAGCCGCGGGCCATCTCCCGCCGCGATGCAGCATGAGATACGAAACCTTATTGTCTTGTTTTTATTTGATAGAGTTTCGTACTTTTTCTCTTTTGTAAAATCACTCGAGCTATTATTAATCCGAATCCGTGCTTTTGAATAGAGCGACGATTTGTAATTAAAAAGTAACTTTTTTATGATACATAATTACTTATTATAATACTTAAGGGTAAGTAAGTATGTAATTCTGTCCGTTTGTGCAAAAGCTACTTCTGTGAAACTTAGTATCTACACAAATACTGGAACTTGAGTGAGAATATAAAATCCTACATAGAGACGAAGTTACAGTTAAAAGCTTGATGCGTTTAAACGTTATTATACCTACGTAAGTAGTACGAAATAACTACTAAGCGCTTATCGACAGGCACTTTCTAAAGGAATTTTCGAAAACCACACTGGAATCATTAAATTTATTGGAATAGAACTGGGATACCTTTAATAACATACTTAACTAGTCGCGGATCACTGCGCTAAAGGTGTTTTGCAAGGAACACGCAGCCCTGTGGTAGGATTTAAGGACAAAAGTGCAGTGACCTCTATTTATCAAACGGGACGGGTTAAAAATGCATGGCTTCTCGTCGTCTTTCTTGGGTAAAAATGACACAGTACAGTAATTTCCATCTCTTTCGAAAAGTTACCAAACACTTTCCTATTATACTCTTCTCTCAAAGTTAGGTCAAACGAACACAAAAGCTAGCCCACGATAAAAAAAAGTAATCTCTAAAAAGCAAGCTCTACCGAGCAGTCCAAATAATTTCAGTAACTACATCAGCTCTCAATCTGTAATGAGATTAATGTTACTTGCCTAATTTTTGTTTAAATCAAGACTTTCTTTTTCATGCCTTCAATCCCCTCTAAGCGTTAATGTATGCAGACAGCAAATATAACGTGATTTTTCTGAAACCACATTTCGAAAATATTCTGACCTTTATACTTCAAAGTAACATAAACACTACTTTTTATAAAGATTTATTTAATTTAACTGTTACATTTATCCTTCTATACGTAACTATTATTTTAATAATACGTGTCCAGTTAAGTCATTACGTAAAGTGGTAGAAAATTAGATGTTTTTCATTTTACGCAACAATTTTAAGTGAACGTTAGTCTCGTGCGACCTCTAGGGACATGTAATTTTCTTCACAATCCTCCCCATGACCTAAATTAAGATTACTAACAACCTACATGAAGTATACAAATAATACAAACATCTATTCACGAAAGAATTACGGTTATTGAAAGATATGCCAGGTCAGGGGATAGTAAAAGCCCAAAACATGGGCCAACCCGAAAACTTGCAATAACCTGGGTTCTCGTCTTGAAAAATTGTCTAAATCTCTTATTCCTTCTCATAAGTGTCTCATTGTTGGGGCATGCCTCTTTTACTACTACCCTGGAGGGGTGGATAGATATAAGGTTGACTCGCTGTTTTTTCGGCTTCACAATAATATAACAAAGTTAAATATCTAAAAATAATAATATTTCAAATGGTCTGTCAGTCTCAGTCGTGACTTTGACCTCATAAGGCGCGGAGCTGCGTGTCGGTTGGGTGCGCGTGCGATGAACACTGCCATTTTGAAAATTACCTCGTCGCCGCGATATCGCATGTCTAGTGGAAACATTCCGAGCTCTTCTGTTATTTGCATGCACATGTGAGCTCGTGATGTTGTCGCAATTACTGAATGTCATCGACTAGAATATTTTAAAGACTATAAACTATGTTGAAGGCTATATTAACTATCTTACTAATTCTGTCACATTGAGGAACTTGGAAGAGAAGAGGGGATGTAAAGGGTAAAGTTGGACCTCCTCTGTACTGTACACTCACTGAGCGAAACGCAGTAGTAAAAGATACTGCTACTTTACGTACTTACGTTGGTTTTCTGTAAAAGGATGATGCTGCCCGGGTCTAGTCGGCCCAATGATACTGTAAACAGAGTGACTCTACCACACAATATTGCTTATAATCCATTATTTATTCCCATTATAAGAGTATGTGACATTACAGACATCCACTTCTTCCAATGATGGAGGAAAACTTAGTCTACAAATACCATAGTTAAGTTTTCCATATTTTTGGTTGCAGAGTTCAATGAGTCCCTTTCTCCTTAATCAGTTTTTACAACACCCGAGGGTGAGATGTGATGATGATATTTAAATTCTTGCTCTGTTGCGAAAATGACGTAACAAGTACGAATCAATAACATAACGAGTTAAACAAAGATTGTGTAGGTATATTTACTTGATTGGTATTTAATGATAGATTTTAATTTGATTATTCCATCATTATAATTTGGATTTAATCGTTACTTCTTGTGAGTGATTAATATTATATTATTAGTCGTTTTATTTCAAGGTTATTATGGAATTCCACGAAGGTCGCGTAGATTACTCTATCGTATTACCTAATACTTAAGAAGAACTCGAAATTGGACTCGAATCACATTTCAATGTGGATTCTAATTCTTGTGTAGGTACACATAACTGCAGTTAATTGAAAGCTTCCATTCTTGAGATTAAAATTAATATTAATAGAGACCTCCAAATATGTAGACACCAATTTGTGCACTCCTCTTTCATGTAATCGATTCTCTGCCACCTTTACCAAGTTAAGTTGCTCGCCACGTAAGGACACCACTGCGTCTTGTGGTGCACGGTCCTCATTCTAAAACCTGATTTACCATTCTGCATCCTTAGATAGGCAGATAAAAGTTATGTAGATATTAATCTATTTAAATATTTCTTTATTTTCGTTTATACAGTAATCACAAAATATAAAAGTATAATAAGTTTCTAAACCAGTTGTTAGAGTAAGTCGAAGTACTGCACGAAGCAATAACCTTTATTTAAGTAGATAATAGCCGGTGCTATACCGGACAGGTTTGCGGATTGAATGCTCTCTGTGTCTTTAACTTGTAACTTAACATATACTTATACAGAGTGGGCGAAAAATTGTCGATCAAACGGAACAGGTCAACAGCAATTTTACCTAATTAACAGCTCAATTAAAAAATGACAAAGAATTTAATAGTCATACATATTTGCAAAAAATCAAGGATATTCAAAAAGCTGCCAACCCTTGTAAATGGTACCTAGGTACTGTTACAAATGCACTTTGTTACATACGTCTAAGAAGTAATTAAATACCACTTATTGTTTTTAAAATATTTTAGAGGCATCAAATTAGGGCTTTGCCCCTGATTCTTTTTTTTTTCTTTTTTTTAAAAAAAAAAAACAACTCCCGCACTAGGGATCATGCCCTGTGTCGCAGGGACTTTTTACAAACATCAATTAACGGACACAAGGAACACAGACTCAGGACAATAATTTGTGGATCTCACAAATTATTGTCCTGCGTGGGGATCGAACCCACAACCTCGTTCACGGCAGCCGCTTGCGCTACCGTCGCGCCACCTAGATCGTCATTATTTTTATATCTGCAAAGAACCCCAACTATTACCTTGTTCCGTTTGATCCACGATATTCTGCCCACTCTGTATAACAGACGAGTGGTGAGCACACGCCGTGAAATTACACGAGCTATCATCTGTCATACTGTGACGTATGTTGTAGAGTCTGTAATCTTAGTGTTTGTTCAGAGATGAGACAAGCGCGAGTAACAACTATCTGTTGATGCTTCATGATTACCGTACTTATGTTTGATCACTTTAATAATACATAATTTGTAAGTGAACACCGACAAAAAAGTATTGTCTTGAATGATGGACCTTTATTCACATTAAACCGCTTTAGTAGTGGTAGGTAGTGGTCTTCTCCTGTTATGGGTAGAACTTTTTCAGCTTTTATGTACTATAATAAATAATAGTAACGTTTTCTAAGCTAAACTGACCAAGTGCTATATGTTTACATTGTTAATATAGGTACCTAATGGGTCAGACTTTCAGAGAGGATTCAGACGTCTGATTCCAGGTTATATTATTTATTATGTAATCCGTGTTTGTTGTAGTAAATAGCAGTATTCTTTAGATCAGTGATTCCCAAAGTGGTCCAGGTGGACTCCCAGGGGTCCACGGGAGCCTTGCTGGGGGTCTACGTAGGCGTCAATAAAAAATGGGGGTCCATAAGATGTTAATAGGGGTCCACGAAAATTTATCTGCATATAGTTTTTATAAGGGCCTACCTATATTGTTTAAGGTACCTAACTAAGCAGATAACATTTTAATCTGGCAAGCGACTCTTGTCCAAACTTGCGTATTCGATATTACAAATTCGTGTACAGACTTGCAAAGCGCAATCCGTCCCACAATGCTTAGTACTTGTTTAGATATGATTTTGATCAAGACTATAAATACTCAATGCCAAAGGCATGCTCAGTTACACAGGGACAGCCTGAATTTAATAAAAACAAAGGGGATAATTTCGGCTTTTCTTGGGAAATTGAAATTTATGAAGCAAAACATTAGTCGGCGCGAATAATTCAAACTTATCGCAGGTAGAAACTATTAATGAGGATATCCATACCTACAGTCAACATTTAAGTGCCCTGCATGGTGACTTCAAAACAAGGTTTGAAGGTATGCTGACGATGGATATACCACCATGGATCATAAATCCATTTGATGAAACTGAAGTAGCCAATCTATTATTACAAGAGGAGCTGCTTGAACTAAGCACCAATGAGGAGCTGAAGGTGAAATTTAGAAAAGGCTCCCAAACATTTTGGCTGCCAGCAGAAATCCACGAAATGTATCCTGGACTGTGGGAAATCACAAGGAAATTTTTAATAGCATTTTCCTCATCATACCTTGTCGAAAGAAGTTTTGGTACTAAAACTCCGTTACAAAAAAAGGAGCAAACTAAACATCACAGAGCATGGGGATTAGCGGTTATTGCTCACAAAAATAAAGCCAAAAGCATTGATAGCTTGATGACACTCCATCAAATACATCCTTCCTATTAATTAAAATTATGTCCTCAACTTATAAGCATGTATTACCTTATTATTATTTTTTTGTAATTCTTTTCTTTTAATAATTTAAATGTTGTACCATTTTCCGTTGTTATTTAAAATTTTAACCTATCAGAATATAGGGACGGAATTCAGAAGCGACACAATTTTTAATTTTTGTCGACTTTAACAATGTGGTAGGAATGTAGCAGCACCGTCCACCGACACCAGTTTAATTTTAAAAGTGGTGCACGAGAAAAATAAGTTTGAGAACTACTGCTTTAAATAAATGAAATGTAAAGTTAATTCAAATAAAGAAAAGCAATGATTCAATGTAGCTTCGGTCAAATAAACCCAAGGTATGGTTGTGTAGGTTTAGTATTACGATAATAATTATAAGTAACGTCTTCATTAACCCAATTATTACTCAACGTTCTATACAATACAAAGGCTGTAGAAATCGTTGTGTCAATAATAAAGGCAGACAAACGGAACGGCGTGAATGACATGCTAATTACACATTGATATTTGTTTGTAATTCTCTAGGGTTCAGTGTTAGTTATATGTATCATATTTTATCATATCAGCCAATGGACGTCCACTGCTGGACATATCCTCCTAATACCTTGCGCGGTCCTGGCGCTCCCTCATCCATCGGTGTCCCGTCGTCCTAACTGTAAATATTTAATAGTCTAAAATTAAAAAAATTTACAAAACCTGAAAACAAATTCAGCTTGATTATAATTTTATTGTTAGTAATATACTTACTTCTTCTCTACTTCTTCACTGTAATTAGAACTAGAAGAATGATATACATTTAAAGTACCTACTTTATACCTCATTTAGATTATACGCAGCCTACGCTATAATTTCAGTAAGAAAGAAATCTTAATTTTGTCAAAAGTTACCATAAAAATGAAATTTCTAAGAATTAACTTACATATAATTATAATAGGTATCTAATTATCATAAAGTAATATAGCACGTTCTCGTGTGTCCGCGACACACCGCACATCGCGGGCACGCGTCACACTCCCATTGCGCCTGCGCTCCTTACATCTATAAACAGTACTGAGAAATCGTACAATTATGAGTAAGACAGCACGCTAGCTCAACTATCTACACTACAGCTCATTGTTTGCTGAATGAAACTGAAACTAGAAACTATGCAAATGGGCTGATAAAAAAGTAAAAAAGCTTTGCACTTTAATTTCGGTCCAGGCAAAACATCTTTGTGATTCTGATGTTGCGTAGTCACTTACTATCAGATCATCCTTGTCACCCCTATACTGTGCTTTGCTATAAGTTTTCCGCTATAATTGAGGAGTTTATGGTCTAGTGAAATTCTGTAAAAAGTCTAATAAAAGTTGGTTAAGTTATGTATTTTATTATTGACTATGATGGGATCAAAACATAACGCTAACACGTAGATACAGATGTAGAGTTAGAGTAATAGTAACAGATACGAGTAAATCATAGGATTTGTTGTTGTATTTTGTTATATTAATAACTAAAGCAACGAAAGTCACCTTGCATAAATAAAAAAGTTAAAAAAGTCAGCGGCAATTTATCAGCCGTCTGTAGCGGAGGCCCCCGGGGATATCATAATAATTGTTTCCTTTTTTACCCGGGGAACTGAATCACAACAACTTTGTGCGCCAGAGCATGTACCATTATGACTCATGGCAGAGTTTTATTAATTAAAATCCGACATTTTTACATAAATGTTCTGCTAAATTTGATCTTGATAGGACAGTCATTGGAAAGTTAACGTGCAATGTGTGTTATAAAAAAGTTTTTGTTTTCGGTAAAATTGAGGTATTGTGATGGTATCCATATATTATAGTTTGTCTCTCAGACGGCACAAGGAAGGATAGGATACAAAAGTAAGATAGATAGAAAGAGACTCCGAGGGTCTTTCAATAGCCCATTTGGGTATGCGTTTCAATTGCTCGGCCACGGCACGCAAACAGAAAAAAATTAGTCAGGGATTCTGTCGAAATTTGTCGAAAACGAATGGCACAAACTAAAAATTTGTCAAAGTAGAAATAAAGAAGTTATAGGGGTCTAAACGTGGCCGCGCGAACGAAACGCGGGGGATTGCGCGGCCACGGAGATCTCAGCAACTACTTGAGCTAGAGATCTAATTCTTTTTGTAAATGAATGGCTGAATTTGTCAACAATTGTTGAAAAAAGAATCACAAGCTAGATCAATACTTTACTAGATATTCACCTCTGAAGTCATGGCCGCGCAATCCTCCACTTGTGATTTCTTTAATGTTGTTTATTTCTTTCAAACTAAGGGCGCCTTCAAATTTGCCGCTAAGTGTCGCGCGGAGGCAGCGCGACTGCAGCGCTGCGGTCGCGCTGTTTTGTAAATTCATAGAGATAAAAAACGCGCGACTGCAGCGCTACGCCCGCGCTGCGTCCCCGCATTCGTTCATCGATCGACTAGTGTTGTTTAGAATACTTTTTCTTTTTAATAGTAACACTAAGAGCAGTGTATTTTCGTCTGAGTCCATCGTAAAACTAAAACACAACACTACCATTCTCAAATCTAGCGACGGCAGCGCGACGGCAGCGCGACCGCAGCGCTGCAGTCGCGCTGCCTCCGCGCGACACTTAGCGGCAAATTTGAAGGCGCCCTTAGACTTTAGACAGTAAAATTGGTGTTGACAGCAAGGTTTTAATTTGTCGAAACTAATGAAAGCAATAGACTCTACTAAAGTTTAGCCATTTAGACGAAATCAGAGGAAAACTAAAAGTTCATGGCCGCGCAATCGAAACGCTACTTTGGACGCTGATATCTCAGTAACTATTATTGCAAGGATATTCGTGTTTACATTTATTTATTCTACATTTTAACCTCATTGTAATGACATATCGTTTGATCCTCAGAACAGTTCTCAAGCCGTGTAATCTCAAAAATAATGATACCCTGTACAATGTTCGAGCAGAGTAACCATAATTTCGATTTCATTAGGTAGGATATTCCTCTAATGGGAGATTTATTTATTTATTTATTTATTTATTAGATTCACCAACAGCTGTTACAATAATACTTACATAGCATAAAACATTTTCAATACACAAACATAACTGCACAACTAATTATAGGTGAATACAACATGCAATAGGTAAGTATAATCATCATATTTAAAAACAAATCGAAATCAATAATAAGAATAATAAAATCACAATTAGCTTGAGAATTAAATATACAATAAAATATAAAAAATATATATATATATATAATATAAAAACCATAACCAAAATTTACGTCAAAAGCGACTTCGCAATCAGCAACAATCAAACTCCAAAATGAGACTATAAATTACATTAAACAATCAAAATATACATATTTAGAATTAAATTAAATTTTTTTATTTATTTATTTTATTAAACAAACAAACAAAAACTCATTAAAAAATGAAATAAAATCAACATAACATCAAATCAAAATTGAGTAGGAATATTATTAAAATAGACTTAGAAACTAAAACTAACAATTAAAATCAGAATTAACATAAAATCAGAATAATCTACAAAAAATAAATCGCAATTAAAAACAATATAATGAACAAAATCAATATTAAGTAAATATAAAACAAAAAAATGCAAAACAAAAAAAATATTTATAATAATTTATTAGGTTGGATATTAACTTAATTAATTGTCTATCTTTGCAATAATAGATTTGCAAAAATTATTTAAGGACATTGAGAACAAGTCAACTGTACTCGTGCAATATTTATTTACCTCTCTACATAGCCTAGGAATCGGTGAATTATAACCCAAAACCGTAGCCCGAAATGGAGGGACCATGAGTGCTACAGGTGAACGGGGCATTCTGGTGGGAACCTTAAATCTCAGTCTGCTTAAGAGTTCCGGACAGTCTATTTCATTGTGAAGTAGTTTGAACATGAAATTTAGGTCGAGAAATATTCTTCTCTTCTGTAGTGAGTGCAAATGAAAGAACGCAAGTCTCTCACGGTATGCTTTATAAGTTTTAGCTATTCCTGCCGAAAAAGCCAAATGCCACATAAAACGTTTTTGAACCCTTTCTAATCTCAAGATGTGCGTACTGTAATGAGGTCGCCATACAGCAGGACAGTACTCAAGAATACTTCGGACTAGGGTATTATACAGAACAATTTTTGTGCGTGGGTTGTGAAATATTTTGCTGTTTCTTATAACAAACCCTAACATTTTCGATGACTTCTTTACTATCTCGTCTACATGATCCTGAAATGTCAATTTACTGTCAAAAACTATACCTAAGTCTCTTATCTTGTCCACCTCTCTTATCGTGCTGTTACCAATGCAATACTCAGACTTAGTATAATTAAGTTTACGGGTGAATTTTATGTGGAAGCATTTCTTAAGATTGAGATCCATTTGACTGTTCTGACACCATTTAAACAGGCAATCCAAATCCCTCTGCAAGAGATCGACATCATGATCATCGTTTATGATGCGTGAAATCTTTAAGTCATCAGCAAATATGTAAGGATTAGAATATAGAAGGCAACTTGGTAGATCATTAATAAAAATGTCAAAGAGAATAGGTCCCAAGTGCGATCCCTGAGGAACACCAGAAGAAACAGAGAACAATCCAGACCTAAACCCATTAACCACAACAAAAAAGTTTCGATCAGTCAAATAAGACTGCAACCAATTAAGAAAACTGCCTGAGAAACCGTACACAGACAGCTTTGCAACAAGTATAGAGTGCGAAACTTTGTCGAAAGCTTTACTGAAGTCTGTATATACTACGTCTACCTGCTTACGACGATCAATTGCTTCTGCTAAATCCTCCACGTAGGTTAGTAAATTTATGGTAGTAGACCTGGACCGCACGAAACCATGTTGGTACTTAGATAAGAAGGGAGCGAAGTATCTTTGTATGTAAGGGCAAATAATCGACTCAAATACCTTAGCCATTGTAGATATAATTGAGATCGGGCGATAGTTTGTTACTTCATCTCTGCTGCCAGATTTGTGAATTGGCACTACTTGAGCAAATTTCCACTCACTTGGGAAGACACCTGTTTTGATAGAAGCTTTAAATATGAGATGTAGTGGCTTCGACAGCTCGGATGCAGTGTTTTTTAAAAATATGGGTGGTATGCCATCAGGTCCCGCACCCTTAGATACGTCTAACTCCTTTAACTTCTTCCTAATAATGAACAGGTCTATATCTAAAGTCCCAAAGAAATAACCACTCCCCACAATCCCCCCCAAGTAATTTGACATTTTATAACTATCTTTGTCTTTAGAATTTTGGTACACCTGAGAAAAATGATGTCCAAACAAATTGCACACCCCTTCACCATCCAGTGCAATAGTAGATCCATCGGTCATGGATTTTGGAAAGAGACTTGATTCTTTTCTCTTAGCCTTAACAAATGACCAAAAGTATTTAGGATTAGTAGACAATTTGCTTTCAACACTGGCAACATATTTATTGTAGCATTCTTCCGTAATCTTTGAGCATCTTTTACTTAAAAGCTTGAACTCTGTTTTGTCCATTGGATTACGATACTTCTTAAGTCTAAGGTGTACGTTAGATTTCTCCTTAAGCATGTCAATGAGTGGTTTAGTAAACCATGGGGGATACTTGCGTCTTACAACTTTAACTGTTGGTACATTGTTATTTATTATTTCCTTTAATTTAATGTAAAATTCAGTTACCATAGAATTCACATCAGCACACCGTGAGAAGACCCCATTCCAATCAATTAAAGACAACTCTATATTAATAGTATCGTAATCTGCCCTATGATAGTTTAGCCTACGATTACCATGGTTAATATCAAGCTCTGCAACGTTAGAGAAGGACACTTCAAATTCTAGGGGAGGGTGTAAAATATCAACTTTTGACAGCTCGTCGCTAGCAGTGGTAACGGTGCAGTGAGGTAGGTTTGATAATACAAGATCAAGTATTTTTTGGTTACTATTAAGGACATAATTGAATTGTTTTAAGTTAGCTACATGGATAAAATCAATCAAAGTATGACCCAATTTCGAACTAGGGCTTGCGTGAGGTTGATGCCATTCAATATTGCTAAGATTAAAGTCACCCAAAATGGCAACATTACCATCATAGGAGTCAAGTACAGAGTCACAACTCTGTATGTAATGTTCCAATATTGAACAATGAACGGGGGGAGGGATGTAAACAGCACAAATAGCTATGCGTTTTGATTTCGTGTTTGGAACACTTATTTCGACCCAAATATCTTCACAGTTACTCTCCCATTCCTTTATACGCTTACTACATATATGTTTTGAGACAGCAATTAAGACGCCGCCACCATCTTTGTTGCTGTGATAACCCGAAGTGTCTCTGTCGCGTCTATATACTACATATCGATTATCAAATAGCTCTGTGCTTAAGACTGTAGAGTTAAGCCAAGTTTCTGTGAGAACAACGATGTCATAGTCACAAATAGCCAACTGCCGGTAAAATAGATGCGTTTTGGTGCGCAGCCCACGAGTATTCTGGTAATACATTTTTATGACCCTGAATTTTTCTATATTTATCACAAGGGCTTGCTTAATATTAATAACTTATTACTAAGAATGACAAGATTATTTTAAATTTTCTAAGACACTCATGTCTCTTACAACTATATACTTTTCTCCTTCGTTTTTACGAACAAAAATGTGACCATTACGGACCCATACAAATTTGTAGCCCTTCTTCTTTGCAGTCTGTCTGGCAGCAGCGTGTAGAGCCTTGTTCACAGGTGAAAGGTGTTCCATGACATAAATTGGTAGCTTGGCGCCACCGCAACCCGTGTGCGTAGTATTTAGCTTATTAGTAGTGTTTGCTCTGTTATAGTTTATTGTTGCTGCCAAGAAAAGGTCCCGTTTGTTTGAGCTGTTAAACTCTACTATAATTGACCGTGGTCGTGAATTCTCAGGATTTAGTTTAGCAGTCCTCGTTACACGCATAATGTTTTCATCTTTCACCTCGCACGCAATAGCTTTGCCCAGTTGTTGCACTACAGAAATCAGATTTTCCGATTTTCTTTCTGGTACGCATTGGATTTCAATGTTTCTACATCTAGCGTTTTGTTCCAAATTATTGAGACGTAACTTTAGGTCAGTAATGGTATTTGACAATCCAGCGTTCTCCTCTTGTAACCTTTTCAGCTGAACCTGATTAATTTTATGATCCTTTATTACATCATCAAATTGGTCGTTAACAAACTGCACTGACTGCTTTAAACATTGAATCTCGTCTTTCACCTGTTTGAGTTCAGTGTCTAAAATTGCCCTCATTTTCGTGGTAAATTGATTGACGAGATCTGCTAAGTGAGATTTTAATAAATCGTCCATTATGCTCCGAATATCGTCCTGTGACGTATAAGCTCCTGTTGCACTAGTAGGTGGCGATAGCGCCTGCCTCTTGGAAGGCCGAGTAGTAACATTTAGATCCTTAGAGGTTTTGTCGCAGTCTGGAGTGTAACTCGAAGATGACATGATTTTACAAGTTTAGTCTCAAAAATAATCTCAGCGATAATACACAACTAATGTTTATGAGCAAAAAAATGTCTACATAAAAAAAAAAAAAAACACAAAAAAGTACTGTATATGAGCAAAAAATGTCTACATAAAAAAAAAAAAAACACAAAAAGTACTGTTTATGAGCAAAAAATGTCTACATAAAAAAAAAAAACACAAAAAGTACTGTGGCACTGAGGATCGAAACCAGGACCTCGGTCTCGACTTATATCAGACCATGTCATAGCACTCTGCTACCGAGGTTGTTGAAAGTTGATGTGAATTTAGTGACCACTATGGTCCGTAATTATTGAGTGACCATTGAGTATACGTTTTTAGTTATGCATATGTACAGCAGTCTTTTGTTTACGCTCGCACTGTTCACTCAAGTTTAAATAAAAACGACTTTTATTGCAATGTTTTTTGACAATTACTCACAGCACATACACTTTTTGCAGTAGCGTTTATTCTGGACACCTTAAGTACACAAATATACTACTTTTGGTGTCAAATAGTCCAAAAATTAATCACTTTTAACCACTTTTTACTATTTAAATATCAGGAACTAACTTGTACGTACTTTCTTTGTTTATGACTCACGAGCGAATGAGATTATCAATTTTATTTAAAAAAACAATAAAATTACTCCTTTAGTGCGAGCATGTAATGAATATAATAGTTTGAATGGTAAAGTCGATATATTCCATGACTCTTTTTCCAGTTTTAGACAAAAATTATTAAAAACATTTGAGTTAAGTAAGTTACTTAAATGTTTTTAAATTTAACTTTTCTTTTTTAATTAATTTGTTTTTTTGTGAATAACTAGATTTTTGTTTAATTATAATTTATTTTGTTTGGTTTATTTAGAATAAAAAAAAAATATTGCTCACCTCTCTTTATTGATATCTCTACTCTGGTTAATGTTGTACATGCCTCTTTTAGGTTTATATAGTATGAAGACTATGTAATAATGTGTTTTTTATTGAATGTCTATATGTATAAATATTATGTTGACATGTCTATTGATAAATAAATAAATAAATAAACATCTAATGTAATCTGTAAAATTTACTAGGTATTATCAAATAATAAACTTGTTATATTTCAATGACTAAAAAGGAACGATTACAATGGGTGTAAATAAAAATCTTTGTGTGGTGTTATAAAACCAAGATGTAAGTAAACCTTGTAATGCTACACGGCACAGAACATCTTTTAAATATCACTACACACACAGTAAGTTCGAAGTTACTCGGAGTTCGGAGCACAGTTAAGAATCATGCGATCGACGTACGAAAAATAACTAAGGCGATAACAAAAAAAGTACAAATACATACTTATTAAAGTATAATGGAGTCAATAGTTCCTTGATAGTTTAAGATCTACAAATATTTGTAGCATATAATAATTTACTATGATTAATAAAAAGGAATTTCCTAATGAAATCGAAATTATGGTTACTCTGCTCGAACATTGTACAGGGTATCATTATTTTTGAGATTACACGGCTTGAGAACTGTTCTGAGGATCAAACGATATGTCATTACAATGAGGTTAAAATGTAGAATAAATAAATGTAAACACGAATACCCTTGCAATAATAGTTACTGAGATATCAGCGTCCAAAGTAGCGTTTCGATTGCGCGGCCATGAACTTTTAGTTTTCCTCTGATTTCGTCTAAATGGCTAAACTTTAGTAGAGTCTATTGCTTTCATTAGTTTCGACAAATTAAAACCTTGCTGTCAACACCAATTTTACTGTCTAAAGTCTTAGTTTGAAAGAAATAATCAACATTAAAGAAATCACAAGTGGAGGATTGCGAAGTGAAAGTATTGATCTAGGGCTTGTGATTCTTTTTTCGACAATTGTTGACAAATTCAGCCATTCATTTACAAAAAGAATTAGATCTCTAGCTCAAGTAGTTGCTGAGATCTCCGTGGCCGCGCAATCCTCCGCGTTTCGTTCGCGCGGCCACGTTAAGACCCCTATAACTTCTTTATTTCTACTTCGACAAATTTTTAGTTTGTGCCATTCGTTTTCGACAAATTTCGACAGAATCCCTGACTAATTTTTTTTCTGTTTGCGTGCCGTGGCCGAGCAGTCGAAACGCATACCCCATTTGGTTGTTCCCAATCTATGCTCTTTGTAAAACAGTGAGCCTCTCTAGCTCTACTTACTTAACAATGCCACCTGAGACGAATTCCAGAAAGTCATTATATAGCCGCGTGGCGGGACCTCTCCACATTGTGCAGTCGCTTACAACTAAGTTATAGCAATTGTTAATTAATCTGAAATAATTAAAATCTTTCTACTGTTAATAGATGAACTGTACATTCTTTTTTTTATGTTATGTTTAATCTACCAATGTTTAGTCTCATTAGAAGTGAGCTAGGAATAAACTCGTTAGGAAATTGGATGTTTTAATTATGTTTGTTTTATGTCTCAATGTCCGGAAAATGTGTGGTTTTCTATTTTCCTCTCAGTCGATATTTACAACATCAGGATAACATGTAGCGATGTCATCTATACTAATATTATAAAGAGGTAAAGTTTGTGTTTGTGACGTAGTAACGGGTAATCTCTGGATGTAATAAACCGATTTTAGACATTATTTCTGTGTTAAATAGTCCATTTATCAGGGAGTGTCATAGGCTATATAGTATCACGCTATGACTAATAGGAGTGGAGCAGTAATGAAATATATTTAAAAAAGTGACGCTTTTTTTCGCCGCCCAACAAAGTAGGCACGGGTCAGCTAGTAATATTTATTTATATTCTATGCCACCAAACAGTCAATGGGCTATCACTTTATCACAATTACACAGCTCTCTCACTGCGACAATCCTGGGCCACACAGCAATATGTTAGCACGCGTCATGTAATATTCATGACACATTAAATAATTATCTTGATTGAGACTTAAACATTTCCCAATGAGTTGTAAACACGTTATTTATTACATGAATTAATACCTACATATTAATTTGAATCAATCAGAAATTATAAATAACTGCATCTTTGATTGACTTTCTTATTCAATGTACTGATGAGCATAATATTTTTTTCTTTAATTAATGGCTTATTAATTATACTTATTTAATGAAAAGTATAAAAGATCTTATATGACCTCGTCCTCATACTTACCACAAGAAGTAAGGCCACTTCAAAAGGGTTTGGCTCAAAAGTTTAATACAGTTCAAAATCCGCAAGCTTGGAAAAAATGTTGGCAGCCCTCTTTGCATAGGATGCATGGAGACAGAAGAAACGCCACAGCATACGCACTCTCAGAATGCAGGAACATGGTAGATCAAGCACGGATTCTTCAATCGCCAACAACGCTACTGGAAGCTTGCAGGGATCTGAAAGGAATTCTAGATTTTCGAGATAGCGTGGGTTGGTTGGAATGAAAAGATTTGTTTACCACGCACAATGGTTCATCTAGGTGTCTTTTAAACTTTGTCTCTTGCTAATTAGAAGTAACCTAATTGGTAGAGACTTCAGTGCCATCTTTTCCTGTTCTTTTTGGTGCTTAAAACCTCTGAGAACTGACAACAAGCCTACTTCTTCACACGATATATTAGGTTAACAAAATTTTATCGAAATAATAAGGCAAACACATTTCCAGGATTCTCAAATGAGAAACAGTAACAGTTAACGCGCTGTTTGTTCTCTCGAATGTAAGCAATCACAGTAATGTTAATAATATGTATCGTGGTATGCAGCGCGCTTAGTTACTCGAACTTATTATTTTTGCTAATACCTCTTCGGTCTGTTACACATACGAAGATATAAATCTCTCTTAAATTATACTTACTACTTTTAATAATAACGTGAGGTTCATTTATTGGAGAAAATACTATAGCTATTCCATTCTTAATGACCTGCGGTAATTATATTAATTTCAGGTTTATAAAAAATCATTTTAATTTCACAGAAATATAACCGCATAACGTAATCTTAAGATTCCGAACAAGAAGAACTCTTCTTTGTTAGACCCTAGTCTATCAAGTGCATGTATAGAGCAGCCTGTACAGCATAGAATACTGTTTGCACTTCTAGCACAGCTCTGTCAAGTACTTTATAGGAACTCTAGATCTAAAGTGACTGCAGCAATGTGCTTTACCTATAATTTAGAACAATCAGGTCTATATAGGCAGATAGCGCGCACCAGATAGATAAGTCGCGGGTTCAGATATCACGCCAAACTCATTTCTGTAAGTTAAATGCAAATATACAGGGTGGCTCATACAAAAGGGTCAGTATGGGAAAGTCTTAAACTATAAGTCATACGAAGATTTGTTCTTAGGAACCATGACACCGATTTTGATAAAAAGAAAAACTGCATTCATACATTTGAAAAAGATACTGTACCCAGCTGGGGAATCGAACCCGGTTGTTTTGCAAAAATAAACTTATACTTTTTCTATTTAAATATCGATTCTGTAGGTCTTAAGCAGTAAATATATCTATGAAACATTATGTCTTAAATTAATAAAATGCATTGTTTTCACATAGTTTAATTTATCATAGTAGGTGTTCGAAGTGACCACCATTACAATATTCAACAAGTTCAGGCATGTAAAATTGTCCCTACGGTTGTTTGTACCCCTCTACTAGTTACATACACCGTGTTACATAATCATGTGGCATTGCATTAAACTTTTAAGGAAGTTTTGTTATCTACAGTAATATTATTATCATGCAACTACTTACTTCTATTAATCAAACACTAACAATCAATTGAAAAGCCCCCATAAAGTATGTAGATATTGTAGATAGGTACAGAGACGTGTTAAGTTAAGCCTCATTTGAAAATGGAACGTTTCAGTATAACTGGCTGCATGAAGATACAAAATGCAATAAGAAGATCGTTACCTAAACGTGTTAAATATTGTATTGAACAAGACGGTGGCCACTTCGAACACCTACTATAATAAATTTAAGTAAGTATGTGAAAAAAATGCATTTTATTTATTTAAGACATAATGTTTCAAAGAGATATTTACTGCTTAAGACCTACAGAATCAATATTTAAATAGAAAAAGTATAAGTTTTTTTTTTGCAAAACAACCAGGTTCGGTTCCCCAGCTGGGTACAGTATCTTTTTCAAATGTATGAATGCAGTTTTTCTTTTTATCAAAATCGGTGTCATGGTTCCTAAGAACAAATCTTCGTATGACTTATAGTTTAAGACTTTCCCATACTGACCCTTTTGAATGAGCCACCCTGTATATATATATACACTCGAGAGCAAAAGTTCCGGGTCACTAGCATTTACTTCAATATCTTGAAAACGAATAAAGCTATCGTATTGAAATAAATTGAACTTTATAGACAATTTAATGTTACTAAAATAAAATGCATTACATTTACTACTGACCATTTATTTTATTATGTTTAAAAGGACAAATTAAAAATGGCGTCATTTTGCTTGTAAAACCAAAACTGAAAATATTGATTTTTTTATATAATTACAAGTAGTTTTAACACGGTTTAGTACTTGGTATTACCCCCACGTGCTGTCTGGACTGCTGCAATGCGATTTGGCATGCTGTACACCAAGTTTCTGAAACACTGTTGGGGAATGTTCTCCCATTCCTCTACCAATGCATGTTTCAAGTCACTAAGCTTAATTAAAGGAGGATCTTGTTGTCTTACCCGTCGTCCGAGCTCGTCCCAGGCGTGCTCGATTGGGTTGAGGTCGGGGCTACGTGCTGGCCACACCATGGGACGAATATTCACCTCATCAAGGTAGTCTTGCACTACACGAGCAGTGTGGGGACGGGCGTTATCCTGCATAAAGATGGCATTCTCACCAAGTCTTGCCATAAATGGACCGACGTGCTCGTTGAGGATTTCATCCACGTATCTTACGCCATTAAGAGTACCGTTTTCGATCAGTACAAGCTCTGTTCGGCTTTCCGCAGAAATTCCAGCCCACACGAGTACCGAACCACCACCGTATGACACCTTTTCTTCAATACAGGCTTGCATAAATCTTTCTCCTGGTCTTCTGTACACCTTTGCCCTTCCGTCGTGTGTATACAGCATAAATTTTGATTCGTCCGAGAATATGACATTTGACCAATTTTCAATCGTCCAATTCGAGTGTTCGCGTGCATAAATTCGTCTTGCTATACGATGGTGTTTCTCGAGTTTCGGACCATTTGCGGGTCTAAATGGTTTCAAATTACCTTCAGCAAGTCGCCGTCTTACAGTCCAAGCAGAAGGGCTGCTTCCACCAAGTCCTAAAAAATGATGAGTCTGAGTCTGAGTTTTTAAGATAATTTGTGTACTTACCTGTTGTATTTTATTTTGGTGTACAATAAAGCAATAAATAAATAAATAAATAAATGAGTCAGTGCTGTTCCCGTAAGAAACCGATTTCGTAGCATAGAGTTCACTAAATATCGATCTTCCCGTGCCGTCGTACACCTGGGTCTGCCTGTTGTTGGTCTGCGTAGGTTCAAACCAGTTTCTAAAAACCGCTGGCGAACACGCTGAACTGTAGACGACTGCTCCCATTTTCCAGGATCGTGAGGATTCTCGTACATTCCTCAGGTGTGAGTGACATAATTACCACTTTAATAATGACTATTGGATACCTGGATGACTCCTTATAAATACATTTTATGACAGAACAAAAACAAAAGCAAAAACAGTAGTGAAAATATGAAGTTCTGATTTAAAAAAAATGGATCTTTTTTTTTGTAACTTTTTTAATGCCATTACTTACCGCCAATCAATAAGTTTTTATATGTTTTATGAAAGATTATTAAATTGTCTATAAAGTTCAATTTATTTCAATACGATAGCTTTATTCGTTTTCAAGATATTGAAGTAAATGCTAGTGACCCGGACTTTTTGCTCTCGAGTGTATATAAATGAAACCCGTTTTCCGTTGTCACGACATAGCATGAAAACAGCTTGACCGATTTGGCTGATTTTTGTTTTTGTAGAAAAAATATTAAGAAAATCGCTCATACATTTTTTTTTTTTTTTTTTTTTTTTTTTTTTTTTTTTTTTTTAAAAAAGACAACTCCCGCACTAGGGATCATGCCCTGTGTCGCGGGGACTTTTACAAACATCAATTAACGGACACATATGGGTTATTCTAAGTTAAGAAGTACTTTCGACGGCAAAGACAAGAAATATATATTTTTTTCAATAAACTTTATAAATAACTTATTTATTACTTAAAACTAAATGCTTCCTACGTGGTCACTAAAATTTATTGCAGAAATGTACGTAATTTAGTCACAATAAGCTCTAATATGTGAAAAATGTCTCTCCCCTGGTCTGTCCCATAACCGACTTTATTTGTAAATCAGTAATTATGAATGTATTAAAATTCAATAATTATTTTAAATTATTTAATTTTACAAGGACAGTAAACTTAGTAATAGTATCCTACAAGTAAAAGTGCTTTTATTCCAATTCTTTAAAAAAAATATGAACACCGAAATTTGTCCACCGTGTTTCGTGTCTCGTCCCCTGGTCTTTTGTTTTCGTTCAAAAATCAGTTCTGCTTTCCTAGTCTGCAGAAGTTGTGATCATGAATGCATAGTGTGTAACGTAAAGTTACCAGCAAGCGGCGCATAAGCAACTGCGTCGCCTTATTGCTGGCCATTTCGATCACGCCACTAGCTGGGTGCAGAAATGTTTAGTGAATGCAGTCTTTCCCCTGGTAAGTTTTCCATTGCCATTTTTTGTTAAAATACCAACATATACTTAAATATTTATTACAAATAGTGTATACATTGTTACGTTTGTGTGTGAATCACGTGCGTGAAATACTTTTACGGCTAATTTAGATTTCTATCGAAAATATATCTCCCCTGGCGTATTTCCCCTGGCTCTTTTGATGGCAGGGGAGGTACTTAATATCCAGGGGAGATACATTTTTACATTTTTAATACTTCTAGTTTTCTCTACGCCTTTACTTGGCGTTATGCTTATCATAGCTTTAAAATACAATATTAAGTTTTTTTTACAGAAAATAATACCGACATAACGAAAAAATTGGGATCTACTAAAGATTTAGAGACTTTTTCAGGAATACTAAAGGTTCACCAAGTTACCGGTTGCGTATTGCCTAATATTGAAAAGTTTGAGCTGCTTCTGTGACTCTCGTCATTTTCAATTGGGTACTTTGGATTATCCACAAAAACATGCTAACATAAAAGGCATTATCTTGGATTAGGACAAAGTTGTCACCAACAAAACCAGCATAAATATGGAACGACGTGGCCCCCCAGGATTTCTTCAATGTACCGATCTGCAGTCAATCCCCTTACATGGCGGCCGGTTTCAATGAAAACCAAGTCGATTTTTCTATCAAAAAAATACTAGCCCGCACCATGCAGGAGCTACTTCCATACGCAACAGCATTGTGCGTATCACTCTCCTGGCCTTCTATACACTCTTCTTCTTCTGTCACTACCATGCAGACATACTCTGTTTTCATCGGAGAAGAAAACAGAGCGCCACTGATCTTCCGTCCAATCGACGTGTTCTTTCGCAAAACGAATACGAGCTGCTCGATGCGCTGTAGTCTGTAGTCGATTTGGAACCTGTTGCTGGTCTTTTTGGAATCAGGGTTACCAGCTACCTTGAGTCTTCTACTCACAGTGCGAGAACTGACAGTTAGTCTACGCGTTTATCGGGGCTCCCGTTGGATTTGAACCCCGTCGAGTGAACAATTTCGCAGTGAAGTACTACACTTTACAGATGAAAAGATCGTCTCTTTTTGAAGTGGATCCTTTTCTACCTGGACCTCTTCTTTGATCAAAGCCACCAGTCTCTTGGTACCTTTGGCTTGTTCTTACTCCATTGACTGGATTATATTCAGAGTACGAGCCACTTGTCGTTTACTCATGCCTTGTTCCAACAGTGTAACTGCTTGAGCCGCTACTTCTGATCTTGTGTCCATTTCTGGGAAGTTTTATTGCTTGAATATTCTGGGGACGTGTACCTGTTGACATTTCACGGTCAACTAATAAAACTCATAGGTGTTGGTCGCCTTTAATATCCCCTGAAGTCGTAAGAGTATTTAAAAAAGTATTTTTAGTTTTTGTTTCTTTTTATTTAATTATTGCCTATAAATAGTAAAGTTATATAACTTTAAAACTTTCGTGTTTCATTACTCACTTATTATTAATATCTACACGGGTATTAAAGTTATATACACCAATACTTAGGTATTTTTGTTTTGATAGACAAGAAAAATAAATATTTTTTAAGTTTATAATGTTACTCAAAAGAAAATTTTTAGTTTTTGTTTCTTTTTGTTATTGATTTTCATAGGAAACATTTAATTTTATAGACAAAAAAGATTGTAAACAAATGAAAAGCCTGATTATAAATAATTCATATTATAATAAATAAAGATGATACTTAAAAATAACCATGTTTATTATGTTTATCTCTTCCCTGTTCATAAAGTATCCTCCCCTGTATACCTTGTCTCTCCCCTGTATGGTGTATTTCCCCTGGTCACTTATAAAACGTAATAAAACCAATAAATTGTCTGGCCACTTTGTAAACGTTTTAAACGTAGCAGTTTACATTAAAAAAATGTATACTTAAGTAAAAATACATAAAAAAAACCCGTGCCGCCATTTCATACAACGAATTACCTCTTAACTTAGAATGACCCATATAACACCCAGACTCAGGACAATAATTTGTGGATCTCACAAATTATTGTCCTGCGTGGGGATCGAACCCACAACCTCTTGCGCGGCAGCCGCTGGCTTTACCGGCGCGCCACCGAGGTCGTCCTTAAATTGAAATTGAAAAATATACATTTAATTATGCATATTTTAAAAAAAGCGCGTTACGAATTGACATTCGTTTTAAAACAAAGAACTCTGTGGTGATCTATGACACCACAGACATCTATTATCGCAGATGTCAGCTATACAAAATAAAGTAGTGCATCAAATTTACGCCAAGGCGGTACGAAGTTCGCCTAGTCAGCTAGTAATATATAAAAGTTGCAGTCACTAAGATAATAACAGAGGTTTGAATAATAATAAAAAAAGCTTTTTGGTATTACTACGTAACATTTTATTTTTACTTAAACTTATTATGTTTCTTTTTATCCAATTCTGAATAAATTTCTCCATACAGTCTATGTTTATGTTCCGTAAGAGATTTTTTCACTTCCTTCTCACTGTCTCTATCACGACGTCTTTCCTTACGAGGTTCGTCCTTATACTTTTTATGAATATCTACTCTTAAATTACTTTCTTTCCTCTCATTATCATGTTTTCTTTCTCTATATCTATCATAGTCTGTATATCCATCATTACTATTTCTTGGCTCTCGACTTCTATCTTTTTTTTCGCTATATCTATAAGTTTTATTGGTACCATGTTCATGGTGAGTGTTGCTTTTATTTAAATAATCTCTGTACATTTTCTCTTGATTGATTTCAATAGAGCTTGTATGTATAGTAGAATCATTTTCGCCGTGTTCATAGTTGTCATCAATTTCACGTTTAATTTCAGTAATTAAATTGTGAGCTCTTTCTTCATTTGATAAATCTTTATGTCTATCAGTATATTGTGTTTCTTGGTCTTTATGCCTATCTTTGTCCGTATATCTTATTGCAGGTTCCTTAACATGTTTACTTCTGTGACTATCATAGGATGAATCTCTGTCTCTGTGTGTATGTCTTGATCTGTACTTATCGCGTTTTTCATCATGGTGCCTACTATTAGATCTAGATCTATGTCTTGTATCCTGAGAACTATCTCTATGAGCTTTACCTCTATCATTATCTTCAAATGTAGATGTCGTAGGTGTATTATCATTATTATAATGTCTGTAACTTCGACTGCCTTTTTCTTTAGATCTTCCTCTATTTCTTCGATCTCTGCTATGTTGTTCTCTACTATTCTGTCTGTTATCTATTCCCTCTCTATCAGCTACTTCTCTTCTACTTTGATTGCTATATTTGTCTCGAATTTCGTGTCTGGGGTGGTCTCTTTTACATTCCTCTTTATCATTGGCTGTAGATTGTATTGAGTCAACATCTTGTTTTTCCATAGAATTAGGTCCAACATTATCAGTTTTATTATCACCTATAGCTTCTTGGTAAAGATCCATCTGCAAAGAATATACAGTTTTCACAAGGTTATTACCATCATCCCTTATAGAAGAAACAGAAAATGCAAAAGTAATACAATGTTTAGGTAAATGGCAATGGTAATCTTAAACGAGTCTGGTTATTTATAAAATATGCAAGGAACGATTAAATTCTTAAAATGTTTGAATTTATGAGTTTATGCATACTATATTCTTTTTAAAACGGAGATTCCTATACACAGCTATTTTTCCAATACTTATTAGTTATACGTAAATAGGATAGTCACCTGAGTTTTAATCAGATCACGAAGCACATGAGAGTAATTGCTAGACTTAGACGCGACACGATATTTGGTACGTCTGCGGCGCATATCTCGCAACTCTGCCAGAATTTCCGTGCGAGACTTAATCTTCGGAGTCTGCTCATTATCTCCGGTGCTAAATAATATAAGAAAATAACATAAAAACACAAATTAATTAAAGTACAACTGATAATTTTAAATTAAAAAACCAACTTCAACTAGAACTTTATTATAATACTTAAATTTGGATAAAAACTAAATTCTGAATCTAATTTGATAAAATTTTATATTTCTAATTTTACCTTTCCAACAAAGAAACAATCTTCAAAATAGAAAAACCTTCATACACTAAGAAATAATCGGCAAACATACATAAAAAAATAATATATATGCTCAAATTGAGTAACCTCCTCCTTTTTTTTAAACTGGTTAATAAAGTGAAGGGTTTCAACAAACCTGGACAGAGCTAAGTCGGTAAGATCATGACACGAAGGTACAGCATTAACAACAGCATCATGTATAGCCCGGCGCTCATCATTGGTGTATGTACTCTGCAATCGGTCCAGGGTCTGTGGCTCCAACTCGCCTCTATCTATGCCTTGTGTTAAGGAAACTTAAACATTAGGTAATAACACACTATATTACATTATAGATGGATGGTAAGCTAATACTTTTTTATAAGAGTGGCCACTTTAGAAATTATATTTATTAAAAATTTAATAACATCTTATTGCTACATAATCAGAAAATTGCTACATAATAATATATCCAGAAAATCTGCCAAAGGATGACGGGCACCAATGTATGGGACGCGTACCCAGTGAACAATAACGATCAGACGTATGTCGTTAGAAAGCTCTCACTTTTGTTTTATTATTGATTCCATAAAAATAAAATCAATTGGATAATGAAAATATATGCAATCAAATTATGCCAGGCAATCGGTATAATCTAAGAGTTATAAAGGATACAATAAGTAGGGTAGCCGTGTACATCAAGACAAAGTATTTAAAAACTGTGAAAATAAAAAATACATATTAGTCACTAAACATACTTCTAACTTAAAACAAACTCTTCATTACTGACTGAACTAGTATCTTATTAATAAAGCTATATAGTAATAATAATTAATCAGCCTCATTAATTATAAATAGTATTTATTTATAAAATTCCATAATTTTTCTTCAATAAATAAAAGTACCCGAGTAGGGATTGCAATTGCTGGATCCAGCACACAGCAATCCAGCTGGATCCAGCGCCTTTTTAAACATGCTGGATCCAGCATACATCTTGATCCAGCGATGCGGATCCGCAAACATATCAATTTCAATTGTTTAGTTTTGAGTTGCCGCCATTTTCGAATCAGCGCAGCAACTCAACATTTATCAATGGTTTATGAGTATTTAATGACCTTAAAACCGACCAGTGTAGAGGCCGAAAGGGCATTCTCAGCAGCCGGCTATATATGCAGTTCTATGCGAAACAGGTTGGGAGATAAAACTATAGATAAAATTTGTTTTCTAAGGTCTTATTTTCAGAGACTTCAAATAAGAAGTAGTCTCTTATCGTCAGACTTTAAACTGCTTAATTATTAAGGATTAACGAGCGGAGAGAAGATTATTTCAAAGCTTTTTTTTGTTTGATACAAAAAGACTATTGAAAATTAAAATAGTGTTATTGTTACGGTCCTTTTTTAAAAGAATGTTAATTAAGTTAATTTTAAAAGAATTTGTGAGACTGATTGCTACTGATTAGCCGTCCTATCATTAAACATAAGCGTAATTAATAAGGTAGTGCTTACTTAGAAACATTATCTTAAATGTTATATGAATAGAAGGTTATAAATATGTTTGTTATTTAATTTTATGTTGATTATTTTGATCTCAAATTATAAAAAAACCAAAGCAAATTAATATAAGATATCTCCAAATGAGTGGAAGATTTCAAAGATTATCGTAAGAAGTACAAATTAATAAAAAAGTCTTAAAAATGTCGTCTTTTTATTTTTGTTCCACGTTTTGCTGGATCCGCGCTGGATCCAGCTGGATTAAGGTCAATCCAGCAAAAAATCCGCTGGATTGAAAACGCCGCTGGATTGCAATCCCTATACCCAAGGTACTTTTATTTATTGCTCAGAAATTTTGTAACAATTTACTTGATTACATTTACAATAATAGTTCATACTCTTACCTTTTTTAAATGTTGGATCCAATTTGGATGCATTGCTAATTATTTGTTGAATATCTTGTTTACCTGAAAGTAGTTATAATTTATTAATCTCTACAATAGATAGATAACAAGTACTTCATCAATTACCAGGCAATGGGTATGATATGTCCACATTATTTTGAACTTTACCCACAGTAATAACCATCATCATCATCATAACAGCCCATTAATGTCCCACTGCAGGGACGAGCCTCCTCCCATGACGAAGGAATACTTGACCTACTAATACTAATATAAAAAGTAATAAACCACACTAAAGTTTAAGAGTGATGAATTTAAAATTAACTAGTCTGGTAAAGTGGTAAGAATTAATATTTTAGAGGGGATGGCATCATCAGGCAGTTGATAATATGATCTAAAATAACTTTACACACCCTCCTTAGTTTATTACCAATACTAAACAATTGAATAACTTACTCAGTTTAACAAGGGTACCAGAGGCCAAATCTAAAGGTTCTGGTAAAATGTTATCTTCACTGGAGTATCCATTGTGTCGAAGTAGACACTGCTGCTCATGCTCTTCTATTTTGTCACTTAACATTCTATGGTTGGAGTCATGTTTACAAGTTACAAGAGACGAGTGCTGAAAAATGATCAATGAAAACTATAACATAATAAATTAATATGATTTTCAAACCAATAGTCTTCGTCAATTAAACACTGTAAGATAACAACATTTAGCCTAAACTTACTTGTAAAATATGTTTTCTATCCCATTGTAGACTTTGAAGAATCAAAGTTAGGTCTTTATCAATCTCTTCCGTAAAAGTTCTTAATTTCGATAAATCCTCTATTCTTGTTTCCATTTTTGACTGTTGTAATAATAAAAATATAAATTTAAGCTAATACAAGTAAGCATAAGCTCCAACAAAACACAAATTAAATTATTTATGTGATTAATTATTTAACACACAGGAACAGGAGCAGTATATAATTCTTATATAAGAACAGGAGTGTACTGTTTTTGGTTCATAATCTGTTTTTTTTACTTATGGTAGCTTCATCGTTTGTCGATGATTCTGCCAACGACAGGTTGGAAAGGTTTGAAAATTTAAAATATTTTTTAAATGGTGATTGCAACAAATGACCCGTCTTTAGTGCAGGGTAAGATTTCAATTGGCTAATCAGAATATTTAACAAAATAAGGTAAGATAGCAAGTTAATCCATTGGTCATACTATAAACGAATGGGCATTTTACGATGATTTTTTTGTTTCTGCATAAAATAATAATAAAATAGCATGGTCGTGGGTTTTTAAGTGCTAAGACCCTCCACAATCGCGAGGTGTACAATCTCAGAGAATATTTTCTCACTGTGGATGCGGATATCTTTAAGAAATAACACAATAAGTAAGGTAAAACGTGTATATTATACGACAATAGTTTTATATCAAAGGTGACAATAACAAACTGTTGCTAAGAAACACAGAGAATTATCAAAAAGAAGTTCAATGTAAATTGCGACCTTCTTAACATCCACTCTCCTGTTTTCTGCAACTGTTGTGCTATGCTGCATCAGATACAGAGGCTCCAGCTAATTTACAGAGATCTTGGAGCCGTGGCTTAAATAGTGGTTTTGTGAGGTAATCCGCTAGTTGAAGCTTCGTAGAAACTTTCTCTACAACCAGCTCATTTTCCAGAACGCATTGTCTGATGAAAAAATGTCTCAGCTTAATATGCTTGGTTCTTTGATGCGTCTCGAATGGTGGATCATGAGCCAATCTTAATGCAGATTCACTATCCAGAAATAGCTGAGGGATTTTCCTTTCTATTCCAGTCTGCATAAAGCTAATTATTCGGGTTATCCAAATGACTTCCCTTGCAGCCTCACTAGCCGCGACAATTTCAGCCTCTGTAGACGATATTGCGACAGTCTGCTGTCGTTTGCTTTGCCATGCTATGGCACCGTTGGCATAAAGGCAAATCATGCCGCTGGTTGAGCGTCCAGTGGAGCAATCACCTCCATGGTCAGCGTCACTGTAGCACTTTATACCTTTTAGTGCAGTGGAAGGCTTATATACAATAGCGTAATTAACGGTGCCTTTAATATAGCGTAGGATTCGCTTGACTCTTACTACGTCTTCAGGTGTTGGATTATCAAGTTTTCGTGACACCATTCTGACAGCGAACGCAATGTCCGGTCTTGTACCTACCATCAGGTAAGAGAGTGCTCCAACAGCTTGACGGTAAGGAAAAACATGGGCTTCATTGATGTCAGCGAGTGGCACAGCATCCTTTACAATTGGTGTTGCAGCTGCTTTGCAGTCCTGCATGCCAAATCGTTCTAATAATTGTTTTGCGTAACCTTTCTGATCAATTCTAATCGACCCATCTGCTTTCCGTTCTATTTCTATTCCAAGAAAATAGGTACATGGTTTTGTCGTTATTTTAAAACGTTGCTTCATCTCATTTAAAAACTTTTCCGTTTCTTCTAAACTTGTAGAGGCAATATTTCATTCCGTCGTGCGAACCGAACCGAGCCGGTTGTTTGTCGTACTATACGTATCTCGCCGCTGAGTGTTGTCTAAGGGCCAGATTCAGAGACCGCGCTTTGTCTTTACTTTAGCAAAGTCTAGTTATTATCTCTGAATTTGAACAACATTAAAGTAATTTTTCGCATGAAAAAGTTTACTTTCATTATTTATTACTACAAAGTAAACTTTTCATGCGAAAAGATTACTTTAATGATGTTCAAATTCAGAGATAATAACTAGACTTTGCTAAAGTAAAGTCAAAGTGCGGTCTCTGAATCTGGCCCTAAGTGTGCGTGAATCCGTCCGAGTTAGCAATACCTGCCCGTTTTTTCACAGAGTAGTGTTGTATACAGAGATGTCTAACGTAAACAGTGCACGAAATCATAACATCGACCGATCTGAACTGCACGGTGATACGAGTGTTGACACATCACTGTTGGATGATAAGTCTAAAGCGCCATTTGTCACACTTCGCAAAGGAATGGCTAGCAACCAGGACATAAGCTTTCGCGAAGACTTGCGTGAACAGTTTACTACCTTTCAGAACAAAATGATGGCCATGCTCGAATCCTGGTCTCTTAAACAAGATCAGAAGTTCTCTAGTCTTCTTACAGAGTTTGAAGGAATAAAATCTTCTATCCAATTTATTAGTGACAAATATGACGACCTTCAGAAAAAGTCACAAGATCTCGCTACTCGCTTGAAAGTACTGGAAGAAAGTGTGTGCTCCCCTGAGGCCAATGATCAACGTGTGGCTATTTTGGAGTCCAAGCTTGAAGCAATGGAACAAAAATCTCGCAACTGCAACATTGAGATCAGTAATCTACCCGAAAAACGAGGTGAAAACCTTATTACGATTTTGGAGTGCATTTCGAATGTCATAAAACAGCCCTTATCGTCTCACGATATTGTTGCAATTCACAGAGTGCCCCAATTAAACCCTAAGTCGTCTCATCCTAAAAATGTGGTTGTGAAATTGTCCAGTCAAATAACTCGTGACAACTTTCTTTCTGCGGCGCGTCTCAAAAAGGGAATAACATCACAAGATTTAAAGATACATGGGTCGCCACAGAAAATATATATCAACGAGCATTTAACCCTGCAAAACAAAAAATTATTTCGGCTTGCCAGGGAGACTGCCAAACAATACGGACATCGGTTTGTCTGGATCAGGCACGGAGTTATCCTTGTTCGAGCTGACGTCGCCGAGGCCGCATTTGCTATCCGTTCCGAAGACGACCTATCCAAAATCAAACCCTACACTCCTAAATAATATGCTCAACCACCTGCTACTGTGTACAATAAATATTATGATAGTTTGTATATTGTTGTCCACTCAAGTGATCGTAGTGTTTAGTTTGCGGTGTCTCGGCCGAGTATTACTCTGTGCATTTTGCTCTGTTCTTGAGGTATGTTTTTATTTTTTTCTGCTTGTTACCTACATTTCTATTATTGTATGGCTAATAATGAATGAGACATTGGTATTAATTTTTAATCAATTGTGTTTGCATAAATGTCTCATAATTATAGATAACATTTTCTTAATTAAATTAAATGGTTGCATTGTTTCAAATTCCATAAATATTTATCTATTTTTAAAGTTAATTATAACTTTTTGCCGTAATAATGTTCTACGATTTGTTTTTGAATTTGTAAAAGTGTTCAATGTACTCAACTTATTACCGCCTCATCGCTGTGAATTCCCAAGTTGTTTCATTTGTACTCATAATATAGTAATTGGGTTGTTTTTGAAGCTTTTATTAGGATTATTATATTTTATACTTTTAAACTTCTACCGCCGCAAAATGGACAAATTATCTTGCAATAATTTATCTAATCACAATATAGTCATATATCTGCTGTTCCTAATTATGTGCTTTAATAAACATTCTATTGACTGCTTAGTTGTGAATTTAGGTATAACTTTGTTGCGTGATTATCATCTAAGTAACATATTTATAAAATTATTTCAACCAATCTACATTTTTATACTTTCTCCTGGCGTATTTCTTATTAGTTCATATTGTATGCATATATTTATTTTGTTGTTACTGTATGTTGAATCTGGTTGTGATTGTGATACTAATCTATTTGTAGTAAGTATATAACCGCAGTTTGTGTAACCCAAGTTGTCTAGATGATACAAGAAAAAATGGTAGTATTTGGCTGTTATTACTTTGTTTGCTATACTATAGGCGCATACACTTTGTATTGGTGCTATGTTATTCATTTTTATACAATTCTAGGTTTTTTGTTTTTTTTCGCCTCAATTTATATAGATATAGTAACTTGTCTTGTAAGGATGTAATTAAAAATAGCTATTATACAGTATTATTTATAACACGTTGCATATTTGTTTCACATGTTATGTTAACGTTGCATATTATTATTAAACTTTTGTTCGCCTCCAAGCTTTATGATTGCTACAATCACACTTTATATGATTTATTTTTCTTGCATTTTAAAGTAAACAAATGGACCTGAAAAACTTGTCTTTTTACTACCAGAATTGTCGTGGCTTACGTACAAAATTACATACACTATACATGAACATATTATCTTCTTCTTATGACGTGATCATACTGACGGAAACCTGGCTCACGCCGCACATTGCTGACTCGGAGTTTATCGATGACCGATACTTGGTTTTCAGAAGCGACCGTGACCGTGTTGCTTCTGGAAAGAGGGATGGTGGAGGTGTGCTGATTGCTATCCTACGCACTCTAAGACCGGCACGTATAACACTGCATTCTACTCACCCACAGTTAGAACACGTAATGATTCAACTTCCTGCAGTAAATTCTACTAAACGTCACGTCATCAGCGCGGTTTATATACCTCCATGTTCTCCAGATGAATTGTATACTTCTCACTTCGATATTTTACAAGATTTGGTAAATGATATTTGTACTGAAACATTTTGTATTGCGGGAGACTACAATTTATCCTGTGTCAACTGGATTGATCAAAATAATACTATCACCATATCCCAACCCACTAATTCTACCGGTCGCCTTTTGTGTGATTTTTTGGCTATTACAAACTCCTCTCAATACAATAAACACAGAAATAATCTAGGACGTATATTAGATTTGTTTATGTCTAACGTTGTTTGTGAGCCCAAAGTTTGTGTAGAACTACTCTCCCAAGACCCGCATCACCCACCGTTTTACATGTTAGCCCCGCTAGAAACTGCATTTTTACCCATGGAACGTGTCATTACTTGTAAGCATAATTATTTTAAGGCAAATTACAGCGTAATTAATTCTGTATTAAGTGAATTGAACTGGGACCAATTACTGCATGGTCATTCTGCTGAACGGTCTGTTGATATATTTTATGACGTAATTTATGGTGTAATAAAACAACATATTCCACTCACTAAGCCTAAAGATACCCGATTCCCGATTTGGTTCACTCCGGCTTTAATCCGCATTTTCAAAAATAAAGAAAATTCTTGGAAACGCTGGAAGAATTATTCTAATTTATCTGATTATGAAAATTTCTCGACTTTACGTAAACATTTTAAAATCGAATGTAACAAATGTTACCTTGCTTATATTAACTCAGTTGAAGATTCTATTCCATTTAACATAAAGGCATTTTGGACGTACATTTCCAGAAGAAAAGAAAATAACAAAATTCCAGCTGATATGCATTTTCGTGATAAAAACTCTAGTATACCTACTGAAGTATGCAACATGTTTTCTGACTTCTTCACATCGGTTTATGAGCCCTCTTCCCTGAACCCTGAACTGTGGGAGCACCTTCATCCTTTGGGGATGGTTCATCTTGTATTTCTAACATGTCTTTTACTACTGATTCTATCCATAATGCTATTAAACAAATTGACGTAAACAAGGGGCCTGGTCCTGACGGACTGCCTCCGATTTTTATAAAAAAATCAGCCGAACACATAGTTTACCCACTTTACATAATTTATAATCGTTGTTTAGCGGAGGGGTTTTTTCCAGCCATTTGGAAAACCGCTTATATAACTCCCGTCTTCAAGAGTGGTGACCGAGGTGACGTTGAAAATTATCGCCCCATCTCTATTTTGTCCGCCTTGTCTAAGCTTTTTGAGCGTCTTGTTCATAATGAGTTGTATTCCTATTTCCACCATATAATTATACCTGAACAGCACGGTTTCATCAAGAGTCGTTCGACTATCACAAACCTAACACTATTTACTAGTCACGTATTTGAAAATATGGATAATCGTGTTCAAGTTGATGCTGTGTATACGGACTTTCGGAAAGCTTTTGACAAGGTGGACCATAAACTACTTTTGGATAAAATCGCTTTCAACGGCATTCGTGGCAATTTGCTTCGTTGGTTCATGTCATACGTGTTTCACAGGACTCAAAAAGTAGTCATAAATGGTTATCATTCCGAGTCGATTACTATAACGTCTGGTGTGGCCCAAGGTTCGATACTGGGCCCTCTTTTGTTCAATTTGTTTGTCAATGACATTAAGAAGTGCTTTAAAAGTTCTCATTTCCTTATGTATGCTGATGATATAAAAATTTATAAGGCGTGTAGTACCTTAACTGATTGTTTGCTCTTACAGGAAGATCTTAACAGACTTTCCAGTTACTGTTCTCAAAATAAAGTACAACTTAATATCTCTAAATGCAACATAATTACATTTACAAAAAATATTAGAACTATCTCTTTTAACTATAACTTGCAGGATGCTGTTTTGTCTAGAGTTGAATCTGTGCGTGATCTCGGTGTCACCTTGGATTCAAAATTACACCTCGATATACACATTAATAACATTATTACTAAGGCCTTCCAGATGTATGGTTTCGTCATGAGATGTTCCCACGACTTCAGACGCTCTTCTACTCTCATATTTTTATTTAAGTCCCTCATTAGATCTCAGTTGGAATACGCAGTGCCTATTTGGTGTCCACTTTACAACAAATATATTAAAATGGTTGAAAGAGTACAGAAGAAGTTTTTACGTTCTCTTCACTATAGATTCCATCGTTCAAAATTACAGTATCCGAATTTGCTACAAAAATATAATTTGCTAAGCTTGGAGGATAGACGCATACTTCTAAAGTCCATGGTGCTGCATGGTATATGCAACGGTAGATTTGACTGTATAGATTTAAGCAACAGAATATGTTATTTAGTACCTAGAACTGTTATGCGGCGGGAGGTGCGTGTGCCTCGTTTATTCTACACTGCCAAATGTAGAACCAACGCAGGTGTGCGCGCCCCTCTACGTCGTATTATTGAAACATACAACACACACCTCTTTAGCATTGATATTTTTAGTAACTCTCAGTCTAAATTTAAGAAATTAGTTATACAGAACTTAGGAACGAAACCTTAAAAACTTAATAATACAAAAACATTATGTACATCCATTTATAAAACTTGCACACTATAGTATATTTTTCTACTTCTCTCTCGCTTCACATATAAAAACGGTTTATTAATCTGCGAACATTGGTGTGGGTTATACGTTTACTTTATCTATAAGGTCTGTATTTTGTTATTATGTTAACGTATAACTGTTAAATGTTCCTTATAAAATAAATAAATAAATAAATAAATACGACCGTCATCGACATATAAAGCTAGTATCAGCTTGTGTTTTCCCTGTTCTCGTTTGAACAAGCAGGGATCGCTGTCACTTTGATTGAAGCCAAGTTTTAGAATATGCTCAGTTATTGTGGTGTTCCAGCAACGCGGAGCTTGTTTTAGCCCATAGAGACTCCGAGTAAGCTTGCAAACCTTTCCATTATTGTCTGAGTATCCCTCAGGAGGTTTCATATAAATCTCTTCTTTTAATGTCCCGTACAAAAATGAGGTTGAGACATCGAACTGGGAAAGTGAAAGATTTTCCTGTGCAGCAATGCTGAGTACGGCTCTTATAGTGCTAGTCTTTGCAACTGGACTAAATGTCTCGTAGTAGTCTATACCTTTCTTCTGCGAGTAGCCTTTGATAACAAGACGAGCTTTGTATTTATCAATAGATCCATCCGGGTTGGTTTTGAAACGGTAGATCCATTTACATGGAATAGCTTTTCTTCCTTTGGGTAAGTCTACCATTTTCCATGTTTCATTTTCATTCAGTGAATTGATCTCATTGTCCATTGCTTTGCGCCATTCATCACGATCCATTGACATCATTGCTTCTTTGAATGTATTGGGTTCTACAAGGGGCCTGTCGCAAACCGAATTAACATTGAAACAAACGTTACAGACAAAATCTTTGTATCGAGCTGGAGGCTTTAGATTTGAGCGATCTCGCAACGTCATCCTGCCTTCGGCCTCAATTTCAGATTCAGACAGTGGTGAGTTAACACGCTGTTCTGTTGCTTGTCCATCTTTATCTGATTCTATTACGTCGTCCTCTTCTGGTTCGTTTGGTGGCGCATAAACATCATGCTCTACCTCTGCCTCTAATGAATTAGTTGCAGACAGTTGGTCTTCACCTGCAGATTCATCACAAGTAGACGATGGTTCAGTTAAATGTCTATCATCATTGGATGAACTCTGTTGGTTATTGCTTACGTCATCACAACTTTCGCATGAAGGCAATCCGAAATTAAAGAATTGGCTAATAGGCGTTTTATTCCCATTGCTGTTGCTTCTTAATGCATCAGGTTGTTTGGTCTCCAAATTTACCAAGGGTATCTCATCAAAGATGACATCTCTCGATCGTATAAGCTTGAAACTATCGCTGTGCCATATACGATAGCCGTCATCATTGTCGTAACCGATTAATATTCCCTTTTTCGCCTTTTTGTCCAATTTTTTTCTTCTTTGTTTGGGAACATGTGGATAACAGTATGATCCAATTATTCTGAAGTGACTTAGTCTAGGCTTTTTATGGTGCCATAGTTCATACGGTGATTTTTTATCAACACTGGTAACGCCTGTTCTGTTTAAAATATACACCGCTGTTGAAACCATTTCAGCCCATAATCCTGTAGGAATATTGGCATGTGCATGCATTAAACTTCGTGCCATTTCCACAACTGTCCTGTTTTCCCTTTCTGTAGGATTCTGCTGTGGAGTGAATGGCATCGTTAGCCGCTGCTTAATGCCTTCCTTCCTGAGAATCTCATGTACTTTGCCGTTGTCAAACTCGCCGCCATTGTCGCTTAGCAATACCTGCATTGTGATGCCGGCTGCTTTCACTTCAGACAGCATGAGCGACAGCTTCGCATGTACTTCAGCTTTCTCTCTCATAAAATAAACAAATCTGTACCTTGTATAATCATCTTTGAACAAGACAAAATATCGAAACTTCGAAATGGAGTACGGGAAGGGGCCACAGACATCAGCGTATACCAATTCTCCAGCGTGTGTTGCTTTCTCTCTGGTTCCAAATTTCAGTCTGTGAGATTTACCATATATGCAACCTTCACATAGTTCATTGGTTACTTCCGCTTTAATGTTGAACTCCCTTTCAATCAACTTCTTCACATGTCTCTTATTTTGGTGTCCGAATCTTTCATGATATAGTTGTAACAGATTTGTAGTTGTACACAACTGGTTCACTTGCACAGTTGGTTTCAGACATCTCATTTTAAGTTTAAATAATCCTCCAAACTTTTCACGAGTGCCAATGACTTTTATTTGTCCATCTACTTTCAGAGTACATTTCAGTGTAGTGGATTCGAAAAAACTTTTATCCGATCTATCATGGGTGGCAAGGACTGAGTATAAGTTTCTGCTAATGTTGGGTACATACCATACATCTTTCAACAGAATCGGCTCTAATTTGCCGTTCACATCAGCCTCCGCAAGGATATTACCAGTGCCCAGAGCTTCTATACATTGGCCATTCGCGCCGGTCACTGTGTGCTGGCTTTTGAAGTAGGTAAAGCTTTGAAACAAATCTCCTCTATTGGTAACATGGCTGGTTGCTCCATTGTCAACGTACCAGTTTTCAACATCTTTAGTTTCGCCAAAACCTTCTGCCAAATGTAATGTCAGGACTGTCAGATTCATGTTCACAGTGTTTGATTCCTTAGGTGGTCTGCCATCCTGAATCCACTTTTTACAATTTCTGACCCTATGGCCCTTTTCTTTGCAATAATTGCACTTTAGCTCCTTAGTAAAATTCCTTTTCTTATTCTTCTCCATCTTTGCGTATAATGCTTCTGCAGCGCTTGTTTCTCCGTCTTTGAAAGTCTCATCATTCTGACGCAAAACTCTTTCATGTGCGCATAACTGACTAGGTAGTTAGGTTTTCAATTGAACGTTCCTTTTTAGAAATCAACAGCCAACTAGACTTAAATCCAAGATATTCTGAGGGTAAAGTGTCTAGAATTTTGCATATTAAAAGGATATCTGGTAATTTTGCTTCGCTTTGTAGCTCTAAACACAAATCACTCCAAATATTCTTTAAAATTGACACATGAGTTATAATGTCGTGATCTTTGTCCTTTTGATAGCTGAAGAATTTTAGGCATAAGTCGTATGTTTTATCTACACAACAGCCTCCATAAATACGCTCTAATTCATTCCACAGTTCTTTTGCAGATTCAAAACGCAAAAATTGTTGTAAGATATTATCGGACATATTTGTCGTAAGTAATATTAAAATTGCACTGTTCAATGTTTCAAAACTTTGAAGATCTTTTATAAAATCAGCCTTTTCTGTAGCTGTAGCTGTTGGCGCCATGGTTGGTTTGGTTTTCTTACCATCAAGAATTTCCAGACATCCCGGCATTGCCTTGAGCACTATTTGAATTTTATATCTCCAAATTTTATAATTTTTAGGATCTAAGTTTCCTATTTGAACTTTTGCAGCACTTACTATTGCTTTTTCCATGATATCTGCTACCACTTTAAGAAATAACACAATTAGTAAGGTAAAACGTGTATATTATACGACAATAGTTTTATATCAAAGGTGACAATAACAAACTGTTGCTAAGAAACACAGAGAATTATCAAAAAGAAGTTCAATGTAAATTGCGACCTTCTTAACAGATATACACAGAGATGTTGTGTCGGTAGATGTCGGACTTACTCCGCTTTGTTTGGCTAAAGAGAATTGGCGCAAACCTATAATACAAACTATCGATGATCGTAAAGAAATATGGAAAAGTAAGGAGTTGCATGGTCGTTTTTACCGGGCCTTAAATGGGCCTGATGTTGACACATTATCATCTGTGTCCTGGCTGCGATTCGGTGATCTCTTTGGAGAAACCGAAGGTTTTGTATTTGCAATTATGGACGAAGTCGTAATGACTAAGAATTATCGGAAATATATCCTGAAGGATGGTACAGTTGACATATGTCGGGCATGTCTCTGTCCCGGAGAATCACTCAGACATATTGTTTCCGGTTGTTCTCGTCTTGCGAATGGTGTGTACTTGCATAGACACAACCAAGTAGCCAGAATTGTCCACCAACAACTTTCTCTTAAATATCATCTTATCGATGCAGAAGTACCGTATTATAAGTATGTACCCGACCCAGTTCTCGAAAATAGTAGTGTTACATTATATTGGGACCGATCTATCATCACTGATCGGACTATTGTTGCCAATAAGCCAGATATTGTGGTGATAAATCGGTCAGAACGCCGTGCAATGATAATCGATATCACCATTCCTCATGACGAGAATCTTGTTAAAGCAGAAAAAGACAAACAAACGAAATATTTGGACTTGGCTCACGAGGTTGTCGACATGTGGAATGTTGATTCGGCGATCATTGTTCCGATAGTACTTCCGGTCAATGGACTTATTCCAAAGAGTCTCTATCAACATCTACGGAGACTCTCGCTTGACAGTTGGATCATAGGTCTGATGCAGAAGGCAGTACTGCTTGACACGGCACGCATTGTGAGGAGGTTCCTATCTCTGGAACCCTAATCACCGGTAGCTTGGTCCCTGTACCCGATGCCGGTGGGTCTACCTTTTTTTTATATTTTTAAATGTTTTTATTTTTTATATCTATATTTAAAAATGTAACTAAATGTGATAAATGTAAATAGCATGATGATCTCTGTGGTGTTTCTCAAACTGACGTTCAGGGTTTCCCAATTGACGGTAACTGGAGCCCACGTAACAGACCTTAAACAAGTCATTTTATCAAGGATGAAACTCATGACCATAATAGTTTTCCCCTCATAGATAACAAGGTCTGATCGTCAGCTGCTCTGATAGTGGTATCTATTTTACTACTATTGACGACGACTGATAATGTCACTAAAAAAATAATCTGTTTCGATAAAAAAAAATTCAAAGCGAAAATGTACTAATCTTGTCACAATCATACCATTGAACAAAATAATCGTCAGCTGTATGAACGAGATTCAACGTCAGTTCAGTTCATAAAATTCAAGTAAAAATAATTAACGCCTAATGAATTTGTAATAGCTATCTAAGATTATACACATTAAAATTTGTTATAACTATTTATACAGGCGTAAAATAGTATTTTGAATCGAATTTTTAATGAGGTTTATGGATCTGACCAGCGCCAAGTGTCTTTTTAGTAATTCAGGACTTTTATTGCTGAGGTGCTAAAAACTTATTGTTTAAATTGAAGCATAGAAGGATTATTAATCGTTTAAATTGAATTTAAACAAAACTGAGAAATCACAACAATAACAATGATTGGTCTCGCAGTTTTGTAAGCTGCGGCTCCGCAGCTCTCTAAGAAGATTAGCACGTCACCTCAGTGGCGTAGCTAGCATAGGTGGCACCCGGGGCGGATTTTATAGGTGTCACCCCAAAACACAGTCGCAACTGTTAAAATAAAAAAAAGTTGTATGTTAAATTAAAATGCCGAGTACCTATTACAAATATTTTTATATTATGTGAAACTTTAGTATGTTAAAAATTCTTCCTTCTAGATATTTTGTTGGGTACACTACATAATTCCGAAAGTCACAATTCCGAATGAATGGTTTAAAATTACGAAAATAACAATTCCGACGTATCATAATTCCGTTTTTTAGAATTCCGAATTTTTAATATTCCGAACGTTTATAATTCCTATTTTGGGGATATTGATATTCGGAATTTCAGGGTGTTCCCAGATTACACTAGCGAACTCCGAAATCGCGTCTTCAAAATTTATATTTCGTGTTGCTTCATATCATTTTCTTCAAGAATCGACTATATTAAATCACTTTTTATACTTAATTCTATACATAAGTAGTAACAAACACTTTGCACTATAATAGACGTTTACAACGTTCCCTTAAGAGAATATGCGAATGCGGTCGGAAGCAAAATAAATGGCCCAATCCTCAATACAAGTGACGAACGCTATATCGAGGGAATCCCCTAATCTGCGTTGGTTTTATGAGTGAACGGGGTATCAAATTTTGTGGGATATGTCTGCCACAGATTTTTGATTTTTTATATAGATAGAAAGAACTAACTGATGGTCATAGTCGGGCGCGGAGCCGCGGATCCTCCATTGAGTATAAGTGTTCTGTGCGCGGATCGACCTCGCGCCGCCCCCCCTTAGCTACACCACTGCGTCACCTAAAGTTCTTGGTAAAATAACACGGCACAACATTAAATAAATCTCATTTGTTGTCAATGATACCTATTATATTATAAAATAAATATTAATCATTATTTCCACTCGCTCCCTCAGTTTATATATTCGTTTTAATCGTTCTTTCTGCTTTGATTTTAGTGCTGGCAGCCCTGATTTGACAGCTGATATCACTTACTTCTTTTTTATCTGTGTATTTCGTTTAGCAAGACGTGTGAGCTTTTTCCAGAGATTTTTCATATTTAATGTGTGAGAAAAATGGCAGATTCTGAGGTAAATTGACTACAAAATGACGTGGTGTTTAAACGATAAGCAGTCCCCTATATTTGCCACTGATTGTCATTCCAGGTTTTAAAGAAATTAAAAGATATACCATTTAAAATCCAAACCGCAAGTTTGAAAGAGCGACGTGAGGTTGTTGAAGAGATTCGGAAAGTATTATCTACACCGGGTAAGTAACTATAAAAACGTGCTTTTATTTTAATAACAAACCATGTATTTAAAAATATTTTTTTAACTTGCGCTATATAGAGATATGAATAGGTGTTGTTTTCAGCTGTATTGATCCATAGACCCCTAGACATAGCTCAGTTGCAGTGGTCTGAGGTTAATGTACCAATCAGAGGTACCCGTGTGCAACAGATTGCCTGTCTAAAAATATGAATTTATTATATGGGTCCTGAAACACTGAATATTAATTTGAATTTTTTTTACAGTATTATTGAGTATTGTTTGAGTGCATTATGTGTTAAATTGCATTTTAATTTAATAGTGTATGTTTGTATTGTTGTATTATAAACATAATGTAGTTGTTTCTATAATATGTTTTAATTAATTACATCTCATAGTGTATTCCTATTCTTAATATATTTTATATGCAACATGCTTTGTCTTATAATCTCAATAGTAACTTGTTTCTAGACAATATTATATTATTGTGCAATAGGTAAATAATATTTGGGCTTACAAGAAACTCCTAAAATTCACATAATAAGACTTCAAATTTAATACTTGATTTATCTGCTGTAATTAATGAAATATTGAATACTTGTAAAATGGCAAAATTATTTGTTATTGATTTCTTTATAAACGCAGTTGAAAATGTGAGTTCTTCAGTAATATGTATTAAATAAAATTACTAAAGAATAATACCTGTTTAATATTTTATTGTTTCAATAGTTTTCAAATTTCTGTATTAGATTCCTCTGTAATTAGTGGCTGAGCGTAATCAAATGTTAATTAACAAATAATGTAGTTTACATGCTAGCTAAAATTCTGTAAATATACCTATAATAATTTTATTTTAAACACATAGATATGTGCAAATTATAATATAATTATGCCAAGAATTGCTATAACTTATACGGCTCTGTTTCTGTGGTGTCCTACTTAAGACCTGATGTGGAAAATCAATGTTAAATCCAATATATAACTTTAGAGGTTGTTCTATAAACCTGTAATCTATAAAAAAACATAACAGCTAAATAACATTATCCCCTCAGGTATAACAGAGCCAGCCGTCAGGTATGTGTGCCGGCTCCTAACCCTGACCTTGCACAGGTACAGGGACTCAACTTCCCAGTCATATGTGAAGACCTTAGTCTCATACCTGGCCAGTGATCACAGAGATTGGACGCTTAAAGCATTTCTACCTGTCATATTAGAAATATCAGAGCAGCTTAAAAGCACAGCTACATCGTAAGTATAATATTTTATTTCAAATTTGTAGTTAAGTATGTGCAGATGCACTTTGAAGAATAAAGGCTATTTGTGATTACAGATAGACTAAGAAGTTAAAACGTTACTACTAGTTCTTGCCCAGTAAGAATTGGAGTTGTAAAAAACGTAATTTTTGCTTAAGATTTTTAAATAATAAAAACTTGATTAAGTTATTGGGATTTAATATCTCAATTAATTAAATTTTAATGTTTCTAAAATTATACTTTTTTCAGTAAAAGCACATGTCAGAGTGGTCTGTATGCTCTCCGCTGGTCAACAGTCCTAGTTGAAACTACCCTCCAGGCTACAGAGGCAGATGGAGTAGACTACAACACATTAGTGCTAGCTCAGGCCAATTTACTTGCTACAGTCACAGCCTATGGAGACAAAAGGAAAAATGACAAGGCTTTTGCTATGGTGAGTCTGAGTTATTTTTATGCGCACAACTAATAGAATTAATATTCAACATAAATAAACTGTCTGGCTTCAACTTATATGTAGTACAGTTTATGGTTTATTTTAATGAATTAATTAGATTTCCTTTATGTAAAATTTTGCAAATCTTTTTCTCTTTTGACCCTTTTTAAGTCATAAGGGTTATGTTAAATTCACACATAGTAATAGTAGCTTATAGTCCAGTCAACGAATGACTCAAAGGGGGGTATAGAGTACGTGAGCGGGAACCTAAGTGATTTCTACAGAAACTTATTCAAGATACTTAGAGAGATAACATACTAAAAGTCCCCACCTCTAGGAGGTGAGGCGGAGGGGAGAGGGAGGGACAAAGATCACAAATTTGCGTTTTTTGCGTATATCTCTGAAACTATGAGAGCTATCGAAAAATGGTTCAGACAAAGTGTGTAGATCATAAAATTGTCTACAAAAAATATCTCAACACTTTTCTCCTAAAAAGCATCGCTTTCGAGATATCGTGACTTTAGAGGGCAGAAAAGTCGTATTTTCGACTATATGCACACACTAGCTTTTTCCCGCGATTTCGCTCACGTTTATAAATATTATGAAAAATAAGGCTTATTTCAATATATAGTAGCATATGTATGCTTGGTCTCAGCCTAATCGGTTTGAAATTGACAAAGTTACATACAAACTTCCATCCCCTATCTTATCCCTTTAGGGGTAGAATTTATCAAAATCCTTTCTTAGCGGATGCCTACGTTATATCATCTACCTGCATGCCAAAATTCAGCCAGATCTGTCTAGTGGTTTGGGCTGTGCCTTGATAGATAACTATGTCAGTCAGCTTTGAGTTTTATATAAATAGAAGATTTCCGCACCACCTCTGAGGTAGATAAGGCCAATCTTGCACCAACATTGAATCAATTACAACAGTACATTGAATCAAACTCAAAAAAAGCACGGCGGGTTTTTTTTACGTGGTTTCTCCAGTAGGAATACTCCTACCACATAGTGATCTATCAACGCACATCCCAAAACAATGGACAGATCTGGCTGATTTTTGGCATGCAGGTAGATGATATAACGTAGGCACCCGGTAAGAAAGGATTTTGATAAATTCTACCCCTAAAAGGATAAGATAGGGGATGGAAGTTTGTATGTAACTTTGTCAATTTCAAACCGATTAGGCTGAGACCAAGCATGCATATGCTACTAATATATTGAAATAAGCCTTATTTTTCATAATATTTATAAACGCGAGCGAAATCGCGGGAAAAAGCTAGTGTGTGCATATAGTCAAAAATACGACTTTTCTGCCCTCTAAAGTCACGATATCTCGAAAGCGATGCTTTTTAGGAGAAAAGTGTTGAGATATTTTTTGTAGACAATTTTATGATCTACAAACTTTGTCTGAACTATTTTTCGATAGCTCTCGTAGTTTCAGAGATAAACGCAAAAAACCCAAAATTGAGGCCTTTGACCCTCCCTCCCCCCTCCGCCTCACCTCCTAGAAGTGGGGACTTTTAGTATGTTATCTCTCTAAGTACCCTGAATAAGTTTCTGTAGAAATCACTTAGGTTCCCGCTCACGCACTCTATAAATACTTTATTGATTGGACTATTAATTTAATTATTGTTAAATATTTTTCTGATCACATTACAGTTTCACTCATCCCTCTCGGCCATTGGCAAGGAGAAGTCGTCCAAATGGTTAGAGGTATTGGTGGCAACTCCAGCCGACTCTGGGCCACATATCTGTGTGGCGTTCTCTACCTTATGTCGACATTTGAAAAATATTGATGATGTTGCTTCTATTGAACAACATAAGGTAACTTTTTTTTTATTTCTTGTCAAGTTATAGGGTAAGATGGCAGATGATGTGAATTGGAAACGCCGCTATTGGACATTTGTAATCCCATACTGGACATCCAGACTAAGAATACATAAGTGGCCACTGTCGTAAAATGCGGCTAATGCAGATTTGACCACTAATTATTACTAGAGAATGAAAACTCAATACAAATCCTTTGTCAATACTCCTTACCAGTGTGGTACTATTAGGCTTATTTTCATTCATTACTAGAGAAGGCCCATCCTTACATGAATTTCAAACTAGATATTCTATAGTTAGTCGTATCTATCTATTCTTGTGATAAAACTATAATAGCAGTAAAATTATTACTGTTTCAGGCTCGCATGCTGGAGAGCTTCATAAAGAGTATAATCAGCGTGAAGAGTCGACCTAATGCGAACTACATTGTCGGGTGTCGCCCACTGTTAGGCATGCTTAGCCCAGACGACGTGCGGGAGGCGTTGCTCCCCGCCCTGGCCAAGGGCATGCTGCGGAGCCCCGAGACCATCGTGCAGGCTGTCGGAGAGGTCTTCGGGGCGCTAAACCTGCAATTAGACGGACTGGCTGTCGATATCGGAAAAAGTTTAATAGGTATATTATCAACTTCGTAATTTTAGTGGTGTAATTTTTTTCGTAAAGAATTAAATCAAAGGCTTACAAAAGAGTTTTATGTTGTGTAAAACTAAGCAGACAGCACAGTCAATAGGCACTTTTATCTACTTTTGAACATCCCCACTCCTTATAAACAAATATAAATATATAGCCATAAGCAGACACTACTTAAGGCGATATATTTATATTTGTTTATATTGAGGTTCGTCTACAAATATCTTTATTATTTTTATTCCTTCTGACATCTACAGGAATATTAACAAAAACTGAAATATAACTGCAGAACATAACAAATGAAGGTATAAATCCTAAGCTATTCTAAATGAACATAATACCGTCCCCAGTGAACCTGCACTGCAAGGACGAGTGGGTGCGCGCGGAGGCGGGCGTGGCGCTGCAGCGGCTGGCGGAGCGCTGCTCTGACGTCACGGCGGCGCAGGCGCTGCTCACGCACGCCTTCGCTGAGTACAACGGCGCCAGCGGGAAGCTCACCTCCAGCGAGGATAAGATCGCTGTGCTGCAGGTTAGTTGTACTAAACATTTTGGATAATATGATATATACAGGAATAATTTATTAATTATATTTATAAAATAAGATTTTATTTTAATGCTCTATTTTGGAGGCCTAAGTGTACCTGTAAATTCAGTCGTCATTATGTTTATTAATAATTTTAGTATCTATTCGTTTATAAACTCTGAATTATACTGACAAGCATACTGTACGGACTTCGAACCCGTACATCGCCGTGTCAGCGCTTTACGCGAGACGACGATTTATTTCCTAGTAGCAATAATAATTAATTAAGATCAGTACACGTCCATCACCGTACTCGATCGGTTAGCCGAGCAAGCACGTTAACCGATACATATCAATCATCATTTTATCATATCATATAATATTAAGATAGAATCAATAAAGGGTTATAACAAGTTAATCCGACTATCTTTTTATTCCTTGATGTATATACCGTACATCAATTTGGTCCTTCGAGCATTGTAACCTAGCGCGCGGTTTGGTTTCAAGCAGGACTCCGCGTGTAAAACAGATTAGAGCTTTTACAACTACAGTATCCTGAGTGTTCATCAACGGCGGGCAACAAAGCTCCGTGTTCACGTCTACATCAGATTTACGAGGGTTTGCTGTTGATTTCAAGTAAGATCTTTCAATTTATCTAGCACAACACGATGGCACAAGTCGAAACTATCATCTCAAAGCAAGAGCAGCTCGTCGAGGAGATGGAGCGTCTCCTTACGTCGTTCAAGAAAACTATGCGGGAAAAAAGGACTCCCGACTATATCAAAAGGAAATTAGACTCATTAGATGAGTACTGGGTCGAATTTCAGGATAATCACAAAGAGTTGAGTAAGTATGATTTAGACGATTATACTTATTTTCAACAAAATTATTACGACAGTGCCGGTGAAGTCTACAACAAGGTTAAACTTCACTTTAAACAATATTTAGCAACAACACCAAGACCTTCTCCTAAGATAGAGTCTGAACAGCAGAAGCTCGGCTCTTCACGACCAGGTTCTTCAGCACTGCAGGAGTTATTTCCTCCTGTTACTGCACCGAGCGTTACAACACAAGGTGTGGACAGCAAGACTACAGAATTGCTACGAAAACAGGCAAGTAACTTCAGAGCTTTTGCTAGGACAATAGCCAATATAGACCTGGAAGCAGCCACGGAGAAGTGGGAATTCGAAGACCTGTTACGTCAGTTAAATTCCCGATGGACTGTCATCGATTCCTTACACTGGGAGCTTGATAGCATCATCAACGGTGCCGAGGAATACAGGCAATACGAAGAAAGCTATACGTCTCATGAAAATAAATACAATTTCATGAAAAAACAAATAAACAGTAAGTGTTGGTCTGTATCTCATAGGGAGAAATCGACACCAAAAATGGAAATTCCTATATTTAATGGCAATTATTATCAATGGATGTCTTTTAAAGATTTATTCACGGAGACTATCCACAACAATTCGTCTCTCTCTCACGCTCAGAAAATGCAATTTCTCAAGAGCAAGGTGAGAGGTGAGGCAGAACGACTTATTCAACATTTACAAATAAGCTCGGAAAATTACAATATCTGTTGGCAATTATTAAACCACAGGTATAACAATAAAAAATTAATATTCACTTCACATATGAATATTCTTATGGCACTGCCTATAATACAAACCGTATCAACTAACATAATCAAACGTATTCACGATACCACTCTAGAATGTTTAAACGCTATTAAAAATCTAGGAGTAGACGTTAGTACGTGGGACCCCATTTTAGTCCATATTTTGTGTCAAAAACTCGATCCTGAAACGCACAGCGACTATTTAGAGTCTCTTAAGGAACCCAGGGAGATACCAACTTTGCAAGACTTTTTATCATTCCTAGAAGGCAAATTTACCACGATGGAGTCGTCGACATTGCGAAGGAAACAGGAACCTCCAGTAAAAGGTACGGGTCAAATAACAACGTCATCGTCAGGTTCGAAACATCAACATAAAATATCATATCATAAGCAATCATTCACTACAAGTAAATTCTCGCCGAGCAATAAAAAACAAGGAACTACGTTTAATTTCAAACTAAAGTGTCCTATATGTACTGAAAATCATGGAATTTTTCATTGTTCAAAATTCTTAAGCATGTCGGATATGAACAAAATTAGATCAGCAGAAAATCATAATTTATGCAAGAATTGTTTATACAATCACAATGGCAAACCTTGCACTTCCGCATCGCGATGCCGTCATTGCGCGGAAGCACATAATTCTATTTTGCACGAAGCGTTAACAAATTCGTCGTCAGCAAAAGCAAAAGTAGAACACGAATCTAGTGCACACGCGTCGCAGCAGCATAACACACCGGAAATTCTCCTAGCAACGGCAATGATCAAGGTCCAAGCATATGACGGGACCTACGTCACGATGCGCGCCCTTATTGATCAAGGATCACAATTGTCCTTAATTACAGAGGGTGCCGCACAATTATTAAAACTAAATAGAAATCATTATAAAGGAGTTATTTCTGGAATAGGAACGAAAGAAAGTAGCTGTAAAGGAATGGCAAACATTAATTTTACATCAATGAACGGGAACTTTTCTTTCAACACGGATGCAGCTATTATGAAAACACTTATAAGAAATTTACCTAGCATTACATTCCCTAAGCCATCATGGTCTCATTTACAAGGCTTAGAATTAGCAGATGAAGAATTTTATGCTAGTCGTCCCGTACAAATACTCCTGGGTGCCGATGTTTACGCGAATATTATTTTAGAAGGAATTTGTAGAGGGGAGCAATACTCGCCTATAGCACAACAAACGCGACTTGGTTGGATTTTATGTGGCGGTTCGAAATCGTTTCAATGCAACGTCACTCTTAACACCTTAGATGACATTCAACAATTCTGGGAAGTCGAGGATATATCAGAACAAACATCCTTATCGAATGAAGATCAGCATTGTATCGAATTTTACCAAAGGACTACCACAAGGAAACCCGACGGAAAATATGTAGTACGTATTCCCTTTAAGCCAAAATTTGAAACGGAAATAGGTGAATCCAGGCACATAGCTATAGCGCAATTTAAACAGTTAGAAAGAAAATTTATTAGAAACCAGGAAATGTCGGATAAATACAAATTATTTATGAATGAGTACTTATCACTACGTCATTTAAAAACTGCGCTCGGTAACATGAAACCCGACTGTTACCTACCTCACCATTGCGTCACCCGAGCCGAGTCAACGACTACCTCGCAGCGAACAGTTTTTAATGCGTCATCCCGAATGTCTAATGGAAGGACGTTAAATGACCTTATGTATCGGGGTCCAAATTTACAACAAGACCTACAAACCCTCATACTTAAGTGGAGGCAGTATAAGTATGCTTTCACTGCAGACGTAGAAAAGGCCTTTAGAATGATATGGGTACATCCTGAAGATCAAAAGTATCAAAAAATCGTCTGGCGGGACTCACCACGCAAACCCTTACTCACATATCAACTCGCTACAGTGACATATGGTACAAAGGCAGCGCCTTTTCTTACAATGATGACTTTTAAACGATTAGCAGAGGACGAAAAAGAACATTACGATAATAAGGTCATAGATACGTTACAAAACGCTTTTTATATGGACGATTTATTACAAGGTCATCATAAGTTATCATTAGCACAAAAATTACAAAAGGACCTGATACATTTATTGAGCGCGGGTGGGTTTAACCTACGAAAATGGGCCTCTAATTCAAGAGAGTTACTCAATCAGAGTGACTTAAAAGAAGTAAACGAACAAGGCTACGAATTCAAACAAGCCGAGACCACGAAAACCTTGGGACTCCGGTGGAACAACCACGAAGATACGTTTACATTCGATTTCAAAATAAATTCAGATTTAACTATTCCTACAAAACGAATCTTATTATCTGATATATCAAAATTGTTCGACCCGTTAGGCTGGCTATCCCCCGTTATAGTCAGACTAAAACTTCTCTTCCAGTCTACCTGGGCCTCTAAGATAGAATGGGACACCAAAGTTAATCAAGAAATCTACTTAGAATGGGTCAAGATCAAGTCAGATATACATAACTTAAGCAAAATTATAATACCAAGATGGATTAACACAATAGAAAACGAGGTCATACAACTACATGGGTTTTGTGACGCATCCAGTAAGGCTTACGCAGCTGTAATTTACTGCAAAATAAAAAGCAAAATAACAATTGTAATTGGAAAATCAAGAATCGTACCGATCAATAAAGGTATATCTTTACCCAGACTAGAGCTAGCAGGAGCTCAGTTACTATCAACATTAATGAGTAAAGTTAAACAATGTCTATCTGATTACAACCCCGACATATATGGCTGGACGGATTCACAAGTTGTTTTGGCCTGGCTACAAGGAGACGAGAGTAGGTGGAAAACATATGTGTGTAACAGAGTAAAGCAGATCAAGGAGGTCATTCCCCCTAACTCGTGGAGGTATGTTAAGTCTAATGAAAACCCGGCAGATTGCGCTAGCAGAGGCATCTTACCTTCACAATTACTTAATCACTCCCTTTGGTGGCATGGACCGTCATGGCTATCATCGTTTTCAAAACAGGAAAATAAAATAGAAAAATTTGAAACGGAATTTGATAAGAAATCCAGTAAGGGAATTCAATCCCACACTATCATTAATCAAGCACCGGAGGAAAGTATTATACATTTTATCACAAACAAATATACATTTACAAAATCTATCAGGATTATAGCATGGATACACCGTTTCATCACTACAAAACTACACCGAAAACGGAGTACTTACTTAACAATAAATGAATTAAACAAGTCTAAATTAACTATCATAAAACATTATCAAGAAAAGGCTTTTTTAAATGAAATTTCTTGTTTACAAAATGGTAAAACTATTAGTCATAAAAGCAAATTATTAAATCTCAACCCCTTCTTAGATAAGTCGGGCATTCTGCGAGTGGGGGGAAGGTTGAGACAGGCACAACTTAGTGAAGACATGAAGCATCCAGTAATAATTGCAAATGATACCAGGTTATCAGAGTTAATTGTTGATTACGCACACAAGCTTACGTATCATGGCGGAGCGCGTTTAACAACATCATTTATTAGACAACAATACTGGATACTCGGTGGAAACCGATATATCAAAAAACGCCTACGCCTCTGTGTAACATGTCGAAGATTTGATACAAGCAAACAACATCAACTAATGGGGGATTTACCTCTATCCAGAACAAACGTCACACCGCGAGCATTCTACAACACTGGAGTCGACTTTACTGGATTTGTAATGATCAAAGCAAACAAAGGCCGAGGTATTAAAACCACGAAGGGATACATTGCCGTATTTGTCTGCATGACGACAAAAGCTATACATTTAGAACTTGTGTCGGACCTATCAACATCAGCATTCATCTCAGCCTTACGAAGGATGGCAGCTAGGCGAGGCACACCTAAACACATTTTTAGCGACAACGGTACGAACTTCGTAGGTGCAAACAACACACTACAGCATGAGTATGACGAGTTACAAAAAGTCTTTAGCAACGAATTCATGACGGAGATTTCTGAAATGCAAATACACTGGCATTTCAACGCCCCGTCATGGCCGTCGGGAAACGGTCTCTGTGAAGCTGCGGTCAAGAGCCTGAAATACCACCTTAAACGCGTAGTCGGAGAACAAAAACTGACATACGAGGAATATTCTACTCTATTAACGCAGTTAGAAGCATGCTTAAATTCTAGGCCACTTTGTCCCTTATCAGAAGACCCGGACAATCTGGATTGCCTTACACCTGCACACTTTTTATCCGGCAGCGGTGGAAATACGCTCATAGAAACAGAACACGACTTACGAACGAGATGGCATCTGACTCAACGGATTTTCCAAGACATCTGGAACCGATGGCGTAGTGAGTATCTTACTCAGCTCACTACTAGAAGTAAGTGGCAACAAGCCCGCGCGAATATCAAAATAAATGACGTAGTACTCATTCATGACGATAACCTACCAGCAGGAAAATGGCCAATGGGAAGGGTGACCGAGCTACATCCCGGTAAAGACAACCTTGTACGGGTTGTCACATTAAAGACAAAAAACGGCTATATAAAGAGGCCCGTAGTTAAATTGTCTATTTTACCTATTCACGACGAACAAAAATCAACACAGCAAGTAAACGTACAAAATTATCATACTCAAACTTATAATAAACATAAGCGCTCGTTTAGTTACATTTCATTAGCCTTATTATTTTTTATGATGCTTATTCCTAACATCCACGGTGCATTTAATAATACAAAGATAAATACAGAAGGAATTTATTTCGACCGCGTATCAAAGATGCATTTAGTGAAAGATGAGTGGAAAATTGTCGCATACTATGATATGTTACCCTTTTGGCAAGGGATAAGAGCCTTTCAAAGGTACAACCAGCAATTAAATAAAATGTGCGTAAATATACGAGAACAAGTCCACTGTGACATAATAATATCACAATTACAACACGGATTCTCGGAACTAGAATACTACAACGTCTTACTCCTGAGTCAGCAAGGTCGCACCCGAGCGAGGTTACGACGCGGCCTCATTAACGGTGTAGGCTACCTAGCAAATAGCTTATTCGGCGTTCTCGATGAAAGGTTCGCTGAACAATATAAACACGACATAAATAGTATAAAATTAAATCATAATAAGTTAGTTGCGTTATGGAAAAATCAAACTTCCGTCATTGAAGCAGAGTATAATTTTATAAAACGTTCTGGACATTCGACTGACCGTCAACACAAGATTATACATCAACACATTATGAGTTTAGAACAAGCTGCTAACCAATTGAAAGAAAAAATTGATACTCAATATGCTTCCATAGACTTCGGCTTAGCAGTCATTGCTGCGAACAACATGCTTCAGAACTTACAGAACATTCAAAATACCATCATTGACTCCGTAACCGACATCTACCATGGTAGATTTGACATACATTTACTGTCGCCAGAACAATTAAGAGAACAGCTTAGCATTATAGCAAGTCAATTATCATCGGACTTAGCTCTCCCCATTGATATACAGACCGACTTAGGAAAGGTATACAAGTTGTTAACCGTAAAAACAAGGGTTACACGTGAATATTGTATTTTTGAAATTAAGCTTCCACTTACAAGCCGGGACGTATATGAGATATTTAAATTATTGCCTATTCCCAAACAGTCAGGGGAAAATATGATGTACCTTGTGCCAAGGTCAGAATACGCCGCTATCAACCTGAAAAAGGACTCGTTTATATCAGTGACACATAACGAGATAAGCGGCTGTTTTGCTGATACCGATTCATACATTTGTAGTTTAAAAAAACCTGTTAATTATTTCAATAGTTATAAGGATTTATGTCAATCCACTAAATCAAAATCATGTAGAATTATTACTGAACCATGTCAAAGCCAGTGGCATGACCTTCATCTAATTAACAAATATTTTTATTTTTGCTGCGATCACTGTACACCACGTATATTATGTGAAGATCAAGCTTCCGCACAAAAACTGACGCAAACAGGTATTCTGAGTATAGATCCGGGATGTATAATAAAAACAGAGAACTCCCTTATATATTCCCACAGCATTCAAACCAGCAACATCAATATCAAACCTGAAATAGAAATACCCATCATCGCGCCAATTAATCACCTGTTCAACATCACTTTGGCCAAAGAGAATCTCACAGAAGAATCCGATTTAATAAATCAACAGCAATACCTAGAAAATATTCATAAGAAGATTGAAGAGATGAAAGAAAGCCAGTTCAACAGCGCAAGGGACTTAACGTATCATGATATTCATCATTACTCTGTCATATATGTCGTGGTGATCATAGTAATAGTTATGTTAATAATAATTTTATATCAACGCATCAAACGTCGTGCAAGCCGTCCTAGAGCTCAGGCTCCGGAGACGCCCGCACGACTTACGTCGACGGAGGAGCGTGGGGCCGAGAGCTCGTCTCGCCCAGCTTCCCATATCCGCGTTCGTAGGGATAAGTGTCAGTGTGAAAGTGTAGAGTTAAAACAAATTAGTGTAGTGAATAAGTGTGAAAAAGCAGTGCGTAATCAAGACAATCATACGTCTCCTGAGTTACGCAAACCAATATTTACACCTAGTGACAATCGTGTGTAGAAATAGTTATCATTAAAATAATTGTATTCATTCACTACTATTAAGAATAAAACAGAATCACCCTTGTCACACGTCATTCACTCTCATTATCAATTTCATCCCCGGGTGGGAGCATGTACGGACTTCGAACCCGTACATCGCCGTGTCAGCGCTTTACGCGAGACGACGATTTATTTCCTAGTAGCAATAATAATTAATTAAGATCAGTACACGTCCATCACCGTACTCGATCGGTTAGCCGAGCAAGCACGTTAACCGATACATATCAATCATCATTTTATCATATCATATAATATTAAGATAGAATCAATAAAGGGTTATAACAAGTTAATCCGACTATCTTTTTATTCCTTGATGTATATACCGTACACATACTTTAAAAAAAAACAAGGATATTATAGCAAGGTTATCCTACAAATAGTATTAATACACAGTAGTGGCAATGGGCTGGTCATATCTGTCGAAGGACCGATGGCCGTTAGAGCAAACGTGCTCTGGATGAAGACGCCTCTCAGTTCGGTGGACTATGAAAGGCGCAGGAGCGTGTTTTGTGGCGCGTGTTGGGAGAGGCCTATGCTCAGCAGTGGCCTGCAGTAGGCTAGTTGATTGTTTGTAAGTTGTATATGAGAGTGTAAACATTGTTGTATCGTGTTTGCAGGGTGTAGGCACACTGAGCGTGCTGGCGGTGCCGGCGGGGGCACGCGCAGCACTGTTCCAGAGCGCGGCCACAGCGCTGTGTCGCGCGCTGGTGGCGGAGTCGCACGAGCGCACGCTGTGCGTGGCACTAGACGCGCTGCGCCGCTGGGCACTCACGCTGCCACAACTACAGGAACAGATACTAGACTTGTTTAAGGTAATGTACAGTCAGCCCCAAAAGTCGCTGAACACATTTTAATTTCCAAAACTGCTGAACACTAAAAATTTCATAAGTCAGTGTCGCAACAAGAGCACAGAATAAGCTTTACATACGAAACGACCATAACACGCTGAACACGGTTATTACAAAAGTAGCCGAACCCTAGTATTTTTAAAAGTAACTGAACGCCTTAGATTCCAAAAATAGCTGTACATACGCGTCAATTCGTATTAAAATAGAATAGAATAGAATATTTATTTATTTTGCAAATATAGGTAGGTATAAAATACATTTAAAGATATTAAAAATAAACATATAGTTCAGCTATATTTTACCTTTTGTAGGCAAGCAAAATTTAACATATTATAGTTAGGAAAATAAATTAAAAAGTTACTTTGCAAAAGTTTTTTTAAAATGTACAGAACCAAAGTCAATTAAGAAGTAAAATAAATTAATAAATAAAATAAAATCTAATAATGGAAACTAATAGGTATACTAAACTAATCTACATAAATGAAAGCCTAACAAGCCAACCTAAATATATAGCTAACCATTTTAACGATTTCTTTGCATCCATGGGTGAGGGAAGCCCAAGACCACATGACCAACAATTGTGTGGCGCTTCCGTCCTAAACCCTACCGAAAATACAATGTTTCTCAGTCCAGCGACACCTTACGAAGTCAATAGAATAATAAAAACTTTAAAAAATAAAAAAAGTCATGGAATAGACGAACTTCCACCAACTCTCATAAGACGTTGTGCTGACGAACTAACACTGCCTTTCTATCTTCTTATCAATCAATCGTTCGAGGAAGGTTCCTTTCCAGACTTATTAAAAAAAGCTGTAATTAAACCTATTCACAAAAAAAATAAAAAATCAGACATAAATAACTATCGTCCCATCGCTCTATTGCCTACAGCGTCAAAAGTTTTCGAAAAAGTCATGTGCGATCGAATTTACAATTTTTGCGAAAAATATAAAATTTTTGATGACTGCCAAAATGGCTTCCGGAAACATCGCTCTACAACTTTGGCAGTCTATAAATACATCCAGGGATGCTATAAATATAATAAATAACATAAATTACGCCGTTGGCATACTACTAGACATGACGAAAGCCTATGACAAAGTGCAATTTAAAATACTGTTAAATAAACTCAATGGCATAGGAATCCGAGGACGAGCCCATGACTGGCTCGCATCATATTTGAAAGATAGAAAACAACTAGTAGAGGTAGAATTTTTCAACGAGCAAACCAACACCATAGAAAATATTCGGTCAGATACTAGAATAATAAATACATCTATACCCCAAGGAAGTGTCATAGGATGTCTTTTGTTTCTGGTGTACATAAATGACCTTCCAAAACACATAGAGGGGCCATGTGTACTATTCGCAGATGACGTCTCACTGCTTACCCCTTGTAAAAATATAGAAAATCTGAACCAAAATTTAGAGTCTCTTCTCAACAAAACAATGATATGGATGAACGAACATAACCTTGACATAAATTTTTCTAAAACTAAAATAATGACATTCCACCCTCATCAAAAACCGCCATTACCTATAAATTTTAGCTTTAATAATATAAAAATAGAAGTTGTACAAGAATTCACTCTACTAGGCCTAAATATAGATACACACATTAATTGGAAATCCCATATAAAAAAACTCAAATCAAAGATCTCGAAGTTCTCCTATGCTCTAAATGAAATTAAAAAGTCCACCAATACAAAAACTGCATTGGTCACATACTATGCTTATGCTTATTCGTGGCTGAGCTATGGCATCATTGTATGGGGCAACAGTACAGACATACCAGCACTATTTACTCTACAAAAAAAATTAATTAGAATTTTAGTAAATATAGAACAAAAAGACAGTTGCAAACCTCATTTTCAAAACAACATCAAATAAGTTTGTATAATTAATTAATATTCCGTTTTAAATTCACAATTATTATAAAATAGCTAAAGCATTTGTATGCCAAATCATGGCTAAACATGTTGAACCTTTATAAACTTTACCTGATAACTCTGTACAACCATGTTTATCACAAATAAATGAATTTTAATTTTAATTTTAAAAAATAAAATACTCACCTTACCCAGCATATATATAATTATTAGAAATATGTAAATTTGTTCGTAGATATCCACATTTCTTTAATAAAAGGGAAGACATACAAACAACTTATTCTCTTCGTCATAAAAATAGGCTTAATCTGCAACTTCTAGACTGGCTATGCACTCTACTAGTACTCTTGCAATGTCAGTCAGAATATACAACCAACTTCCAGATAATATAAAAAATGAAACAAGTGATACTAAATTTATACATAAACTAAGACACATACTGGTAGAAAAAGCCTACTATAATTTAAATGAATATCTAAATGATAAAAAAATAATGTAAACATAAAATAATTTAATTATCCGATTCCTAATGTCTAATAATTAAAAATTAAATCAAATTAATTCAAATTTAATATACCCATATTAAAATATCAAATTCAATATAAAATAAAATAATTCAAATTTAATATATAACAAATTAATTCAAATTCAATATAAAATAATTCAAATTTAATATAAAATAAAATAATTCAAATATAATATAAAACCCAATTAATTCAAATTAATTTAAATATAATAAAAAATCCAATTAATTCAAATTTAATATATAATCAAATTAATTAATTTAAATTTAATGTAAAATCAAATTAATTCAAAATTTTAGCCATCTCAAGTATTTTACCTAGATAAATACAGAGGCACTATGTATTTGAAAAGTCACAAGAAATACCTATTCTTTAAAATACGCTTCTTCCTCTCTCCTACGTTTGCCGTGCCCGACAGGGTCCATGATGCTACTTATTATGTTAATATGTAAGAACCCTGTTACATTATGGTGTGCAATAAACGTATTGAGTATTAATACATTCTTTATTGTAAAAACTTTTTGTCAGTAAGGAATTCGGTGACATTATAATATGCCTTACTTATTAATTCATTCTTTATTACCTTTTTAAAATATGGCATTGGTAATTCCCTTACACTCTCTATTAAAACCTACTTTTTGGGTATTATACTATAAGCATCTTAAAAAAAAAAAATTTTTTTAGAACATATAAGTTTTGTTCAAAGAGGTTTAATTACGAGGGTGCGTTTTTAAGTTCGCGGAATGGAGGGGAAGGAGGTTGGTGGGGGTGCTCCTTTAGGTACTAATGTGTTCAGCGACTAATAGTTAGTATATATACCAAGTATTATCATAATCAGGTCATTAGTCTTTGAACTATCGTCCCTCAATCAACTTAATCTGGAAGAAATTGTGAAGTGTGGAGAAAATCGAGTACCGCGCCGTTATAAAGTTCCTTACCAAGCAATGAAAAAATGTTCAAACTATTTTGGAAGCGATGTCATCTGTATACAGGGACTCTTGTCCAAGGAAAACTATGGTATACAAGTGGCACAACCTATTTAAACAAGGCAGGGAATCAATTGAAGACGATTCCCGTCCTGGGCGCTCTGTTGAGGTCTCCACTCCAGATCTTACCGAAAAAATCGAAAAATTAATATTGGAGGATGCACGTTTAAAGAAAAAACAACTTGCAGAGATGGTTGGAGTATCTGAAACGACCATTTTCAAGGTCCTCCATGATCATCTTGGCATGACAAAAGTCAGTGCAAGATGGGTGCCTAGAATGCTCACACCGCCTCAAGAACAGAAGCGCGTCGAGTGTTCGCGTGCGTTTTTAAGCCAGTGTAATGAAGACAAGCATGGTTTTCTGGAAAGAATTGTTACTGGAGATGAAACTTGGGTTCATCACTATGAACCTGAGTCTAAACAAGATTCAATGCAGTGGCATAAAAAGGGCACAGCACCGCCTAAGAAATTCAAAGTGTGGCAATCGGCGGGAAAGCTCATGGCGACAGTTTTTTGGGACACAGAAGGAATTTTGTTGGTTGATTATAAAGATAAAGGTGTTTCCATAACCGGAGAATGCTACGCTTCAATTGTAGAGCGGTTAAAAGAGGCAATCAAAGAAAAAAGAAGAGGAAAATTGACCAAAGGTGTCATGCTCTTGCACGACGATGGTCCTGTTCACAAGAGTCGAGTTGCGTTGGCTGCTTTGCATAAGGTGGGCTTCGATATTATTGATCACCCACCTTATAGTCCAGACTGGGCTTCCAGTGACTATTATCTCTCTCCAAATTTGAAAAAAGAGCTTCGTGGAAAGAAATTTTCAAGCGATAAAGAAGTGAAGGATGCATTTTTGGCGTATTTTTCAGAGAAAGATAAAACATTTTTTTATGAAGGTATTAACAAGTTAATTCATAGATCTGAGAAATGTATTAGGGTTTCAGGTGAATATATTGAAAAGGAAAAATAATTTTGTAATATTATTTCATCCCCTTCTATTCCATTCCGCGAACTTAAAAACGCACCCTCGTACAACGTTTTTTTTCTTGGTTATGGCCTTGGTATACATTTGTCAAATTATTTTACATGTCAATGGACCAAAATTCGCTTTACATCAAGAACACCAAAAGTAGATTGACAGGCAATAACATTGAAAATATGATTTGTTAACCTACTTTTGTATTTAATGATGTTCAGCTACTTTTGGAATACTAGTGTTCAAATACTTTTGGGAATACTAGTGTTCAGTTACTTTTAAAAATACTAGGGTTCAGCTACTTTTGTAATAACCGTGTTCAGCGTGTTATGGTCGTTTCGTATGTAAAGCTTATTCTGTACTCTTGTTGCGACACTGACTTATGACATTTTTAGTGTTTAGCAGTTTTGGAATTTAAAATGTGTTCAGCGACTTTTGGGGCTGACTGTACCTGTGGAATCGGTTTTTTTCTTTAATCCTAAGTAAAATTACGTAATTTAAATTTTAGATTGTAAAATTTCTATTTATCTGAAAAGTCCCATCTTAATCGGTCCAGCCGTTACGGAGATTACCATGAACAAACAGACAGAACAATTTTCAATTAGTAAAAAAAAATTTGTTGTTCTCGTTAATTAAAATTTAGATATATAAAATACCGATATTTTGCGTTTTGTAGATTTATAGTTTTAGGAAGAAACAACATGATATTAATAGTAACTTTTTTATGTAATAGAAAAACCTGGATGCTAAGAGTACTACGCAGGCAGTCCGAACTGCGTACGTCAGCATGGTGTCGGCCTGCCTCAGAAGCTGCGGGGCGACTGAGGCGCAGGCCGAGGTGCTCCGCCCCGCACTTGTCAAAGCTGTCGAAAAGGCTGCGCAACAACCCTTACAGGTAATAAACTGGTAAAATTGAGTAGTTGAGGAATAAAGAATGTTACTACTAAGTATGCCAAATCAGTTAAAACTTTATAACAGTAAAGCTTGTATTGTAAAGTATTTGTTTTTGTCAAAAATACCTATTAGATTTTACTTGATTTTACACGTATTTAAACTTACGGTAAATTCAAGTCCCGCTAACAGTTACGTGGCATGTGACGTCATTTTACAATCCTCCGCTCTGTAGCACCAGTCACCACCGGTGTAAGACAATACCGTGCCTAGCGCGAGCGAGCTAATGCCCGATTTACACATCGACAAGTACAGTAGCGAGTTAAAAAAATACACAGTTAAGTAGTAAGTAATAAGTAGTAAGTACAGTTCACACGTAGGCGAGTACAGCTCATAAGTTGCCGAACAGAGACGAAGACCAGTCGCGTCGTGCGTGCCGGCGTGCGTCGCCTGATATTGTTTACGGTTATTTTAATCGATAAAATGGACATTGAACAATTGAATACCAATTTACGCGCTATTATACGAGAAATAGTATTAACACTTGCACAACAAATTGAAAATAAAATTTTAATAGAAAAGTATAGAATAATAAAAAAATAAATATTCCTCACACTTTTACACAACGCCATTAAGCCCAAACTAACCAGAGCTTGTACTATGGGTACTAGACAACGCATAAATATACTTACTTTTGTAAATACGTACACATTATACATAGAAAAACAGACAAAAATAAAAATAAATACATATTAGAACTTGTGAACTGTACTAAACTCGCCCGTCTACATGGCGGGCGCTGCGAGCGCCGAGCCGCGAGGGTGAGGGAGACGCGAGAGAGGGGGCTACTTCGTACTTAACTCGCCAAAAAATAGGATCGAGCTGTATTCAAATCAACTTAATCGGCAACTTACTACTTAACTCGCTTTTGCCGTCCACACGCAAAAAGTGACTTAACTCGCCAATGAGGCAAGTTAACTCGCTACTGTACTTGTCGATGTGTAAATCGGGCATAAGCGAGTGTCGTGATGTGACGTCACACAGAGTAAGAGTTCGTATTACACGGATACATTGTGTAGGAATTTACTTCATGCACCATTACACCATGCTCCATTATTTCTATAAAGTATTTGTTTCATGTATTTTTTAGGGCTATTATTTAAAACTAGTTAACATAGTAAATTCGTGTCCAGTACCCGGTAGTGAGCGAGGGTATCAGCGCGATGGTGTGCCTGTGCCTGCTGGACGCGCAGCGCGAGCTGCCGGCGCGCGCCGCGCTGTGGTCCGCGCTGGTGCACCGCGACAAGCACGTGCTGCTGCAGGACAGAGTGCTGGGCGCCGCCACTGACGACGGTAACTACACAATACTACATACAGTACGCGCTATCTTATGCGCCCGACTTCATGTTAGCACCTATTTAAACCAATTTCAAGTCGCCCATGTTGGATTGTGCGTACTGTAGTTTAAAATGTTTACACTTTTCTTGTAACTAAATGATTTCCTTTAATTACTGTAAAGATATACATATTTGTAGAATTGTTTATAACAAAAACAACATGTATATAAGCGTAATAATTTTATTAAGTCGATTATAATTATAAATCCTTCCATCTATTTTACATTTACATAATTTTTTACCATATTGTCATAATATGTAATTAAAACGTAAATATTCTGTTTTTGTTTAGCGCATTACAAAGGAATTTATAACACTGATATCATAAATATTTACTGAATCACAATATTTACCATAATCATTCAATAGTAGCAAGTTATTGGTGCATTAATCTTCTACTTACTATATATGCTTTCTGTAAATATAAATTTTGTAATCATAAAATATCACTATAACATTTACCCCTTTATAGTCCTAATACAGGTGGCGTTGTTATGCAGAACAGTGTTGGAAAACTACCCCAGTGTTGCCAGCGACCAAAACTCACCCATTTACAGGGCATTTATTCTAGTATTACTTTCACCTATAAAGAGCGTACGTTCAGCCGCTTTAGAAGAGGTTAAATCGCTCCTTGCCAAAGAAGATAAATTTTTATTAGCGAAGAATTTAGCTCTAAAATTAAATGAAGTTCTGGAGGAAGGAAAAGTATTTAGTGTGAAAGAGAAATCGCCCCCAGAGGAGAAGGGAGGAGAGGTGACCGGGAAGATGATACTAGATTGTGTTCAAGCCCTGTGTTCATTTAGAAGTAAGTTTATTTGATTATACACGGTGCTTAATGAATAAATAATATTAAAAATACAAATGAGAAAATCGTTCAAAATCTGTTATCTCAATCACAGTAACATTAATTATTCTTATTTTTCACTTCTTACGAAAAACAGGCCTTTAGACGACCTACACTGTAAATTGTTGATGATGATGTTGCAGTTTTGAAATCTATACACTAACATAATATTAATTATATTTGTTGTTTAGATTATCCAGAGAAAGACTCACAAGAGTTAGCAATAGACCTGCTCCCATCATGCCACCACCCGCTGGCCGTGGCAGTAAACAAGCACGGGTGGATCAAGATAGTCACATACCTGAAACACGAGCCTAAGAAACTGGTCTCATTGTACGCTAACAACCTTAAGAATAAATACATATGTGACTATGTACCCAGTGAGGTGAGATCATTTATTTAGCTTTAGATCGTTTATTTTAGCTATTACATATACAGGACAGAAACATGTGGATGTCAGGAGGAGAGGTCCTTGTCTACTCTTGAAGCTGACACTATCACTGACATTACATTATTATATATTTATGGATCAGTATGTTATTTCACTATCTATCCTTATAGTATAAAATTATCATTCATATTGCAAATAGCACACGGTAATTCTCAATTATGACTTACAATTTTAATTACAATTTTGGCTTTAAGGCTGACCTTTTCTTACCTTATTACTGGTATTTTTCTTATAGTGCCTGTACTGTGAATTTCAAAAGATTGCAGACTTTAGAGTAATTAATTTACATACACATACTGTATCAAATGCCTTTGTAAAGTCTAAACATTCAGATATTTTGTTCCTATTAATATTTCACATTCAAAATTGTTGCATTTCCTTGAAGATTTTAATTATTGTTTCCAGACCTTCTCAAACGTAGTATCAACACTAGTATCAACAAATTCAGAAGTGATAGCGGGCACAGCAATACAGACAGTGCTCAACACACTCCTGGACCCCGAACTACTGAGGGTGACCAGAGATGAATACTTCACCTATCTTACTCCTGAGGGAGAATTGTATGATAAGACTTCAGTGCCTGGGTAAATATTATGTAAAATGTTATATTTGTTACTATTATTTAAATGTTATATTTGTTTTGTGATTTAATATGTCGGTATAAATTTCAATTATTAAACTGTGAAAATAAGTTTGTAGTTGTTAATGTATTGGGTTCAATCTTACTATGTTTTTATTTCAGTAATGAAGACAGTAAAGAAATGAATATGAAACGTGAAAGCAAAGCTTATAGTTATAAGGAACAGTTAGAAGAATTACAGCTCAGAAGAGAAATAGAAGAAAAGAAACGACGAGAAGGGAAAGTTAAACAGGTATGTAACTGTAATTAACAAAGATGCATATCTTGCCGGTAAACTTTTCTTTTTATTAATTTAATTTTTTAATTTACATTTCCAATGTTTGTTTTTAATTTAGAGTATGTCGTTATTTTAGTTTGTTTTTTTTTATTCGCATGCTGTGGTTTGCTATTATTTAAGGAATACACGCAATGTTCCTGTAGTTTTATAAATTAATTTCTAATGTGTATTGCCCTTGTTGGAGACCCATAAAATAAATAAATAAACTGATTAAACTAGATGGAATAGAGGAATTTCATTGCCAATAGATGATTTAAAGTTGACAATTATTGTGATTTTTATTAAAAGATAGGTATTTTGTAACAGGTCCCGCTAAGCGCCAAACAGAAGGAAGCAATCAAGGCACAACTGGCAAAGGAGAGTGCAATCCGTCAAAGACTAAGTGCGGTAAGTTAGTTTTTATACATTTTGATGATGTATGTACGGTTTCATCACCGTACATTATTCTGCTGAGTCGGTGACATCATTTCACCCTACTCACACATAGGCATTACTAACATACAACATAGTAATTACTAACCAAATAATTGTGTATAAATAAGATAACAATAAACATTTTAATTGTAGACCATTTATAGCCGTGGTTCTATCCACGTTACTTTAATAAACTTTACTGAAGTTTGTGACGTGTTTATACTTAACATCATCCAAGATGTATGGTACCTTACAAGTCCGTACATAATGGTCCTTCGAGCATCTGTGTGTCTGTGTCTCTTGGTAAGGTACCGAATCGGTCAACTGGTCTCCCACAAGCGGGTCGCCCCAGGTGTATTGAGAAGGTGCCATACCTATAAAGAGTATAGACATACATTACCAGCAGCTTTACTAGAAGAGCTATCACTAACTACAACAGCGAAAACCTTCGACAACTAGAAGCGTTCTACCTGTGGATGAGTCCTGCAACAAGAAGGGGTTCAACCACTACAACATTAACTAGGGAAACACTTACAACAAGAAGTGTTTACCTGTGGAAGAGTCCTGCAACAAGAAGGGGTTCAACCACTACAACATTAACTAGGTGAACACTTACAACAAGAAGTGTTTACCTGTGGAAGAGTCCTGCAACAAGAAGGGGTTCAACCACTACAACATTAACTAGGTGAACACTTACAACAAGAAGTGTTTACCTGTGGAAGAGTCCTGCAACAAGAAGGGGTTCAACCACTACAACATTAACTAGGTGAACACTTACAACAAGAAGTGTTTACTTGTGGAAGAGTCCTGCAACAAGAAGGGATTCAACCACTACAAAAACTATGAAGCATTCATACGAAGACTTTAAATGACTACAAGAAGTCATCAAACTACTGTAAACTAATATTATATGAAGAATTCAAGTTACTACAAGAAGACTTCAATTATTTTCAAATTGAATATAATATTACAATAATATGAAAACAACGATAAACTACAGTAATTAGGTTGCGCGTAAAGCCTAAACTGCAATTCTGCAATAACTTCACCCACTTTCAACAATATAACAATGCAAGCACAAATACATATGTCTCAACGGGTCAACGGTCAACGCTTTGGTCAACAACAAGTGAATTAGAGCTACCAAGTTTGAGGTCATATCTTATCTCCATCAATGAGAAGGAAGTTCTACTCCTCTTACTTCCATTCAACTACAACTCATGAATCTCCGAGCGTAAAGAAGCAGTTATATTCAGATTACACAGAGCCAACATTCAACCAATGCAGTTGTTATTTGAATCCATTGCGATGAAGTTCAAGATTATCTTCTTCTTTTCACTAACAAATGAACATAAGCAAGGTATAAACAAATAAAAATATATTATATTTTATGTAACATGAAGAAACAAGAATTTACAACTAAAGGATGCACCTTGAACAGCAAAACTGCAGAGTCAACAAACTTATACGTCGTCGCCTTGTGACGTATTGAACGTGTCATACTGGGTCAAGTTACTATCATCAAACAGCTGGCTTGTTGTGTGCTGTGGAAGGTGCGAGCTACGTAACTACTGTTTACAACAACGACGTAACTTCGCAAACTATTACCTACATCATCAGCTACACAGAGACAGAGAAGCTTTCTGCAGTCCAATGAGCATTCCCAAGGCAACGAGAAGAAGACAGCAGTACAAGGACATCGGACTACAACCAACAGGATGAGGCGACTAAGGAAGGCGTCCATCATCAACCTACTTGGCCATTATCACACTTTACATGCTGATAACATTCTCTTTACTTTAACTTTAGATAAATAATTCCCCTTTTAATATTGCAATCTGTTTTATACATTTAACTTTACATTTATATAACTTTTACATTCTTATTTTACACATTATACTCTTTTTGGGGTTGCCAATATGTACGGTTTCATCACCGTACATTATTCTGCTGAGTCGGTGACATCATTTCACCCTACTCACACATAGGCATTACTAACATACAACATAGTAATTACTAACCAAATAATTGTGTATAAATAAGATAACAATAAACATTTTAATTGTAGACCATTTATAGCCGTGGTTCTATCCATGTTACTTTAATAAACTTTACTGAAGTTTGTGACGTGTTTATACTTAACATCATCCAAGATGTATGGTACCTTACAAGTCCGTACAATGTAAGATGCTGACTGCTGGCTGTGAACGCCTGAAAAAGCCAGTAAAACTCCGGCCGGCGTCGTAAAACCCAAATTTTGTAACATGTTATTTTTCCCAGCCCAGCCTTCTTTTATTACAAAACTAGCGGTCCGTCCCGGCTTCGCACGGGCATTATTTTTCCGCTTTTCTGTGATAATGTTTTTCTAATTTTTCTTTGCTTTAAACCTCACGGAGCCCGTGACCTTTCCAATGAATGCAAAATCGTGGAAATCGGTTCGTGCATTCTGGAGTTATAGCGTCAGGAAGAAAAACCCGACTTATTTTTATATAGTAGATGAACCGTATTTTGAAAGCATCAAAATAGGGTTCCTTTCAAATAAAAGAAGCGGCTTACGGCTGTCGCGCCTAGATGGCGTAGTTACAGTTGAGTTTTTTTGTTGCGCTAGTGGCGACGTATAAAGCAATGGTTAACGATTGCCAAATTTAACCATTGCATTTGGATACTTGGGTGGCCTAGTTGGTCATGCATGCCGCTGGACGCGTATAGTCCAGAGACGCGGGTTCAAGTCCCGCCTCGAGTACCAATTTTATTCCTTCTTCTTTTCGGATTTTTCTAGCATACCTAAGCTTTATAGGCAAAATTAATATGTAATTTTTCTTTTTTTTCTGGGGAATCCTAAAAATTTTACAAAATTAAATTAGCACATGTTACGCACCGTTAAATTTGCTATTTACCTGTGAAAGTCTCGGTCTAGTCGTTTTGGAGATTACTCGGAACAGACAGACATTTTTTTTCTATTTTTCGCAAAAAAAATCATGTAAAAATGAAGTGTATGTTTGTTTGTATAGACGGCGGTGCGCGTGCAGATCGCGTCGGACCTGGTGCTGGCGGTGCAGCGCGGCTCCCACTGTGCGCTGTCCCGCGCGGCGCGGCGCGTGGTGCCGGCGGCGCTGGGCGCGCTGCGCAGTCCGCTGGGCGCCGCGCCCCTCGCCGCCGCCGTGCTGCACATGCGACACGCGCTGCTGCCTGACCACCCCGCGCTCGCGCACACTCTGGCGCGACTCACTGTCAGGTATATGTCCCGACTCACGCTGACGTGGTTAACTGTCAGGTATATGTCCCGACTCACGCTGACATAGTTAACTGTCAGGTATATGTCCCGACTCACGCTGACGTGGTTAACTGTCAGGTATATGTCCCGACTCACGCTGACGTGGTTAACTGTCAGGTATATGTCCCGACTCACGCTGACGTAGTTAACTGTCAGGTATATGTCCCGACTCACGCTGACGCGGTTAACTGTCAGGTATATGTCTCGACTCACGCTGACGTAGTTAACTGTCAGGTATATGTCCCGACACACGCTGACGCGGTTAACTGTCAGGTATATGTCCCGACTCACGCTGACGTAGTTAACTGTCAGGTATATGTCCCGACTCACGCTGACGTAGTTAACTGTCAGGTATATGTCCCGACTCACGCTGACGTAGTTAACTGTCAGGTATATGTCCCGACTCACGCTGACGTGGTTAACTGTCAGGTATATGTCCCGACTCACGCTGACGTGGTTAACTGTCAACAGGTATATGCCGAATATCGAGATGAGTGGAGAGAACGTGTGCTCGATGGGCGTAAAAAACATGACACCATCTGGTTCGAAACTTTAAAGACTAGGAGAGCGAAACGTCACCATACCGACAACACTCCTGCAGTGCCCGGAAATTTTGTCTGCAGAATATGCGATAGAATCTGCCTCTCTAGAATTGGCTTGCACAGCCATGAGAAAAAATGCATGGCATCCACGAGGCAATAATTAATGAATCGTCTGAAATAGATGCAAAGGCCCATGATGATGATGATGATGATATGTCCCGACTCTTACGCTGACGGGAATCACGCGTTATGAAATACAAGCACGACGAATTAGTATTTATCAGAAAATAAGACCAACAAGAGCGGTCAATTAGTTCCTCGAGTTATATCGCAGTTTTTGTGGAAAAGATTTTTTATATAGGCTTATACATGATGTTCTAATTTGTTATAAAATGATATGCCTTATCTAAATATACTGAAAATGATATAAATTTATGTATGGATATATGCCAATAAACCCTCGAAAACATTTAGAAATCCATGTCTCTTGAATCGTCACTCTTTTGTCTCATGTTATCATTTCTCATTCGCACAGATTGCACAAACCACAATGTGACTTGGAACCTTCATGGGAAGACGACGAGTTGGAAGGTGCAACCAGACGCACGATCAACATGATACACAGCATCACATCTACTCCTACGAAGAGTATCGACGATGAGGACACTAATAACAAGAGGAATTACTTCACCGCACCTGGGTTCTGCTATGTGTTCCCCTTACTCAAACTAGGTTAGGAAATATTTTTAATTGAGAAGAATAATTATCAATGCGAAAAAACAATAATCTTTAAATTCATGATTAAGCTAACCAAATTATGATAAAAAAACATTTTATTACAAAACAAAAAAAAAATACATAAAAAAGGGTTGAACCACTAGAATTCGGAAAAAGGACCAAGTTACCTTCTGGTGGTTCATATTTTAAGAGATAGTAACTTCCTCACAATGCGTGCCAATTTCAACAGTATTGCTTTATTCTGCATCAGACCTATGATCCATCTGCCTATTGCAAGTCTTTCTTAATTGTTAACAGAGACTTACATTATTATTATTCAAAGAAAATGTATAAAACTATAAAAACTTTTATTACACACCGTATTTACTTAGCTACTTATCTAATTTAACTATATTTTATTGTTCAGGATTATCTGGCCCGGCCGGACGCTCAGATGAAGCGATGATGCTGAACGGCTTATCAGTGATATCAGAGCACGCAGCGCTGAGAGTGGACGATGAGATGATGCACCCCTCGCTGTTCCCCATCGACCACATGTTCAGGCTGCTCATTGATCTTATAAGTAAGTATCTCTTGAAATAAAATGGTTTAAATACGTAAAAGCATTAACAAATTGTGAATAAATTTTTTGTAAGATTGAGTTGACTTCAATTAAATGGCGCTTCCGTGTAGAGTGTGCGTCCACTCTATAGGCCGACCGTTTATCTCAGTCCCCGCCTGCGGTATGAAAGGGACGAGGGGGCGGGGTAGCGGTGTCCGTTATGGTAGCGTACACAAAAGCTATATCGAGTTGGTTGCTATGCCAAATAAAATAAGTTTTACAAAAAAAAACCGACTTCAAAGACAAAAATTGCACTAAAAAATTAAAAAATAATTAGTTGTATTTTGGTTTTGCAACATTAAATCAGACATTCTTTTCACTTAATTATAATCTAAAGAATAGGTTCTTTTAATTATTGTAAAAAGTATTGTTAAGGATATTTCTTGAAGAGTCTACAAATATATTCATTTGTAGATTCTTTAAAATATAATCAAATTATTACAAATAATGTAATATTATTGTTATTTTTGGAGTCGGTGTCAGCCTGACTTAATCCTGACTTAAAATTTAAAGAAATATGGCGTCGTGTTATACACAGACTAAAGACTAAGATGAGAAAGTACTACGAATCAAAGACAATTACTTAAAATTAAAAACCATTTAAAGTGATCAGAATGTGTTTTATGGAACTTTATTGCCTTTCCTAACGACTTTGTAGACAACATTTTGCATTATTGATCCTATTTGCGAATTACGATTTTTTCAATTGACGGTGCTGGTTAACCCTATATAAACGCCCAAAGTTATGGAAAGCTTTAATCAGTTACTAAATAGGTATATTAAAACGTTATACGTGACACAGGTATTTTAAAATATATTTATTTAAATATGATAAAAATAGTTATTTAATATTTGTTTAATTTGCACGTTCTGCACGTCTAAACAAAGGTATTTACCTCTAATGATCTCAATATACATGGTACCTCTGTCAGACTTTACATCAATGAACATCTTACACTCGCCCATAAGAGTTTGTTTCGCCAAGCCAGGGAAACGGCAAAGAACAACGGACATCGTTTCGTGTGGGTCAAGCATGGATCTATATTCGTTCGGGCTGAGGTTGGTGAACCTGCATTCGTCATTCGAACTGAACAGGATCTCTCAAAAATCAAACCATACAAAAAATCAGGTTAATTTATTTTCCCGTATTTCCAGTAATTATAATATTATAACTAATACAATTATACTAGGTCTTCTTCATAGTACTCGTAGATTCCACTATCAATATTTTTTATTGTCTCTGTTACACAAACTACTCTATGTGTTGTTTACGACTTGCAAACCGTGCTCTGTTGCAATGTACCTATCCTATACTTTTGTGATTACCTACATTCGCTGGTTATTGAAATTATTAAGATAATATATTATATTAATTTTAAGTTCTTTGCACATTCTGTTCATAGGTACGAAACTCATGTCTGTTGCAGTATTTACTGATTATAAAACCTTTCACCCTAATCGGTATTTTTATAAAATAAATGTAATGTTTGTATTTTTATACAAATCTCTTTATTTAAGTTCAATAACTATTACGATCCTAATTACAATAATTTTGCTTCTGTATAAGAACTATATTCTACTTCTTGATCGTTATAATACCCGTAATTTGACTCCAAGCTCAGCATACTCAGTTTGTTTTGATTGTGTAAACCCAATATATTACACGTTTAGCTATATAATTACAACAAAAAACACTTACTTTTATAATATGGAACCTGCCACTGCTTACGCACACTTTAAAGATCACTATTTTTATAAATGCACAGTACACAATCACTTTTATTATTCATTTATAAATGTTTTGCTCACTGGACAACATAATATTATTATTATTACCTTTAATGCAATATATAGATACTCTTTGTTATTTACTTTTTCTCAATTTTTATTGGATTACTATTTTATACACTTTGTACTTATTATAAATGGATAATACCGTCCTATCCTTTTATTACCAAAACTGTCGTGGGCTTCGAACTAAGTTACACACGTTATTCATGAACATTTTATCTTTTTCATACGATGTAATTATACTCACTGAGACATGGCTTATACCTAATATATCGGACAGTGTATTTATTGACGACCGATAACAAGTGTTTAGATGCGACCGTGACCGTGGAGCGACTGGCAAGCGCGAAGGAGGCGGAGTGCTGATTGCAGTGCTTCGTTCCTTGCGCCCTGTTGTTTTATCAATAAATCCCATTCAGACAGGTATTGAACACATTATTGTCCGACTTCCATCTTCTCGCCGCAACAAATATCACATAATCAGCGCAGCATACATACCACCTCGCTCACACGACGATTTATATGCATCTCATTTTGACACTTTATTGGACATTATAAATCATCACAATCCCGAGTCCTTTTATGTGGTAGGTGACTATAACATACCAAGTATTAACTGGACTAGGTGCGAAGGCTATAATTATGTTACTCTTTCTTGTACTAACGCGCTAAGTAATGTGTTATCGAACTTTATGGCGGCCGCTGGTGCTTTCCAGTCCAATGTTATTAAAAATAAAATGGATCGTATCCTGGATCTGTTCATCTCCAATGTTGATTGTTTCGCTAATAACTGTACACCTTTGGTACCCCCTGACGATTATCACCCGCCATTGTTTGTAACAGTGCCCTTAGAATCTAACTTTACTCCAATGGTACATAACTCGAATCGTAAACATAACTTCTATAGAGCTAATTATGAAACCATCAGTAATGAACTTAACAAATTGGACTGGACACAACTACTTGCTGATCTTTGCCCTGATCAATGCGTAGACACTTTCTACGACATTATTTACGGTATTATTAAATCTCATGTCCCACTAACTCGACCCAAAAACTCACGTTTTCCCGTATGGTTCACACCTGCTTTAATTCGAATTTTTAAAATGAAAGAAAGGGCCTGGATTAAATGGAAGCGGTTCAGTAATATTTCTGCCTATGAGGATTTCTCTACTTACCGAAAACTATTTCAATCCGAGTCAAATAACTGCTTCAAAACTTACATGAATTCGGTAGAGGATAGCATTCCCCTAGATATTAAATACTTTTGGACTTTTATTGCTAATCGTAGAGGCAAGGCAAATATACCAGAAAACATGTATACCTTAATAATGCTAACTCAAACAGTCCAACTGAAATATGTAACATGTTCTCTAGCTTTTTCAACTCAGTTTTCGAACCTTCTTTACTTGACCCTCGGATGTGGCAACCTCCTGGCTGTTATTCTGACAATGTATCTTGTATCGCTGATTTAAACCTCCCATTTGATACCGTTTTAAGGGCACTACAAACCTTGGATGTCAACAAGGGTCCTGGTCCTGATGCTATTCCTCCAATTTTCTATAAAAATACTGCTAGTTCTATTTGCGTCCCACTGCATTTAATTTATAACAAGTGTCTTAGTAATGGTATATTTCCTATCACTTGGAAACGCGCTTTTATCACACCAATACATAAAACTGGTGATAAAAATAACATAGAAAATTATCGGCCTATTTCTATTCTGTCTACCTTGTCAAAGCTTTTCGAAAGTCTTGTGCACACTCAATTATATCCTTATTTTCATACTGTCATTATTCCTGAACAACATGGTTTCGTTAAACGTAGATCAACAACAACTAATCTTATGTTGTTCACTAACACCATTTTTGAACATATGGACGATCAAACTCAAGTAGATGCAGTCTATACTGATTTTCGAAAAGCTTTCGACAAGGTGGATCACAAACTGCTCTTAGATAAAATTGCCTTTAACGGTATTCGCGGAAATCTATTAAGATGGTTCATTTCCTATATTTACAATAGATCTCAACAGGTTGTCATTAATGGCTTTGAATCCTCTTCCATAACTGTTTCCTCAGGAGTTCCTCAGGGTTCCATATTGGGCCCGCTCCTTTTTGTTATTTTCATTAATGATATTAATACATGCTTCACTCACTCCAAATTTTTACTATATGCAGACGATATTAAGATTTTTCGAGCTATTACGAACTCAAACGATTGTTCACTCCTTCAAGAGGATCTAGATAGATTGTCCACATATTGTACCATGAACAAACTTCAACTAAATTTGTCTAAGTGTAGTACTATTACATTCACTAAGAATAGGAACATTGTGTCATGCAATTACACTATACATAACACTATTCTTCAACGTGTAAATCAGATTCGCGATTTAGGAGTATTAATAGACTCAAAACTTCACTTTGATGTTCACATTGACAACATTATAAACAATGCTTATAGAATGTATGGCTTTATAATGAGATCGACAACTGATTTTAAAAGACCATCTACTTTCTTAATATTGTATAATACACTAGTTCGTTCACAGTTGGAATATGCCGTGCAAGTTTGGAGCCCCTTCTATGATAAATATTCAGGAGGGCTAGAAATGGTCCAAAAGAAGTATTTACGTACTATGCATTATAAGTGTCGACAGCCTAGGCTACATTACACTGAGCTTTTGAGTAAGTACAGGTTGTTGAGCTTGGAGTCCAGGCGGATTCTTTTAATGGTTATGACTCTGCACGGTATTTGTATCAGTAATTTCGATTGTAGTGAAATTACAAATCAGCTGAGCTACATTGTACCTAGAACCATGCGCCGCGGCGTTTGCGTGGCCAGGCTGTTTCACACCGCAAGGTGCAAAACGAATGCTGGTGAGCGCGCTCCTCTGCGGCGCATTGTTCAAACATATAACACACACTTTACAGAGCTGGATATTTTTGATTTGTCTAGATCTCAATTTAAATCCTCGGCTTTGGCAATACTAAATTCTATGCAAATTTAAATTTTTCAAATATCAGTTTTTTCTTTTATAACGTTTTTATTACATACATATTACTAATGTCATTGTGCGCGTAAATGTAAATATTCTTAACTTATTCAGTGGACAATAGTGTGGGTTATGCGTTTACATATACCAAATTATTGTATTTTAGTTAGTAAGATATAACGTGTAACTGTTTTTTGTCCCAATAAAGTAAAATAAAATAAAATAAAATAAAATTTTTAAACCAATCCTTATACAATCAACAACTTTATGTCATAATGTCGAAGTCATATAATAATATAATCTGTGATTCCTGGCCGCCATTCCATTTGCTTAGGTATTATCGTATTTCGTTGGCTGACACCGACTCCAAAAATAACAATAATATTACATAATTATTATTTCATTATTACATAAAAATGAAAAACCATTTCTTTTGAAATGATATAATTTTAAAAATAATTGCCTTTTTTATTTTGTGTCTTATTTACAATTTTATTGCATAACACCTTCCTAGTTCAAAATAGTGATTGCTTCAAAACCCTCTAAAACGGTATCGGTTACTTTCAAATTTCACTAAAACCTAAAGTTAACTTCTAAGTCCCCTAAAACGAATCTATTTTTGCAAATAACCTCGTTTTTCAAATTGTTTTTATTAAAGAAAGATGTTTGTTGGGATTGCTAGATTACAATAATAATATAATGTTAAAAATCGTACAGAATTAAGGTTGTTAGTAAGTTTAAGACGTTTTTCATGAATTGTCGACATTTAAGAAAAAGCACTTTAAAGGGTTTTGAAATTATATGACTCATATATACATTAAAACAGGTATGATTTAAACATATTAATTTGTAAGAATCAATCTTAGAAAATATTTACAGATAATAAGAACAATAATAAGAGCTTTTTTTATTTTTACACACTACCATAACGGACACCTAGTCAGTATGTCAGTATGACACTAGTGCAGTAAGCTAGTCCGTCTTCTATACAATTTACAAATTTCAAAGATGGTGGCGTCATCTTGCCATTTAAACTCGTACTTTCTTAGAGAAAAGAAAAGTCTGACCAGAAAAATAAAAAAACCTCTCCAGGTATTTCGATTGGTTTAGGGTATAATTTCAACATTTCCTTCTTTTTATTTCATAAAAATAAGCTAGCTAAAAATTAGAGCTGTGTTGTGATGTGATGTAGTTCGGGTCACAGTATCTAGATGGCGCCGTTTTGCCAAAAAATCAAGAGATAGCTCTCTCCTTTGTCCTCGCCCCCCGCGCACCCCTATTACCGCAGGCGGGGTCTGAGTTAAACGGTCGGCCTATAGCTGAGTATATACTCTACTATACATTATTCGCCAAATAACTTGGTTGGCCTGAAGTTAGCTATCAGAGAAATACGCGCATGATAGGAGTAAAAAAAACACCTCCCTTCACCTCCTTTAGTTCACAAACTGACATCAGCGCAGCTATCTGCAACAACCTCAGGCCGGCCGAGTTAGTTGGCGTTTACTGTAACTCTCGTTCATTACCTTCCTAAGCGCTTTCACGCATCGCGCCTACTGTGTGCTCGCTGTTATTGTATTGCCCTCCCCGCAGGCAGCACGAGCGGGCGCGTGCAGGCCGCGTGCACCGTGGCGCTGCTGGACACGGCGCGCTGTGCGGCGCGCGGCATGCTGGCGCTGGACGACGTCGCCTGCCTCATGGACGGCCTGCAGAGTCCGCTCGAGGTAACCACATACATTACTTTCACATACCCATAAATAGTTCACATACAGAAGTCATATAATAATGCATATTATAGCTTGTGTTTATTTCAAAAATACTGAATTGCGTTCAGTCAGAGACCTCATCGTTGATAAGCCAACCGGCCTGCTTCGTACTTGTCATGGATCTGGTCTGTAAACTCAAACGAATTCGATGAACATTCTGATATCAATTTTAAATGTGTTTGAATAATTAAAATTATGTATTGTACTCCCAATAGGTGATCGATGTCAATGATAATTAAATTAAAAATAAAATGTAGTCACCGACAGTAATTCATATTTTATTGTATAGCGGCGTATTATATATATTGACCCTTTATTTTAGTACATGTACAGAAGTTTCACTAAACTTATTATTATCCAACATAAACTTTTACATAAATATGTTTAAACATACGCAAATTTTCCGCGCAGGTAGTTCGTGACGCGGCAATTCGAGCTCTATTATGTGTGGTGGAGTGCTTGCCTACTATGTTAGAAGACCCTGACTACGCTCTCACACTCACCAAGCGACTATTAGTTGCTACCTTTGATGTCTCCGAGGATAATAAGTAAGTGTTGTAACTACTTTCTTTTTATGATTTTGTTCCATCTCTGGAATGTAAATTATTTGCTAATAGGTAGACCTTTATCTCATCTGATAAATACTAGAGTTACCGAGTGAAAAAGTCGAGGTAATTGTGCTGACATTGTGTCAGGCCAACCACGTAACAACAACACACGTACGTATATACGTAACAACACGTAACAAACCACGTAAATGAAATAAGCTTTGAATGACGACTAATTGACATTTAATTTTTACTTCACATTGAAACTGTTAGAATGTTTTTATCAATAATGTGATTGTTAAAACGCCTATTATATAAAATTGATAAGTACGCTTAGAAAATATTTTCATTTAGAACATGCATCATCTGCTATTCTTAACAATTTTTTGTAACAAATATATTTTAATTTTCAGAAAACTAGCAGAAGAGTTGTGGTCTATGCTGCCCCTCGCGCAGCAGTGGAGCCGCGAGCCCGAGCTGATAGAGCTGATGCTGCAGGAGGTGCAGCACCCAGCCGAGCCCGTGCAGCGCGCCGCCGCCGCCGCGCTCGCCGCGCTCGTGGAGACCAGCGCAGACCCCGCCGCGCCCGAACATGTGCTCGAGAGGCTGCAGGATATCTACTCTGAGAAGTTGCCGGTGAGATATTAAAGAAATCAACCTATATGTTCTTTATATCGTCATATCCTATTGTAGCGGATGTGTTAAATAACATTGCTAGCAAATCGGCTGCCTTAAAATCTCTCAATAAGTGGTTCTTAAAATGACAGTCAATCAGTCAATAAAAGAAATGTATTCGGGTAACCGTACCGGTACCTTTTCTCTTCTAATTATCGTTGCAGGCTCGTTCGTACAAAACGAAACTTCTTATTAAGGCATAATAAGACATAAAAAAAATATAAAACACGACTGATAGTTGTTGTTGTATTGCAGCTGATTCCGGCGCGCCTAGACCAGTTCGGTCACGTGGTGTCGGAGGCGGTGGACGAGTGGGGCGGGCGGCGCGGGGCCGGGCTGGGCCTGGTGTCGCTGGCGCCGCGCCTGCCCGCCGCCGCCGTGCCGCCCGCCATGCGCTTCTTCGTGGAGCGCGCGCTCGCGGACCGACACGACCTCGTGCGCGACCAGATGCTGCACGCCGCCATGGCCATTGTTGATCTGCATGGGAAGGTTAACACCCCACATAACTTACGCTACTTTGATTTCATTTTTAAAAGTTCTTCTTCGTCATTACTGAAAGAAAAGAAAGAACGAAAATTAGTTTTTATTTCAGTACTTACAAAAATGGGACCCTGCAGTGGGACATTAATATGCTGTTATGATAATGACATATAACTGTAATGTATAGATAGCTGCACAGAAAAAGACCTCATAGACGCCACTGACAATGCAATCACCGTGGCCAAGTTCTAGGCTGATTGCATTTGACCACCGATGGTACTGCATCGTGTGCCTTACGACTCGAAAGAATAGGACTGTAATGTGGGAATTGAATTGAAACCGCAACCAAAACAATTTGCTATTTGCCACCAACGTGGTATAAAAAAACATAATTTAATATAATTTGTTTGCTGCTAATTTACAAATTTTTGTTAAGCAAGATATTTTATTATTCATAGTTGGCACAACGATGAATAATGAGAGACCTACAAGTGCGTGATTTATTTTCAGGAAACTCTAAGCAGTCAATTACCGGTATTCGAGAACTTCCTGGACAAGGCGCCCAAGTCCGGCGGGTATGATGCAGTGCGACAATGTGTGGTGCTGCTGGTGGGCTCTCTGGCTCGACATCTTGAGCCTGATGACCCTCGCATCAAGCCTATAGCACTACGACTGGTTGCCGCACTCTCCACGCCCAGCCAACAGGTAAGCAATGAAGCATCTTTTAAATAGGATGCTTATATAAAGATCATTTGAGCATTTGACTGTTGGGACGTATAAACTGGGAACTTCAGATCAATTTTTTGTGACTAATGTCTACACAACAAATTTTCCTGGTATCCGTTAAAAGATTGAATTCCGTAGAAGGGGCCCAGTATCCAGTACCCTGAGAAACCCCCAGACCTTTCTGTCTAATTAGACCTTAATAACCCCTCAGATCGCCAAGATAATAAGTAAAAAATTTTAATCATGACAGCACTAACTAGTAAAAGTTTGAATCTACTAAGCATATGTCGATAGGCTACCCCTCTTCTCTAGCAATCATATAAGATATCTAATAGTACTCTAGCATTTTGTGATTTTAATCTTTAAATATTTTAATGCATAAAACTTATTCCTTTGACAGGTTCAAGAAGCTGTAAGCAACTGCCTTCCTCACCTGGTCAGTTCACCAGCTCTGGAAAAAGAAATACCGACCATCATGAATAAACTAATGAAGCAATTACTCACCGCTGAGAAATATGGAGACAGAAAGGTAAATATAATATAGTAGTAGTTATAGCCTTCAACATAATGCATTTTAGTAGTACTCTTTCAACGACATCCCATCCAAAGACGTTTTTCAACATCATAATAGCGAAAGGACGTCCACTGCTGGACATTGGCCTCCTCCAAATATTTACACCTGGTCCGAACTTCTATTCCAACTTTTTTACTCCGAAACATAGGTTTCCCATCCTTTTAATACCAGCGTAATACATGTTAATTTAGTATTATATTAAAAAATGTTCAATTGTGTTGTGTAGGGAGCTGCATACGGTATAGCTGGTATCATCAAAGGACTCGGTATTCTGTCACTGAAGCAGCTTGACGTTATGGGCAAGCTTACTGAAGCCATACAGGAGAAGAAGAATTACAAATATCGTGAAGGTTAGTTATAGTTCATCATTATTTACTGAAAACTAGACTACTTTAGACTACTGTGTTTTAGACTACTTTCGTCGTAGTAAACTCCCAGCACCGTAGAAAAAGCGCCTGGTAGAGTAGCTTCAGCTTGATCAAATGTATTCGTTCTCGTTGCGAGAGCCAAGACGTCGCCTTAAATAATCGTGCCGTGTCCTCGGTTGGTCAATGGTTTTAATATTAAAGAGGATTGAGACCAATATACTGCCCTGGGGTAATCCGTTCTTTTGCTGGCCCCTGCTACTCTCATTGGAAAGCATACAGTTTTAGAAGCGCCGATTACGTAAAAGCTCGCAATGAACGTGAACAAATTAAATTTTAACAATTTTTGATTTTCAGTTTTTAGATTAATTTTGACATACGTAATTTGTGTTAATGTCCAGGCGCGCTGTTCGGTTTCGAGATGCTCTGCTACAAGCTGGGTCGCCTGTTCGAGCCCTACATAGTGCACGTGCTGCCTCACCTGCTGCTGTGCTTCGGCGACAGCTCGCAGTACGTACGAGCCGCTGCGGACGACACCGCCAAGCTCATCATGAGCAAGCTCAGCGCTCACGGCGTCAAGCTGGTGCTGCCCTCGCTGCTGCAGGCGCTGCAGGATGATAACTGGAGGACTAAGGCCGGTCAGTATATAACTAGAAGATGGCTGATGTCTGTGTTTCGCAATAAACACTAAAATAAAGTTTCCGTTAAAAAGTTGTCACATATAAAACTGAATTCCCACTGATTGTGTAATGTGTATACAGGTTCAATTGAGTTGTTGGGTGCCATGGCGTACTGCGCACCGAAACAGTTGTCATCGTGTCTACCGTCCATTGTGCCCAAGCTCATAGAAGTACTGAGCGACTCGCACATGCGCGTGCAAGAGGCGGGGGCTGAAGCGCTCGGGGTCATCGGATCTGTTATTAGGAATCCCGAAATTCAAGGTAACACTTGCACCAGAAACTACATGATATGAAGATTATTGCAGAACACCAACTAAACTTAATTAATATGTCCGCAGCCATCGTCCCAGTCCTACTCCAAGCACTACAAGACCCGTCTAACAAAACATCAGCGTGCCTACAAACTCTATTAGACACGAAGTTCGTGCACTTCATTGACGCGCCGTCACTCGCGTTGATCATGCCGGTCGTGCAGCGAGCTTTCCTCGACAGAAGTACTGAGACCAGAAAGATGGCGGCTCAGATTATAGGCAATATGTACTCGCTCACTGATCAGAAGGATCTGATGCCGTACCTACCTAATATCATACCTGGACTAAAGAGCTCACTGCTTGATCCTGTGCCTGAGGTGAGGATGATTGATTTTGACCATGTTTAATTTTGGTAACTTTTATTAAAACTTCACTTGCTTTTTGTACATGAAACAATATAATTATATTAGGTTGTAAAGATTCAATGGACATCCTACTTTTTCTGAATTTTTTTACTGTGAAAGAGGGTATTTTCGAAAATTCTGAAAAAAAACCTAAATGGCTCTTGCAAATTTTCGCATTGCTTAGTGCAATAATAGTATATTGGCGAGTGATGTTGACTCTTATGTGTCACGGCTCCAGGTCCGTTCGGTATCAGCCCGCGCGCTGGGCGCCATGGTGAAGGGCATGGGCGAGAGCAGCTTCGAGGAGCTGTTGCCGTGGCTCATGCACACGCTCACGTCCGAGTCCAGCTCCGTGGACCGCTCCGGCGCCGCGCAGGGACTCTCCGAGGTCGTCGCCGGCCTCGGCGTGCACAAGCTGCATAAGATCATGCCAGGTAATACTAAGTCAAGATTTTGGAGAATATGAATGTTTTGGAATATAAAAGTGACCTCTGTAGTATTTGCATTAATAGATGAGCCTAGGACTAAAATAAACCACGGCCTGTATTTGACCATCAGCATCATTTTACTCGATATTCAAATTGTCTTTTATCCGGCCCCATGACTAGTAAAATCAAATATGCCTCCTGTATTTGTAAAGTACGTTATTATTATTTGGCCTTTTTTCTTTTAACTATTTTATTGTGACATTTTTGACGCTCATTTATATTGTTCTGACAGATATTATAGCAACAGCGGAACGCACAGACATCGCGCCTCACGTGAAGGACGGATACATAATGATGTTCATATACATGCCGGGAGCGTTCACGGACGAGTTCACCCCATACATCGGACAGATCATCAACCCGATACTCAAGGCGCTCGCCGACGAGAACGAATACGTGCGAGAAACTGCACTCAAAGCGGGACAGAGAATCGTCAATCTATATGCTGAGTCAGCGATCACATTATTACTGCCAGAGTTAGAAAATGGACTGTTTGACGACAACTGGCGTATCAGATACAGCTCTGTTCAACTACTCGGAGACTTACTGTATCGTATATCCGGTGTCTCCGGTAAGATGAGCACGGAGACCGCATCGGAGGACGACAACTTCGGTACCGAACATTCGCACAAGGCCATCATCGGAGCTCTGGGCCCCGAGCGCAGGAACCGTGTGTTAGCTGGCTTGTACATGGGACGCAGTGACGTAGCGCTCATGGTGCGACAGGCCGCGCTGCATGTGTGGAAGGTACGCTTCTCTAAACTAGTCTTGATACTTTACTTCTCTCTTGATATGTCAAAGTACTCACCAAATTACTTGGCCGGCTTGAAGCTAGCTATCAGAAAAGTTCGCGCATAACAAGAACTAATAAAACACACGGTCGCCACGCCCCCCGCCATTTAGTTTGAAATCTGACATCTGCGCATGCATATGCAACAAGTTCAGGCCGGTCGAGTTAGTTGGCGCTTACTGTATCCTTTACTTTTTATCTACATAATTAATATTCAATCATTGTATTCATAGGTGGTAGTAACAAACACGCCTAAGACCCTGCGCGAGATTCTACCGACACTGTTCGGTTTGCTGCTGGGCTGCCTAGCCTCCACCAGCTACGACAAGCGACAGGTTGCCGCGAGAACGCTCGGTGACCTTGTTAGAAAGGTAAGAACACTGATTATATTATTCAACCGCAAAATATTTTTTTACGCCATACGTTCCTGGCCTTCGAGAATCAAATTTGGCCTTAAGATCGAACCTTGGGGAACACTGCATGTAATAATCGTCACGAGTTTTAATAAATAATCTCACTTATTTTTCCACACTTCTGACTCAAATCGCTAATTCACCGATCATGGCTCTAGGTGAGCCCAAGAAAAAGCTAAATCGTCCTGAAAATTGTATTTTCAGTTAGTGGAAGGTTAATGTGGTGGTATTAATGTGCTTAATTGTAGAAATATAAAATTTTGTTTTATATTCCAGCTAGGAGAGCGCGTGTTACCAGAGATAGTGCCTATCCTAGAGCGCGGGCTACGGTCGGAGCGTTCTGATCAGCGCCAGGGCGTCTGCATCGGCCTGGGAGAGATTCTCGCCTCCACCTCCAGGGATGCCGTGCTCAGCTTTGCAGATGGACTGGTCAGTTTGCATAACCTTTCTTGGATAATAAGTATTGGTTTTATTGATATTGACAACTCCCGCACTAGGGATCGATATGATGTTGCGGCGACTATAACAGACATGAATTAACAGACAGATTTACCAGGCTCAAGATTAGGTGAATTCTAATATTGTCGCAGCCGCATTCACGACCGCTTTGTGACCAAAGCAGTGAAAATCATCTGTTCTTTTATTGCAACGGAAAAAGTAATTTTATCTTGATATTTGAAGGGCCTTCAGCCGCAATACTTATAGGCGTAAAGTTTATAGAGCAATTGGAAGAATTGAAATTGGAACGTCTTTACGTGAAAATTGTAACTTTTTTTATGCCACGTTTCCACGCAAAAAGGTTCGCCGTAGCCGTAGTCTATGAATGCATGCAACACCAAAGGAATCACTGTGCGTTGCCGACTTTTCAAAATAGTATTGACCCTTGTGTTGTGCGGGGCAGGTCCCGACAGTCCGCACCGCGCTGTGCGACCCGCTGCCCGAGGTGCGCGTGGCGGCGGCGCGCACGTTCGACAGTCTGCACGCCACCATCGGCAACAAGGCGCTCGACGACATCCTGCCGCAGATGCTGGAAGGTCTCAAGGACCCCGACCCGGAGATCGCGGACGCCACTCTCGATGGACTTAAACAGGTACAGCTTTAATTTATTTTTGTATCTTAATTTTTAAGTTATACAAACATATACTTTATACTCTCATATAAATATTAAAACATAATCACAAGTTATATTACACAACATTTTGTGAAAAGTTCCTATATTTATCATTATGTAGTGTTTTCACTTAAATGTTAGTGTCTGAGCAAGATTTCTGTTGTAGAAGATTATAATATTTCATCGTTAAAATCTAAAACTCTGCCCTACTAGGCGCAAAAGCGGTATCTCAAAAAAAATCGTAAATTTGATTTTTATGGCATTGGATTACCTACTTAGAAAAGTACGCATCTATTGAACTAAGTCTAATAGCAATATTTTATTTAAAAGATATAAAATAACATATTTCCATTTCACTTTATCCCTACATTACTAAGGATGCTATTTTTACAAATCTTCGATTATCTCGTAACTAGCTTTCACTGAGATACCGTTTTTGTGCTTAGTAGGGCAGAACTGTCCTACGATGGTAATTCGGAATAAGGTCGCTGTGTGTATGATACGTTTCTTAGTTTTAGCTAAGGCAGGCACAATAGATCTTGTCTATTCAGACAAACTATCACAAATGTGTATCCGTGACACCCCACAGTTTCAATTTAATTTAGTTCTCTAACCATACTAGAGGTGTCTATTATTACTATTAACAGACTGCGCGGTTATGACGTTCTTGTTAAAAACGGTGTACCACAAGGCAGTATTTTGGGGCCAATCCTATTTCTGGTTTATGTCGATTAACAAAGTTAGTTAAATTTACCTAGAGGGAAGATCATCAATTATGTAGATGATGCAGGGGCTTTGAAAAGAGACTTCGAAAGGTGTCTTTGGGTCTGCTTATTTGTATTATAAAGAAGTAACATATGAACTGATTATAATGTTGGGGTGTTATTGTTTGCTATCAGATAATGAGCATAAAGTCTCGTGCGGTGCTGCCGTACCTGGTGCCGGTGCTGACGGGCGCGGGTGCAGTGGACACGCGCGCTTTATCGGCGCTGGCGGCGGCGGCGGGCGGCGCGCTGGCCCGCCACCTGCCGCGCGTGCTGCCCGCGCTGCTGCAGGCGCTAGCTGTGGCGAGGGGCACGCAGCACGAGGCGCGCGAGCTGGAGCACTGCCGCGACGCGCTGCTGGCCGTGCAGGACGCGCCCGGCGTGCGCTGCATCATCGACACGCTGCTGGAGCACTCGCGCGCGCCGCCCCCCGCGCCGCCCGCCTCCGCCGCCGCGCCGCTGCTGCTCTGCGCCTTCGTGACGCACACGCGCGCGGACCTGACCCCGCACGTGCCGCAGCTCATCCGCGGCCTCGTGCTGCTGCTGGCGGCCGCCGAGCGCGACGTGCTGCTGCTCGCGTGGGAGGCGCTGCAGGCGCTCACCAAGTCCCTGGACCCCGAGCGACAGATCGCGCACGTCGCCGACGTCCGCCAGGCGGTCCGGTACGCCGCCGCAGACCTCAAGGGAGATCTGCTGCCGGGCTTCTGTCTACCTAAGGTATGTGCGATAAAAACTTGTAATACTTTAACAAAAAACGAACAAAATGTAATCGTGTTAGTCCAATAACCATGTTTTTAATTTTAAAACGAAATGTGTATACTGTAAAGAGAAAGATAACGATCATTTTATTTGTTAAACATGATTCCAAATCTAACAAAAAAGAACCATTAAAAATAAATTTCAATAAAAAAATTATTTATCTCTACAGGGTATAGCTCCAATCCTACCACTATTCCGTGAGTCGATCCTAAACGGTCTACCAGAAGACAAAGAGAACGCAGCGCTCATGTTGGGGGAAGTGATCAAGCTGACGTCAGCGGCCGCCATACAACCCTCAGTAGTGCACATCACGGGGCCGCTCATCCGTATCCTGGGTGACAGGTTCAACTCCAGCGTGAAGGCGGCCGTACTCGAAACATTAGCCTCTTTATTATCTAAGGTAAGAATTATTAATGATATGAAATCTTGAATCGGAATTAGAAAAGAATCGGTATTACAATTTTGGTTTGTAACGTAGTAGCAGAATAGTAACAATTATTCGTGTCCGTTAATTGATATTATCTCTTGTCAGGTCGGCACAATGCTGAAGCAGTTCTTACCGCAACTGCAGACGACATTCCTGAAGGCGCTGTACGACCCGAACAGGCCGGTGCGCATCAAGGCGGGCCTCGCGCTCGCGCAGCTCGTCGTCATACACACGCGCGCCGACCCGCTCTTCGTCGAGATGCACAACGGTATCAAGAACATCGAGGACCCCGCCATCAGAGAGACCATGCTGCAAGCGCTCAGGAGTATTATAACTGCCGGGGGAGACAAGATGTCGGAGTCTCTGCCGCTGCAGATCCTGAGCACGCTGACGGGCGCGGCGCTGCTGGCGCAGGCGGAGGAGAGCGCGCGCTGCTGCGTGGGCGGCTGCCTGGGCGCGCTGCTGCACTGCCTGCCCCCGGCACACCGCGACGCGGCGCTCGCGCACCACATGCTCAGCTCCTCCGCGCACGACGACTGGCTGCTGCAGCACGGACGCTCCTGCGCGCTCTTCGTCGCGCTCAAGGAAACTCCGCAGGACGTCTACAAGGACCAGTTCGAGGAGAAGGTTGAGAAGGCGCTGCTCGGTTACCTCGCCAGTGATAAGACCTTGATAGCCTGTAACGGCATCAGAGGTATAGGCTACCTGATGCGGTATCTCTTGGAGAACGACCGACCGGTGCCACAAACTATATTGTCACAGTTTGTCAGGGTGAGTAGACAAATGATATGATAAAATATAATAACATATTATATTTTATTTGACAGCTAACTGTTATTTTAATTTTGTGAGGATATGAATTTAGAAGACAAGTGAGCCTCTAAAGAGCCTTGAAAATGGTTTCTCCATCGGCCTTCTGTAGCTCTTTTGTGATTCTGTCATTCCCCAGTGCCTTGTTTTTCTTAAGTTGTCGAAAACCTTGTGTTGAACTATATATCTCTATCTACTCTTGAAGATCAGGCTTGGAAAACCCTATTCTCCCATCCCTAGTCTTGAGCTTAGAAAGTTGGCTCTGACCTAGAGACAGATCTATTGCGAACACTTTAGAGCCCTTGTTTTACTTCAATTGCTTCTTTAACTGTATTAATCGCGAATTAGGACCTGTCTATTGATACCCCTTCACTGTCCAGCATCGTTTGGGGACTGCAGTGCCATTGAACGGTCGATTACCCACGGCAGACCGCACGCTTGTCTCGCCAAGCTGTTTGTTCTGTATGGAGGCGCACAGGACCCCTTTTGTATGATGTTGTGTGTCCGGCAGAGTATGAACCACGTGCAGAACGACGTGAAGCAGCTGCTGTCCCGCGCGAGCACGCTGCTGGGCAGGTCGGGCGCGCTGGACGCCACGCGGCCGGGCGGCGCGGACGTGCTGCGCGCGCTGCTGCCCGCGCTCGTCAACGGCACCAAGGAGAAGAACTCCTACGTGCGCGCCAACGCGGAGATAGCGCTGCGGGCCGTGCTGCGCCTGCCGCACGACCCCGTCTACCAGGCGGTACGTACCACCTACCAGCTCATCCACTCAGTACTGTCCAGAGTCTGGATGTTCTTTGTATCCGCTAAGTTTATATTTATAAAACATCACACGATACAGGTATGATCCCTATTCCAGATTTTTAAAAAAACAGGACTTCCTGTCCATTCGTATCTTACAAGGAAAACTTGTCCTAAACACCAAGGCATAAAACTATACCAATACATTTACCCATATACATACCACCCATTAACTGTGTCTTATTGTCTACATAGCGGGATTACAGTAACCTACATAATCATAATAGCCTATGAATTAGAAAACTTTCATAATATTTTAATTTACTAATTTTGAATATATCAGAGTGTCGTAAATTAAACATTTGCGCTGACTAATAGTAAATAGCGTAGCCTTGACTAAAAGCATCACTCAAGTAATACATGCAAAATTAATCAAATCACCACTCTATCTTGATTTATTTCTATGATTCACTATCTAGTTTTCATAACACACATATTCATAACACTGATAATAATTTCTTTATTTGATAAGATAATATGCGGTTGTTATGTTGACAACCGACATAATTGCGGTAAATAGTGCAATGAGGAATTTCTATACTGCGACTTTTATCAGCACATCGTTCTGTAGGTATTATAACTATTGTAATGATAAATCAGTGTTCACATCATATTAATAACTGTTTGTATTTATGCTTATTTTACTTTTATATTGTTTGCATAACTTGCCAAAAGTTGACATGTAACTAACTTCACTGGAACTTCGTTTACAATTACTCTGATGGTGCCCTCTAGCACAGGTTGTTACAACCTGTAACAGGCACCAGTTCTCCACAGTGTATATAAAACTTGTAAACTTATCTAATATTAGACCTAAGTTACATTTGTGGAAAAAAATAAAGAACTATATACAGGGTGGCTCATTCAAAAGGGTCAGTATGGGAAAGTATTAAACTATAAGTCATACGAAGATTTGTTATTAGGAACCATGTCACCGATTTTGATAAAAAGAAAAACAGCATTCATACATTTGAAAAAGATACTGTACCCAGCTGGGGAATCGAACCCGGTTATTTTGCAAAAATAAACTTATACTATTTCTATTTAAATATCGATTCTGTAGGTCTTAAGCAGTAAATATCTCTATGAAACATTATGTCTTAAATGAATAAAATGCATTTTTTTCACATACTTAAATTTATTATAGTAGGTGTTCGAAGTGGCCACCGTTTTGTTCAATACAATATTTAACACGTTTAGGTAACGATCTTCTTATTGCATTTTGTATCTTCATGCAGCCAGTTATACTGAAACGTTCCATTTTCAAATGAGGCTTAACTTAACACGTCTCTGTACCTATCTACAATATCTACATACTTTATGTGGGGTTTTAATTGATTGTTAGTGTTTGATTAATAGAAGTAAGTAGTTGCATGATAATAATATTACTGTAGATAACAAAACTTACTTAAAAGTTTAATGCAATGCCACATAATTATGTAACACGGTTTATGTAACTACAGTTCAACAAATCTAAAAGATACAGTATGACGTTTCATATTTTTCAAACTGAAACAACTTTGTTCATGCGTACATTATTCAGTTTCGAAAACCTTTTTCGTAAAACCATGAATTTAGAAAGATTTTATTATTGTATCTAAAAATGTACAATTCTTAATATATAAATTAAATTGAAAACTTTCAAACAAAGCAAAATAACACATATTTACATAGTAAATAATATCTTAAAGTTCTATTCTTGACCTCATTGCAAAGTCACGTAGTTAGGTTACTGCTCGTAGTGTTGCGACTCTTCGGATACACTTGTATGCAAAAAAATCGTTTACATATACGAAAAATCGTTATTATCGTTAGACACGTAACTAACTATTACTTAAAACTATTACTCGACGTGGTCGAAGGTGACGGGGGGCAACTTATTAAGGTCTTAGTAGTGAATAAAAAAATCCTAAACATTACTTTTATTTAATTAATTATAATTAAAATAAAAGTAATGTTTGGAATTTTTTTTTATTCGCAGATTAGAGAATTTGCAATATGTGGTGTTTTTTTACAAAAGGTTCTATCCTTTACTAATAATGAAATTAATTATAAAAGTGTCTTAAAAATCGGATATTATCGTAATCGATCTCTTAAATTTCGGATATTATAGTAATCGATTTTTTTATTCCAACCTTATTATTCAATTTGTCAGAACTGTCATACCGTACCTATTAGATTTGTTGGACTTTAGAGAGGGGTACAAACAACCATAGGGACAATTTTACATGCCTGAACTTGTTGAATATTGTAATGGTGGTCACGTCGAACACCTACTATGATAAATTAAACTATGTGAAAACAATGCATTTTATTCATTTAAGACTGTAATGAAATATAAGGTTTCACAAATAAAACTTGTACTGTTCTAAAATTGACTTGTATATTATTATTTTAAAAAATCAATGGAAAAACACAATTATAATTTTAAATATCACTTAAAAATATCCTATCAAAATCGAATCAATATTAAACAGAAAATACTATTGTACTTGACAGGTAGACATGACATCTAATATTTTATTCTAAATCCAAATTTGTGCAACCATAGTGTTCACATACAAAATAGTTTTAACTATCTTTAACACTCCCCTTTTAAAACTATTGTATTCAAACAATCTGAAATAAACAAACTGCTAACTGTTCATACAAAATATAAAACTTAAATAACATTTTATGACCATCATAAAAACCCTTATCATTAAATAAACATATAGCTCACTTAACTGAGCCCAAAACAAAACATCCTAATTCAAATTTCAAATTAAAATTCAAATATACTAAACCTAAGCAACTTTAGAATAAATGCCAAAACAAACCTTAGAACTAAACTCACTATCATTAATACTGAATTGACAAAGTATTAATCACAGTTTAACTCAATAGATCATTCCTAAATCTAACAAACTTATTCAAACTAAGACACTTAGTCAAAATATCTGCCAACTGATACTCAGTCTGACAAAAACGAATATTGATGCGGTTTCTCTCAATTAAATCTTTGATAAAGTGATATTTAACGTCAAAATGTTTAGATCTTTTTGTAAATAATGAATTCTTTTTAATTAAACAAATTGCAGACTGGTTATCAATAAACAGTGATGTTTTTGGTGAAACTGAAGTTAGCTCTTTAATCAAATTTTGAACATAAATTAATTCGCTACAACATTCTGAGGCAGCAATATACTCAGCCTCAGCACTAGATAAAGAGACGACAGACTGCTTTCTCGAACACCATGAAACTGGTCCACCAGCATACATAATGACAAACCCTGTCGTACTTTTACGAGTATCCGGGTCCCCTGCGAAGTCTGCATCAGAGTAGGCTAACAGATCATTATTACTTTTCACATATTCAATAGCCAAATCTTTTGTTTGTTTAACATATCTTAGTACAGTTTTAATATTATTTAAATCATTAATATTTGCATTTAACTGATGTCTACTGCAATAACCTACATGAAATGAAACATCAGGTCTACTTTTTGTTGCTAAATATATCATTGATCCAACTAATTCCCTAATATTTTCAACTAAATTTTGCTCCCCTTCAAGATCATGAGATTCAATAAGAATTTGAGGTAAATTACAACCTTTTGCATCTTTCATTCCAAAACGTTCAACTGTTCGATCAATATATGAGCACTGATTAAATTTTATACTATTGTTCCCTACTTGAATATCTAAACCAACATAATTAACTACTTCATTGCAAATAGTCATTTTAAATTCCTTTTGTATATCTCCTAAAATATCTGCTAAAACAGAAGGATTTGGACCCATTAGTAATCCATCGTCAACATAAATAGCCAAGATAACCTCTCTTATCCGATCAACGAAAATACATGAGTCTAAAATAATCTTAGTGAAACCTATTTTCTCTAAAAATTCAGTCAATCTCAAGTTCCACATCAACGGTGCCTGTTTTAAACCATACAAACTCTTTTGCAACTTACACACTTTATCTTCCATACCAATATATCCTTTCGGAACTTCCATAAATATCTCCTCATTCAACTTACCATACAAAAATGCAGTCTTAACATCAAACTGTTTTAAGCAATAACCTCTTTGAGCAGCAATAGCCAGTAATATTCTTAAATTAACTGCACTAACTACAGGACTATAAGTTTCATCATAATCAATCTTGAAACGTTGTTGAAAACCTCTTGCTACTAATCTTGCTTTAAAACGTCCATCAGCTTTCTTAACAAACACCCATTTACTTGTTATTAATCTTTCCTTCTTAACTGAATTTTTAGGCACCCACAACCAGGTTTCATTTTCTTTTAAAGATTGTTTTTCTTCCTCAATAGCTTTTCTCCAATTGTCACAATCGTCACTCTTGACAGCTTCTTCATATGTTAAATTGCATTGGTATTCGACTACATAATCATTAAATTTTGCTGGCATCCTCCTATTTCTATGCGGAAGTACCCTTCTTTCAATCTCATCATCATCTTCAATTTCTTCAGCATCTTCAAAATTATCTTCATCATTATTCTCAAGTACCACTGCAACATCATTATTATTCTCAGTTACCAAATTATCAAAGACTTCCTGAGCATCACTATTATTCGCAATGTTTCCAATATAAACTTCTTCAATATTTCTGCCTAAAACTCCATCTTCCTCCACAATTTCTTGATTGACACTATTTAAACCATCATTATAATTAACACAAACTAAATCATCACTATTATTATTATTGTTCACACAAACTAAATCATCACCATTATTATTCACTATAGTGTTCAAATTATCACTATTAACATTCTCATTATCTAAGAATAAATCAAACATACAATTTCGTTCAATTTCTCTATAGTTGTTTCCAAAATAAATCTTATTTGCACCTACTCTCTCATCAAATACAACATCTCTGGCAATAATACATCTATTCAAGTCATTATTCCATATCTTATATCCCACATTCGTGAAACCTACTAAAACACCTTTAATGCTCCTGGAATCTAATTTCCTTAAGTACCTATTATCCCTATAATATACTATAGAACCAAAAGTTCTTAAAAATTTCAGATCAGGCTTTGAATTATACCATAACTCAGCAGGCGTAACATCAATTGAACTAGTATAACATCTATTCGTTAAATAATTTGCTGTGAGAAGAGCCTCACCCCACAAAAACAAAGGAACTCCCGAGTCAAAAAGTAACGCTCTAGTGCGTTCCATTAGGGTACGGTTTAATCTCTCTGCTTTGCCGTTTTGTTGTGGTGAATATGGAACCGAAAAATCGAGTTGTATACCTTTACTTTTACAAAAGTCTATAACATTTTTATTATTGTACTCAGTACCATTATCACAGCGAAAAGTTTTTATTTTATTATTAGTGTAATTTTCAGCATAATTCGTAAATTCAACCAGTTTTGAGAAAATTTCATGTTTACTTTTCATTAGATATGTATAACAGAAGTGGGTTTTATCATCAAGGAAAGTTATAAAATATTTGTAATTGTCCCACGTTGGCACATTAAATGGACCACACACATCTGTGTGTACAATTTCTAAAATATTATTAGCCCTAGTACGCACTGAATTAAAAGGAAGTCTACATAATCTACTTCTCATGCAAACCTCGCACGGGACCCGGACTGAACCTTGTAAATTTTCCGGCATTCCATTCACCAAGTTGGACAGGCGCCTGACATCATGTATGTGTCCAAGTCTTCGATGCCAGCAGTCAATCGTCTCCGTAAGCAGCGCTGAAGCTGGTATGCTGATGCTCAACTCCACCTCATACAGTCCGTTGGTATTATTTTTCCTGCCAAAATGAATGTTATTATTACCAAAATCAATTAATACAGAATTTCTAAAAAACTTAACATAGCCAGAGTTATTAGTTATTGTATTTACAGACAACAAATTATTATGAAGACCTGGGACATACAAAACATTTAATAAGTTATTATTCTTTAGAATTAAATTGCCACTGGATACTGCATTTAAAAATTCCTTGTTTGCACAAGCAATCTTAAGGAAGGTGGGTTTACAATCCTGAATAAATTCATTCGTATTTATCATGTGACATGAAGCACCAGAGTCAACTATAAAATTACACATTACCTGATTCGTTTGTTTTCTATTTTCATGCTGACAATTATAACATTTAAAATTTCTATTGTTTTGATATCTTTTGTTTCTTAGAATTTCACAGTTTTTGATCACATGACCAGGCTTTTTACAATAGAAACATGTTGCTGCAATATTACAATGATTTTCTTCTGCTGAATTGCTTGGCAAAGAAGTCACCTCAACCTCAGGCTTCCTCTTGTTTTGCAGTCTAAAGGTGTTGTACAACAGTAATCGATTGCAAAGCTCGTTATAGTTTGTTTCTGCCTTAGCCATACATGTCCAAGAAGTAATAAAATTTTCAAAATCTTTTGGTAAACTAGTGAGGACCTTCGTGACTATCTGTGACTCCCGCATTTCCTGTTTCAAATTCTTCAATTTGTATAATATAGTATCAAATTTTGCTAGTTGTATATGTAAATCTTGATCTTCATAAAATTTAAAATTGTAAAATTCTGTAAATACGCTGTTATCTGAAATGTCTTTATTGTTATTAAATAAATTTTCCAACTTTGTTATAATTTCACTATCCTATCCTAAAGGAACATACACACTTCAATGGTTCCTAAGAACAAATCTTTGTATGACTTATAGTTTAAGACTTCCCCATACTGACCCTTTTGAATGAGCCACCCTGTATATACTATGATGAAAAGAAAGAAATGACGTCATCTTATTAGCATAGTTAGGAACAATAAGTGATAGTAGCGTGTGTACCGCAGCACTGCATGTCGCTGCTGGAGGAGGGCGCGCGCGAGGCGCTGAGCGACGTGGTGGCGCGGGTGCTGCGCCGCGCTATCTCGGAGGGACGCGACGAGGACCTGGACTGTACGCTGCTCACCTGAACACTGCAATATACTTACTGCCAACACAAATGTCTACTTGTTTCATTACTTCCTCACCTCTTTCCTACAACTATCTGCTATCTTAGATCCTATGTGAGATAAGCTAACCTGATAAACACTTACTGAATAATATAAAGTTGTGTTGTGAATGTAATGACCCAAAATAAGTACAAGTTCTCTTGAGTTTTACTTATTTTGGCTAAGTACGGTAGAATGAGGTTACTTTAATAAGCAGGGGATACATTGATCACTCCTTTTTCTCTGAATATGCTAAGAGAACGATGACCTAATTATAGTTTTAGCCCTTATCAGGATTGTCACATGTATGGTGTGCTTCATTTTCACGAAAATAACACTTCTATAATAAAGAAAATTGAGCGATCAGTGTTACCCCGCGACATCAAAGTAGCCCCGGTTTACGGTATGTTATGTAATTTCAGAATGAGTAGTTGTGTATATTGATTGTAGAGTAGTTTTTGAATCAACACACATACTTTTGTGTCAATATAAATGATTATATCCACCTAACGTAACAACTAAAATCAGACTACATAGTCATCATGAGCTGAAAATAAGTTCAATCACATTTATTTTCCTATTTAGCACTGGGTTAACTAATTATTTAAACTGATAATCTAGATGATTTGGCCAGTGTGAAAACAAATTTAATATGACAGGTATCACATCATCATCTGAGTCTTGCGGCCATATCATTTCTCTATATCTGTCTCGCTTGCACTTACGAATCTTCTATTCTTATATATCTTCGGATTCATAACATAATGTGCAAGTCGCAAAATGTGCAGGCTACGTAAAACGTTCAGGTCGCAAAATGTGCAGATCTCAAAATGTGCAGGTCGCAAAATGTGCAGATCTCATAATGTGGTCTCAAAACGCTTATTTATTAATACCTACTTGAATTAGCTTTTTAAAGATAACGGACTATGAAGGACTTTTTGAAAGGTTTTATCGCAGCTTCATTTGCAGAAAACCTGATACGGCGCAAGTATAGTAATTTAGCGGGAAATTATTTGTTTGAGCATTTGAGGTTGAGATTTTTGGTCCAAGTGCTCGTCTTGACTTCAAAGACCTTTCAAAACATCCAATTGACGCTTGTCACGACCGGCATGCTGGTCTTTATTTTATTTGGAACAAAGTCTGGGTTAGGTTCGTAAGGTAAAAAATATTTAGTCTAGGCATTTTTTTTTCTGTGGAATCTTGGAATGATTCAATAAAATAACTTAAAACTGGGACCGGAGCTTTTATGTGCCCTTCGTGCCACGGTCAGATGAAATACCACTGAGTGGTCACCCATCTATGACATTACGTCGCCATATCTGCACTTTTTGCGATGTGCACATTTTGCTACCTGTACGTATTAGCACATTTTGCGACTTGCACTAGTGCACATTTTGCTACTTGCACATAATGCTATGAATCGATATCTTCTATCTCTTTTTGGAGTACTCAAATGATATTGGCCATACTATAACAAAGTGAAAAACAATGACATATACACATAATCAGCTTATTACAAAATATGGTGGTGGTGTGTTTTACGACATAATAAATCGTGTTTTATAGTTAGACCGAAATTTGAAATAAGGCCGAATATGTACTTGCTAAAACAATAAAATTGTAGTAAATAGGTACCAATTGATAAAAAATATACTTTTCCTTTTTATCTAAAGTGAAGATTTTAAGATTTTTGGGTTTTGTAATAATAAGCTGTTTATGATGGATGAGGGAGGCGCAGGACCGCACAAGGTGGCAATATTTAGAGGAGGCCTATGTCCAGCAGTGGACGTCAATTGGCTGAGATGATGAAGCTGTTTTGAATCAAAACAGGTGGATCTATTAAAACAATGTATACTTTAAATTATATCATTTAATTCATTGCGAAAATAAAAGCTTATGCAATACTTTTGCTTAAATAAATAAGGCATTACTCAGTTGTATAAAATTGTACCTTTCATAACTTAATTAATTGTACACTTGAAAAGATTGCCACAACAAGTTAACATTCTAAGGTAATGAACATTTTATTTGTGACAAGTGAGGAGTAAAAAAAATTAAACAATGACTCCTAAAGTAACTACTACTTGCTATCACGTAATGGTTACTGACATCCTATGACCAAGATAAAAATACCAAACCATAAATATTATTATAAATTGTGACCATTTAAATACTCCTGGGAATGTTTAATTGCTGCATGAATAACTTCTCATTTAAACTACAATTCCTTATTCTCCTTCTTCTTGGAGAAACCTCTGCTTTCAACCAGTTCATTACATTCTTGACGTGAAAGTTCTGACAGTGGCAGGCGCTCAAGTTCCCGGTCACCCTTGCCTAAGAGCACTAACTCTGGAGGAGCACCGCTAATAAACTTAACCTCCAAACGCTCATAAAAGGGGGCGTCATCCATGACAAACCGCTTGACTTCAGGAAGACGATTCAGCGAACATCCTCTACAACTCTGAAATAAAAAAGTACTTCTCTCAATTCTGAACCATAATATTATATAGATTTAAATGCATTCAAGTATAGCTAACCTCAATTCTAGCAGACACAATATCAGTTTGCTCGTAGGCTTCAGAAGTTGCAAATATAACAAAAATTGCTAATAATATGAACTTCATTTTATTTTTTGTACCAGTCTATTGAAACAATTATTACAAGTTCAGAACTTTTTCTTTATTAAATACGATCAAAATAAACGCAATTCACAACAAACAACGGAAGAATTAATTCAGAAGAATGACTGATTAAGATTATCACATGACATTGACACTGACATCAGTCCATAGACAAGAAGTATAAGTTCTAAAGTACATCAGTCAGTATTCCAACCACGGACCACCACCATAGATAAAGATAATACATATTATTATGAAAGGTGTCAACGATTAGGTCCTACAGTTCAACAAATCTAAAAGATACAGTATGACGTTTCATATTTTTCAAACTGAAACAACTTTGTTCATGCGTACATTATTCAGTTTCGAAAACCTTTTTCGTAAAACCATGAATTTAGAAAGATTTTATTATTGTATCTAAAAATGTACAATTCTTAATATATAAATTTAATTGAAAACTTTCAAACACAGCAAAATAACACATATTTACATAGTAAATAATATCTTATAGTTCTATTCTTGACCTCATTGCAAAGTCACGTAGTTAGGTTACTACTCGTAGTGTTGCGACTCTTCGGATACACTTGTATGCAAAAAAATCGTTTACATATACGAAAAATCGTTATTATCGTTAGACACGTAACTAACTATTACTCGACGTGGTCGAAGGTGACGGGAGGCAGCTTATTAAGGTCTTAGTAGTGAATAAAAAAATCCTAAACATTACTTTTATTTAATTAATTATAACTAAAATAAAAGTAATGTTTGGATTTTTTTTTATTCGCAGATTAGAGAATTTGCAAAATGTGGTGTTTTTTTACAAAAGGTTTTACCCTTTACTAATAATGAGATTAATTATTAAAGTGTCTTAAAAATCGGATATTATCGTAATCGATCTCTTAAATTTCGGATATTATTGTAATCGATTTTTTTATCCCAACCTTATTATTCAATTTGTCAGAACTGTCATACCGTACCTATTAGATTTGTTGGACTTTAATTCTTAATTTTCCACGTGCGTAATTTTACCAATTCTTTTATGGACAAATTCTTCTTTATGCGCATTCTTAATTTTACCTATTCTTAATTTTCCCGTTGAAAATTCCGATAGAAACAGATTGTTTTATTCAACGAAAAAAATGTTTCTTCGTTTTTTATCGTTTTATTTGTTTGTTACATTGAAACAATAACATGAAAAACCTTACGAAAAAACCAGTTTTATTGAAAATTTTGCAGTTTGTTTCACATAGAATCTGATTCGGATGAAAAACGTAGCTATGATGCCATAAGTGGTCTGGAAGAATTGAATTCCAATTAAAATTTAATTTATTTAAAAATTTATATAACATATTGAAGTAAAAATTAATAAAATTTTGTGTTTATTTTTTTCCTACTGTACATGACATTCATGAAGTTCGTTAGAAATGCGAAACAAAATGGCGCTCTGTCAGTCCTATTCTTATTTGAAACGCATAGTAAAGTCCATTTCACGAAAGAAGTCCCACGGCAATTTTTGGAACTAAATTTGACAGCACGGGCATGTTGTCGATTGTCGATGTTATCAAGGATGTTAGTTGTTGTAAACGATGCCAAAAACTGTAAAATATGATGGTTGAGAAATGCTATCAAAGGTAGAGGAATGCTGTGAAGCGGAGCACAAGAATCAGAGTCTTCAAATACCATGAAACAATGTTTGCTGGAGAGTTGCGCACTTTTTAGGGTTGCTATACGAAGAATTTTTGAATTTTTGATGGGAATTTGTTGTGTCTATAATAGGAAAATATTTTTAAAGTTATTAATACGTGTTAATATTTTATTAAACTTAAATAATATAAGAATAGTATCATTACACAAGATATAAAATATATATAAAAAAAAATTATAATATTGGTAGGTTAGGTGATTTTTTAAATAATAATTGTAATCTTGAATACTTACTTGTAATAATTAGATGTTAATAGAAAAATAATTGTTATCTTATAAAATCGGTTTGGGTGTATTCGTGTAAAGGTATTGTAGATTTCTGTGTATCTAAATAAATAAATAATATTATTGCAGGTTTGTCGGAGAAAATGGTGACTGAATTACTTGCAAAAAGTCTTTCCGGTCCTTTATTCTAATTAGTCCTTTATTTTAAATAATCTGACCAGAATGGTAAGGGTATGAAATAAACATTCTTCATTAATAAACATTCCTAATTCACCCATTGCCACATAGTCCAAAATTATGTTTAGCCATTACTATGAGTACTAGACAACTCATGAACATACTTATAAACTTTTTATTTGTAAATACACACATTATAAAATAAAAAAACACCCAGACCAAATCAAACAGCCATGTTCAAGCACAGAAATGTTTGATTTGATCATGAATCGAACTCGAGACCTCTACGTGGTAGTCAAAAACACTAGCCATTAAGCCATGGAGGTCGCCATAACTGCTTACCTAAAATTAGTGCATTTTTTTCATGAGTACAGAACTCTTATTTCGTATTTAAATAATTGGGAAGATTTTTTGTAAGATGAGATGAGAGACCAAAAGGACTTCTTTCGTGAAATGGTCTCTATGATATTTTATTTTAATTATTTTACGAATTTTTTTGTAGGTCGTACTAAAATGACAGTTGCCACATGAAGTTGACAGCAAGTGCGATCCTATTCATAGTTGAAACGCATAGTACGTTCGTGATTCCAACTCAGAAATCAAAGAGAAAGTACATAGTGAAAAAAAGCGGGGGATGCATACATAGATAAAGATAATACATATGAAAGGGGGATGAATCCATGATACTAAAGAAGAAAAAGAAATAAAAGTACGTTCTATAAAATAGTTATGAATAATACAATAGTTTTATTTATATGTATTATCTTTATCTATGGTCAAAGTGTACAGATTTAAAATATGCACTCTGTGCACTACACTTTGTTGTCTTCTCTTGTCAGTTGACTGATAAATTTATTTTGTTGTGATTTGTGTATTTTGCTTACAAGTGTCAGTCACATAGCGCTAATTATTTACGAACCTTTTGTGTAATATTTTATATGGTCTCAATATTTTTTATGATAATAATATAGCCTAATTTAAATTGAAATTAATAAAAATAAGAATTTATTAGAATTGCCTTTTACTGGCACAATGGAACAAAAACACAGAAAAGCTATTCAAAGTAATTTTAAGTCTTTAGTGGAAACAACTGACCTCGACTCAGTGGTCACAGCTTTGTATGAAAAAGGTGTATTCTCTGAACAAATGATAGAACCATATCGAGTAAGTTATGTTTTATTTCATACGCAATTTGATAATGTCGTTAAAGCTTAGGAGTCATTTACCTCAATCGTTTGTTTATATCCTGTTTTGATATTTGTATAAAAACATGCCTAAAACAGCTTTCATTCTATTGTGATTGTTGTATGAAACTGATTGATTGATTATGATACATAAAGTCACAGTCTCTGATGAAGTAGGTACATAGATCATTTACTTAAATAACCTGTTTTTATAGCCCCAACATTATTTATATCTGAATCAAATGTCATAATATATTGAATCTAATGAAAAACACAAATAGAATCCAGGTATGACAAAAATAAATAGTAGTCGTGAAATGACTTCAGTTTGACAACCTCACTTTGCTGGACTGAACAAAGCGGAGTGGGGTGAAACTGTTCTGTTATTGGTTTAGTGTAATATTTCCCAGCTCTCTAGTTAATCTTGTATATTGTACAATTCCAGGATAATAGCGAGTCACCTCGTGAACGTAAACGCAAACTTTACAGTGAAATCACGAGACGTGGGCCACGAGCTTTTGCCAATCTAGTAGAAACTTTGTCAGAACTAGGATACTGGCAACTTGTCAGAGAACTTGATCCTACAGATCCATTGTCTATGATGTCTCGACCGTCCAACTCATCCATAATTCCAAGTGAGTATTACTGAAAAGAGTAGGAATGTGTAAAAAAATATTTGTGGAATGTAACCTCATTATTTTCTAAATAATAACCTAATGTTAAAGGAACCGGACTACTTGGACCAATTTAATTAAAATCCTTATAAACCGAACCACATCACAGTTGTTGCTATACAATTTTCTTTGGTTTAGCTGGCCAGGGAATGCGAATCTGGCCCCCACGCCATGATGACCACAGAAATTCCGACTGCTCCATGTTCAATAAAAAAATTATTGTTCTTTGTGTCACATATTAGTATTAGGTCCTTCAAGAGAGGGGTAAAAAGGTTTATGAATAGTCGGCAACATGCATTTGATTCTACTTTTATACACAAGACTTAAGAATATAAATTTGCTTTATGAACAAATCAAAATACTTGTTTGTTTGACAGATACACTTCCAAGATTAAATGAAGAGTTTCTAAGTCTAAACCTTGAGAAACGTAAATCAAAAAATGAACAACAAAAAAGTAAGTTAATTTATTTATTATAAATTAGTTTGATTTTAGTTCATTTATATTGAAATAAATTAATAACTTTACACCGTAAAATATGTCTAAGAATTTTGCATAAAGAAAAAAGTTTTCTACAAAGATAAATGTATTCTGTTGCAACCTATGTATATCAATTATTGCAAATAGATGAAAGTCAATTAAAAATTTATAGGATGCATTAAAACAATACGAATTATATTCAAAAATTTTAGTAGTCTTTGTTAATTATTTCATGTAACAAAATGGCATGTGTTCTACAGACAGTTCGGTGTCGCCACCTCCGGACAACGCTAATGCTCTACCACCACTGGACCTCGACAATGATACTAACGCTATGTTTGATGACACCAAGCTTGAGGTCACCAAATCAACCAAGTTCAAAGAAGACAACGACAACAATGGTATGTTCTACAGTGTATTTATTATTTACAAGCTGAGCTTGCGACTACGTCTGCATTTTTTTGCATACAATATCTTTGTAAGTTGTTGCCTATGTGTTATTTCGATTTATAAGCTATTTATTGTAAAGTTAAAAACATACATCTGTACTTAAAAAGCTTCTCATTTTAAATAAGTATTAAGTCAATAAGTACCTAGTCGCGGACACTATCTGGTACTAAATTGGTCAGAAATTTATTTTATCTTCTTACATTTATGCAATTGTCGCCCGATGGAGATGTTAGGGTGACCGCATACGGGCCACCGCCCGGCCACTGCCACAAACGCCGCCACAAGAAGCTTAACACAGATACTAAAAGCCACTTTTATTTATTTAGTGCGGGCCACAAGACGCGAGTAGCGACGATTGTAGCATGTGGCGGGCAACGGCGACAACCGTGTGCGACGAGTCCATATAGAATAAATGAAAACTACAGGAAATATGCCGCGGCGTTTTGTAGTTGTGGCCGGTGGCCCGTGTGCCGGCCAAGTAGTAAGGGTTCCCCCTTACACATGCTTTGACTCTTACCATTTCATTATTGCGCCAGATGTGAAGCTGTACCGGACGCGAGGGCGACAGCGCGGCGTCGTGTTCATGTTCAGCTACGTGTGCTTCCAGAACAACATCGAGAACTACCGCCACGGCGTCGAGGTGGACTGCGAGAGGCTCAAGCATCTCTTCATCGAGTTCGGCTTCAAAGTACTCTCCTACGTCAATCTTGAGTACGAGGTACGTGTTACTCCCAAACTATGGATCATGTCCTGTTCAAGACAATAATTTGTGGATCGCACAAAGAATTATTTTAGTAGTAAATGATTTCTAACCACGAAAAAAATACTCAATGTTTATATCACATAATATAAGAAAAGCTGTATTTTTATTTTTGGCATTAATCTTACCCAGTTTCCCACAAGTGTGACTGCTTTTATTTATGTGTTATATAAATTGATAAATTCAATGGAATGAACAAACCTTGAAATTCACGGGTAACATAATATTTATTAAATTAAACACGAGAGAGTGTTTGTAATCAAACTGTATATCAACACAAGTTTTTGTTTGTGCGAGTATCGAACCGAATAAACAGTTCGCGCAATTCTATTCGGCCGGCCTGAAGTTAGCTATCAGAGAAGTTGTTGCATGTAAAAGAAAAAAAAAAGAAACTCTCGGTTACCACCGTTTACTTCCGAATATGATAATTGCGCAGCCATTTGCTACAACTTCAAGCCAACATAGATGGAGCGTACTATACTTAGTAGTATACGTATGTACATAGGCGACAGTGAACACTCTGAAGAGTGTGGAGACAGTCCTGGGTCAGTCGTCGACGGAGTGCGTGTTCGTGGTGGTGTCCTCGCACGGGTACGGGCGGCCCGGCACCAACGACACCGACATCCGCTGCAGCGACGGACGACTCATCTCCTTCTACGAGATCATGACGCACTTCAGCAACAGGGCGCTCCCGCAGCTCTACGGCATACCCAAGGTCTTCATCTTCCAGGTTTGTAGGTCAGTTGCACAACATGTTTATTTATTACTAATTCTTGTTATAATAATACATATTAGTTAGCTTTATGATGAGTAACAATGAATGCTCTTTTTCTTTTTTCAACAACTCCGACATTTCCACTCATGACATGTGTTGCGGAGACTTTACAAGCATCAAAGACAGACACAAATAACATCCTAACTCAGCAAATTAATTTTAAATCGTCCAATGAAATATACTGTATGACTCTAAACATGGTAAATATCCCGATAGTTAGTTTATTAATAGTGAATGTGACCATGGCAGTTTAAATAATTATACTGTATGAGCCTCGAAACCGCGACCTCGTGGCAATCAGCACACGACCGCTGCGCCACTGAGCCAGTTGAGTGTTGACATCTATACGATCTAGATGGCACTGTCTAGTGAATAATATTGCTTTATAAACGCTGATGTGCAAAGAGGCGTAGGGAGCGCTTATCGGATGAAATTTGTCGTATAAAAAATTGTAAAGGTGTTAAATATTTCAGAGGTAGCAGCGAGGAGTACGTGCTGGTGCAGGCGGCTGCTCCGCCACAGATGAAGATACCGGAGGGCGAGGTGGTGACGGACGGCACGCCCTCCGCGCCGCACGCGCGCGCGCCTCGCCCGCCCTCCCCCTCGCTACACAAGGTGGCGCTGTACTCCGACATACTCATAGCGCACTCTACTCTGCCAGGTATAACATATACACTACACTAAACATACTCTAATGTACGATTACCACTAAACGGATCCTCGGAGAGCATTTCGACGGGCCCCAAGAACAAAATCTTATGGAAAAATAAGACGAAATGTATTTTATTGTATAATCGTATTCTACACACTAAAAACTATATATGACACCGTTTTTATTTTTTTAATATTCCCTTGCATATTGAAATAACCAATCGAACATTGTCGTATCAGAAATTATACTTCCACAAACAAACATGTGTATACATGTAGGAGCATGTTCCTTGGAACCCATGCCGCGTGTGTAGCGACTTAACGTCATTTACGTGTTTGTACTCGTCAAAGTCAGTGCGTTATTTTTTATTATCGTTTGTGCATATACTATATTGTTCTACAAAAATCTAAAGACAAGATATTTAAATTTATAATTAATTTACATGAAACATAATAATTTTAGATTTATAATTAGTTTAATATACAATAAGACTTTATTTAGAAAAAGATATTGATTTTTAATCAATTATTTTCATTTTTTATTCACCTTAAGTCTATGTTCGACAAAACTGAATTCTAAGTCACTTAACGGTTGCGCTGATACGATTTTGTTTTACGAAATTTTTAAGGAAAAAATATGTCGTAGGTAAAGATGCGATTTCGTTCTCTGTAAAGTATTTTATCATCCGTGTTTTTTCAATACAAAAGTGTTCGATTTAATGTATTTTTTAGTAAATTAGCATGATTTTCTTGTTTTTCAATGAGCGTTAGCTATAAATTCCACTTTGACATTACCTTCCTTTTTGCTTTCTGTTAGAAACTGGCTGTCAAAATTACAGTAACGTTTCTCCGCTACCACCTGTAGCTGAAAATATTGATGTTGTTTTATGTTTGGAGGGGCTTTATCCACTAATAGATAGCTTAACAATTGATGAAAAAAATTGGGGATATCTAATATAAATATACAGAATCCATTCTAGCATTCGCAGACGACGCGACCTAGCGATACTTACTCGAAATCCAAAGCAGTCCCAAGAACTTCTGCGAAAGGATGATAAATTTTGTATGTAGACTGATGGAATGAATGTAGGTACGACATATGCTTCATATGGCCCCGGGCTTATTATAAGCGGAGAAGACGTTTAAATAATATCAGAAACCGTGCCTTTTAAATTGCTTGGTAGAAAGATAAACGATGAAGATCGCTCTCTAGTACTAGAAGATGTATTCAATAGTTTCATAAATGACATTGAAAAGGTAGATCAACAACCGATAAATAACGTAAAAAAGTCTAGATATACGACCACTAAAGTTATATATCCGTCCGAGTTGCACTCTGAGGCGGACGTGTGCGTTGTTGTAATTTATTTATAATAGTGTTAAGCGCGGCGCAAGCCGTCGCTCGCAATTTTTTCTGTCATGAGTGACACACTTGTGGCAAACGAGCTGCTGGCGTTTCTGCAGCAGAAACTGGATGTGATGGATGAAGTATCCGCCATTCAAATCTGCGCGACCAACTTCAGCGAGGACGACATTGCTTCTAGTAAGCTGCAGTTGTATACGTTGTTAAACAAGCGTGACGAGATGGTGTCCCGCCGGCGTGACGGGACAAAGAAAAGTATCCAAGATATTATCACGCTACTAAAAGTAACCAACCCGGACGACGTGCCGACGTTTGTGGCGAAGGACCTTAACAAGTTGCCTCCCGTCACCTTCGACCACGTCGACGTTACAAGCCTCCTGAAGGACATCATCTCTCTGAAGGCAAGCTTAGCGGATGTTCAACGGAAGCTGGATACATCCGAAGCAACCGTGGCAAATATGCGAGAAGAGCTTGACGAGTTGCGCAACAATACAACTGTAGCAACTAGGTCACCGACCTGTGTTAACATAAACACACGCCGAGGTGCATGTCGCCTCGACACATCGACTGCTAGCTACGCGTCAGCAGTTTTGGTCACCGACGCCGACGAAAGCTGAAACTGCAAAACGTGCAGACGACACGGCGCACAACCTTGCCCCTGCCCCCGCGGTTCCTCCTCGTACCGTGGCACGTGTAAGTAAGACATCGGGTCAGCTGATATCAGCGAGCACGCCTAAGACTCCCGTAGAGAAGCCTGTGCTTGAAAAGGCACCGACTGATGGTTTTACTACGGTGAGAAACAAGAAGCGCTGCCGCCCGAAGACAAATAAGAACAGTTGCGGAACGGCACCCACGGTGACGCTGAGAGCCGCCCATCCGAATACTCCGGTGTATATATCTCGCCTCCATTACACCACGGAGGTAGATGACATCGTCGAGTACGTATACAAGAAGTTGAAGTACAGGCCGAGGGTACAGTTATTGGAGTCTCACCGTAACGTGAACTTCAAAGCGTTCGTGTTGCGAATAGCGAACTGTTACCTACATGACGTCATGGACTCCAACTTCTGGCCGCAAAACGTGGTGTTCCGTCGCTTCCGCGGACAAATTCCACAAGAAGCAAAGAAGTAACCGGAAGTTATTTTATTTTATTTTTGTTAGTCATTAAGGTATATATTATATTGTGTTATGTATGTTAGTCTATAAGGTATTTTTCTATGGGCCTATGCAGCCCGAAATAAACGTTATATTATTATTATATTAAAATCCATCCCAACTGATAAAAATACATCTGCACTCGAGTTACGGTTACAATTTCACAAAAGGTTCATGATAGGTGCTCAAACTATTAGAGCAGGTTTTAGAAACACGGAAAGATAATCAGACAAAGAAATTACAAAATCTTTCATAAACTAAGATGAGAATGATAGCTACAGAGTGCACGCAATGAACCTAGAAATACAAAATGAATGGGCTACTCTAGGTGACTGCTGTATACTTTTAGTTTTGAAGTTGCGCACTTTAATTTATGACTGTTTAGCAGCATTACTTAAATTCTACCTCAACGCCTTTCAATTAACTCTGAACGATCAAAGTAATCTTGTAGGATTGAAAAAGCGACGGAAAAAATGCACGGAATGTGGCAAAGAGATTGGCACGACTAGACACATATCGGTAGGCTGCAAAGTGATTTTGGTTAGGAGTCATTACTGCAACGTCTTGACAGAGCTCTAGGAATTATACGTGAGGCAGTCAGTCTATCGATTGCTAGAGCTGAAAGGCAAAATATTTAATTTGTCCTGAGTTCGGCAGACGATTGGACAATACTGGTGGACACACAACATCCCGGAGGATATGTGCATGTCGCCGTTGAGACCAGACATATTCCTCTACTCAAATTTAAAAAAGCGTGTAGTGCCTAATAAGCTCACGGTACCGTGGAAAACAAACATCCTTAAAGATCACGCAATTAAGACAAAAAATATTTTGACTTGACAAATGAGATAACCAGAAATGGCTACATAGTTCCTCTATATACCGTTGATATAGCTGCAAGGGGTACTCCCGCTAAATCCCTCTACAACTTGTTAAAAGGATTAGGACAGCCGAGAACTCCAGTAAGCTCTCTACTATCACAAATGTCCAAAACGACATTTTTAGACTCCTACCAAAAGTGAATAGGCAGAGGACGGAACACACGTTGTAAGGGGGCCTTCTTAAGCCTACATCTAGGTCGTAAGTCCTAGACGCTACTATCCAAGGGTTCCGTCCTATAACGATGGACATAACGGCACCCGTTATGTTACTTTATAAACAAAAAAACCTTCGATAAAAATAAATAAATAAATAAATATTCACGGACATCTCTACACAGCGCCATCTGTTCCCAAAGTAAGCTAGACTTAACCTGCTTGTGTTATGGGTAACAGAACAACAGATATTAATACTTATATACTTTTTTTTTGTAAATACATACATATTATACATAGAAACACTCAGATCAATGCAAATAATCATGTTCATGCACACAAATATTTGCATTGAGCGGGAATCGAACCCGAGACCTCTGCGTAGCAGTCATATTGTATAACCACTACGCCACAGAGGTCGTCAAATGTTTTGTATATCTACAAAATTATTTTATAGTAATTTATTTTTTTATCGCCGATGGATGAGGGAGGCGCAGGACCGCACAAGGTGGCAGTATTTAGAGGAGGCCTATGTCCAGCAGTGGACGTCAATTGGCTGAGATGATGATGAATTTATTTTTTTATGAACAAATCATTACAGATAATGTATTTTAAGACAGCAAAACAAGACATCAATTCCCTAAAACAAAGTCGTATGTTAAGATATATACTAGATCATTCCGAAAAACAAAGTCATATATTAATATATGTGCTAGATCGTTACAGGGATCAAAACCTTATTGTATTATAAGAATTCATTTTGGATGATGGACAGAATACAAAAACACTGGTCTTTATTGACCATGGTCTAAAACACGTGAAAGTCACTGGGTGAGGTCTTTGCCTCGCCGTGATGGAGGCTGACACTAAATTACTTAATTAAGTGATCATTTATGATAGTGATGATAAGTTATTGGTATATTGTTCCAGGGTCAGTATCGTACCGCAACCACGCGCAGGGCTCGTGGTACATCCAGGTGCTGTGCGAGGTGTTCTCGCGGCGCGCGCACGACACGCACGTGGACAAGCTGTTCACCATGGTGGACCAGCGCCTGCGCGGCAAGTTCAGCATACAGACCTCCTCCGTCGACCGCTGGGGGTTCAACAAGCGACTGTATCTGCACCCGGGACTCTACGAGTAACACCATACGTCTCGCGCAATCTAACGCAGCCGGGTTGAAGTTGGCTTTCAGAGATGTGCTCGCATTTACAGAAACTAAGAAAACACCTGCTCCCCGACATTTAGTCCCATAAATGAGTTGCGCAGCAACAACTTGAAGCCGGCCACCTTAACATGCATTACGTTTAACGCTGTGTCTTTAAATACCTATGTGAAGTAAGTTGTAAGAAGTTAACGGTAAATGCCTGCCCAAATGTATTTTGTAATTAATGATCGTATCTTTATAATGACGCAACGAAGTGACTGCATTCCAGCTTATGTTAAGCATCATTATATTACTGTTCAAAAAAGGGTAAAGACGAAGGGAATTTTGGGTTAATATTCACTATTCATAAATAACGTCAACAGCTCTGTAATAACTAGGTTTCAATCCTGATAACTTAGATTACTAGTGTAAAACGTATACTATCTCTAACTAGAAACGTATTATTGTAATAGTGATATTTTTGATAAATTTAATACATTACGAACAATTTATAATTTTCGTATTAATGAAAGTAGCAATAATAAAACGTAACATTACGCACAATAAAAAACGTATAAATTTAACATTAGCTAAATGCGTTTTCTAACGTTTTGATTTCGGATTTCTGTCATGGGACAAATTATATTTTTAATTATTGTTTTTTTTATAATTAGGAATTGAAGATTGAAGTGCCATGATAAATTGAAATAATATTATCCTTGATTTAAATAATGTTAGTTTCCTTTTATTATTTGGTCGACTAAAAGAAATGTATGATATATTTGATGATTTTATTCTCAAAACTGTGAAAATGATATTGTTTACTTTTTATTTATTTACATTACTCTTTACGGGAGTTGGTAGTTATAAATTTTTGCAACTCATTTTGTAATCAGATTATACATATCAATGTGTACACGTAATCACTGTTAGTAAATATAAAACCAAATACGTAGATAACATAGTCATAATAATGATGTCCATCAATGTCTTCAATACAAATACTGCCCGTCTTGCATTTTATATCTTGTATACCTACAGTAGGTTGCATGTTAAATGTTGCTCATATTACATAATAATATATTTTTTTAATTACTCATAGATTTCGTACATCAATAAGAAACTTGATAAAAATAATAATAGCAATGAATAAAGTAGCATTTAAGATTGTTACATAAGTAATGGTTTTAGTTAATTTGTAAATATTATTATTATTTAATTAAATAACTATTCAAATATTTTCAATGCATTTAGAATATACTGACGTATATTCTATATATAATGTTAGTATTTTTTACTTGTTTTTAAGTTTATTTTATTTCTGATTGTAATCATTCGTTAATTATTTGTTTTAAAACGTTATTTTAAATTGTATTGTGGAAATTTTATGTTAAATCAAAACCTCTCAATGAGAGACAAACATTAGTAGTAGTACTAGGTTTTACACCAATTATACTTGTATAGCAATGTGTACATTGCGCGCCAATTAACTCGGCCGGCTTAAATTTGTTGCCGGTGACTGCGCAGATATCAGTATTGGAACTAAATGGCGTGGGGAGCGGGTGTTTTTGTTCTTGTACATACGCAAACCTCTCTGATAGCTAACTTCAGACTGGCCCAGTTAGTTGCCGCACACTGTAACTAATGCTATCGCTCAACATAAATTAAACGTACAGTCATTTGCTAATTATGTGTGTAATATAAGTTTAAAGCATAAACACATTGTGTAGGTATACCAACTAATGTAATTTTCAAAAGCACAATTTTAGTAGTTTTGCATAACGAAAACTTTTTATAAATAAATTGCAAATATAATATGATTAGACTGTACCATACTGTGTTTGTGTGGTAACTATGTTTAATTTGTACAAGTTGGTGCTGTGACGTTGCTTCCAATCATATCTTAGTTAATCTATACCTATTTTACTTTTTAGTACTTACTGCTTACCTCTATGTTCCTGTCTTGCATTTATTTTATTGTTAAAATCTTTCTTTTTCTCTATTTTGTACTAATTTTAATCTAAGATCTAATTAAGATTTTTAATTTTTATCCAATATTAAATCATTACTATCAACGTCATTTATGGTATACTTAATAGTGTCAAAAGTGGGTTGAAATATTAATTAAGAGCAAGATGTTATTGAGATGGTGTCCACTCATATGTTAGTCATGGACAAATATTGTGAACAACGACTAATTGTGATAAATGTCGCCAATGTATGTTGAACGAAATAGTTTAATAAGTAGTTGACTACTCTTTAGTATAAGATATAACAATTATATTTTTTTACAAATAAAACAATATATTTTCATTGCGGATAGTTTTATTACGTCTCACATTACATACAAAAATAGAGAGAATTATTAATATCATGAGTTACTACACAGCTAGCATTTTGCGTAAGTTGCGCAACTATGTACGACATGTAACTACAGTCTGTCCGTATGTCTATGTGGCAGCGAATGATAATTATCAACATGTGCATTTAACTAAGTATTCTATTTGTAGATATGAGCACAACCAAGTTGTAATTATTGTTTTCAAACATACTGAAATTTACTACATACATACAAATTATATAACATAATACCTAATAAAATAAGTGTGTTTGCTAGAATAATTCTCGAGAACCAAAGGTTGACTGGATTGAAGATTATAACAAAGGTCTGTAAATATTTTGCTTGCTATACTGTTTGGCAAAGTGAGTGAAGTTATTGCAATAAAAATCAATCTAACCACCTTGTACAGCTGACGATTTAACATAACGAATGTCATTCCGGAGACAGCGCGCAAACAAAACAAACCGCAACATTTTTCATAATTAATAAAAAATAGTGTGTAAGAAAAGTAAAAGAAAACAATCGGCAAGCTACTAAGATTGAACGGAGCAAGTTATTTTCTGATAAAATTATTATTGGCCTGTCAATGACTATAATATTAATGGACGTATGACATGTAACTGTCAAGGACTTGAATATGTGTCAGTTGTAACAGGAGATATATGAAAATAGTTGGAGTGTTACTAGATACAACAGGGTTGTAAAGCGCCCTGCATAACTGTGGATAGACCCACCACTACCGCTTCAAGTATGACAAAGTCATTACAATAATATTATTAAATTATGCATCAATGACATGGTCGTAGTGTACGTGTATCCTAGCATCGCTCATAATCCATTAGTAAATCAGCCTTGTTCGTCGATATAGTGCGTGCGGGGCGGTCACTACCGGTCGGCCACGCTGGCCACGAGCGCGCTCAGCTTGCTCAGGTTGAGCCACTGCTGCACGCAGCGCTGCGACACTCCGCCGTGTTGTTCACACCCTCCTCGCTCCACGGACTCGCTCACAAACTCGCGACTCAACATGTCGGCGTACTCCTTCATCTTCTCCAGCCAGCGCTGCATGGGGTTCACTAGAGAGCTCTGGTACAGCCAGTTGAGTACGGACGTTTTAGACCACCAGGGCTCGAACGATTTCCAGTCGTACACTACTATCGCGTCGTGCCAGTTTCTCTTCGGGACTATATTTTCCTGGTACTTGGTCCACTGAGCGCAACACTTGGGAGCGTCCGCGGTGAGCGTGTCCGCCAGTTCGTCCAACGTGTCTATGGTAGCGTTGTTGAGGTAAGGTGTGAGCTCAGAAGGTAGGGTGTGCGTGTCGAGTGCGGTGGTGGCGGCGTGGTGCAGCGAGGACAGCGGCGGCAGGCAGGCGTGCGCCACCAGCACCGTGGAGGTGAGCAGCGCGAGCAGGCGCGCGAGGGCGCCGCACGCAGAGCGCAGCGCCTCGCCCAGAGCGTCGCACGAGGCCGCCAGGTCCGCGTACGTGAAGAACCCGCGCAGCGCGGCCTGCTTCAGCGCCACCTGCCGCTCCAGCCACGACAGTCCGGCCTCAAATGATTTATCACTCACATATACTTTCCAATCCTGTCAAACATATTGATAAAGTAAATTATACATACAAGTTATTAATATCAACAACGAGGAGAATAACATGCATGATATTTTCTTTTCCAAATGTAATAATTTTTAAGTTATTATTTTCATAAATCTACTTTTTAAATGTTACTTACTATTGCATTAAGGAATTCAAGTTCAAGTTTTTTGAGTTGGCCGAGCTCTAGGTCTCCGGATGCTGCCCATTCTGAACATATGACATCATCGTCTTCACCATCATCTTGCAAGAACTTGTTGCCTACCATCTGAAAACATTGTATTACTTTATTAACAATACATTTTATACAACTATAAAGATTTACATAGCATTTGGACATAGTTAGCAGTTATTTAGTACAAGTGTTGAGACAATGTTTATTACATAAATATATTTTTTTTTATTACACTGTCTACAAAAGTTTTAAAGAAGTTTCTATAATATTCACCAATGAAACAAGGAAGAGATCAGCAGGTGCAGCATTAGCGATATAGTCAGGGTTGCAGGCGTTGAGTCGCTCGAGGTACAGTATGGCTAGGACCAGCGCGCACGGAGACACGCACGCGCTGCGGCCGATGCTGGCCGCCGCGTCCGCGTGCAGCCGACGTAGCGACCTGCCACGTTGAGACTGTGACCACAGCTCACATGATATCTCTGGAACATTATATATTTATTTACAACTTTATGTACTACATCGTTCCCAAATATAATTATTTTGGATATGGTGACCTATAAACACGCACTTTATTTATTTACTTTATTTATAAAAATGTGAAATACTTCTTATTTTTGTTTTGATACAACACCACATCATGTTAGTTAAGTATTTATTTGGTTAATAGCAGATCTATATAAATGTGATAATTTATTAATTGCTATGTTGAGTACATTCCACATAATATTATTATTCAAAAGAGGATAATTCAATGTAATGTAAATATAGCTATTAACTGTATCACAAAACGAGGAAAACTATTAATAGGTCATGTTTTGCACTGTCAGTGGAGGTGTCCCATACACCAGTGGGAAATTTTAGAGCAGTAATAAACAAATACATAGCATTATTTCTTTTACAAAGGTTTTTTTTATACAAAATAAGAGCTTACAAGAGATTAATTGCTACCATAACACATATTACTTTACTTTTTAATTTAGTCTCATTTAAATATTTCATGAGACTTTCACCAGAAGTAAGAGTAACTTTCTAAGAAAAGTAAGTTCTATTTACAAAATATCATAACAGTGATATGATTAGTAAGATCAATTGTTACAACAAATTAGTAAAATGTATACACACCTGTAACGGGTAGACTTAGACAGGGTACAGTTGGAAGTTGTCCATAGTACAGTGTCTTAGTGATCCGCTTCAAAAACTCTTTGTGGTCTCCTCCCATGCTCTTAATAATGAAAGTAAAAAAAATGAATAGTTTTTATAACTAATGTAAAATCAAATAAGCATCAACTAACCTAAATTCACTTACCTAACAAAACAATTACTGACAATATAATCATTAACAAGTGTTTATTATAATGATACAAAAACAAGTTTTATTTGTCTGTTATACACTTTGTTGTGAATGATACTCTTACAGAAGGTCTGTATTATACACTGATAACAAACAAAATAATATTGTGCGATTGAACCTATGATTCATATTAATAAAACATAAAAGGTGAAACCTTCAATTGTTTACACAAGCAGTGTTTATAGAGCAGTAACCTTATTCTGAACCATATCATCACAATATATTTGCTTGATATCACTTTTTGAAATGCATTTGTGACGAGGCAGTCACGCCGTGTTGATTTACTCAGATCTTGTGATGACAACTTATTCAGTCATGTATAAAATATAATATTAGACATAAAATACAATTCTTGTTATATCTTTTCACTATATTACAAGTGATAAAATACGCTAACGTAATAAGATACATGCGGTGATTTTTATTATGCAGTAGGTCACAACGTGATGAACGTGACCCCTTTACTTACCTTGATCTTGGTCCTCGATCCTTCTCTTCTTCTTTTCGATATATTCGACATTATGCACTCTCTTTTGATTTTGAAAAAAAAAAATACTACTTTAGGGAGTAATAAATAATAAATATCAACTGTTTACGTAACAATTACCGGACTTTATACAAACAACTGAACAACAGAAACATCTAAAAGAATCGTATGCTCTCAAACTCTCAAGATGATCTTTACAGTCTCAGATCAACTTGATACCTGCATATCTAAAGCGTCATTAAACAAGTATTTTTTTTTTAATAGTGTGGTGGAAAACAAATGTAAAAGCGAGACATAAAATACCAGTTATGCTAAGAATGACGATTAACGAGTAACGGCAACAAAAAGCTTACAATTTCATTGTACTAAGCACAGAGTAAAGTAATATATAGGAAGGTACTAAGTATGACAATGTCAACAGATCTAATAAAACGTCAGATTTCACTTTGACAATTCCGTTCTGTCTTGTAATACTTTTTTTATTAACACTGACAATGCATTTGCTCTGGCCGAATTCTGGGCCGGCACTCTCTGAGTTTTTGCCAATCGATACGAAGAAGAAGAAGTAACACTGAAATGACGATAGCGATGTTAAGAAGGTCGCAATTTACATTGAACTTCTTTTTGATAATTCTCTGTGTTTCTTAGCAACAGTTTGTTATTGTCACCTTTGATATAAAACTATTGTCGTATAATATACACGTTTTACCTTACTAATTGTGTTATTTCTTATAGTGGTAGCAGATATCATGGAAAAAGCAATAGTAAGTGCTGCAAAAGTTCAAATAGGAAACTTAGATCCTAAAAATTATAAAATTTGGAGATATAAAATTCAAATAGTGCTCAAGGCAATGCCGGGATGTCTGGAAATTCTTGATGGTAAGAAAACCAAACCAACCATGGCGCCAACAGCTACAGCTACAGAAAAGGCTGATTTTGTAAAAGATCTTCAAAGTTTTGAAACATTGAACAGTGCAATTTTAATATTACTTACGACAAATATGTCCGATAATATCTTACAACAATTTTTGCGTTTTGAATCTGCAAAAGAACTGTGGAATGAATTAGAGCGTATTTATGGAGGCTGTTGTGTAGATAAAACATACGACTTATGCCTAAAATTCTTCAGCTATCAAAAGGACAAAGATCACGACATTATAACTCATGTGTCAATTTTAAAGAATATTTGGAGTGATTTGTGTTTAGAGCTACAAAGCGAAGCAAAATTACCAGATATCCTTTTAATATGCAAAATTCTAGACACTTTACCCTCAGAATATCTTGGATTTAAGTCTAGTTGGCTGTTGATTTCTAAAAAGGAACGTTCAATTGAAAACCTAACTAGTCAGTTATGCGCACATGAAAGAGTTTTGCGTCAGAATGATGAGACTTTCAAAGACGGAGAAACAAGCGCTGCAGAAGCATTATACGCAAAGATGGAGAAGAATAAGAAAAGGAATTTTACTAAGGAGCTAAAGTGCAATTATTGCAAAGAAAAGGGCCATAGGGTCAGAAATTGTAAAAAGTGGATTCAGGATGGCAGACCACCTAAGGAATCAAACACTGTGAACATGAATCTGACAGTCCTGACATTACATTTGGCAGAAGGTTTTGGCGAAACTAAAGATGTTGAAAACTGGTACGTTGACAATGGAGCAACCAGCCATGTTACCAATAGAGGAGATTTGTTTCAAAGCTTTACCTACTTCAAAAGCCAGCACACAGTGACCGGCGCGAATGGCCAATGTATAGAAGCTCTGGGCACTGGTAATATCCTTGCGGAGGCTGATGTGAACGGCAAATTAGAGCCGATTCTGTTGAAAGATGTATGGTATGTACCCAACATTAGCAGAAACTTATACTCAGTCCTTGCCACCCATGATAGATCGGATAAAAGTTTTTTCGAATCCACTACACTGAAATGTACTCTGAAAGTAGATGGACAAATAAAAGTCATTGGCACTCGTGAAAAGTTTGGAGGATTATTTAAACTTAAAATGAGATATCTGAAACCAACTGTGCAAGTGAACCAGTTGTGTACAACTACAAATCTGTTACAACTATATCATGAAAGATTCGGACACCAAAATAAGAGACATGTGAAGAAGTTGATTGAAAGGGAGTTCAACATTAAAGCGGAAGTAACCAATGAACTATGTGAAGGTTGCATATATGGTAAATCTCACAGACTGAAATTTGGAACCAGAGAGAAAGCAACACACGCTGGAGAATTGGTATACGCTGATGTCTGTGGCCCCTTCCCGTACCTACTCCATTTCGAAGTTTCGATATTTTGTCTTGTTCAAAGATGACAAGGTACAGATTTGTTTATTTTATGAGAGAGAAAGCTGAAGTACATGCGAAGCTGTCGCTCATGCTGTCTGAAGTGAAAGCAGCCGGCATCACAATGCAGGTATTGCTAAGCGACAATGGCGGCGAGTTTGACAACGGCAAAGTACATGAGATTCTCAGGAAGGAAGGCATTAAGCAGCGGCTAACGATGCCATACACTCCACAGCAGAATCCTACAGAAAGGGAAAACAGGACAGTTGTGGAAATGGCACGAAGTTTAATGCATGCACATGCCAATATTCCTACAGGATTATGGGCTGAAATGGTTTCAACAGCGGTGTATATTTTAAACAGAACAGGCGTTACCAGTGTTGATAAAAAATCACCGTATGAACTATGGCACCATAAAAAGCCTAGACTAAGTCACTTCAGAATAATTGGATCATACTGTTATCCACATGTTCCCAAACAAAGAAGAAAAAAATTGGACAAAAAGGCGAAAAAGGGAATATTAATCGGCTACGACAATGATGACGGCTATCGTATATGGCACAGCGATAGTTTCAAGCTTATACGATCGAGAGATGTCATCTTTGATGAGACACCCTTGGTAAATTTGGAGACCAAACAACCTGATGCATTAAGAAGCAACAGCAATGGGAATAAAACGCCTATTAGCCAATTCTTTAATTTCGGATTGCCTTCATGCGAAATTTGTGATGACGTAAGCAATAACCAACAGAGTTCATCCAATGATGATAGACATTTAACTGAACCATCGTCTACTTGTGATGAATCTGCAGGTGAAGACCAACTGTCTGCAACTAATTCATTAGAGGCAGAGGTAGAGCATGATGTTTATGCGCCACCAAACGAACCAGAAGAGGACGACGTAATAGAATCAGATAAAGATGGACAAGCAACAGAACAGCGTGTTAACTCACCACTGTCTGAATCTGAAATTGAGGCCGAAGGCAGGATGACGTTGCGAGATCGCTCAAATCTAAAGCCTCCAGCTCGATACAAAGATTTTGTCTGTAACGTTTGTTTCAATGTTAATTCGGTTTGCGACAGGCCCCTTGTAGAACCCAATACATTCAAAGAAGCAATGATGTCAATGGATCGTGATGAATGGCGCAAAGCAATGGACAATGAGATCAATTCACTGAATGAAAATGAAACATGGAAAATGGTAGACTTACCCAAAGGAAGAAAAGCTATTCCATGTAAATGGATCTATCGTTTCAAAACCAACCCGGATGGATCTATTGATAAATACAAAGCTCGTCTTGTTATCAAAGGCTACTCGCAGAAGAAAGGTATAGACTACTACGAGACATTTAGTCCAGTTGCAAAGACTATACCCCTTCCAGCGTAAGTTTAGCTTTTTGACAGTTCACGTCCATGAAGTTTCGTAATACTTCTGCTTATTTTTCAAACAAATAATATTGTATTTCATAGACGTATTCATGTTTTTTTCAGTTACCATGGTTACTTAGTGATGGACACTCATAACGATTACCACCATTATGAAACAAATTACAAATAATCGGTAGAAATAAATGCTATGAATAAACCTGAACTCTTCATAATACGTTTATAAAATGTAATATGATTTTTTAGATTAGCTATAACCCGCGAATATGTCACGATAAATTATGTATTTTAAATAATACTATAATTTTATAATATTAAGCTATAGGCTAATTCTCTTAACATAGATAAAGAAAAAAACAGTAATAAAAAGATAATGTAAGTTGATGTAAGGATCCAAATGTGTAAAATAAAGTAATTTGAAAAATCGAAAAATCGCGAAATCGCTTTTAATCGGATGGCATTACATTCGAGATACTGCTGAACGTCACTAACGTCAACCTGTCAAATGTCGTTAAATATAGTGGAAAGGGTATAGCACTATAAGAGCCGTACTCAGCATTGCTGCACAGGAAAATCTTTCACTTTCCCAGTTCGATGTCTCAACCGCATTTTTGTACGGGACATTAAAAGAAGAGATTTATATGAAACCTCCTGAGGGATACTCAGACAATAATGGAAAGGTTTGCAAGCTTACTCGGAGTCTCTATGGGCTAAAACAAGCTCCGCGTTGCTGGAACACCACAATAACTGAGCATATTCTAAAACTTGGCTTCAATCAAAGTGACAGCGATCCCTGCTTGTTCAAACGAGAACAGGGAAAACACAAGCTGATACTAGCTTTATATGTCGATGACGGTCTTATTGCCTCTACAAGTTTAGAAGAAACGGAAAAGTTTTTAAATGAGATGAAGCAACGTTTTAAAATAACGACAAAACCATGTACCTATTTTCTTGGAATAGAAATAGAACGGAAAGCAGATGGGTCGATTAGAATTGATCAGAAAGGTTACGCAAAACAATTATTAGAACGATTTGGCATGCAGGACTGCAAAGCAGCTGCAACACCAATTGTAAAGGATGCTGTGCCACTCGCTGACATCAATGAAGCCCATGTTTTTCCTTACCGTCAAGCTGTTGGAGCACTCTCTTACCTGATTGTAGGCACAAGACCGGACATTGCGTTCGCTGTCGGAATGGTGTCACGAAAACTTGATAATCCAACACCTGAAGACGTAGTAAGAGTCAAGCGAATCCTACGCTATATTAAAGGCACCGTTAATTACGCTATTGTATATAAGCCTTCCACTGCACTAAAAGGTATAAAGTGCTACAGTGACGCTGACCATGGAGGTGATTGCTCCACTGGACGCTCAACCAGCGGCATGATTTGCCTTTATGCCAACGGTGCCATAGCATGGCAAAGCAAACGACAGCAGACTGTCGCAATATCGTCTACAGAGGCTGAAATTGTCGCGGCTAGTGAGGCTGCAAGGGAAGTCATTTGGATAACCCGAATAATTAGCTTTATGCAGACTGGAATAGAAAGGAAAATCCCTCAGCTATTTCTGGATAGTGAATCTGCATTAAGATTGGCTCATGATCCACCATTCGAGACGCATCAAAGAACCAAGCATATTAAGCTGAGACATTTTTTCATCAGACAATGCGTTCTGGAAAATGAGTTGGTTGTAGAGAAAGTTTCTACGAAGCTTCAACTAGCGGATTTCCTCACAAAACCACTATTTAAGCCACGGCTCCAAGATCTCTGTAAATTAGCTGGAGCCTCTGTATCTGATGCAGCATAGCACAACAGTTGCAGAAAACAGGAGAGTGGATGTTAAGAAGGTCGCAATTTACATTGAACTTCTTTTTGATAATTCTCTGTGTTTCTTAGCAACAGTTTGTTATTGTCACCTTTGATATAAAACTATTGTCGTATAATATACACGTTTTACCTTACTAATTGTGTTATTTCTTAAAGAGCGACACCATTTAGTTCACAGTTAGGTTAGTCAGACTGTAGGTCCTGTTTTTGTACAGTCAGCCCCAAAAGTCGCTGAACACATTTTAAATTCCAAAACTGCTGAACACTAAAAATGTCATAAGTCAGTGTCGCAACAAGAGTACAGAATAAGCTTTACATACGAAACGACCATTACACGCTGAACACGGTTATTACAAAAGTAACTGAACCCTAGTATTTTTAAAAGTAACTGAACACTAGTATTCCCAAAAGTATTTGAACACTAGTATTCCAAAAGTAGCTGAACATCATTAAATACAAAAGTAGGTTAACAAATCATATTTTCAATGTTATTGCCTGTCAATCTACTTTCGGTGTTCTTGATGTAAAGCGAATTTTGGTCCATTGACATTTAAAATAATTTGACAAATGTATACCTAGGCCATAACCAAGATAAAAAAACGTTGTAATTAAACCTCTTTGAACAAAACTTATCTGTTTTAAAAGTTTTTATTTTTTTTAAAGATGCTTATAGTATAATACTCAAAAAGTTGGTTTTAATACGAATTGACGCGTATGTATAGCTATTTTTGGAATCGCGTTCAGTTACTTTTAAAAATACTAGGGTTCAGCTACTTTTGTAATAACGGTGTTCAGCGTGTTATGGTCGTTTCGTATGTAAAGCTTATTCTGTGCTCTTGTTGCGACACTGACTTATGACATTTTTAGAGTTCAGCAGTTTTGGAATTCGGTATGTAAAGTTTTTTTTGGTATTTTTTTTATATTTTTATTTTAAAGGTTTATTAATTATAAACAACTAATTTGAGTATTTTTGCTTTCTTACCTATAGTTAATTTGTAGTAAACAGTTAAAGTAAGTAATTCGACCGCATGTATGACGTCATAGATGCGGTCGAATTACTTACTTTAACTGTTTACTACAAATTAACAAACAAACAAACTTCTGTATTTTTTAGACAAAAATACTCATTAAGACAAAAAAAATGACAGACTGATATAGCACAATATACATACAAGCCAAAGCTTCTCTAATTAAAAAAAAAAAATCCATGAAACGTCAGGAGAGCTAATCCTAACAGTGACATCTGTCAAACAATATCAAGATAGACAATCGAACGGTTTTTCGTTCAGTGCGATTGTATCTAAAATTACTAATAAACCACTTATGAGAATTTATCAAAAGTTGCGTGAATTATTTATTCCATCGTATGACATAAGTTAAGTTAATTTGGCATGGACGTCAGTACAGTTTAGCTCACTACGCGTGGGTTTACGGTCGTGTCATTGATATTGATTTCTTTTTTCTTCTTTTTGAGAGAACAATTCGAAAATGTTTTAGTCAAAATTGTGTGTTTTCTGCGGATGCCGAATGTTGGGGTGAAATGATAAAAACAATGTTTGAAGCTGAACAGATTGTGTTATAATGTGTGATCAAAATGAAAACTAAGAGCTTTTTGCTGTTCTCTACTTCTGTGTTTGCAATAAGTATATTTCTGATAGTATTCCACTCACAACCACCTCAGTCCATCCAGAGCATCGTCACACAAACACATCAGCACATTAAAGATTTCCAGGTATGTTCACTGATACTAAGTATGTGTTATGGCTTTTTAAAAATACTTGAGCGGTTATCTTTGAGAGTGATAAACACTTCACTCATACTAATATGGTTATTATGCATAGTTATAAAGATTGGAATTATTATATGATTACAATATTATAAGTATGACATTCAAAGATATATTTTTAACAATGTATAAATTTAAAACTTAAAATCATAGAAATCATACCTACTTTAGTTTGAGTTGATGTACAAACTAATTTGTATTTTTTCTATGTTCTAGTAACACTTAAAATGTTATATTATCTATTGCACTATATTTACCTACTATTTATTACACTATTTCTATTGTTATTATATTTAAATTAATATTATAAATAGACTGACCAAGTCTTCAGGCTTAAGCAAACATTAGGACTTTTTGTTATTACATTCATTTCACTTATTAATGTTTTACTCTTTTTTTATCAAAGAAACATAATATTGCACTAGCATTCAAGCCTCATATAAATATTATTATTAGTAGAATACAACACCACTACTTAATACTAGACTGCATGTCTACAATTTCTGACAATTTATATATTTTTTTATAAGTAGGTATGGTGTTTATTATGAGTTCCCAAAAGACAGTGTTAATTTAAACAAATGGTTAATTTTAATTGCAGTAAAAGATTTCTCTGATTAAATTTCTTAATCTCTATTACTATTATTCAGACTCAAAATTATAATTCAATTAAATTTCTTAAATGTTTACTAAAAGGCTTAGTAGACAAAGGACTTATTCGCAAAACGCCTTACCACGAAAAAGAGGACCTATTCGTCCAATGGCTTATTCTTATAAAGACTAATTCACAAAATGACTTATTCTTAAAAAGACCTATTCGCGAAATGGCTTATTCTTATAAAGGCTAATTCGCAAAATGACTTAGGCGGTTAACACACGGCACCGCGCACCGCCGCGGAGGACGGCGACGGCGAAGCGGATTTCGTAGAGGTGCTCCGCGCGTTGAGGCGGTTTACGCGCCTATCCGCGCGGATAGATTTAACGTTAGTTCTTTTTTTTCTTTGTCAGAAGTTTGTCCTGGCTCCAAATATAAGGTAACAATTTCTTCCCATTGTTTCATTTTAAGCAGTCTGTCACTATATTGTGCGCTTTTCACGTCCCAAATAGCAGAGCGACTTTCAATCTCCGAAATAAACTTTTCGACATCGAAATCCATTTTTAAATTACATAAACACGTCCTGCACTCACAACAATCCGCGCGGTTATGCGGCTCCTCGTGTGCAAGGCGCCGCCCCTCCGCCCGGATGGCAGCGCGGAGGGGCGGTCGCAGCGAGAGCACCGCTCGACCGCGCGGTCGGGCGGTGCACATGTGCGAGGCACTAAAGCCCGATTTACACATCGACAAGTACAGTAGCGAGTTAAGTAGTATTTTAAGATTAAGTTGATTTAAATAGATCTCCATCCTATATTTTGGCGAGTTAAGTACGAAGTAGCCCCCTCTCTCGCGTCTCGCCAACTTAAATCGGCAAAAAATAGGATGGAGATCTATTTAAATCAACTTAATCAACAACTTACTACTTAACTCGCTACTGTACTTGTCGATGTGTAAATCGGGCTTAACGGATTTCATACAGGCCAATGCGACATTAAAACCGCCTCACCGCCCACCGCGGCGGTGCCGTGTGTTAACTGCCTTATTCTTAAAAAGACATATTCTTAAAATGACCATTTTTACCCGACTACGAAAAGTTGGTAATGTTTACTCCTTATACACTTAGACTATGGATTATGCTTACATCCTCAAATAATGATTGATGTTCAGGAATAGGGTATTTTGTGAATAGGATATTTTACGAATAGGGTATTTCATGAATAGGATATTTAACGAACAGGTCATTTTACGAAAAGGGTGTTTTACGAACAAGGTATTTCACGAAAAGGGTGTTTTACGAATAGGGTATCTCACGAATAGGCCCAAAAACGACTGCAGGTCATTTTGCGAATAAGTCCTTTGTCTACTAAGCCTACTAAAATAGTATGCATAAACAATATTATAAAATATTGTTTACTTGGAAGGTGTAAACATTACGAAAAAGGGTTTTAATTTCAAATGCAGCAATATCAAGCAGTCAAAACTGATAGTTAAAATATTAAAATCTATGAAGTAATTTACTAATTCTATTTCATATTATGTTATTCATAAGCCCTGTCTCTTCTCAGACATTTAAAGCAATAATAATGAATAATATTTATATCCTAAAAAGTTGTGCTTCTTTGTTTCTGCTTTCATTGCTCAATAACTAAAACAACTAATTTGAGCATTTTTGCCCTCCCACCTATAGCCCATCTGCAGTAAAAAGCCAAAGTACGCAATTCGACCGCATCTATGACGTCATACATGCGGTCGAATTGCTTACTTTGGCTGTTTATTACAAATAAACTATAAGTAGGAAAGCAAAATTACTCAAATTAGTTGTTTATAATTAATAAACCTTTAAAATAAAAATATAAAAAAAATACCAAAAAAAATCTTTACATACCGAATTGTTGGTAGGTTACTTGGTATAGTCCTGTTTTTCGTCAAGCTGACATAAATATGCATGCATAAAAATAACATCTAGGAGAAGTAGCAAGAGAATTTTAATCAATGGTGCGGCATATTTAAGACACCCCATTGTAATATTTTATAACCACATATACAAGCATATCAGTGGAAATGAAATCATATGTTTCTGTTGTGTTATGTCTTGTCTTGTCTTATAATAATATTAGTATTAAACAATGTCTACTGAACTGGATACAGGCATCGTTGTCTCAGGAGCAGTTGCGCGATGTGGAAGAGAACAACTTGGTGGCTGAAGAGCAGTACGACCGCCTGCTGGGGCTGGACGGGCACACGGAGCCCTGGCACAACACCACGCTGCCCGTCATCGTGACCTACGCCCGCGCTGATGCACACGCACTCGCTGTCAGTTTCGTAAGAGCGGCCGCGCGTCTACCGTACACGGTGCTGCTCTATAATTTAGGATTAAAACCTTATTCTTTGGCCATAGTAAGTTGCTATTGTTTTTTTTATTTCAAACTAATTGTTGTAAATTTTATTTAGATCGAAATTCTTTCCTTGTACACTTACCGACCGAAAAACACAGCACATGCGAAAAGAGGCAGCTTGAAGCGAGGCCGTGGTTCCTAAACTTAGAAATATTCACATTAATACCAATTATAATGGGATCAAAATCTGCATCAAAACCTCTTTACCGCCCAGGAAAAATTATATATGTGCATGCTGCAACCAAAATTCTTGATTATCCAAGAGTAATCTCTTCCTGCAGGTGTCAAATTACTGCAATTCGTCGAAATGTGCGATCATCGATTTCGACCTGGACGTGTTTCCATCCCACGTAGCAGACGAGAGCATACACGCTTTCAGACCACTTATCGTTCAGGTAAGCTTGATCATGCAATGCAGATATATAAGAGAAACGAGTTGGGTGGTATGAGAGTTGTTAAAGTTGCTACTATTTGGTACATTGGTCGGAAGTCAGAACGTCGCTCGGTAGTTCTATTATTTATTGACACGTATGCTGCTGAAACAACGCTTTTCTGCGAAGCGCAGAAAAGCGTTGTTTCAGTTATTGCACTCCTAATAATACTTAAAGTTATTAATTCTGTCGATGTACTAATAAAATATAATTTGATTTAGATTATTTTTATTTTTCTCGGGTCATTTGCATAGGTACAATGTTTCGGAACGTTTGCGTCATTCTTGTACCTATCATATGAGTTGTTTTTATGAAATAATTAACTAATATTAACTGTTAAAGGCGTGCAAGCAACATTTTTTAAACTTTTCAGGCACATTTGATTAGATCTAAATGTTTTCATTAAACATTCCACCTTGATTTGTTTAAACCGTAATGTCCAAAACGTCCTTATCAACCATTTCTACTTTCCCCTGTATTTCGTTATCATAATTAGGCGATAAATTGTTTGGGTGTAGTGTTGTATGCTTCCACACAGCTGAACCAATCTTAATAAGATTGTTTGTAGTAGGTGCTACAAATAATAACACATTTGCCTTATTTTATATAGCGTTTTCGGAGGACATTCAGGTGTGACAAAAAGAATGCGTGAACAACAGCTGGTTTTAAAAATACAGGGTGATATTTTTTTTTGTTGCCAGTTACCTGGAATTATAATGTTTGCCAAATCAGAAAGCACTAAAACGAATTGTCGCATAGAATTTACTGTAATTTGCGTCAGGTTGATGCGCAATTCATTTATTGATAAGATATTCTGATTAATAAATCATCATATTAACAAGTTAAGTGCTCTAAGGAAATACGAAAGGACCTAGGTTCGGATCTATGAGTTATCATTATTAGAGTACTCATCACCTTCAGTATTGTTTAAATATTTTTAACCTATTGAACGATTTACTTGTCTCTAAGGTCGTTTTTAGGGTTCCGTAGCCAAATGGAAAAAACGGAACCCTTATAAATTCGTCATGTCTGTCTGTCCGTCCGTCTGTCCGTACGTATGTCACAGCCATTTTTTTCCGTAACTATAAGAGCTACACTGTTGAAACTTCGTGGGTTCTGATGTATTCTGTAAACCGCATTAAGATTTTGTAAAAAAATAAAATAATAATAATAAATATTAGATTATTCCCCATACTTAACTGAAACTCAATTTTTTTTTTCAACAAACACATACGTGTACTATCTATGGATAGGTCTTCAAAACTGATATCGAGGTTTCTAGAAAAAATTTTTCTAAACCGAATTATTGCGTGCTAGACGCTTCCAAAGTGGAAAAAAGTTGCCCTCCCCCCACCTAACTTCTAAAATAAGAAAATGAAAAATCTAAAAAAAACATATAATGTATATTAACTATAAAAACTACCAACGAAAATTGTATTGAACGAGATCTAGTAAGAAGTTTTTTTTTATTACCTCGTAAATCGTAAACCGCTAATCTTTCATACAAATAACAAAAGGCCTTTAATTTCATAAATCAATGGTACGGAACCCTTTGTGCGTGAGTCCGACACGCACTTGGCTGGTTTTTTTTATAGTCATTGGCTTGTTGTCCTGTATTTTGTTACTGCTTTTGTAATAAGTAAGCAAAAATTGGGCGACAGCCATGTAAGAAACATGCGGCTTAATTTACGAACATTATAGCGGATACAGTTACTTCATCCAAGAGATTCGGCCTCGACCTAATACTTACTAAATTATTTAAATAAATAATATTGCTATATGTAACTAATTATGTGTGTACTTTTTTATTGAGATACATACTAAGAATGCTAAAGATATAAACAGAGACCAGCTACTGAGGACCGTTTACTGTAGTCCTTCAAACCTTTTGTCTACAGTGCTACACTACTACATTCGCTGTTTTTGAAAGATCTCGCCAATTACGTCCCTGACAGTTTTCTAGGACGTCCCCTACCGACGTTACCTTTGACTTTTCGAAGGAACGTCCAACACTGCGCGACTAGACTTAAAATAGGATTATACAAACTGATGAGATCTTACTTCCAGTAGATCAATTTAGGATTGGCCAACATTTTTTTTAATACTTTCTCGAAATAAATTGCGTATTGTTTTTCTGTTTTTACAATGGCGATAATTGTTAACACATTGTTGTTAGGCTTTATATGACTGCAAGGTAATCATAATAATAATATATAGGGCAAAAGTGAATTACATTTGTGTCAAGTATGTTCTAACTTGGCTTATTCCTAAGAAATGCTTAAGAGTTTCCTAGTTTTTTAGCTGATAGCGAACAACAGCAAGCTGTACCTCTACCTATACTTAAATTAACATACATACTTACCTTATAAAGGTGAGTACTAAGCCTATCTCTGTGGTTCCTTTATTGGTAAGTAATCAATGGATGGTTGTTGTACTAATTAGCGCGTAGCCTTGCGCCTTATATAAACACAATACAAAGTGTACCATAGTATATTTTGTAGACACATAGTTCGTGATGTCGATCTGGCAGGCTCAAAGTATTATCAATAGAGCACCAGGTTTTAGGAAAATTCTTTTGTGATAGTCAGTTCCTATTAGTTTGAATGTAGTTTTAGTTCTGGCTTCGAACCAGTATCTGGGTGTTAAAAATGTCCTAATTATGGCAAATACTTAATACGCAAAGTGCACAGAGCCCTCACAGGATAGTAGGTACCTAGATACACGATAAAGGTAACGTTAGGTAGGTCGATTGATAAGGCAGTCGAATAAACGCACGCGGTGGAAAAGTTTAAAGAAGGCCTAGTTCAGTACTTTTTCAGTCTTGGTTGATGCCATCATTTATCCATTTTTCACGTTTACTGCGAATGTCGCAGTTTACTTTGTCTGTTGAAGTATTCTTATTTCTCAGATTAGTCAGTCGGTCCCTATCACGGACAAATAAATTTGTTAATTAGTTAATATAAATTTTATCCAATTATTGTAATGCTTAGTTTGTCTTTAAAAGCAATTTGGCTCATTAACCCTCAGGTCAGTGTTATCCAGAGTATCTCTTTCGTAAATTAGGCTTACGTTGCTCTTGTAATAGAGTAACTGTTTTAAGGTTGTAGGTTAACAATACAAAGGGCAAGTTATAATAGGTTCAAAACAATGCTTATTAGATCGTGAACTGAATGTTTATAATTTAATTGGTTTCTGTGATGGCGACACAACTAGTGTTGAGAAATATTTTAGTAGTAGTAGAGCTCGTTGTGTCTTGGCAAGCACAGAAATTTTTTTAGTGATTCTTTGTCCCTTTTCTGACCAAGCTTCTCTACTTATAAGAAATTAGCATATTATCAAAGCCTGCCTCCTTCACAAGATAACGCGACTCATATTTACAGTGACACACGTTTGTGCATACATTTAAGGTTGCATTATTTGTATTGTAAACTCGACAGTAGTGTACACTTACTTGATACAGATTACTTGTGTACACAGATAAATTATCAATATATTATTGTTGCGTATGTCGCCTACGTCTGTTATTAACGTCACTGGTTACAGTTTCATCATAACACCTCATTACCACTGCAGCTAGAGGTCTCCTCCAGTGATGGGAAATAAAATAGGAATTAAAACCTTAACTATTACTTTGCTGGGCAGATGATTTTAAGTCAAATTTTCCATTTATGTTTTCGTAGTGCTAATATGTCATGTGCGAACTCTCCATTAGTCCGGTTTAATGATAGGCATGGGATAAGATGGGGTGGTGACAGCATGTATTCTTAGTCATCCATACCACAACTTACTGTTCACTACAAGTAGGCGCTAAATAATGTGGATCAGAGTTGCCATCTGCAAAAAGACGTAGATATTCTGTTTTATCCTATAAAGGTTAATAAATTAAATGCATGATATTAATTATATGTAAATACGTTTTAAAGTTTTTAGGTCGATAGAAAGGTACGCAGACCGATACGTAAACGTTTTATAGTACCTACCTATTGTCGTCAAAATTATAGTCTATTAACGTTTTAGAAAAACTGTTCCTTAAATAGCTTTCTATGTTACATAGTAACACTTACACCTGTTACTGTCGGCCACGGTTCGATTGGTTTCATATTTAGATGTCCGCCATTTATATAGCTGGAATGAATAGGTCAGCCGACCCTCAATTATTTTAACCAAGTCGCTGCTAAACTGATTTATTGGTACAGAATAAACTTGTAGTAAAATTTAACACAGTATAAAAAACATGAGAAAAGGCTTAAGCTACTTGTGAAATTAATTCTGATGAACGGGAGCCTAAAAGAGCATCCCCACTTTTAATTAAATGATGTGAAATCTGAGCTACTACTTCTTCATAGACCGAAAGTAAAAGACGACTTGACGTTAATATTTACAACGAGAAGGGTTCCAATAAAATTTTATTTATTCTCGCTAAAGACAGCATAGTTTTACCATCTGAAAATCTGATTTAATTTTTAATTTATATAATAAGGCTCTGAGATTGAATACCTTCTGAAACTATTATATCATACAATCATGATTGTGTTAGTTTTAATTAACGTAACAATGACTTATTTTTTTTAACGTCATGGCGACGCAATAAATAATTTACCTTATGGTAACCTTCAAGCTTCTGCATGCATGATGCAGATATATTCTGAGCTTTACACAAAGTCTCTTTGCACTGAGTTCTTGTCCCTGCTATACTGTTATACCCAAAGCTCTGTAACGTCTACTTGGATGCATATTTGTATTGGTGTTTCTGATAAGTTTAATTCTTTATTGTCGCATTCTGATTTAGCAGTCTTGCCAAGCGATAATAAAATATAATAATTCCAGTACTCGTCTACAATCTGTCAGTGTAAAAATGTGTGTGCGTGACGCATCGCAACATAATACGTTGTCACATCCTGTTATTGTGTTGATCAGCTGTGAGCATCGTGAACAATAGTGTACTACCAAACCTTGATTGCAATGATAACCTTGACACCGAACCTCTACACCTGCTTCATTACTTATTATTACGATAAATACTGGCATTGAATGAACTAAGGCGGGTGAATATCAAAGAGAAAACACGTCATAGTGTTAGCTGACGACTTATTGCTCCGACACTTTGTGATTCTATCTCAGCCATGACTGGTCCACAGCTGGACGGCATCCCCAAGTCCACGTCGCTCCTTCCGGTCCCCTTCTCGTCTTATCCACACACACTTTACCATGCAATTTATTTCTTTTTAATACCTTGCGAGGTTAACGACACATTTTGACTGATTGCGAGAGACACTCCGTGGTCACTCGACCGCAGATCGGTAACTATTTACCTGGCTTATAATTTGATAGTTACTAAATCTGAATTCGTCTGCTACGAAATCATAGCTTTTACTTACCTTTTCATATTCTATCATGTGCTTATTCTCTTGATTAATATAAACGATTCACTTGTATAAATGATTCCTTTGGTCGTGTCATTAATATAGTTGGCGAGTACAAAACAATATTTTTGTTTTCGATGCGAGCGAATATAAGTATTAACAGCGTACAATCAGGCTAAATTCTTCGATATTAAAAATGTATGTTCAGATTATGCGTGGGACGTTGAAATGCCAACACGTTATCAATAATATCGATGTGTATCGGTAGAGTGTTGTGACAACGTGTGTGAATCACACGCGTTTTGTTACTGAACACTGTATCGACTCGCGAACGATAATTGCTATCCATACACTTGAGATTTAGTCCCATAATGCCATTGCGATGAACATTGCTTGGCAAACATGTATGGCATTATAGTAGAATTGTGTCAAGCTTTATGAGCTTTCTTTTGTATTTTCAATGCAAATTTATTTATTAGGGCACTCACTGCCCTAAAAACGTGAAAATGCTGTATTTTTAATAGTGCATTTTATGTGTTTACTTTTATGGGAGATCGCAACCATTTTGCTGGCTTGAAAAGAACCCCCTTTTACTCTTCTACTCTGAACTAGGTACCCACCTAGTTCACATTTCTTCAGAAACTAAAACATGATGGTTTCTTTGACCTGATTTGTGTATATTATTTTTGTCCTTAGGAAATTCTTAATAACAGGTGCAAATGCAAATATTTTTCTTAAATAAACAGGGCTTATCGCCTTTTATACAAGGGACGTATTATCAAAATAGGTGTGTCATCAAGCGTAATACGATCTGGGTAACCATTTAAAGTTCCGTGCGTTAGAATATCTACGACGGAAGCTAAGTATGCACTAGAGCAGTCCTGAACTGAAACTATAATAGTAAACCTGATATTATTATAGTACACCTCTACCCATTACGAGTATACGATAGACCTAATGTGAAAAGGAAATACCTTTCCACCAGTATAAGTGTCTCGGAACTGCAAAACGCTCTGTGTTTACCTTGCTTGGGTAAAGTTAATTTAACTAATGAAATCTGTAATAGTCTGCTGCCATTATTGAGCGGAGCTTACAAAGAGTACTTTCCATTATTGTATGTGAATGCACATTCGTAAAGGAAGCGAAGACATCTTGGAATATGTTTATAGTTTCATTATTGTCACAAATTATTGCCATGCGCCTAGGCTGATCAGAACATCTTGATATTCTTTGAATCTATTAAGTTTATGCCTGAATATGTCTCTGCGATCACTACCGTGTCTTTTAAATCTAAAAATATTTCGCTCGAGTCTTTCGTAAAAGGTGCTTGAGTAGAAAAACTTAACACATGACCAGATAATAAACCAAGTATCACATATGGAGGGCTATGACGATATAGCATTACTCTAAAAAACTGTTGTTTAGATTAAAATTACAATTTAAAATGGTTTTCATACTTGTTGCTACCAACAAATATCCAGTTGTTTCTACAAGGCTTAAGTAAATATAATAAAAAGAAAATGCCTGTTGAAGATTTCGGGCACGAATATAACAGCGTTTAATTGCGAACTCTACTCAGCGAATTGTGCTTAAGAAACATAAAACCCTGAATAAACAGAAAAAGGTTTTTATGTCTCTTAGTAGGTACAACCTCTTTTAGGTTTAAGTAAATTGAGTTTGGGTTAAGCGCAATATGTTGAAGTTATGTGTTGGTATGTTTTATGTACAAGTTAACGCATATTGTTACGTTTATTGTAATTGAAGCAGCACGCAGATGCTAACTAACTAAGAAAAAAAAAAACTTCCGGTGTAAACACAGATTAAAGTGGACGTACGTCTCTATCACAGTGATTAAATCAAAGTTTAAATTGTTTTAAGTGCTTACAACTTACCAAAAGAAGAATTTCAACATCAACATAACCTCAGTTTTGGCAAGTCACTTAATTATCTTCACTTTATACAGATATTTAACGCATAAATAACCATTTCTATTTATTTGGACTGGCAGTTATTATTTGAACTTGTATCAATTAATAAAACAAACAGAAACAATCAACGGAAGTTTAGAATAATTGGCCGAAGATTTCTCATTAACTTACTAAATGTCAGAATTGTCAGATGAGAACCATTGCTCCATTCTGTACGTAAGAAGGAACTGACTAAAGGCTAAGGATTTGTCATTTGGTGTTAGTGTGCCCAAAATCTTACGTTGAATTGTAGAAAATTCTTATTAAAGTACCAAGAAAAAAAAACCCAACAAAACAAAAATTACCAAGTATTTAATTAGCTAATAATATTGATCGGACAAAATGTCATCGAAACCCAATAATACCTCTAATGCAGTTCAAAAGATGGCGCTAGTTGTTATATGCCATAAATGTAATAAGAAGCTTGATCGGAAAAACACTTCTATATGTTGCTTATGCAAAAACAAATTCCATCTTGAATGTATTATTGCCAAAAATAATACAATTAAAAATCCAAAAAAAATATGTTGTAGTATTTGTGAGGAAAAACAAAAGAAACAGTCCTCCCCTATCCTAGAGGCTAAAAACTTTACCCTGAGCAAGAAACAGGGTTCTACTAATAGGTTGAATATAGCACGCAGCACTAAGTCTATTCCGTCAGTTAATAATAACAATACACTGAATTTATCACTCTGTTCCACCGGTCAGCCAACAAGTATGTCGCGTAGTATGGATTGCATAGTAACAGAGCTGAATTCGATTCAGGACATGCAGGAAACTATTGAAAAGCTCCAAATTGAACTAACAATCTCTCAAAATGAGTTAGAAAACGTTATACTGGATAATAATGATCTTCATAGTAAAATAGACAAGTTAAGCTTACAAAATAATACCTTAACAAGTTTACTAGCAGGAACTCCAAGCTATAGCACCAAAAGGAAGAGTAGATATTCCCTTCAACAGCCAGTCGTAAATAGTATCTACACGCCACCTAGAGCTCTTAGCGCACAACGAGCAGACGTTGAAACAAGTGAAATTGTTGAGTTATTGCAAAATAATCTTACCGACCTGAAGCAGCAATTGATAGAAGCCAAATCGGAAATAGACAACTTAAACCTAAGAATTCAATGCTTACAACAGACATTACAAGCGAATGAAATTGAGAACCAGCATCGTATTAGGATCCCTGTAGATGTCGGTAATATGTCACCTAGTAAACCGTCAAATCAAATAAAAAACAAGCTATGTATCCTGTCCAATGTAAGTTCCTACGGTACACAAAATATTGTTGAAGATATTTATAGCAACTACTTCCAGTATTGTCGCTATGTTCTACCAAACTGCAGTATAAAAAGATTACTTCTAAATATAGATAATAAGTTAACAAATTTCAGTCACAATGACTACTGCTTAATTATGTTAGGACATTGTTACTTTAAAAATGATAATGATTGCAAAGAAACTATAAAGACTATTAGAGAGGCCATAGAACACATTAAGTACACAAATATTGTAATATGCACTCCTACCTATATTTTAGGAACCCCCATATATAATTATAAAATTGAGCTGTTTAATAACCTTTTGCATCAGGACATACAAAACAATAACTACGCCTACCTCTTTGATTCAAATTGTTACCTTTCCTCTGACTCTTTCTCTTCTAGAACAGGTGTAATAAACAAAAGAGGAACAAAGATTGTATTTAATAAAATAATGGAAAATATAAAAATAGACATATTGAGTAATAACTGCTTTTCTACTGACATGCTACAAAATGGTAGACATGATCAAGTAAGTATTGATAATAATAATATATATAATCAGCTTTTTCTTGATTAAAGGTAGTAGAAATAGTAGGGAATATACAAACAAAAACCAAAAATCCCAAAGTAATAAATCAAAAATTAGTAAAAAAATATTTTTAATATACTATCAAAATGTAAGAGGTTTGCGTTCTAAAACTAAGTTATTTTATAATAATGTATTGTCACTTTCCTGTGACTTCATTGCTCTTACGGAAACATTCCTTGATAGCTCTGTATATGATGGTGAATTGTTTCCTCAAAACTATGTAGTGTTGCGTAAGGATCGGCCAGGTGATGTCGGTTGGGGTGGTGTACTTCTGGCGGTAAATAACTCTTACAGCGTTAAAAGAATTTATGATATAGATGGTCTAACTGATGATAAGGAGTTAATTTTCGCAATTATTTCATGGAAATGTGTTAAGATTTTTATATGTGTTGTGTACTTACCACCTAGTTATAGTAATAAACAATATTTAAATGTATTGACGTGTCTAGAAAACGCTATCTGTACTTATTCAGAGATTACACCTTTAATAGTTGGAGATTTTAACCTCAAGTCATGCAATAACTCTACTAGAGCGCAGTTTGATATGTTCCTAGATTATTGTAAACTAAAACAGTATAATAATGTTTGTAATGTTCACGGAAGCATCTTGGACTTAGTTATAACAACTCCGGAAATTGTAAATGTCAATGTAATGTCTAATATTGAGCCGCTAGTGCCTATAGATGCATATCACCCTCCCCTTGAGATAGTCCTTACTTTGCCTAGAGGCAAAGCAACAAAAATCTCCCTACCCTTAACGACAAGACATCGCAACATTACATCAGAATGGAACTTTCGTAAAGCCAACTTTCATGAACTATACGAGGACATTACGGCTTTGGACTGGACTGACCTCTTGCAAGAACGTAACGTTACCATGGCGGTAAATATATTTTATGAAAAGCTAAATAATATTATTAGTAAGCATGTACCATTAAAAAAAAATACACTTAATAATAAGTATAAATATCCATCGTGGTATACCGGAGAAATTATACATTATATAAAATTAAAACATTTCAATTTAAAAATGTTCAAATTACATCAGCTTCAATTTAACAAAGAACTTTTTAAATTTTATCGAACTAAAGTTAAGAAGCTTATAGGCATAGCTTTTTCAAACTACCTTAGTGCAATAGGGAATAATATAACTACCGAGCCCTCAGCATTTTGGAAGTACGTAAGAGAAAATAAGAAAAATAGACAACAGGACAACCAGTATGTATATAAAAACAATACTGTCACAGGGCAGGAGGCGGTGGATGCCTTCGCCGATTATTTTAGCTCTGTTTTTCACAAAAATATTCCTACACTAGATTCCGCAGTTAATGCAAGTGAACAAGTCTGTGCACCACAAATTACAATAGAAGGCATTAGCTGTGAGGATTTGAGACGTGCAGTACGACATCTGAAGGCAAGGTCTGCTTATGGACCTGATAATATACCTCCTTTTTTAGTAAAAGATTGTTTAGCTTTTCTCGAAACACCCCTTCTCTACATATACAATCTCTCCCTTCAAAATTCTTCCTATCCTGATAGGTGGAAAGTTTCTCGGGTTACTCCAGTACCTAAAAGTGGGTTGTCCAATGATGTTACAAATTTTCGTCCTATTGCAGTGCTATCGGTATTTGGCAAAATATTTGAGAGTATCCTGAATAAGTGTATATCTGCACAAACTAATAGACTACTTAATGATTCTCAACACGGTTTTCGTCCGGCGCGATCTACCCTAACAAACCACACGGTATTTGTCGACTACGTTAAAAACAACATGACTGCAGGATATCAGATTGACGCGACATACTTTGATTTCACGAAGGCATTCGATCTAGTGGATAACGACGTCCTTCTAACAAAGCTTGTTGCAATAGGTTTAGGTCCTCAATTGGTGAGGCTCATGGCAGATTACCTTAGAGACAGGAAACAGTATGTTAGGATGGGTGAACATAAATCTGAAGATTATTATACACGTTCTGGGGTAAGTCAGGGCAGTACCCTAGGACCTACTTTGTTCCTTATCATGATTAATGATTTACCTACTGTTCTCTCCAAAGCCGAATGCCTAATGTTTGCTGATGATCTTAAATTATACCTAGCTGTTAGTGATGAGAGTGATTGTGAAGCATTACAATTGGATATTAACGCGGTTGCTGAGTGGAGTGAAAAAAATAAACTATCCTTTAACCCCACAAAATGTAAAACTATAACCTTTTCTCGTTCTCGCTCTCCAATAACAAAGATATACGAACTAACGGGTACCCCACTTGAACGAGTCGTAACCATACGCGATCTAGGTTTAACCTTTGACAACCAATTGAATTTTCACGATCACATTAAAAATACATGCAAAGCCGCCAATAAATCACTTGGATTTATAATCAGAATGTCGTACCTTTTTAAAAATATAGAAGTGTTAACATTGCTCTACAACGCTTATGTTCGTACTAAACTAGAGTACAACGCCATAATTTGGAGTCCGCACGAACAATCATATAGTCTTATGATAGAACGAGTACAACGCAAATTTTCCCGTTGTCTATATAAACGCGTATATGGTTACTACCCATTTCTTTACCCTTCTAAGTTTGTTTGTGGAATGACAGGCTTGGAAACACTTGAGCTTAGACGACAATATGTGCATGTCATCCACTACTATCAAATACTCAACAACAAGGTAGATAACCAATCTGTTCGTGAGTGTATCTGTTTCTGTGTGCCAAACAACTACGTCCGTGGCTCTGGACGGCGACAGCATCGACTTCTTACCTGGCCTCCATCCTGGCGGCTACAAAGTGCCACTACTTGTCCTACCGGTAGAGCTATTACTCTTATAAATGAGTTTTTGCAACAATGTCCTGATGCTGATCTGTTCTTTGACGAGGAAAGTCAGTTTGCTAAGCAAGTAATGACATATTTAAATGCATAATGATTGTAATGCACTATTTATATTGTTATAATAATTATGTTTATTTTTGTTAATTATTTTAAGGTATATAAAGGTATTATATATATAAATTGGATAAGATAAGTGTTATTGATTTAGCTTAGGATAAATACTTAAATTGTTTCTATTTTTCGTTTTTATTGTTAGTAATTTTTTGTTATTAATTTTATTCTGTGAAATATATAATTTTAGTTAAAAATTGTATAGATTGTTAACAATAGCTATTCCTTAATTAGTCTTAAGTAGTCTCTATAATGTAAGCGTTTTGGTGTAAACTGTAAGCTTATGTTATTTTATAAATAAATAAATAAATAAATAAATAAATAAATAAATAACTAAGTACATATAATACAGTGAACCATTATTGTGTACCTACACGTGCATACTTTGTTGGAGATCTTATCTATATGTCTATAAATTAAATTGAAGTTTCTGTTTGTAAAATCAAAACCATGGATTTTTATTAACTGCATATGAATGTCTTTACTATATGTATATACAACCTTGGACTAAGGGTAAAATTTGCCAGATTGCTGTCTATACATCTTTATCATAGTCCACAAAAACTAATTATGAGGATGAAACCATTAGCGGAACATTTGTACGGTACGTAACGGTATATTATCACGAGTTTGCCATTCTAAAATCCATCTATTATCACTATAACGTCAACCTATATCTCGTAAATAACCATTTACACGAAGAAGATTATTGGATCATTGATCTTCTGTCAGATCTTAGTAACCAAAACATTACTGCTATTTATAGATATATCTGGTGTTCATCCCTACGAAAATCGCGGATAAAAGCTATACTATCAACTCTATAATATAGATTAAACTGACCCAATTTCCTGATAATTAGCTTAATTATGTTACGTTCATTCATTATGTTCAGTTCAGCTCAGTTTATTATACCTAACTTGATGTTTATCTGACATTACGACGTTCAGGTAAATCAATATTAATTAATATTAGTATTAAATAATTAATATTAATTAAATTACTTACTGTGTTGCATGAGGTTGTAGGATTGATTCCTACGCAAGTAAGTGTTTGTGTGACTTGCTATTGATGGTCCTGATCACGAATGTTTTTGGATCCCTGCGACACAGGTTTTCCCCTAGTGCGGGAATTGTCTTGAAAAAAAAAATATCCTTCATAAACCTTTTCTATATCTAATCTTAACATCATTAATTGTCTCCATTACCTATACAAAATGAGAGTAAGATGTTCCTATAGCGTCAATAGATAATGTTGACTATCACTGGATTGGTGGGAAATAGAAATAAAACGAACTGTTGATTCTTCCTGAATATAACTGGACTATTTATTCTTCCTTGTTCCTTATTACACTTGTTGTTCCCTTGACTGTTGCTTGCCGACTGAGGTACCGTGAGACAGGGGTCTTCACTTCGTCCCGAGGGCCTGAAGGGCCCGAGGGGCGAGTGGAACATGATCGGGGCTGTGCCCCCTGCATGTGGGATCTACCGCGCAGCCGTTATGTAGGCTGCGGTCGTGGGGTGCGCTTATTTATCTAAATATAGATATAGCTTTGTGGTATCTACCTGTGTTACACTTCTTTGCCGCCGGCGAGTCAGCCCGCCGAGTGGGACCCCGTTGGGGGAGGCCCAGCGAGCGACTTCAAGCACGGCGGCGTGGGTCAATCCGGTGGTGCGGGTCGCCAGCGAGGTCAGCCCTTGCGGGCCTCCATCGAGCTGGCGGCCGAGTCTTCGTTGTTGATTTGCGCGACGAGGGGGGCCATGCTCTCCAGCCCTCGGCGCGCGATTTCTGCGGCGTCCGCGCCGCTATCCAGTGCCCGGAGTACCTCAGTGAGGACCTCCAGGCAATGTTTCACGACGCGGAGAGTAGGTTGGTCACTCTCCCTCTGCTTCGCCATCTTCCCCTGTGAGGGGGCGGCGACCGCCTGGGCTGACGGTGCAGTGGTGGTGGTGGCAGCTGTAGTCTGCGGTTTCTTGTTGCGGCGACGACGTCGGCGTTTGCCCGCTCCGGGCTCGTTTGCAGCCGCCATGAGTGAGCTGGGTGCATTCGCTTCGCCTGTGACGGCGGGAGTCTTGGCGGGGCGCGCGTTGTACGTGCGTGCCACCGTGCCGGCCTTCCTGTTTCGCACCTCCCTGCGGAACGTGGGGCAGCTAGTGTTGTTTGAGGTGTGCCCCCCCCCGCAGTTCGCGCAGGTAGGTGGGTCCTCAAGGGGTCTCGGGCAGTCCGCGGCGTGGTGTTCCTCGCCGCACCTCACACACGCAAGTTTGCGGTGGCACTGGTGCGACGAGTGCCGGAACTGTTGGCAGCGGTGGCACTGCGCGGGTCCGCGCTTGCCCCGCCAGGCTTCAATCTTGATACCGGGCATGCACAACAACTCCGTAATGTTGTACACACCCGGCAGCAGGCTCGGCGTTCTCCTTAGTTGGGCGAAGTAAATGCACCCAGGTCGTCCTGAGCGGGCGCGAATGCGTCGCACGAAGTCCGCTTCGTAGCCGTGTTCGTCTTTAAGGGCCACGGCGATTTCTTCAGCTGGAGTGTTCACGGGGAGGCCTTTTATGGCCACCCGGAAGGCCATCTCCTGGGGGAGGGTGTAGGAAAACCACTCCACCTTTTCGTCCCCCTCCAGCCCGGCGAGGTACCGCTGTATGATACGGTACTCGTCGCCGGAGGTGGGGAGGAATCTTACGCCTTTTCCGTAGGGCCGGGCCGGTGGTGTGTGACCCAGGGCGCGCTGCAGTAGGGCGAGGTGCTTTGCCCAGTTCGGGAACCGCTCCACTACGATGGGGGGGTAGCGGGGTTCCTTCTTCTGGGCGGTAGCGGCTGCGGTGGTGGTCCTCGGCGATGGTAACGGGGAGGCGGCGGTCGCGGCGGCGGCCGCGTATGACGGTGGCGGCGGTGTTGTGCGCATCGGCGACGCGGGCTCACTAACACTGTCGTACGCACAGTCACTGTCACTATACAAGGAGTTCCTGGAGGAGACGGAGGCGGCGGCGCGCGCGGTCACCTTCGGTGGTGGAGAGGTGGTCGCGGCGGTGTCACGCGGCGGTAACGCGGCGCGGGAGGCGGCGGCACGTGGCTCGGCACGTGGCTCAACGCGAGGCGCGCTCGGGCCGGGAGCGGACGGCGCTCTGACCGGCGGGGGCGCGACGCGGAGCGAGGGCGCGAGTGGTGGTGGTGACGGCGGCGGCACCGGAGCGCTGGGTGGCGCAGAGTTCGCGGCGGGACGGCGGCGTGGGTCCGATGGTGGGGACATGCGCGGCCTCGGTATCTTGGACCGAGGCGACGGCGGCGGCGGCGGTGGTGGTGGTGGCGTCATGGTGGTGGACCGCGGAGCGACGGGGAATTGCCATTCCCCGCCCCCTGTGGGTGTGCTCGACGCGGACGACCCTGTCCTGGCTGTATGGACGACGGCGGCGCGAATCGCAGCGAATTCGGCGGGGGTCAGTGGTTTCCGACGACGAAATGTCCTCGTCGGAGGCTTCTTAGGTGGTGGTGGCTGCGGTGGTGGCATCCTGCGGCGCGGCTAGTGGCACGCGGCCGCGTGATGTTGATTAAAAACAATGGAAATCCGTTTTAAAGTCGTCACGCACTGCCTAAGCCAACATGTGCACGAGCACGAGGCGCCGTGCACAAAATGGCGGACGCTGTATTGGCTTCGCTTGTGGCTTCTTCTGCGAGGAGCTCGGCGAGTTGTGGGAGGCACGTGTGCACGCGGCGACGACTGGCGCGTCTAGGTACCGTTAACAAACGGCTACCCCTTTTATACAAATTTCTTACATTATTTTGGCGCTGTCTCATTAGTCGGCCAATTAAGGTAACTACTTTTTAACCAATAGGAATTCAGCAAGCAATCCGTTTACTGTAGCTTAGGTAGCGCGCAGTATTACCGGAACGTGGGACCTTATTTTTTGCTTGTTGAAATCCTACTGCAAGTTTATACATTTTTATTTAAAAACCTATTATTTTTCTTTATTAATATAAAAACATGATATAATTTGAATATTTAACAACTTTATAACTTAATCTAACATTTTAAAATATTCTAAAAGTGCCGTCGGGCGTAAACTGTGAGAAATCTTTATTTAAATGCTAATAAACCACTAAAAACTTATGTTAAAGTAGTATTTACACAGTATTATTGCTATATAATTGTAATTAATTATTTAATTACTATAAAAACTATAAAATAACTATAAAACACTACTTTAAAGACTATTTAACAAAAATCCACTAATTAAAAAACTGTCCCGCTCAATTGCTTATAAAGACATTATTTACAAAAAACTAATTAAAACAGATATATTCACTTATTATTTTAAAACTGTCTTGTACACAAATTCACTGTAAAAGTCTATCTCGCACATTTCTCCCGCCGTGCAGACTATGTTGCATCTTCTCTCGGTGCGAGCTCGACGTCTGTAGTCACGGGCATGATCACCAGCTTCCTCACAGGTCTCCGCAGCACTCCTCCTTTGGTCTGGATGTCCACTGTTCGCACGATGTCATCTGGGCCTGGATACGTCGCTATCACTCGACCTCTGATCCAGACATTGCGGGGTAGGTTGGCATCGACTACTTGCACGAGGTCGTTGATCTTCACAGCTGGTCCTTTTCCATGAGGCTCCCGCCGGTATTGAAGCTCCGGGAGATACTCCTTTACCCAGCGGTTCCAAAAGATGTCCGCTAGGCGTTGCGCAGATCGCCAGCTACCTCGGGAAATAGTGTCCTTTTCATCGAATGTTCCCGGTTGTGGTACTCTTCCATTTCCTCCCAATAAGAAGTGATTAGGAGTTAAGGCTTCAGGGTCTTCCGCACTGACAGAGACATGTGTTAGTGGTCGGCTGTTCACTGTGTACTCCACTTCTGCTAACAGCGTTGAGAGTACTTCTTCTGTCGGATATCGTTCGTGTAGAGTCGCTGATAATGCTGTCTTAACTGAGCGAACCATACGTTCCCATGCACCTCCCATAAATGGTGCTCCAGGTGGAATGTAGCGCCAAGAGATTGTTCTCTTAACTGCTTCTTCTGTTGTCGCCTCGTCGATGGCTTGTCGAAGTTCTTTGTCCGCTGCCTTCAGGTTGGTGCCGTTGTCAGACCAGATTTCAGTTGGGCACCCGCGTCGTGCTATCATTCTTCTTAGTGCCATCACTGCAGAGTCCGCGGTGAGTGAACCGGCGATCTCGAGGTGTATGGCTCGAGTGGTGAGACATGTGAATATTGCAACATATCTCTTCTGTCGAGCGCGTCCCACTGTCACAGTCAAAGGTCCGAAGTAGTCGACCCCTGTATAGGTGAAGGGTCGTCTATGGTGAGCTAGACGGCATGCAGGTAAGTCCCCTGTCCTGGGAAGCGGCGGTGTCTGTGTCTTCATTCGGCAGAAAAGACATGCACGAAGTAATGTACGCGTGATGGGTCGTAGGCGTAATACCCAATACTGTTGTCTGCACTCGTTGACTGTAGCCTCGACACCAGCGTGATGTAGTTCGCGATGTATTGCTTGAATCCACATTTTCACCACTTTATGTTCACCGTCAAGTATCATAGGGCTTTTAATGCTATTTGTCACTTCTTGTACTGCTTGGATTCTACTTCTAAGTCTGATGACTCCGTTGATGTGCTCGATGCTCAGCTGACGTAGTCGACTCTCTTTGTTAATTGGCTTCTGTCTTTTCAGTAATTCTATTTCTTCTGTAAAGGAGTCTTCTTGAGTCGATTGCATCAGAAGCCTTTCTGCCTGTTTGAGCTGCTCCGCGGATACTGGGATGAACTTCTTCCCCTGTGACGGTGAGGTTTTCTTGACAGCTGATTGTGGCTTCTTCTCTGTTGGTTTAGCCACTCTGTTCCAGCTAGGATCCTTTTCTGTATTCTTCTTGGTTTTTCTATAGTTGACACTTTGTTTTAGTGTTCTGCACAACTCTATAAACTGTAGAACCCTTGCTGTCGTATGTCGTAGTCTTGTCCAGTTGGAAAATCGTGATGCGTCTGGTAATCCTTCTGACAGATTTGGTCCCGATCTGTTTGTCACGTTATTTATTCTTTCTTCACCAGAAGGTTCTTCTGTAACTATTGTTGATGTTTCTGTAGGCCAGAGCTCTTCTACTTGACATAAGAAGTCAGGTCCTTTATACCAACGGTGATCCTTGTTGAAGTTCAATGGGACATCTCGTGTTGCGTCATCTGCTATGTTCATTTTTGTGGGAATCCATCTCCACTCGTTCACTTTTGTGCTGTCTTCTATGGCTGCTAGACGATGCGCTACATATGGTTTATATGAGCGTGAACCAGTACGTATCCATGTGAGAACTGTCTTACTGTCAGTCCAAAACACTTTGCTGTCAGGTTTCCTTTCGTGTTCTTCAACTATTGTTTCTGCAAGTCTGGTCCCCATAACTGCGGCTTGAAGCTCCAGTCTTGGTATAGAGGTCAACTTCAATGGTGCAACTTTCGCTTTCGCCATAATGAGTGATAAATTGATCTCGCCGCTTGGTGTCACTGTTCTCCAATACAACACTGCAGAATAGGCTGATTCGCTTGCGTCGGTGAAAATATGTAGTTGTATATTGTCGGCATTGCTGTAGTTGATATATCTTCGTGGGATCGTCGTGTTGCGGAGATTTTCCAGATGATTCATCCAGATCTTCCACTGTTCTGCCAGGTCTTCGTCGATCATGTCGTCCCATGGAGTGCCTCTGCGCCATACTTCTTGTAAAAGTTGTTTCGCCTTTATGGTGACTGGTGATGCCAAGCCAAGTGGGTCAAATAATGACATCACGATGCGCAGCGCTTCCCTTTTCGTTGGTGTCTTTCCTTCTTTAAGTGTCTGCGGGATACGAGCCAAATTCAGGTTGAAGGTAAGCTCGTCACTGTTGATACTCCAGACAACACCAAGGACTCGTTCTGTCTTCTCTTCTGGCTTGTATAGATCCACGTAGTCATTTTGAACATCTTCCCCAAGAGCTTCTAATAGTAGCGGAGAGTTGGATTTCCATTGCTTCAATTCAAATTTGGCCTTAGCGTGCACTTCACGCACACTCTTCGTGATGCGTATGGCGTCTTCAATGTTTTCAAAGCTGTCTAAGTAGTCGTCAACATAGTGTTTCTGTATGATCGCTGCCACGGCTTCAGGATGAGTATCTTCATGCTGCTTGGCGTTCAGGTTCTTGACGTATATTGCTGTAGACGGGGAACTCGATGCACCAAATATCAACGAGGTCATTCTGTATTCTTCTGGAGGTTGGTCATCTCGTCGGTTTCCTCGCCAGAGATATCGAAGGGAGTCTCGGTCTTCTTCTCGTAATTTGACTTGCATAAACATTTCCTTTATGTCTGCAGTCACTGCTATCTCATGTTGCCGGAAGCGCATGATCACTCCGGGTAATGATTGAAGAAGATCGGGTCCTTTCAGCAACATGTCGTTGAGTGCGATTCCTCTTGTCTTGGCTGCAGCGTCATGGACTACTCTGATTTTGTCAGGCTTCATCGGGTTGATTACAGCGAAGTGTGGTAGATACCAAATCCTTTCTGGTGTCTTCTGTTTAGGTGCAGGTTCGCTGTATCCCTTTGTTATAAGAGCTTCCATCTGTTCTGTATATTTTTTCTTCAATTCAGAGTCACGATCTATCTTCTTTTCTATGTTCAGGAGTCTGTTCAGCGTATTCCCGTAGTTATCTGGGAAGCTAATGTCTTCTTTGCGCCAGAGAAGTCCTGTCTCATATCTTCCTTCTTCTGTCTTCTTAGTTGTCTTTTCCAATATGCGTAGTGCTTGTTCTTCTGGATCTGACTTCGGTCTTCTGTTATTCAAGCATAGCGAATCCATTTCGAAGTACTGCTTCACGAGGGTTTCTAAGTCATCTGTGGTTTCTTCTGTGACGTGTGACACATAGTCGACGGTGTGTCCGATGGTCCTTGTTTGACTGCCATGTAGTACCCAACCGAGAGGCGTAAGGGAAGCCACTGGTTGGTTCTTGTCTCCTTTTCTTACTTCAGTTGTCAGCAGAAGATGCCAGTTGTCTTGTCCTATCAGCACTTGTGGTTTCACGCTGGCGTATGTGAGATGATGCTGAATATCTTCTAAGTGTTTGCAGCCTTCAATCACTTCTTTTGGCACTTGTTGCGATGAGACTTGCAAGTTCTTCACTGTGCGCGCTTGTATCCGTTTCTCTTGATTGTTCACTCCTTTAATTTCAATGGTGACTCTTCTTGATGTTAACTCTGACGTCTTCATGGCGTTGATGCTTTCTATCTTCAGTGGATCGATAGGTCCTGTGACTCCGACACGCTTGGCTATGTCGTTGTCTATAAGTGTGACTGTTGACCCATCATCCAGTAGTGCGAAAGTGTTGGCTTTTCCTGCTGGCCCCTTTATTTGAATTGGAATGATCTTCAAATATGACTGTTTCTTCTTCAGGGTCCAGGCAGAGTTAATTGCTTCTGTTGCCATCGTTTCTTCTTTCGCCTGTGTCTTCTCTGTTGCCTTATTGTGGTGCAGCATTCTGTTGTGGAAGTATTTGCAGTTGTCCATGCCGCATGTCCTCGCTTTACATGTGTGTGTCTTGTTTCTATAGCGGAGACACCGGAAGCAGAGACGTTTTGACTTGGCCATGTCCCATCTTGCATTCACTTCCATGTTCTTGAATTGTTCACAGGCTGTTGTGGTATGTCCTGTCTCTTCACATACAGGACACTTGGCGACGTAAGTTTTCTCTGTTACGTTGTGTATCTTCTGTGGTCTTCTTTGTGCTGTACTCGTATGTGACGCCATTTGTTCTGGTAGAGCATAAGGTCCGCATAATTCAGCTTCTCTTCTGAGGAATTTTTCGAGCTTCAGTAGGTCAGCATCTTCTCTGGGTTGTACTGCAGCGAAGTCGTAGTATCTGTAGCGCAGGGTTGGTGTGAGCTTGTCTACCAGCGCCTTTGAAATTTCTGGATTGTACATATAGTTGACGCAGCTTAGTGTCTTCAGAGTTGCGACGACATTGGAGATCTTCGTTGAGAATATACAGATGTCCCGTGGAGATTCTGTGAGGCGAGGTAGTCCACGAAGCGTTTCCATTTCCATCATAGCAATGGATTCTGGTCTTCCAAATCTTGATTCCAACGTCTTCATGATTTCTGCGGGCTGTGCACTTGTGATGAGTAGACCTTCGACTGCCTCCTTTGCTTTTCCTTTGAGATTTCTTCTAAGTCTGTTGATGTTTTCTACTGAAGAGAACGTTTTTTCTGTTTCGAAGTATGCGGCACGGAAAGGCAGCCACTCTTGATGAGATCCATTGAAGATAGGCAGCTCTATAAACTTCGGTCGCTGAGCGGCTTTGATGGCTTGTGTGATAGCTGCGGCCAGTTCTGTAATGTCATTTTTCACTCCCGCCGGTGATGAATGAAGGCGCTGTGACTGTTGATGAAGCTCTTCTGTTGTATTGGCAGCTGGTTGTTCTGTACGTCGTAGCGGCGCGGTGACTACCTCTGTTGTAGGTCCATCGGCTTGCTCTTCCAACCAGTTGACAACACGTTCATTGACTTCTGTCTTCGATACTATTGAAACTTCATCATTTTCTTCGTCTTCATCTTCGACTTCCAGCGAGGCGAGGCGCGCAGCTGCTAACTCGACTTGTAACTTCAATAATTCTTCTTTAGCCTTCGCTAATTTGTAGGCCTTAGACTTGCTATGTGTTGACCCCCCCCTTCCCCCCTTCTTGCTGTGGGGACGGGAGAGCGTCGGTCCGGGTGGCACTGGTGGGGTTTTCTTCTTTATTGTCGAAGTTTCTGTTTCTTGATATTTGACGGCGGCGTTTCCCCCCTTGCCCCCCTGTGTTGGCGGCTTCATGGGTAGCGTAGGTGCGGCGGTCTGGCCCTCGGACGGCGTGATGACGGTGGAGACGACGGGTGAAGGCTCTGTCGTCGCGGAGGTGGCTGTAGTTTCGGTACACTCCGTGGCGGTGGTTCCCGTCTCTTCACTCGTACCAGTTGCCGAGGTTGTGCCAGTTGCCGACGTCGTGGCTGTGGCTTCGGAGGACGTCGGCGTCGGTTCCGTCGGTCGCTTGCGCCCTTTACCCTCTGAACGGGTGACCGGCATCGTAGGTCAAGCTTCTATATATATCAGGAACAATTCTTCAATATTCAGGAACAATCTTCACTATTTCCCACGTAGTATCCGGCTCGAAGGACCATAAATGTTGACTATCACTGGATTGGTGGGAAATAGAAATAAAACGAACTGTTGATTCTTCCTGAATATAACTGGACTATTTATTCTTCCTTGTTCCTTATTACACTTGTTGTTCCCTTGACTGTTGCTTGCCGACTGAGGTACCGTGAACAAACGGCTACCCCTTTTATACAAATTTCTTACATTATTTTGGCGCTGTCTCATTAGTCGGCCAATTAAGGTAACTACTTTTTAACCAATAGGAATTCAGCAAGCAATCCGTTTACTGTAGCTTAGGTAGCGCGCAGTATTACCGGAACGTGGGACCTTATTTTTTGCTTGTTGAAATCCTACTGCAAGTTTATACATTTTTATTTAAAAACCTATTATTTTTCTTTATTAATATAAAAACATGATATAATTTGAATATTTAACAACTTTATAACTTAATCTAACATTTTAAAATATTCTAAAAGTGCCGTCGGGCGTAAACTGTGAGAAATCTTTATTTAAATGCTAATAAACCACTAAAAACTTATGTTAAAGTAGTATTTACACAGTATTATTGCTATATAATTGTAATTAATTATTTAATTACTATAAAAACTATAAAATAACTATAAAACACTACTTTAAAGACTATTTAACAAAAATCCACTAATTAAAAAACTGTCCCGCTCAATTGCTATATAAAGACATTATTTACAAAAAACTAATTAAAACAGATATATTCACTTATTATTTTAAAACTGTCTTGTACACAAATTCACTGTAAAAGTCTATCTCGCACAGATAAACTTAACCGCAGTAACCCCCGCGCCTGACGTATTGTCCCGACTGCGTGACCGTCTAGGTGTCAGGGCCGCTGGCTCAATAAAACTGAATATATAAATCGGAAAGCTTACGATTTCGTGAGCTCTAACTATAAAGTTTATTGAACTTAACTGAATTTTCGATACTAAATAAATAACATGAAGCTAACAGTAACTTTGGTAAACTCGGAAATAAACTATTATTTCAACAAATACATAAAATTATACTTAGTCAAGCTGTTCAGGCTACATGCTACGAGTGCTACGCATTTGCCCTTCCTGAAGAATGTCACCAATAGTTCCTGTATATGTATAATAATAATTTATATACATGACAAACATTATCTTCCTTCTGGCGAAAACAGAAAGTCACAGAATGCTTGTAATCCTTAATTTCTTGCTAAAATATAGCAGTTCCTTTAAATGCTAACAATAATTGAAAATAATTCATGGGTTCAATCGGGCTACTTGATTTGGACTACAAAATGGGTCTTATATTAGGCTTTTTATTTCTCAAAACGAAATAACTCCACCATTCTACTTTCTCTTGTGTACTGCAGTTAAAATATAAATAGCAAGAGTAAGCGTTGTTGCGAAAAAACAGAGCTTTGTAACTTTTTACTCTAGAGATAAAAACAAAGTTGCTCGCTTTAGCTATCTAACTTTTGACAAGACAGTTTTTACTTTTCAACTTGAATCCCTCATGTTTCACATAGGCTGTACTGGATAATAACTTGCTAAACGACGAGGAAACTTGTAAGAGATTGTGTAGGTAATAATGTGTCATATTCGCACAATCCATCTAGTCCTAAACAACAAGGTAGTAATTTTCCAAAAGTGTTCTCTATTGTGTCATTATATTTTAACATTACCATTACCTGTAGTCTTTCTCGTATGTTTTGACCATCAAAGTCCAATCAATCAAAACGATATTATACAATAGTCATTACAGCAATTCTCTATTGATGAATGCTAATTTACTCTACTAATACAACTAGTTTTACGTCAATATTTAATTCTTTAGCTATAATGTGAGTGAATTTACACATTCACATTTCACACGTTGCCTGATTACTATTGATTTACGTTATGCTGAGAACTTATTTATCAACTAGAATTAATTAAAAATTAGTATCGTTGTCAACCTAAAATCTGAATTCAACAGAACCCCTTCTCAAATTAAACCATTGAATTGTTAACCTGATGTTGGTCAGCGTAAAGATTGACCAGTTTAATGAAAAACAAATTGTGAAGCTTTTTGAAATGAAAATATAAAGACGTTCTAAATGAACAACAATTTGCGTAGATCAAATACTATCTATTTTTAACTCCTCTAGACAAATAGTAATGTAAAAATCTGAACTAGACTCGTTTTAAAGATCCACAAATTGTTTGGCTATGACGCGAAGATCATCTGTCATTATCACTCTTATAAAATATACAAATAACTGAGAAACATTAAGTAACTGTCACTACGCTCTGGTCAGGGGTTTGGTGTTGGGTTTTGTTTTAACTTTATCTTCTTTACTGGATAGATATATTGCTAGTTATGTAAGTCAACTTTTACGTAAACTTGGGCTTGAGATGGGTTGGTGGTTGGTGACAACTTGTTAATATTTAACATTTGAATTGTTGAGAAGCCATTATAATAAAAATCAGTTATCGTATCGTGCAATGAGAAGTAATTTAATTACCGCGAGGCGTAGCCTGTCGCAAAGGTACCAGTTCTTGATAACTTTGGTTTGGGGTTTCCTGTTTTTACAAGGGTTGTATCCTTTTCCATTCTTTAGTTAACTTTTATAATGATATGGATATGTAATTAAAACATAACGCCGAAGTACAGTATTGTTATTGTATATTCCAGCACGCGTTAAGTCGCGTCGGCGGCGTAGTGTTCTGCGACACGTCACAACGTTGGACCGGCACGTCGAGCGAGCTGGACGCGCTGTGGAAGCGAGCGGTGGCGGGCGGCGGTGTGCTCGCGTGGCCGCGCCGTGCTGCCGTCACCTCGCTCACGCACCCGCGCATGTTCCACTACTTCCACGCCAACATCGACGACTTCCTCTTCGTGCAGATGCTGGACGTCACCCGGCTCATCGTCGCTAACAAGCCTGAAGTGCTCGAGGTCATGAAGCCCTGGATACAGTGCGCTCTCACGCTTGACTGTATCATGCCTATAGGTAAGTTGTTCATTGTAATAATAATATGTATTTTATTTGTGTGTTTATATTCTAGCTGTTAAATATCTCATAATAGGAGAGAGGAGTCCACTACAGCGGGACTCATCTAAATGAATACCACGCTGTCCAGACATATTGCTGTTTTGCTTTGAATTTTTTTTTTTTTATATAAAATATTACATAACAATACACAGTATAATATAATTTATCAATGTTGACTGGTTCCAAACTAAGCAGAGCTTGTACTATGGCTACCAGGCAACAGGCATACATACTTTATTTACAATATTATTAATACATAATAAGTAATTATAACAATATAATTTATAACATAATAATACATAATTTAATAATGCTGACTGGTCCCAAACTAAGCAGAGCTTGTACTATGGGTACCAGACAACAGGCATAAATACTTTATTTACCATTATTTATAGGTACTTACTAATTATAATTATACACATAATAAATAAAAACATAATAATATAAATTTTATAATACATAGTTATAAATAAATCATGGGACAGTGCGATCAGGTGGCACTTGTCCACGAAAACGGCGGAATACCACGCCCTGCGGCCAAAAGGTCTCCTCCATGACGAGATGCAGGTAACATGTTGGGACCCGTACCACGAACGCCTTGAAATTGACGTTGCGGCGCGACTCTAACAACTGCACTCTCGCCGTGTATTTCAACCTATGGCGAACGTACTCGACGATGTCCTCAGCCTTTGTGGTATAATGCAGGCGTGAAATGAGAACATAGTAAATGGAACTATATTTTATAATTTATTTAAAATACTGATTACTATAAGTGTGCTATTTACAATGATCACAACAGATACATACTTACTATTGCTTTATACTGCTGGGCATAATACTTTTTGTAAACATAGCTCATGTAAATTAGTCTGTACACTACAGTACCCACATTATGATTACAATTTTCTTTTAGTTTTATGTAAATTAACATCCATTTATATACAAATATTACAACATAAGAAAAATAGATATCTCATGCCAAGAAATAATAATTGTGTGATTGTGGTCAGTGGTGGACAGCTTGTGTGTTTATTTTGGTGTTGTGACAAAGTTTACTCTTTTTGTATAAGAATTTATCAACAACAGGGATTGTTATTAATTAATTTGTTTTTGCTTATAGGCCCTGTCAAGAAAATAGTAATAAGTTTGGTTAATGTTTGGACATACATGGTGAGTGCGAGTGATGGGTTTGTGTTTTCCTTTTGCATATTTTTTGTAATTATTAGTATTAAAACAAAATCAGATAGGGATTGTTGGTTAATTGTGTCTGAGCATTATGTCTTTGTGTCTGATGGTTATATGTTGTGTGTATGTGTGTATGTAATGTAATGGCACCTAAATGTCTTAGAGTTGGACTGTACAATGCAGGTTCCCTCGGCACCAACCATGACAGTATTATAGCAGCTGTTGCTCGCAGTGGTGTTGATGTTTTGGCCCTGAATGAAACTTGGATACATTCTGGGGAGGAGGGGCGAGCTCCTGTTATTCCTGGTTATAGACTTAGACACAAGCCACGACCAAAACATCACCGCACGCGTGGTGGTGGCGTTGGTTTCTTTGTAAGGCATGGAATCACTGTGCGTACTTGGCAGCATCCCGTGGACCCACTTCACACGGTGGTCGAACAAATGTGGCTTAGTCTTAATGTTAACGGCAGGAGGCTGATGATTGGCACTGCATACAGGCCAAACTGGGTAAATATTGAACTGTTTTTTGATGCCATCACTGATTCTTTGAGTTCTATGCCTGGATGTGACAACATTATTATTCTAGGTGACTTTAATATTAACTATCTGGATGTAAATAACAATAACACGAAGAAATTTCAAGCTTTTCTTTCTCATTTTAACCTAAACCAACTAGTCACTGAGCCAACTCATTTTACTAGCACTAGTCAAACATTGATTGACGTGGTCTGCACTGATTTAAAGCATAAGAAAATAACTTTGGAGCTTGTAGGAACCATCACAGGTCATTGTCTTGTTGTTTGTGAGTTTGACATTAAGCGGGATAAAATAGCTCCACAGATAATGACTTACCGGCCTATAAAAAACATAACTTTGACAGATTATAACAATGATCTAAATACTATCGATTGGAAGCAGATATCGCAGTGTACCGATGTTAATCTCATGGTTAATGCATTTAACTGTTTCGTGTTGTCTATTTTTGATTGCTATGCTCCAGTTAAAACTGTCAATTTAAGAAATCGCTCATATCCCTGGATCACTGATACTGTGAGGGTAATGATGAGACTCCGAGATAAGGCGGCAGCTGATTACAATAAAACTAAGACTGACGCAAAAAAGGACTACTACAAAAGCTTGAAGTCCACTGTTAATCAGGCTCTTTATCGTGAGAAGTATGCATATTATAGGCATAATATCAACAGTAACATCAATAAACCTAAATTGTTGTGGAAAAACATAAGGAACACCTTGTTACCGCATGATGACTTTACACTGCCTTCAATCTTTGACGACCCAGATAAAATGAACGGACATTTTCTTGACATACCACCTAGTTCAGGTAATATTTCTGACGTAATGGGATTTTACGACACCCATAGATTTACTGATGCCATATTTAAGATGAGTGAAATTAGTATGGAACAACTTATCACGATAATTAGGGGACTTAAGTCTAATGCTGAGGGTTGTGACGGTATCACCCTAGAAATGCTACTCATGACTTTCCCTCAATCCTTGGATTGTGTTCGGGTTCTAGTGAACACTTCTATTAACACGAGTACATTTCCCGAGTTATGGAAATTGGCAGTTGTACGACCATTACCCAAATGTTCAAGCCCAGCTAACTTAAAAGACCTAAGACCTATTAGTATCTTACCGTGTCTATCAAAGATTTTGGAGAAGGCTATTTGTTTGCAGCTGAATAAGTATCTTGAAAATAACAATATTCTGCCTCAGTTGCAATCGGGTTTCAGAGTGGGACGTAGTACTACAACTGCCTTGCTTGATGTAACTGATAATATACTGGTTGCTCGTGATAAGGGGATGTGTACGGTTTTGGTGCTATTGGATTTTTCCCGGGCGTTTGATTCCATAAATATAGGTCTGCTAATGTCCAAACTAAAATTTTATGGCTTTGACACGAAATCTTTAAAGTGGTTTGATAGCTACACCACTAACCGGTATCAGTACGTGAAGTTGCGTCGTAGTGATGGTTCCTATGCCGTATCAAATAAAATGGCCGTGCAATCGGGCGTACCTCAGGGTTCTATCCTTGGACCTATTCTCTTTTCCCTGTATTCAGCTGATATAGTTTCCCACATCAGGCACGCTAATTACCATATCTACGCTGATGATACCCAGATTTACTTGTCGTGTAAGCCACAAGATGTAGATGAGACGATCGGTAGGCTCAATGAGGATCTTTGCCAGATAGCTGAGTGGTCCTCCAAAAACTGCCTGTTGCTAAATCCTGCCAAAACTAAATACATTGTCTTTGGTAGCAGGCAGCAGCTGACTAGTCTCAATCCTACTGTAAAGCTTATGCTCATGGGACATCCTATTGAACGTGTGTACGAAGCCAGAAACTTGGGTCTTGTTATGGATAGTGACTTGAGGTATGAGAAACATGTGGATAGTTGTGTAAGAGCTTGTTTTTATAGACTGAGGCTGCTCTACAAAATGAGACCTTTCTTGGGAGAGGAACTACGCGTACAGTTGGCGGAAACCCTTGTATTGTCGAAATTAAATTATATGGATGTCGTTGTTGCCCCACGATTGTTAGCGAAAACAAAAAAAGTTATACAGAGGGTTCAAAATGCCTGCGCGCGTTTTTGCTTTAACATACCCTTTAGGTCTCATGTTACTCCTTTTTTGAATAAATACGGTTTACTAAAAATGCAGCACCGTCGTAAGTGTCATTTGTCATGCCTGTTGTTCGGTGTCATTAAGTTTAAGGAACCTAAATATTTATATGACAAGTTTTCCTGGCGCTCGAGTCATAGGAACGGTGTATCCCGCGCTTGCTCAGTACAGTTGGGGCTTCAGCGGCATTGTTCAACTGTTTTTAGGGGAAGCTTCCGTTATGCTGCTTCAAAGTGTTGGAATAATATTCCACCGCCAATCAGGAACTTGCCAAGCATATATGCGTTTAAAAAACAAATAAGATCTTTTGTATTGAAACACCAAAAAAACGAGGAAGCTCTGGTTAATGACACCAGTGCTTTGTAGGCGCTGGCAAATAATTATAATTATTTATTTATTTATAATATATTAATTGATTATGTTTATGTATTTATTTTGGGAACCAGCATCATTCGTACTCACCTCTGTGTGCTTGTGTATTTGTGAATCCCCCGTGTATATATATAGGTTTAAGTATCGTTTGTTGAAAATAAGAGATAACAATATTTATGCTATCCATTTATCTTACTTTTGTAAACAAATATGTACTGGGTACATTTTGCAATTTCACAATTTCACTAGTTTGTGCATTGATTGATTTTACTTTGATGTGTATGAAAATTTATGTAAGGTAGCTTTAGACATGTAGCTGGTATGCTATAACAAAATTATTTTGTCTTGATAAATTATTAGGTACTTTGATTTAACCACTATTTTTCTTGAATTTTACTATTTATTTAATTAAAAATTTTTCACAAAGGTCAAAGACCAAGTCTAACTATAGACTTAGTATGGTCTGTGGTTGACAAGACGCCATATTTGTTTGCCTTTTAGTTCTTATGTGTTTATGAACACTTATACTTCTAGAATTGTATGTGTAGAACTTCTAGAATTGTATGTGTAGACCGTACGTCACTCGTCAACCAGTCTCAGGGGAAGACCAGCGCTGGTTATCTTTAGCCAGTATTTGCTGACTTGAGTCTGATTTGCGGCAAATTAGATATAAGTTATTGTAGCTACTAAGTATTTCATTTTTTGTATGTTTTGCTGCAAATAAATAATTTTTCTATTTCTATTTCTATTTCTAAATGTACACCGGAGTGTTCGGTTTTGCAGCACGGACATTGATATTTGGCTCACTAGGTGCTGTGCCACAGCAGTTCTTCTTGCTTTGCTGGCGATGTTTTTTGTTTTGAACAGTCACGAAACCATCATCATCATTAGACCGTTTCTTGCTACTGTCTTGCAATAGCTTCTTACCGGCGGTGGCCCTGGGCTCATTATTTAAAGGAGCTCGAGGAGTCTTGCAGTGAATAGGCTGCGAGACAGGAGCGGGGCGCGCGTAGCTTCGTGCGTCACACTCTGCATTGTCAGCTGTAGACGGCGATGACAACAAGACCGCTGACGCGTAGCTTGTTGCAGACGATGCACCGTGACGTGTGTTTACACGCGCCGATATCGGTGACGCAGATACTTTAACAGAATTACGCAACTCATCTAGTTCGGTACGTAATTCTGTCACGTTTCTTTCGGATGTCTCCAACTTCTTCTTGACATCCGCCAGACTAGTCTTCAAGTATGTGATGTCCTTTAGAAGACTCGTTACGTCGACGTGCTCTAAAGTAACCAGAGGTAACTTTTTCAAGTCCCTAGCTACAAATACAGGCACGTCTTCGGGATCGGTCGTCTTGAGCAGTGTGATGATGTCCTGCATACTTTTTTTAGGTCCGTCACGTCTACGTGACACCATCCGGTCTTCTTTATTCAGCGATCGAAAAATCAGCAACTTGGCAGCCGCGATTTCTTCCTCACTGAAATTCGAGACACAAATCTGGAGCGCAGAAACTTCGCCTATAACGTCTAGCTTCTGTTGTAAAAAAGCCAGCAACTCGTTCTCCACAAGTTTATCACTCATGGTGAAAAATGACACTTGCGTCGGCTCGCGCCGCGCTAAACTATTGTTGATTAATTAATAACTATTAACACGTCCGACTCACAGCGCTGACGTTTTTCTTCTGGTTCAATCATATTATCATTATATAGCCGACTTTTGCGACATATAAAATGAAAGCGGCGAATGTTTACTAAGAATGTTCGCGCGCGGCAGGTAGCCAGAATCGTTTACGCGCGGCAGCCGCGCTCGATTGACTCTCTTTATTTGGACACACCTTAAAAGACAATTCTTAGGCAGACCATATTATTATTTAATTCCAGGCGCTCAGTCGGTGGGGTGCAGGTTCGACAAGAAGCCGCAGTACCGGTACTCGGGCTGCCACGGGCAGGACGCGTCGGCGCTCAGCATCGTGCTGGGGCTGCGCTCGGGCTTCGAGGAGGGCGTGTACACCGTGCGCGCGCCGCGTGTCGCCTGGCGCCGGCACAGCGACGTGGCCGCGCGCCAGGAGCTCGCCGCGCTCATGCGCAACTGCACGGACGACGAGCGCACCGAGCAGGACCCGCTCACGCCGCACGCCACGTGAGTCGCACACGTCGCCCATAACCTAGCTGAGGGAACGTTATACTACGCCTCACAACTTTGAGTTCTGCTACCTCATCACGCGATCCTAGCGCTCGCTTTCTGAAAGACTCGTCAACAATGCGTCAAACGTTAATCTCTTGTCAATATCTTAGATTCGTGTTTAGTCACACAATTGCAGACCTTGACGAGAGATATAACAACAAAAATTTATTTAAAAGTTGATGAACCTTTCAGAAAGTGGAATGTATATTTCTTAGTTTAGAAATATTCAACTAAATTAGACTTTAAGATAAAATTATTCGATGTATTACTGAGACCAAATTTTTCATTAATTTAATCATTCCATTTGATAAAATTGCGCCAAAAATAATAAGTATGTTGAATTTAAAAAATTCTAAAAGTATTTGTGTCCGGTCATAGCGCTTACTTGCGGTTTATATAACTAAGCGCGTGCTCATGATGAGTCAATTTGATTATTTGAGTGAAGCACACGTCACAATCGAATTGTGATCGGTTTGACACTGGACTATTAGTGAAATTAGATAATTATTTAATTAGAAATTTAATGCAAGGATATTTTAAAGTAAATTAACGAGTAAATTGTTAATTAACTTATTATTTGCCATAATTAGTACAATTATTAATTATAACGTAGTACAAAATGACAACTGGCAATCCTTTATTAAAACATTTATTTTGCGGTAAAATTGTTAAAGTTTATTATTAATTTTACAAAAAACTATAGCGGTTGCGTTTATTTATATGAATATTGTTTATACAGTACGTTTTACCGTCGTATTTGTAACTACTTTATAAACGTGTCGTAATGATGTACACTAAATAACACCACTAGGTATATACTAATATAAAGTTTCGTATAATACTATAGGTATCCAAAAATTATACTAGGCATACGTTTTAAACATTGATCTTTATAGACTTGAATAATGAAAAATATCAAATAGACAAATGAAAATTACGTCAACTTTCTAAAACGCTGATCAATAGTGTTGAAATCATTTTTTAAGATCTTGAAATGACCACATTGGTCAATCATTATTATTGATGAGCCTTTCAGTAAATGGGCGTTAAAGTATTTAAATTTATACCGAGTTGGTGTATGAAAGCGTGTAATATGCTACTGATGGTTGTCGAACTAATAATATGTATTATTAATCAAATCAATACGGCGGTAAATGTCGATGCAATAAGTCCATTCTGTACGAAGCGCCTGGCGAAAGAAACAGTAAATAAACATCGAGCCCATTGATCACGTGATGCGCTAAATAACCCAGTGGTTCTCAATCACTTCCCCCGTATTTATCCTGATTTATATTTATTTATCGTATTAAATCTTATATTTTTGTTGATTCCATAATTATTTCTGATTTCTGCCTCACGTGATAGATGGACAATGCCGAATGAGTAATACCTAGAAATATAAATAGGTATAATATAACTAGCTATATTAATTTTTGTACATATAATAGTAATTTGTACATTGTATAATGTAGATAGTACCTACTGCTTGATTAAGATGATGATGTCGAGTCGACCGTGAGACGGCAAACTGTAGCATTTTTATTATTTAGCTGATAATGTCGCGATACTCATTAGTTTTTATATGTATGGTGCGTCTGAGCAATATTATATTATAATGTAAAATACATGTTATAATGCACAATACGGCATTAACATTTTCGTTGCTAAAACATGCAATAAGTGCTTAACATTTTAGTAAAAACATGTTAAAACACACAATATAAGTGCAAGTCGTGCAACGAAGTCGTCTAGGAACATGCGATATCGTTGTTAGTACTAACTGTTCGACTGTTGTTTGGCTTTATTCCAAGAACTGTAATGAGGTGAAATTAAAAGTGTGTGTAGTGAGTAAAGACTGCAGCAAAACTTAATAACCTTCACAGTTGTGCTATATACTTAAGGTAAACTAGCAAGTTTTAGATAATTATTTGTTATAAATAAGGCGTATTTAAGGTAGTATTTATATATTATATTCTACAGTTTGTAATTACCTTCCTTGAACCGATTTGTAATACTTTATAATACTACACACTACTATAATATTATACTTGATAATAAATAAATAGACATGGTGATGTGCGAAGGCTAATGTTTACATACGTAAAGGGACTTGTTCCCGTAGATAGAGCAATAGATGAAAGGAGATAAATAAAGGAAAGTGGAAGGTAACGTAGCTAGGGCCCTGAGAGGCACGTAACTGGTGGTATCCTTGCAGAAGGACACATGTAAAGTATTCGGAACCAAAAGATGTGTATGAAGATATGTACGAATGTAGAAGCAAAGCTGGTTTTATTCGTTCCTTCATCTCTGCCTACACAAGCTTACGTTTGTCGCAGCAATAACGAAATGAATGGTCATTTAGTAGTAACCTCTAATCAGTAAATAGTTAAGTTTTTTTAATACCACTAAGATAGGAAACAAGTTTGATCTTCTAATGAGAATGGGATAAACGTATCTTACGCGTTCCCGACTCTGAGATATAAGCTATATTGTAAAGCAAAATACATTCTAAAATAATTTTAACATTTACAATGTCATGCGCTATTTTGTCAAAGAATCTGTTACTTGAGCTTGGCTTATTACTTTATTATTTCTGCGGGTTCGTACTACGAAATCTTTTCATAAATTAATAATATTTCCGCACTTTTATAAACCAATATTCTAACCTAACCTAACCACACAAAAAGTGAGCAATATTGAAGTGAGTATGAGGTTGCTTTTTTATAAATAATACTTGATTTAATAATAATGTATGCGTTGGTTGTGATTATTTTATTGTATAACTATTTGTTGACAGAATACATTGTGATATACTTAACTATTTATTAGTACATTGATGTCGATGCAGCTTAGGGTCGTAGCACACATATCAAAACTTAAAGGGATCGGCACCGCCTCGCCTTTTTCCTCGATGTCAAACGTCAAAAATCCGATTACGTTACGGTCCCGATTAGTGTGCGTTGCAGTAAGGAGTTTCATACAAATAATACTGAAGGGCTCGAGTTGATACAGTGACGATCTTATTCCGTTTTAATATGTGTGCTACGACCCTTAGCTAGCGACATAATTATAATCGGTTTGTCTTACGTGTTAATGTACGAGCAATAAATGTTAACACTTTTATTTATAATATTATAAATTATTAAACTAGCGAACTAAGTTGGATGTATTGAAGTTATGTCACGAATTTAGAGCTGTCAAAGATCTAAGATACTCTTTATTGTTCTTATAACATATGCAATATTTCTACTGTATCACTTCCAATCTATCAAAATAAATCAAAGAACAAACTGAATAAAATGGAAGCCGAAAGCGGGATTTAAACCTACGTCTTTTTTAGTCCCAGACTAAAACCTTGTCGCCCGAGTTTTACCTACAACATACCTACATCACATATAATTACATACCTACTTGTTATCACAAACAAATCAGTAATTAATAAACATCGCTGTAATTTTAATAATCTTGTTTGGAAAAGCAAAACAATTTGTTTGTGACTATTAACTTGTAGACATTATAAGAATATTTGGAACAAATATATAAATAACTCTCTGTGGTGTAAGTAAGCCATAATTTTATTGGATCATTTTTGTATTGCTATATACACAAACCCTTGTATTACTGGAACATATTATAGCATAAATCTATAGCATATTTAACGCAATTTAAAATATTTTTGACCAATCTGTAAATATATTTCTACTTTACTACGCACGCAAATCTAAGTATTGTCCGATACCTTTTCAAAACATCAATAAACTTTTTTCAAAGTATTCTATCTTTTAAGTTTTCAATGTAAAATGCCAAGAAAAAAACTAAAAACATTTTTATATAAGTATCTATGTACCTTAAAATAAAATGTATTATTTTCGTTTACTTTCTGTAGATAGGCACATGATAATTAGTTACCATTAGCGTGCAAACTACGAACAACTAATTTAGAATTAGTTAAACGTTTAGACGCCCTCCTCAACATTATCTATTAGTGCTCAATAAATTTCACATAAATCGTTGTTACCGTATTATTCAAATAGTTATCTATGTATCTCTCTTTAAATAAATACTGAGTATATCAGCTTAATCTTTAATTCACATCAAGCGCATTTATTGTATCTGTATCACATTATAACTTGCTTATTCCAAACATAATTTGTCTACTATACCTAACAATTATTTTTTGGTGAAACAAAACCCCTAAATCTGTCTGCTTCTTTAAATTAGAGATAAAGATTTGCTGCCTTTTTATTTAAAGTATTTTATACTGCCTACGCTAGTCTTAAAATAATCTTTGGAAAAAGAAGCTATATCTTTTGGAGGATCGCCGATAAACCCGTGATTATATTACGTACGTTCGGAGGTCGCAATTTTTAGGTAGCAAGTAGTACATGACGTACAACACTGGTTATATACCAGCTACGAATATTTATACAACTGGTACCCAAAAGTTGTGACTTACATAAATAGTGTAAATCTGCTTTTTGGCCTTTCTCCTATACAACCTTATTTATACGACCTACTTTTTATTAGTGAGAAGTGAGATAAAGCACGTAAGCAATATAAGTAACCATAAGCTTATTTATCGAGTAGGTATTGTTAGCGGTTTTAATAAAGTACTGTTGTAAAGTAATGTACGATACCCGTTATTAACAGAATAGTAGATGTTATAATTAATTTTGCATCGCACAATGTATGTATAAGTTAAACGAGATCTAGTCGTTATTATATACCTAGGTATTTAAGTGTTCTAGTTTATTGAAGTATTGTTTGTAAGATTAGTTGACACCTGACGGTCTTGTCTTGCCTCCTCGCAAGCTGCTTGTAAAAGTGGGCTAAACTTGTTAGTATGATCCTTGGACACTTGTTACATGTTTATTTTATTTTAATTAACCATTGCTTCTTATAGACTGTTATAGTAAAAAGTGGAAAACAATGTTGAATAAAACGAACTTATATTTTTCATTGTGCTCAATAGGTAGAAGTTCGAAGTTAGATGTTACCAAAACGTTTCAAATTTTAAGCTAGAGATAGCAGAGTAGCAAAAAAATACTACAATGTATACCTTTGTAAAATCCAAAGTTAAAAAGCGTATGAGTAAAACTAATAGTAAAAACAATCCATGTCTGTCCAGTGCATTCGCAAAATAAATGTGTACAAAGTAATAATGTTGTAAACATTTATAAGCACTTACCTGTTAGATATAACTGTACATCTTAGTAAAACAATATAAGTAGAGTGACTACCATACTAACAAGTACCTAATATATTAGAACTATACAATAGGTTGTACAAATAGTAGTCAGTAGACCGCACTGCTCCATACTTTGTTTTATTGAATTATTCACACTCAGTACAATCACGATGCACGATGAACTTGACGTGAAGTTGATTAAAATTATAAACATGTTAGTGTAAGTATACCCAGTAACAAAACAGTGAAATTAATGCAATACTTATATTATATTTAACACTAAAATATTCATGAGGTACGTTTTGAATTTATACAATTTTATCAAAAGACAATGTATCACGTTTGAAATTTGTATTCTGCCAAAAATGCATCACATTTGTGATAATAATTTAAATTTACTAGCTGTTAATAAGTGAAGAATGTATTCATCGAGGCAAATTTATTTTGTCAATCTATATGATGATTCGACCAAAACTATAACGCGTAGTGAACTCATATATTGTTTTATTCCTCGCAAGTAGAATTATTTTAATTTGTATAATGAATTACTTTTATTGAAACACTACTGTTGTGGACAAACGTTTTGGCCAACACAACATCATACATATAAGGTTACCAAATGGTGACTGATTCATTAGGAATACATTTTAAGAACCTAATTGTGCGAAAATGTACCTATGTAACAACTAATATTTAAAAAAATAAGTAAAAATTAGATAGACGTAGTAGGTAAATTAATAACATTATGTGCAATTTTAACTATAGTATGTATTTCGTTGTCAATTGAATTTGTAAAGTTTTCGTTTTCAACCGTCTACTGAAAAACGAGGCAGCTACTAGATTAATATTGTGTTGTAACAATGTACCTATTGGTAAACTTTTTCCACTTTTACTAGTATATTAAAGATAACACACAAGTCCTCAATAATTAAAGAAGCCACTTCAATTCCTTACTAAATATAAATAATCGATTGATTGTGTGATATTTTAATATATCTATGTTATTGTATAAATAATGTAATATTGACAGAAAGTTTGCCACAATAGTTGTGTTTCGTCCGCATCACGGCTGTTACTAGTAACGATGTGTGTTTGTGTGTGTGCATGTGTTTGTATCATATTTATGTGTGCAAGTCTAAGGTGCCCTTAGTCTATTGCCCTCTGATCTTGTTTATGGTGTACCTATTTTTTAAAACAAATACCTACGGCTTTTACATACGCATATCTTTATCAACAAGTGATAATTATTTATTAAACGATGATTACGACTCTTTTTGTTTTATTTTTGTAACCTTTTATTTAGTAATGCTGCATGACACCAGGCCACCAAATATATGGATTTGGTCTATTCTAATATTATGTATTATGGTAAGTTTTTGAGATCCACATTGAATCTAAAAAGCTTACTTCAAGTGTAGCTGTTGGTTCATCAGTTTTTATCTTTATTTTATATCATATTGTACTTACCTATAGTTATAATTCACAGGGATGCAACTTGTGTATTAACCATTCAGACGTTTAAGACCGGATCAGTACAAACCCCGTAATCTGTGTTGTCCCGTATTCTTCCCTAGAATACTGGCTCTGAATTTACGCAATTATAATGCCTAAACACCTCAAAATAACGTATTTTATTGCTTGAAATCAATCTTGAAGCAATAGGGGAAAAATAAAAGACTTGAATAAAATTCAATATTTATTCCCTAAGGAAATTACTGTCCTATATTTGCACACACAATAACAAATAATTTAATAGTGATTAATTAAAACAAAGTATTAATTATTATAAATTCATTTTCGCATAATCTGGATAAAATACTTTTTATTATACGGTATAACATTCGTAGACATTTTCGACAATGCTTATTTAAATTATAATCATTAATTACTGACACACCTCTCTCACTTCGGTGCAGTTACAATTCCAGTAGTTACAATTCCTTTAGACTACAATCAATTTACATATATTATGTAATAAATAAAAATGTTCTTCCTGTGTTTACATTATCAGGAATTCAATATAACATAACAAGCTTTATTAAAGAATATCTAACATCTATACAGTAAGTATTACCATATACTAAAGTGACAGAATTCGTAAGATAAAATTTACAAAGAAGGTACGAAATGGTGTATATTTTTAATATCGACACTAAAATATGCTTTTTTTTATTTCTCACACAACGCCACCTAGTCCCAAAGTAAGCAGAACTTGTACTATGAGTACTAGACAACATATTATGCCTACTAGAAAACACCCAGATCAATGCAAACAATCATGTTCATGCACACAAAGATTTGCATTAAGCGGGAATCGAAGACGAGACCTCAGTGTAGCAGCCATGTAATATAACGATTAGCGCCACAGAGGTCGTCAAATGTCGAGCTTATGTCTAAATTGACGGAAAGTGCGGCTATGGTTCTTATTTATCTAACAAAGAAGCTACTTTTTTTTAGTAGGTAGTGTTAGTGTAAATGTGTGAGCAATATTATGATAATATTAGATCTATTTACAAAAATAATTACATTATTACTCTATAAGATACTACTAAGTATACATATCTACAGGTTAAAGTATATTGCCTTATTAAGTTGTCATTACACTTATTAAACATATTAATGTACATACAAGATGTAAAATATAAAAATATAAAGTATTTCATCCAGCGAACGTCTCAAATATTATTAATTAACACACTGTTTAATATCGAACATAGATTTAGTTACAGAAAGGAACTTATTGCGTTTAGTTTCAATCAGTTCTACCATTTGTACTAATAAATTATATCACTATACATTTATATACAATTTCACTGTGCGTTGACTAGAGTACGACTTATGTGCTGCTTTCGTTTAAAACAACAACCAATAACGTATGATGAGTACAGTCCATAGACTGTAGCTGCTTCTTTTACTATAAATATACCAGCACTCGTGAAATGAAAACTTGCTTCTGCCACATACAACACATAACTCCACGACGGCGATGCATAGTTACTTTACAAAAAGAAACATTTATCTACTAACATAAAAATTGCAAAATTAAATTCGTAACACACTATACATATTAAATTATAGTTAAAACTAAATCTATAAAAACGCTGTTTATTTTATGATATTATATACTTATTTGTGTTAAATTAATAAAAAAGTTCTCACAGTGCTAATCATACAGTTTGTCTGTGATATTTGATAATTATGATAATATGTATTTGAACCTACTTCTGATTAAATATACTTACTACATTAAGAAAGCATACCTACGCAGGCACAAGTACACATTACTGCTGTAGGTATAGATAAGCAATATCTTGTTTCTGTGTGCAACTAAATATTAAAATTTACTAAATATTATAAACTTTTTTTCAATATAACATTATACATTTGTAACCATATAAACAAGAAATCATCTATAAATATTGTATACATTTTAATATAAGTAAAAACAAAAGTGTATAGTAGGTATATTTAATTACAAAAAGCGTAAAAAATATGAAAACATTCTATAAAATTAGAAACATAGTGCCTATGTAGAGTAGTAAATAAATAATACTATATAGATATCTGTGCCATTATTCTATTAATAGGAACGCATTTACTTTAAACCATTTTCTTATTAACAGTACTTAGTGCGGTTTCTTATTCATAAAGTTTGCCACTGCAAGCTTCGTTCTCTATTTTTCGCACATGAAAACATAGCGATCATTGGCGAAAGGTCTGATGACAACATGCCTGAATCAAGATATATGGTGAAACAAATTTTCCCCAGGCCTGAGGGCCGCGTGTGAGTAGCGGACAACGGAACACAGACAGGCGCTTTTTAGCCCTATAATCAGCAAAATAGTCGTGCTAATGGGATATGCTACATATCTGCATAAGCATAGCGGTGGAGCGACAAACGATTACGTGCTGCATCCCGTGAGAGAACTGATAGTAATATAATGAGAAAGTTGTTGGGCATTAAATTGTCGAAACATCAGAAAAATATCAAAGTACCCTCATGCTATCCCATCTCTACATTATTAATTACTTAAATGTTTTCTTTTATTCACGTACGAAACAGTATTCAAGTAGCACAACAATATTAATACAGGTAGCCAGCCCTGATAACAAAACAATTACATTTACAGAGTGTACATAATATAATATTCATTAATTACAGGGCTACAGAAGAGTAGTTATTGCATTGGTATTATATTGATGGTGCACAGAATAAGAATAGGTACAAGCAACAAAAAAAAGTTAGTAGGGTCCCAACTTTACCCCTGTATTATGTACTTTTTTAAAAAAAACTTCCTACTAAATTGTTTTTTTTTACTATTATATGTTATTGACAAAATTGTACTTATACTCGTAATTACGAATCATTTGTCCAATTACGATTATAAAGCCACAAAATAAATTTAACAAGTTTTAAGCGAATTCTTTTCTGTTTTACATCACATGTAAGCTTTTTTTATATTATATATTATAATTTATTATATATATATTAATATAATTTTATATATATATTATTATTATATTATATATTAATATAATTTTATATTATACCCTTTCCACTATATTTAACGACATTTGACAGGTTGACGTTAGTGACGTTCAGCAGTATCTCGAATGTAATGCCATGCGATTGTAAGCGATTTCGCGATTCTTCGATTTTTCAAATTACTTTATTTTACACATTTGGATCCTTACATCAACTTACATTATCTTTTTATTACTGTTTCTTTCTTTATCTATGTTAAGAGAATTAGCCTATAGCTTAATATTATAAAATTATAGTTAGCTTAAGTATTATTTAAAATACATAATTTATAGTGACATATTCGCGGGTTATAGCTAATCTAAAAAATCATATTACATTTTATAAACGTATTATGAAGAGTTCAGGTTTATTCATAGCATTTATTTCTACCGATTATTTGTAATTTGTTTCATAATGGTGGTAATCGTTATGAGTGTCCATCACTAAGTAACCATGGTAACTGAAAAAAACATGAATACGTCTATGAAATACAATATTATTTGTTTGAAAAATAAGCAGAAGTATTACGAAACTTCATGGACGTGAACTGTCAAAAAGCTAAACTTACGCTGGAAGGGGTATAATTGGTGCGAATAATACTTACCTAATTGTTTAAATTTTAAAATTGTATACATAATGATAATTTAATGATCAACAAGTGATAAAGCATCAACAGTGAAAAAGTTATACTTTAAGTACCTACTTACATAAGACTTACTTCTTTAAATCATTTTAGATCCTACTTATTTTAAAGTCAGAAATGCTATAGTAACTTTTAAAAAGTGTACCTACGTAGACTGTTTATTAGGATAACTCGAATTTACATGTATTTTAATAATATAACACATTTTATACATTGTTTCGTATTTAGTAGTAATTAGAATATACAGTAAGTATCACGTGACACATTGTGAAGTTTTATAACTACCCGAAAATATTACAAATGTATGCTTACAATAATGTAGTGGAAACAAGTTAAGGGGGTGATCCATTGGCGAATAAAAATCGCTGGCTCGCCAAGAGCCGGCGAACCAAAGGTATAGTCGTGCTAATGGGATCGCTAATGTAAGATCTTGCCAATAGATAAAAAAGTAGAATATTTAATAGGTATAGAATATTATTATAGTGATCAGGGCAAAAATATTGTTATGAATAAATACAACACTAAAAGGGTTAGAGAACAAATGCTAGATAAACCAAAAGCTACTAACTATTATGGACAAAGAACAAACAATTATATGATACCTAAAGTGTTTAACAACATAAACTTATTAAGAGAAACCCCCAAATTAAGTCCCACCTTGTTAAAGAAACAATTAAAAGATATACTTTTGTAACATAAAACTTTTTCCAGTATTATTACTATTGTAGTTGCCATGATATTGATGTAGATAAGTACATTAGACCATTATAAACATAGAATCTAAGTAGGTATATGGTATGTAGGTTATGTATTAAAATTAAGAGCGCTTCTCGCCGTTAAACAGTTATGTTTGGCGAGTTATAAATGTTAAAATATTGTAACCTATTTTATTAAATAAACTTTAAAAAAAAAAAAATCGAGCACGCGGTTTTCAAGTACCTCGGTATAGACCGTTGGCTCTTCAAACATGTCTGAAAATTTGATACCGCGGTATACTTAATAAACCGCCAGTGGATCGGCCGAGCCCGCCCGCGAGCCGACAGTCTTTTTCACGCTGTTGTACGGAAGGCACGTGCTGCTGGGCTGTCTTTAGCATGGTGGATCTACGGTCTTATCAGCGGGAATAAGAAGTTAGAAATTATACATTGTTTTAAAGAACAAGAGTGTTCACCAATGAGTTTTGCCACTAAATTTACGTGGGATAAGCGTTGGCTTATTTGCAAACAGGTTTTGACCCACACTTTGTGTCGCCTTTTCTTTTTCTTTGGTTGTTCTTCTTGTAATAGTAAGTCTAAGTAACAAAGTAACTCCGACTGAAAACCCGACATTACGCTCTAGCAAACGAGAGTCAACTGTTTGTACCGTCACTGGATCACCAACGAGTCAACAGTTTATATAGTTAGCCCGCTGGCTCGCCAATGGATCACCCTCTCTAATGTAACTTCCTAGTTGCTACGGATGCAGATAAACAATGTGAAGGTACTCTTATTAGACTCTGTAGAGAGTATCTATCTCTACTTTTAATGTGAGCATTAGTGAATAATACTGATATATTATTATCCACGTAAAAGTTGTAAAAAGTTTGTGATCTAAAAAGTTTTGTAACACAGTCTAAGCTAAAAGTTATTGTGTTATTATTTAGCATCTTTATCTTTTTTATCTTTGGGCTCGTTTTGTTTATTGTCCATGAATAATAGAGGCGTCATACCCAGCAGGCACCCAATTGTAATGCCTAGGACGCGACCCTGAAAAATTAAACTCAAAGTTTACGTATTTAAACTCAAAGAAGTTATGATAATTAGTGAAACATTTTTACATAAAATACAGAGAGGGAATAAAACATTCTGATGTTACCTACATAAACAGAAAACAAAATATTCATGACTTCTAGAAAGATTTATCAAGTACCTAATATTTTATTTAGAATGAAATATACATAGATGCCAACTTGAAAAAATCATGTGACTGAACCCATTCATTTTCGCATAAGGGTAATATCTGTAAGGTTAAAAAGTGCGGCCTTGCAAAAAGCACCAATGAAGATTTGTCAAATGGTTTTTAATTTATTTAGACAATGGTTTCGTGATTAACTAATCATGTGATGTGTTTATCGATACCAATCTGTTTGGCTTCCATATAACATGAAGCCTATTCCCCTACATCAGTGTAAGTGGTCCCAATTTTGCAAAGCAAAATTACAAGGTTTATGAAGCTAGTATATTGTCTAAAAGTAGTTGTGTTGTTTCACTTACCATGTTAGCGTATCGCCTAGTGACGGGCATGTCGAGCTGCAGTGGTAGCAGCTTGGGCGGTGACAGTCCGAGCCGCGTGGCGCCGCGCTCCACGTAGTAGGAGGAGCCGATGCCGATGACGTCACTGAACGTGTTGCCCAGCGCCGCCGCCGCCATCGTCGACAACGTTATGTACGCACTCATCGAACTCTCTATCTTGTCACCCTGAAATATTTATATAAGTGAAATTATTAATACACTTAACTTTTTTAAACAATTAAAGATAACATTCTTTTTAAATTTAGTATCCTTTATGATCACAATGTCTACACTGTAAAATGACTTTGAAGCAAAATGCCTCAAATCAATATCTCTAAAGTGTTTTGACTAATTTGCAATACATCTGTATTGTTTCTTGCCTATGCAGCATAATGTCTCAAAATTGAAAACGACTTTAAAGGATAATACACAATACGCCATTAGGACTAAGAATCAAAACGACGATAAATCAAATAATCATTATTTTTATTTGTGAATTATTATAAATGAAATGAAATGTTACTTTAATTATTACTGCTTATTTATTTCCTAAAGTAGACGAGTAACAGGTTTCTTCAAATAAATGAAATAGTAGATAAACTCAGTTTTCAATCAGTCCTTTTTGCAGATGACACAGCTATTTAACACTCTGGCACCTCCCCCTCGATATTTAGGCGACTCCAATCTGCCTTAGCGATTGGTTCCAGAAATGGAGGATAACAGTCAACCTCGAAAACAGTCAAGCGGTAATGTTTCACAAGAAGCAAAGCCACAAGACCCTCTCGGCAGAGACACCAAAGTCAAGATCCGAACGCTCCCTGATCCTTTGGGCGAGGGAAGCCAAATATCTTGGACTCATACTCGACGATAAACTCTCCTTCCGTCCCCACAAAAACATGGTTCGCAAGCGGGCCTCGTTTGTGATGGGACGGCTGTACATGCTCCTCCGGAAGGAGTCTAAGATGTCGATTCGCAACAAGGTTAGGTTATACACGACTTGTATTAGACCAATTATGACGTATGCGTGCGTAGTTTTCGCCCACCTTAGGCCACACAGGGTCCATAGGTTACAAACCCTTCATAATAGGTTAATGCGCAAAGCGACGGGAGCACCGTGGTTCATGCGTAACGAGGATCTTCACATAGAACTCGAGTTGCCGACTATCCAGCAACACATGGAACTCTGTTCCCTACTACTTTGAAACTGCTGCCACTCACCCCAACCAACTAGTGGTTGAGGCGTCCGGGTACATTCCATCTAGATTATCCAAAATAGACCTAGGCATGCTCTCGAAGAGCCGGATGATAGGATCACGATCGCTCAACGTAGAGCTCACAGGGCTCGAGAAGCCAACTACACGTCCGCGGTTCCGTCCTCACCGTCGAGGCCGGAATACGCGCCGCGTTCGCTCCTAGAGGGCGTGCCTTCCGCACGTCCTGTTAGTCAGTGACAGTCCAGGCCGAGGTTCGTGCCCCACAGGGGATGCATTTTCGTGTTCTGGTCATAAAACTACCTACTGAGATGTTTTGCATTTTAGGTATTTTGGATTTCAAGTCATCTTCACTTAAGACGTTTGCCTTTAAAGTCGCGTTACTTCGTAGTCGTTTTACTACAAAGTCATTTTCATTTAAAGGTGTACTAAGTACTAAGTCGTTATGATTTGAGGCATTTTGCTACTTAGTCAATATGCATTTTATGCGTAATCCTTTAAAGTCATTTTACAGTGTAGACATTGTGATCAGAAAGGATCAAAAACCAAAAGACCTTAAGTATTTGCACCTTGGTTAATTATCACTCTTGGTTAAACTAAGTTAGTACTGACAAATTATTTCCATGTCTCTTGATTGGTAACTAAATAAAATAATAAGCTATACTTACAGCAATCAACATAATGAAGTTGTCTAAAAATCCAAATCCAATAAATGGTACAGAATTTACTAACGCCACTGTGGACAACATTCATAAATTATTATTTATTAATAATTTAAACAGTATTAAAGCGAACATCTACATTTGAAATAACTACTTAATGAAACATTAGTGTTGTAGCTATTTTGTTGTTCATGTTACTTGTCTATCCAGAAATTATAGTTATACTATTTTTCAGATCTTATGGGTACGGTGACGTTTAGTATTTGTCATTACTAGAGATGTAGTAACACTAAAATCGTTTTTTAAAAATACCGACTAAATATCTAACCGATATAATTTACAAACAAGAATAAATCGATTATGGGTACAAAATAAGAAACTAATCTTTTTTTAAATATTTATTAATTATGCCGAATCAATGCGTGATTCACCTGATGAACAGCTTGATGAATTACTTGATTCGTCACTTACATGACATAATAAGTGAAAATCTATTGAATTGTCTAATTTGATGTATCTTCCTCTCACAGTCATGAAGTATTAGATTTTTGTTTTTTTCAATCATCGGCAGTTACGTGGTCACAGGTCACAGGCCTCTTTTAATAATGACATCATCAAGATTTTATCGCTATGACGCACACTGGGACCTTTCCATAGAACGAAGTGCTCAAAACTCAATTTTCAAAATGAAGGTATTTAGAAAAAAAACTATGTCAGCTTAGATTTAAGAATGTATCACATCATTTTGTACAATTGCTGTATTAGTAACTTTTTTTTTTTTTTTTTTTTTTTTTTTTTTTTTTTTTTTTTTTTAAAGACAACTCCCGCACTAGGGATCATGCCCTGTGCCGCGGGGACTTTTTACAAACATCAATTAACGTACACATAGAACACCCAGACTCAGGACAATAATTTGTGGATCTCACAAATTATTGTCCTGCGTGGGGATCGAACCCACAACCTCATGCGCGGCAGCCGCTGGCTCTACCGGCGCACCACCGAGGTCGTGATTTTTTTTTATACCGAATCAAACATTTATATTTTTTTCCATTTTGCGCAAAGTTCTATTGCTAACTACTTTAGTTTGTTATTAGTCAATACCTCGTCTATATATAAAAAAATAAATCAAAAATAGAACTTTGCGCAAAATGAAAAAAAATATAAATGTTTGATTCGGTATAAAAAAAAATCATACTATTACATATAAATAGCCAATACACTAAAAGTACTAAGGTTATAAATTAAAATTTAACACAATTATATAGGCCATACCTTGCCTAAATGAAGCCATGATGCACTTCTATTCAAATATGGTAAATTAAATGGAAATAAATGTCGCGTACGTTAACGGATAATTAATAATTTATGTTTAGAGCTAACTTTGAGCTTATGTACCGGACAGCAGATAAGAGTTACTAATACAGCAATTGTACAAAATGATGTGATACATTCTTAAATCTAAGCTGACATAGTTTTTTTTCGAAATACCTTATTTTGAAAATTGAGTTTCGAGCACTGCGTTCTATGGAAAGGTCTCAGTGTGTGACGTACGAATCCCGCCAAAAAAAAACTCGCGGCCTATCCTCGTAAAAACTAATATTGAGTTATAAGACAACTGAAATTATTATATTAATTTCTATGATTCTAAAAAAAAAATTAATCGATTTAATCAATTTTATAAAAAACCATTCGATTTTAACAATTTTATTGTGTCAATCTCTATTGAAATTCGTTCCGAGTCGCGCATACGATTTTAAAATTTATATGTTTATATTTTACATATTAGGGTTGAAGATGGAATATATAACAAATATTTCATATAATTTAATTATTTAAAAACGTCTAAATAATATTTTTAATTTTTTATCAGTTCGGATTCATAAATTGATAGCTTTTATTTTTAAATTCTACAAAAGTAAACTAAATAACATGTAAAAGATCAAATGTCACCGTACCTTTCCTGTCTGATAAAGACTATAATTCTATATCTTGATGACTTGATTATCAATAGTGTGAAAGCTGTTGTTTAAAAAAATACTTACAATGACAAAGCTGCCTTGTAGTTGGCTTGGGTACAGTGGCAGCTAAAAAAATAAAAAAAAGTAAAACAAATATTTTACTGCAGAAGGTAACATGTTCTAAACTAACCCACTATTATTTTACAACCCCAATATTTCACAGAGCTTAAGCCCGATTTACACATCGACAAGTACAGTAGCGAGTTAAGTAGTAAGTTGCTGATTAAGTTGATTTAAATAGATCTCCATCCTATTTTTTGGCAAGTTAAGTTGGCGAGACGCGAGAGAGGGGGCTAATTCGTACTTAACTTGCCAAAATATAGGATGGAGATCTATTTAAATCAACTTAATTTTAAAATACTACTTAACTCGCCACTGTACTTGTCGATGTGTAAATCGGGCATTAGACGATTTTTTTGAATTAATTTCGTGAATGAACCCCATATTTATTGATATTAAATTTCAATTAATATGATTTACTCTTGAATAGTTTTTGGAATGGTCAAATTTGTAGTACAACTATAATTTAATACATAAAGCCAAATGATACACAATACATAATGCGAAACTATATTATAAACATTTACATGAACTCTCCTGATGAGTGACCAACAGGTTAGTGATGTCATCTTAACTACCAGCTAATACTGGTTATATTTATGATAGTATTTAATTTGAATTATCTATTAAATGCTTAGAACTTACCATACTTTTGCTTGAGCCAATCTTCTGGCATTGGGCAGTACTTGCCCGTAGGATCGACATCACCTAACGTAGGCACTTTGCTAGGTCTGCCTAGCTTACTCCTCCACCTTTGACAAGCCAAGGAGTCTGTAATAAAACACGATAATTGTAGCATAAAGTGCATTGAAAATACCTTTGCAATGATTTATCTTATTACCTTGTAGGGCATCCTTAATCTTATTTGATTCGTATGCCTGTAAAGCATCAAATAAGATTGTCCTTTCTTCATCTGTTAAATGCAGAATTAATTCTTCGGCATGTACTTTACTAATTGGTTCTGTCGATTTTTCAGTTTCTTCAAAATCTTTGCCTGTTGGTCCCAATCCCAAGCTACGAACTCTTAGAACTAAAGGTAAGAATAATTTTCCATTGGAACTCACAATAGTAACATTGTATCGCACTTGCACTTTAGCGAAATTACTAACACAACAAGTATTATGTCTAAATAAGAGTGAGGTGCAGGACCTCTTTACAGCTCGTGCTGCTTTCATATTTAAATAAACTTTAATTCTAATTTATAATAAATTAGATAAACAAAATTTACTTTGGAATTACACACATTCCGTTTCACAGACAATGACGTTCTTATCAGCTGTCCTGTCAATTGTCAAACGATAATGACATTTACTATACCCTTTCCACTATATTTAACAACATTTGACAGATTGCCGTTAGTGACGTTCAGCAGTATCTCGAATGTAATGCCATTCGATTGTAAGCGATTTCGCGATTTTTCAAATTACTTTATTTTACACATTTGGATCCTTACATCAACTTACATTATCATTTTATTATTGTTTCTTTCTTCCATGTTAAGAGAATTAGTTAATTAGTTAAAATTATAGTTAGGTTAGGTATTATTCAAAATACATAATTTATCGTGACACATTCGCGGGTTATAGCTAATCTTAAATATCATTTTACATTTTATAAACGTATTATGAAGAGTTCAGGTTTATTCATAGCATTTATTTCTACCGATTATTTGTAATTTGTTTCATAATGGTGGTAATCGTTATGAGTGTCCATCACTAAGTAACCATGGTAACTGAAAAAAACATGGGTACGTCCATGAAATACAATATAATTTGTTCGAAAAATAAGCGGAAGTATTACGAAACTTCATGGACGTGAACTGTCAAAAAGCTAAACTTACGCTGGAAGGGGTATAACAAAACAGGACAAGGTTTCCAAAAACAGTTAAAAAATGTTAACACGTTAATGCTTGGTCGACAGCTACACACCAAACGGCATTGACTCGTTAAATCATTTATTTGCAAGTTAAAAATTATGAAAATTATCATACCTTTTTTGTAAAATTTCTGTGCTCCTGATACCAACTAACTTTATGATGCTCTGAAAATGAAGTTTATTAATGACAGCTGACAATGACACCTACGTAATGTCAGAAGCAATAGGAAATGCAAGTTGCAAAATAAGTTCGAAATTTCATAAAAATAATATTTATTTAGTGTTCTGATATTGCGTTGTTCTTGTAGAAGTAGTAAAAGTTATTTACTTTCTAAATACGTAACTGGTTGTGCTATCTATGTAGAGTTCATTGTTTTAGTTTACTTTTCGAATGATGTAAGTCCGCTGCCGATCAATACAACATTACCATACATCAACATAGTCGCAGTAGTGTAGGTCAATGACAGGGATTTGTGTTTAATTCTAGTGTATATTGTTTGCGGAAGTACAAAACTGAAGTGTTTAATATATCGCGTACAGCCTAGAGGCATGATGCACAATGTTGGAAGGACTGGTAGCCTGGGTTCTGAACAATTATCTAGGGAAGTATGTGGAGAATCTGAACACGGATCAGCTGAGCGTAGCACTACTCTCAGGTAAGAGTCTATCTGTCACACCAGTTTTGATAATTATCATTCGGTTCAAGTATTATCCATATTCTGTTTGATTGTGATGATTAATACCAATAAGAAATCATATAAGATTCTAATAAAATATTTTAACCTACTTTTTGTTTTGATAAACAACTATTGTTTGGTACATAGTTGTGATGTACTTATATAAGTTCCACTAAAATACATTTTTTACAGTTATAAAATATTGTGGTATAAAGTGAAAGTTCACTTTATACCACAATATTTTGAACTTATGATTTGTATTAAAAAAATATTAAACTTATGTGAACTTTAATTCTTTACTTGGTTTATTTGGGTATTGTAAGTGTTTACCATTAGGTATCCGTATAGTATAATAAATTAAAAGAAGAAATAATGTCATAAATTTTATGTGACACACACATGAATGTAAAATAACATTGCTTATGATTAAGTTGTAAGTTTTATTATTGCACTTAAGTACTTGTCTTTTTATTTATAAATAGGTAAATAAGATTAGAAAGTCACTAAGATATTTTATCTTTAACATATTTAGGCAGCTAGCAGAATAGATAAATAAAAATAGTCTTTATTTTTATTTGCTCCTGACTTTTTCCAATTCAGAAGTTCACTTGTCCAGGATGCATGCACAGCTTAATAGATTCTAATTTAATAGCTTTAATTGAAGGTCTCTCTTTTTTTATCCATATGAATTAATCTCTTAATTGATAGCTATACCAAACTGGTGTTCTGATAGTGGCTAAAGAAGGGTTAGCAGTATCACATACTGATCAGGTAGCACTGCAGAAATTATGGCACTTAGTCTTGCAGGGGATTATAGAAATTGTAAACTACCCTCTGAGTCTTGCCATCATGAATTGCTAAATTGACAATCAATCTAGGACCAGTCGTTAGTTAAGCTAGGTAGCTTAACTAACGACTGGTCGCAAATTTACATTTAACTGTACCTGGCCCTACCCAAACAATTGAGATACTTTTGTATGCTAGAATATTATAAAAAAATCAAAGACATTAAATACAATCAAAAAAATAAATTATTATGTTACGAAAATCAGTCTGACCAGTGTGAAATTAGTAGGCTAAGTGTCCTTCCTTCATGAGAGGAGGCCCGTCCCTGCAGTTCTGTTCTGTTCTATAAAAAAAAGACAACTCCCTCACTAGGGGTCATGCCCTGTGTCGCTGGGACCTTTTACAAACATCAATTAACGGACACAAAGAACACCCAGACCAGGACAATAATTTGTGGATCTCACAAATTATTGTCCTGCGTGGGGATCGTACCCACAACCTCTTGCACGGCAGCCGCTTGCGCTACCGTCGCGCCACCGAGGTCGTCATAGTAGTAGCAGGCAGTAGGACATTAATGGGTTGTTATGACGATTACGAAAACTCCCGCAATAGGGATCAAGCCCTGTGGCACGGGAACTTTTACAGACATGAAATTAACGAACGCAATGAACATCCAGGCTCAAAATAATAATTTGTGCCAGAGGATTCGAACCTGCGACCTCATGTATGTCACCGTGTCACCGCTACCTGTGACCGCCGCGCCACCGAGCCAGTTAACTGTAACTATTATGTATTGTTATAGATGAAGAGATTCATATTTTATTTTTAGGAAAGGTAGAGCTAGAGAATCTTCCCCTCCGAAAAGATGCCCTCCGTCACCTGGGTCTCCCTGTGGAGATCAAGGCAGGTTTTATTGGGAAGGTTCAGTTACAAGTACCGGTACGACAGATACGATCAGCTCCCTGGCTGATCTCCATCGAGAAACTATATCTGGTAGCTGCGCCGGTCAATTTGGATGAGGTATGTATTTACTATTTTCTCGGAAAATTTATTGGTTTATTCGTGTACCTTAATATACGCGTATCTAATGATACTCTATTAAATTAACTTCATATTCTGGCACCTTTATATGAAGTCTGTTAACTACGTTGCATTGCAACAAACAACAAAAAAAACCATCGTATATCGGGACATGGCCCGCACTACACGCGCCTTAGTTCTCCTTCCAATAAGAGGCATCCAAATAGTAAATAGGGACGGAGTGCGCTCTGTTATTCTCACGATTTCTTCATAATAAAATCTGCGCTCGATTGCAAGGGCAATTTATCGCATCAGTTTACATAGTTAAATACTAACCTAATATATATAAAAACAATCTATCAATCATATTAGCATAATACCTACTTTATATCTTATCACACGATTTTAAGATAGATTAAAACGTTACGTGTATCCCTAAAATCTTATCTGAAAAGTTTTGTAACGTCTTTGTGTACCGGTATGAACTTGGAGCTACCGATAACAATGTTTTTTCTACCTGATATGCTATTGATAACAGACATGAAGTAGACATATTATTATGTACATAGGACCTTAATGAGTCAATTTTTGTAATTACTTTTTTGTACTTGAAAACCTTGAGAATCAGGAATCAATATAAACCTTTGATAATTAATTAACCAAATATACTCTCAAAAAAGTTAAAATGAATTTTTCGTTTCTGGCAATATACGAATCGTCAATTTAAAAAAAAATTGCATCCATTCTGCATCACAGTTTTATATTCGTAAAATCAATTACTAATATATTTTAACAACAGCTCAACTGCTCAACCTCTCGTTATGGCCCGTGTTATGGCGATCATGTAAATTCTACGATACTACGGTACACACCAAGTAAAAAGTAAAGTAATGTACGAGAATGACATTCGGACACCTTCAATATTGATAAAAACCGGATGTTTATAAAATAATAAAATGTTATTAATGCATTTTAACCGAACTTCCATTAACTTTTGAAATTAATTAATACTTACTTTAAAAATAATAAAAAAATCACCGCTACTAGTGCCTAGGATGTAGTCATTGATAGAAACTTATAACTTTTTGGATAAGAAAGTAAGCTTGACACAAAACAAATATACGAATCCAGCTAGCGTTTTTCTAGATATAAAAAAAACTATGCTTATTTAATGTGGTGTGTTCTCCACTAGTGGGACAGTGCTGCGGAAGCGTCGCTGGCGCATGAAGGAAAGATGGCGATACTAGACGCGTTGGAGGCGCAGTGGCGTACAGAATACGAGTCAGCCGACACAGCGGGTTATTATGCCACTTCGTACTCGTCATGGCTTAGCTATGGTACCGGTCTACTCGCTAACATTGTGGAGAACTTACAAGTAAGTTGTTTTTTATATCCTGGTAAAGACTTTACATCAAATAATAATTGTGTCGTCAAACACCAAAAGGTTTGGGAAGTCTTTCCTATAGGTCATTTGTTTCCTCCATCATATTCTTCAAACGTAAAAAAGCATTTGGCTAGACCGGCAACGTGATAAAGATGCGACGGAGTGAAGTTTGAATTTCCGTTGCATTTCTGGAGTATTCGCATTATTCAACATGTTGGATATGATCATATAATCCTGTGTCTTTATAAAAAGAGGTTGATATAATTACGGTGGACACTTTTTTTAACTGGCATATTAATCAAGATATGAGCTTCTTCCAGTATATTAGGTTTAAAGTAGAACTAAGCTTATACTTACTTGATTTTGTCCGCAGCTGAAACTAAAAGATGTGCACATTAGATTTGAAGATTCGATCACGTGTTCTTCACCGTTTGCCTGTGGTCTGACGGCGGAGTCTTTGTGTGCCGAGTCATGCGACTCCGAATGGCGTCGCGGCTTCACACTTCTGACGGATCCAGAAGGGTGTTCATTTAAATTGCTGGAACTGCAACGACTCGCCGTGTATTGGGACCCGATGCCAGTGCCAGGTGGAATGTTTGCTAATCACAGCATAACTGAACTAACGGTTCGTATGTGTACAATGTTTTTTTAAACAAAAATTTAGTTAATATCTCAAATGATTCTTTAATAAAAGTTACTTCTTTCTGTATTCTGAAACCACGTATTTTGAAATTGCTTATAATATAGCCTATGCTTTACACTAAATTTGTCGTTGACCAAATTATAGCTAGCCTTAATCTTTTGTAACAATATTAAATATCGGTACGAAGCTTGTTTATCGATCGTAACCTGTATTATTATATAGTATTGTATTCCCAGGAGCGCATGTCGGAGACGTGGCGCGTGTCGCACCAGTACCTGGTCCGGCCCGCGTCGGCCTGGGCGCGCGTGCGGCGCGAGCGCACCGAGCAGCCGCTGCGCTCGCGCACCAGGCCGCGCCTCGCCTGCCACCTCACGCTCGACACCGTCACGCTCACGCTCAACAGTGTAACTACCTCCTTCAATTTTAATTGTAGTATTAGTATCAAGTAACATTTTGTTCAGCTAAATGTATAAAACATACGTATTGTGACGTAGTGGATAGTTTAGGGAGATAAATGCAAACAACTCAGTACGACAATGTAGTATTATTCAGTTAAAAGTTTAGTACATACAATGTTATTAGTTTGTCACTATATATTTAGAAATCACTACGTTAACACAAATATAGTTTAAGCAAGCCGGTCTAATCAGAAGGATTTTGAGAGGATTCGATTACAAAGCACGAGGTTCGAAGGCTGCCCTATAGAAAGGCAAACACTTAGCTTCAGTCAGCAAGCCGGAACAAAAGGGAAGGGGCCGCGCCCCGCGTCTTCTTATATAATGGCCGCTGTGTAGGCCCCTCCACGACGCGCTCGCGCCATTGACGTGTAGCGAAGTGGAGCGCGCGAAGATGGACGCGCGAAGCGGGACGCGTGAGGCACGTCACATACCCCCCCCGCTAGACCAGAATTTTTCCTAGGGAAAATTCGGCTGCTAGCAGGGGGGCGACAGGCTGTTCAGGCACCAACACCCTGCAGGAGCGGTAGATGAGATCAGCTCCGCGGGAGGTACCTGAAACAGCCAAAAGAAAAGGGCAGTACATCCTATTTTAAAAAAAAAATTAGGGTTAGTAGTTAGTATAGTCGTGTGACGAGTCAGCGCTGTACGGATATTTTAATAAAAAGGGAAGAGAGAAAGAGAGTTTTCAAGTAGGTATACTATGCAGATTAGATTCATTGAAATACGGAACCTATATTGTAAACAAAAGAACAGCTGTAGGCTGTCGCCGTGTTATAGAAAAAAAATATAGTCAATTAAATCACAAGGAACAGGTTAACAACCTTCGAACAAAAGATCGTTCGAGCGAGGCCGCATTCCAATGGTTCAACTTATACCTAATATTTTAATTAAAATGTTTATTTTAGAACGTAAACAACCTTAATATAATTCAATAAAACATATCAACTTAGTGAGCAGTTTCGCCGTCAATTACTTAATGAAATAAAGAGTTTCAGGCATCGAACCTGTGATCAAGTTCGAAAAACCTCTCTTTCTACCACTGTACCATGGGGTAAAAAAAAAATATTTTCTTTTAATCAGCTCGATGAACACCGAGTAACAAAAACAACAAGTTAAAATACAACACGCCACAGCGCAGTCTCGGGCTCGAATCCGAAACCCTGCGTAATTTGTAGATAAAAATACAAAGTCTCGGGTTCGAATCCGAAACCCTTGTAATTTGTAGATAAAAATACAAATCTATAATATTATTACACCGAGGTGTGAAGGATAAAAGTCGATAAGCGACATGCACGAGAGTGCGAGTAATACGACGATGCCTAAACAAAATAATAACAACTATATGTAGGTAAAATCTATTTTTGTTTATTTCAGATATCATTCTTTATAATTTATATTTTTAATATCTTTGATATGCCATTCACCCAGCGGTTTACCTGACATATCGGATAGTTTATAGACCAAAGGCGACTTTTTAGATGTGATTTTACACTTTATAAACTTAGGGGCCAACTTCTTACAAAAATATTTATCCTTATCGCTAAGATAAAAAGTACGTCTCCATACAACATCGCCCACCTGGAATTCCACCGGCTTACGACGGAGATTATAAGATTGACAATTACGCTGGTGAGCCGACAGCAAGGCTGCCTGTACCTTCTCAAAGATTGAAGATAAGTAGCCGAGTGATTCAGCGTAAGAGTCTCGCGGCTCATGGACCATATTGGGGTCAGAGTCAATATGGCGTGAGCCGCAATTTACAAGCTCCCGACCGTAAACAAGAAACGACGGCGAGAAACCTGTCACTTCGTTCACCGCAGAATTAATTGCAAATTGAATCTTTGGTATAAGTGTGTCCCAGACACGGTGATCATTATCTATGAAGGTTGAAACGGCCGTGATTATAGTTTTATTATAACGTTCCACAGAATTTACATGAGGAGTATATAAAGGCGTGTAGTGCAAGTTTGGAATTTTATATTTAGTTAATAAGTTTTTAAAAGTTGAACTAATGAATTGCTTGCCGTTATCGAGTATGACCGTAGAAGGAATACCATGAACTAAGAAAACGTTTTCCTCCAGTATTCTGGTAATAACCTCGGCTGTTGCACGTTTAATGGGAAAAAGTAAACAATATTTCGAGAAACAACAAGAAACGACAAAAATGAAAGTATTTTGCTTCCTCGTTGGAGGCAATGGACCGACTAAATCGATGCTAATTACCTGGAAGGGTTTGGAAACCGACTTAGGACCACCCATGTGACCCAAGGTTAAATGTGTCTGGTGTTTATGGGCAATGCAAGCTTCGCAAGAATTTACCGCCTTGACCACGTCACTATACATACCTGGCCAATAATAATTAAGATCTAGACGTTTATAAGTTTTAAAAATGCCAAGATGACCAGCCGTGGGCAACGAATGATTCTGAGATATAACCAACGCTCTCTCTTCGGACGGTACAATCTCCTTCCATTGAAATTCTCTAGTGAGAGGATTGAGACTTCTCTTAAAACGATAAAGTTTGTTATCAATTACCTGATAATCAACAAAGGAAGTAGGAGTTTTTAAACAACCGTTATATATTTTTAAATACCACGGATCGTTAGTAGAAACGTTATTAGATTTATTTTGCGTTTCTATACACATAATATTTTTAGAACGAGACAACAAATCCGGCACAACATTGTCAGAACCACGACGGTGCCTTATTTCGAAATTATAAGCAGAAAGACGAACACCCCACCTAGCCAACCGGCCGGTTGGGTTATTAAGCTTTAGGAACCATTGGAGCGCTGCGTGGTCACTATATACTATGAGGGGTTTACCGTTATCTACATAGCAACGCCAATGCTCAATGGCTGAAAGCACTGCGAGCGCCTCGCGCTCGGTAGCACTATAATTTCTCTCTTGGTCCGATAGCGACTTGCTATAGTAAGCAATGACCCTTTCCTCCCCATTCAAGATCTGGCAAAGTACCGCGCCTATGCCATAGTCACTGGCATCGGCGTGTATCTCAAATGGTTGAGTATAATCTGGACAAGATAAGACAGAAGGGGAAATCAAATGATTTTTTAAATTAACGAAGGCCTGATCGGCCTCTGGTGACCAAGAAAAAGGGGGAGACTTCTTTCCACTAGAAGTTAATTTATTAAGAGGAGTAGCCAAGGTACTAAAGTTAGGAATGAACCTCCTATACCACGACGCCGCTCCCAAGAAACGACGCACCTCCTTTCTATTAGCGGGCACAGGATAATTTGCAATAGAATCAACCTTATCGGGATCGGGATGAAGGCCCTTAGAATCGACAACATAACGAGTCGTGTCATCGGAATGTAGTTCCGTGACGTCCACAGTTTTTCTATCAACCAACACAGATTCTAATTCGACAGGAAACAAATCAAAACTCCTCCAAAAGTCCATACCGAGTATCAAGGAACTCTTTATGTCTGGCACTATGTGAGTGACAATATGATTAATTTTATTACCAAATTCAAAAGGAAGTACCACACTGCCAAGAGAAGAATATCTATCACCACCAGCGGTGGTAAATTCTAATGATTTTTTTGAATCAATATTTAACTTGTTTAAAAAATAATTATGACAGTTGTTACCTAGAATTGTAAAACACGAACCAGTATCAAGAAGACCCACTGTACTTTTACCGTTCACTGTTACAGAAATATATGGCGTAATAGTTTGTTTTGAAATATCGATTGAGGAAAGTTTGTTACTGTTGCAGAAGTATAATGAATTGGAATGCAACAAGTCTTGCCATTTATTATTATTATACAATTTACTCTTTATTTTATTATTAAAGATTTTATTTTTCTTTCCCCAACCGTTACTAATTAGTTTTTTGAATTATTAATAATTGGACCGTTGCACTTCGGACAGTCCATTGCGCGGTAGCCCTTTAGGCCACATTTAAAACAAATCAAGTAACGCGGCTGCCGGCAAGTTTTCAAGGAATGCGAATCAGAACGACACCGAGGACAATGCTGCCTGGGAGTATTAGATACCGCACTAACTTGGGGTTCCGCAGATAAGTCAAAAGAAGTTGAAGGCTCATTTTTAAAATTTTTATGAAAGTTTTTAAACCTATTAGGTTGGTAAGAACCAGTATACTTTTTATTACTATTATTATTATTATAAGCGAATTCAGGAGCTAAAGTGTTAGAAGTAACCGTAGGAGGCTCAGAGAAATCCCTACTACGACTATTATATTTTTCAAAATTACGACAGACACTAACCAACGAAGGAATATCAGTAATAGTTGTAGTCAAGAGACAGTTGGTATAACAAGGCCTAATATTGTTTAATAAAATTTCCAGTTTCTCACCATCTGGAACTGGATTGTCAAGGCGAGAAAACAACCCCTGCATTTTCGCTACATACAGGGTTATGTTCTCACCTTGACCTTGAGAGCGCAGTCTTATTTCAGACATTAATTTGAAATCATAGTTATGTGGGCTAAAATCCTGCTTCAATGACCCACACAACTCACTCCATGAATTTACATTGTTCCTAACGGAACGATACCAATGAAGGGCATCGTCCGAAAATATCTCATACGCGAAGGATAAGATCTTCGAGTCAGGAATGCCCCTAGACGAAATAAATTCATTCATTCTCTCTATGAAACCGCGCACACACGTTTTACCCGAGTACTTAAACTTGCCTAACTCCGAAAAAAGTTTACGGTCATAATTTAATGACTCGGAGGTAGGTGCAACACCGCCTGGTTGCTGTACTGCTGTCTTTGCGACGCTCGTGCCACTAATAGAGGAAGGTGACAAGGCTTTAAATAAGTTAAAGATGGAGTTGAACTCCTGCCAAATGGATTCATAACTTTCCCTGTCACTAAATTCAACACGCTGTAACCTATGATACACGTGGTGCAAGATGGATTCCGTCCTAGCGAACATCCTACTATTAAAGTCTACTTGCAATAGTTTTAAATTATTATTAGCTCGCGACAAGGACAATTCACTTTGCGATATATCCGCGGCGGGCTCGTAACACGACTCTGAAATGTCCTCCGACGGATAAAGAGGAAATAATTTTACTAATTGCTTCCGCAACTCGTCTACCGTATCTGACTTATCGCCCTTTCGTACAAGGACCTCATATTGTAGTTCAGTCTTGTTTAAATGGTGGTAGTTAATCGCGTACGACATTTTATTTAAGAAAAGAAAAAATAATACACGGCAAAACTGCAGAAGCAATCAATGTAAACAACGAACAATAGAATTAAATGTGAATTATGTGTTCCGTTCAGTAGGTATCGTCTACGAAGTCAATTAAATATCTTGTTATGATATTTTTTAAAAGGACAACGCGGTCACGCCACGTGCGCTGACCGGTTGTTTATTTAACGTACAAGGTAGTTAAATTAAATAAAAAAAAGTAGATAATTCGCTTGCAGAAACGAAAGGAAAGTTTAAACTCTTTTTAACACAAAAGAAAGAACAAGAACAGTACCAACCTTGAACGGAACACTTTTTTTTTTCACGACACACAGAAAAGAAAAAAAAATATGGGCGTGCTCACCAAACCTCGTGCTTTTGCCTTAATACGTTGGACGCCACTGTGACGTAGTGGATAGTTTAGGGAGATAAATGCAAACAACTCAGTACGACAATGTAGTATTATTCAGTTAAAAGTTTAGTACATACAATGTTATTAGTTTGTCACTATATATTTAGAAATCACTACGTTAACACAAATATAGTTTAAGCAAGCCGGTCTAATCAGAAGGATTTTGAGAGGATTCGATTACAAAGCACGAGGTTCGAAGGCTGCCCTATAGAAAGGCAAACACTTAGCTTCAGTCAGCAAGCCGGAACAAAAGGGAAGGGGCCGCGCCCCGCGTCTTCTTATATAATGGCCGCTGTGTAGGCCCCTCCACGACGCGCTCGCGCCATTGACGTGTAGCGAAGTGGAGCGCGCGAAGATGGACGCGCGAAGCGGGACGCGTGAGGCACGTCACAGTATTATGTTTTCTAATATTTAAATTGTCGATGTTGTTTTTGATTATACGCAGCATGTTTATAAAAATGGCGGATCTATTTTAACATAGGATAGGGAATAGCTTTACTATGATGCGTCCTTCTTGTGCACATGTATATGTCGCAGGGAAATGAGGAAACCAGGGATTTCACGAAATCCCGGTAAATGTCGAATATTCTTGATTATTAGGTAAGAGAGATTTTGTTTAGTGAAATGACATATATCACTGACGTTATATTAGTATTTTGTCATATCACTAAACATTTTTAGTAAGAAGACGTAATAATCAAGAAAATTCGACATTTACCGGGATTTCGTGATATCCCTAGGGATTTCGTGAAATCCCTGGTTTCCTCATTTCCCTGCGACATATATAAATGTAGTATGTTTGCATTATGTGATCACTATGAATATGTCACTATAAAACGCAGACGTTCATAAATGTCACTAAAGTGTCATAAAGTGTGTATAAAGAAACGAATTTTTGATTTGATTTAAAATACGTGTATGTGGTGGTGCTCAGCGGCAGTACAACGAGGCGGTGCGGTGCGGCGCGGGGCTGGAGCGACTGTCGCGCGTGCGGGAGTACCGCGCGCGCCGCCCCGCCACCAGCGTGGCGCACTGCCCCAGGGACTGGTGGCTCTACGCGCTGTCCTGCCACGTACCCCTCCACACATGTGAGTAAACACATGTATAAACATATACTTAATTCTCATGGCAGTGACTACTAAGTGCCATAAACTAGGAGCCTTACAAACCTGCTTACATTTGTCTACATTCTTGTGTCCCCAATTATGTTCCTGTAAGTATTTCCAGGGGCTTCCCTACCGTTATCAAATACATTAATTTGTTGATTTTCTATCATCTATTATTTAAATGTGTCTAGCTACCTTGGGATAACTTTCTCGACCCTTGTCATTAGGTCTTTTAACAATTCACAATGCTCTCCGATCTCATTGCTATCAATTAAAGTTACAATACAATTACAAGTCAGTTTAATATAGTGTTACGTATCAGGGACTGAGCCGAAGCCCACGTGGGAGTCATGCCTGGCGCAGGCGCGCTCGGCCCGCGCGTACGTGGCGGCGTGCCTGGTGACGCTGAGCAACCCCGCCGCCACGCTGCCCGCCGACAGGAAGGCCGCCAAGGACGAGTACGAGTGGCGCACGCCGCTGCAGCAGCTCAAAGCGCTCAGAGAAGTATGTAGCCGCTTGTTACCAAGCTTCTACTAAACCATTCAATCTTTTGACCCTTTTAACTATAGGTGTAACGATCATAGGCTTCGAATACTTTTCATAATTCGATGTTTTAATTAATTAAATTATATAGCCAATTTCTTTTCTATTTACCGACAAGGCATTCCTGTCTGATAAATGTAAATAAAATGAATCTGTTTAATGGCTTACCTTAAATATGTCTTTCCTTAATACAGGTAGCAATGCGCCAAGTGCCGAAATCAACGCCGGTGTCGACGCCAGACAAGCCTACCAGCTCAGGTCGAAGTATGTTGGTGCACTGGTTCCCGCAGTGGTGGGGCTGGTACGGTGCACCATCACAGGACTCTCTGACCTCAACCCCGACATCACCACCCACTCCTACACCCTCCATGCAGTCGGCGACCTCCACACCAGCTGATCTAGAAGAAGAAATATTAGATGTGATCGCAGACTCACTAGATAATAACACTTTGTTAAAGAGAGACACTGTGTTCGGTAAATTTGAGTTTATATTGAATAAAGGATCTCTTAATCTGTGCATGGATAGTGAAGATGGTAAAAAGTGAGTATCAAAGTTTTGTACTACTTATTATTTTTTGTAGTATAATAAAATGTAAAGGTTAAATTTTAGTACATTTTCTGTTTTAAGTGTAAAACGGATTTATCTCGTTATTGGGAGTGTTTGTAATTTTTACTGTTTGCTAATTTACTGAAATAATGTTACCTAATTAAAATATAAAAAGTAAAACTTGTCGTACAGTACTTTCGGTGTACGTGTTTACATGTGTGATTACTTGCAGCAGGTCTCAGGGCAGCAGCAGGAGCGTGTCCCCGGACGCCAGCGCGGGCGAGTCCCCCCCGGCCGGGCTGGAGCTGCAGTTCTCATGTGTACGCGTGGGCATAGAGTCGCGCCCGCGCGCCGCCTCGCACGCGCTGCACGTGTCGCTCGGCTCCGTGTGTCTGCGCGAGAGGATCACGCCCAACACTCTCTTTCCGATACTCATAGCGCCGCAGGTGAGTATCGCACGAACTAGTTCGCACATGTATTGTATACAAATAATGACAACACCTGCTCCTCACGCTCTCGGCTATATTTAGTTAACATAATGACTGCGCAGCGATTTGCAACAACTTCAAGCCTACCTACTTAGATTGCGCGTACTGTACATGAGATGTAACTTCTTGTGGAGTAAGAATATATACGATTATGTTATTCTCCAGGGTGTGATCCGCGAAGGTCTGAGCGCGCTGAGTGCGTCCGGCGCGGCGATGTCCTGGTGTCGCTCACACTCGCACTCGGGACACGCTAACTACACGCACACGCAGCAGGAACCACTCTTCCAACTCACCTATGAGAAGAAACCTTTCGGAATGAATTGTGATTATAAGTAAGTGCTATATATTTTATATTAAGTTATTGGTTTTTGTTACAAGTTTGATCGTGTGAATCAGCGAAGGGGACTGGCTTTCTATTCCAAACCGGATCTGCAAAATAATTGTAAGCCGTAGTTTGATTCTGAATCGTAAAACGCATTTCAACGTTAAGTTTACCAGCCTGGGTAATACATTGAGCACATGGGAATTTCTCTTGAAACATTTTACTTGAACAGGCCATAATAGAATATAGGAAAATGAGTAACCGAGTGTTTTATCAGGTGTTGTTAAAGTAGTGATTGTATGTGTAGGTTGTGGGTGAAGTCAGCGTCGCTGGAGGTGGTGTACAACGCGATGGCGGTGCGCTGGGTGCGGCAGTGGGCGGCGGCGCCCTGGGCGCAGGCCTACCAGCACGTGCGGGACTCCACGCGCGCCCGGCTGCGGACACACTGGGAGCACATGATGTCCACGCACGCACACCCGGTAACAACCACCTTGTCTCACTTAACATCTCCTAGAGATTGACATTGGGATGATAAAATTATTTAAATTCATAAATTATTTCTGCTCTCGGGGCAGAAACCTTAAGGAAAAGCGTTTAGCAGAAAACGCAGGGTGAAGGGGAAACTACACGGTGGAACGACGACACCGATGGATAAGGAGGCGCAGGATTGCGCAAGTTGTAAATATTTGGAGAAGGCCTATGTTCACCAGTGGATTTTAATAGCTCATAATATGATGATAACAATGTGAAATTACCACAAAAACACTACATTACAAATAAAATATAATTGTCTAATATGAAATGGTATGTATGTGCAGGGAGATCGTCGTACATGGCAAGTAGAGCTGGATATCTCAGCTCCACAGATATTGTTCGTGGAGCAGTTGTGTTCGCGAGACTCGGCCGTGCTCGTCGTCGACTTCGGACGACTGCGCCTCGCCAACGCCAACCTTGTAGACCATGTGCCACACACCTCGCAGGACGATGAAGGTAAATGCTTAAAATTCATATATACACAGGTTTTACATAAGTATGGCGTATACATTTTAAGACAGGGTAGGGCAAAAAAGCAAATGTTTATTTTTTCGATGATTTTTTTTGCTTAGTAAAGTTATGGCTTTCCTGGTCTTAAAATTTATGGGTCTTACTTTTGTACACCCTGTATATTGTATTTTTCTGAATACAAATATAAATACATATATTATGTTTTGTAATGATACAGAAATGTTTATGACCCCGTGTTCGACTCCGCCGGGCAGTCTGTTGTCGCCGGGCTCGCCTCCTGAGCCGCCCCCGCAGCAGTTCGGTCAGGCCACGCTTGATCCTACCAACCTACACAATAGATTGTATGACAGGTAATATAACTAATTATACAGAAATGTTTATGACTTCGTGTTCGATTAGCTTACAAATAATAAAAGCCTCTAAATATGTAATGAATTATTTCTAAACATTTTATTAATTATAATTTTAACTCATTTTCAGGTACAAAATAGAGTTAAGCGACTTGCAAATATTAGTTGGTCGAGCTAAAGATAATTGGAAGTACGCACACACCAAGAGTACTTCGTCTTTGCATCTGCTTGACAGGTTCAGCATATTGTTACAGGTCAATATTTGTTTTTTTAATTTTTTCGTTGTAGGAAAATTATAGGGGTTTTAATATTATTGGAATTAAATCCATCTGTTTAAATTAGTTTTGTGCAACTTTATTCACTTTATTAACTTTTAGTTAATTAATTCTATAATTTTTTAAAACTACTCGTAACAAGTTTTGTTAAAGACCGTTAGTTAATAATATCAGCACATTTTGTAATATTCTTTTTTATTCATTTGCTATTCTGTTTTTTTTTTGTTAAACTGTCTTTCTAACTATGTTTTTGATTGTCGTATCTGATGTCTAGGCGGAGCGGCGCGTGATACAGACAAGTGACCCGCAGTACCCGGGCGCTACCCTGTGCGGCTCGCTACCGTCGCTGGTGGTCCACCTCGGAGAACAGAAACTGTTCGCTGTACGAGCCGTGTTCGCTGAGCTCGCCGACTGCCACACCTCTAGCACTGAGTGAGTAGTATGTCGTATACTTTGATGAGTAGAAACTGTTCGCTATGGGAGTTACGTAACTACAGTACGTGCAATATAAGTTGGCCGGCTTAAAGTTATTGCAAATGGGACGTAACGTGTGATTTCTTTGTTTATGAACATCTCTGAAAGCAAACTTCAGGCCAACCAAGTAAGATTTCACGAACTGTATGTTATACTTTTATGGATACAAACTGTTTGCCATAGGAGTCACCTAACTAATGTTTGTTGTGTCCAGTGACCCAGAAACTCAATCTGAGGAGCCAGCAGACGTGGAAGACGAAGACGAGAGCAGCATCAGTAGAGACGTGAGCTCTATAGGAACGTTACAACACAACTCTACGCTCTTCATGATGCAGTTCGCTATCGAACAGATGTCGCTAGAGGTAAGCTGCTCGAAAAGAGACAAGCATTTGTGCCCACTGAAGCCTAGCGTCTAAAGTTATACACAGAAATACAGCCTTATCAACTTACTCAATATCCTTGCTGTTTATTTATTTATTTTAACTTTATTTTTATTTTAACTACATTATTGGCTTGCTTTACAATAGGGATTGTAAATCAGACTAACTTGATTTTTAAGCGATTAAGAATCCAGTTGTTTGTACTAAACCAATGGACTATATTAGCAAAAGCATTATTAACATCTTCAAAATTTTACTGCTGTCACTAAACCTTAAATATTAAGGATTCATCTGCAAACAACACTGTTCCATGATTATCTCTTATCAGAAATAGTAAGTCATGAATGTATACCAAGAATAGAATAGGCCCCAATATCGATCCCTGAGGTACCCCTTCGTTTACAGTTTCTTTTTAAAAAGACAACTCCCGCACTAGGGATCATGCCCTGTGTCGCGGGGACCCTTACAAACATCAATTAACGGACACATATAACACCCAGACTCAGGACAATAATTTGTGGATCTCACAAATCATTGTCCTGCGTGGGGATCGAACCCACAACCTCATGCGCGGCAGCCGCTGGCTTTACCGGCGCGCCACCGAGGTCGTCAGTTGATTCTGATTGACGTATTATATTGATATCTACACTCTGTACCCGGCCGCTTATGTAGGAAGTGATGAAATTAAGAGCAACATCCCTTATACCATAGTAGTGTGCTTTCATGATTAAAGTGTATATAGAACGTAACCGAACGCCTTAGATAAGTCACAGAATACGTACGGTCAATAATAGATGTACAATATTAGACATCGTTTTTTTTTTCTGATGTTTAAACATTATGGCTAATATGTTTCGTGTGCAGGTGCAGTCGATGGGTCGTTCGATAGCGGAGGTGCAGGTGTGCGGCGTGAAGGCGGCGCTGACGGTGCGGCCGCAGGACGTGTCCGTGTCGCTCTCTGTACACTCACTGCTACTGGTGGACGCGTTACAAACTTACGGACCCGACTTTGAGTTACTAGTGGCCAGTCATAAACATGTTGGGTAAGTAAAATATTATTATTTATTTATCATCATCATCGAGGGCATCTACCCTCTTTCTCGCACGTATTAATTGCTTATTATGGTACGCGGTTAATATTTCTTAGAGTCTGTGCCAGATACAGGGCGCAAAGAGAGAGGGTTTAATTAATTGTAGTGAGTTTATTTTTTTGAAAAGAAGTTGTATGGTAAAACTGTTGTTTCTCCCCCGCAGCATGGACACAATGTCGGGCAGCATCCGCGGCTCGGAGCCGACGTCGCCCACGTCGCCGCTGTCGCCCGCGCGCGCCTCGCCCGAGCGCCGCGCCGCGCCCGCGCTGGCGCACCCGCACGCGCTGCACCACGCGCTCACTGAGCTCAGCGGACACGCGCCCCACGGTACTGTGCAATGCATGCGATTACTTTTTGGATTGAACCCAATAAAAAAAAGGTTTAAAAAAATCTGATAGTGGCACAAAACTATCAAATGCCTAAATATTTTCTTAATTTAAAAACTAAACTGACTCGATAGCGCGACGGTAGTGCAAACGGCTGCCGTGCACGAGGTTGCGGGTTCGATTCCCACGCAGGACAATTATTTGTGCGATCCACAAATTATTGTCCTGAGCTGAGTCTGGATGTTCTTTGTGTCCGTTAAATTGATATTTTGTTAAAATCCCCGCGACATATAGTATGATCCTTTTATAAGGAATAAAAAAGTTATATATGTAAATTGATGTTTCATATAAAACTAAATTAAATGTATATTTTCTACAGATCCGCTCAACACTGACCGCGTGAGTCCGTCACCGAGCTGGATCTCAGGCACAGGTTACAACTGGAACGGCAGCTCGATGTTCGGTCCGGGCTGGGGCTCCAGCTGGGCCGCCGGGTGGGGCACCGCCAAGTTCGGAGCGAGCGGCCCGGCCTGGGGCGCCGCCGGACTTGTCGACTCTGAGGCGCTTATTGCTGTCGAATTGTGCATCGTCAAAGGAAACACTTCTTCTGAAGATTTGAGAATAGCGAACATATTGTTTAACAATCTTGATATAATTGGTAAGAATTTTTTTAATCTAGAAAATTAGATAGAATAGATGTCACCAAAGCAACAATAAATAATGTAATAATATTCTTTTCAGCTAATCAGGAGACCATCGTAGAATTAATAGGTTTCACGCAACGAGTGATGGGACCCCAAGCGACAACGAAAAAGTCTAGCAATGACGTCGGTCCTGAGGAACCTATCACAACTAGCACACACTCTTACACCGTGCCCGATGATGAACCTAAGGTAAAAGGAACACGTTTATAAAATAATGTTATCGGCCCTTGTTACGAAAAGCAGTTGTGTTTATGTTTCAGTCACTTTTGGTCATATACAATAAATATCTGGGGTGAAGCTATTGACAAACAGGGTCAGGGTTCAGCGGTAAGTCCACACTTCTCATTAGTCCCTGGTACCACACATCTAATGGGGTATAAGCGCATGCGCTAAAAATCCTACTTTGTCCCGTTACCTTCTATACTATCCTTTAAAACCACACCAGCAAAGTGTCGCAATTTCCCCCAAGGTTGATGTGGTAATTTTTTAAAACTACTGCATACTTCAAATTGTATCATTATGAAACATAAATCTAATTGTATAAGAAACTTTATCTTTGCTCATAACAGAGGGATGTACGAACAGAAATAACATTCGACTTCCACCGCCTGGGCGTGCTGCTGCTGCGTGCGGCCGTGCACGAGGGTCACGTGGTCGCGAGGAAGATCGCCACCGCTACCATCAGCGAAGCTAAGATACAGGCTACCGTGGGTGAGTTAGATGCTATTTATACTAATATATTGTGCAATAAGGGGCTCCGTTGTAAATATCATTCATCATTATACATTTATATTTACAATTTAATTTAAATTTGTGCTTATTTATTTAATCTAGTAAATATTTTATTTATTTCTACTTACTTCACATTATGACTTCTTCTGACTCTTCAGATGACCATTTTTCTACCTGCAGTGACGACACCAGTTTTGTTAGCATTCCATCACTCTCTGAATTTCTTATCTCTCACTTCTCTGATGTCCCAAGGAACCTCAACGTGGTTCATATTAACGCTCAAAGTATCCCGGCTCATTTTCCTGACTTACTGGCATCTTTTGACTGTACAAATCTTCACGCTATCCTTGTCTCAGAGTCCTGGTTAAAACCATGTCTTTCGTCTAACTCTTATCTCTTGCCTGGATTCCAACTCATTAGGAACGATCGAACTGTTGGTAGGGGAGGAGGAGTCGCCATCTATCTCCGTTCACATATTCCTTTTAGAATAGTTAGTTCATCACCGCAACCCCCTCCACAAAATGCAGGTGAACACCTATTTATAGAAATAACTCTGCAGCATTCCAAAGTTTTATTAGGTGTTTACTACAGTCCTTCATTAAAAATTGATTTCTTCTCTTCTTTCGAAGTTACTTTAGAAAACTTACTTCCCTTGTACAGTCATAGTATAGTCATGGGTGACTTTAACACTTGCTTACTTAAAAATAATTCACGTTCGTCTTCCCTCCGATCTGTCCTAGCTTCTAATAACATGTCAATACTTCCTCTTAATGCTACCCACAACCTCCCTAACTGTACGCCTTCCTTACTCGATCTAATTTTAGTTTCCTCGTCTCAACATGTCTCCAAGCATGGACAATGCTCCGCTGATTCTTTTTCCTATCATGATCTTCTTTTCTTATCTTATAAAATTCGCTGTCCCAAACCTAAACCTAAAATCATACTTCAGCGCAATTTTCGTAGTATTAACCTTGAGAGCCTTCGAGTAGATGCGCTTAACGTTGATTGGAGTACTGTCATTGATGCTACTTGCATAATGATAAAGTAGAAGTGTTCACGGATAAGTTGAAGCTTCTTTATGATGTACATGCTCCTATTAAACCTATTAAAATTAGACATCTCCCCTCGTCATGGCTTACTGACGAAATCAGGGGAATAATGGCGAAGAAAGCTGCGGCTCAATCCAGATACAAGCATCGACCGAACATTATTAATTGGCAGAAATTCGTCGATATAAGAAATCACTGCAACAAGATGTGTAGGAACGCTCAACGCCGACATATTCATAATTATGTTCAAAACGAAGATCCAGCTAAAGTCTGGAAATTCTTAAAGTCACTAGGAATTGGTAAAACTCAACAAAATTGTCTCCCTAACGATATTAACATTAACTCTTTAAATAATCACTTCTCAACATCGTCGTCCAACTTTGATAGGACAAAAAAATCTATTACTTTACATTCTCTTTCATCTTTACCAGTGCCTGACTATTCTCCCCTTGTCTTTTGTCAATTCTCTGCTTGTGATGTTAAGAAGAGTGTATTGACCATAACTTCCAATGCAGTTGGTAGTGATGGTATAAGTCGCAAAATGATCGTACCAATTATTGATGAGATTGCACCGATAATTTGCCATATCCTAAATTTCTCTATAGCCAGTGGCGTTTTCCCAACTTCTTGGAAAGCAGCCCAAGTAATTCCTTTACCCAAAATCAGTAAACCCTCTTCTTTTTCTGACTTCCGTCCTACACACCTCAACAAAGTCTAGGGATATTTTGTATAAAGTTGTGAAACTCAAAAAAAAATTGGTTTGTTTTTAATTCTTTTGATGAAAACGTACTTTGATAACCTTTTTTAACCATTCTAAATTTGAATTTGAAAAATAAAATTAAATATAAAAGATTTACGCGGCCTAAACGTAGTCAAATTCGAAAATTTCATTTGCCAACAGTAAGTTTTGACTGCATTTATGTGTAAAATTGAAGTTTTATAACAATTTAAACGTTTATTTCGAATAAATGATATTGTGTGCATCAAGCAGCGGCGCCATTTCATCAGAAACAAAATACTATGGGCAGTAGGCATGCTCCTAGCTGCGGGTACTAAGCGGAGTATGGCTGAAGAGATTGGAACAATACAAAATATGAAATCAAGGTTATGGTCACGTTATCGTGCTACTGGTGAAGTGGGTAAAAGATACCACGGCAAAAAGTCTATCACCACTCAACGAAATGATCGATTTTTGCAAGTTCCCGCGAAAAGACAGCCAAATGTTACTACCATGCAGCTGGTTTAGAGGCTCCAGCTCTTGGTGGAGCTTCTTGCGGGTTACCAAACTGTCAGAAGAAGTCAGCATGAAGCCCACCTTTATGCTTGCATACCGCTTTGTACTCCAGTACTACGCCGAGCGAATCGCGCACGGCGACAAGAGTGGGCTCGTGAACATTTGTTCTATAAAGATAACCTGTTATCTGTAGTGGTGTTTACACATGAGTCCCGGTTCGGTTTCTACTCGGATTCACGTAGAGAACGTGTTTGGCGAGTTCCTAGTTGTGATAGCCGTCTACAACATCCTCAAGAAATCTATTCATACCACGATGGAACAATTGTGGTTTGGATGGGAATTTGTGACTGTCGAAGAACAGAGCGCGTTTTGATCAGAAACTCCATGACGGCTAAAAAATAACTTAACGAGGTGCTAGTACTAATAATCTACCCCCGCAGACTACAATTGGGCCAAATGTTTAAGCTCATGGACGATAACACCCGTCCGCATAAAGCGAGAGTGATGACCAGTTGGTTGCAGTAGAATGACGTACCGATTTTATGCTGAACCACTCAATCGCCTAACCTTAAAACCATAAAATACGGCTAGGACATGTTCAATAGAAGAGCTTTGATAATTTTTCCTGCATAAAATTGCGATGGAAGGGCAACTTTTTTTGCATCTTAGTCGGACCTGGAATAATATACCGCACCAAGACCTGGATAACTTAATAAAAGCATGAAAAACCATTGCAGGTCCGTTATTTACGGTTTTTCTAATGTGCTGACTATTGATTACCCACATTACAGTTAAAAACAGATTAATTTTTGCTTATTTTCACTTTTGCTTAAGAAACATATTCATTGTTAGTTTTACTAATTTTCTAAGTTTTTTATTTATTTCAATAAAAAATTAATTTACGCAAAAATAATACTTTTATTTAATTTTGGATTGTAGCCTGATAAATTGCCTTTATAAAAATATAAACATGTTGTATGTTTTCTTCAATAATTTTGAAGTTAATTGAGTAAATACCAAATATCCCTAGACTTTGTTGAGGTGTGTATATCTATTCTCCCTTTTCTTTCTAAAGTCCTTGAACGTTTAGTGTACTATCAACTTAAAACTTTCCTTTCTAATGCTAACATCCTTAACCCTTTACAATCAGGTTTCCGCCCTGGTCATAGTACTACTACAGCGTTAGTGCATATCACAGATGATATTAGATTAGGCATGGAAAAGGGTAACGTTACAATTATGGCTCTCTTAGACTTCAGCAATGCATTCAACACTGTTGATTTTGAAACTTGCTTGGTCTATTACACTCTCTTAACATATCTCCAAGCGCGATTGACTGGTTTCGTAGTTACCTGTTTGGTCGTCAGCAGCAAATTTGCGTAGATCAGCTACGTTCCTCTTGGTGTAACACATCTGCTGGCGTCCCGCAGGGCGGCGTTTTGTCTCCATTACTCTTCGCAGTTTTTATTAACTCTATCACAAATAAATTACTCTCTTCCTACCATCTTTACGCAGATGATTTACAAATTTATACGCAAGCTCCTGCATTAAACCTATCAGATGCCATAGACAGGATAAATAAAGATTTTATGAATATTTGTGACTGGAGTAAATCATATGGACTAAGTGTTAACCCATCCAAAACGCAACTTATTGTAATAGGCAGCTCAAAAATGATATCGAGAATTAAATGGGACCAACTTCCAAGTATTCATTGTGATGGAGAGATAGTTCCATTCTCTGAAAAAGTCAAAAACTTAGGAATATATATGGATCAAACTTTATCTTGGGTTCCTCAATTGCAGGAGGTCAGCTGCGCAGCTTTTTGCTAACAACTACGAAAATTGCACTGGCTCAGTCCCTTCTACTTCCCATCCTTGACTATGCTGATGCCAGCTACCTCGATCTTACTGAAGACCAACTTAACAAACTTGAGAGACTCCAAAATATTTGCATCAGGTTCATATTTGGACTTCGTAAATATGACCATATCTCAGAATTTCGTCAAAAACTCAAGTGGCTTCCCATTCGTCTTCGCCGGGATACTCATATTCTATCTCTACTCTATAATATTCTTTTTAATCCTCATACTCCTCCTTACCTTAAAAATCGTTTTGAATTTCTTCACAATACACATTCGAGGGCCCTGCGGTCATCAGAGAATCTAAAATTAAAAATGCCTTCACACACCACACGATTTGTCGATAAATCCTTTTCAGTGCAAGCTGTACGACTCTGGAACAATTTGCCTGAAACAATAAGACGATCCCAAACACAGCAGACATTCAAAAACCGTGTAAAGGAGCATTTTCTCACCCACATAGCTAATTCTTTCCAAAATTGATAGCTTATTACATTTTTATAGTATCTGGTTTGCTATATGTTTATGTATAATTATTTATTGTTAAATGCGTCACTAAACCGTATCCTATTTTATCTTTCTATATATTATTATTTTATTTCCTTTCAGTATGAGTAAGTATTAATATTACTATTTTTATTACCTTATCTTTATAATTTTCTTTTCCGTTTTTACTATTATAAGAATATATAATTAATATAATTATACTATTCAGTACACCACACAACATAAAAATCATATTACACATTTTCCATCCAAAGGTTGTCTGGAAGAAATCACTTCGAGTGATAAGACCGCCATTTGTGTCACCTAGTTTTTAAGATAATTTGTGTACTTACCTGTTGTATTTTATTTTGGTGTACAATAAAGCAATAAAATAAATAAATAAATAAATTATCACCATTTTATGTAGATAAGATCAGGTTCCTAAGATTGACCGATTAACTTAAGCAGTAAACTAACAGTACGCGCAATCTAAGATGGTGTCTTGAAGTGGTTGCAAATAGTTACGAAGTTGTCGTTTTGGGAACTAAATGTCGAGGATCTGGGAACCGGGTGTTGTTTGTTCGTGTACACGCTCGAACTTTTCTGATAGCTAACTTTCAGCCGGCCATGTAAGATTGCGTAATCTGTACATTAGCCGTTTTAAAGTGCCGTTATTTTCTCAGACGGCAGTCGCGTAGAAGTAGGAGGGTCGCTGGGCGGAGTTCAAGTTGTGTCGTTGTGCGAGGGCGGAGGCCTACACTCGCGCGTACTGGCGGCAGGTAGAGCTCCGCCACTAGCCCCAGGGCCTGCGCCGGACCACGATGATGAGGATAAAGCATTGTTCTTCAACATACACAGGAAAGTCGCCAACACGAGGCAAGGAGAAGCACCTGGTTAGTAATTAATTATTGTTTGTTTGTTTATGTACTAATTTATGACATTTTTTTTTATTGTCTAAACTTATTTTGAGTTAGCAATTTTTTTTAAAATGGAGTTCTATATTTAGATGTATAGATTCCCCAATTAGTCCTTAGATCACTTGTGAAAAATGATTGAGATTTTATTTAAATACTTTTTTTCAATCAAGTGATTGGTTTTATTTGTATTGTATTATATTAACTGTGTATATTTTGGGCAGTGGTGGAGGCAACAGTAAGCCTGCACGTAGCGAGCGTGTGGTACACGCACTCGGGGCCATTGCTGCGCGAACTGCGCTCGTGCCTGACCGAGTTCAAGCAGTACCTCGCCAACCTGGCGCGCTCCATACGAGCTGCCGCCGCTGACATGGCCATCGGTCTCGTACATCCTAGGTATGTTATTACAGATTGTTCCAAATACTTGAATAAAAGAGACGTAAGGTAAGAACGAGTGAAAAGACCTGTAATGGTAAACTATTAAGAGCGACATAGCCATTTTAAATGTTAAATAACTTGGTAACTTTGTGTTATTCTATATTTTTGGAGAAAGGAAGTTGTATTCAAATCTTTCTGATATTAAATCATATAATATTGTATTCTTTACGGGTACCAAAATCTTAATGCTTATTATCGGAATCCAACGAGTGTTATCCTAGATGCTTTTTGCGAGGTTATAACCTGTCACACAAGCTCAGCAAGCTACAATAGTTTGAAAGTTAGTAGGAATAGTTCCAAAAGATGTTGATTTACATCATCTATAAAATTGTTTACAGGGGCGAATACGGTAGTCTATACTCAAACCCGAAGCTGTCGCAGTCGACAGAGGGCGTGTCGCCGCGACGTCGGACTATCAGTGTCGGCATGTCTATCGATGACGCGGCTGATTTGAAGTCTGACAACATAGTTCTCAGGTTTGTATGTCATACTATCAAATGATATTTATAGCAACTTTTTTTTTATGTAATAGAAGGCAAACGAGCCAGCAGGTCACCTGATGGTAAGTGATCACCGCTGCCCATGGACACCCGCAACACCAGAGGAATCACAGATGCGTTGCCGACCTTTTAAAAGGGAGTACGCTCGTTTCTTGAAGCTCCCCAAGTCGTAACGGTCCGGAAATATCGTCGCAGCGAGCTTGTTCCACAAAACAGTTGTACGCGGTAGGAAATTTCACGAAAATCGCACAGTGGATGACCGCCAACCATCAAGGTGATGACGATGGTAAGACAGTCGATTGCGAGTGGTTCTGTGGAGAAACTCGGCTGCAGGCAATGTCCGCAACAACTCCTCAGAGCACTCCCCGTGATAGATGCGGTAGAGAATGCAAAGAGACCCTACATCTCTCCGCAAAGCCAAAGAATCGAGCCGACTAGTACCGTAAAATACTGACTTGCTATATTGAGCACACCCAGCTTTTGCGAAGCTAATTTTCTCGGAAAGCCCGTAAGCTGGAAGTTTTGAAAGTAGAGCCCTGTGCCAGACCCTACCGAAGGCTTTCGCTATGTCAAGGCTAACGGCTAAAGCCTCCCCTTTGCTCTCGATCGCCTCTGACCAACGATGCGAGAGATAGACTAGTAGATCATCAGCTGATCGGCCGCTACGGAAACCGTATTGGCGATCACTAATCAGCTGGTGCTCCTCCAGGTACTTAAGAAGCTGGCGATTGGTAATGGATTCCATTACCTTGGAGAGCAAAGAGGTGATAGCTATCGGCCTGTAATTGGACGGGTCTGAGCGATCACCCTTCTTAGGGATTGGGTGCACAAGGGCTGTCTTCCAGGAATTCGGGACGACGCCAGAAGAGTAGGAGAGCCGAAAAAGACGCGTTAGAACCGGTGCCAATTCAGGAGCGCATGATTTTAATACGGTTGACGAAATGCCATCCCGTCCACTCGACTTGTGAATATCAAGACAAAGCAGAGCCTTGCGAACGGAACTTTGAGAGAACCGAACGTTTGGCATGGAGCTCGCACATTGCGGTAGGTGAGGTGGTGCATTTCCCCCATCTTCCAGAGTCGAGTTTGACGCAAAAAGAGTGCCCAGTAGGTCGGCTTTCTCTTTAGCAGTAAGGGCCAGAGACTCATCTTCTTTAACCAACGGTGGTAAGGACGGTCGACTGAAGTTCCCTTGGACAGCTTTGACAAGAGACCAAAATGCGCGTGTACCCGAAGGCAACCGCACTAGCCTCTCACCAATGCGCCCAATAAAGGATGACTTGGCCTTGGCAATATCCTTTTTAAAGGATCTGGCTGCAAAATTATACTTCTTCCGTAGTTTGCTGGCGTTTGGATCTTTCGAAGCCACAGCGCCAGCCCAGGCTCGGTAACATTCCTACTTCCAGCGAGATGCTGATTTGCAGGAATGTCCGAACCAAGGCTGGGTTCCACCGCCAACGGGAACGAAAGTTCCATGCCCTGAAGTATCACATCAGCAATGGAGTCAGCAGCATCGTTAGGATCATTACGCGAGAAGCAAATTTGCCGCCATGGGTAACACACGAAGAAAGTTCGCATTCCATCCCAATCAGCTGACTTGTAATGCCAGACCCGACGTGTTGCTGCAATTTGCGAGCGTAAAGTTCTGTTGATAAGCACGGTGCTCCGGATTAGACAATGGTCTGAAGAGCCGAGTGGTGCGTCAACAGAAACTTTATAACCGTCTGGGTGCGTGGTCAGCATGAGATCCAAAAGAGAAGGAGTATGGTGGTCTATGTCTGGAATTCGCGTAGGCGAAGTTACCAGTTGAGACAATTCATAGGCCAAAGCAAGGTCATGGACGGATCTACCGGCGTGATCAGTGAGACGAGACCCAAGCCATTCAATGTGATGAGCATTGAAATCGTCTAAGATCACGATTTCCGCGGTAAGAATCCGAAGAAGTAGGGAATCAATCGCTGTTTGAATGCCCTTCATGAGCCGGTCAGTATCGGTGTTGCCGCTGTGGGACCTGCTAGTAGGCGATGTCAAGCGGGGGGGATATCTGCGTCTCAGTGAGGAAAAGTAAGGCCGGTTTTTCCGTCTCTAAATGTAGGTGGACGGCATTCAGGTTAATGTGTATTCCCCTGATGTTGGAGTGGTCCACCTGAAGCGTGGTTAGGGGTGCCGTGTGTAGTTTTCCTCGTCTGCCTCTGGTAATAAAAAGCGGATCATTAGCCCCCCCAGAATACGACGGGCTGCCTGAGCTAAATTGCTCAGAAGGGGATTCTCCAACACCATGGGCGCCGGTACCCCCCTGGGGTAAATCCATTTTTTGAGCCGCTGCCATAGTAAAGGGAGGGGGGATGGGCAACCGGACTCTCACTCACCGGACGAAACACAGAAGTGACAAGCACTACTATTTTACGCCGATTTTCTGTGAGAGGGTGGTATTTCACCGGACGAGCCTGCCCATGCGTGCCGCAGCCAAAGACTGACGACATGGCTCTACCACTCCAGAACTTAGCATAACGTATCTAATTAGTAAATATACACAACAGCCTTGTACATAAATATAGGTATTACGACTTGCAGGATTCTTCCTTAACACTGTTCAATACTTACTCACAGTACAACGCGCACGTCGCATGATGTGTACATAGTATTCTGTGACTTATCCAAGGCGTTTGATCGCGCTCAACATAACATTATTCATGTAACTACACCACTATGGTACTCGTATGAGGGATATTGTTTTAATTTCATATCATCTTACCTAAGCAGCTGTTACATAGTGTAGATTTTAATGGAATACGTTTCTTTGGATCAACTCTGTAAATGTAGGGGTTCCCCAGGGATCTATATTAGGGCCTTTGCTATTCTTGGTTTAATTGAATGACTTACCATAGGAGATAATCATAGAATAGTATTGTTTGCAGATGACATATCCTTACTGTGTTATATTTGTGTATCAGTGTGAACATCGAGCTGGAGTCCCCGGTGGTGGTGATCCCGCGCAACGCTCACAGCACGCACGTGCTGGTGGCGCACCTGGGCCGCATGGCGCTCGCCAACACGCCGGGCCCGCCGCGACACACGCTCTACAGGGTGCGCGTCAGGGACATCTCGCTCGCGACGGTAACTTGTATACAGATACAGTATGTATCAGTGTGAACAGGAGTGTGGTAGAGATGTTTGGTAGAGTATATGAGCATAATATGTTCGTTAGATTCCGGTCTGTAAGGCTCCCCGCCCATGACGACATTTTGTAGCGATGCTGTGACGCATATACGAAATGCGCCTTAGCATCGCTACTAACGCATGTTATCAGAATTTGCGACGTGCTACTGTATAGCTGCGCGCGCGATCGTATTGGCCAATATGGGAGAGAGAACGTGTGGAGGGTGGCGCGCGATGGAAGAACCGAGCTCGAACAACATAACAGTAGCGCGTCAGTATCGCGCTTGCATCGCTTCTCAATTTAAGCCCGAGAGCGAGAGTACACAGCTAGCGACCGCTTTGCGCCTGTATCGATGCGGAGAACGCTACAAAAAGACGTCGCCGTCGTGGGCGAGGAGCATCAGGGTCCCTATAACACGTAGTTCGAACAGCGGACTGCATTAATTGTCTTTATTAAAGTGTTTGTTCAAAAAAGCTGTTTGTTGTTGTATTTTAAGTGTCATATTAATATTTTGTATATATTTTGCAGTTGGACGTGGCACACAAGTTGTCGACGCTGCAGATGTCGGAGAATATGTCGGACATGTACGACGTGTCGGAGGGCAAGCCCGTGTTACACAACACTGCTCTGCAGTTCACTGTCAATTATTGCGACCCTGATCTCGATACTGGATCAGATTATCAGGTAACAATTTTATAAATATATTTTTTTTAAATAATATAGTACACTCGAGAATTAAGTCTCAATTTTTCCATACTTCTAGAGCTTTTTATTTGTAATCATCTATTTCTACAAAAATTATAAATGTTATAGTGCGAGGTAGACGGCAAGGTGGTGGGAGGTTTGCACGTGTCCGCGCGTCGTGAGCAGTACGAGCAGTTGTTGGAGACGTTGCGATGGATCAGCACAGACTCGCCCGCTGACGTCGTTGACGGAGTTGATACGCACAACGTACCGGCCAGACATGCACAGGTAGATATTGTAGATAAAAATCAGTCGAACCATTGACTGTTGGAGCAAACGTGTTCTAGAGTGAAGATTGCGACTCGGCAAACGCAATGTAGGACGGCTTCCAGTTAGATGGGCCGACGACCTCAAAAAGGTCGGCCGCAGGATCGGACTAGAAGGCCTACCCAAGTAGCAAAATCTTGCCATATTAAGGTGTATAAAGCCAAAAAAAATTGACTTGTAAAGGTCATATAAACGTCTATAAGCGTGGGTTTAGGCGCAGTTTATAAGAATATAAACCTTATAGTAGCTAAATTGTTGTCATATAAAAAGCAAATGTTTCTTGTAGAAGGTTTATAAGAGCATCTTACAAGATCTATTACACTTATATTGATTACATAGAAGACTTTTACAAGATCAATATCCTTATAGCTGCATTATCTAACTCATCTATGGAGAAATTATTCTCTTATCAGTCGCCGTCGCAGCTTTTTGATATTGTTATGTTCAAGTGATTGAACTGGATTTTTAGAAGACATTTTATTTCTATTCGCAATTGAGTTGTCAAAAGTAAGTACTACCATATAATATAATATGCTTGGAGTTGGTGGTTTTAGGTAGTAAGTAGTAAAAAACTAATGGAAATTATTATTTACGGTAAAGTGTGGTATGATATTTGATGTATTTTTAAGGGGCCCATTGAATTATTCGTTTATATGCATTTCAAAATATATAATTATTTGTCATGTCTTGGTTACCGCTGTTACAAGTGTAAAAGCATTTTTTACAACACCTACAAGGGGGTTATAAAACCAATATCATTTTAAAAGTAAATTTATAAAGCTAAAGTCGTCCATATTGAGTAATTTCGGAGTTCCCTAAAGTAGCTGAGAAAACCATAACCACATCTTTTGTTTTTTTCAGTAGAATCGCTGTAAATATGGTGGTTTTCATGGACGTGGATCGTAAAGAGATGATTTTAATCTGCAACAGTCAAAAATAGCCTTGGCTATAAAATTATTTTATTTTAAGAGAGATGCTTTAATTGTGATCATTCTACTTACACAAACATACCATTACATTTCATCATCAATGTTGAAGAAATGGGACTTATATTACATCGAACTTTTTTTGGTCTAAAGACTGTGAATACACAGTTTATGATCACTACCCTGATGACGAATGTGAATTTTTCTTATATAATATTAATGTAAAGTGATCTTCAATAAATAGATACGTCTGAAAAGTACCCCTCATTGTTAAATAGTTATATTTAAGTTTAAAATAAATACATCTCGATTAAAATTATGTCTTTTATTTAAATCGTGGTTTGGTGGTTGGCATTTTATTTAAAATTATATCTTTTAGAAATCTGTATCTGTGGAAGCTTGTTATTGGCGTTTAGTAACTATTTTTGAATCCATCTTTAATATAGCTGTAAGCCTCTCAAATATTTTTTTGCGTCTTAGTTACTAAATTTATAATAATATAAATATAATATAATAAAAATAAATTTAGTTGTTAAAAGAATAAAAACAGATACTGGTACAATATTTAGTTTAGTTATACATATTTAGCTTTATAATATAATTTTTCCTGCCATTAGCAGTATCACTTTCATTATTCTCTGCCGTACTGTATTCATGTTCAAGTTTTGGTGTAAAGGAGTATTGTGGTAAACTAAACATTTCTCTTATATTTTAATTTGGTACGGAACCACTAATATTTTCCTCTTTATTAATTTCTATTGTAGAAAAAACGCGTTTTTGTCAAAGCCTTATATTTTTTGTCCACCCTCTTTCTACTTCGCTTAAATTTTTTCCGCCATCCTTGTTTATTATGAATTAATATTATAATTACTAGGTACTTCTAATCTTCCACTTAAGTCTTGTTAAAAATGGCGCACATAAGTAATATAAAACATAATAATAAAGTAATTATTAGGGTAATATTCTTATTGCGGCTAGATAATTGATCTTTACATTACTTATGCACTTTTACGGGTCATTTATGTAGCAAGTAAGCAATTGTTATATAAAAACTGTACAAACTGCTTTTATGAGACTCCAAACTTTATAATTATCATATAAACCACTATAATAAGCTTAAAAAGACTTCATTTAAACCTTTATATGACTCTGTATATTATATGACCATTTAGCCATATAATAAACAGTTATAAGAGTAACTTCTGTACGAGGCTTTATAGTTGTCATATAATTCAGCTTTATAAACGTGTACATGATTGAGTTATAAGAATGAAAGTAGTATAGCCAAACCCTCTTATAATATGCCTTTACATGGTATATTGTCGTAAATTTTGCTACTATATAACAACTACAAGTATTATAGCTGTATAATCCGTTTGTTATAAGGGTATTTTGCTAGTTGGGTATGTACTGCAGTGGAATGCGAGAATTTAATTAATTGATTTACAAGATTCTTTGGAGTCAAGAAATTAGCCGTGTTCGTATGTTGTGATGTAATTTAGTAGGTTATATGTATACAGTATTACAAGGCGGTATGTTGACGCGTGTAGATGCAGCAGGGTGTGGACTCGGTGCTGGAGGGCGCGGTGCCCACGCTGCGGCTGGACCCCGCCGTGCGCGCCGCCGTGCTGGCCGTGGCGCCGCCCGCGCCCGCCCCCGCCCCGCCTGCCCCGCCGCGCGCCTCGTCCGCGCTCACCGGTACGTCACTACTCTATACTTACACCGAGTTTGTCGCTTTAGTAAATTGTTCTAAAAATAATTGATTAATTTTTAGAATACTAGTACAGTCACGAGCAATAATATGTACACATTTTCGCATTTTGTTAACCAGTTATCTAAAGTTCTGCCAATCCAAAATTGAAAATTCGAAGATTAATTCAAAACTGTACGGAACCTCTTCTAAATTACGAATTCATTTTGATATTGTAATGTCTAGATAAACGTGCAGATAGTTTAGAAAATTTGAAAATGTGTACATATTATTGCTCGTGACTGTACTACGAGGGTGGTACTAGGGAATTTTGTTAGTTGATTATAAAGATAAAGGTGTTTCCATAACCGGAGAATACTACGCTTCAATTTTAGAGTGGTTAAAAAAGGCAATCAAAGAAAAAAGAAGAGGAAAATTGACCAAAGGTGTCCTGCTCTTGCACGACAATGCTCCTGTTCACAAGAGTCGAGTTGCATTGGCTGCTTTGCATAAGGTGGGCTTCGATATCATTGATTACCCACCTTATAGTCCAGGCTAGGCTCCAAGTGACTATTATCTCTTTCCAAATTTGAAAAAAGAGCTTCGTGGAAAGAAATTTTCAAGCGATGAAGAAGTGAAGGATGCCGTTTTGGCGTATTTTTCAGAGAAAGATAAAACATTTTTTTATAAAGGTATTAACAAGTTGATCCATAGATCTGAGAAATGTATTAGGGTTTTAGGTGAATATATTGAAAAGGAAAAATAATTTTGTAATATTATTTCATCCCCTTCTATTCCATTCCGCGAACTTAAAAACGCACCCTCCCCAAGTAACACAGAAAGCATTTTAACAAGCAACAAGTGAACTTATATAGAGCTTAAGACCCGTACAAACTCTTATATAAGTTCACCGAGCGTCTTGAAGCTGATCAATGGCATTTGAAAATCATTGTAATGCTTTACGCTGTATAACAGTTGGATAATGGCATATCAGAATGCTTTTGTAAAGGCTTTAGCTATTTTTAGTGCTTTTGGTTCTACAAAGACATTTTAAAGTAGTTAATAAGTGCTTGAAGCTGTTTTACAGCACAAACGTGAACCACTATAATGCCATGTAAATCCGCTATCCAGCTTTAAGCTGTTTTTTGTGCCTTTTGCTGTGTAAAAGCACTTGTAAGGGGTAAGTAAAAGCTTAATGCTGCTGAACAGCATAAATGTGAATCAATATAATGCTTGCATTTTAAAGGAAGAACTGAGTGCTGTTGTGTAGCTAATAGCTCTTTAAACAATCACACGTGAGTAGTTGTAATGCTGGTGGCATTAATTGGGCTCACCGGGCTGCTTAAGGCTGACCACCATTTTGTAAATATTTTATAACCAAAAAATAGTTTCTTTCGGACAAATCTTTCGGAAATGACAATAGGTCATTTAAAATATTTATATAACTTAATTTAATACAGTACAAGCAAAACTATGATTGTATTTATTCAAAACTTATTCTGTACTAGGAATACACATTTGTTTTGGTTTTACACACATCATTTTTATAAAACATTTTGTATGAAAACCACAAAATATCGAAGGCGCGTGAAAATTTTCAATGAAACTTATATAAACAAGTACAGTAAACTACACTGCGCAGTAATATTTGAAGGCAAGAAATAACAAACAAGTCAAAAACTTATCCGATGAATTTGTTTTGATGCAAACTATAATATGGCGTCACTCACTGTTTTATTTTGACCGTCTTTACTTATTCTTTTTTTGATTGTAATAATTTACACGCAATAATATAAAGTTTCCTAAGTGTGAACACTTAAATTGCTCCAATAATTCTTTTAGCACATTTAAATGCTAGTCTAATGCTTTTGTAATGCCGTTGGCATCTTCACTATCAATAATTTTGCTATTATAATGCTTCTGTAATGCAATAGGCTATCTCATTGATCATTTTAATGCTTTCTTAATGCGATTGGCAATATTATTGACCAAAATGATGCTTCTTTAATCCGATTGACATCTTTCTTGACCACAATAATGCTAATATAATGCGCCAGTAATGCTATTAACCAGCTACTGTGAACCTATATAGGGCATAAAGCTGTATAATTTGTGCCCAAATAAGCATTACAGTAGCCATATAAACGTTTATAATGCGACTATAAAACTAACTCAAAATGCTAAAAGGATACAAGAATACTCTTATTCGGCCCTTATAATGCTTTGATGTGTTACTTGGGTCGTAATTCAAACCAGTCGTAAAAGCTTTTATTTAAATGCCCTAGAAAGAACATGATACAATTTTACTTTAAAGAATTAAAAAAAATACTTATTCGCTGTCTTGGATATTCCGCCATCTTGGATATTCCGCCATCTTGGATATTCAGCCATTTTGGATATTTCTCCATATTGTGGATAGTCCTCCATATTAGATTTAGAAGGATGTCACACAGCTTAAGCCGATGTATCATCCGAACTAAACGTGTACGGATGTAACTTCGGGTCGATCGGCTTTGTATCAAAATTAAGTAGCAAAATTCCAACAAAATTGCAAGATAGGTACCTAAAATGTGGTCGCTAAGCGACAAAGCCTATAAAAATAAATAAAAAAAAAAAAGAAAAAGATAGGTAAAAGCTTTTATAAATAATGAATTTCCGTTCATAAGAAGAACTATTTATGATGTCACTTGATTTTGTATTGTATCTGAGATCACCAATTATAATCTTTTGTTGATAGTGAACTTCGAGCTGCCGACATTTAGCGTGGAACTACGAGCGGACCTCGGCGAAGGCGAACGCAGCCTCGTGGAGCTGTCCTTCAGAGAGTTCAGGCTGCAGTACCAGAAGTCACATCCCTACGAGAATATGTTGCAGGTACTAAATATGTTCATTGTGTGGTTAAGTACCTATTTAACAATATATGATTTAAGTTACGATGTAGGCCTACATATTTATTTCTCAAAATACCATGGGAGACAAGGAATTATCTTATAAAGTTATAAAAACTTTCAAACGCTACTTCCTCTACTTATTTAAAAAATAGGTTCGGGCCAGAAATTTTCATTAAGTTATAATAAGTTTTTAAAATATTACCTAATAGCTATATTTGCCCCATTTTATTCTCCATATTACAAGTCAGTGTAAAACGAAAAGTAAGTTATTCACATAGAATTTTAACATTAACATTGTTACACAAGGTTTCCCTGCACTCCATCACAATGGAAGACCTGACCAAGGAGCCGGACTCGAAGCACCGCATGTTGATGGTGTCCCACACGCCACAAATGCCTCCCAAGGCCGTGTTCGTGTCCAAGTCGTGTCCTGACTTCGTGACCGAGTACGGCGATGACATGGCGAGTGTCGGTTCCTTGCAGTACATGAAGTGCTGTTCCAACTCACTGCCGAGTCAACTTAACGTTGCTGCTAAACAGGTGGGTGTTATTATGACTTAACATGTTTTTAGATTTAATGTATTTTATGTTTAAAATTCATAATTAATTAATGTAAGATAAATATTTAGTTTTAACTCCGCTAACTAAAGTGTTTTTAAATGAAGTATCATAACTAATATTTTAACTATAATAAGCTTAGTATTTAAACTAACAAGAGTTCAGAATTTTTCTAGTCCACAAAGTTAGACTGATATTTTATTGAGATACGGTTTTATGTTTGTCAGTCTGCCGAGCGTCGCAGCAAGCGAGACAGTAAGTGTGGCGTGACCCCTCCATGTTCACCCGAGGTGCCGGAGCCAGGGCGTACGAGCGCGACCGGCACCGGGTCTGGCGGCCCAGCGCCCGACGACAACCTGGTGTGGCTGTCCGTACACAACCGCGACCCGCAACACCCGCGCTTCCATGATGAATATGAAAAGGTATATTTTATATATCATAGTTACTTGATTAAATAAATGAAATTGAAATATAAATCAATTTATTTTAATTAATAAGGTGTGGAACGTCATTCAGAAACACGTTTTGTACGATACGACTACATACAGAAAGTACAGCTAACAGATGTCACTATTCGTAGACAGCACGTTTCGTCGAATTATATAATCTACGTATACAAACGTGTTTCTGAACTTTCAGGCCCAAATGCATGAAAGATTAGTATTTAAAATGGAAAAATATTTGCAGATATCAAAGCTGACAAAGATAGACTTCAACTGCTTGAACTTGGTGGTGAGCATAGACAGCTGGGTGACGGTGCTGGACTTCTTCGGGTTCGCAGGAGACGACGTGCCGGACAGCGAGGACGGACCTGAACCTCAACATACAGGTATGTTTTTAACTTTTGATTGTATGAAACTTTTCGTTCAGCTGGTAACTTTTTGGTTTTCCTGCTGACACACCGTTGGGCGGAAGCCGTGAAAAGTAAAGGCCTCTACGCAGCTAAGGCGTTCTAGAAGTTTTGGCATAGATCACATCAATCGTAGCTACCATCTTATAGAATCCCTAAGGCTCTGTAGTTGGATTGTCAGCTTCTTCGACGGTCAGCACCAAGGTTGGCTTTTGGATGGGGACACTAAAATGCTTGTCATTCCCCAGGGCACAACAATGACATGTTATCCATTGAGAGAATGTACTGCTATGCTGATTATATCACGGTGATATACGGGCCATCGGAATGTCCTCCTCGAGCACATTAGACGAAAATAAAAGGCGGTTGGAACTTGTGTTTGAATTTGAAGACTCTCTGGGGTGGGTTTTTGAATGGGGAGTACTGAACTTAGTTCATGAAGGCACAAGTTTGTGCGCTTACTACGAAAAAGGACTTTTCGTAGTAAGCGCACAAACATTTGTCATAGCGCCATCTCTGTAGCTGATACTCTCAAACCTCGGCGTTGAAATTTCAAGCGAAAAGGTCCCAAATGAGTCACTTGGATATTAAAGATTATTTGGATATCAAATCGGCGAGCCAGAAACTGGATGTCAAAACAGTATTTCACAGCAAACCAGCGGGCAAAGTATCAAGTACAAATTCGGTTTCATGTAAAGTATGTACTGTTCACACTTCTGGAAAGGCGCCCTCAGCTAGATTTACTTGATTCCCTACAAATATGTACTGTTCTCGATCTCACGGAAGGCTCTCTCTGCGTGTACTATTGACTCTCTCGGGAAGTGCTCTAAGGAACTGTTCAAAATCCCGGAACGCTATGACTTGTCTATCAAACGAGGTTTAAAAAGAGCACTAATTCCGAAGTAGGCAGCGGCCTGGCTATGCCCTGGCATTGCCAGAGTCTATGATCGGTTACTACTTACCGCCAGTTGGGCCGCTTGCTCGCCAGCCGCCGTAGAGCACAACAAGTTTAAGTTTTAATAGGATGCGTTGTGTCGTCACGTACAGAGGCGGCGCGGCCGGCGGGCCCGGGCGGACTGACGCAGACGGAGGTGTGGGTGCGCGCGCTGAGCGTGGTGGTGGTGGCGGCGCGCGGCGAGGTGGTGGCGGCGCGCGTGTCGCGGGTCAGCACGGTGGCGCGCGCGGACGCCGGCGCGCGGGAGCGCTCCGTGTCGGGGCGGCTGGGCGCGCTGGCGCTGGCAGACCTCACGCCGCACGCGCCGCTCTGGCGACAGCGTCTCAGCACGCACCAACATAATGCGCTCAGCTTCGACTACCGCAGGTATGTTGTTCTTTTATGCAGGCTCTTTCATAGCGTACATCGCTGTTAGGCGGATCTCACAGCGATGGTCCCGTGTGACATGTGTAGAGTGAGCGCGGCGTGCACGCAGCACTCGCTTCGGGTTTCGGTCTGTCATTGAATGGTTTCTAAAAGATTTCACTGAAAGGGGCTAAGTTAGCAGAGCAGTACCAAAGATGCGAATAGTTCTCTATGCTGCTCGGAACCTGTGATTTGTAAAGCAGGTACCGGTGTCCTGGAGTGAAGTAGCGCTGCACCTCGTTTAGGATACCTAGTTTACGAGAAGATACTCCTTGTGTTCAACAGCTGTGTAACGGGCTATTATCTGCGTTACAATGAAAGCGGCCAAAAAAAGGCCATATCCAATAAAAAATAAGACTCTCATACTCATTTCCGAATTACTAAACCTAGAATAACTTTACCACGAAAACATGCAATCACGAATAACGTTACCACGAAAACCTGCAATCACGACTTTTCATTGTCATCGTTCTAACCTAATCTTACGATGTCAAAATGAAAATTCGTGATTGCAGGTTTTCGTGGTAACGTTATTCGTGATTGCATGTTTTCGTTGTAACGTTATTCTGGGTTCAGTAATACGTAAATCAGTAATTTACCCAAAAAATAAATAACTTGTTACAATTTTATAGAGTTCAAAAAATATTATTTGACAGATTGAGCCCAGCTGAAGCGGCTGTAGCTGGTCACGAAACAAGTTTGAACATAGAAATGGGTCCCGTCTCGTATGTTCATACGAAACGATTTGTGCAAGAAATTCAAGCGTTTGCCAGAGAATTTAGTTTACTTCGACGTGTTATATTACAAGCTAGACTAAAGGTATGACAATTTGTTTTAGTTAATTCAATTAATGACAATCGTATGCAGTGGTAGCTGGCAGCCTGGCAGCCCTTCTTGTCGTACTAAATAGTATTTTTAATAAATCAGTGCTTACAACTGGTGCAGACTATGATTCAAGTGCAATTGCTTCGTAATTATCTCGTACCAGTACTGGTATACACCGTATTTGTCCAGGTGTCGGTGGTGGGTGGCGGCGCGGACGAGTCGGACGCGTGTGCGCCGCGCATGCAGCTGCGCGTGCGCTGCGCCGCGCCCGTCATCGTGCTGCCCGTGTCGGGGCGCGCCCGCGCCGCGCTCGCCGTGCATCTAGACATGCTGGAGCTCGACAACTGCTTCCGCCGCGCCGGGGGGGAGGGCACCGTCAGCACCATGACCGACCCTAACTGCAGTCAGTACACGTGTTATATTATTGTGATCTATATCCTGTCTCGAATGACTGACTGATATATAAACGGACACCTTAAAATAACCTACTAGAGACATACAATTTTAGGCGGGTATCATTTGAAAAGTGTAGGCACCCACTAAGAATTTATCGAAATTCCATCCCTAAGATGATGAAAATAAGAGTTAAATGAATTTTGTTGGTAACTTTTTATTTTCTTGACCGATTTACTTGCATATGCTTCAATTAGATAATTATATGTTTAAATGAGTGTATGTTTGTGTGTACAGACAAGCGCGAGGTGCTGGACGTGCGGCGCGTGGTGTTGTCGGGCGTGTCGCTGTGGGGCGCGCGCGGCGGGCGGGGGCTGCGCGTGAGGCGCGCGGGGCCGCCGCTGCTGCACGCGCCCGCGCATTTAGAACTGCACGTCGAACTGAACACCTGCGACACGCACAACGGTGAGTGTCACGTGGTAACAAAGTGCTAAGTCCTGTCAGTAAGACTGCTAATAAGTACCTAGTAACTGAAGTATTATGGATTCCATAAATAATATAGCCTTACTAAACTTATTGAGACAGGATATGTCAGGATAGGGGACTGGCCTTCTATGGGGTCCCACAGGGTGGTATTATTGGCCCACAACTTGTTTGTGTTTATATTAATGATTTAGGCCAATTTTCCAAATTTATTTATTTTCTTTTTTATTCTTTTATTTCACCCTGATTAAAAAACCTGCTTAAATTAAGCATGACCCTTTTGCTTGCTGCTGCTGAGAAAATAAGTTCTGTTACGTATAATCTAATTGTTCACTCTTGCATTTCAGTACTTTGTTACCCCAGTATAATGAACCTCCGTTCTCGCCTGTATTATTTCTAAAAATATATTTTAATGTATTCTAGTGCCAGACATGACAGTGCAAGGTTCGCTGTCGACCCTGCAGGTGGCGCTGGACCCGGCACAGTACCGGCTGGTGCGAGGAGTGCTCGCTCACAACCTGGCCGAGAGCGTGGACGACCTGCTGCCCAGAGATACGCTCACTACTTCTTTACTGCCTCCACAGACTAATGAGCAAGTAAGTCATTTTGTGTCAAGAACACATGATACAACAAGTAATTTTCACGTAAACAAAAGGCTTTACTGAATTGATTAGTTTAGTCAATTTAATTTTTTTTGTAGTTAGTACTTTTTACAGTATGAATCGACCGGGGTAGTTACCACCCTTACACAGAAAACTTTGGAAGGTCAGCAGCGGCTTTGCTATGCGCTGGTATTTTTTGAGTCCACGAGCGGAGGTTACCACTTTTAGATGCCATAAATTAATAATTAAAAAAGAACCCTCACACGGTGGACCGACAACGTAGTTAGGACGGCGGGAAGTTGACGGATGAGGGAGGCCAAGGACCGCACTAGGTGGCAATACTTCTCAAATACTAGAGGTCCAACAGTAGACGTCGATTGGCTGATATGATGATAATGAGGGCTTTCATCATATCGCCACAATTGCAATTTTTGTCATCCAACTAAATTGCATAAATATTTGTATTCGCGGGCAGCCTCCCAGTAAGTTTATCTAAATATAATGTTGTACAACTAGGTATGGACGACGAGCTCGTTGAAGCTGGACCTCCATGACGTGACGGTGAAGCTGGAGCCCGAGCACGGCGTGTCCTCGCTCGCCTGCATCAACTTCATCAAGTCGCGCCTCTATATAGAAACGTACTCCGATCTCGGACAGGATATCGATTTGGTTTCACAGGTAATAGCGAATTCATTTTTATACCGCTACCTTGTAACCTTGTGTTTAAAATGATATGGTTTTGCAAAATGGATATAATTGAGAACAAACTAACGCGATATTCGTTAAACATATACTAATAATAAGTTAACGTTACCAGGAGATCTTAGTGAGCGACACTCGTTACGCGAAGGAGCCGGCCAACCGGCGCGGCAACGTGTTCAGTCACATCGTGCAGCCCATGCCGGAGCACAGGCACAGCGTGCAGGCTGAAGTACACGCCAGGTAACTTACACTTACACTACAAGGAATCTAAGATGGCCGACTTTAAATTGTTCGAAATGGCTGCGAACAAAAGTCATTATTGGAACTAAAAGACGTTGTTTTCTTAGTTCTTGAACATGCGTGAACGTTTCTGAAAGCTAACTTCAAGCCTACCAGGTAAGATTTGCATGGTTAAAAAGATTAATTTATTTTTTCGTGGTCTAACTATCCTCATAGTCTACATAGTACTTATTAATTATAATGCTTTAATTTCGCAGGAAAAGGCGTGAGGCGTCAGCGTACACAATACTAATAAACAACATGCGGCTGATGGCCATCCTCGACTGGTGGGAGGCGGCCAACCAGTTCATCATGCAGGCGCCGCTACCTTCCGCCGACCTTGACCAAGCTCATCTGTGAGTTATGTCTTATGTACTTTTTAAAAGACGTAAGGCGTCAGCGTACACAATATAAGTAATTGTTTGTATTAGTCTAGCACTGGGAATATTCAAAAGCTAAAATTGGTATTGCTAGAAAAAAAATAGATACTCGAGACAGGCCACGATATATATCTTCGATTATTACGCCTTCGATATGTTCTTCTAATATATTATTCTTCTGTAAGATTTACCGCAAAAAATACGCTTTTCTAAACTACAGACTTAAAAGACAGATAATTATAAAAATAAGTAAAACGTCAAAGCGGCTGCGGGCGAACTTGCGTGTAAAAAGATGGTTGTTACATTAACAGACTAATAGCATGATATATCCCCACACAGCGAGGAAGCTCTGAACGCAGTACGTAACGCGGCCGGCGGCGGCGTGAGCAGTCAGCACGTGATGGAGGGCACCATGGAGCTCAAGCTGAACGTGACCGACTCGCAGCTCGTACTCGTCGAGGATCCCTCCGTGTGGGACACCAACGCCGTCATACTTAGGGTAACTATTGACCCTATGCCGCCTGATGGAAAATACTCAAGATCAAAAAAGGAGGAAGACATGATTTTGTAGTCATTATTTAAATTATTTATCAAATTTAGGAAGTAACGAAAATATAATTCTATATGGTATATGGCAAATTCTGATGGATTTGAATCTGCAGAAACGTTGATGGTCTCCGGCACGGTATGTTTCTGATAAATACCGTACAACCGGCGAGAATTCAGAACAAGAATGTAAAAAAAAAATCTCCGACCTGGAAGTTGCCAGTTTATGGTTTACAATTTAAAAGATTGGAAATTTTAATAGATTTTCTAAGACTCCATATACAGAAATAAAACATTAATATATAAATCAACTACAGGAAATTATCTTCGGTAAATTAAAATATTATAAGTTCCATAAACTTCTATTCTAAGAAAAAAATATATGAAAATCAGGGTCTTTGAATGTAATAATGCGATATCCCTAACTTGTTTTTCCCGCTCGTTACGCTTTCCTCGCGCATGCGCACTGCCGCTTCTAAAATAAACGCAAAGGTTTTGACGTTTCATAATGACAAAAATACTCATTTTAGCGCGAAAATTACAAGATTTTAAAAAGATTTTAAATTATAAATACAAGAATACCTATTGTGTCACAATTTGACAACTAAAAGTTAAATTAACTTTATTTTTAACGTTTTTAAGGAACGAGAATTGACATGCAGTTTAAAGTTAGCTATCAAAGACGTTCGCGCTTGTAAAGTCACTAAGAAAACACCCGCTTTCAGTCATTTACTTTCAACATTTAAATCTGGGCAGCCATTTGTAACAACTTCATGTCGACCATCTGTGATGTCGGCCATCTTAGATTCCGCGTACTGTACTAGATGTACAACAAAGTGTGTGCACGTTCCAGAGTACAACGGTGATAACGTACCGGTGCGCGGACGCGCAGAAGCCGGTGTCGTGCGAGCTCAACGAGCTGGAGGTGTTCTCGTGCGTGCTGGGGCTGGAGGAGGAGACCGCGCTGTCCATCGTGGACCCCGCCGCGCTGCACGTGGACATCGACGCCTACAGGGTGCTGCATGTATGTAACAGTTTATTATCTATACATCACCAAATACCCCAAGTAACACAGAAAGCATTTTAACTAGCAACAAGTGAACTTATATAGAGCTTAAGACCCGTACAAACTCTTATATAAGTTCACCGAGCGTCTTGAAGCTGAACAATGGCATTTGAAAACCATTGTAATGCTTTACGCTGTATAACAGTTGGATAATGGCATATCAGAATGCTTTTAGTTCTTTCACCAAAGTTGACAAAGTTATTTTGTTGGGGGACTTTAACATTAACTGCATGAACCATTCTGACACTACATTACACAACTTTTTACATACATTTAACCTAACACAAATCATACAGGAACCCACACACTTCACAGACCACAGTGCTACTTTAATAGACGTTGTTTGCACTGATGCAAAGGCTCGCACTGTCTCGGTTGTACATAAGCCTGACCTTGGACACCATGCAATCATATCAGTGCAGTTTCAATTCAAGGTGAGCAAACCTGTACCACGGTGGTCATGCTACCGACCACTTAAAAACATTATACCTGATCTCTTTGAAGCAGACCTACTCCATACGAATTGGGATATTATACATAATCAGTGTAATGTAAGTGACATGGTGACAACACTCTTTAATTCACACTTTGTTTAGTTTACATGCACCTGTCAGGAAGGTTTTAATCAAGGAAAAGTCTCTTCCATGGATAACTGATACTATTAAACAGATGATTAGACTACGTGATAAGTATCACACAAGATACAAGCAAAGTAAATTGGACATACACAAAAATAGTTATAAGGACCTTAAATGTATTGTAAATAGTGCTATTGATAGTGAAAAAAAAGCTTATTTTAAAACTAATATAAATGCTTATATTAAAACCCCTACTAGATTATGGAGTAGTCTCAAATCTACTATCTCAATAGGGACACCAATTAGTAGTGATATGCAACACAGTTTGCAAACAAGTAATCCTGACATCTTAAATAAACATTTCTTGACTATTCCAGGCTCTAATACACTTCCCTTGTCAGATGTAATATATTTTGAATCAAATAGATATAACAGTAACACATTTAGTCTCCAGGTGGTTAGTGAGGAAACAGTCCGCTTGCACATTTGCAGTCTTAGATCCAATGCTGTAGGTACAGATGACATATCACTGGATATGCTCTTATTAACTCTTCCTCATAGTCTCCCAGCCATTACTGCAATAATAAATAAATCCATCAGTTCATCAACTTTTCCTAACACATGGAAAACAGCTATAATAAAGCCTATTCCTAAAACTCCAAATCCAACTGATCTCAAAGACCTTAGACCTATCAGCATACTTCCTTGCCTGTCCAAGGTGCTGGAGAAGGTGGTGTGCAGTCAACTACGCACATACCTAGAGCAACATAACATCTTGCCTGAAAAGCAGTCTGGCTTTAGAAAAAGCCATAGTACCTGTACTGCTCTCCTAGATGTTACCGATGACATACTGGAAGCTAGAGAGCAGGGAATGAGTACGGTGCTTACCTTATTAGACTACTCCCGCGCTTTTGACACTATTAATATCCCTCTTCTTTTGGCTAAATTGTCTTATTATGGTTGTGACCCTAACGCAGTCAAATGGTTTTACAGTTATCTGGTTGGCAGATCCCAATATGTCCAGGTTCTTGGGGAAGATGGTAACTCTGTTAGCTCCTCACATTCTCAAGTACTTAGAGGTGTACCACAAGGATCTATTATTGGGCCACTGCTATTCATTTTATACACAGCTGATATCACCAAACATATCCAATATTGTAAATTTCATTTGTATGCCGATGACCTGCAAATATACACATCTTTTTACCCTCAGCATTGTTTTGAGGCTGTAGATAGGATCAATAGTGATCTTGCAAGAATATGTGACTGGTCTAAAACTAACTCACTATGTATTAATGGTTCTAAATCCAAGTTTTTGGTATTGGGTTCAAAGGAGGGCACTAAAATGATAAGATCCTTAAATCCTACAATTTTAGTTGATAGTTGCCCCATCGAACAGGTGATAGAGGCTCGTAATTTAGGTTTAATAATGGATAGTGAGCTTCATTTTGAGACGCATGTACTTAAGGCTGTAACAAATTGCTTTTACCGTCTAAAGCTTCTATATAATATCCGTCGTTATCTCACTGTGGATTTAAGGGTTATGCTGTGCGAGTCTCTAGTATTGTCGAAACTAAATTATGTTGACACTGTGTACGGCGCGTGTATACTAAAAAGAACCCAGAAACTCATACAGCGCGTGCAGAACTCCTGCGCACGATTCTGCTATGATATCCCTCCGCGTACACATGTCACTCCGTTCCTCAACAGTGGCAATTTGATGAAGATGGCGACCCGTAGGCACCTGCATTTGGCTACACTTCTGTTTGGTGTTATCATGCACAAGCAACCGCCTTACCTGTATAGAAAACTTTCTTGGTCTCGCAACGTAAACCAATACAACACAAGGGCAGCGTCGTATCTGCTGGTCTACACAAAACACAAAACCACAGCATTCCGTGGCAGTTTTAGATATGCATCGACTCGATGTTGGAACAATCTACCTCCGCCGCTTTACTCACTGCGCACGGTACACACTTTTCGACAAAGATTTAAAGCACACTTATTAAATTTACAAAAACTAAATACATAACACAATAAACTGACAGGACGCTATTTTGACATCACTTACTTACGTCTTAAACTTCTGCCTTGGCTTGTGGCTCCGGCGTCGTTGATTGGCGATTCTGCCAAAAGTTACACACCGCACTACAACACTATTTATTTAAGGTATGTATTCATAAAATGTTTTCTTTTCTTTTTTTGAGTTGTTGAGGTATTTATTGAAGTATTATATTTAATCGTTTATATTTAATCGTATCTTTTTATTATGTATTCTTATAATTATGTTTCTTTTATATATATTAAATATATATTATTATATTTTATTCTTGTAATTTGACTGCTGCTTCGCGTGTTAACGAATACCTTCCGTAGATGGGCATAACAGAATACCAGCACTGTAGTGTCATATTGTCTATGACGCATGACGCTACAGCAATTAGCTGAGTTATGTCCTATTTTGTGTATATTTGTTTTATGTTTAAATTTATTTTATTGTATGTTTTTCGTTTGTGCAACAAAATAAAAAAGAAGAATGGGCAGTTTTATATGGGGTGCGTCCCATGTGTTGTAACACTTTATGACCTATATCATTTGAAAGATCTCAGCGAGTGCTATGTTTTATCGTATGGGCATAACTCCGTATCTCGTGCAGGGAAACTGTTATAGGGTTTTAAAAAAATAAAATAAATAATGAAAAATGTCTTAACTAATTGGTCTTTTAATAACTACTACTAAAGAGATTTAAAGGTAGAGCCTACTTTGAACCAACACCCTCTCTGCCACCATTGTAAGCGCAGCGTTGAGAAGATTGCAGACATGTAAAACGTGATTTACGGCGGTCTTTCTGGGTAGAAGAGTTCTCAAGCTTTCAGAAACGTTTGCGCAATTACATAGACAAAGAAAAAACAACTCCCTATGCTCCCCGCCATTTTGTTCCAAATATGACATCTGCTCTCTGTGTCCCAACCTTTGTAACATGTTGCGACTAGCATAAACATGTTTTTTTCTATAAATATATATTTTTTTTATTAAAATTGTGTGCAGGTCAAAAGTACTGAGCTGTTAATGATAAAATAATTTTTGTATCAAATAAGGCTTTAATCGTACTTTTTTACATTTTGTGACACGGAAACACATTATACTTATTTCACTTATAATAACTGTAGACAATTTACAGACAGTTACCGTTATTAATAGGTACACAGTTAAAAATATATAAGTGAAAATGGTAAAGTTATCGCTAAATAAATCTCTTACGTAAACGTATAAATACGTTATAGAGTTGAGGTTGAGAAAATAAAAATCCTCATCGCATTTTTCTCTACATAGCTGTTGATGTTGATAAGGTTGTCATAATTATAATGACAGTGTAAATATACAACTCCTTTAAATAGACCTGTTTTATTCACATATCTTTCAAAATATATTGAAAACACGAAAATACAGCTTAGCAACAACATTACACCATGCTTCTAGCCCTCAACCAATAGGCGTCCATTTCCAAATAACTTTACTTTGCCGATCCTGTGACTACCTTATCACTTGGCGCCACCCCGATATCACGCGATATACGCGGTCGCTTTTCAAAAACTTTTCTGCCTCATCGTCATTTGTAAGTTCTTCGTGCTATGTCGCCCCTTTAACGGGCAATCCTGAGTTTTTTTTTTGTTGAGGACGAGTAGTTTGTCTCTCACGACAGTTACTACTTTACACGGGCTGTGGTGGGGCGGATGGCCCTCAACCAAAGGCAATCCTGAGTGCTCTATCGGTCATTTTAGTTCTCCTGCGGATTATCTCACTTCTGATTCAATTACGCAGGCCAACTCCCAATAAAGCTCTCTCCATTCCCCTGTAGATGACCAAAAGCCTTGTGATTTGACGAGTGACCCCCTTCTCGAAGTTGGACTTATCTGGCCTGATCGTCCCAGGTAAATATATTCGTAGACAACTTTGAGTGTAGCGCCTCCAACCGTGATTGAAATGGGTGCAACATGAACATTTGCCATGATCTGGTCTTGTCCGTGTCCATTTTAAGACCCACTTATTGAGAGATACTATTAAGATCATCGAGCATTATATTGAGGTCCTCCTTGGTCTATGACATGACACCATTTTCGTTATACCTCGCTGCAAAAGTCATAGTTCTTGATAATCCATCCTCGAGACAAGCCAACATAATGGCGTTTCCGTATACTTAAGCACTGCAGTGTTATGAAATATCGTTGGTGTACTTGGCATCGTTGGAGAGACTGCAACACTACACCAGTAAGTTAATAATGGCATCTAGACTAAGCGCAAACTTATTTGACCGACCTGAAGTTGTTGCAACTGACTGAGCAGATGTCATATTTGGAACAAAATGGCGGGGAGCATAGGGAGCTGTTTTTTCCTTGTCCATGTAATTGCGCAAACGTTTCTGAAAGCTTGAGAACTCTGATACCCAGAAGGACCGCCGTAAATCACATTTTACATGTCTGCAATCTTCTCAACGCTGCGCTTACAATGGTGGCAGAGAGGGTGTTGGGTCAAAGTAAGTTCTACCTTTAAATCTCTTTAGTAGTAGTTATTAAAATACCAATTAGTTAGGACATTTTAAATTATTATTTTTATTTTTTTAAAACCCTATAACAGTTTCCCTGCACGAGATACGGAGTTATGCCCATACAATAAAACATAGCACTCGCTGAGATCTTTCAAATGATATAGGTCACAAAGTGTTACAACACATGGGACGAAACCGCCCATTCTCCTTTCTTTCTTTCTTTCTTTCTTTCTTTCTTTTGTAAAGCCTTTAGCTATTTTTAGTGCTTTTGGTTCTACAAAGACATTTTAAAGTAGTTAATAAGTGCTTGAAGCTGTTTTACAGCACAAACGTGAACCACTATAATGCCATGTAAATCAGCTATCCAGCTTTAAGCTGTTTTTTGTGCCTTTTGCTGTGTAAAAGCACTTGTAAGGGGTAAGTAAAAGCTTAATGCTGCTGAACAGCATAAATGTGAATCAATATAATGCTTGCATTTTAAAGGAAGAACTGAGTGCTGTTGTGTAGCTAATAGCTCTTTAAACAATCACACGTGAGTAGTTGTAATGCTGGTGGCATTAATTGGGCTCACCGGGCTGCTTAAGGCTGACCACCATTTTGTAAATATTTTATAACCAAAAAATATTTTCTTTCGGATCTATTTATAAAAGGAATTGTCATTTAAAATATTTATATAATTTAATTTAATACAGTACAAGCAAAACTATGATTGTATTTATTCAAAACTTATTCTGTACTAGGAATACACATTTGTTTTGGTTTTACACACATCATTTTTATAAAACATTTTGTATGAAAACCACAAAATATCGAAGGCGCGTGAAAAATTTCAATGAAACTTATATAAACAAGTACAGTAAACTACACTGCGCAGTAATATTTGAAGGCAAGAAATAACAAACGAGTCAAAAACTTATCCGATGAATTTGTTTTGATGCAAAGTATAATATGGCGTCACTCATTGTTTTATTTTGACCGTCTTTACTTATTCTTTTTTTGATTGTAATAATTTACACGCAATAATATAAAGTTTCCTAAGTGTGAACACTTAAATTGCTCCAATAATTCTTTTAGCACATTTAAATGCTAGTCTAATGCTTTTGTAATGCCGTTGGCATCTTCACTATCAATAATTTTGCTATTATAATGCTTCTGTAATGCAATAGGCTATCTCATTGACCATTTTAATGCTTTCTTAATGCGATCGGCAATATTATTGACCAAAATGATGCTTCTTTAATCCGATTGACATCTTTCTTGACCACAATAATGCTAATATAATGCGCCAGTAATGCTATTAACCAGCTACTGTGAACCTATATAGGGCATAAAGCTGTATAATTTGTGCCCAAATAAGCATTACAGTAGCCATATAAACGTTTATAATGCGACTATAAAACTAACTCAAAATGCTAAAAGGATACAAGAATACTCTTATTCGGCCCTTATAATGCTTTGATGTGTTACTTGGGACTCCAACTTTATTTACTGTATATTAATCAAAATCATTGAAACAATAAAAAAATATAGTCCTGATAGTGTAATGTACTGTTTGTCAGATATTCTCTCGCTCCATAAGGTTTGGAAATTCTTTCCTACGCCAAACCATTAAGTTTAGACCAAACTTCCGGCACATGAATGTTCTTCAACGTATGTTACTAAGTTCTTCAAATGTAGTGTGAGGAAGTATTTTACCAAACTAGAAAGATATTAACGACTAAATGAAGTTGTTTTTTACTAACATCTGTTGCCTTAATTTCTAAAGTGCAATGTGCACTGTTCAATAAGTTTGAGTCATTAAAAAAAGTAATCACAATTATACTAGTTTCTTCATTTTGTTATTTCCAGGTATCAATGAGTACATTAAACTTGCGGTTATCGTACCACGACATGAGAATGTTCGCAGCCATGTTACACTCATTGCCAGTACAAGCGAGGGCGGCGTTGTCGGGTAAGTTGATTACTGGGGCCTGGAACGTCAAGCAGACTCACGCTTGTGTAAAACAATGTTTCTTTGATTCGACGAAGTCTCTCGTATCGTATAAGCGAGTTTTTGTTTGACATCTTTTTTTATGTTATTAATTATTCAAAGGTAGTATAACTATGAAACAGTTTAAAACAATATTGTACCCTTATTGGAGATAATTTTTCGCTTACGAATTTACAATTTGCAGTTTACTATTATAGGAGTCGTGTAGTTTTTACTTTTCATATTCTTTGCCAAGAGTTATTATTTCTCAAAGTAATGGAGAGACCTAATTTAATTTGCTAAATATTGTTGTATTAACACTGATCAAGTTTACCATACATAATGTGAGTTATTATTGTATGTGCCATCTCCAGGCAAGCCGACGACCTCGCAGAGCGAGCAGGACGCGCCCGCCAACAGCGTGCACATGTCGGGCGGCGCGGGGGGCGGGGCCGCGTGGGCGGGGCGCGCGCGCTGGCACAGGCACGCGGCGCCGCCCCCCGCGCCCACCACCAGTGCTGCCGTGTGGCCGCTCAAGGCGGTGCAGGTAACTTGTTGTCCGTTACTTGTTTTATCACTATAGCCCGTTTAATATTGACCCGTTCGGGAACTTCGTGCAGTGTGATTGCTCTCGGGCATTTAAATTGTTTTAATTAAGAAATTCGGACTTAACAGTAATAAAAATGTGTATAAATTGAACTTTGGACGATAATACAGTGATATAATATGGAGTTAAGTGATTAAATAGTGGATTAATTAACTTTATTTAGACTTTTAGTTTTGATTTGTTTGTGGACGAGTTCATTATCGCGGGTGGCGCGAAGCGTCTAGCCGCGCACCGCGCTTGCTCACTCCCGCGCGGATTGCATATTTTTTGTCTCTGTCGTGCAATAGATTCATAGAAATTAAATGAATAAATGTTTTTTTAAACTTTGGACAATAATACAGTGATATAATATGGAACTTAAGTGATTAAATAGTGGATTAATTAACTTTATTTAGACTTTTAGTTTTGATTTGTGTGTGGACGAGTTCATTATCGCGGGTGGCGCGAAGCGTCTAGCCGCGCACCGCGCTTGCTCACTCCCGCGCGGATTGCATATTTTTTGTCTCTGTCGTGCAATAGATTCATAGAAATTAAAATGAATAATTTTTGTGCAATTTGTGCCAATAAAATTGAAGTTGGGGAAATAATAAAGTGTAATGGATGCAAAAATGGGTTTCATTACAAGTGCGTAGATATTACGCCTGTTACTTTCAAGGAAGGTCATATTAAACGCACGTTCAAATGTAATTCCTGTATGAATGTTACCAAGAGAGTTCGTGTAACGGACGAAACCCCTGTACGTGGTGCTGGGTCAGGAATAATGGCGAAGGAGCTAATTAATCATTCGTATGAAGAGATTGTCTCCCAGGATATGGCGGGTTCAAAGGATTTAGATATTATAGTGCAAAAAATTATGGAAAAAATGGATAATGTCTTAACAGCTAGAATCTGTGCTTTAGAAGAGACCATTATTAAAGAATTTAAAGCTACAGTAAACATTTTGGCGTTAGAAAACACTAGACTACAACAAGAATTGAAAGAATCTAGTATTAAATGTCATTCGTTTGAAAAACAAATTATGGTGTTAACTGAGCGGCAAGTAGTTAAAGATAATTTGAACCTAACCCAAACAAACCCTGCAGCTAGGCCAGTGTCTACTGTTAATCAAGAGTCATCGCAGCGTAATAACAAAAATAATAATACGGTGCCGCGCGCACCGCCCGCTTCTACGGACGCAGCGCCCGCGCTGCAGGTGAGCGGGTCCGTGCCGCCACCATCGCAAGCGTCGCCGAGTACCTACGCAGCGATGGCCAAGGGAATAGCGGCGGCGGAAACGCTACGGAGTACGGAAACCCAAGCTAGGAACAACTCTTGGGTAGAAGTTCAGCACAAGAAAAGGAGTATGCCAATAATAAGAGGTGGGAATACATCTTCTGCATCTTTGAAAGCCGTTGAACGTAAAAAATATTTACACGTATGGAGGCTCGATAAAGGCACGACTGATGCTGATTTAAAGGAATATTTAATAAACATATTAGGAAGCGAACTGGAAATGGAAATAGAAAAACTGAAGCCTAAGACAGAACGAGACTACGCGTCTTTCAAGATAGGTGTCACTGAAAGCAAGTTCGAAAAACTTTGTGAACCGGAAGTGTGGCCCCTAAATGTAGAAATTAGTGGTTGGAATTGGTTTCGTCGCCCAACCAAAACAACACAGCTTCAAACCCAATAGACATATAAACATCCTATACCAAAACGTTAGAGGTTTACGAACAAAAACAACTCAGTTCCTATCATTGCTAGAATCATCGGAAGCAGACCTATTTGCTATCACGGAAACAGGGCTTAATCAATCCATTGATAACACGGAATTCGCACTGTCTGGATACCAAGTACTAAGATGTGACCGAGCAGATGGGCGGAAACACGGCGGCGCACTTTTAGTGGCCACACCGCGCATCGAGCTACGACAAGTGGCGACCGATATAAATATAGATAATTGTATGTTTGAACTAGTGTGTGCTTCAGTGTATTCGCAAAATAGATACTTATTTACTTGCTGTACAGTTTATATTCCACCAAAGGTCGATGAGGAACAGTATTTTTTAATGTTTAGTGTATTAGAAAAAATGTGTGTAAAATATAGTAATAAGTTAGTCATATTAGGAGATTTTAATTTGTATTCGTGCAATATTAATGTTAGTAATTATTTTGAATATTTTATGGCTTATTGTGAATTCGTTCAATGTAACACGATACCTAACTGTAATGATCGACAGCTGGACCTAGTGTTGAGCGCGCGCGGTGATGTCGTGGTGGTGGTGGTCGCGGCGGACGAGGCGCTGGAGCCCGTGGATGCTTACCATCCGCCGCTCGCGGTGCGCATCGGGCTCGGTGATAGTGGGCCGCGCCCCGCGCCCTCGACCCCTCTTTCGCCCTCTCATACAACTCATAGACAGTGGAATTTTAATAGAGCAGACTTTCACAACTTATATTATTTACTTCAACGGACAGACTGGACTGAATTGTATTATTTAAATGATCCCGAAGAAATATTAAAGATGTTTTATGACAAAATTTACGAAATTTTCGATATTTGCGTCCCATCTAAAAAAACGAGTAACTCTAGGTATACTTATCCGGTCTGGTATACACCCGATATTATTAGAGACATTAAACTTAAATACAAATTGCATAAAAAATACAAATCAAGTAAATTACTAGTCGATTATGAAGCGTTCTCAGAGTGTCGGGCGAGGGTTAAAGCTGATACGTTACAAGCTTATAAGCGTTACAGTGTTCGCATGGAAAACCATCTGGCGACGGATCCTCGCGCGTTTTGGAAATACATGAGGTCTAGGAGAAGCAGTACCACCACAAGGAGGCTAGTCAATAATGGACGGCATTTAAACGAAAACGAATCAGCCAATGAGTTCGCTCGGTATTTCCATTCCGTGTACAACCCGAAGCCGCCGGCGCTAGACGTGGCAGCGGCGAGCGCGGCGGCGGCGGCGCACAGTGCGCGAGTGCACCTCACGCCCCTTCGTGCAGCCGACGTGCAGCGCGCGCTCGCCCGCCTGCCGCCCAAGAGCTCGGCCGGCCCTGATGGTGTACCGTCCTTCGTTTTTAGGGACTACAGCACGGTATTAATTAAACCTTTACTACATTTATTTAACTCATGTATAGAAACCGCTTCCTTCCCTAGTCGTTGGAAACTAACACGTGTCGTACCGGTACCGAAAGGCGGTGGTGGCTCGGAACCTAGCGATTACAGGCCCGTGGCTGTCCTATGCACTCCAGCCAAGGTCTTCGAGGCGGCCATCCACAGCGACATCTACACCCAGGTAGGTTCCCAGTTGTCCGACGCGCAGCACGGATTTCGTCCTGCGCGGGGAACAGCAGGAAACTTGTTGCATCTTATGTCACTTCTAGTACCAGCTATAGATGCGGGCAGGCAGGTGGATGTGGCATATTTTGACTTTAAAAAGGCTTTTGACTTGGTCGACAACGATGTCCTCCTATCAAGGTTAGCTAGTGTAGGATGTAGTCCCCATACACTATTATTTTTTTCTAGTTATTTGAAGGACAGATGTCAATACGTAGACTATGGCGGACATCATTCTGAGCCTTATTTCACCAGATCTGGTGTGAGCCAGGGGAGTAACTTAGGCCCTCTTCTTTTCATTTTGACAATTAATAGTCTACCGGACGTTATCTATAACTCTATACCCTTGCTTTTCGCCGATGACCTGAAGATAATTCGAGAAATCACGCAGGACTCTGACCACCTTATTCTGCAACAGGACATTGACAGAGTTGTTGAGTGGAGTAGGGACAATAAGCTCCAGTTCAATGTGGCAAAATGTAGTGTGATGTCATTCACCCGCGCGCGGTCTCCACGCCACCATCAGTACTGCATGAATGGGATTTCATTAAAGCGTGTCACGGAGGCTAGGGACTTGGGAGTCGGCTTCACGGCCGATTTAAATTTCAGGAAGCATGTAATAGAGGTATGCAAAAAAGCTTACCGTAATTTAGGGTTTATTCTGCGTCAAGCGCGTCAATTCACGAATATCAGAGCTTTAAAGGCGTTATATGAGGCTCTAGTGAAGAGTCACTTAGAATATAATTCTTTTATTTGGTCTCCTCACGAAGACAAGTATAAAATTATGCTGGAAAGAATTCAGAATAAATTCCTTAGATTTATTTATTTGAAACACTATGGAGTGTATCCTGGGTACCCACTTTTGTACCCGACTCTATTTGTGCTAGGTATGGTAGGGTACTATAAACTGGAGGTGAGAAGGGAAGTAGCGTCGGCCACGTACTTACTGAAAGTATTACGCGGTACGTTGCACAACCCGGCCCTCCTGCAAGTAACTCAATTTTGTGTCCCGGACGAGTACGTGGGGAGGCGGCGTCTGCCTCCGTTGCTGGACGTGCCGCGGGCGCGCACTAACTTGCTGCAGCGAGCACCCTTGTCGCGGGCATTGCGTACGCTCAACACTGTTGCGAACAGAATTGACTTGTTTTCGTGTTCATTGAACGAATTCACAAGAGTAACTTATTGTGTAGTATCTATGAATATTAATTAAGGATAATGTACATATTTATATGAGTATAGATTTATGATAGATATTTTGTAAGTTAGCACCTGGATATACACTATCGCATTAGGGTAATCCTGTAAAGTTAGTTGTATTTTTGTTTAATAAATAAATAAATAAATAAATCACAAGTGTATACTAATTTTGATGTATTACCACCGAAATTTCGGAAATATTTATACTGTTTACTATACTGTTACTGATTACTTAAGAATATTGATGAACTGTTTTAGGGTACGAACATGGACTTAGATCAAGTAGTAGATAGGTATAACTGTAATTAAATATCCTATTATTATTTTTGCAGGTGTCAGCAGACTGCATAACCCTGTGTGTGATCGACGACTGCTTGGACTCAGATGTACCTTTACTAGAAGTATCACTCAGCGAGTTTCAAGTCGAACAGGTACGAAACAGTACTAGCATGCATATTATTTAATAAGCTTAAAAAGATTAAATACATCAAAAAGACTTGCATATTTGCTGGCTGTTTTATAATGTTTATTACTTCTCGTCGTTTGAAAAATATGTTTTAAGTCTCGGGAAGAAGGCTTAAAATGGTTATTACATAGTATCTCATGTGTTGACAGGATCTTCGCTGTGTGTCGGACTCGTTTGACGACCCGATGTTAGTGTGCACCCCGGGCACGCCTGGCGCGGGGGCGGTAGGCGTGTCGGGGGCGGGGCCCGGCGCGGCGGGGGCGGGGGGCGCGCGCCTGGCCGCCACGCTCGCCGTCGACTACTACAACAGGACGCTGTCCGGCTGGGAGCCTGTCATCGAGCCATGGAGGTATGAATCCTTTCTTTATTTAAAAATGTTTGCTACATCGAATAACAGATATTATACTTAGTTGTACATAAAAACAATTTGACTTGTCATACTTTTATTGTAAAAAACACCGGAAGCAAAATTCATAATAAATAATATAGCAAGGATGGTTTAAAGGACTTCTAAAATTAGTTTTATTTTTACCACTTAAATGTACAAAGTTTTAACTAATTTAACTGTTGTTATATAGGTTCGAGACATCCTGGGAGTACACATTGACGAGCGAGCTATCTCCGGGCCGAGTGCAGATGGAGATATCGTCCACAGAGGTGCTGAACACCAACGTGACGTCATCGCTCATCGAGCTCGGACAGCTTGTACGAGCTAACTGGACTGCTGACTACTATGCACCACAGGTAATCTTGTACAGCTGGTTTATAGGCTAATATTTGAGACTGAGAATAGAGTTCAATAATATGCTTTTAAATTGTGTAATAATGAATTTCGAAGTTCAGAATAGCGATGAGTGGGAAAACGGATTGAAACGCAAATCACATTAGCTCGAAAGTGCTCTACATACACATAATTTCGAATGTTTCCTTTCGCGATGCAAGTTAGTACAAAAGTATTTCACTTTGTAATTACATTTTGGTTAGGTTTAAACGTGACCATGCTATATCACTTTTTTAAATGTGTAACTAGAAATTAGTAGTAGGTACTACAAATAGAATATATTGTTCATAGCTATTCTGACCTTTGAAATTCAGTATTAGAGTCTAATATTTGAAATGCTTCCTCTGGCCGTAGTGAGTTCTGTAGACAGTAGAGTAAAGTTACTTACATCCTATGTTCGTCCTGTAGACGTCGAGCACGCTGGAGCAGTCCCCGAAGGGCAGCCCGGCAGGGCACCGACGCCGCTCGCCCTTCGTGCCCTACGCGCTGCGCAACCACACCGGACACAAGCTCTGGTTCACCACCTTACTCACCACCTCGGACGTGTGAGTAGCTTTATTTATATTGTTTGTACAGAGAGTTGCAGTAAATACCTACTTCATTAAGTTATTTTTATTGGGTGTGGAACGTCAACTTACAATGATTTTTGATTCGACGAAACGTACTGTCTTTGAATAGTGACTTCCATTAGCTGTACTTTGTATCGTACAATTATTGTATTTGTTTTTGATTTTCTGGGCTCTTTTTTATTTACACTAAAATTTATATACGAAAACTTTCTGTCTATGAAAGCACCCCATCTCATATCATCATCTAATGGTATAAGATGGGGTTATGACATTCAGTATGTATGTTCACTCAGGCTGAGCTCAGAGCCGGGGCTGCAGGGCTCAGGTCCGGACGACTCGTGGAGCATGGTGCGCGCGGGGGACACGGAGCCGTTCTCGTTCGGCGCACGGCGGGGGCGGCGCCGCGCTCGCCCCGCCCCCGCCGCGCCGCGCGTCGCCGCGCTCAACCGCCTGGCGCTGCGCCTTGACGGCTGGAGCCCGCCCGACCCCGTCTGTGTCGACCGAGTCGGAGTCTACTTCAGAAATATTACACATGCGGTACTTATCATTGATTTCTCCTGTGTCTGCGATTTGTTTGAATAATTAATAGTTACATGTGTTTGTTACTTGCTTGTCTTGTCATTTATTGCTCGTGATCTAGTGAAATTAAATATTGAAAAACCAAATATTGAGCAAACAACTTTGGGGTGCTAATACACGTTCGGTGGTAATATTTCAGAAGTCTGGTGGAGAAGCTAGGCTAGTGCTGGAGGTGTCGCTGGAGGGCTCGGCGCGCAAGCTGGTGACGGTGCGCTCGGCGCTGCAGCTCGTCAACAAGCTGCCGCACGCCGTCGAGGTGCGCGTCGACCACGCGCCGCACGCCGGTACGTACACACACCTGCCCTCGCAACTACTTCTAGCCGACCGAGCTAGTTGGCGTCTACTGTCAATAATACTTTCCCATTCTTCGATACCTTTTTTCTTCTTGAAAGGACCGCAGTTGACATTATTGGGTTAGGGTTATTTTCAAATAAATATGTAATAAAAACTCGAGACCAAAAAGATTATCCAATAAACCATTAAAATTATCGTATTTGTAAAATGGAATAGTAGGATGTAGGGTAGACATTAGCGTGACGTAATGATAGTGAGTGCGCGTGCCTGGGAAGGTCTGCCGCCGCTGGAGCGCGCGCTGGCGCACATGGTGGCGGCGCAGCGCGTGCGCGCCACGTGCGCGGGGCTGGCGCGCGCGCGCCTGGCGCCCGCCGCGCCGCACGTCGACCTCGCCGCGCTACACCCCATGTCTGCCAACTGCGGTACCTTCTACTGCACTATGTAGCTTGACTCCATCTAGTCGCGTATCTACTCGCTGTATCTATCAATAGGATGTATTTAGATGTTCAATAAGTATTTGTAAAAGATTCATGTACTATTTAACTAGTAATACTGTTATTAACTATAAAATGTCCTTATGTATAAATATCTTAGTATCTGTTTATATCAAAACCACCTACCATTGTGAATTGAACTAACCTGATATTAATTATTAATTAAGTTAATTAGTAATAATTTGAATAACTTCTTAATTAGTTTACCGATGTTATGTAAATGTAGATTTGACGTATAAATAATCTCATCAAATACGTTTTAATAAGACGTACGTACAGTACCCGGCCGTAAATATTACCTACACATCGACTTTTGCAAAGAAACAGCATCATCTCTATCGCACGAAATACAAACAGTCAGGTATATATTAGCAACTGTTAAGGGTACGCATTCCACAGGCACAAACTTGGGTAGTGAGCGTAGCCTAAAAGATTGTTGTCGGAAACGTGCACGCTAAAATTTCCCAAAATAACTTTTGAAAAGGGTATATTTAATAAAGGTAAATTTTATAAAATAATTAACCGATTGTCTCTTGTCACAGGTTAATGTGTAATATAAACGGCTGCGTACTGTACTATTTTAAGTGCTGTCAGTATCTAGTGACTAATGTAATATTTTAAGTGCTGTCAGTATGTTATATTATGAACAACCCAATATTTATTGGCATTATTATTATTACCAATCTCGACATCTGTATACTATTTAAACTTTGAATGTAGCTTAAAGTTGTTATTTTCCATCTTGTTCTACAGCGGAGTGGAGGAGCACGAGCGGCGGTGTCCGTTGCGCGCAGGTGTGCGCGGGCGCGACGTGGGCGGCCCCGCTGGCGGCGCACCCCTCGGCGCTGTGGACGCGCCCCCTGCTGCGCGCGCTCGCCCCCGCGCCGCCCCCCGCCCCCGCGCCCATCGACTGGCGCCAGGCGCCGCATTCTAAAGTACTCATGCACTACGAGTGCACCTCGCAGCCAGACCACGTCTACAGGTAATGTCTGTAGGCCTGCCAGACATCGTTTAAGCATATAGACTATTAATTATTGATTTGATTAACATTCTTAAAAAAGAAAATCTATAAAATATGCAATCCAGTCGGGCATTTTTAGCAAAAATGTAGGTATTGCCGTCGTCAGTAGGAGACGCCCTAGAAGGATTTACCAGAACGGCCAAGTCCGTAGAACTCAAAACTGACAGGCATGTATAAAATGTAGGCAAAGCAATACAGGCTTGTAAGAAACGCAGTACATGACACTCAGTAGTCTCTGCCAACCCCCGTGTTGATAAGGCGTGAATGTATGTATGTAAAGATTCTCAACCTTACTTCACATTTCAGATTTTGTTGCGTGATCGTCCGCGAGCGCTTCCCGGTGGACCGTGGGACCCCCATCGCTGGGCACACCCTGACATTGGTACCAGCTCTGCGGCTTGAGAACCTGTTGCCGCTGGAGCTGCAGTTCCGAGCGCTTCCCGCGACGCCGGGATCTGCTGTTGTTAGTGCTACTGGTACCATAGCTCCTGGTGATACCAGACCCTTCCATGAGGTGAGTTATACAATGTTCAAATATTAGTTCATGTAATGGTAAGTGAAGTATGATTTACAAGAGATTTTTCAATTTTAAAATTCGTATTACGGGACTCTTTTTAGAGGTTTGTTGACCTTTTCGAAGTACCTACCTACATATTGTCAAGTATAATAAGAAAAATCCTGTATTTATTTAAGTATTTAAAACTCATCAATTGTTTTCAATAATTATGATTATCTCGGTCAGGTGAACGTGCAAGAAGGTGTGGAACTAAGTATAAAGCTGGAGGGCTTCGGTTGGTCGACGGCGCTGAGCGTGTGCGGGGCGGGCGGGGGCGGGGGCGCGGGCGGTGTGGGGGGCGGGGGCCACGGCTCCTTCAGCGCCAGGCTCAAGCTCAGGGACTCGCGCTCACGGAGGCTCTACCTCAACGCCAGGGTCACCATCAAGAAGACTGATGGGATTAAGGTGAGCTATCGTTCCGAATAGTTATGATATTCAAAGCACACAAGTATAAATAAATTTTTGATTAAACCATTTTTTAGAATCTTAATTCTCGTTATCCACGCTTTATGCATTTTAAAAATAACTACTAGAGTGTAATGATTAATCCTATGATATTATAATAAATAGATCGCGTAAACTGGATAGCCTAGGTCTATGTCCAGCAGTAGATGACCGTCAGTTTATTTGATGATGATATATAATCTACTTTCAATGAAAGCGCGTTTGTTGTGTCCAAAGAAATTGATGCGTTAAATATTAATTATATTTGTCGATAGACATTTATTCGTTCTGAAGCCGATTGTAATGACGTGTACCTACATAGGAAATTACTGTTTTTTATTATTTATTATTTGTATGTTGTATGAATATGTTTGTTGTCAGGTGTCAATATCGGCGGCGTACTGGCTGGTGAACCGCACGGGTCTGCCGCTGGTGTTCCGCGCGGAGGGCGGCGCGGGCGAGGCGGCGGGGCAGTTCGCGGAGCACGAGCTGGCGCGCATGGTGCAGCCGCTGCTGTTCTCCTTCGCCGAGGCGGACGCCGCGCCCACCGTGTGTGCCCGCCTGGGCACCGGCCTGCCCGGGGAGCCGCAGGTATCATTCATTATATCATTATTATACATTTTGTGTGGTATATTGGTTATGGTCTAGGGCTGCTAGGCTAAGATCTCGGATCTCTATTCATAATTAACTTTATTTTTCTGCGCTACTAAATAATTAAAAATATCTTTTCTTTTATATTTGACTAAGTTTTTGTTTGTTTTCCCAGTGGTGTTCACCGTTCGGTCTGGGCGTGGGCGTCTGCGTGAAGAAGCTGGAGGTGCGAGGGGAGAGTGAAGGCGGCGTGTCCGGTGGGGGCGGGGCGGAGCGCGTGCTGGCGGTGGGCGTGCGCGTGCGCGCGGGGCGGGGCCGCTACCGCCACACCAACATCGTCACATTCACGCCGCGCTACCAGCTGCACAACAACACCACGCACCATCTGCAGTTCGCTCAAAAGTGCTGCGCCACCACACTGGTAACTACAGCTTATTATTGTCATACAAACCGAACAGAGAGCGACTTCCCTGGTCGCATTGGCTGGCGTAAACGAGGTCGAGGGTTTGAATCTCTGATAAAATGATTTTGAGTGATTTACAAATCTTTATCTTGGGCCTGGATGTTCTTTGTGTCGGTTAATTTCATGTCTGGTTTGTAAACGTCTCCGCAACACAGGGCTTTATCCCTGGTGCGTGAGTTGACTCTAAAACAAAAGTCAATGGTACCTTTGAACTTATTTAGTTTTAAAATACGTGTGTTTGAATCACATTTGAGTTGTATAGATATTAGTATGAAACGTTGGTATTATGTAGAGTGACCCGGGCGCGATGGCGACGCACGTGTCGGCGGTGGCGGGCTGCTACCTGCCGTGGCACTGGGCGCGCTGGGAGCGAGACCAGCTGCTGTGCGTGCGCGTGCTAGCGCCGCGCTGCACCGCCGCGACCTCCGCCAGCTCTACTAGCGCCGCCCCCGCGCCGCTCACCGCCTGGTCCGGCGGCTTCCGGCTAGACACCACGCGCACCCTCACTGTCTCCTGCAGGTAACATGTTACGTATACTTACTACATACATATTTAATAAAACCGTATTCGTAATGTCGACCTAACGTTAGCTATTAGAAAAGTTCGCGCATGACTGGAAGAAATAAATCCTTAAGCCCCCGCCATTTAGTTTAAAACTGACATCTGCACAGCCTTCTGCAACAACTTAAGGTCGGCCGAGTTAGCTGGCGCTTAACCCATATATGCCCAGAACTATTTTTTTCTCAGAAATCTTTCATTTTTGGATATGTGAGTACCTAAAGGGGTATTATAAAGATATTAAGTGAATTTTTCAGATAGCAGTGCCAGAAGGCTGTTTTTTTTAATGGGTCGAAAACGACCCCCTGGTCCAATGTGATACTTAAAAGATATAATGTAAACAAATGCCAGTATATTCTCAAATATGTATTTAGACAAGGAAATGTAACAATTAAACAAACAATTATGAATGAAATTGAGAAAAGCATTTTGCATGTTAATTAACACCAAATTTACTTCATGAAATTATAGTTTTATTTTTGCACATAGCACAGCGAAGCCTTACTGAGCCTTTCATATCATATGCTCCGCATTGGAATTTCGCACCGCATGAGGCACACTAGTTTGGATCTTTCTTGTGGATCCAGGTTTACGGCTATCAGCTTCGTAATTTTGAAACAAAGTGCAGGCAATAGATCCGCGAAATTCTAACGTGTCAATGTCACCTCAATATTGGCAACAGTGTGGCATAAAACTAATAGTTAGTAAACTCGGCTTGAACCTCGGTAATTAATTTGTTGATTGCGTGACTTTCTAAACCTGTCAAAGGATGAGCACATAAGCAGTAGCCCTTGGTAAAGGATCAGCACATAAGCAGTAGCCCTTGGTAAAGGATCAGCACATAAGCAGTAGCCTAACCTCGTCGCAGCAATGCACATTTCAAAACCGACCAAGTTTTCTTTTTATGTCCCTTGTGCAACCATATCTACCGTAATGCGGTACCAAGGATTCATCGCTGTTCTAAGCGGTCACTATTTTCACACAAGGTAGTAACAGACCTAGGCAGAGGTGTGATTTACTCAAGATTGTTACTGAAAATATCTCTTTTTGCCCAAGTGTGATCTCCACCCACTTGATGTTGAGTAACTGTTCCTCTCCCTCTTCCACGTGCTCTTCCATGTACGACTTATTTGATTTAATGGCAAGGGCGTCTCTGGTTTGTCATTGTCGCTGGACACAGTTTCATTAGCAACTGAACGTCTCAATGTTGAACTCGCAGGTGCGAGTAGCTTTCTACGCGATATATGATAAAAATTACATCATCTTCATCTTCAGAATTACCGTCAGATACTCTGCCGTCCCCGGAGGAACAATAAATATATCAGCCCCCTTATATTTTCTCATGACAGTCCAAAATTTCTAACACTTTGATGATTTCATTTGTGTTAACCATACGCACACATATGCCCAAAGGGTCGTTATCGACCCACTTATGTTTGAACAACTGTATCTGTGTAACAAAATATCTCTTTTATGACACTTGCACTATTAGGAAACGGAAAAATTATCTAATTTCATAATAAAACCAACGAAATCAGTTTTTCAATGTAGAAAAAGGATATACTTACATTTTTAGCAGCAGAGTCGTAAAATTTTGTCACAAAAAATCGAGTCACGACATCAAATGTCACCTGTGACACATAATTACGCGCCTTAACAAAATAACTATTTGCCTATGGTAGATAATATATTAGTTAATCCATACACTGCATTAGATGCAAGAAATAAATATTTTGTTGCACAAAAACGCTCCTTTCCCAGAACTCTATTTAACGGGTCGAAACCGACCCCCTGGGCATATATAGGTTAAAGTATCATTGTTCATTTTTAAACTGTTTTTCTTCACCTTGTAGTATTGTATTTTTCTAATAATGTCAAATAATCTTAAAGATAAATTGATATATTCGTGTTATTGCTAGGGAGTCTGGGGGTGGATACCAGTTGATCCGCGTGGAGGTAGTATCTCAAGGCGCCACCATGTTCGTGGTGCTGACGGACGCGGAGTGCGCGCCGCCGCCGCTGCGCATCGACAACTACTCGCCCGTCTCCATCATGTTCCACCAGGTAACTATTACTTCTAGTACAAAGCCACAAAGTGAATTGAAGACTGATGCAAGAAACAATATGAAAAGAACAAGGAACGATATTAATAGAAAAAATATATTTTTCAAACATATGTTTTATGACAGAATATTTATTATTATAGTGTATTCACGGAGACGAGTTAGTAGAGCGCTATCTCACTCACACAATTTTTTAATTGCGATTGGTCAGTGATAATTTCATTTCATTTCATTTCATTTATTCATTCAAAAAAACAATTTTTACATTGTATGTGAACTAGATTATTACAACTAATATAAACTAAGCAACATAATTGACTCCATCATTTATACAATCAATTGAAAATCAATTTAATTGAAATTAACATTTATACAATAAATTAATTGATAAAAAGTACCTAATAAAATTATTGGAAGTGATCCCATTTAATATCTTTAATAATGTCATAAATAATAAATTAAAAAAAAAAGAAAAATTGTTAAGTATAAAAAATAATTAAATTAAAAATTAAAATTAAATAACAATAAAAATTGTATAAATGTCAATTCATTCTGTACTTATATAATTTATATGTCTAGAGATATAATAATCCTAAAATAAAAAACATAAACAATATTAATAAAATAACATTTCATAAAACATCAATTCAGTGCAAAAATGAAAAACCTAACTTAACACCAATGCAATAATAACAAATTTATAAATTACATGTCATCAACAGTATAATAACACTCTTTTAACAAGTACAGCTTTAGTTTATTTTGAAAGTCTGATTTGTAAAGTGATGCTTTTAATTCTTGTGGCAGTTTGTTAAATATTTTAACTGACCTATAGCAAGTGCTATGCTTAACAACATTTAGATGGGGTATCTCTTTGGTCTGAAGGTCTTTTCTCCTAGTATTCTCCCTTATTTTCCTTTCTTCTTCATTTTCATACTCATGAATATATTTCTGTAAGTGAGTCATTAACACTACAATATATAGACTTGGGACGGTTAGTATATTTAACTGTATGAAGTGCTGTCTACAAGATTCTTCTTGTTTGATTCGGACTATAGTTCTAATCGACCTTTTCTGTAGTACAAAAGCTTTATCCGTATTATAGTGATAGCTTCCTCCCCAAAACAGGATGCTGTATCTTAGTTTTGACTCAACAATTGCAAAGTACACCATTTTCAAGTGTTCTACACTCAACCCGTTCCTTAAGCTTCTAAGCGCATAACAGGCTGAGCTAATGGAGTTTTCTAAATGTGCTAGTTCAGCTTTCCAATTTAATTGATCATCTATATGAACCCCCAGAAATTTTACTACTGTGGTTTGAGTCACATATTGTCCATTTATTACACATTTTAGTTTATCAGTATTTTTTGATGTTGAACGAAACAAAATTGCGTTAGTTTTACTAGCATTAACTGCGAGGGTGTTTGCAGTAAACCAGTTGTAAAAGGTTTCCAAGGTGTGATTCACTTTAACATTAAGGCTGTTTATGTCGTCAGCTGAGACGACGGCATTAGTGTCATCAGCATAAACCACTAATTGAATACTGCCCTCAACAGTTTGCTTAACATACTGTATAAGGTCATTAATAAAAGTAATAAAAAAAATTGGACCAAGAATAGAACCTTGTGGAACTCCCGCTCCAATTTGTGTTAGTTTGGAAGTGCATGTTTCCTCATACAGCATATTTTCACTATTGGAACTCTGAACTTTTGAGATAGCTTTAATCTCTACGAACATCTTCCTGTTTTTTAGATAGGATAAACGCTAAGGCGGTGTACACAGTACGAGTACTTTTTAGTCTACTCATACTTCCCGTGCTGTGCAGACGTGCTCATACTTGTGACTGTATGCTCGACTTGTGAACCGGCTGGTGTATTGGATTTTATAATTTATTAATGAACTAACGACTGGCTTGAAAACACCTTCAGGTGTGCATTTTTTTTAATAAATGGTCCATGGTAATTTTTAAGCATCGCAGGTGTGCTAATGACCCGTTTATTGTTCTTTTGTCATAAATGAGCATTACCATAGTAAAATACTATTTCCCAATTTTGGTATATTAAACTGGTGCGCTACATCCATTGTTATTATTATCATTAAGTTATTGTTATATTCTCATTGTTGAAACACGTGTTTTATAACATTTTTATATTCTCGTTGAGAGTGAGGATGAGGATGGAGGATGGAAGGTGGTCTAAATATGTTTGAGTCGAAGAAACAAGGCGATTATCACAAGGAGATGAATGCCGAAGAATTTGAAAATTGGTTTAGAGAAGTTTTAAATAAGCTAGATGATAATTCTGTGATAGTCATGGATAACGCTTCTTATCACTCTAGAAAAATAGAGGGAATCCCAACGGCCCAATTTAAAAAACAGGATACTTGTAATTGGTTACGAGAAAAAAATATTAGCTATAACGCTGAAATGTTAAAACGTGAATTATTAAACATCGTTAAAAATCATAGACCGACCATACGACGCTTGCATTATAGACGAAATGTCAAAATCACAAATCAAAACTGTATTGAGACTGCCGCCGTATCATTGCGAATTAAATCCTCGAATTTATTTCTTTCCTTCATATCCATCAGATACCCATAAAAAAATCTATCAAATTAATGTCTCTCAATTTATACGACAGACGAAGCCGCAGTAATAAACTAAGCGAACTTTTAAGAAGCGCAGTGTGAACGCACATTTACATTTCTAAGGATTTGTTAACGCCCACCGACCCTAGAAAAGTATTTTTTGTCCTTGTCATTTGTATGATAATGTGCGATAAAGAAGGCGCTATACTAACTCGTCTCCGTGAATACACTATAGATATATTTATTCTACAAAAAATATAAACTTACAGAATACCACCTCAAAAAGGTCGCTTTTTTCTGATTGAACGTAGAAAGCGAATGACCGTGGTCCGTGATGCGTCTTGGAAGAGATTTGAGTATGTCTAGATTGATGTAGTACCTAAATTAAAAAAATGGACTATTGAATTAATTTAGTATTGTAACAAAAGTTAGCCAAGCTTCGATAGATGGCGTCGTGTCGTGCTTTTGAATCTGATCGTGTATAATGGTCTGCAGGTGGGGTGCGGCGAGGAGTGCGTGGTGGGCGCGCACGCTCGCTCGCGCTGGGCGCCGGCCGAGCCCGAGGGCGCGCGCGTGCTGGCGCTGCGTGCGCCGGGCGGCCCGCGCACCATGCTGCCGCTCGACGTGCTGCCCGCCACGCACACGCTGCTCTACCAGAACTTTATATACGTCGCCTTCACGCACACTAGGACCAGGTGAGTCACACTCGACTTACTCTACATCAAACTATTGTGTGTTTCTGCCTTACTTCCTGTAAATTCTCATGTATAGATTGGTGTATTAAAATATTTTAATTTGTTTTGTATACAATCAACAACGTTGAAGGTATACTACATCAGGAACTTTAATTCTAATAGTTTCGGCGGTTAATCGCTATCCAGCGCGGGCTTTATTGATAGTAACATCATTGAACAAAATGTCATGAGTGGTAGACGTTGTGGACTGTAAATTGAAATTATAAAAACTTGTAATTATCATCACACAAATCCTTTAAAATCTTACTTTAATGCATTATTTGGTTGATAACATTATAATAATATATCTGAATGTGTTCAGCAAGGACAACACAGCAGCCTCCTCGTCACCAGACGACAACGTGCTCGTGTTGGAGGTACCTCTCGGTAGCACGCGCGTCGTGCTCGGCCGGAAGAGATATGGAGACAGGTAACTCAGTTCATATCACGTGTTGTTCGTTATGTGTTATGCTTAGTAATACAGTCTTAATAAAAACCGTGCTGAACGTATGAGAACATAATAGAAAGTATGATATTTACTTGATCTGGATGTTTATAAAATCAATATAATTGTAAGTAAGAAAGTGTTATTAGATTAGAATTTTGTGAAGAAAGCGCAAATTTATAAAATTCTAAATCTGTTGACAATGTTTGTCGCCTACAGATCCCAACTATGGCGACAAGGCCCGGACGACCAGCTGATCCACGAGGGAAGCTCCCCTCCACAACCTACTGACGCACTACTATCTGATGACGCGCCTCTTTCTCCTCATGCTATGGTAAGAACATATACATTCTCACGTGCCCTAGGAAACAATAAGATATATTTATTATGTAACTGGACAAACGACGCCAAAAATGGAAGTCATACAACTCATTTGATTTGCGGACTCAATTCATACAGTATTACTTCGACATTTAAACAGCTTTAAACACACATAGATCGATAAGTTATTCCTTAGACAGACAAAATCTAAGTCAAAACACATCTTGGAATTACCATACTTAACGCAAAGCAAATACTTCTCTGTTGCGCCTAGATGCCGTTTTTACAGTTGGGTTTTAAATTGCGAGCGCTAATGGCTCCGTATAAAGTAATGGTCTTGGTAAACGAGACATATACTCGGGTAGCCTAGCGGTGAAGACGCTGGGACGCGTACAGTCCGAGTACCATGTTTTTCCATTGTCTTTCTTTTTATTTTCTAATTTTTCTAGTTATACCAAAGCCTTATATGTAATCAAATACTTTTCTCTCGAATTATTTTATTCGAGTGTATGCCTGTTTGAGTGTGTATATCGTAAGTATAATAGGTATACCTGTGTGCGACTACAGGTGTTAGACATAGAAGACGCAGCGCCGCGGCCCGGCAAGGCGTCGGCGCTGGTGCTGCGGCGCGCGGACCCGCGGCGCGCGTCCACGCAGGCCTGGCGCGAGCTGGGCCCGGGCCGCATGGCCTGCGCGCACGCCAACCTGTTCGTGCAGCCTGAGGGACAGTCGCTCATGGCGCTCACTCCTGGTACGTAACCGATAAGGTGAAGGTTTTTCCATCTCATCGTTTGTTTTATTAGTTTTGCTTTATTTTATAAAGACAACTCCCTCACTATGACATGCCCTATGTCGCGAGACTTTACATACATCTATATAACGGACACAGAGGACATCCAGACTCAATGCAATTATTTGTGGATCACACAAATAACGGTATTGCGTGGGAATCAAAGCCGTGACCTCGTGCACAGCAGCTGCAGCTGTGACCGCTGCGCCACAGTAGTCCCTTTCTTCTCCGAATATCGATCGTCCGAAAAACATAATCCCAAACAAGTTTCCTATAATCATCACTTTCCATAATGTTCGCGTATACGAAATCGTTTATTACCTAATCGTCTTTATCTATAATATTTGTGTGTCATAAAATGGGGTACTATAATTATTGCGCGCCATTGACGTGTAGCGAAGTGGAGCGCGCGAAGATGGACGCGTGAGGCACGTCACAACATATCCCAATTTTTATTGCTATAAAGTCACATGTCCGAAAATAAAATATTAAGGCAAAAGTCAGAAACAGTTGGTTAGGTTAGGTTAGTATGGTGACCAAAGGCCAAAAACATTTTTTTTATGTAAAACTAGAATATAGTATTTATGTTTTTTTAATATTATAGATTGTGATGGTTATAGGAAAAAAATTAGGTCATGTTATGTTTAGGGATTTAGGTTTTCGGACAAGTGATATTATGAGACATGAATTTAGGGCAAGTTACCATTCGGACACATGATGATTCGGACACAAAATGTTATGACACCTTAGATTATGGATAAAAAAATTATGAGACAAAATAGAGAACCCTGCGCCACATAGGGAATTAAACACTGTTTAGACGCATTTAATAAATTTTACATTAAGATAAGATAAGATAATGTTTATTCAGGAAACTTCTGAGCTAGAATTTACATGGTATATGAATTTTACTTAATTAGTTCACATTTATTTTAACATTATATTATATTATATTAACATTGATGGAGTACTAATAAAACTAAACTATTTTATTTTCAGGAACACGTGTCGTGCTAGGTTTACCAGCATCAGGTCGATCAGGATATAGCAGAGGGTCGCCCATCCCGGCGGAGCAGGCTGTGTCGTGGCACAGGCTCCGACCCGGCTCCGGTCGACTTGAAGTCACCCTCACGGCTGACGGTCCCACAAGACTCGTTAGAATACATGACACGCCCGATCCTAAAGTTCCCAGAGTGGTATGTAAACTTTATTTATTTACTGTAATGTTTGATGAAATAATATTTATTTACATGTTAATATTATTTGTCCGTAATACCCTTTCCCCAAAGTTATTTAAGGCAATTTTAGCGTGCACGTTTTCGACAACAATATAATAAAATGTCGCTAACGTTGGTTCTTTGTCCGGTAACCTCATTAGGAACCCTGGTATTTCCCCTGTTGATTCCGTCATCTCCTGGACTCTTATTGTTCTTTAGTTACGTTACTATGTAGGTTTCTTGTCAACATTGCCATCGCTTACGAGCAGATTCAACACGGTTTTGAAGATCTAATTTGAAGATCGCGTGTTGTTTAATGTTAGTGTATTTTTAAGTGAGTCTTTGTGTGTCTGTAATTGTCAGGAGTCGGACTGGATAGAGGGCGGCGAGGAGGAGGAGCAGAGCCGCGGGTGGGGCGCGGTGCGGCGCGAGTGGGGCGTGCGCGTGTCGCTGGCGACAGTGTCGGTGTCGCTGGTGTCGCGCGCGCCGCCCGCAGAGCTGGTGCACGCGCAGTTCGCCGCCGTGCTGCTGCACCTGGCGCTCACGCCCGCCATGCTCGCGCTCACGCTCACCGTCACGCACATGCAGTGGGACAACCAGGTACACAGCGCGCTACTGGATTTGAACCTGGCTCTTCTAAGTATTCACTTCAGATCAGACCCCATGACTGCTTAACCATCAGAGTTAATAAAATGTTTCCAATACTTTCCCAAAACTCAGTACTTAATTGTCGTAATATTCAACTATAGGTTGCACCAAAAGGTTCGGAAATTGTATCCTATTCCGAACATTTAGTTGTGGAACAAACTGTGTATTTCCTTCAAATTATGATATTATTATTAGATTTCTTAAACATAGTGTTAAGAAGCTTTTGGCCAAACCGGCAGATGATGACAACGGAGTGAAGTTGTGACTGCCATCGCTGCCTGTATTTGCCCTTACCATCAAATTCGATATGGTTTGGCTTTTTAATGTGTAATGAACTAATGATATCTCTAAATAAAAAAAGATAATAAAAAAAAACTAATGATATGATATGTCTGTCTAGTTGCTGGGCAGTCCCAGCCCTGTGCTGGTGTACTGCTTGCCGGAGCGCGGCAGCAGTTCCCCGCTGCCGGCGCTGCACGCGGCAGTAGAGCTGCAGCAGGCTCCCACGCGCCGGTACAACGCCTACTTCTTCCGTTACCTTGTGGTTGCACTGAGACCGCTGGCCGTCAGGCTTGAGGAAAGGTATTAAATGTTTCTTACTTTTCTGTTATTGATTATTTATTTAGCTTATATACAAATTACGTAAACTCTGTATGTTTTGCCCTGTGAATGTGAAGTCGCTTTGCCAAGTGGCACGATATGAGTTGTGTCGCAACGTTATAGGATGTATACAGGTTTATTTTGAACCACTTGGTTCATACATCTATCAGCCTATAAACGTCCAGTTCTGGACATAGGCCTCCACCAAATATCTCCACCTTGCGCGATCCTGTGGTACATGAATTATTTACTCTAATTTAACCACTTGGTTGAATTAGATTGAATTGTTAGTTAATATAGACTGTTTTGTCTGGTCGTTCAGTCAGTTTTAGTAATGTAGTTAGTGTAGATACAAGGTCACGCCATGTTGTTGGTAGACTGATCCTGCAGCTGTGGTGGTGGGCGCGGCGCGAGGAGGACGAGCCGCCGGAGCAGCCGGACGAGGCGGACTACGAGGCGCGCCGCATGCTGGCCGAGCTCACCGCGCTGCACGCCACCAGATACTACTTCGCGCTCATCAAGATCATACCCAGCCAAGTAACTATCTCATTACAGTTAGTCCACCTCTCTCAACACGCGCTACGGATACGGTCCTACGCCTTCCGCATCCAATTCAGCGATCATTTTGAAGTCGTCGGTCCACCTAGTTAAGGGCGTACACTATCCGATGACACATGTGATGTCTTACTTTCCAATATACTTTGGTTTAGAAGATGATTTACAGTACATACATGGGCATATATGAGACGGATTAGTATAGCATCTTGTTTAGATAACTTGTCTTCCGATAAAGCAAGAAATATTTGTAATAGTACTGTATTAATTTTGATTATATTCAACATCAGTATACTAATAACTTTTAACGTATTAATTTTTATATTACTTTTCACGAACACATTTTAGACGAACAAAAAGGTCAGAATTATATATAAATCTCTCTATTGTACAGTCAAACGCTACTGGTTTTCCATTCTCATCAGATTGCTAATTACATGACTCTGCTATTTTATATGGTATCTTAAGTCATAATCACACGGTACATTTTTCTTTAAATATTTAGACAATACAAATAAATTTCGTTCATTTAAATTGTTGCGCTATTTGCTTAATATTTTATCCGTAGCGCCACTGTGGAACATCTTTACGACTTTAAAGACATTTGTGCGCCATTTTTCTATGCTAATGCTGAAACACCTGTACCATGCTTTTCTCCATGACGCTGTATATGTAAGAGTGAGGCGTTCACTTTGTCTATAAATATGAACAAAAATTGATGGTGGCTTCAGCCGCGATTTATCCTAAATTCTAGTATCAGGTAGTATCATATTTTCTAGTATCAAGTCAGCTTTTATTCCGATCACATAAGTTTAATATGTCTGCTTGTAAAATCAAACTTCTAGTTTTTTACTAATTGCTTGGGACCAAATCAAAAATAATAACAAAAATCTGCAAAAAAATTAAGGTACACAAATTTAACTACTACAATTAATTTGAATATATCGCGGGTAACAGAGTGCTTGAATTATGTAATTGCCATTTTTAAATTACTTTTTGCCCATTAAATATATGACTAATTACATGGACTTTATATTTATCACGTTAAACCATATACTAACAACAGTATCGTATTACCAGATCCGGCTATCAATGTGCACGTCGAACAAGTTGGAAGGTTCCCTGAGCGCACTGAAGCGTCGCCTTGGGCTCACGTTCATCAAGTTCGAGGACGCGGCCGTAGAGCTCGAGCCCTTCGTACGAGCGCACGTCTTCGACACCGCCAACTATCTCGGCAGGCAGATGTTGCAGCACTTTAAGGATGTAAGAATGGCTTATATTTTGTGTTTGGTTACCCATGTACTATTTGAGAGATTGCCGCTCGTACGTTTCTGTGGAAATAGCATTTAAAGTTACGTATATTTATGATAAAATAAAAAGCTCATCTCGATTATTGTATGTCTTATCTGTGCTTGTTCTTAACCGTAACAAGACGCTGCTAAGTGTTTTATATGACTTAACCGTAGGGTATGCTGTCGTCATCTTTAATTTTAGTTACCGGTGCTAAATTTTGAATTTATAAATTCAATAATTATAACTTTTGGTATCTTTAAATTAACCGGGCTAAAATGCTTATAAAGCTAGCCTAGTAATAAGCATGCATTAATTTATATTCCAAAATAATTGTAAAATATTTAATGCAGGAGCTGAAATGGCAAGCAGCTAAGATCCTGGGCTCTGTGGACTTCCTCGGCAACCCGCTAGGGTTCGTGGCGGATGTATCAGAGGGTGTCTCCGGACTGTTACTGGAGGGAAACGTCGGCGCTCTGCTCAAGAACGTCACGCATGGGATATCTAACTCCGCTGCTAAAGTCACCGGTATGTTATGGTTATATTTTATTTGTAACTAGTGAAATTATAGGGTAATATGGCACATAGCAACTTGTGTCCCTGGGTAGGCAGCGGCTCAGCTATGCTCTGGCATACCTATTGTCCATGCACGGCGGTTACTACATTATCATCAAGCGGGCCCCTTACTCGGTGGTTTTCATTGCATTAAAGTGCCAGACATTAATGCAAAGATAAAATAAATTCTACAAATTCTACTTCCTACTAATATTATAAATGCGAAAGTTTGTGAGGGGCTGGATGGATAGATGGATGTTTGTTACTCTTTTACGCAAAAACTACTGAATGTTTAGGGTGTAGAATAACATTTAAGCTACTTATACAACGCGAGTAAAGCCGCGGTGAGCAGCTAGTATAATTATATACCCGTACAGTGATGAACTATTTTAAAGTACTAAGTTATATGCTCAGTAGGACTTGGTTAAAGATACATGGTGTGTAATATGTCACGTAATTGTCCGCAGAGTCTCTAGGCGACGGTCTGGAGCGCGTGGTGGGCGACGAGGCTCACGAGGAGACGCGGCGCAGGATACGTTCTGCGGCCGCCGGGGCACACCTCGCCGCAGGGTTCAGGGGCTTGGGACTCGGGATACTTGGTATGTATGCGCATATTATCTTATGCTATTAACGGTTGGGGCAGAAAAGTTCTGGAATGGCGACCGCGCACCTGAAGGCACAGGGTGGGGAGACCCCTCATAAGGTGGACCGACCACTTGGTTAGGACGGCGGGATGCCGATGGATGAGGGAGGCACAAGACCGCGCTGGGTGGAAGCGTTCGGAGGAGGCCTATGTCCAACAGTGGACGTCTATAGGCTGATATGGAATGGAAACTATAGCCTTGAATCTGGATGTTATTTGTGTCAGTTAAATTGAATTTAGTAAAATTCCACACAGGACACGATCCTTGCGAAGGAATAAAATAAATAAAAGAAAAGATATGAACAAATAATAAATTTTTTGTCATGTTAGGTGGTATGACATCGCTGGTGAAGCACAGCTACGAAGGCGCGACGCAAGAGGGTCTGGGCGGGTTCCTGACGGGCGTGGGCAAGGGGCTCGTGGGCACCGTCACCAAGCCTGTCATCGGAGTGCTGGACCTCGCCGCCGAGACTGCTTCTGCGTTACGGGATACCAGTAGAAGGTGCGTTGATTAACTGTGATGACCATAATTTGGGTCTTCCAATCGCAATTCTGATCTAAGATTATAACAAAAAAAAAAAAAAATTATACTCCCCCATTTGTCGGTGTCAAATTGGATCACTTTAGTTTTCTTTATATTCATTTGTAAATTGTTAGAACGTGCCCAGTGCTGTGTTTTATCATATATCTTGCCGCCAACCTCAACTAATTCGCCAGAACTTTAGTGTATAAAACCTACCTTAAACATAAGTTTAAGGTAGGTTGGAAATAACCTTCATCACTATAAAGTGATGGAGGTTATTTTCATAATTATAGTGCTTCATATTTTTGGATACTTTGGATGCTTAGGCCTTTGGCTCTGTGTTTGTTACTATTACGTCTTGAATGAACCCATATATTTGACGATGTAATTGTTTCGATATTTTTGCGCATGATGTATGATAGTGCTTCACACATTTAGAGGACTTTGGTTGTATTTTTAATATTGATCACTTTGGGATTTACTTTAAATTTAGGTAAATATGTTAGATGTCACTTTTAGTGTCCGACCGAAATTTTCGGTTTCGGCCGGAAATTGGCCGGACCGGTCATAAACGAAAGTCGTTTCGGAAGTTATCGTGCACGCTCGCATAACTTCGTTCGGGAATGTTCGTGCGCCGTTTGTTTATCTCCGCTACAACAAATCTTAGACAGTGCGTTACGTGCGACGCAAGCAGAGGTTATGTTTTGATGGAACTGATTAAGTAATTACTAAAAAAGATACCTACAAGAGATTGATGATTCCTGTGACCAAAGTATTATAGTATTATATAAGAGAAAAATTAATAAATGATGACAAGAAAGAAACTTAATATAACCTGTTTTTATTTCATGTCCTATTTAATACAGAATAATAGAAAAAAAAAAAAATAAAAAAAATTAATAAATACAAAAAAAAAATTACAAAAAAAATAAATACAAAAAAAAAAATTAAAAAAAAAAATGGTCGAAATTTCAGTATTTTTAAGAATTTTATACTTGAACACGTGAGTTTCGGTTTCGGCCGAAACTGAAGCCACGGCCGAACATTCGGTTTCATTTTCGGCCGGAAAACCAGTTTCGGTCGGAAAACCACTTTCGGTCGGACACTAGTTATTATGTCATCTTCATACTTCTGCTGCGTTTGTGTTATTATGTATTAATAAAGAATTTATTGTTCTGCGTACCACCGCAAGGACCAATTTCAGGTCCATTAATTTTCTTGATAATTAAGTGTTAATATTAAGTTAACTTATTGTTACTATCAAGTAGATTAAGTTATTGTTACTAACAAAATGGACTTTGTTGTCTGATTTTTTTTTTGTTATTGTAAACAAAAAAAAATTATACCACGTATCATAATTGATGTGACGAATAATACCGCTTCTTGGCCTGGCGCACAGATCGGACAAGTGGGTCCCGGCGCGCGTGCGGGGCCCGCGCTGCGTGGCGGGGTGCGGGGGGCTGCTGCCGCGCTACTGCGGCGCCAGCGCGGCCGGCGCGGCGCTGCTCTACGCGCTCAACCACACGGACTACTCCGAGCACTTCCTGGCGTACCGCACCGTGCGCGACACGCCGCACGACATACGCGCGCTCTTCTCCGACACGTACCTGCGCATCATCACCTGCAAGCACGCCTCGCCCTGCGTCGTCATGGAGACGCACCTCAGGTACTCGCTGCTGTACACACACTACAACCACACCGACTACTCCGAGCACTTCCTGGCGTACCGCACCGTGCGCGACACGCCGCACGACATACGCGCGCTCTTCTCCGACACGTACCTGCGCATCATCACCTGCAAGCACGCCTCGCCCTGCGTCGTCATGGAGACGCACCTCAGGTACTCGCTGCTGTACACACACTACAACCACACCGACTACTCCGAGCACTTCCTGGCGTACCGCACCGTGCGCGACACGCCGCACGACATACGCGCGCTCTTCTCCGACACGTACCTGCGCATCATCACCTGCAAGCACGCCTCGCCCTGCGTCGTCATGGAGACGCACCTCAGGTACTCGCTGCTGTACACACACTACAACCACACCGACTACTCCGAGCACTTCCTGGCGTACCGCACCGTGCGCGACACGCCGCACGACATACGCGCGCTCTTCTCCGACACGTACCTGCGCATCATCACCTGCAAGCACGCCTCGCCCTGCGTCGTCATGGAGACGCACCTCAGGTACTCGCTGCTGTACACACACTACAACCACACCGACTACTCCGAGCACTTCCTGGCGTACCGCACCGTGCGCGACACGCCGCACGACATACGCGCGCTCTTCTCCGACACGTACCTGCGCATCATCACCTGCAAGCACGCCTCGCCCTGCGTCGTCATGGAGACGCACCTCAGGTACTCGCTGCTGTACACACACTACAACCACACCGACTACTCCGAGCACTTCCTGGCGTACCGCACCGTGCGCGACACGCCGCACGACATACGCGCGCTCTTCTCCGACACGTACCTGCGCATCATCACCTGCAAGCACGCCTCGCCCTGCGTCGTCATGGAGACGCACCTCAGGTACTCGCTGCTGTACACACACTACAACCACACCGACTACTCCGAGCACTTCCTGGCGTACCGCACCGTGCGCGACACGCCGCACGACATACGCGCGCTCTTCTCCGACACGTACCTGCGCATCATCACCTGCAAGCACGCCTCGCCCTGCGTCGTCATGGAGACGCACCTCAGGTACTCGCTGCTGTACACACACTACAACCACACCGACTACTCCGAGCACTTCCTGGCGTACCGCACCGTGCGCGACACGCCGCACGACATACGCGCGCTCTTCTCCGACACGTACCTGCGCATCATCACCTGCAAGCACGCCTCGCCCTGCGTCGTCATGGAGACGCACCTCAGGTACTCGCTGCTGTACACACACTACAACCACACCGACTACTCCGAGCACTTCCTGGCGTACCGCACCGTGCGCGACACGCCGCACGACATACGCGCGCTCTTCTCCGACACGTACCTGCGCATCATCACCTGCAAGCACGCCTCGCCCTGCGTCGTCATGGAGACGCACCTCAGGTACTCGCTGCTGTACACACACTACAACCACACCGACTACTCCGAGCACTTCCTGGCGTACCGCACCGTGCGCGACACGCCGCACGACATACGCGCGCTCTTCTCCGACACGTACCTGCGCATCATCACCTGCAAGCACGCCTCGCCCTGCGTCGTCATGGAGACGCACCTCAGGTACTCGCTGCTGTACACACACTACAACCACACGGACTACTCCGAGCACTTCCTGGCGTACCGCACCGTGCGCGACACGCCGCACGACATACGCGCGCTCTTCTCCGACACGTACCTGCGCATCATCACCTGCAAGCACGCCTCGCCCTGCGTCGTCATGGAGACGCACCTCAGGTACTCGCTGCTGTACACACACTACAACCACACCGACTACTCCGAGCACTTCCTGGCGTACCGCACCGTGCGCGACACGCCGCACGACATACGCGCGCTCTTCTCCGACACGTACCTGCGCATCATCACCTGCAAGCACGCCTCGCCCTGCGTCGTCATGGAGACGCACCTCAGGTACTCGCTGCTGTACACACACTACAACCACACCGACTACTCCGAGCACTTCCTGGCGTACCGCACCGTGCGCGACACGCCGCACGACATACGCGCGCTCTTCTCCGACACGTACCTGCGCATCATCACCTGCAAGCACGCCTCGCCCTGCGTCGTCATGGAGACGCACCTCAGGTACTCGCTGCTGTACACACACTACAACCACACCGACTACTCCGAGCACTTCCTGGCGTACCGCACCGTGCGCGACACGCCGCACGACATACGCGCGCTCTTCTCCGACACGTACCTGCGCATCATCACCTGCAAGCACGCCTCGCCCTGCGTCGTCATGGAGACGCACCTCAGGTACTCGCTGCTGTACACACACTACAACCACACCGACTACTCCGAGCACTTCCTGGCGTACCGCACCGTGCGCGACACGCCGCACGACATACGCGCGCTCTTCTCCGACACGTACCTGCGCATCATCACCTGCAAGCACGCCTCGCCCTGCGTCGTCATGGAGACGCACCTCAGGTACTCGCTGCTGTACACACACTACAACCACACCGACTACTCCGAGCACTTCCTGGCGTACCGCACCGTGCGCGACACGCCGCACGACATACGCGCGCTCTTCTCCGACACGTACCTGCGCATCATCACCTGCAAGCACGCCTCGCCCTGCGTCGTCATGGAGACGCACCTCAGGTACTCGCTGCTGTACACACACTACAACCACACCGACTACTCCGAGCACTTCCTGGCGTACCGCACCGTGCGCGACACGCCGCACGACATACGCGCGCTCTTCTCCGACACGTACCTGCGCATCATCACCTGCAAGCACGCCTCGCCCTGCGTCGTCATGGAGACGCACCTCAGGTACTCGCTGCTGTACACACACTACAACCACACCGACTACTCCGAGCACTTCCTGGCGTACCGCACCGTGCGCGACACGCCGCACGACATACGCGCGCTCTTCTCCGACACGTACCTGCGCATCATCACCTGCAAGCACGCCTCGCCCTGCGTCGTCATGGAGACGCACCTCAGGTACTCGCTGCTGTACACACACTACAACCACACCGACTACTCCGAGCACTTCCTGGCGTACCGCACCGTGCGCGACACGCCGCACGACATACGCGCGCTCTTCTCCGACACGTACCTGCGCATCATCACCTGCAAGCACGCCTCGCCCTGCGTCGTCATGGAGACGCACCTCAGGTACTCGCTGCTGTACACACACTACAACCACACCGACTACTCCGAGCACTTCCTGGCGTACCGCACCGTGCGCGACACGCCGCACGACATACGCGCGCTCTTCTCCGACACGTACCTGCGCATCATCACCTGCAAGCACGCCTCGCCCTGCGTCGTCATGGAGACGCACCTCAGGTACTCGCTGCTGTACACACACTACAACCACACCGACTACTCCGAGCACTTCCTGGCGTACCGCACCGTGCGCGACACGCCGCACGACATACGCGCGCTCTTCTCCGACACGTACCTGCGCATCATCACCTGCAAGCACGCCTCGCCCTGCGTCGTCATGGAGACGCACCTCAGGTACTCGCTGCTGTACACACACTACAACCACACCGACTACTCCGAGCACTTCCTGGCGTACCGCACCGTGCGCGACACGCCGCACGACATACGCGCGCTCTTCTCCGACACGTACCTGCGCATCATCACCTGCAAGCACGCCTCGCCCTGCGTCGTCATGGAGACGCACCTCAGGTACTCGCTGCTGTACACACACTACAACCACACCGACTACTCCGAGCACTTCCTGGCGTACCGCACCGTGCGCGACACGCCGCACGACATACGCGCGCTCTTCTCCGACACGTACCTGCGCATCATCACCTGCAAGCACGCCTCGCCCTGCGTCGTCATGGAGACGCACCTCAGGTACTCGCTGCTGTACACACACTACAACCACACCGACTACTCCGAGCACTTCCTGGCGTACCGCACCGTGCGCGACACGCCGCACGACATACGCGCGCTCTTCTCCGACACGTACCTGCGCATCATCACCTGCAAGCACGCCTCGCCCTGCGTCGTCATGGAGACGCACCTCAGGTACTCGCTGCTGTACACACACTACAACCACACCGACTACTCCGAGCACTTCCTGGCGTACCGCACCGTGCGCGACACGCCGCACGACATACGCGCGCTCTTCTCCGACACGTACCTGCGCATCATCACCTGCAAGCACGCCTCGCCCTGCGTCGTCATGGAGACGCACCTCAGGTACTCGCTGCTGTACACACACTACAACCACACCGACTACTCCGAGCACTTCCTGGCGTACCGCACCGTGCGCGACACGCCGCACGACATACGCGCGCTCTTCTCCGACACGTACCTGCGCATCATCACCTGCAAGCACGCCTCGCCCTGCGTCGTCATGGAGACGCACCTCAGGTACGCACTGACGTAGTCCGACACGTATCCGACACTGATGAGGAGCTCCATATCATCACTTGCAAACAGAGTTACAATTCGGGTACGTACTGACCTACTCCGACAAGTATCCGCCACGGATGCGGAGCTCCGTATCATCACTTGCAAACAGAGTTACAATTCGGGTACGTACTGATCTACTCCAACAAGTATCCTCCACTGATGCGGAGCTCCGTATCATCACTTGCAAACAGATACACAACTCAGGTAAGTACTAACCTACTCTGACAAGTATCTGACACTGATGCGGAGCTCCGTATCATCACTTCTAAACAGATACACAACTCGGGCCTTTATGATCACAATGTCTACACTGTAAAATGACTTTGAAGCAAAATGCCTCAAATCAATATCTCTAAAGTGTTTTGACTAATTTGCAATACATCTGTATTGTTTCTTGCCTATGCAGCATAATGTCTCAAAATTGAAAACGACTTAATTAAAGGATAATAGCATAGCATAGATATAAAATAATACTTAAAGGATAATACACAATACGCCATTAGGACTAAGAATCAAAACGACGATAAATCAAATGATCATTATTTTTATTTGTGAATTATTATAAATGAAATAAAATGTTGCTTTGCTTATTTATTTCCTAAAGTAGACGAGTAACAGGTTTCTTCAAATAAATGAAATAGTAGATAAACTCCGTTTTCAAACAGCCCTTTTTGCAGACGACACAGCTATTTAAGCCTCTGGCACCTCCTCCCCCTCGATATTTAGGCGACTCCAATCTGCGTCCAACGCCCTTAGCGATTGGTTCCAGAAATGGAGGATAACAGTCAACCCCGAAAAGAGTCAAGCGGTAATGTTTCACAAGAAACAAAGCCACAAGAACCTTTCGGCAGAGACACCAAAAGTCAAGATCCGAACGCTCCCTGATCCCTTGGGCGAGGGAAGCCAAATATCTTGGTCTCATACTCGACGATAAACTCTCCTTCCGTCCCCACATAAACATGGTTCGCAAGCGGGCCTCGTTTGTGATGGGACGGCTGCACATGATCCTCTGGAAGGAGTCTAAGATGTCGATCCGAAACAAGGTTAGGTTATACACGACTTTTACAGGACTTCACGACAATTGCGTATGCGTGCGTACTTTTCGCCCACCTTACTTCAGAATAGGTTAATGCGCAAAGCGACGGGAGCACCGTGGTTCATGCGTAACGAGGATCTTCACATTGAACTCGAGTTGCCGACTATCCAGCAACACATGGAACTCTGTTCCCGTCACTACTTTGAAACGGCTGCCACTCACCCCAACCAACTAGTGGTTGAGGCGTCCGGGTACATCCCATCTAGATTATTCAAAATTCGTAGACCTAGGCATGCTCTCGAAGAGCCGGATGATAGGATCACGATCGCTCAACGTAGTGCTCACACGGCTCGCGAAGCCACAACAACACGTCCGCGGTTCCGTCCTCGCCGTCGAGGCCGGAATACGCGCCGCGTTCGCTCCTAGAGGGCGTGCCTTCCCTACGTCCTGTTAGTCAGTGACAGTCCAGGCCGAGGTTCGTGCCCCACAGGGGGTGCATTATCGTGTTCTGGTCATAAAACTACCTATTGAGATGTTTTGCATTTTAGGTATTTTGGATTTCAAGTCATCTTCACTTAAGACGTTTGCCTTTAAAGTCGCGTTACTTTGTAGTCATTTTAGTACAAAGTCATTTTCATTTAAAGGTGTATTAGTACTAAGTCATTATGATTTGAGGCATTTTGCTACTTAGTCAATATGCATTTTATGCGTAATCCTTTACAGTCGTTTTACAGTGTAGACATTGTGATCAAAAAGGAACTCGGGTACGTACTGACCTACTCCGACAAGTATCCGCCACTGATGCGGAGCTCCGTATCATCATGTTCAAACACGCCTCGGAGTGCGTCGTCACGGAAACAGTATACAGGTTACGTAAGTCAGTTTAGCTCTGATACTGATACCCTATTCCAGTTTGAAGTGATAGGTACAATCTTAGAAATATCTGACGTTTTCCTTTGTCGCCAGCAACTTGGTATCGTGCACGGTGGTATCATCGGAGGGCGCGTACTTCGTGGAGCTGGTGGTGCGCGGCGGGGGCGGGGGCGAGCTGGGCGTGCGGCGGCCGCGCGTGCAGTGCGACAGCGCCGAGCTGGCCGCCTGGGTCGCCAGGCACGCCACCTACGCGCGACAGCTCTACCACGAACATGTGCACACGCTGCATCCCCACACTGACCTGTGAACATTACCTACATATACCTACCAGACATTGCAAATAGAGACATTACAATGTATTACAAATGAATATATGACATAGTTTCAGCGAAACTTACTTGTCTTGTTACACATTACGCGAAAGTCATCATTCTATAATATTTAGGCACGGACGGTCATTGGTGCGTGATGTATCCATCTATTTATTCAGTACTCTAAAATCCATGGTTGTGGCCTTGCATTTTACACATTGTGGAGATGTTATGAAATATTCGATACTTCAGCACTTTTTAAAGGCTCGAAAAGAGGCTCAATGAAGTTTACATTTGTAAAACCAATGTTAAAACAAAATGATCAATGTCAATATTGCTTGAAGGTTCTTGACATTGTTCTCGTCTCTTCTGCAAGCAAATTATAAAAATGACAACATTAGAATGTAACACGCACAATTAACTCAAGTTTGTATCTAATTTAAATTAAAGGTATAAACTTGTTTTAGGTTAATCTATCTATATTTAGGTATTAACTTGCAAACGATTTAGACTGATAATTGTTATCCTCCAAAATAATACTTTCAAAGTTAAATAGTAAAACTAAAAATGGTAAAGTTATTTTAGTATACTGTTTGTATAAACTTCGATTATTTAATAATAATTGTAAGATAATATGTCAGATTCCTTCTCAATAATAATGTAACATTCAATATAAAGTTTTGCAATTTAGAATTTGTATTATAACTATAAGAATATCTTAGATAGGTTGTGTAAACAGTTCTAATTAAAATGATAACTACTATTATTAAAGGTTATAATTATGTAGTTATCTTACGTACTTATATTACATAGTATATTTTTCTACGATTACAGACTACTATTATAATATTGTAAGAGGTCCTAATATGTTAAATGTCAAAGTGTGTTGTTGATTAAACTAGTTTACTAACCTAATGTATCCAAGCAATAATTTTGTGTTCGTAGATTATTCTTTATTGCATGCCTATTTAAATTGTATATTAGCAATTTTGCACTTTTTTTTTGTTGAGTACGAGTAGTTGGTCTCTGACGACCGCTACTACTTTACATGGGCTGTGGTGGGGCGGATGGCCCTCAACCAAAACAATTTTGCACAGAAGCACCACGTCATAAACAACAAGTATTATGTATTTTTTAATATTATGTTAGCCCATCCTTACATAATATTTAATTGTATTAGTAATGAGACTTAATTATATCAAATGACACTGCCTACGACATGTGCTGTAAACTGTGCAAAATTGTGCATAATTAATTAGTTTTGTTATAATACGTTATCTGCAATTCAATCAAATTCACGATTATGTTTAGTTTGTAGCCATGATAAACTCTTTTAGTTTAAGGTTAACAATTTTAATTTTAAATTCCTCTTGTGGGTGTACCATAACATTACTATTTATTATAAAAATATTCTTAAAGTGAAAGAAATATGCAACATCAATAACTAAGAAAGAGTATTGCCCCATACTTGGACAAAATACTAAAGAAAGAGGCTGTGAACATGTGACAAAGATTTGTGGCGCCACCTACTGGAAACTAACGCAACTAGTTGTTTTATTTTAGCTCGCATACGATATTATTATCATTCCAATTCACTGTTTTTAGTGTTTTACTTTAACACTGTGATAAACAGCCTACATAACGTTCAATGTATGATTATATATGTCGCAGGGAAATGAGGATACCAGGGATTGCACGATATCTCTAGGGATACCACGAAATCTTTATTTTTTTCCCCTGTGTCAAATATTATATAATCGTAGGAAAAACCCGAAAAAAAAGGTTGTTAGTTTCCAGAGTGTGTAATAGCGTTAAGAGAATGAGGGTATGTTAACTTTGTTTAAAATAATAATATATTTTTCGTAAAATAATGTTGACAGTGGTACAGTTAATTATTTATAAGGCATGCCTTAATAAGAGTGAGTGGTAAGGAATTATATACCAGTAAAACTGTAGTAGATGGATGGTAACTATTAGTCCTAAGACACAGGCTCACCCAAGTAACACAGAAAGCATTTTAACAAGCAACAAGTGAACTTATATAGAGCTTACGACCCGTACAAACTCTTATATAAGTTCACCGAGCGTCTTGAAGCTGAACAATGGCATTTGAAAATCATTGTAATGCTTTACGCTGTATAACAGTTGGATAATGGCATATCAGAATGCTTTTGTAAAGCCTTTAGCTATTTTTAGTGCTTTTGGTTCTACAAAGACATTTTAAAGTAGTTAATAAGTGCTTGAAGCTGTTTTACAGCACAAACGTGAACCACTATAATGCCATGTAAATCCGATATCCAGCTTTAAGCTGTTTTTTGTGCCTTTTGCTGTGTAAAAACACTTGTAAGGGGTAAGTAAAAGCTTAATGCTGCTGAACAGCATAAATGTGAATCAATATAATGCTTGCATTTTAAAGGAAGAACTGAGTGCTGTTGTGTAGCTAGTAGCTCTTTAAACAATCACACGTGAGTAGTTGTAATGCTGGTGGCATTAATTGGGCTCACCGGGCTGCTTAAGGCTGACCACCATTTTGTAAATATTTTATAACCAAAAAATATTTTCTTTCGGACCTATTTACAAAAGGAATTGTCATTTAAAATATTTATATAACTTAATTTAATACAGTACAAGCAAAACTATGATTATATTTATTCAAAACTTATTCTGTACTAGGAATACACATTTGTTTTGGTTTTACACACATCATTTTTATAAAACATTTTGTATGAAAACCACAAAATATCGAAGGCGCGTGAAAATTTTCAATGAAACTTATATAAACAAGTACAGTAAACTACACTGCGCAGTAATATTTGAAGGCAAGAAATAACAAACGAGTCAAAAACTTATCCGACGAATTTGTTTTGATGCCAACTATAATATGGCGTCACTTTTTTTGATTGTAATAATTTACACGCAATAATATAAAGTTTCCTAAGTGTGAACACTTAAATTGCTCCAATAATTCTTTTAGCACATTTAAATGCTAGTCTAATGCTTTTGTAATGCCGTTGGCATCTTCACTATCAATAATTTTGCTATTATAATGCTTCTGTAATGCAATAGGCTATCTCATTGACCATTTTAATGCTTTCTTAATGCGATTGGCAATATTATTGACCAAAATGATGCTTGTTTAATCCGATTGACATCTTTCTTGACCACAATAATGCTAATTTAATGCGCCAGTAATGCTATTAACCAGCTTCTGTGAACCTATATAGGGCATAAAGCTGTATAATTTGTGCCCAAATAAGCATTACAGTAGCCATATAAACGTTTATAATGCGACTATAAAACTAACTCAAAATGCTAAAAGGATACAAGAATACTCTTATTCGGCCCTTATAATGCTTTGATGTGTTACTTGGGCAGTGGGACACAAATACAAACATTGATGACCCCGAAAACAATACAGCGGTCTAACATCAATAGTCTAATGTATGAGCTGTTCTACGTTTTGTGTGATGAATGGTAAAATGTTTGAGGAAAATACCTACTTATTTCAAATGAAGTGTTTTTTTATTACTGAGTATTATGATGATCATCACAATGTTTCCAAAATATGATCATGTAAACCAGTGGGTCCTTTTGTTTTCCTTTCAACGATACCTCTTTAGCGTCATGGTTATAATAAATGACTCTAACTCTGAGGTTCTATTCTCGCTCAGTGCAAAACTCTGTGGGCGTGAATGAAAAGGTTTGCATACGTTTGGTTGTTTTTTATTTATAGTGTGTGGGAGCGAGTGTTTTCTTAGTGAATGTACTTACATGCGCGAACGTCTGTGAATGCTAACTTCATGCCGGCCGAGTAAGATTGCGCGAGCTTTATCTCGAGTGTGATTTTATTTATTGATTTAATATTTATACTTTGGTCGATGTTTGCATCACATAAAGTGAGACTAGCTACGTATTATGTTATATGAAGTTTATTTAAGTTAATTTATAAGTCTGTTCTGTTATCACACTAGCGACATACTGATAATAATATAGATAAAGTTAGAAGTAAAGTAAAACATATTTCAGTTTAAGTCACACAAACATTGCATAATAAGGTAAAATATAATTTTAATGAAAAAATAACTCTTCCCCAAGCACCCTTAATGTACTTGCTTAATATTGTAATAATCCAATCGCTTGTGTGATTAAGAGTGTGGAGGCACCAGTGTAAAAGTATACCTTGCTGATAAGCCATTATTGTCTTTTTCTTACTATAAATAGAGTTGTAAATTGTATGTCTATACAAAGTTGTTTCCTGTGTACTATTTACAACTTTGTTATGAGAAAAAAGAGTTTGTTTTATAAATAATTGTGTGAAAATGGCTCATAAGCCGCTTTGCAGTTATGTGTGTGTGTGTTTGTTGTGTTTATTACCAAAGTACGTTGTTATGTATAAGTGAAGTATTGTTTTTATTTATTTATTTATTAAATGTATGACAATGCGTTAAGTTAATATTTTACAGACTGTTGTGACTTAGTTGATATTATAATAAACGATTTTATATTATATTGTTGTTTTTTTTTCATAAAGAACTTTAACTAAAAAAGAAACAAAATAATCTATCTTTGTAAAATATAATAAAATTATGCTTTTCACAGCCACAACAAGGTTATATGAAAACGCATTATGCGTGTGTTGACACACTATGGCCTACAAGGGAGATTCGAAGCATGTACTATCGAGTACATATTGATCAGGCTCTCGTTGCCGAGATAACCTTTTTATCATCATCATGGAGGCGTCTTATAAAAGCCTCAGCATAATTAGGCAATACTGCATAGCCCAAGTTGTGATAGTCGAAGGCGTTCGCGTAGTACGCAAAAGCCTCGCGAGAGGTTGTTTTTACTCTTCTCAATAACTGCCATTGCAGGTCTGTCGTCTTGAGCCAGGATATTCTATGGGTCACTTTTAGATACTCCAACAGAGCTTCTTTTTTGTTCTAAACTTAAATTATCATATAATTAGGTTGTTAGTAATTTTGCGAAGTCTTCGCCGCTGCATACTTATACACACATCAATAAAGTCTAAGCAACATGCATGATATTACAAATTTACCATTTATATTAATTTATTTTACCATTTATTTTAATTATAACGTTGTATTTTATTTTTAAAATAATATTTTTAGGGTTCTATGATGTAAAAATAACAGCTGTTTTCTTTATAAGTTCTTTTATACCCCTTCCAGCGTAAGTTTAGCTTTTTGACAGTTCACGTCCATGAAGTTTCGTAATACTTCCGCTTATTTTTCGAACAAATTATATTGTATTTCATGGACGTACCCATGTTTTTTTCAGTTACCATGGTTACTTAGTGATGGACACTCATAACGATTACCACCATTATGAAACAAATTACAAATAATCGGTAGAAATAAATGCTATGAATAAACCTGAACTATTCATAATACGTTTATAAAATGTAATATGATATTTTAGATTAGCTATAACCAGCGAATGTGTCACAATGAATTATGTATTTTAAATAATACCTATAATTTTATCATTTTAAGCTATAGGCTAATTCTCTTAACATACAATAAAGAAACAATAATAAAATGATACTGTAAGTTGATGTAAGGATCGAAATGTGTAAAATAAAGTAATTTGAAAAATCGCGAAATCGCTTACAATCGAATGGGATTACATTCGAGATACTGCTGAACGTCACTAAAGTCAATCTGTCAAATGTTGTTAAATATAGTGGAAGGGGTATAATAACAGAAATTAACAATATTAGAATATACAGGTACATAAGAAACTAAACTTTTTTTTTACAAATTGAAATTTCTTAAGAAAATGAATTTATTGTGAAAGAATAGGACAATTTAATACAAAGTATGGCCTCCTCTGCTATTCAGAACTTGTCGGCAACGATTATTCATTGAATTAATGAGACTGTTTATGTCATCTTGCGGTATTCGCTCCCAATGGAATTGTAGCAAATCCTTCAGCTGTTGGGTTGTTGTCACTCCGTCCAAGTCCTTCAAAACACGTCTCTGGAGCATGTCCCATGCGTGCTCGATGGGGTTGAGGTCTGGCGATTGTGCAGGCCAGGGCAATACCTGGATGTTCTCCGTTGCCAAGTATTCACTGGTTCGCCGAGCTGTATGTGAACGCGCATTGTCATGCATTAACGTAAAATCGGAGCCAAAGGTTTGTGCAAATGGATGGACATAAGGTCTGAGAATATCCTCAACGTAATTTTCAGCGTTCATGTTTCCATTTACAAAAACGAGCTCAGTTCGCCTGTTCTTCATAATACCCGCCCATACCATAACTGTTGAGCCGCTGTATGGATGAACTTCCTGAACGCACCTGAGTCTTTCAGTATTTCCGGGTCGACGGTACACTCGCACCCTTCTTGTATCAGGCCTAAACCCGAATCGCGACTCATCGGAAAACATAATTTTATCCCATTGTTCCTGGGTCCATGTTATGCGTTCTCTACACCATTCATTTCGACGAGCGCGATTCCCGTGACGTATCGGTGGGCACCTGATAGGGCGTCGAGCTCGTAGGCCGTACTCATGCAGTCGATTTCGCACAGTTTGGGGACTTACATCAACACCACTTGAATTTTGTAGCCTCAAACTTATCTCTCGAGCGGTTAACATCGGCTGGCGTCTTGCAGTCAGTTGTATGTACCGGTCTTGCCGAGTGGTTGTACTCCTTTTACGGCCTGGATGCTGTTCAGCGGGTTCCCCTGTATTATTGTAGCGCTGCCAAAGACGACAAATAACACTTCTATGAATACCAAAATGTCGAGATACCTGAGATTGATTACTTCCCGCTTGCAACATCCCTACAGCTCTTTGCATTTCATCTGCCGTCAAATGACGTCGCTCCATGACGTAAAGAATATCTAACAATTCAATTTTGTCGCCAACTGTATTTAAATGGTTGGTAAAATTATAAAATCAAGACTAAAACGTAGCAATTAACATGCACTCAAATTCAAACAAATTCGCAGTCATTTGAATTTTATGAAAAAAAACAAAACATAATCGAATTTTTTTTACCTATACACTTGAAGTTTACTTACCTATACACTTTGAGTGAGTAAATACTTAGAAATTAATTAATATAAATGGTAAATTTGTAATATCATGCATGTTGCTTAGACTTTTTTGATGTGTGTAGTTCTGAAATGCGGAAAGACCTTATGTAATTTACAGAAGGTTTATAATCTAAGCTTTTTATCGGTTGCGTTTGTTAGGAACAATCAAAACTCGGGTAGGTATTTGCTTTAGAGATTCTCGACTATAAACTATAGGTACCTGAATTTAAATCGCTTTCGAATGAGAATAAGTATACTTATATAAAGTAATTTTCCATGCTAGAAAATCTTCCCGCCTTTTATTATGATTAGAATTTTGAATAATGGTGGTAGGGTTTCCATATCTGCTGTATCATTGTAGCACTGGTACAACAATTACATTAAAATAATAGGTAGGTACTTAAATATCAGTAATTACAAGCTATCACCGTAAACAATATAGTGATAAAGCGACCTTCACATTGTAATTAAACTAACTGGAAGCTCTCGACCGCTGATAAACACCACTTCAACACAAACACGCAATCTCGACCACGACAGATGACACTTTAGTCAACACCTAACAGACCGAGCGCGCGCCAGCTCCGCAACTATCGCTGTACAATATAAATCACAATCACTACAGGGTCACTGGAGGTCAACCAGCCGGGAGATATCAAACAACTTTATCAAATCTTAAACAGATCCACGTACGTATAAGTATTATTATTTGGTATATTTCGGCAATCGATAGTTATCTAATAAAACTAATGACAGCTTCATTGAAAATCTTACACGTTCGAGTAAATTTAAATAATAGCTAATCGATATAGAATAATGTTTATAATATTATTGTTATTTCCCGCAACGTTTTATATTGCAAATGGAGCGACCTTGAATATACCGAGGTGAGTGAAGGCTAGCTATTCATTCGATACCTGTTCACTGATCGACGACTCCAGTCGAAATGTAGGCTACTTTCGCCCGACTTATTGAACTACCTTGTAACTTGGTACCTACATTTTTATTGGAATTTAACTTGTCCTCTTATGGAGGACTAAGAGAGCTTTAAGTATTTTTGAGCATTTTCTTTGAGCAACAAATATATTTAAGTATTTATGTGTATCACAAAATACCTTTTTTAATTTGTACAGATTGGTTTTAGTTAATTATATATACCTTTAGCTCATGACTAGCTTGGCGCCAAAATCCTTGTTAGTCACAATAACTTGACAATAAACACCTAAGAATAAAAACATATTTATGTTACTGAAATAAATAAATTTATGGTAATACAATGATCTAATATTACGATTATTGATTATTTTTGCTTAACATTAAAGTTTCCAAGACAAAATAGACTTCTATTGCGAATTAGCTAACGTATTATGTCTTTTCCGGTTCGATTCCAGGTCAATCTAAATATTAGTTCGCATAAACATGGCTCTTTGATTTGATAGTTGAAGAAAATCTACCTATCCTTTTCAGCCGTGTAGTACTATGGTAGGTAGATAGTACCTACCATAAACAGTACAACTGAACTATTAATGAACAATAATAATATGTACTATGGTTTCTTTCTTCAGTATGGCGTCCGTGGACTACAAGAAGGTGCCGCTCCAAGAGAAACCCTTACATCAACCTCCACTCCAGGAGGTCGCTGATGGTGAGTTTATGATTCACTTCATACTATGAAACTCAGTTACATATCTCTAAAGTAAGCTCATTATGGTTCATGTTACAATTGTTACCAAAAGTTAAATCTTAGACTGTGGACTTAACGTGCCTTCCTAGCACGGAATCTACTTTAGATACATACCTACCTACATAGAACTTACATGTATCAATCACCCAAATCGACAAATGGCAATTAAGTATTATTGGTACATCATCCTTTCTCCAGATTTGTAACAGAAAAGCACAGACTGCCGATATTTTGTGGGTTATAGGTTGGAATTTGTACATAGTACTAATTTTCAACTATCTAATTCTAATCTGTTTTTATTCCAGTATTATCAAGAGGTCTGCCAAACACGTTTGCATCTGTGTCCGTGTCTGTCGAGGAGTCTCCCGACCTCACCAAAAGCCCGTACAATCTAACATCACCAGGTAAACCGTAGATAATTTGTATAAGTAGTTATTTACTTTTAGATACTGCTAGGTTGAGAACCAGTACTATACTTAATCTTTGTTACCAACTTACGATACGACTTGATACCTATTTAAAGCTTGGGGTCGAACCTACTCCAGTAATGTAAGAAAACTTGCCCTTGTTATAAGTAGATACCCCTCTTTATTTCCCTTAGGTATTTGACTTTTACGAGGGGCGTAACTCAATGTAAATCACCACATATAAACATAGTGCACTTGTACAGTACACTGGCCAGATTCTATTAGATTGTGGGAGAAGATAAAAGGCAGTATTTGTTATTATTGTGTGAACACAATAAATGTAATCTAAGTAGGTTCTGTATGAATTTCATTTCCTGGAACCTTTTCTCTTTCGGAAAATGCTGACTAAGGGATGTAAAGTGCCGACCACTTACAATATTTTTGTGTTCCGTAAGCGTTATCGCATACAAGTGGCTAACAAAGATACAATACTGTTATCGCTATTCGCTAATGTGTATCGTGTAAACAAAATATAAATATTAGATAACCTAGCAATTATATAATTACAATGTTATCAATCTATGTCAATGTAAATATGAGATTGCTACTGTTGAGTGGGTTATTTAGGTAACTAAGTATAGGTACCTTTACAAGAAATTTTATGGCTATATTATAACCATTCTGATAAGGTATTTATTTATTTATTTATTTTCGTTTATTTGGGAAACAAACAGATAAATTACAAATATGGTTTATAACATGTAGATAATACATAATCCAGTGAAGTTTCCACTGTTAGATAAAACACAATTAAGGAAAGTGAATACAAATCAAAAAGATCTTAGCATTAAAAAAAATATCAAGGTAAGATGACTTACAATTTTGTTAATTACAAAGCTAAACATAACAAAAGAGAGATGCTAACAGTAACAAAAAAATAAAAGAAATAATATACAACATAAATATAAAAATCTAATCACTAACTTGGACACAAGCATTTAACAAGTGCACCTTTATATTGATTGAGAGATAAATGAAAAATGTCAATACTAGCGAATCTTTTATTATGAATACAACACGAGCGATTAATAAAAAGATTATACCCATAGTTGGTTCGAGCTGTCGGAGGCTGGAAAACAAGTGCCTTTCTAGCGTTAATACGGGGACATTTAACTATAATTTTCTCCAATAGATAACTTGACTCTACGTGATTATTAATTATTCTGTATAGAAGCATCTGATCCCTTATTGATCTATGGTCAGCGAGAGACATGAGTTGTTGTGGTGGAGGCTCATTTCTATAATTAGACCTACGAACTAAATGTTTGAAAAATTTATTTTGGACCCATTCAAGTGAATCAATGTAAACCCCATATTGAGGGTTCCAAACCACTGAGGCATATTCTAAAATGGAACGGACAAAGCATTGATAAAGGATCTGGAGAGTTGGTATACATACATACCTATTCAACCTAAAAACGGGATTTTTAGGGGAGAGAAAATAAAACAGATAACATCATTCTGTATTATAGTAAAACATGATTTTTTTAGACAGGGTTGGACTGGATGCCGATGACGGAGGACTGTGTTGTGAGAGACCAACGTCCAGCAGTGGATTGTAAACATACTTAACCGAACAGAAATTATGTTTTTTTTTTTTTTTTTTTTTTTATATTTATTGTCATTTTATTTAAAAAGAATAAAATACAATACTAATATTACAATCTAGTCTTAAGACTAATAAGTAATTTTAATTTAACTTAAACGTTTACAATATGTTACAACTAAGTGATTATCCATTGACGTCATCTTAGAGTTTATTATTAAGGGGAAGCACTTTGTTCTTGTGTCCGATAGTTTAGTACTTATACTAAACACTTATTTCACTAACACTAAAATCACTACACTAACTCGAACGGTTTAGTCCTTTTAAGCCTTCTCACCAGTCCCGTGTTATCGAGGAGCTGGATAGCCTCGACATTCACGTGGTGATGAAGCCTCCACTCGTGGGCTGTAGCAAACTTTGAAATGACTTTATCGACGGTATCCACCTTGAGATCCCTATGAATATCGCAGTTTCTGACATACCAAGGCGCATTTACTATGCTCCTCAGCAGCTTGTTTTGAAATCTTTGGATTATTTGAACGTTACTTTTTTTGGCGCATCCCCATAGTTGTATACCATAGGTCCAAATTGGTTTCAAGATTTGGTTGTATATAAGAAGCTTGTTTTGGATAGACAGGGTTGAATTCCTGCCTATAAGGTGATACATTTCTCTATATCTTAAGTCCAAATAATCTTTCTTCTTCTTTATGTGAGCTTTCCAGCGTAGCTTTGCATCTAAGGTCATTCCTAGATACTTAGCCGTATTAGCATATGGTACTTGATTGTTGTTTATATATACCTGGTGCGCGGTTTTCGAATCTTTGTTTGTGAAATCAACGTGAACAGATTTAGATTCATTTAGTTTTATTCTCCATTTTTTTGTCCATTTTAGAACATTATTAACAGAGACTTGCATTTTTTTTGCAGCTTGTTGATGGGTTTCAGCAACAGCCAGAATTGCAGTATCATCGGCAAAAGTAGCCATACTTAGTATTATTATTGAGTTCTGGAATATCACTAGTAAATAGTAAGTACAGCACAGGACCTAAGACGCTTCCTTGTGGAACACCTGCTTTTATTTCTTTAATTTCAGAGTAAGCATCTTGCTGCCTTATTCGAAAGGTTCTGTTAGAAAGATAAGACGTAAGTAAATCAGAGTATTGTTTTGGCAAACAATTTTCTAGCTTCAGTATAAGGCCGTCATGCCAAACTTTATCGAATGCTTGTGCAACGTCAAGAAATACAGCAGTACATACTTTCTTTTCTTCAAGAGCTTTTTCTATGACTGTTACTATTCGGTGCACTTGATCAATAGTTGAGTGTTTTTCTCTAAACCCAAATTGGTGGTCTGGAATTATTTTTTTCTTTTCTATTATAGGAATCAGACGCTTTAACAGAAGTTTTTCAAAGAGCTTAGATATAACTGGAAGCAGTGATATAGGTCTATAAGAGTTAACTTCATGAGGAGGTTTCCCTGGTTTTGCTATCATAATTACTTCTGCAACTTTCCACAAATCCGGGACATGCTTAAGTCTAAATGTAGCATTTATTATAGTTGTAAGCTTAACTATTGCTTTCCGTGGAAGATTTTTAAGCACTTCACCAGTGATAAGTTCATATCCAGGTGACTTTTTTGCATTAATATTTGTTTGTATTTCCTTTGTGACTTCTTTTGGAGTAACAAGTTTTATATCTTCGTCATCTTGGATTACTATATAGCTGGGTGACAAATCATCTTCTTGAGCTTCTAATGGCTGAAATGTATTTGCTAGGTATTCTGCAAATATTTTTGCTTTTTGATCATTATTACTTGCCCATTTGCCATTTTTATCTTTAATCGGAGGAATTTGATCAATTCTTTTATTTACTTTCTTAACTGCTTTCCATAAAGAGAAATTTGTACTTTTATCTGCAGTTAGCGATTGTAAATGGTTATTTGTTTGGGTGTCGGTGTAATGTTTAATTTTTCGAGTTAGTAACTTAGTTAAGTTGTTGAGTAACCTTTTGTCTAGTGGGGATCTTGTTTGATGCCAGATTTTTCTCTGCTTTCTCTTTGTGCGCAATAAGTCAATAATGTCTGAAGGATATGATGGTCCCTTATGTTTTTTCGTGATTGCGGGAGTATTTGTCCAAGCAGCATGTTGAATATCATTGACAAATTTAGCGACTTCCAGGTTTAGTTGTTGGGAAGTTTTTATTGGCACTTTAAGGTTGATTCTATTTTCTAGATCTAGTTTAAAACTGCTCCAGTCTGTAAACTTGTTGGTTAGACTGGGAGAGTTCTCTGTTTTTAGTATAGTATTAGATAACGTTAATATTATTGGAGAATGATCGGAGTTCATGTTATGACATTCTTTTATTTCTGAAATTATGTTAAACAAAAAAATGAATTCAACTGTGACAGTATAAATCATCTCTAATACCTACAATAATTTACAGGTTTAACTGGTAATCCGAAACTGGTGGAGATCGGTGGTCCTCCGTACCTGCTACCTCTGGTACAACGCGAAAAGTTGTATGACCTGGCAACACTCGCCAAGCACCTGCGCAGAGACCCCGCCTTCCTGGCAGGAGCGGGCGCCGGGCCTTGGCCACACATCGGCGTCAATTGCGAGGTTAGTTACCTACTGGTTTTATTTTTTACACAAGAAGGTATGAGGTCTAGATGTTACACAAAAGTACCAAGATAAATCTGCTACTAGGTACCTAGTAGATACTTACTTATCTTATTACCAGTTGAAATCGATAAAAGCCACGTTGCTACTCTACTCCATGGTAACAGGTGCAGATCAAGGTACTTAGTCGATTTTCTATTACCTACCTGTATTAAAGGGAGGGGGATTTTATTTAAGATTGGAGTAGAGAACTTGATCGGAGGTAATTCTGGCCTTGCCTCAAGGCGCGCACTATAGCTAAACTCTGCCTTTTAGTTGTTGAACATCAAGAAATTGTACCTATCATATGATTTTTTAAACATATAAATGACGGAAGGCAAAATCGTTTCCCACACACCGAAAGTAATATTCTTCACCTCCTCTTCATAGAAGTAGGTACTTTTCGAGTATAGGAATGTAAAAGTAATTTACTTTCCAGGGTATAATAAACTTAAGCATCAGAGATGGGACTGTAGACCAGGGTACGCGCATAGTGAACGTGGAGCCGGTAGGAGCTGCCAAGGGTACAGGCCTTTACTTGCAGCGACAACTGCCTAACAATGAGACCAGGACTGCATTACTAGGCAACTATCTACTTAGTGAAGGAAAACCTGGCAAGGTGAGTCATTTTAAAAGCAGGATTTTGACAGACGTAATACCTAGTTAGAACGAACATAATTTAATTGAGAATGATTATTTTTGTCTTGCAATATTTGTTGTCATTTGATTTTTATATGAAATTTCTGTAAGTCATTTAAGTGATTGGAATTACTTAAGTAAGTAGGTAATATCCTCTGTGGTATTAACGCTATTGTGTCGGTATTTTGATAAGAAAAATATTCAGAAATACTTATTATTTTTCAGGTAATCAAAGTATTGGCAAAAACACGAACAGGGCCGTCCAACTTCATCACAGCCATCAGAGAGACACTCAAAAACCATTATGGTGACAAAGTTGTCGGTAAGTCTAGGAATCAGAAGCTTAAAAACACTTATTTTTTAGTGGAAGTAGGTAACTGAAAGAAGAATAAGAATTTAGCCTTTTGTCGCGGGGACTTTTACATACATAAAATTAACTAACACAAAGAACAGCCAAATTCAGTACGATGGATCGCAATAAGTATTGTCCCGCGTGGTGAAGTTCGGAGCTGCACGATAGTCGTATTTACCGCTTACCCACCGAGTCTATAATATATCGTTGTCGTGTAACCCAGGTCTCGGCGGCACCTTCCTGCTCCGCGCCGGCAAGGTGAAGTTCCACGTGATGCCGGACTTCTCCGCCACCCCGCTGTGCTCCGACAGCGACGTGGACGGCTGGCTGCACTACTTCGAGATGAAGGCACCCATTACGCACGTCGGGACACTTGTCACTGGAGATCTCGTGAGTATACCTTTACATTTTTTTTTTTTTTTTTTGACTCTATACAGGTTAGGTTACATAGATAAAAGTGTAAAATATCGAGAGGCAATGGTTAAAATTAGGTCCTCTATTTTTTTTGCCTTTGAGCCCCACAATTTTCCCGTAGTCTTTTGGGGGATTATTTTAATAAAAGGGTTCAACAACCATTCTTCAGTGGAATGGTTTAGCTTGAACTGTATTGTATCACTCCCACATTATTTGTATCTATTGTATCACTCACACACCAATTTATTTATGGATAAAATTATTTGAACAAAAATAGAATCCTATGTAGTGTCATTTACAAGTTAACAACAATATCTCATTCCCCAGGACTTGGACCTGCGCGTGCAGCACTTCCACGGGTTCAGCGCGCACGGCGACGGCGGCCACTACCACTACGACACGACGCCCGAGGAGGTGGAGTACGAGGGCTACTTCGCGCTCGCCGCCTCCATCATACGTGTCGACCCGCCGCAGGACTCACACTCCATCGGACGAGACTAGGCATTCACTTTAATAAACTGTTTGTTTTCTAATTTGGGTTTTGTTTCGTTATAATGACGAGACACGACAGTTTATCAGGCAAATATGTATATCTATGTAATTGTTTCGATATGTGTGCGCATGATGGGTGCTTCACACATTTATAGGACAATGGTTGTATTTTTAATATTGATCACTTTTGTTTCTCATCACTTGGGTGTTACATTAAATTTGAATATGTAAGATGTCACTTTTTATAAGGAGCGGAGTGTACTACGTTCTATTGGAAATTCAACTGAATGAAGAACATTTTGAAAGTTGTGTCTCAGTTATCCCTTGATGGAACCAGTCTTGGAACTAGTGGTACGGAAGTTTTGTGTGGCCCAGTTATGACACAAAACGTCCGCAACACTTACACTCGCTCATTCATGAACCACAAACTCTTGATTTAAAAATAGTGTTGTATAATGTGGTACACTTACCGAATTTGCAACTGATAGCTAATCCAATAAGAGCTCCCATTCGTATTTTTTAATTTAAATTAGTTCATACATATCTTGTCCTACACATTTTTGTTGACCACCGGTTTGTGTAATAAACTCTCAGTACTACATTATTAAGTATTCTTAGTCCGTCTCCACACGTTCAAGTCTTACTCAATAAGTAAAACAGCTCAGTAGGTCAAGATATTCGCCAACAAACTGTATTTACAGTTTGGCGATTCTGTTTTCTATGTACAAAAATTGTATATTAATTTGGAATAAACGAATTTAAAAAAAATATGAAAGTTATAACGAAGTCAGTAAAGAAAATGAAACTAACTATAGAGGTTTTATAGTGTATTCGACTTAATGTGAAAAGATTACAATTTTATTATTTACAGCAAAATATTTAAAAAATAACATTTATAATGTATGTGACAACGCGTACCATTCAAACAACAACTACTTTTACATTAGTAAAAGAAGTAGTCGGGGTCTGGTGCCCGTGAATGTTTTCGTCTCACTTGTAACTTGCCTCCTTTAGTTATAGTTGATACTTATAGTAATAACTATAATAGTTCAGGTTTGTTGTTACCAATGTTTATCAGACACGCTTTGCATCATACACAAGCTATCACTATAGGGAAATAACATCGTTAATTCATGTATCCAATATGCCACAACAAAGACTGCCTACTGTGACTACGCAGACCACTCTTCCTTCTCTTATTAAAGAGTTAAATCGTTATATCTAATTAATTCGAAGTACACAATGTATTATTAAACTACGTCTAGTCACTTGGTGTATAAAGTAGCCTACAACACTATTGTTCATCAATTAAATTTGCATTTTCCAATATGTACATTTGATTACATTATGCATTGCTTTTTGCAGGGACTTTATCAGACATCATAATGTCATATTCTAATAATTAAACAGTTGATTATAAGAGTATTTACGAGTAAAAACGTACAATAAAAAAGCTTCGTAATAAATCACTTTTAAGAACATATAAAAAGCGGATCACAGTTCACAACGCTTTTCCCATAGTAATAGCTTCACATATATCTACATAACGCCAAACTAGTTAGGATTACATAATATTTCGTTTGGCTCTCGTCTACATACAAAAATAAACTAATATATTATATACAATAACATACGGTCATACAACTATGTGTGTGTATATGTACAGAGGTACACACTTGCATTACACCAGTATGACAATCGTTTGACTACATTTAGTACAAAAATAATAATTATTATATGTATTTATCGGAAGATTCAACTGATGCTGTTATTCATTTATGGTTCTTATGTTATTACAGATATAGTTGGTTTTAGATTGATAGGAGCTCCACCAAAATAAATGTATAACACAAGACATATAAAGCTATAAGTTCTAATAATATAAGGTTCCATAATAAAGGATGTACTTTACAAAATATAATGATTAAAACAAAATTCTATTTTAATATAGGTACTTGTTCTTCATATCAAAATGGCAAATTAATCAAAGCTCTGTTTTTAAATGTAGTTTTAACTCTAACAGATAAAATTAAAATGTATGTCACAGGAGAAGAATACGATATTTGATAAGAGTAAGGATATATCTGTTTATATTTCATACATACATTTTACTTTTATACACTAAACATAATAAAATTACAAATTCAGCACAAAGAATTATTTATCGCCTTTATACTGTCACTTTTAACAAAGAGTCAAATGTCACAAGGCGTCCAGCGCTTATCTTAATCCTGGACTCTGTCGGGAAAGAACACTGGAGTGACCTTGTAAAGGCGGCTATGACTATTATTAAACATAAAAATATAAGTTGATCTACAATAACACCGCGTCTACCTTATAAGGTACGTAACGGGTAAATAAGTCTTAAAGACACAGCCCTCGCTAGCACAACTATACCCCTTCCAGCGTAAGTTTCGCTTTTTGACAGTTCACGTCCATGAAGTTTCGTAATACTTCCGCTTATTTTTCGAACAAATAATTTTGTATTTCATGGACGTACCCATGTTTTTTTCAGTTACCATGGTTACTTAGTGATGGACACTCATAACTATTACCACCATTATGAAACAAATTACAAATAATCGGTGGAAATAAATGCTATGAATAAACTTGAACTCTTTATAATACGTTTATAAAATGTAATTTGATATTTTAGATTAGCCATAACCCGCGAATGTGTCACGATAAATTATTTATTTTAAATAATACCTAAGCTAACTATAATTTTATCGTTTTAAGTTAAAGGCTAATTCTCTTAACATAGATACAGAAAGAAATAATAATAAAATGATAATAAAGGTTGATGTAAGGATCCAAATGTGTAAAATAAAGTCATTTGAAAAATCGAAATATCGGAATCAAATCATTACAATCGAATGGCATTACATTCGAGATACTGCTGAACGTCACTAACGTCAAGCTGTCAAATGTTGTTAAATATAGTGGAAAGGGTATAATAACAAATTAAAATAATTAGCAGTAATACTAACTTTGTACAGTCGCTCACACGTTGGAAATTTAAGACCTAATTATTCAATGAAAAACAAAAACTAATTTCATATACAGTAGAACCTCGATAACTCAAACCTCGGTAACTCAAAAACCTCTATAACTCAAAAAAATAATATGTTCCCTTCCCTTCAGAGCCTAAAACCTCTATAACTCAAAATTCGCAACCTCGATAAGTCAAATAAGTAATCTCTGTATTGGCACTCAGTAACTAAAAGAAATGTTTCCACAACCTCTATAACATAAAATTGTTTATCAATGAGTCATTTTGAATGAGTGTGCAAAACAAAAGTTTTCGGTATTTATGGCTTGCACGTGTTCACTTCATAATTAAATTGATAACGTAAACAATACATATGTCACCTATTGTTTGCTTCTTCGAAATTCTTTAAAGCTTTGCGGCGGCGGAGGTTAGTTTTAAGACAAAGGCTTACTTAAATCATTTAGTTTTTGATCATTGTGCAAAACAAACGTTTTCGGAATTTATGGCGTGCACGTGTTCACTACGTAATTAAATTGATAACGTAAACAATACATATGTCACCTATTGTTTGCTTCTTCGAAATTCTTTAAAGCTTTGCGGCGGCGGAGGTTAGTTTTAAGACAAAGGCTTACTTAAATCATTTAGTTTTTGATCATTGTGCAAAACAAACGTTTTCGGAATTTATGGCGTGCACGTGTTCACTACGTAATTAAATTGATAACGTAAACAATACATATGTCACCTATTGTTTGCTTCTTCGAAATTCTTTAAAGCTTTGCGGTGGCGGAAAATAGGAACAAGGGGTCATACATACACATGTACATACCTACTTCTATACATATTAACCTAAACCCTTGGTAACTAAAAACCTCGATAACTAAAAACCTCGATAACTCAAAATATTTTGTGTTTCCCTTGGACTTTTACTTATCGAGGTTCTACTGTAATACGTTCAAAATGTGGAATAAGGTTAATTTTTCTCATAATTGTTATTCTCGTAACGTATTTATACATATATTATTTATATTTATCAATACATATCCAAAAACTAAATTTGGACAAATACAATAAAACAAAAATTGTTTTAAAACTAGTATTTCATAATTTTATTGTGGTCATATAGATAATTCATAAATGGATTAATATTGCGACTGTACATGTAATGTGCCTGGCTTTAGCACAAAAGCTGTATAGTAGCCGTTATACGACTCATAATCTATTAGTTATTGAGCATTATTAGTGCCGTCATTGATTACACATATAAATAATACATCATGAAATATATTATACACTGACAGTTACCTTTATTTAAGTTACAAGTTAGTTAATTCCGGGATCCTTAGAACATGTTTTACCTTTTTTGTGAGTAGCTTTTTTTTACTAAGTCGCCTTTACATACATTTTATGACGACCTCGGTGGCGCGCCGGTAGAGCCAGCGGCTGCCGCGCATGAGGTTGTGGGTTCGATCCCCACGCAGGACAATAATTTGTGAGATCCACAAATTATTGTCCTGAGTCTGGGTGTTCTATGTGTCCGTTAATTGATGTTTGTAAAAGTCCCCGCGACACAGGGCATGATCCCTAGTGCGGGAGTTGTCTTTTTTAACAAATTAAACAAATTTTCGTTTAAGAAACTTTAAATTGTGGTAGTAAGTTACAATATTTCTTTCAGGATTTACAAAGTGAGTTTCACACTTAGGAAAAAGTCACATTTTGCAAAACTGTTCTATATATAATATAGAACCCGGACTATAATGGTTATGTCCAGTAGAGATACGACAATAGTTTTATGTAAGTACAATAAGTGAAGACATAAAGCGACTTAGAGATATTAGCAAAATATTACTTTGACTAAACAACTTGATCACTAAAAGAGTCTTACCCCTGGTTTCCGAATGACTGATCAAATAAAAATCAACTAATCAAGTGTCAAATTTTAGTTCCTGAAAATGATAATTGACAGAGTTAGGACATTCGGAAACCGGGGGTTAGAGAAGAATAATTTATTTTGTAAATAAAATAGGAGGACAACTCTCGTAAATATCTATACTTGTTCGAGTTATTAAGAGAGTCACTTAAGAGTTATGATTAGCATTAAACGATGTTCGACAAATTAGACATTTATGACGTGTAGGACGAAATGAAAGAGATTAAAATTGCATGTTGAAGTAATTACGAGGGTGAGTAGCCCCTCCGAGATCTCCTCTGAACGCATACAACATGAATAATTACATAATTACTAAATAAAATACCGCCACATAAACAAAAAAATACAACAATTTACTTTACAAAGAGTGATCTAATAACAATATATTTTATATAATAATATGTACAGGATTAGTACTGACTGTACTTTTGGCATAAACCTGTATTGTCTATGGCAAGCCGTTGCGAACGTTACCCATGTGTTAGGTACGGGACGGTATAACTATACGTATACAATTATCCCACAGTATCTACGCATACTAACTATACCGAATACATCAATATAAATGTATAAGAAGGCAAAGTGTTTGAATTCAAATCATAATTTTAATCAAAATAAATTTAAGTAAATAAAAGCCCTTGTTAACATTTAAAAACGCATAATCATTTTAATATTAAAAAAAAATACTTGCATGAAAATCCAATCACGATTAAAAATATTATTTCATTAAGAGCGTTTGAACAAAAAGATTTCTAACGACTTTGTAGACAACATTTTGCATTACTGATCTTATTTGCGAATTATTATTTTTAAAAATAAATTAATATTATTTAACAAAGTAAGCTTTCACGTAACTATTGTAGGGAATTGGTAAATGATCATAATCCATCAATAAGTAATTAAAAAAAAACAACTGCGAAGTAAGGGACAGTTTCGTAATAGGTAAATATATTTATAACAGTTAAGCGAAAGTATGTCCAATCTTTACTAAAGTATATAATTTAAGACTACAAACAGACCAGGCGTAGTTAGTATGCGTAGAGGTGACATATAGAGTGTAAACTAGTTATTTACTTTAACAACATATTGGCATTTACAATAATAATATTATGAGGAAGGATTTTACCTTAGTTAGTTTACGACTTAATAGTTACTTGCATTTTACACAGACCTACACATATAAGTGTTAATTGCGGATATTGGACCCCGCGAACATGTGTTACAACAAATCTACGTATGATGTCCATAATGATTGTTTTACATACAATATACTTTATAAGAATGTCTTGTACTTGAATAAATTTCAATAATTAATATTGACATTAGCTACAGTCGCTTGATATACATTACATTACTATTGTATTGGTTCACATATGATTGGATGTACTTGAGACAGGTGATTACTTACTATAAGGCGGTCTTTCGCTCTGTGTAATCACTATTTAGTATTTTTAAGAATACCTATGATTGTACAAGTAAAATCTATGTAACTAATATTTGACTATATTTTTAGCCTGACGTTTTGAACATTTTACAGTGGCTTATCTGACGTTACAAATACTTTTCACAGTCATTATTTTAAAAACCATAAACGGCTTGCAACGTCTGGCTTAAAATATAATGAAGACATTAAAATATTTATTGAATCAAGTTATATTTCAATAATCATTTAGTCGTATTATTTATCTCTTACGCGTAAAGAGCTCGCGTAATCTACCATCTAGCCGTAGTCTCAAGAACAGTAGTCAAAGTTTTTCATTCTTTTCGAAATTTTCAAGTTGTACCGAAGCTTTATTCAATGTCAATTTATATGTTATTTAAAAATGACATCTGCGCGGCCATTTGCTAGTTCAAGTCGGCCATCTTAGATGTCGCTTAGTGGAGTAAAGTCCAGTATGTAGTGTTAGTAGATGGTGTAGTACCTATGAGCGGAAGAACCTGACGGCTCGCACGACGTACTGGCGACAGATGGGGCACTCCGCGAGCTGCTTGCTGCAGGCGGTGCAGGCGGCGATGTGGCCGCACTCCAGCAACACGCACTCCAGCGGCGCCGCCATGCAGATCTTGCAGCACTCCTCCAGCGGTAACTGCTCCACCGCTATACAAACATACATAAATATTTATGACAAAACATATTATTATATATTGACTGACACTTTTCCTGTTCCGTAAATCATGTATGATACTTTTGCATTGTTTAACTATAGTTTCTACTGGCAGGACACACAACTTTTAATAAATAATGTATTTAAATTCATAAAAGGTTTTGATCTTCCTTCTAAGAAATTTTAAAAACCCAAATAAGCCAATAAAAAACAAGATCTTTTAAAGTTAAATAAAGAGACCCTCTAGGTTAACGCTTCCTTCTACGGTAGTCCCAAAGTTATTCTTCTGTCAATCCTTAACACTTACGTTTTACATCATTGTGTTATAAATGGGGTTCGGCGATAAGTATAAGTAACAAATAATCATACCATCTTTGTATTGTTGGTGGTTTCTCCAGAGCGTCTTGGCCCTCTCCAGTAAGTCGTCCCGTTCTAGACAACCTCGGTACTCGACGCGGTTGCGCGTCAACAACTCTTTCAACTGCTTTATGTTCAGCTCTTCTAGATCTGTTACGTCTCTAAACTGCTCAAGGCTTATGTGCTTTGGTGTGTCTGAGGAACAAATAATTTGTCTTAATTCGATCATTTCAACAATAGTTAATAATAAAAATATATCATTTAGAGAATATCGTAAGGAGGATCATGTGTAGCATGCCCTACTCTCTAAAGGTGAGTATAGACTAGAGCGTTTACTTGTAACAGAACAACTAGCCGCTCTATAATATGTTCTAGCGTGTCCTTCATGAACCAGACGTCGAGCACGCTTGCCACTTTCACTTATAACACAAATAAACGAGCGTGTCGTCGAGCCTTAGCTCGAGTGCGAGCGACGCGCATGTGTTCAAGTAAGAATTACAATTAACAATTAAGGTACGATATAAACTAGTAATTTTATTTTTAAAATGATTATTATTACTCCAAGTGCAAAATAATCCTTAAGACAAGCAGGCACATGCCAGGGAGGGTACCGCAAGGCACCATTTCGGGTCCCAGTTATGAAGTAAAAGTTACCGTTAAGATGTTGCGAGATAGGTTCGTCCTGCAGGCTGGCGCTGTCGGCGGTGTCGTCCGCGTCGTGGTCGCGCGCGCTCAGCTCCAGCTCGGACGCGGCGCGCTCGCCCAGGCGCACGCCGCCGGGGATGTTCACCGTCACCGTGTGCCGGGAACCGTCCTCTGACGTCACTGTCATTAGGATTTCCGTCGAATCTACGACATTAAATAAATACAAACTTAAGACTTTGTGACATAAAGGACAGACTACTAAGCGCCTATTCTTACGAACCGCCACTCGACAACCCTTTTCGCCTTGTGGAATCTTTTGGCGTGGTGAGGCGACAATAACTGTCTTCAATTTTAGAAGCTCGCCTCGGGGTACCGTGCGGATGTCAGGCTCACCACCTGACCAACACAATATGTACTTACCATCAGGTAGCGGGTCGGCGGGTCTGTTGACGAACTCCCAGCCAGCGTCGTCGAGGTCCTCTATCTCGTAGCAGTCGGCCGTGTCCACCCGCGCGCTCGCGTCAGGACTGTAGCCGCTCGACGCTGACGAGCTCGCCTCGGGGTTGACCACCCGGATGTCAGGCTCGCCACCTGGGAAACAAATGTTCCACTATCTATCAAGTAGACATAACTGTACAGATACTGAATAGGACTCTAATAGTGAATTAGGAGTTCCAGCTCTCTATTGGTTAGACTTGAAGACAAGCTTTCTTCATTGATAGTCATTGAGGCTGGGACAACTGTGTTGTAAAGGGGTTAATAAGAGGAGCCTAATTAGGTAATAGTGGTTTCTATAGATCCCACTACACAGACAGGCTGAAGTCTATTGACGAAAGGAAACTTAACAAACTTAGAAAACGCTGTCTAAGAGCATAAGTATATAGTTTGTTTTAATATCTTGGTAAAATATTGAAATCTAATACTTTTCTTCTTGTTATGTCTAGTAATGTAGCTTTATGTTTGCTCACCCGGTCTGGTGGTGAATCTCTCAGGGTTAGGTTGTGGCGGCACCGTGGTGGGTGAGCCAGGCTGCGCGGTCGACAGCGTCGCGTGCGCGTGAGCATTGTTGAAACAACCACCTGCAACAAACGACACAGTCTTCTTTACGTTTCATTCATAGATAGGTGCAATACCGACTCCAGATGTTACTAAGGAATGCCTAAATATAAATAAATAAAGAAAACCTAATAAACATCCTAGTATAACATAAAACCTATTGTTTCTTTGTCTATCTCAATCATTTTATTTCAGATAAATAAAAGCAATTGTATTAAAAAATAATATAAAGATTATTAACAAAAACAAAATACATCGTTTTAATAATTACTTATTGGTTACAATTGACTTTCATATCTGAAATATATTAAACTACAAGTACCACAGAGCGTACTAGTGAATCCCCGCGGTGGTGGTGCCGGCTGGGGCTGCGGTGGCGGACCGTTGCGGAGGTCGAAGGCCGAGTTGATGAAGTCGTTGATGTTGTTCGTGAAGCCCTTGAGTGAGCTGAAGGGGCTGGCCCCGGCGCGCTGCCCTCGTCGCCGATATGTCGCGCTGTTCACGTGGGACACACAGAGACTCACTAGCTCCTCTTTCTCTGGAAACATTCATTATTATCATCAGTACTGCTGATCACACGCCGTTAGTTAAGTACTTAATCTTTCACGCTAAAATACTATAAATACTATTCTGTAAATAAAAAATATTATTGTTTGAAATCTTAAACTAATTCCAAGTTTGTTGTATTATTAATAAATCAAAAACAACTGACGACCAGGTGGCATAGTGGTCGATAATTTATGTGCATAAACATGGCTGTTTTGATTTTGTCTGGGTAATGATGTCTAAAGTATTTAGAAACAAAGTATCTCTTTACGTGCCTAAGTGCGTTTACGAAAGGTCATTTACGAAATTTATAATAATTAGCTATATCTACGCCTTCATTTTCATTGGACTAGTCAGGATACGGGAGGCCCATAACTATGAACTATAGGTAAGTGGCTGCAATGGCAACGGAAAGATGCTGCTACGATGATCATAGAGACGATACGCCGTCCAACATATTATGAAATTATCGCATCAATATCAAATGACGCACAATGAATGTTATGAATTAGATAAGATATAAAACTTCTAGACTAAGCTACTAAATTCCATCTATGTAAATATGTAGTATAAAATGAATAAAATGAATACTAAGTAGTTTTTGCCTACAGATCACATCCTACTACATATTATAATTGTGAAAGTGCATGTGCATGCATGGATGTTTGTTCCCATTCACGCGATAACTACAAGACGGATTTGACATTTTCCAGTGATGTAAAATGTTTCAAAGGATTGGATTAGGAATTGCCGTAAAAATCGACATCGACGCGGGCGTGTAAAAGCTAGTTAAGAGTAAAAAGTCGAGATGAAAAATAAAATAATTAATATATAATGTAAGTGTAGCTATTTTGACAGAATGCCATGATATAACTACCTATTCTACCTACTCTGTACGGTTTCGTAACGTACATGACACTTTGTTTACGTAGCAACCTACCTTTTCATACGACACGTGCCTTATACACACATACATAATATATTGCAGTCTATATTTACGTAATTATTATAATATTAAAGAGCAGTACACTTTGAACTGTGGCACTGTAAACAATCGCTTAGAAACAGATTAACTACCAACTTTATTGTAACTTTAACTATACTTCAGAATAAACTTCATCATTAAAAGTGCATCTTTGTGTATTTCCTACAACTACTTAACTTAACTGCAACTTCACAACTCAACTACAAAGAAAGGTGTAGTAGTTTCACACTGAAACCCTACATTTAATGGTCCTTCGAGAAGCAAAGGTATTTAGCAACTTGTACATTATTGACTATAGCGAATCGGTTTAACTGGCCTCCCACAAGCGGGTCTCACCAGTTAAATTGAGACAGGACGCACATATCGTCAATCTAGTGTACGAGGAACTAAGTACTGAGAAACGACCATTTCAAGAGACTTCTTTTGTAACATAACTTCAACTGGTTACGGAATTCGTCGATTGAAATTGAAGAAGACTACGAGAATTCTTGTCCTCTTCGGGTCACGAACCAACGCCACGCTCGTCAGACTTTCACCGTCAACTACGTGTTTGTTATCCTGAGCGAGAACAACTAACTATTAACATCATGGAACAACTTCAATTGCAAGCAAGTCGCTTTGAGAGTATCAAGAGCTTGTGTACTAACTATAAAAAAGATAGTATCTCAAGAAAGAACATCAACTACTTGCAAAAACGATTGGAATCACTGGAAAACCAATGGAGTGATTTCATGGATAGACATCAGGTATTACTACAAGAGATCGAAGATAAAACCCATAAATATTTTAGTGACGACATTTATGGAAAAACCAAGGCCATGTATGAATCGACGAAAAAGGATATGTTATCCCTACGCTTACACTTACAAAAACAACAAGAAAGTGAAGTAAAGTTTGATTTTTCTGGTCTTGGCGAAAATGCAGACGATTATATTAAAAGCAAGATAACCCAGCAAGAATGCAATTTTAAGGCAATTGACCGTGTTATGTCCAAAATTGACATCGAGGAAATAAGTGAAAAGTGGGAACTTGAAGATTATCTTTCGACCTTGAAGACAAAATGGGAAACTATTGATAAAATGCACTGGGAGCTAGAAGCTTCACTCAAGGGAACAAATGAAAGCTATTATGCTATGTTTCTAGATATTGAGAGTAAATACGACCAGATAAAAAAGCAACTTAACAGCAAGATTTGGTCTACAGTACATTATCAACGATCAGCCCCGAGAATAGAAGTACCAGAGTTTTCCGGGAGCTATACTCAGTGGATCTCTTTTAAAGACCTCTTTTTAGAGACCATACATAACAACCCTACTATAAACAAAGCCCAAAAAATGCAACACCTCAAAACAAAGCTAAAAGGAGAAGCTGAGCGGCTTGTACAGCACCTTACCATAAATGCTGAGAATTACTCGTCATGTTGGGAGATTCTCAAACAACGTTACGATAATCGTCGGCTACAATTTACATCATTCATGAACACCATGCTCAACTTGTCTGTTATACCTCAACCAGACGCATACAACCTAAAAAGAATGCATGACGTCATCACCGAGTGCATGAACGGTTTGAATAATATCGGTGTGGAAACATCAACATGGGGACCGATCATTGTACATCTAATGTCTTCGAAGCTGGACTCCACAACATATAGCGAATACATCAAAGACCTTCAAGACCATAGAGATTTACCGAACTTAGAAGATTTTATATTTTTCCTAGAGAACAAATTTATGGCATACGAAACTATGAAAAATCCAAAAAAAGAGATGTCCCACTATCAAAAACAAACTTTTACAAAACCTTTAAAGAAGAATAACCCTGCAACATTTACGTCTAATTCCTACTCAAGGACGTATCACGCTGTTTACGGCAATTGTCCACATTGCAACGGAAGTCACGTTTTGATGAATTGCCCGAAGTTCATAAATATGAATACTATTCAACGAAACATAATAGTTGGAAAATTACGTTTGTGTAAAAACTGCTTATTTAGCCATGGAAACAAAGAATGTACGTCAATAAAATTATGCAAAGAGTGTAATTTGAAACATCATACACTATTGCACAACGGAAAGAAAAATAACTTACAAAATACACCAAACCAGCAGACTTCTACTTCTAATCATTTATCTAATGACGAGATGGAAGTTTTATTAACTACAGTGCAGATGAAAGTGCTGTCCAATGACGGCACTTATATAACTCTTCGTGCTCTTCTAGACCAAGGCTCCCAGGTCAACTTAATAACAGAGAATGCAGCACAACTGTTACGTCTACCAAGGAAGAACCTAAACGCCTCAGTAACCGGCATAGGAGCAGTCTCGGGAGACTGTAAAGGCTGCCTCCAGCTCACATGTAACTCCATTCACTCTGACTACAGTTTCATAACTCAAGCTCTTATCATGAATAAGCTCACAAATAAACTGCCGAATCAATCCTTTAATCAAAGAAACTGGCCGCACTTAGAGAACCTTAAACTCGCCGATCCTGAGTATAACATCTCCCGGCCTGTGGATCTACTGCTGGGTGCGGACATCTACTCTAAAATATTGTTAGAAGGAGTACTAAGAGGAGAACAGAATAGCCCTATTGCCCAACAAACAAAACTAGGTTGGATTTTATGTGGCAAGTTAAAAACATTTAACTGTCACGCAACATTAGTTGATTTAACTTCGTTAACTCAATTTTGGGAGACGGAAGACATAGCCCACACTAACGCGGACACTTCCTGTGACGACCAATGTGAAGAATATTATAGAAAGACAGTGAAGAAAGATGTAGATAACAAGTACATCGTTAGCATGCCATTATCTACCGATTTTAACACTAAACTAGGAAAATCGAGAGCGGTTGCAGTCTCACAGTTTCTTCAATTAGAGAAACGTCTACAAAGAAACACTAAACTAGCGCTTATGTATCGAGAATTCATGAAAGAATACATTGACCTTCAGCATATGAAACTGTCGTTACCTGGCACGCCATCTACTTCATTAGAATGCTATCTTCCGCATCATGGTGTATTACGAGAACAATCCTCCACTACCAAACTAAGAGTAGTATTTAATGCCTCTCAAAAAACATCTACGGGCTACAGCTTGAATGATTTACTAGAAAAGGGACCCAACTTGCAAAAAGATATTCAAACCCTATTATTAAGATGGAGGTCATATCAATACGCCTTCATTGCCGACGTAGAAAAAATGTACCGCTGTATAAAAATTACTGACGAACAACAATCTCTTCAAAAAATCATCTGGCGCGACTCCCCAACTAAAAGGTTACAAGAATACCAACTATGTACTGTAACATACGGAACTAAGTGCGCTCCGTGGCTGGCAATGAGAACATTGAAGCAATTAGTAATTGATGAAGGTCACAATCATCCTAATGCTGCAAGAGTACTCTTAAATGACTGTTACATGGATGACATTATAAGTGGAGAACTGAGGCTACCACAGGCCAAGGACTTGCAGGCATCCCTTATCAGCTTGCTAAAAAGCAATGGCATGAACTTAAGAAAATGGTCAGCTAATCATCCCGAACTACTAGAAAAACTTTCAGAAGATCAAATTTCAAGCAACTGTACTTTTGATTTTAAGAACGAAGAATCAACAAAAACTCTTGGCCTCAGCTGGAACCCTCGGTCAGACACATTTATATTTAACTGGAGTGTGCAAGAAATTTCCAAAGGTCGTATAACAAAAAGAAGTTTACTTTCGGATATTTCTAAATTATATGACCCCTTGGGATGGCTGTCACCTATTACTGTACTCGCCAAGCTTTTATTTCAACGAGTCTGGACAAGTAAACTAACCTGGGATGAAGAATTACCAAGTAACATATTAATCGAATGGATGAAACTTAAAAAACAAATTCCAGACGTAAAAAATATGAAACTTAATCGATGGATAAATTCCATACAAACAATAGAACTACTTGGATTTAGCGACGCAAGCGAAAAAGCATATTCCTGCGTAATTTACAGTCGAGTAAATGACGAACAAAATAAACCTGTAATTACGTTGCTTATCGCAAAAACTAGGGTTGCCCCATTAGCACAGAAGCTCACGCTGCCTAGACTTGAACTTTGTGGAGCTCTTCTGTTGTCAAAACTTATGGATAAGACCACAAAAGCCTTATGTGGATACCACTTGACGATAAAAGCATGGAGTGATTCCCAAGTAGTCTTGGCATGGCTGCAAGGAGATCAATCAAAATGGGATAAATACGTAGCCAACCGAGTACAGCAAATAAAACAGATTATTCCCGCAGATAACTGGGAATATGTCAAATCAGAACATAACCCCGCCGACTGTGCATCTAGAGGAATGCTACCTGCTAGATTAAAAACATTCCAGTTATGGTGGGAAGGGCCAGAGTTCCTAAAAATACCACAAAAATATTCACTCGAGAAGAAATGTTTGTTTACGACGGAAACGGAACTTGCAAAAAATAAAGTGACAACCCTAGCGACAGAAAATAAAGAACATTTTATTAATTGTCTTTTAAATAAGTATAGTTCCATAACAACGGTAATAAGAGTAACTGCCCAGGTGCGCCGCTTTATCAGCGCGGCACGCTTCAAAATGCAACCCGATACACTCTACCTATCTTCAAGCGAACTCACGTTGGCAATGGAACAAATTATAATATTTATTCAACGAATGGATTACGCAAATGAATATAAACAACTTTTAACAAAGAAAACTATAACGAATAAAAGTACTTTATACAAACTTTACCCTTTTTTGGACGAAAAAGGAATAATACGTGTGGGCGGAAGACTAAGAAATTCTAATTTGCCCTATGAGATGAAAAATCCCATCATTTTGTCAAGAACTAGCCGCTTAACTAAGCTATTAATTGAACAAGCGCATTTAAAAACTCTTCATGGTGGCGCTCGTTTGACCCTGGCCCAGCTGCGACAACGCTACTGGATTATCGGCGGCAATAGAACGGTGAAAGCTCAACTTCGACTCTGCGTACGCTGTCACCGATTTAAGCCGTCAGAAAACTATCAACTGATGGCCGATCTCCCTCAACAAAGAACTACACCATCACGACCATTCACACATACCGGCGTCGACTTTACGGGCTGTGTGGAAGTCAAGATGAACAAAGGAAGAGGCGCTAAGACTACTAAGGGGTACATCGCCATATTTGTGTGTATGGCCACGAAGGCGGTGCACATTGAACTTGTCTCCGATATGAGTACAGAAACTTTTATTGCCGCCTTTCAAAGAATGTGTGCCAGACGCGGTACACCTAAACATGTATATTCAGACCACACGAACTTTATAGGGGCCTCCAAAATGTTACGTAAGGAATTTGATTATTTTCAACAAGAGTTAACGCCAGATTTCTTCACGGAGATTGGAAAAATGGAAGTGGAGTGGCATTTTAATGCCCCTGCTTGGCCAACTGCGGGTGGCTTGTGGGAAGCCGCTGTGAAATCTTTAAAGTACCATCTTCGTCGCGTCCTTGGAGAGCAGAGATTAACATTTGAAGAGTTTACTACACTGTTAGCGCAAATCGAAGCCTGTATGAACTCCAGGCCCCTTTGCCCGCTAACCGAAGATATTGAAGAATTCCAGAACTATTTAACACCTGGACATTTTCTTACGGGTAGCGCGATGCTTTCTCCTCCTATATCAAACTACAGTGACATACAGAATGTGGATTTACGCCAAAGATGGCAACTAACAGAACATATGCTACAACAGTTCTGGAAAAGCTGGTCTAATGATTATTTAACTCAACTTCAAGTAAGGAGCAAATGGAACGAGCCAAAAAGAAATCTACGAGAAGGCGATATTGTTTTAGTTAAAGACAATAATTTACCACCAGGAAAATGGGCTATGGGAAGAGTACTTGAACTTCACGCCGGCTCCGATGGCTACGTTAGAGTAACCACAATAAAAACATCTTCCGGTCTTATCAAACGTCCAATCGTGAAGCTGGCTCTTCTACCACTTGAAGAAACATCTCAATCTCAACAACAAAACCATTCAACAGTCAAGCCATGCAAAACAAATCATTCTTTTTTTACATTTATTACGACACTTTTTACATTGTTTACATTAGTAACTGGATCATATGGCCAAGATATAAAATCAAAGGTTCACATTACAACCTTGGAACGTGAGCGACCCATCTATTACGACACGATAGGCAATGTGCAAATTATTCATGATGAATGGACTTTGCTCTTATATTATAATTTAACTACATACTGGGATGGAGTACAATGCCTTGAAGATTATATGAACGGATTGAACAAGTTATGTCAACAAACTGACCCAAGATACTGCAAGACAACTTTAGAACAACTGAAACACGAAATGAATATGCTCACTTATTATAATAGTATACTTCTGTCTCCTTCTAAACATTTAAGTCAAAGAAGGAAACGAGGATTGATAGACGGCGTGGGATATATAGCCAACAGCCTCTTCGGAATTTTGGACCAACATTTTGCGGAAAAATACCAAGATGATATTCAAACTATTCAATCCAATGAAAACTATTTACTTGAGCTATTAAAAAATCAAACGTCCATAGTACAACTACAAAATAACGTGCTGAAAAGAAACGAAGAGAATATTAAACGACAATTTAACTTAATTAACGACTTTATGAAGCAAACAGAAACAGATTTACTCAAAGTAGAGTCAGACATGGAGATTGTGATGGCAAGCAATTACTTTAACTCAATATCACTCTCAGCTTATTTGCTTATCACTAACTTGAACAAAATACAAGAAATGTTATTTGAGACTATAACTAATGTTTACAAAGGGCATTTAGACGTGCACTTAATAACACCTGTCCATTTGATCGAACAGCTGACTACGATTGCTGAAAAACTACCAAATACTCTGTCTTTGCCTGTTCGTAACATCAGAGAGAATATTAAAGACATTTACAAATTGCTGTATGTGAAAGCGCGTGTCACCAACAACTATTTTTTATTTGAAGTGCACATTCCTCTGATATCCGATGCCGACTTCACACTCTACAGAGCCATCCCATTGCCAATACAGCACTATAATGGAACAGCCATTGCTCAGCTATCTTCACAATACATTGCTATTAACTTCAGAGAAAATGCATACGTTTCAATAAACGAAGAAGACATGAAGCTCTGCGTACTTCTTTCTCAAGGTGACATGATTTGTAACAAAAACTTACCTATCTTCAACTTGCATAACAACAAGGCGCCATGCGAGGCAAAGTTACTCAGCCATCATACTACATCTCCGTGTAACTTAAAAAAGACGTCATGTAAAAACGAATGGATCGCGTTACACAATACAAACGCGTGGTTATCTATTTGCTGTGGAACCTGCACAATACGAACAGTTTGCGAAAATGACGTCACTTCGCACTCAATCGCTACCAGTATAATAACCATGGCGCAGGGCTGCGTTCTTCAAACACAGGATCTCACCATATACTCACACCACCAGTATAATAGCCAGATGAAGATTGACTTTCAGTTAAATATACCAAATTCCATAGTTAACGACATAGTAAATATTACTCGCCACAACTTTAGTCGTGTAACGATGCCCGATGAAACTGATGAACTGGAAAAAATAGAGAAGAAGCTAGCTATGCTGAAAGAACGAGAGGAAAAACTGCCATCTTCTTTTACTACACATGACATTCATCAATACGCTATCTCCTACAGCATTGTCGTCGTGATCATCATAGCAGAGTAGTCTTCTGGATTCTGAAAAGATACAAGATATCTTATTGTTCTAAACGCACTAAAAACCGAGCGAAGACAAACCAAATTGAAGAAATTGAGCTGAAACATCTACCACTAAGAAGAACCACTGAGACAAACATAAATAACACGTCTACGAGGCAAGTAGGGTCATCAAGCGAAGTCAACCTAGCATTCAGTTTCGAATAACAATATTAATTCCTTGCTTTGTAATAGTTTATCTTTTTTAAGCGATGTTCTTTGCCTAATCCCTTTTTTTGGGGTGCCCAATATGTACGGTTTCGTAACGTACATGACACTTTGTTTACGTAGCAACCTACCTTTTCATACGACACGTGCCTTATACACACATACATAATATATTGCAGTCTATATTTACGTAATTATTATAATATTAAAGAGCAGTACACTTTGAACTGTGGCACTGTAAACAATCGCTTAGAAACAGATTAACTACCAACTTTATTGTAACTTTAACTATACTTCAGAATAAACTTCATCATTAAAAGTGCATCTTTGTGTATTTCCTACAACTACTTAACTTAACTGCAACTTCACAACTCAACTACAAAGAAAGGTGTAGTAGTTTCACACTGAAACCCTACATACTCCATTACTCTATCTACCCCATTGAAATATAAGTATGTATATTACAATGGGGTAGAGTTGATGAAATACAAAGTATATTAATACTACAGTACCCGGCCGTAAATATTATACATCAACTTTTATAAAGAGACAATCAGTCAATTTCAGCTTCACTTTAAGGCTGGTACTTTGTCATGTATTTGAGAGTAGTGGCTCTTATCTAATAGTGTTTTAGAGTCACTACATACAGTCATATATTTTATCTGCAGCTTTTCCCTATCATACTACCTTGATTTGGTCTGTGAGAGTCAACTGAAAAGGTAGGCATTGTGATTGAGGAATAAGAGAGGTAGAACTTTAATGGCCATCAATATTTTGTATCTCTGTATAGAGCGGTAGCAACAACTTTAATGTCTATATGACGGTAGCAACGGGCTTATGCAGTAGATAAGGATCGGCTATTAAGATGTAGTGTAACATTAAATCCTACTAATATCATAAATTTGAAAGTTTGTGAGGATGGATGGATAGATGGATGTTTGTTACTCTTTCACACAAAAAGTACTGACTGGATTTTGATGAAATTCCGAATATTGGTAATTTAGTGTAGAATAATATTTAAGCTACATAAACAATGATGATGAAGCCGTGGGCATCAGATAGTAATTGTCATAATCGACTTTCATCACGTCATTTACCATTTGTTGTATGTAATGTAGATCCCATTTTTAAATAAAGCTATTTATCACTTTGTTAAAGTATTTTTCTCCATCTATAGTAAGTCTAGGATTGTATAAAGTTCATCTAATAAATCGCTTACTCATACACAGAGCACAGTATCAGAATTATTCAACTTTACATAGCAGTTGGCATTGCTTTGGTTTTCCTAATAATGTAATTGTTGGTGTAACTTGTCTGCAAAAGCACAGTATGGATTTTGTATATTTACCAACAACTAGGTATCTTGTAAAATATTAAATACTGTACCAACTATTTTATTAATATAATTTCATAGTTAGTGCATACAACTATGGGAGCAAGGTGTGAGTTTATGTATGCATTTATTTTTCAAATTTCAAATTTCAAATTTCTTTATTTTCTCTCCACAATGATACAACTAATAAAATATACATAAATGCTAAAATGTAATAACCATTGTGAAGAGACTGGTGCCTGAAATAGGTTTAGTAAAAAAACCTGTGTTACAGGTCACCAGAAACCTTCCAATGATAAAAGCACATGCAAGGTGATCGGAGATAACAATATTAAAATTGAACAATAAAAAAAACCACTTACAATAGCAACATAATAAGAATAATAACTATGTAAGTACATAAAGAGATTTCTAAGCCAGAGTGAAGTTGTGTGTGAGAGAAAGGGAATGTAAGAGTGAATGTGTGTGATGTTGTGTAAGTTTGAGTGAGTGTGTGTATACAATATATTATACCAGTTAGCGAAGCGGTGTTAATAATTTTTCTGTCTCATCATAGTCGAGTGATTTTAGGTATATGGTAACGATATTTTTACATTTAGTGTGGTTTAGAGAGTAAATATTTAAAATAGTATTTAGTTTATTGTAAATTTATCTATAATAAGGTGTAGAATTTTTCTAATACTATGTAGATAGTAATAAAGCCAATGTGTAGAGATCAATATCCACTTGGGTCGTCAATGTCATAATTATGATGAATTACTATAGTTGTCTGAATTGCTTTAATAAAGAAATAAATAATGTCTAGTCATCCATACGAATAAAATATTCTGTACATATATAATAACAATTCTGATTGGTTAATTAATATTAACCTTGAATAATTTTGTAAGTATACATACTGCAGGGGCAGTGGTAACTTAGATTATGTTGCTTTCTACTATTTGGGTTTATTTATATATTTTCAACTTGTGTACTTACATGTTTTACACTACACAACTTTTGGCAGTGTTTATAAGTATATCTATATATGTAACAGGCTCAACTGTTCAACAAAACTTAAATGTCAATGTAACTGGAATCTAACATTGTAACTGGATGACAAGCACCAACTTGTTAAGTGATGTATGTTGTTGTTAGTACCTAAGACTTATTAAGTTCCTAATAATGTAATGTAACATTGTTAAAGCTTGCTATATCTACGACATACCAACACATCCCCTGGTGGAGACGTTCTGTTTCTGTAAGAAACACTGCAAGTCGCGCACTTTGAGGTGGGCGATAGTATTCCGCGAGAGTGGCCTGGTGGATAGCACCCGGCACGGGGCGCACATAGTGCCTCCACCACGACGTAGACATCCGCTGCAGTAATACCGCTCGCACTCACAGCAGGCGCGTTTCCTCTTAAACACGCTGAACTGTACGGCGCAACTCTCGCAAGGCATCGTACTGCCTTCGCGTCCTCCTATCCTCCCGCACCATCCGGCTGTGTCACACACACATTATATGCTTGTAGTTAAATAAATAAATACACTTTAGGAAACATTTGTCGTATTTTTGTGTAACGTATTTAAATAAAAAAATCAAAACATATGAAATGACACACCTGCCATCACGAAAACATTACTCCAATTCGCACAGAATATTTCACTGTTGTCTCTCACTATATTTTTTGATAATTTAAATTACGCACATGTTACACCTTATTCTTAAAAGTACTAGTTATTACAAACTTGAATCTTAATAAAAAATTTACTAACTAATAGAAATATAGCACTCAAAGAAAGAAAAGCTAAAGTAATATTGCGTTGAACGGAGTCTCTTAAAGTTATAAAATCGTTTTATTTTGCACTAAGGCATGTTACGTTCAGCCACATGAGTTTAATAATAAAGAAAAATCCCCTCCTTATCTGATAACGCTACTTACTCATTATTAATTGCAAATTATTATGATATCCTTTTTTTAACATCATCTGCTGAGAATGATATTAATTTTTGTTTTTAGTTTATGTCCAAACTCAACTCAGCAGTAGCAATGATCATTTCAGGTTAATATTATATTTGTATAATGTAACTATCACTCGCAAATGGAGACGCAAAAGAATAGATGGGGTTCAACAATGGATAACAAAAAGCGCTCTTATTAGAGAAAACATTAACTTTTATAGGTGTAGCGTAGCTGTGCCATGCATGAGCCTCGTAAAATAGTATTAGCTCATTCATAACTTATTCCCATTTGATGATGATGATTTATCGATAAAGTAAAAAAAAATTAGACAGGCTATCTACCCTAAGATTGTAGGTCTGTTTCTACCATGTACCTCACAAAAGCTGGTGCTTTGCCTATATTTTGACCATAAAAGTATTTAATCATGGTCGCTCAACACAAAACTATAATTAACTAGCTGATGCCCGCCCGCGGCTTCACCCGCGTGGTTTGGGTAGCCTAAATGTTATTCTACACCCTAAACTACTTATATTTACGTTAAGTAATTTTTGCGTAAAAGAGTGACAAACATCGATCCATATTCCATACATCGTCACAAACTTTCGCATTTACAATATTACTTACTAGGATTATTATAACTTATAACTTACAAGTAAAGCTTAATTATAGTATTCTGTATTCCCTAAGTAATTATTGTCTTAATGTAAATATTTTTTCTTTCCTTTTTCTGTTAGTAAACAGATACAAAGCTCAGAGTTAAAGCTATTCGTAGAGTGCAGCCCGTAGAGAGCGGAGAGGTCGCTAATGCTTTACAGTTCCTCATTCGAAGCTAAAACGTGTGAAATGTGAAACAAAAATGAGTGCAGCGAGCTGTGTCGAGTCGACTCTCAGTAGAGGTACTTACCTTACTACCAAGATGTTACCACTACTACGAATGTTTACAGAAAAGAATACAAAACATTATTATCATATCACTGTTAATTCAAGACATTTCAGTTTCGCAGTTTTTATGACATTGAGTAAAATAAAAGAAAATTAATGCAAAATCTAAACGATAACAGCTACGTAATTTTTGTTTATTTACTGCTCCATATTCATGACTTTAGAGGTTTGTGTAGATGCTTATTAGATAATTAGAGTGATAAATCATGAATGAAAAAACTAGATGAATGAGATATAGGTAGGTATTATCAGTCACTTCGTTTGAAGGGACTAGGTACAAAAGCAATCCATAAGTTCATAATTATTCATTTGCGGAGAAGTGAATATCACTCGAGTAAGGAGCACTTGGTAGTTATTGTATATGAAGCACAGCAGCTTTGTGTGTCGCAAACAAATGCATCTCAGTGCTGCGAGCCCAACACTACTCCACCCGCAACATGTACCTACCTACTTTACATTATGTTTGTATAACTGCTCAAACTTTTTAGTCATTTGGAAAAGCAATAATTACTAATGTTTTTTTTCTTATTATTGTGATTATAGTAATCTTTTCTATCTTACTAGTCTATTAATTTAATAATATATTAATAATTCTTACATGCACAGAACGCCATCCGTCTTGCACTAAGGGTACTTGACAACTGATAACCATACTTAATTATACCTACACTTTTCTTGTAAATACACACTTAGTAGACAAGGAAAATTTTTATTTTATCAATGAAAGGGATTTCCTTTGTAAATTGAAACTTAAGTCATAACACACTGTCCCACTGCAGAACTTTCTCCATTGATGGAAGGATACTTAACATAATACTACTACTTATAATGACCAGCAGGTGTACAGGGTTATATGACGTCTTTTCTTTCTTTTGATTTCGTTGAGACAATATCTATGAACATTACTTTAGTGCCTTTTACCACGAGACGAAGACGACGAAATGCGTCTCATAAAATATGTGTTATGTAAGTATAATTTATGCATAACTTTATGCATAATATTTATATTTAGAAAAGTTGTAAAATACATAGTTATACCTGGCTAAGTATTTTCCAACTTTTCTAAATTAGCAAATTTACCTAGGTTTTCTTCTGTCTACTTATTTGCAGACATACTTATATAATAATTAATTCTAAATAACAATGAGTTGACTCTTTATATGTATGGATAAGATAATGTTATACCTACTCGTATTTAATTATCAGTTAAAAATATCATATCCGTATTCTACAAGATAACAAATTGCTTATAAATAAATATACAATTATTAATGTGTGTACTTACTTAGTCTTCATTACCTTCCCAGTTACCATTTCGTCAATCTTATTCAGATTGATAGATCTTTTTATCGACTTATGCCCGATTTACACATCGACAAGTACAGTGGCGAGTTAAGTAGTATTTTAAAATTAAGTTGATTTAAATAGATCTCCATCCTATATTTTGGCAAGTTAAGTACGAATTAGCCCCCTCTCTCGCGTCTCGCCAACTTAACTTGCCAAAAAATAGGATGGAGATCTATTTAAATCAACTTAATCAGCAACTGACTACTTAACTCGCTACTGTACTTGTCGATGTGTAAATCGGGCATTAGGTACATATTATTGGAAAACGTATGATGTATTAGTAGGCAAAACTTGGCGTCTGTCTCTATGCAGTCCGTTTCAGAAATCGGACATTCATCATCATCATCATATCAGCCAGTCGACGTCCACAGCTGGACATAGGCCTGCTCCAAGTATTGCCACCTTGTGCGGTCCTAGAAAGCTATTTAATTTATATAAATACTTCTATATCACATACTTAAATATTCACTTATCTAATCTTAAAAAACCGCTTTGAAAATATATTGATAACAATATTGTTTATGAGTCATATTTACGTCACGACAAGATCAAAGTGTGATGTAGAAACAAATTCAGTATTTCAGCATCTCACTCACAGCTGAGGTGTCCGAGTGGTTAAGGAGTTGGACTTGAAATCCAATGGGTTCTACCCGCGCAGGTTCGAATCCTGTCCTCAGCGACTCTTTTTGTAATTTTTTTTATTTTGTTTAAATATGCAATCGTTTTTTATTTATATAAGTGTTTGCTATGCCTACTAGTTTCATATTATTTCATGAAGAATCATCATTCTCAGATTATATTATTTTCACCATAATAAACAAAATAAAGTTGTAATTAAGGTAGTAAGGTATTTTACAAAAATATTATTTTATTTTATATATTTTAAGAAAATATTTGCAGGCCCACGTTACAATCATTTTTTTTATTTAAACATGTTTTGCAATTTCTTAAACTGTCACTAGATGGTTCTGATCGCAGCCGCTAGATGTGGTCAAGTTAAGATGGAACAAAGCGGAAACAGGGCTCAAATTAGAAAAAGCACTTAGTAAGTAAGTAAAATAATGCAAATGAGACAGTATTAAAACATTGGAAATCGTCTCTTAAAATTTTATCAATAGTATAAATTTTAGGATAATGTAGGTATAAACTGTTATTTAAATTTTATCATTAATCTAATTCTACAAAATATTTACTTCTCTTGTACAAGTGTATTCGATTTATCTTATTTTGTATTTTACAACATTCAATAAAATAGCTGCAAATGTTTATTTAACATATTAGTATGACAATTATAACAGGCGTTGATAAATTGAAAACATTGACTTATTTAATAATATTGTAATAATTCTTCTTGTTTCGTGTCGATTAGTTACACTGTACCAGCCCAAACTGTTGCCACTCGTACAGCTCGATCCCTGGCATGTCTCTCAGGTCTTCCCTGGTACAGGTATTATAGCCAAAATGGACAAGACAGATTTAGACCTATGTATTCATAATGATACAGTCTGACCTGAATGGAGGCGCTGTCGTCGTTTCAGTGTTCTTAAAAAAGTAGTTGACACTTGACAATTCTAATGTCAGTAGAAGTTCCACTTTTTGCCACTTTACAGATAAGTTACTCTCAAACCTCAGATAAGTACTCACAAACCTAAATACAGAAACGAGTCCCACACTAGATGGCGCTGTGTAATTGTGTGATTGTGAACGGCATAATTATATCTAGATTGGGACTAGAAAAACTTTGCGAAAGTGGTACCTACTATACGTATAATGGCATGGCAAATAACACCTAACAGTAAATAGGTAGGTATACCATTTTACCCGACTGCGCGCCGCAAGGCAAGGTAATGTGTTTATCAGCCTACCTTTGTGGTAATTGTGAGTTTCACTAGAAACATAATATTAATTTAAATTCAATATGGTGACTAATAGATTAGAATTAATTCATTTCGAAAACTTCTTTTTGTTCTCTTTTATTTTTTTTACATTTACTAATAATTTCAATCATGCTTGTGATTAACCAGAGTTTTTTTTATATCTATGGACGAACATTTCAGTCAACAGTAAATGTTTCATCGCGTTTACAAAAATCTTTCCTGAAAGGTACTTAGTGTTTCGGCTCCTGCCTAATAATATATATAACTAGCTGACCCGTGCCCACTTCGTTAGGCGGCGAAAAAAACGCATCTTTTTTCTAACATATTTCATTACTGCTCCGCTTCTATTACTCAAAGAGTGATACTATATAGCCTATGACACTCCCCGATAAATGGACTATTCAACACAGAAAGAATTTTTAAAATCGGTTAAGTAGATCCAGAGATTACCCCCTACAACGTCACAAACACACAAACTTTACCTACTTATAATATTAAGTATAGAAGTATATAGATACTAGCTGACCCGTGCCCACTTCGTTGGGCGGGGAAAAAATGCTTCTCTTCTTAAAACATATTTCATTACTCTCTTATTAGTCATAGCGTGATACTATATAGCCTATGGCACTCCCCGATAAATGGCCTATTTAAAACAAAAATAATTTTAAAAATCGGTTCTGTAGATCCAGAGATTACCCCCTACAACGTCACAAACTTACAAACACACAAACTTTACCTCTTTATAATAAATTATTATTATTATAGAGTATTATCCATGTAACGATGGATTAAGAATACATGGTATTAATCAATAAACCAATTAGCCTATCGCAGTCCACTACTGGACAAAATGCCTATCCCAAAAAACGCCACAGAACAGGGTCCTCCGCCCTTCGAATTTAGTCCGACCAAGCGATCTTTTTGAGGTAGAATTAATTTATAGTACTTACTCGTACTTACAGGTATTTACCTCCGTGTGGTGACGGAGTAAGAATACAATATGTCACTACCCCTTCTCATTCCATGGTAGTCGTAAAAACCGACTAATCCGTGAATATTATCTTTACGAAATAAAAAGAAGGAAAACTTGAAATTAAACCCCATACCAATCCGTCTGGCCAGCGGGGTATTAGTAGGCCAAGTATCCTTCCGTCACGGGAGGAGGCCCGTCCCTGCAGTGGGACATTAATGGGCTGTTATGATGATGACAGGTATTTAAAATTAAAATAAAAATCTTACTCTAACCAAAATGTTGATACTAAGAAAATTCATCTATACTAACATCGCGTTAGACAGATATTTTACGTTAGTCGCGCATTATTTTAAAACTGAGATATCTTTCAAACTAATAATCGGATCTCATCGCTGTAAAGGTCAATTATGATTAAAATTAAATAAATATAATGATTAACGTATTTATTTTGATAAGGGTCGATACCATATACACAAAATACCTTTACAAACAATGCATTTCTTTAAATCAAATTTGATTATTATAAAAAAGGTCGTAGTGAGTCAACCTTAGAAGATAGATATATTATTATGATATCGTTGACTTAATTGTAAAGCTTTTTTAAGGTACAATTCTCTAATACATCATTTCAGTATATCTCCAGACGTTTAAGCAGCAGAAGCAAAATAAACGTTTTTAAGCGTCCCTTTTATGAACATATTTCATTACTGCTCCGCTCCTATTAGTCATAGCGTGATACTATATAGCCTATGACACTCCCCGATAAATGGACTATTCAAAACAGAAAGAATTTTTAAAATCGGTTCAGTAGATCCAGAGATTACCCCCTACAACGTCACAAACACACAAACACACAAACAAACAAACACACAAACTTTACCTCTTTATAATATTAGTATAGATATGTTTTAAAAGAATATAATCTTAAGTCTGGGCAGAAAACAATGTCTACTAAGTGCAGAACATTTAGGCTCTCTTTACCACACCCCACCATCATTTTACGCCACTCTTCATCATTTTACGACAGCCTCCATCATTTTACGACATCCTTGCAGTTTTACGACACCCTTCCATCATTTTACGACACCCTAGCAGTATTACGACACTCTCCGTGAATTTTATGACACCCATCATCATTTTACGACACTCTAGCAGTTTTACGACACCCTCCATTATTTTACGACATCCTTGCAGTTTGACGACACCCTTCCATCTTTTACGACAGTCTTCATAATTTTACGACACCCTAGCTGTTTTACGAAACCCTCCATCATTTTACGACAACCTCCACTATTTTACGACACCCTTGCAGTTTAACGACACCCTTGCAGTTTTACCACACCCTTGCAGTTTTACGACACTCTTGCAGTTTTACGACACGCTCCATCATTTTCGACACCCTCCATCATTTTACGACACCCTTGCAGTTTGACAACACGCTCCATGCATTTTACGACACCCTAGCAGTTTAACGACACCCTCCATCATTTTTCGACACCCCCACCCCCATGCATTTTACGACACCCTCCATCATTTTACGTCACCCTTTCATCTTTTACAACACCCTTCATCATTTTACGACACCCTAGCATTTTTACGACAATCTTAAGTCTCTTAATTTGTAAAACTTTTTTAAAAGTACAATTCTCTAATACGTTATTTCAGTATATCTCCAGACGTTTAAGCAGTAGAAGCAAAATAAACGTTTTTAAGCGTCCCTTTTATAAACATATTTCATTACTGCTCTACTCCTATTAGGCATAGCGTGATCCTATATAGCCTATGACACTCCCCGATAAATGGACTATCAAACACAAAAAGAATTTTTAAAATCGGTTCAGTAGATCCAGAGATTACCCCCTACAACGTCACAAACACACAAACAAACAAACACACAAACTTTACCTCTTTATAATATTAGTATAGATATAGATTACTTGAGGGGAAAGTCCTGCTAGCGTTTAGAAAGTAATTAGAGCTAATAATTACAACTATGTACCCACTTTCGGTGTTTATGGGCCTCGGTGGCAATTCGGTATTGTAAGCAGCTGGCGTGCAGGTGGTAGCGTGTTCGAAGCCTAGTCAAGATAATTTATTAGTGTGGTCCGTGGATGATTGTCTCATGGCTGGATGTTTCTTTGTGTCCGTTTATTTTATGTCTGTAAAAGACGCAGTAAAGCCGGTCAGTCTTTTTGTAAAAAATATTATATTCCTAAATTATTGATACACTAAACGTGTATATAAATTTGTACAGTGATAGAGTCACAGAGCACTAATTTCCCACTGCAGGCATCCGCCTTCTCTAGTTACGGACCACTCTGGTTAGACCTATTAGTAAGTAGTATAGTAGAGACAAAGATACATCCAGCCTTTGTAATATTACATGCAAAGAAAAATGATTTTTGTAATAATTTAACTGTCGCCGTGTTAGTACATTGAAGAGTTCTCACAGAGTACAAGTCGAGTCCTTCCCAAAATGAAATGTCTTCAAAGAACAATCTCATACCACTCGACTTTTCAGGGTTGTTGACCTCACAAAAACCTGGAAATAGTGGAAAAGAAAACGTGAAAGACATTTACATAAGGAAACGAAATGCGACTTTATATTAATCAGTCTAAGGTATATTTTTGTAAGTATACATCCGACAAGATGTTTTTGTTTTCGAATGATTAGTATTCTAAATTGTGTTCTCTATCTGTGTGTTAAGGTGTATTTTTGTGTAAATGTGTTTTATGTAGGAAGTAGGTTAAGCACAAGTTATTTTTCACAATTCCACAGAACGTGGTCTTATTCACCGGGGGCGGGGCTTCTGCGATTGAAACTGGGATAAGTTCGAACAATGACGTGCATTTATTTCTCAATAGTTGTTTCTCTCTCAGCTGTTGATACTTGTTCAACTGAGTTCAATGCATCTCTTTTATTGTAGTAGTGTTATCTTATTGGTGAATAGACATGAATACCTTATTAAGTTACTACTTAATTGTTTTTAAATAATATTCTTATATACAGGGTATAAAATGTATATTTTATCGATCAAATTAATAAATAAAATAAATATTCACGGACGTCTCTACACAGCGCCATCTGATCCCAAAGTAAGCTAGACTTAACCTGCTTGTGTTATGGGTAACAGAACAACGCATATTAGTACTTATATACTTTTTTTTGTAAATACATACATATTATACATAGAAACACTCAGACCAATGCAAACAATCATGTTCATGCACACAAATATTTGCATTAAGCGGGAATCGAACCCGAGACCTCTGCGTAGCAGTCAAGTTATATAACCACTACGCCACAGAGGTCATCTAAAAGAAATTTAATGTTAATTTGAGGTACAGTCAGCCCCAAAAGTCGCTGAACACATTTTAAATTCCAAAACTGCTGAACACTAAAAGTGGCATAAGTCAGTGTCGCAACAAGAGTACAAAATAAGCTAAACGTACAAAACGACCATAACACGCTGCACACGTTTATTCTAAAAGTAGCTGCACATAGGTATTTCAGAAGTATCTGAACACTAGTATTTCAAAAGTATCAGCACACGGGTATTTCAGAAGTATCGATGTTGCCAACTCGTGCAGTAGACTGAACGGCAACGTCGCCCGCTGCGTCGCTCATCTGCGGTCGAGTTTCAGTGTAGTTGTAGTGAGTGATTTTGACAGTAGACAAAAGTCAAGCCAATTTCAAAGAGGAATACTACATTAACAATTTCATCAAAACAGTTGTCAACACGATAGCTTTGCTTGTATAGAGATTGGGTAAAAAGAAAACAGCTCTGGTTCGATCCTGAGGAACGGATTACTTTTTGTGTTTTTTTATGTTTTCTTATTTTGTTTTCTACTATTATTATTCAATACAAGCTGTAACCCGCGACTTCGTTTACGAAAAAAATTTATATTCGACAATAAAATTAAATAATTTAATTAATTAAATGGCTTTATCACCTCTAGAGTTAATTTTAGTTGCACGTCATAAAACTATTAAGTTTAATGTCGCACAACAGGGAGCGCTTCTTCTTACATTATAACATTTCAACTCATATCATCGAATCTCCGAAAATGTTTCTCATACAATTTAAAGTCATAATGATCATTCTTCATTAAATTAAAAATTAAATAAAAATACTATTTAATTTTCAATTAAAAATTAAAAATAATATTTTAACTTTATTAAAATACCAGTGAACAGTGACGGTGAATTTAAGTTACTTGTTTTTTTGAGATAAAATACAATAAATAAAAAAACCAAAAAAAATACTTGGCACAACCCGGTTCTGAACGCACGTCTACTTCATCAAAGTCGAGTGTTCTATACCCTAGGCTATCGAATCTCAGTGAATTGTGTTGAAATTATGTATCTATTCCAACGAGTAAACATAATAGACACTAGTGTTCAGCTACTTTTGGAACACCAGTGTTCAGCTACTTTTGAAATACTATAGTTCAGATACTTCTGAAATACCCGTGTGCTGATACTTTTGAAATACTAGTGTTCAGATACTTCTGAAATACCCGTGTGCAGCTACTTTTGGAATAACCGTGTGCAGCGTGTTATGGTCGTTTTGTACGTTTAGCTTATTTTGTACTCTTGTTGCGACACTGACTTATGCCACTTTTAGTGTTCAGCAGTTTTGGAATTTAAAATGTGTTCAGCGACTTTTGGGGCTGACTGTACCTAATGCCTGTTTTTCGTATTTGCGACACTGAAACACAACTGAAACGATGACCTTTTTATTATTTTGAAAAACCAAAGAAATAACAGGGTTCAAACCTTAGTCTTATTTTATTGTAAAAGTGCATAATTACATTAAAGTTATACAGGGTGGAATGTTGTAATGCCACCTGGAGGGGAAGTACTCTTAATACTTTAGATAGAAAATTTTACTCAAAGGAAACATTCCTTTATTTTTGAAAAGAAAAAAACTGCATTAAAGATTTTTAAAAATTCGCTTGCCGCACACGGTAATCGAACCGACTAAAATCTGTAAAAGTTGCACCGTGTACTTTTATTGCATTGATTGTTAGGGTCAATAAGGATGAAATCTCTTTAACAAACTTCATAAATTGAATAACATGAAAACAATTAAATTTTAAATTAATTTAATTATGCACAAAAATTTAAACTAACTTATTAATTGCTCGAAATGGGCTCCATTTTCTTGGATACACAAATTTATTCTTCTAACGAATTCATTTCTAGTTACCTTCAATAACGTATTGTGGTGAATGTTATGAATCGTATTCTGAACTTCAACTCTCAACTCGTTTACATTCTCATAAGATTTAGTGTAAATCTGATTTTTTACATATCCCCACATAAAAAAATCTAAAGGGGTGAGATCTGGTGATCTCGCAGGCCATCTGATTGTGCCGTTTGTACCAATCCAGGTATTAAAATGGTTATTAATGTAGGCAGTAGTGATTCTGCTGTTATGGGCTGGAGCACCATCTTGCTGTAGAATTATTTGGTTTCGCTCTTCCTCGGGGAAACCATTTAACTCGTTTCTTAATAAATCGAGTATTTCTAAATACTTAACAGTGTTTAAGTGACCTTCGTACACATGGACTAAAACAACCATATTTCTCATAATTCCGCACCAAACGTTAAAAGAAAATTTTACTTTACTGTTAGTTTCATGAACACGAAGAGGATTCACTCTAGACCAATAGTGATTATTGCGGCGATTGTACATGCCGTTATTGCTGAAGTTGGTTTCGTCAGACCATACAATGTTACTCAAAAAATTAGGGTTACGGTCAATTTCTCTCAGCATGTTTTGACAAAATTGTAGTCGTCTCTCACAATCCCCAGGATGCAATTTTTGTACCAACCGACCATCACGATAACATCTAAACTTATACTTTTTCAGCACTTTAAGTATGCGAGTGTGGGTTGTTCCAATTACTTCGGCAGCTTCTCTGCTTGAAGCCTTCGGAAATGCTTCGAAGTATGTTAAAATATTTAATTCAAAATCAAAGTTGTTTTGTTGAAGAGGGTGCCGTTGCTTTTTGAAACTTCCAGTGTTCTTTAAATTTCCACAAACACGTGCAAATTGCAATCGTCTTATCTAAATAGTAATTCATCATTTCGATGGATAAATGACGTCAATGATAATAATTAATTAATAACATAAGTACACAGATAGATCTTTGAGTAAAAGTGCTTTAGCTTGACCCATTGAATTAATAATTTAAGATTTCATTGTTTTCCATTCATTTAACTTCTGAAAATGGAGCCCATTTCGAGCAATTAATAAGTTAGTTTAAATTTTTGTGCATAATTAAATTAATTTAAAATTTAATTGTTTTCATGTTATTCAATTTATGAAGTTTGTTAAAGAGATTTCATCCTTATTGACCCTAACAATCAATGCAATAAAAGTACACGGTGCAACTTTTACAGATTTTAGTCGGTTCGATTACCGTGTGCGGCAAGCGAATTTTTAAAAATCTTTAATGCAGTTTTTTTTCTTTTCAAAAATAAAGGAATGTTTCCTTTGAGTAAAATTTTCTATCTAAAGAATTAAGAGTACTTCCCCTCCGGGTGGCATTACAACATTCCACCCTGTATAATTTATTGTACAAAAATAGGTATAACTTTTTACTTTAGATAGCGATGTTCATATACACAAATGTTTGTACAGCATAAAATTATGTAAAATTAGTAATTTATAATATATTATTTACAACATACTCGTAAGTGCAGAGTATGTAATGTTTAGGGAATTACCCGCACTATGCTGACTCAACTATCAGTAGGTCATCGTATTCTACAGTACCTAACACATGTCATCTATGACACGATTATCTGAATAATTTTGTTTTTCTTACAATCTACTGTAACCTGTAAACACATTTTTTTAATTCCTGTTTTTTTTTAAATTTAGCTAAGTATACAAGACAAACAACTCCCGCACTAGCTATCATGCCCTCTGTCGCGGGGACTTTTACAAACATCAATTTAACGGACACAAAGAACATCCCCGGACTCAGGACAATAATATGTGGATTTCACAAAGAATTGACAGTCGCGAGTAGCCACTAAGTACACCACTAGAGAAACGTGAGCAATGGCCATCTTGGTATGGGTAGATCTAATTTTTCTTTTATTTAAAATCCATTCCCGCTCGAGAAAACAAGCCTTGTGTCGCGGGGACTTCAACAGACATGAACTCACCAGCCACAAATAAGATCCAGGTTCAAGATAATAATTTGTGAATTACACTAATAGTTAGCTTGCATGAGATTCGAACTCGTGACCTCGTGCACGCCAGCCGCGCTAGTGCGTCCGCCGCACGACCGAGCTAGTTCATTTAATTAGTCATTACTCTTCATCTATGAAGAACAAGTCACACCATTTAATGTGGGACTTAAGAGCTGACAAAAGATGACTAAACTATTTGGAATGTAAATATTATATTAGGGTTAAACGAACTGGGTGACAAGGATCAAAAATCGATGACCCAGATAGGAAGTTGTTTTCTATGAATAAATATACCTAATATTCATATATCAATGCGACGAATTTGTACTAGGAAATGTCTACAGCGTCTTTTTCTGGTCATAGGTAAAAGAATTTTATTGTAAACAAATTCTTTTCATTTTCCTTTTTTATATTTTTTTTGCGGAAGTGTAATGTTAAGACAAAATTTTATACTAAGTTTGTAATAAATTTGTTTTTTTTTGACGTGACCTTATCCACAGGTTAGGTTACTTAAGGGTTACTATGGCTGCCTATAATATCTAATTTAATGTAAGAATAAATTATAAGAGTAATTCAAGCTACTCTTATGCAAAAACAAAATTAGATTTATGCAGAAAACAAATTACTTATTTATTATGCCTAAGCTCACGAACACTGCTCACTCTAGATCTCCTAAAATAAACATATTGAGACAAAGTCGCATGTAAGAGTTAGTTGTAATATAAAACCGTCTCAAGAAAGTACTCTCATTTATTAATCACAATATGTATTAAGTACGGTAATTGTCCTGAATACGCGAGGTAACATAATAACATGATGTACCGTTGTAGCGCCAAGACTGCAGGAGCCAGCTCGACTTAAGTATAAAGTAATCATACATAAATATTATGTTATATGAGGCTGTATGTAGCGGTCGAGACTCCTCGTGCGTCATCAACACATTCATCTTGGTTTAGTCAAAGAAGGCATTTAAGTTCCTAATCATCCGATAACAAACTTTACATAGTTTTGGGTACTTACAAGGATTTCACACGGTAGTTGCGAGAGGATTTTAGTATTAGATGCAAAATTTATTTCCACCGCTTTTCATTTCTAAATACTTTCCTTAACCCACTGCCTCCCTAGGTTAGGCACTGTATTAGATCAACCCGTACATTGCGTACTACCCCTTAGTGACATGAAGCCCGACCGGGATTGGCAAGCATATAAATAATGGTATCGTTTTCACTTATCACTCTTCCCGGTCAAAGTAGAGCTACGAAAGTAAGCGTGTTATTACGCGTTGAGTGTTATAGTGACTTTACTCAATATCATGAAGTCGTCAAAAGTGTACGTTTTGAAATATTCACTTTTCCGCCATGTTAAGATTGGAAAGTATCTTGTCATTATAAAGGTAAAGAGTAATGACAGAGTTAAGTCTTCTTTAAGAACTCTTCTCATTGATTGACACCTCGGCTTAAGGAAGTAAGTTATGTATAAGCTTGCACGATGCACTATACATTATGTTAATGGAAACTTTCAATTTGTGTACGACATTTAAAATAAGTAAATACCTAATTTCTAAATCTTACAATAATTTTGCTTAAATAATTATACTGTTTAAAGCATATTTTTTTTTAGGTAGTTTTTAATTTAATTATTCATATCGTTATTTTAAAGGCAACGCCTTTACTAGGGATCAAGTCCACTTTCGCGGGGACAATAACAGACATCAAATTAACGTTTATTACTTCCATAATTACCTAACGCAGGCGTCGAATCCACGACCTTGCGTACTCCAGCCGCATACGCGACTTTTTTTGCCACTGACGGAGTTTTATGCATAATTTATTTAAATAAACAATACTTCAATTAATTCGAACGAAAATAAAAGTGAATATGATTTTGTAACGTTAAATGTCTTGAAAAATTACCCTTATGAGTTACTGGGACTTCGCCGTCTATTATGTGCTGTAAAACTTTACAGTAACTGTATTTTGTACCTTTCTTACAAGAGCAAATTCATGAACAATTTGCTACCAACAACATAGTGTACCAGGATGTAAATAATAAGGTAAAGACCGAGCTGAGCTGGCACATTATGTAGCCACACTAACCGTCACACAGGCTGACTTACGATACCATTAGTTAGATAGTTTATATCTAACTAATGCTAGCTACGTGTATTTAACACCATAGCGATCTACAGGCATATACTTACACATACAGAGACGAGCCTATTTTAGTTCGGGGTGTTATTTTAGTCAACTGGTATCAAGCTAGATAGCTGGATTAGGTAGAAAGCTCTCCTACTTTTGAAGCCTTAAGGCCTATTTATGTCAGTGAGAGGTATTTAAGACGCCATATTGTCCTTTGAAAGTGTCCTTGAATGAAAGTAAACAATAAAAGTGTTGTAGTAGTATGTAAATACGTACTTACGTTTAATACTGTTTTTTCTTAAATAAGGATTGAACATATAGCTCTTAATGTAAATTACTTTATTCAAAGTGTTTCTTACGACTTGTGAAAGTACTTGTTAGTTTATTTATTCTTCGTCCTTAATTGGCAGGCTTTTTTATTAATTTCTCTAGTATGTTTCCTTGTTTTCCATAATTTCGTATTTTTAGTTTGTAATATTTTTAGTGTACATACATACTTACTAAGTAATATTATGGGTCTTCTAAAATGATTACACAACAGAAGACACCTCCAAACTCAGCTGTTTGCGCAGTATCACGAAGCTCAGCTAACACTCCTTATTTCACTAACCCGTTAGTAGTAAGAGCCTCATACATCTATATTTAACCGTCTCAGTATATTCCCAGATAATTTCAATATCCCATAACAGTTAGCGCTAATGCCCGATTTACACATCGACAAGTACAGTAGCGAGTTAAGTAGTAAGTTGCTGATTAAGTTGATTTAAATAGATCTCCATCCTATTTTTTGGCAAGTTAAGTTGGCGAGACGCGAGAGAGGGGGCTAATTCGTACTTAACTTGCCAAAATATAGGATGGAGATCTATTTAAATCTACTTAATTTTAAAATACTACTTAACTCGCCACTGTACTTGTCGATGTGTAAATCGGGCATAACGACTACAAATGCTGTTAAGTGTGGAGACGATGCAAATTTTATGCATTCTAGGCAGAGTGCCAACATCACGAACTGATAGTTTAATCTGTATTTAGTAATTGTTTGAACACTATGGTATATACTTAACGGTGGGAAGGTTTATTGATAGCACTTCTAACAGGTATAATGTTAATGGTTTTTTTTGTGTGGAAATAATGAGATGGTGAAGGAAAGCTCTAGGTCATAGAGAAGCTCGATAATAAGTCAAAAGTTAATACCGTACTGTTTAGATTGATAATAAATATTTATTCTTGATTAAACGACTTATTTGTATTAAGTACTTAGTAATAATGTTATCCTTTTAACAACTACAATGTCCTGATAGAGATCTCCAGATAATACAGGCAAGTATGTAAGTTGCAGCGCGTCCGACGGGCGCAACTTGCTATTGTTCTTGATGTCATGCGTCAACAGACAATCTTACACTTAAACTTACACTTACAACTTATTTATGTACCACTTCAATATCACGAACTAGTGGAATTTAAATTACTTGTAGGCTGATTAAACAAAAAAGGAAGCTTATTTAATTTTTTTTTATAAACGCCTATATGCTTAGTTTCATATTGCCCTACGGCAGGCACGGGTCTCCTCCAGTGATGGAGGGAAAGCTATCCTTCTAAGACCGTGCTGGCCAGACAGACAGATTGCACGATTTTGAATGATTTTTATTAATTATTTTATTTTAGTAGCGTTACCTTTGAACGCTTTTGCGATATCCACGGGAGAGTCTTTGAACACTTGACCACATGGAGTAATTAAATATTAAGTACAGCCTATTACTTTTACCAGTTAGTTAAACTAAGTATTTTTCAATGTAGGAAAAATTAAAAAGCTTTTTAATCAAAATTATCGGAGTACCTCTAGACCTTTAAATATGCCCGACTAAAACTCACTGTTTTCCTTTCATACTTATTGGTCAGGGTTAAAAACCAGCCAGCGTGGGATATGTGGGTAAAGTTACTTTCCATGCCAGAAGAAGACCCGTCCTATCAGTAGAACATTAAACATAGACATTGTTTTTTAGGACTTCTTTTTTTTTTCAGGTTTTTGTGGCTGGGAAGGTTGGGAGAGGCCTATGCCAACAGTGGACTGCGATAGTCAAATTTATTGATATTTTATAACGATGATAACTATGTATAACGTAATATTAGTAGATAATTACACATGTCTTGGTATAATTGCAGAGTTGGTGCTATGTATAATTAGGCTAAGTATCGCATTACCGCACGTCAGGCGAGCCGCGGTCTGGCGTGATCCTACAATAGTCTACTCAGCACTTACTAAGTATAGTTACTTAATAAATATTTGTAGTTGCTTTGTGTGTCACTACTATTATTGATGAGCTGTTATTATTTTATAACAATTACTGTAAAGCAGGTTGTCAATTCAATTAAATTTTGTAATTTTTTTCAGAACTCTTTATTTTTTCCAAGTTATTCCTTAATATAAGGAATTCCTGTCAGAAAAAAAGCCTCAAATTATAAACGAAATCGCAACTGCCTTTTAATGTCCCTCTGTAAATTCAAGTATGTCGTCGTTATTTCAAGAATGTAAAAGTTCCAACAAAGGTTCGTGCCCTAGTAGTTGTAATTTATAAAAATAAAATATAGTATAAATAAATTATTTGGGTTTTAGTGTGTACGTATGTGTATTTTCGTATTTACAGTACAACAATCTAAAAGAATAAGACTCAGTGATGTATTACATTAACCCAACTAAACCCCAGTAAGGCTGTATCCTACATAATCCTGTAACGAACTAAATGAACCGATGTGACGCTACACATTCATTTATTAGATAGCCGCTAAGACTGAACATTTGTCAAAACTTACTTCTTTTATTTGTTTTACTTTGTCTTCCATCCATATCAGCCTAAGGACGTCCACTGCTTGACATAGGCCTCCTCCAAAAGTTTCCACTCTGCGCGGTCTTGTGCCTCCCTCATCCATCGGCTTCCTGCCGTCCTAACCAGGTCGTCGGTCCACCGTGTGAGGGGTCTCCCCACCCTGCGCCTTCGGGTGCGCGGTCGCCATTCGAAATCTTTTCTGCCCCAACGGCTATCTGTTCTCCGCGCTTTGTGCCCTGCCCTGCCCCTGTTTTACTTTGTCTTACTTTCATTAAAAATTAACAAATAATGTATTATAAAAATATGTATGTGGTGTCAGACGCAGAATACATAATGTCCCCACACCGTCAAGCTCATTGGGGTGAGGAAAAAGGACGGTGTGACATACATCATTGTTATTAAAAATTCAAATTAGTGACAAAACCCATTCCAATATCCATCTTCATCATAACAGCCCATTAATGTCCCACTGCAGGGACGTGTCCTTCCGTGTCGGAGGCATACTTGGCCTACTAAAACCACGGTGGCCAGACGTATTGGTACAGGGTTTAATTTCAAGTTTTCCTTCTTTTTATTTCGTAAAGATAATCAATTACTCTATCGTAGTCCACAGCTGGACATAGGCAAGAGGTGGAGGACCGTGTTCTGTGGCGTATGATGGAAGAGCCATCATACGCCACAGAACACGGTCCTCCGCCTTACACATCCAGACACGTATTATACTGCATAAGACTTTCCTTTCCTTAAATTCCTATTTAAAATTTACCCGTTTTGTTGACAAACCCTCTGAAACGCCTCTTAAAAAGTCATTTGATTAGCTTAAATTCATATGATTTTACTTATTAAAATCTCGCTAATCAGTAGTTAAATTTAAAAGGTGTTTATGTGTAAGGGGGAAAATGTTTTAATTAAGCAATAAATTGCTTAATTCTAAAACATTTTTACATTATTTTTTATTTTTTTTATTTTTACAGTTTTTTGATAAAAATTAATGTTCCTTTAGGAACATTAACTTTTAATTTTCTGTTTAAACATTTACAGAAAATACCTACAATTGTATTACCAACGTTACAGTCGAATTGCTCCAGCGTATCCTCCATAAATCTCTACACAATACCCATAGCGTAATATAAATATATCTATTTATATAAAAGTTGTATGTTTATAGCTGTGTGTTGGTAGGGCGGGCGACGTCCATCGTGCGCGCTCCACTGCGTATAATTTGCGCGCTTGTTTACGCAGACCTTCACGCATGATGGGCTGCATCCCCAGGTGCATGCCAGGTATAGATGAGCTATATTCAGTCAGGGGCATATATGAGCATATTTATTTCTGTGATATAAAAATAATACAATGGACCTACCCCTTTTATAATGAATAGAGTAGGGTGAACTGATTAACTTCGGAATAAATCAAAATATCAGGAAAATTGATACACAGTGTCAAATAAAAAATAACTCGTTTCCAACTCTACTGTTCTTCGATGCCTGAGCGGCCGTAATAAGAGGCTACCGCGCATTAAGAGTTATAAAAATATAGAAAATGGAAAGTTTAGTTCTATAGATTCTTTTTTACTACACCAGCCCAAAAACTCCCCATACTCAATAACAAGCTGCCAAGATAGCTTGGGATACTTTTAAGGTCGCGTATCGAGTGTTCCTACTCTGGTAATGAATTTTCCCATACCCTATGCGACAGCCACTTGATGAAGACGTATAGTATTCTTTTATAATCAGCCATCACTATTTAAAGAAAACTGATTAAATTCAAAGGTATTTTTGTACATCTGTAGAGTTGTCTCAGAGTAGTAGATTAGATTTATAGGTAATAATTATGTAACTCTAATAACTGTTTACCTGCTAAGTTATCTTAACTGATCAAGTATGTAGACATAAGGAAAGTAACATCATCTTATGTAATGATTGAGCTTCAACTTCATTAACTAGGTGTTGTTAGAGGAATCATATTTTGTTTAATCATCACATAACAATAAATAAGTGGAAGGGCGTAAACTCTATCTACTGGCAAACGAGTAATATTTATTTGTTTTTTTTATAATAACATATAATAATATCTACTTACAATATGTTTTGTAAGTTCACAATAGGATGTACAAAAATAGATATTTTCAACAAATACCTATTGCTCTAAGTATCTTAATTAATTAAACATGAGAAAGTAATTAGTAAAGAGCTAATAAACAGTTTAATGTAATTATACGAGTAATGAGCTACGACGTAACGTAATTATTGTTTTAATACTTATTAAGAAAAAAAGTTAAGTTAAATGAAAAACTATATCTATTTGTATTTGTTTTATATTTGCTGCAGACTTAAGGCTTTATTAATTATTCACAAACAAGTACATTCTCGATGAACACCCAGGTTTATTTATTTCAAGCAAGGAATTCTAACAACCACTAAAGATAAAAATTTGTATTGATATACTTAGTACAGATTAGGTAATGTTAAAAGCTATGTTTGGTCGTCCGCTCAAAACAAAACTTCATAACCTGTATACGTTTAGTTCACTCTCTGTTTAATTACCCAGGTACTATAACAGTAATAATTGTGTAACATTTTCTCATTCCAGATGTCTATAGCACTCAAGTAAAGAAGTGTAATTGTGTCACAATTATGACTACATTCACACGCAGTACTTAAGTATTCACGAGCATTATGAACTTAGACAAAAACTTGTGTTAGGGTATACACGTGTGTATCGGTAGATACGTTTGGATCTTCGATTTTGCAGACACTTGAGCTTAAAATTTATTTATAACTATAGAGTAGTCTGTCTTGTTGGGGTAATGGTTAGGTATGCTGACAAGGTAGAATTTTCAAGCCCCATGTAATATAATTTTATTTTGGATTTCTCATTGATTTTAGACTCATTAAAAGTGTTTAATAACAAAGTCGGACTACACACTCTAGTGATGTTTTACTACTAAAACGCTTGACAAATACTCAGTCATATCTGTACAAAGCCTTAGACGCGTAAAGCTGTGTAATTTTACTCTCTAACTAATTATATATTATGTTGTTAATACATTACACGTGATAGTTTCTTTACTTGATCGTTAATTGTATCAGAATGTTGTCGTGAACTTAACACTCTCACCACATCATCGTCATAAACGTCTCACTGTAGAGACGAGTCTCATGTAGCGATGTAGAACAGCCTACCCATTCCTTGCTGAACAGCCTATCTTTAACTTTTTGTCAGGTAAAAATCAGTAGTTAGCGCCTTAGTTTGTGTTTACGATTACAAAGGGTTGATATAATAAGTACAAGTATGTGCTTAATCGATGAAAACGTTATTCTTTGCAATAAAGCTTTTAATTAAGCAGAGAGGTAGGAACTAGCCCTTTTTGCCTTCCTATAAACGATCGAAATTAAGTATAACATAACATTAATACATTATAAGAAAAACAAAAATTAATTAATATTGATTACGTAGGTATGTAATGTGTTGTTTTTCTTGACGGCGGCGTTACAGGTTGACCGATATTATTACATTCCACATATTAATTAACTTAACGCTGATTAGTGATTTTAGATTGCGTCATTTATCTGTTGTACGTTAACAATTAAGTTTTTATGCAAGAGTTATGTATTTACGTACATTTTAACTAAATAATAGACTTAACAAAGTTTTAAATGTTATACCCTGTTAATATTTATACATAATTTTCTAATTAAAAAACCGACTTCAACAGGAGTCGGTTAAAAACCATGCTGATAACAATTTCTAAGATTCGTATTAAATAAATTTCTGCAGTCGTCTTCATCATAAGATCATGTTTGTGTAAAGTTTTCATTAATACGAATAAAATAAGCCCAAACACTAGGTAGCTGCTATATACCGTTGAGAAGTTTCCTCGACCCTCAGTCGTCTTCATCATCAGATCATGTTTGTGTAAAGTTGTGTAAAGTTTCCATCAATACAATTAAAATAAGCCTAAACACTAGGTAGCTGCTACATACCGTTGAGGAGTTCCCTCGACCCTCAGTCTTCTTCATCATCAGATCATGTTTGTGTCAAGTTTCGTAAAGTTTTCATCAATACAATTAAAATAAGCCCAAACACAAGGTAGCTGCTATATGCCGTTGAGTTGTTCCCTCGACTCTCTGTGGTCTCCAGCATCAGACCAGTTCTGACTCTTGACTATTTGGTAGTGACGTCAGAGATGCACGTATATGACAACATTTTACATAATGCGTCCCTACAATTTTCAAGAGATGCCCTCGATTTCTCTAGGATCCCGTCATCCAGATCCAGATCTGGTGACAATGGGACCAAATGGGAAGTATACCCAATCGAACAAAAAAAAAATTTTTCAAATCGGTCTAGCCGTTTTCGAGAAATCAGGTAACAAACAAAAAAAAAAAAAAAAAAAAAAAATACAACCGAATTGAGAACCTCCTCTTTTTTGAAGTCGGTTGAAAATAAGTTAAAATCGTGATTAGTAAAACTTTTATGTGATTTTAAATTCGGACGGTGACAGACGATATACAGCATACAAAAAGTAGGTATCATTAAAGATGACTAAGGGAGATTGTGGGAAGTTGTAACGAACCTAGAGGTAGATCTGAATTACAATTTTGCCAAGACGGAATGGACAAAACACAGAATTTCTTCATTTGATTAGAAAAAACGTAGAGTTTACCTACCGGGCTACTTAAACTTTAATATTTATAATAGTTAACTATGAGTCACACTTATAAGGATAAATTAATAATAATTTATTTTTCCAATTGTCATTGAATTTGACTCACTCATCTACATTACGTGCTAGGAGTTAGAAAATAGGTCCTTCATCTTGATGCGTCTATGGATTTTCCACGTAACCACAGAGAATTGACGAGAATACAAAATACTGTTTATTATAATAAATTACTTTAATATTATAACAAAAGGTTTTTCCGAAAGTGTAGTGAAACACACCATTTGCAACCCGTAGGGATGAAAAGGGCTGTCAGTGGTCTAAAAAAGATTATTAGACCACTGACAGCCAAGCTAAGATTTAACTGGTGTGTAAGATTAACTAGGTGTACAATCAAATCTTTCCATTTTCAGTCTTTTGCTTGTTTATGTGCCTGCCATACTCCCAATATTGCCCGAATAACTAACCTTATCACCAGATGACACCGTAACTTAATGTTTACCTTTACCTTAAAAGTTACAGCTGTGAACATTATCCTATACATAACTTATACTTTCCCAATGATCCTGCCAAATCAGTATAGTGTAGCAATGAGGCAATACAGCTAGGTTTGTAGGCAGTTCGCCAACTGGCGTTGTGAAGCAGATTTCTATGAAGCCAAGTGGGTTCGTGGAAATGTGTCATAAATGTTAAGTGTTTGTTAACACATAGTCGTAGCTTGAGCTCTGTCTCTAGATTTATTATGTGATCATTTATTGTGAATATTAACATCATTGTAGGAGGTATATAAGACGCTAAAGTAGTAATCATAACAGCCCATTAATGTCCCACTGCAGGGACGAGCCTCCTCTTGTGACGGAGGGATACTTGGCTTACTACAAAGTAGTAACGCCGCTTTAATAATATAGGACGCCTTTTCCTGGAAAAAGAATTATATTAATTGTGCAACAACTACTGGGAGCTTTGAACCCTTTTCCTTATCTTTTATTTATTGAGTAATTTAAAAAAAGATAATTGTAGCTAAACGAAATAGTTAAGTGATGCTTAAGAATTAGGTACTTCTTCTGTTTTTCTTGTTTTAGTACATAAACATGACACTGCGATATCATTCTGCATGGCCCTTCTATGTACGCATGTAAACCTGACCAACACAGCCACGATAGACAAACTAAGTATGCTTGATATAACGACCAGTTTGCTAGAAATAAGGCTACGTTTGAGTAGTAGTATTCCTAGTGCAGCTACGCCTGTTCCTTTTACGACACCCTCTGGATAAAATAGGGTCTAGTAGACTTCCTGTCGAGGGGGTAATATAGTTATTTGGTTTTAAATTACAATTTCATAGATTGGAGTAAGAATACAACATGTAACCACCCCATCTCATCCCATGGGTGTCGTAAAAACCGACTAACAGACTATTCGTGAATATTATCGTTACGAAAAAAAAAGAGGGAAAACTTGAAATTAAACCCTATTACAATCCGTCTTGCCAGCGTTGTATTAGTAGGCCAAGTATCCCTGGAGGAGGCCCGTCCCTGCAGTGGGACATTAGTGGGCTGTTGAGATGATTTATTTTGACGACTACTGTGGCGCAGTAGGTATATTACATGGCTGCTACGCAAAGAGGTTTCTGGTTTGATTCCCTCTCAATGAAAATCTTTGTATGCATGAACATGATTGTTTGCATTGGTCTGAGTGTTTTCTATGTATAATATGTATGTATTTACAAAAAAAAGTATTTAAGTATGCTTATCCGTTGTCTAGTACTTACCCATAGTACAAGCTTTGCTTAGTTTGGGACTAGGTGGCGAGGTGTGAATGTGTGAGGATTATTTATTTATTTATAGTACTAACAAGAAATTACATACTTTCAAACAAAACAGTAATGAGCGTCACTTCACATTTGTAACATTTATATAAAAACTAAAGAGAAAGATAAGATATCTTTATAGCTTTTGTTTTGTTTATATTTGTTGTTCGATTGTTCTAACGTCGAGACTTGTTCGTAAGTTGTCGATAAATTAAGATTTACATGTTTGTGAGGATAACAGTATTTATTTGTTTGTTACATTCCTATGTACAATAATATTGCCTTGTAGGTAATCAATTTCTTGTAATCAATTTATGGGTGACATTGACATAACAAAAAAGGTGTAAAAACAAACTTGTACTTTTGATATGTAAGAAAAAATGTTTTATATTTGTTCCTGTATAACGCGGAAACTTCTTTGAGAGCTAACTTCAATTGGCGCTTACAGCACTTGCCTAACTGTTTGTCTCTGTTAAGTAGATCCTTATCAGTATTTATTGTAAAATCGTGATTCTCACTAAAGCCCGATTTACACATCGACAAGTACAGTAGCGAGTTAAGTAGTAAGTTGTTGATTAAGTTGATTTAAATAGATCTCCATCCTATTTTTTGACGAGTTAACTTGACGAGACGCAAGTGATGCCCGATTTACACATCGACAAGTACAGTAGCGAGTTAACTTGCATCATAGGCGAGTTAAGTCACTTTTTGCGTGTGGACGGCAAAAGCGAGTTAAGTAGTAAGTTGCCGATCAAGTCGTTTTGAATACAGTTCGATCCTATTTTTCGGCGAGTTAAGAACGAAGTAGCCCCCTCTCTCGCGTCTCCTTCACCCCGCCGGCTCGGCGCTCGCGGCGCCCGCCGTGTAGACGGGCGAGTTTAGTACAGTTCACAAGTTCTAATGTCGTATTTATTTTTATTTTTGTCTGTTTTTCTATGTATAATGTGTATCTATTTATAAAAGTATTTAAGTATATTTATGCGTTGTCTAGTACACATAGTACAAGCTCTGGTTAGTTTGGGACTAGATGGCGTTGTGTGAAAGTGTGAGGAATATTTATTTTTTTATTATTCTAAGTATACTTTTTATTAAAATTTCATTTTTAATGTGTTACATGTTCAGTGTTAATACTATTTCTCGTATATGCGCGTAAATGGGTATTCAATTGTTCAATGTCTATTTTATCGATTAAAATAACCGTAAACAATCTCAGGCGACGCACGCACGACGCGACTAGTCTTCGTCTCTGATCGGCAACTTATGAGCTGTACTCGCCTACGTGTGAACTGTACTTACTACTTATTACTTACTACTTAACTGTCTATTTTTTTAACTCGCCACTGTACTTGTCGATGTGTAAATCGGGCATGAGGGGGCTACTTCGTACTTAACTCGCCAAAAAATAGGATGGAGATCTACTTAAATCAACTTAATCTTAAAATACTACTTAACTCGCTACTGTACTTGTCGATGTGTAAATCGGGCATAACCGCTACTGTTTGACTGCGTGCGAAATTCTGTAAGATCGAAAGTCGAGAGAGTCTTACTTAATAATTTAACCTTTGATAACAAGTTCAACAAAACTTTTGAACTTTTGTACCAAAAATGGCGACCGCTACTTAATTTTAATCTCTCATCAGAATATTCCACTCCAAAACACGACTACCTCCAGTTATTTAGGTAAAATTACTTTACTATACCTACCACGTGCTTGCCAGATACGTACTAGGACTACTAAAATTTTAGATTCTAAGTGGTAAAAATGTTCGTGTTTTTTACAACACCTATGAAATAAGATGGTGGGAATTTGTATTCTTGAACCATCAGACAAAGAGCAGTAAAATAATATGTAAAACAATAAATAATTGCAGTTAATTAAAAGTAAACAATGTGTAAGTATTGTTAATTTAGGTATCGTCGCGGACGATTGGTCGCGGTGCGGTGAAGCGTCTCGTCACAGACGGTGGGCTTGCATCATCAGCTGACAGCCATCAGGGTCACGTGGTGATCACTACAGACCAATCAATACTTACTTATTATTGTAAATAATGTTGGATTTACGTAGACAAAAGAAGGAAATATCGATTTCAAATTGTAAAAAGATCCAACATATTCTACTTAATTATAGATCGTCTTGCTGAAATTGGTTGTGCCTTCGTAACATTTTGGTCACGCTTTAAGAGTACATTTAAAGGAGATGGAAATTTCTGGGCTAAAGCCTGTACATTACTGTACAGAGTAAGGATATGGCCTAAAAATCTTTTCTGTTTTTAAATAAAATAATAATAAAATTACTCAATTTTTTTAAGATTCGACCTTGAAAAAAATAGAAAAGAATTTTAGGGCATGTCTTTACTCTGTACAGTAATATACAGGCTTTAGCCCAGAAGTTTCCATCTCCTTCAAAAAAAAATTATCTTGGATTTCAGATTGCCAAAACTAACAAAAGATTTAGCACGAGACTAATAAGTGTGAAGCTATAAATTGATAATACTCTCATTTCTGTACAATCTTGGCCCAAAACTCTTAGTGAAGGTTTCATTCTCCTTTGTAAATGATACTTGTCATTTTATAAAGGGCCAAGTTTGCTTAATTGTTTGTTTAATTTACGACATGGTGACGATTGTCTAGTAGCAGAAGACCTCCGATGTTCTGAATACACATTTTTCTCATAAGCCATACAAACACAAACTTGCTGGGTGCTTCGATTTTTTTTGAATTAGCAATGGTAAGTACATTTGAGAAAAACGGCTCTACTTACGACTCTTTAGTATAATTAGTGAAGAATTCTTCATCAAGCCACACTCATGTAATGCATTACAAATGTTTTCAAACAGTATAACACTACAGGTTTACACTGAGCACCGGCCATTGTATTTGTTTGTGTTAAGTGCTCACACCAGAGCATTGTAATCTAACGTTCATTCCCATTTGAGCATTACATTACAATACTGTTTCGTAATGTGATGGTAGATTCGATCACGTGCGCAGTGATAATACTAGGTTTCTTTTAATAACGTCTCCCGTACTAGGAGTGACGGTATGTGTCGGAGGCTTTTATAAATATCCAAGGACGAAGACAATCATTTAAGGATCGCACAAATAATTGAAACCAAACTATTAGAATTTAAGCCATCTTGCCGTTTCAGGAATGACAGCTGCACTTTCATTTACTTAATTACCTTTACTCCTTTTACTAACTGCAAGACTTAGTAAGATTATGACTTATGAATGTTCCAGTGACTCAGTGGCACTTTAATTTTCATGCTTGTAGCGTTACCTGTATTACAACGACAACCTTGTCAACTGAACTACTGAATACGTACGGGTAAGCAAATAGTTTGTTTTTGTAATTCACGAATATCAAAACAATGTATGTTAGATACATTGTCTTGCCTATTGTCTTCTTCGATTCACAAGTAAGATCAGTATTAAGTAACTATAGTCTATAGCACATTAACTTGTAAGCATAGTCAAGTCAAGACTTACAGATCAACGCGCCACTGAAAGAAAATTATTTAAAAACAGTGATGAGTTTTATTGCAGTTATTGCGAATATAGAGTGTTGGTAGATAATTGATGATGTAGGTGTGAGGTGAGGTGATGCAGCGTGGTGCGGAGTCAGCAGGCTGGCTGGTGTGTATGGGGCGCGAGGCGCACGCCCGCCGCCCGGCTCACTCGCGTCACAATCCTCGTCGCGGACGGACGGCATGGCGGCCGCGCGGTGAACTACCATACGTGTCTGTGCTCTGTGAATATTACACGACCGCTCATCATTGCCCAGCCAACCTCTACCATCAGCCACATCATGCTCCGGTGAGTACTACACCTTCATCTAAACACTATACTGGAACCTGCACAATTTACAATATTTACCAGGAGCCGGTGTTTTCCCTCCGGAAAATTGTAACTACGAACATCCCGTTAAGAATAGTTTTGATTAAAGTATAGATTATATTCATAGTTTTAATTCTTCGTATTAGTATAAATTTTGAATATTAAATTGCGTACAGATATCAGTCGGTGCTGTGTTGAATATTTGTTTGAATGTTTCAATACGAACGGTTTGTAAGAAATTTCAATAACAGTGTATAAAATGAATCACTATTGATTCATCGGATCCGGACAGTTCTGGAGTGCAAATTTGTTTTGAGAAATATCCATTACAAGTAGACGATATTGAGAAATGAGTCCTCGATCACGTCGCCTCATACGGAGACGTTAACTGTACTCGTGTTTACTTTAGCGCTAATGTAGAGGTTGTTTAATGACCGAGCTTTAGATGTATGCCACACTGGTTCACTCGTGATTGTGCACTGGTCAACTGTCTACAGTACCTAATGTCTTAGTAGTTGGCAGTGTATGTGATAGTGTCCGTATGTACTTGTGTCTTGTGTACTTGTGTCACGCACTAGACTCATCACCGGCGACGATCACTGATCACCGCTCTAGTCTCACCAATACCATTTCGCACGTAGAATTTTAATTAGTGACGCAATGACCTCTGATGTTTTATTTTTGCATAATGTTGAAAAAATGCAATAAATTGTTGTATCATCGCCGTACGAAACGTGACTCATTCTGGTTTTCCTTGGAAATTGTTCCTCAAACTGAACTGAGAGAAGGCACTTTCTGTGCAAGTTATTGATAGCTGACGGTATGATAGTCTCTCTGTATGGAGGGCTCGTAGTGTAGCGCCACGTACCGGTACATTACAACAATAGTGTTCGCGGGTCACTTGCTCTACGATTAGAAGTACGCGCCGAATGTAGGTTACAACAGCAGGCACCACTATATTTTGCACACAGACGAAATCTGCTCGTATGCAAGACGCCCCGCCTCACGTCACACTCGTCGTCGGGAGACGGTCTTGATCTTTCAATTGTATGCAGATGAGGCTGCAATGCCAATATCGTTCAGATTCATCATTATCTACGAAATAATATCTATATACAGCTTATATAACAAAATAGATGGATTAAAGTAGGGCTGAGTAAGACATGCGCCGAATGTTGAAGTTGTGTTAAACGCGGATACTTGCGTAATCTAATTGTTTGATCGCGGTGTGAATCGCCAATATCTTTTTTAATAAATGCGTGTTAGTCGGTGGAAGCCCTCGCTGTCGCTGATGTGTCGCAACACGTCGCACGGCCGACAGAGGCACGCCTCGCGAGTGTCGCGTCGCGCGGAATCGCAATAAGTGTTGGTGTGATCGTTGGCGCATAGCAACAGTGCACCGGACACCTGAGCCACAGCGCGTATGATAACACGGCTTCGTGTAACATTAGCATGTTCTCCGAGTGTTGACTGTTTGTGAGCTCGGGGTAGCATCGCCTGCGCCGCGGCGGTACGCTCATGCTCAACACGCGCGTTTTGTAACAATGTCAGAACTTGATTGCACCAACTCGCTAAATAATGCAATATAATTAAAATGTAGAACAGGATTTATTACCATACCCATTGTTTTGACTATTATAAAAGGTTAGTACCTTCGCAATTATGAGAAGTTACGCCTTTAAGGCTACGGTACTAGCCATCAAATATAATTCTATTGGTTATTTGAGAGACGCGACTAATTGGCATATTGAATGTGTCTATTTACATTTACGCTGAAATCTAAAGGAAGGTGATACAACCTTCGTAGTGAAGCGAGGATGAAGGCTACACTCGATTGTTTTGTAACTAATATGAAAAATAAACAAATTCTAATATTTCAAACTAAGGACATATAAGTTTAGTTCCGCTTGGCTCGAACGCTTGTTGCACTCGGGAATGTAATTATATCAGCCAGAATGTACAATAAACAAACGTACGATCATACATCTAGCATATAACTATAAGTAAATGTTGTCGTAAGGTGCTAACACGAGTCTAAACTTTCCAACGTTATTAGTCTTTATAATCCTGATACGAATCGATTTCCCTTAATAATTAGTCATGCACGTAATTTAGTTATTGCACATATGTATAATTACAACAGAATATTTTGGATTGTACCTACGTGTAGTAAGGTATTAATAGTGTGTATAGTCCTAACATTCATTTTACCGTGCGTGTTGATTAACACAGCTATACATTGTACATAATAAATATATTTAGTGTAGTTTTTACCATACGTTTTATGGACACACTACTGAAAAAAGTACATAACTGTTTGCTTAAACAAATATGTCAATAGCATAACATGTCCTTTTGAAAAGTAATTACGGCTTAACACAGAATGCGTGGATCCGAGTGCCGAGGACGATATCTGTTAGTATCTTGATACCTGCTCCGAGTCCGGAACGCTTCGACACAGGAATGCGAAATTCAATTATCTTTTTTATGCTCCGTCCATTTTGATTATTTCTGGCAGAGATAACGTTGCCACAGATTACACGGCGCAAGACATTCTGGCGCCAATTAATGGTACTATCTTTTTTTATTACACTACCTTTTATGATAACTTTAGACATAAGTTGAGATTTTATTATGCCACACGAGGAAATATTTATAACCGTTTAAATAATATAACGTACGAGAAACAGCATTTTTGTTTTGTTATAATGTGTGTACCTTTACATTTTACATAACACCTTTCAAATGATTTGAGCTGTAAATATGTCGATTTAGATTAGACATAATATCGATATTTTGTTGTTTATTAATTCAAAAGTTATTTTACGCTTACATAGTGACATTTGTCAAATGAAATTTATTATTTCTTGATGACATGTGAAAGTGTTATTTATCACTAATTTGTCTGGCATATTTATTATTTTCTGCGAACTCAGTAGTAAGTTCCTTAATGAGTTACTCAACACCTTAGTTGTTTCTAGTTTTTACGACGTTTAAGCTTTTTCAATATTATTTATATTCATGTTTAGTTTTTGTTTCATATTTAACTTTAGTTTATTGTCTAGAGCCTTTAATGCTGTTGATTTTACTTTCATTAGTTTTATGTTTCCTTCCTTGTGCCGGATACCCTTTTTACCTCGTATTATGTATGAGGGGCTACTTATCCAAAATTCTGGTTAACAGCCATGAATGAATGGAGAAAGGACTCTGAGAAAGTTTAAGCTGTTAAATTATTTATCTTTTGTTACTTGGCTATCAGCAAAATTTAGAGGATTTTTATAAATCCTTGTCCCTGAGGTGACGAACTAAAAATATTTTGTGGGCGTCACTAGTCACTACCTTATACGTTATGAGGACATAGTATAGTAAATAAGACTCTTTTATTAAAGAGGGGGAAAATCTAATAGAATAGAAGTATAACCAGACCAACTACAATTTGGTACTGATTAAATTAGGTACAGTTGTTTTTTTAATTTTTGAAGATTTATAGAAATTCTATATTATTTTAGATTAAAACTGAATAGTTATTTCGTTTTAATCTTAAAGTTGATAACAAAGAAAGTTCATTATACTAACTTAGAAGTTTACCCTTTCAAAGAAAAAAAGTTATGTTTTAATTAGACAGCAAATAACTAAACAATATTTAAAGTACAGTAACTATTGAAAATACAACTGATTTAACTATTATTTTTGAGTTAGAAATGCAGGATTTTTAGGTGTACTGATAGGCAACCATTTAGTCAGATGTTTAATACAGATAGTGCACGTTATTCTTTTGTTGAGTTCATTCTGAGAGATCGTAAAACGTGCAAAGCTATACATTTAGAATATGCTGAGCCAGCGACAAGTTCCTTATCTACTGATTAGATAACTATCGCAAGAAGTTAAGCTTTTCTTTTATGAATTCTTTTGTCATTTGATGCACTTTGATATACCTAAGTTGTTTTGATAATCAATGAATGATATCTCGTTGCACGTAACTTACCTTCATAAGAGAAAGAATGATTAGTATGTATTTCTGATTACGTTGACGAAATCGTGGGATTATTGGACAAGTTTCCCTCCATCCGTGTTCAAGTTAATGTATGTAAACTTAACCTACTAATACTAAGCGGTTTTCATTTATTGGTTATGTCAAGTGTGAACAGTTTAACCTGTATTATCGCTCTACTACCTGCCTCACTTAGTGCTCTATATGTAGCGTATGCCCTACGTCTAGTCCACGTTCGTACATAAATAATATATGCACAGAGTTAGAGCACCCTACGCATTCGTATTCACACGCTTGGCACGACGCACGTGCGCACGCATTTGTTATTATCATTCAGTTTATATTCTAATCAAGTGCTTCTTGAAAGTGGAAAATATTTTGTTAAATGTATAAACTGCTATCCTTGATAGAGCTTTCCCGTACTGTAGAGCTCATTTTCTCTTGTTTTTTGCTCACTTGTTTACTGGCAATAGAGGAAGATTTATGTTTAACGTTCTATTAAGCTATTAAAGTTTTTCCAGCTGGTCTAATGATTGTATCTATCAAAACAAAAGTTCTTTTGGTGATTTGGTCAAATTTATTTTGCTGCCTGCCTGCTTATTCTTATCAGTCATTTTAAATTAACAGTGTCGAAATAGAAAAATAAAAATTCATCTAACATCCAGAAATTACTTTTTTTTTTACAAATAAAATGTATGCAAAAATCCTCGCAACGACAATAATTGACGGCAGCGATTGACTAGAAATACAAAAGACGCAGACCCATTTTGTTGCAAGGGTGTTCGCAATTAAAGGAGATTTGAAAAGCGTGATCTTTCACGCTAAAACATTAAAGAAGTCAAAACTTAAACAAACTTTTTGTAGATCAAAATTCTTTCTATATTTCTCGTCTCTGTAGAGGTGCAGTAACTGATAGTAAGTAGGTACAATATAGTTAGATACAGTAAACACTAGACATAAGAGTGACGCAACGCTGGCTACTCTACAGCAAATACTTTCACTCGTGGACAATGCCTCCAGACTGTGTTGTACATCAAATTCCATACAAACAATGGCCGGATGATGAATTCTTCACATAATAGTCATGACGAGAAATTAACACGCCTCTACGTTAATTGTCTTTGTATGTCTTTAGTTTTGGATCTCTGAAGCCTTGAACATGTAACTGTTTATGAGTGTCCTTGACGATTTGGTAAGTCGTAAGATATACGAGCGACTGTTCGGAATATTGACTACTCTTGTTGCTCTACATGTTACTTTTTAATGTGTTTTGACAGACATTGGGTCAGCTAGTGCTAAGTTACTTTTATATTCATTATTATGATCTTTGTATGTTCCTGTGTGTGCCAGTATGTGTGGTGGCACTGCGAGCAATATTAAGTCTGATAGGGTAAGGGTACTATTAATTGCTATAATTAAAGTTGCGTATTTTCCCCTGTCCGTAATATGTAGTTACCTATAGAATAATAAACCTGATTATTTTTTATTTACGCGACGGATTATACCCCGTTGTCGCGGAATTAAAAAAAAATCAATTTGCCGGACACAGAGAACGTCATGGATCAGAATAATTATTAGTTGATCGTAAAACAATCGGCACCGTACACAAGTTTTAAGCTGTACACAGTTAAGTACAGTTAAAAAAGGTTAACATAACTTTAAACCAATCAACCTGACCGGGATGATATTAAAACAAGGTCTTCTAATACCTAGTTGGACAGACGAATTGCTTTTTAAGTTTGTTTGTTTTCGGAGAAAAATATTTGTCATCTTTTATGACACCGACAGGACGAGATAGGATGGTGACACCATGCAATCTTACTCCATGACCACAACATGGAGAAAATATTTTCACAAAATCTCTGTTAGTAGAAATATTATAAGAATGGTGTTAAACGCGCTACCGTATTTTCGTTCGTCACCACTTTAAGGCTATAATGTAGTAGTTGTTAAAATCAATGATTGTACAGTAGCCGCGTGTTGTTTGATAACAACAATGTAATACCGTTACTCTGCGCTGAGTCAAGCGGCCATGAATCATTATGACATACTTTTACATTATTATAATAACACACTGGTGTCTTAGTTAATCTTCCTCGGCTCGGGATGCATCATTATCTATGTGGGTCATATCTTAAATGTGATCGACAATTTTATTGAAACCGGTTGTGAATTGCACTTTTTTATATGTCAAAAATTAGATACTTTGAGTAGAAAGTCCACCAATCACCTAGGTGTCCCATACTGCAGGAGATTTTGATGACTATTAAGATTGAACCGATATCAAATGGTTTTTGTGACATAAAAAATACTTCTCTAGTGTAGGTATTATGGTGTTCATGAACTTGACCTAACAAGGCTTACGGTCAATTGGTCGAGTACACATTACGTATAAATTATGGAATCATTGCTTGGAGTTGCGTTTATTTAAATAAACTGGCGTTATCTTTAAAGGGCGTCATAATACAGGAGGCAGTCCTACAAAAGTGTCCTAACGTTTATCCTTAGCTTTTGTATACCTGTTACTTTTATTTACCAGGTTAGCGATTACTGCAGCTTTAGGACATTCAACTAGAAAACATGTAATTATTTATTATAAACAATCGGATAATTATTAAGAAAACTTACAATAAAATACCGACTAGACGGATAAGTTTCCCTGGCGTTTTAATTATAATATAAAATAGTGCTTTAAAGCCTTTCTTGAATTATTGTTGACCATAACAATAAACGAAAAAGTTTGAGATTTAACTGTCATAAGTAATTTTTCTACAAAATACGATTTTGCTTCTAGAATCTATTTTGTTTATAATGTAAATAAATCGTTCTTCGCTTCACTTAAATCGATTATCCTTAAGTCATTCAGTAAGTCTTGAAGGCAATTGTATAAGATTGCGAAGAGAGCCAGATTCTGTTAACAATCCTGTACAACGTTTTACTGTTGATAGCTTGAGTAATAATAGTAAAAGGATTGTTATTTGTTTATCGGTGTTTCAAAATGTAGTAAAAAATCAATATTATGTACTATGTTATACGGCTTAATGTTAACTACATAGATGATGTAGGTAATTAATCTGCCTGGGAAAACATCTAATTAATTTATAGGACCTTTTTTACAAGAAGATCGTTTAGGATTTTAAACGGTTAAAATTGTGTATTTAAGTGTTAATTTTTTAGTAGTGTTTAGTGTTGTTTTTTTAATTCGCACGCTTCTGTTATTGACGACAATTTATATTACTTATTTTATGTTCTCCATATAAAGTAAACCGTATTGTTCCACCTTTTTCCGTAAATTCACACAAAAATACATTCATAATTATAAATTTTCACGTTCATGCACACAGAGATTTGACACGAAAATTCATTCTACAATCTTGTAAACATTAATTCAGTATTTACGAAAAGTATTTATAATAATGTCAGGTTGAAACATGCACGAGTGTAAGTGATTGCAGTAACTGTATACAAATGAGTTGATAATGATAGTGTACCGTTATACACTGGCTAGAATCTAGATCTGATGAAGTTCAGTGCGAGGTGAGGCAAGGAGGCCGCCACTGATTGACGTCCTCTCTCCTCCCCTCTTTACCTCACGAGTGAAAGTGTACGGGACTTTTATTGTAACTAAGTCATACGTATGCTCTGAATTGCATTTGTTTACTTTTACTTGAATTAAATTCATACCTGTCACAATTGATATTATAATCTGCTATACGCTGGTAAAGTCGAAACTCGTCCTTATATAAATCTGCATACGGGCGTTGTAATATCACGCCAAGTTTTCCTCCATTACTTATAGAAGGAGACCGTTCAATGTAGAAGTAAAGTCAATTGTTTTTATGCCTTTTGATTCAATATCTTTCTTGCAAAACCATGCTGGACATATTTATGGCCTTCTCCAAATATTACACCTTGTGAGGCCTTGTGCCTTCCTGATCCATTGGTTTCCCGCCGTCTTAACAAGATCGTCATTCCAGTACGAGAGTAGTAGTTTTAATATCAATATACTTAGGAACAACTAAACCTGCGGGCTGTAACTAGTCATCTCTAACAATAATATATTAATACACGCTAAAAAGATGTTGAACAAAAAATAGTGTAACACTTAGTGAATAAAAACACAACATAATTATAATATATGTACGAGTATCTCATCGTGTTCTAGAAACAAAAGTACTTTTACTTTTTAGTTGAATATAATAAGAACTAGTTTTGTTAAATATCAGTTAGTTATGTCTTCAACATGCAGTGATTGTTAATTAGGTTCTAGATTATTTAGGTCCGGCCACTTGACGCCAAGTTTAGAACATTTTACGTCTAGAATGTATTGGTTAAGTCACTGTAATAAGGTTCTGTGGGTCCCAAATTTTGACTTATTTAGTTATACAGTATAAGGCTTCAAGAAATGCATAGAGTGGGATCTCTATGTGGCTAAAACTGAAATGATTGACAAATAAACATAATCGTCACACATGTAAAAAACCGGAAACGTATCTGGATTTACTTTTTTATTACAAAATCTCGGTACATGTAAAACTCTTTTTTTTGGTACTACGTTATTATCGAGTTCATTAATCTTACAGATAGTCTAAACGTATTTAATAATTGCTTATAATTATCTTTTGTCAATTAAATATATTAAGGATTTCAATATAGTGTTACGCTTAAAGGTAAACTATCGATGTTAACAAAACTATTGCTTTTTACCGGGTGAATGCGTATGCGAGCTAATTGTTGGATTTAGGACTTTAAAGATTAGTGTTGAGAAGAATAATTTTGCGTGACACGGAGCCATAATTAAGGGCTCATAATTAGCTTAAGAAACGAAGGAGTTTAAAACGACTTATAATTTAAAGTCACCCTAAAATTTTACCACGTTAAATTATATTAAGTAGAGTTTTTGAAATGGGTTAGGAAAGTCAATGAAATTTTCTTCCTTTTTATGGTGTTATAGTTAATGTCAATACTCATCGAGAACTTCTGACTTTTAAAATAATGCAACGTTCTATTTAAAGTAGTTTGTTTTTGATACTTGATGACAGTATGGCGAACGTGACTACTCATTCTGTGAATGCTCTGTTACCTCGTAAAGTAATTATTTGTTTTTATAATCACTATAGTTATAGAAATGTATCAAATTTTAGATAAATAGGTAAGTTTATGTAAAATATCAGATGTAAACAAACTTATTCACTCTACTGATCTTTTCAAGTAAATTAATAATTAATGCTATAATGCATTGTTTTGGGTAGGCATCGTATTATCTTTTGGGCTGTGTTGGAGTTTTGGTTAGGAGAAGGAAGGAAGGAAAAGTAATAGATTGCAGTCAACGTCAGATATTCCTTTGGAAAGCTTTTAGTCCTTTAGCGTGTCACATTCAGTTCATATATTTCTACCATCCCTTACAAGAACCACGGGATTATAGTAGTGACTGAAAAATGTGAAATCACAAAAATCTGTCCTTTTGCATCTTTTGATGTGTACGTCTATAGCGATGGAAAGTTACGCATTGCTTTACATTACTAGATCAGGATCCCTTACGCTGAAGCACGTTTTAAAATACATTTCAATGTACATCACGTTTGAGGAAGCTCTCGGCTAGAGTTTTCCTTCACATCGGCCTCAACATTCCCAATGTCATATAGATAATAAACTACATAGTTATGGCTAATCGCTCGTAAAACTCTGGCATTGTGCATAACTACAGGATAAGTTTGACTACTGTCTGTTACATAGAACAAAGATAAGATGTGGCAGTTCAATGAAACAGACGCCGAGGTCGTAGCTTTGTATTAGTTCTGTCATTTGGTACAGGATTGGGGCATCGATTTGTACTGATAGATAACAATATGGTTCACTAGGCATGAATTACTCGGGTCGAGCGTCTTTGTTTTATTGAATTAATTATAGTGTAGCCTTATTCAGACTTTGATTAGGTACTTAGGTAATTTCACCAACAGTCCTTTAAGATTCCATTGCGGCGCAGGTCTGCTTTAGCGAAGGAATAAAGCAGTATAATCCTAGTTACAGAACCTGACCAGACAGGTTAAGAGAGAGAACTTCTGCATGTCTTCTCACCTAATTGGCTTAATAACATACCTTCACACAGGGTTTTATTGAATGAAATTACGTATCCTTTATCCATCGCCATCCATAACCCTTTGCAACCATTAAGGCACCACGAGTTTCCCATTCCACGTTATAAATAGCTTCAAGTTAACAATTTGATGTATGCAATTAATGTAGTATTTAGTATAAACATATAAGTAGTTGCATAATGTGTGCACGTCTCAGCTCAGTAGGCGACGCACGCGCTTGCCATCGTCGGTACACCGCGCCTCTAGCATCTATGAGTAGAACGTACTGACGGTTTCTAACTATATATTAATTACCTTTTATAGGTATGTGTAGCATACTGCTTGTTTTCTAAATATTGTTTAGTAATAACTGCTGAGATAAACGCAAGACCGCTCCATATGGAAATTTACCAAACTATCCTAAAACAAAGAAACTTTTGTTTTAGATACAAGTTTTTAGTCAGCTTTAGTCAGTTCTTATTACATACGTTATTTTGATACCATAAGCTCAGTGTAAGCCATTGCGTAGCTGTGGAATATGCGTCCATGAAGTTACAATACCCACTCAGTATTCGTGCGTTTCTCAAATTAACGTCCTGATTCTTAATGCTCTTGAAAGTTAAAGAATAAATATTGACAAAATATACTGTATTTCTTTTTGTGTTTCAATTGCATTTACCCATGGTTTCATTTCTTCGATTCGCAAAAGAAAGTTTTTATGTATTCCGTGTGTATTAGCTATTACTACACTACATCATCACCAAGGAAACCACTTTACCATCAGGGTCCAACTTTGTCGTTTATCAAGTATTTCAATAAGAAACCCTAACATACAAACTATAAATAGTAACGCTTGAGTGTGGCTCGTAGACGCGGACGTTTATGACGACCGCCATTTCTTTTTATATGTGCCATGTATTCTCTATTCAAAGGTTGCTTTATATATTGATATTACGAAGGGTTTTCAACTGCCTAACATATAATACACATCATATTTATACGTGCGTCCCTTTTATATATGTTTGCAATTTCGTATTGTATTTTATTTTACAACAGATTATGGAGAAGGTTTACAATGTTACTGGCATTATATCATACAGGAAAAGGTTTAGAAGAGTGTGTGTAGTACAAAAAATCAGATAAAATGCTTTCTTTGACTAAACAAATAAATGAAATCAACTGTAAAAAAAATCGTTTGTAATTCATTTAAATAATTAAGTAATACTCCTGCGTGGGATTCTAATAAACCAACTTGTCCGCGGCATCCACAAAATCAAAAGGAAGAAAGCTCAAAACGAGTACAAGGTAGAGCCCATATCGACCTAATATTATAAATAGACTTAGATTATAAACAGACAGAATCTTCTCTAAAGTGCCTATTTGTCGTTAAAAATATGTAGATAGAATATAATATAAGGACCTATTTCGTTTTAATAGATAGAATCGTTAGAAATACTCGTACCTAGACTCTTCTCTAAGAATCTATTGTCGTTAAAAATATCTAGAATCTTCTATTAAAGTGATGTTATCGACAACTAAGTATGTATGTTAGTATTTTTGTTTAATTTAGTATTCCTAATATGTAGTGTCGAAGGTCATAGTGTACGTACAGATTCCTACCACGTTATATATTAGAATCATGTGTTACGTAGGAGCGCTGTCTACGTGATACTTTAGTTTGGGTTTTCATACTTCCGCGGTAATGCTATTCATTGTCTTAAATATTACCCAATTAAATATATCATGCAAGCTCAAGTCGTAGTCATTACATTGGCTCTCGGGCTAATAGCAAGACTTTTAGTTAGTTTAGTTGACAGCTGTATTATAACGTAGACGTAAATATTCTCCCGCGGGAAGGTGTCCGAAGGTTGTGTGTTATATTGGCTTCTGCTATCTTTTATAATCACCAATTTATTTAAGCCTGAATTTATGGAAAAAGGAATACCTTAACTTATTTTTTCGATACAATTTTCTATACTTTTCTGATGCCTAACGGTATGTATATAGAATTTTTAATGAAATGTCCTTCTGCAAATAATTTATTCAATTCGTACCAGTAGTTCTCGAGAGTACAACTAAACAAACAAAGTCACATATTTACATTTAGCTAATATGCCATAAATGTCCCACTGCAAGGACGGGCCTCCTACAGTGACGGAGGGATACTTGACCTACTAATACCACGCTGGCCAAACGGATTGGTCTAGGGTTTAATTTTCAGTTTCCCTTCTTTTTTATTTAGTAAAGAGTAATTATTCACGGATAGTCCCTTAGTCGGTTTTTACGACCCCCATGGGATGAGATGGGGAGGTGACATATTGTATTCTTACTCCGTCACCACACGGATAAGATCAGATGTCAATATTTAAATAAATAAGATCGTAACATAAATACGTAAGTGTGTCAGTATGTCAGTCATTAACATTGTGACTCTTTCCTTATTATAATTAATTCGTCGCGTTTATTTGTTAATGTTAAGTTATGTCGAGACAAGTGACCGTGTCAACAAACACGCACATTTTTACTTTATATAAGAAAGTTTTAAGTATTACGAGTACTTGATTTTTTTTTATATCTATATCTCGAGATGATCGGTTAAGAAGTTGGTAATACATGATTCAGAAACTCCTTTTTTTTAATCTCATTTATTTAAAATAGCCATACATTGTATAGATTAAGTCGGCTATTCGGGAATTTCTTGTTAACACAAAAACATTAGGTACAGTGCTACAGGGCAAGATATTAAAAAACACGGTTATTTTATAAATATTTATATGTATTAGTTTTTAGGCGCAGCTAAATAAGCGTTACTAAAAGAGTCTTACTTAATGAAAGACACCTAAAATCTGTGCAGCCTCCTCATTTGTAACGTAAGAGAAATCTTAGATTTTAGCTCTCTGGGGAAACAGAAGTAAGGAAGATTGGGCTAAGAAATAAGCCCTCTCATAACAAAATTAAGATGAAAATCAGCGTAAAGTTTTTTTAAGTCGATATTAATTGTATAATCAATGTCAAATAAAGCAATCCGACCCATACGTGCTGACATAGTTCTGCACGACTATATTTTAATAATTCCTAATATTTTATTTATTAATCTTATTATTAACTTAAAACAATTAGTAAGAAGACTTAAGCTTGAAATTGTTAGACTCTTCAAAGTTGCTAAACAATGTAGAATTTTAAAATTATCGTAGCTTGTTTTGTATATTTGGTCAATTGTGTACAGATAGGAAATTACATTGCATTTAGATAAAATAGACAAATAAAAATCATAAAAGGATGTCCTTTCGCAAAACTAAACCCGAACATGTAGATATATAAAAATATGGTCGTAGAGATAATATTTACTTTATTGTACAAATATTGTAGTTAGAGATGAATTCCTCGCTACGTCGACAAGTTAACAGTACACTGAGTCATGACAAATAGTTCGTGGATCGTGATACTAATACTTAATATTAGATATAAGAAAGGCAATATGGAAAGCTAATATTCGCCCAATAATATTTCTCTTTGAAAGTATTGAATTATGACATTTATTTCAGAGAATATTTATAAAGCCCATTACAGCCTATACAGATATGATGGGGGAAAACTAGTTTTAATAATACCACGCTAGCCAGACAGGTTGGTATAGAGTTGTACTACAAAAGTTTTTATTTGCAAATTTTCTCTTAGTCGGCCTTTAACACATCCTTAGGATGAGATGTCCTTGTTCCTACACCGTCTATTTTTATTCCATCATTACACGGAGAAGAAAAATTATAAAAAATTAAATTATTACCAAACTATTACAGATAAATGTAAGTTTCTTGAAATATAGAACTAATTAAGCTCTGAAATAAAGTCTACATAAACAAGTGCTCTTGTGTAGCTGCTACGTAAAGCCTAGTGCTTGTGTAGTGATATAAATAAGCTGTGCATGTGAAGTGACATGTAGTGCGCTTGGAGCTGGGAGCGAGGTAGGAAGCACCGGACGTGGCCGGAAGGCGACACTGTGCCCGCCATCCGGTACTACGCTATACTTGAACACATATTTCTAGACAGATTGTAGCTCTGTAGCATTCAGCTCTTCAGTTTGAATTTTCACTTTTAAAGCTTTTAGGCTCTCTCTATTCACCGAACTAAAACAAAGTTCTCGCTTGTTCTGTATATACGTGATTTGGTATAAGTAAGCTACCTTGTCGAAGTATAAGGAACCTAACCTGTGTGCTGAAAAGAACTAAACACAATCTCTTCACGTGACGACGACGCACCAGTCTGTCACCATACCATTTTAACCTAACGGCATTGTAAAATACTGATAATGGGAAGTATTCCAATATTATTGTTTCGAAAACATAAGCAGAAGTACACCCTATACCAATGCGTCTAGCCAGGCGTCGTATTTAAGTGCTCTTATGATGACAATCAAAAGGTCTTTACCCAGAAACGGGGAGGTCAAATTAAACTTTTAAATCATGACGGATGCTGTAATATCTGCTTCACAGAACTGATGTAACAGAATGACACACTAACAAGATCTGACTCAGTACGGCTCTGAGAACTCATTATTGGATCGTCTTCTATCAAACTTGTATCACAAAGGATACAGAGTAAATTACACACGGATTATTCAGATAACGTACAGCCAGCTTGACCAAACGACATTTACGTTTAATTGTAGCTCCGTATTTGATAATTACATCTAAGCTACGACATCATTCACGTTAGCCTATACCTTCAGTTTCGGGTTAACTTCAGTCTATTCTTTACGTCCGCGTGTGGTAGATCATCTCTATCTCATCTCATGATTGTCGTTTAGATAAGGGAAATCTCGTAGATATTATAATCTCTACTAAAATATACACGACTTTGTACTTGTACCAGCTCGTATGACTGACGTAATGTTCTTATGCCAAGTTCCCCTCTGTTACTGTAGGAGAATTCTTCAATGGACGTTGATAAACATAGTTGTTTAAGAACTTTTACTACTATTTTACATATTTAGGTTGTGTGAAATTGACTAAAGGGACGCTGGCAGCAAAGCGTGGTATAAGTAGACCTAGTTTGCTTCCGACAATGGACGAGCCTTTGCTGAGAGACAAAAATGAGTTGAAATGATAAATTCATTACGTCATATAATTGTCATAGAGGTAAATGTTGACACAGATTGTATTAAAACTTATTTTGACTACACCTAATAAAATTACGTGAATTAGCATTTAGTTCGTGTAATCGATCTTTTTACGAAATATTATACGAATATTAATGAACAAATAGGTATTTTCCGACAAAAATATTTGCGCAAATGGCTTTTTGCGCAGAAACGTATTAAAATATGCTTACTTATTATTTTAGCTGCTTTGTAGATTAAACTAGACTTCATTGCCCAGAAGTGTTGTTATAGGAACAGCTTGAATAGAGAAGCCAAACTGCAAATTGACATACTTCCACAGGAAAATTTACTACTGCCAATTAACCCATTATAGCTTTTCCAAATTAAAAAAATAACATCAGCAGTAGAATAAATTGTAAAGAAGGACCGCTAATCTATGATCTTTTCTTTTTTCATTCGTTTTGTGCTACTTTTTTAATTAAGTTTTTGGGGTAGGTTGTTCCGATAAATGGAAAGCTCGCAGATGTTATCTCTACGGAAAAAAGAAATGGGCTTGACATAAAACTCTAAACTATACCGTCGAGGTATTGTAGGTACATAGTAGAAGTACAAGTTTCCTTCCGTGACTTCATTCTATCTCTGCAGTAGGACACTATAAATGATCTATAATAATGATGATTGAGTTTTATAAAAGTAAACCATTCATATTATTTTAGGTTGAGTTAATTTTGTAGCGTAGACTGCGTAGAATGGGCGTGTTTAGCGTGTTAGCAGACAGTACATAATATACTATCGTGTTTGTGAACTAGTATAATCTGTCCTGTGTTGTCCTCGTTGTCACGTGATGTGACGTGACACTATTTACGTTCACGCAGTTTCGTAAATAGGTCGCACAAGGATAAATGGTTTTTTTGGATAGTTATGATAGAATATTCAGAATGTTAGAATATTCTTTTACAAATGTACTTCATTTTATGTGTCTCTCTTAGGATGCTATTCTAATGCCACGTTTGTCAATAGAGTTGCTATAATCTTTAAGTTTTTATATGAAGCGTGCTAAATCTTCTTTCGCGACTGACTCGGCAGAGAATATACCCCTTTGTCGTTTTTTTTCACTATGCGTGCCGAGTCAGTGATGAAAACAAAACCTGACTTAGGACTTGACGTGGCCTGTCTTTACTGCACTACCTGCTGCATCACTGATAACTATTATTATAAGAATTGATTTTTTTCGTTTATTAAGTAAAACACATAGTACTTACTATTATTTCTATTGTGAAGTTACTAATACCGTAGTACCACTATATGTAAGTACTTATGTACACATTAACAACATGACATATCTTCAGTTCACAACATACCCTCGCATGTTGACGTTAACAGGTGGTGAATCACATTGTTTCACTTCACTTCTTGTTTCATAACACACTTGACACTCCGCTGTTATTTATGTCCAGTATTTATGAGACACGTGCCTTATGCGATTTACTTCAGACATTGGAATATAAACCATTATTAAATATACGTTTTGCACTTATGTAAATGGCTCGGGCCTTAGAAATAAGACATTTATTGTATTTTTGTGAATACAAATAGACCCACTTCTCGTCCCATGGGTGTCGTAAAAATGGCAAGGAAAACTAATCAATCATACTTACAGCTATATTACCAGGAAAGGCATAATGTTAAAAATGCCAGTGCAAACTTGCTTGGTCAGTGTGGGTTGGTAAAAGCTAGTTTCCTTTCATTAGGTAACATAATTACAGTAGTTACCTTACCTAAATTACCTTAGATATTACATAGTTAAGATGAGATTCATAAACTTTAACATAACAATGTTTAGTAGTATTGTAACAATTATTATGTGTGTACTTGTTTTACAATCACACATAGATTAATGAGTATTGTAGTAACAATTGTTAATAAAACAATAAACAAATATAAACACATTGTTTAATAATCATTGGGAAATTAACATAATTTGTTTTAATTATATTACTTTTATCACATCAAGGTTTGATAAAGTGATTACTTTCACTGTTAACTATAAAAATAAAATAAAAATACACGCTGTATAGCAACTTAGCTCGCCCTTTGGGTCTCTAAGGTATTATGTACTTCTTCTTCTTCTTAAGGTGCCTCTCCAACTAGTGAAGGTCAGCTACTAGCTTGGCAAAGTCCTCTCTATTCTTAGCTCTTCGGAATAGCTCAGCTGCGCCACTCTCTGATGTTGTCTGTATTATGTACTACTACCGAACAATTAGTATCTGTAGTAAGAAAAACTTACTAAAACCCCCGATACTCGTTGAGCCACCACGAAGTCCGTAGTCCAGGTATCTCTCCATTCGTGGTAGGGGGCCATCCTTTCAGTGGGAAGTTTATGGTCTGCTGTTATAGCTAAACAATAAAAAAAATAGTACAAGCTGAACTTGATTTGGTATTAGCTAACGTTACGTGAATGTGTGACGAATAATATAAATATCTTGCATAATGTGCAGTTAATTAAACTGTTTCTAAAATGATAAACCGAGCTAAATATGTGTAAAGTTACGGTAGAGAACGTTAATATCTTACAGTTTAGTTGAAGAACAATAGCCAGGAAGTGGCGCACACACTTTTTAATCGCTTTGTTTAGTACAATTGCACTAGTGAGTTAGTATGAGTGGAATAGATCCGGCGGACGTATGTATGTCTGTCTGGCTGTTTCTAATGGTATTTGTTATATAATTATTGTTGGGAGTCGGGGTTAGGCGTCTTGGTTGTAGATTTCTTTGATCTGAGTCGGGTTTGATTCCAGGCAGGATATTTAGATTGTGTTAAGTCGGAATTCTTTTTTTAGTAGTTACGTAATAAAAATAGGAAAGAAATGATAGGTTATACGTATAGTCTGCTTTTTAAATTAATAATAATCACTAATATTACTTAATTAGCATCCTAATTCGCTTGTACTCTATTACAAGTAATAGTGTGAACGGATAATAACCCTGCAATGTATAAGTACTAGACGAAGTAATGCAGTTCACTTAGCAACTGTTGCACCGCGTGTGGAGGGATGTTGCCTCCCGGGACTAGAGCCTACGTCTATTTATATCTAGCAGGTTCCACATTGTAGTACACCCGTGCATTTGTAACGCGGTGTAGAGGACAGCCGACCTATCATACTGATATTATCAATGACTATTAGTCGGTTTAAGTTGTCTTTAATATTGATTAGTAATATTTTTTTCTTTAAATGCGTCATCATTATGTCAAATGAGACCACTGCAGCCTACAGGAATGCAGGTAAACTGCACTAGTAATTCCATGTAGATGGGTGTGTTGCCTTACACTTTTTTTTGGTTTTGTAAAGACAATAGAATTGCGAAACAGGGTCGCGAGAACTTTTACAGACATACAATTAAAGGACTCAAGATAATTATTTGTGGATCGCAAGTATAATAGTTTTACGAGTGAATAAAATCCGCGACCACGAGCACGGCAGCCCCATACACGTTCGCTTTACCACCGGTAGAGCGTTTGTTACGACGATGGCTACTTAGCCCCTTAGACAAACTGATCTTTTTCTGTGTTATATTAAATAGGTACATTTTTACCTAATAAATTACCTTCTATGAGACTAGAATCACCCCAAGCAAAGCCTACTAAGTGAAATACAACTTGTTGCCTATATTGATACTATAAAGAGTCTTATAAATTAGGTTATTCACTAATATTACGTACAGTACAATACAAATTGACATGATTGAAGTGACAAAGTGGCACTTAGTATCAATAAAAATAAGAATCGCAAAATTATGTATAAAGGCCTCAGTTCTAGGTCATTGAACTCTGAAGATTGTGACCCAGAATAAAATATTATATAACTTTTAAAGCTTATACAATTACGTAGAGGGATCGTCAAGGTAAAGAAAAATGAATATTCTTTTTTAACTATTTAGCAAGTTTGCAGTTTTCCATGCGGTGACAGATTAAGAATACCATGGTATCACCACCTTATCTCATGGAATGTAGGTCGAAAGTGCCGATTAAGTAAAAGTTATTAGATATTATCGCTAAGAAATTTAGACCAGTCCGTCTGGCCAGCGTGGTAATGAAATGTAGGCCAAGTTTGCCTTTCTCATGAGGTCTGTCACTAACATGGGGTATTAATGGAATGCTATATGAATTATGTTAGATTTGCTAAACTAAATAAACTCAAAAACCTACTACTACTTATATATGGAATAAAACTACTAATGTTATAAAACCTTTAGACCAGAACTCTTAGAATTTTTTTGCAAATTGATTACTATCAAGTTACTTTTTAGTTAGAAGCTTCATTTTGGACTCTTACAGTTTTTGGGCATTTGGACGACAGCAGAAAATGTATTTTATGTCGGAACTAATAATATTATTAACAATAATATTGTGATGGTTTTCTTATATATTTTTTTTCAGTTTGGTAACGACCCAAATCGTTTATTCAACACACAAAGTTATTTTCCCGATTAAAACTTTCTTGCCGATATTATAATACTTAGAGTGAGTACTTATGCATATTTTATGTCAGAATATTTAGGTACCGAGAAATATTTCCATATTTATTCAACGACATTATTATTCATGATTTAATTCCCATTAAAACTGTTGTCTGCTCATGGGATATCTTTGCATGTCGAGCTTTCAGAAAGTTGATTGTCATCAATCATGTTAGCTGAAAGCCTCCCTACATCTGCCCTGTCATACTTTAGAAGCCACCTCGTGAGGGGTTGGTCTACTTGAAATTATCAGATAATAGGTGACTGTAATTGGCCAATCATAACTAATTTGATTACTTTAAATGATGTGTGTTTTTGAACCCATTATGTGACACGCTTACAAGTTATTTACTTGTGCTTGTTTGGGTTCAAATACCTCCGATTTGGATCTAACTGAAATATCCCTAGCTTTACATAAACATTTAATAAAATAAAAAACAAAAATATTATCCATATAATAGAGTAACTAAATGAAGATGTGTTATGAGCTCATTAACCCTTACAGGTGCGGCAGAGTACAACGCACTCTGCGATTATCTTGGCTCACATAAGCTCTGCCATATAAGGGTTATGCAGTACCGCAACTAGTTTGACTAGTGCGGGTAAAAAATGAACGAGATGCGCCCTCACCGGACACTCGGTAACATCAATACCCTTACTAATATTCACATACATTATACCTATACATACTACATATACCTTTGTTGTAGTATGCTTTCAAACTGTACACTGTTCTGCGGGAATATTCATTGAAACTGACATTCGGGAAGGGGTAAAAATATTGCTACAGAGAACGATGAACTGGAAATATCAAATCGACCTAGTTTTAAGACCAAAACATTTTGATCAGAAACTCGTGCAGCTCTTTAATGTACCTACCTAGAATATAACTCGGTTTAGACGTAAAGATAACCTAATAATAATATGAAATAACGTCAGCTCCAATATTGAGAACGAGCTCAAATTCATTTGTCAGTCTGGGACGCTAATGACAGTTGTTACTTTTAATAAGAGAATGAAAGTTGACAACATTTATGTTCTCGGGAGAGAATTTGACTGGACGCCATGACGAGAGGTTGAGCTGTCATTTATATATTTTTTACAAATTGATTTTTCGAAGATTTTGTGATGCAGAAGAGATGCAGTTTTGTTTTGCAAGTTCGTCGTCAGTAAATTAATATGAATAAATATGCAAGTGATTGGTGAATAGCTGGTGGCATTGTGGTCCTGCTGTTCCTGTCTCCATTTTACGCGTTCCCGTCAAGTTCTCAATAAAGACAATGAAAAGTGAAGCATCGACTTTTTAATGTTATTTTTTATGTTACTTTTATACTTACTTTTACTTATACTGAATGTAATATCTCTCACTTGACACTGGCAAAATATGTAACTATGTTCATGAGGCCATTAATAAATAAATACAATACAATTTATGTTCTCGGCTTACGGTAATGAGGTTCCGGACATGTAATAGGTACGCGAGAAAACCAAATTACTATATTTTTATTAAATGTTTCATCAACAACAGTTATGAATACAGCTTTCACAGTAGCAAATACTGTCACGATTTTATCAATCACTATCTTAATTGCATCCGTTTACTTAATACTTTAACTTGACTAATGAGGTAACCAGAAATGGCGATGTTTGCGAACTAAATCCGCCTAAAACTTATGAAAAAAGCTTTGAAGTAGTTCTTTAGATGACTTTGTATAACACCCTAAAGGCGTGTCCAGACATAGCGCGGCGAGTGCGCGGCAGCATCACGCGGCATTCGCGAGACACAGCTTTGCCGCGCGATTAGTGTAGACAGCCCAAAAATATGTGCGCGGCAATACTGCGCGGCATGTCCTAGACACGCCGCGCTCCCAGTTTGCAATTCATCCAAGATGAAAGCGGCCGCGTGTGTAGCTCTACTATGTATTCGCAAATTACGCAGACGGAACAGACGAAGAACAAAGAGAATGTAATAAATAATACTATTCTATCGTCCGCGTCCACACGTCACCACTAACGAAAGAACAGTGCGCGCGCGGCTTCATCATTCGAGTGCGGCACCAACACGCTGCATTCGTGCGTGGCAGCAGTCCAATCGCAGCGCAGAACGCCGCGCGCGGCGGCCGCGCGCGATTGCCGCGTTATATTTGGACACGCCTTAAGAGTGAACGTTGCTGCTACTATAGTAATTGTCCACACTGAGACTTTACATGTTAACTAAAGATAATATTATTTATAGGTAGGCACAAACTCGAAACGTAACATAGGTAACTTAGTTTTGCTACGCTCTCCTTAAATCACGTCGCTACATTTTTGCGCGTATAAATTCGTTCACATAATATTTATGTCTCCACAAATAATTTTCCTCCGTCGAAGTTCTTTTACTCATAATTTCCGGTGAAAGTTGGTAATGGACTTTTTTTATTTCTTCTTCGCCCCAATTCTTTGTATTGAACGTATTTGTCTGATTTTGTTTGCAATTACGAGAACAATATCGGCTTGATGTTTCACAATATTGAATCTGAAATAATTTCACGACTATTTATATCGTAATTGTGGTATCAATAATAATAAATACAGAAATGTGATTACATAATACGATGTCTATACTACACCTTATCTTCTCATGGGTGTCGTAGACGAGTTAGGGAAAGTTTGCAAATATTATTTCTTAAAAAAATAAGAAGGGAAACTCGACATAAACCTTTTTTGCCAAACTAAAGTAAGATTTAAAAGATCGTATAGTATTGATGTTATTTATGTACCGTTTATTATGTTGTTAATTGTACATTAAATTTGATGTTGTATGAACAATTACTACATGACATATTAAGACGGAAACGACAACATGGAAACTTGTTTACCGGCTTTATAAATGAAATACCTACAATTTTGAGTGTCATTAGCGAAATTACATTGTCAATGTTTACTGTCATATGATATTAACAGAATACTTACATTATTACGGGGAACCTACGAGATTTTTGAGTAATTATCAATAAGTTAATCTTTAAACTTTTATAAGGAAGACTTAAGACTAATTATTAAAGTTTTAACTAGTTTTAACTACTTTTGTAGTAGACGCATTATCGGTCAGTAAGAAATCATAAATTCTAAGTTGACGTGCGAATCACTGCTTTGATTGCTTCAATTATACAAAAATCTTTAGCACAAAACAGTTGACTATAGAAGATAAACTTACGTCGGTCACGCCAAGTTTGTTGACTTTGGCTTGGGTTAACAAAGACCGCGGTAGTAGGACCTTCACTCAGTTGTTGTTTTATTGCAGAGATGACAAGAAGGAATGTAAACTCAATAGGAATAAAATATATTAGAACCTACTCAATAGATCTTGTATAGTTCTCTACCGATCTGTAGTTCTCTGTGTGTAAACGCAGCTAAAGTGATCATATTTGGTATGTATTTTGACTTCTGTGGTATCTACTTAATAATTTGATCGTATTAGTTAGTAAATATTTATTTAAACAGATCGCGAAGTTGCGCGTTCTCTCAACGGCAGACCGTTGTGTTGTGTGCGGGCGATGATCCGCCGTGTGATCGTGTCACTACCCCACGTGCCGCATTGTCTTACAATATATAATATATTGTATAAATACATCAGTTTAACTATGTTTGAGACAAACAGTCGTAAATCGTGTTTACAATCATCTAACGTTTTTGTGGTTGTGTCGATTGAGTCTTGTTGTTTATATCGTGATCACCTCTCTATGCGCACTCAATTGTTGCTATTTTCTGTAGTCATTACCTCTATTCCTTTTTTTATTAGTTTTATCATTAAGTTTGTTAAATTAAAGTTATTTTTTGAAATCATGATTTACTTCAAACTGCGCGTAAAGGTTTAAACCGAGGGATATATACTTTTTGGAAACTATTTCTAGTTATTTTTAATGTCATAGAGGTCACACTAGCACGCTTACATGACCATACCGATGACATCCTTTTTTAGGTAGACACTATTTGATCACTTGAGCCCCTTGTCCAGATGTAACCTACAAGAAACCCCTTGTCATTTTGAGTACTATTAGTACTAGTTAGGTGAACAGAAGTTTTTTATTAACCGATATAACAAATCGTCCTCGTATGACTCGTGTAGTAAAATCTCAGCGTTAAGTACACAGAGTGCCAGCTGTCTGACGTACTAGCGCATGTTCATTGTTTCAATTAACATTTGTGGTAACGTTTTGTAAACGTTTACTAGCTTCATGTATAGTATACAACTACCAGGCGTGAACAGTGCCTGCACGTGCTTCTATACATACGGTATTATAATAAGTTAGGTATTATTGTCTAAATTGGAATGAATTTGTGAAATATAAGGTAATGAAATATTTTTTATATTAACTTATTTATTACAAATACAAGGCTTTGTTACGTGTGCATTAAATATTTATATTTTGCAAATGTAGTTGCATAGAAGACGTAATATGTGGTATACGTCTTCTATACGACCTCTGTAGCGTAGAGGGTTCGGGATCGATTCCCGCTCAATGTACTGTATGTATAATATTATATATTTACAAAAAAAAGTATATAAGTATGTTTATCCGTTGTCTAGTACCCATAGTACAAGCTCTGCTTAGTTTGGGACTAGATGGCGTTGTGTGAATGTGTGACGAATATGTATTATTTATTTATAGAAAAGAGTGCGTACTATTTAAATCTTGTTGCCTCTTGGTGTATTTACTTGTAATCCTTCCGAATCACGTAAATAAGAATACGTGCATCAGGTCAATTGTTTTCGTAATATAACATCATGATTAATATTACTATTCATCACATTAAAGAAATTTCTATATAGGTACTTTTCAAATGTCATCTCATCAATTGTCACTGCAATCACCGATGATGAGCAAAAAGTACCAAACCGCAATACCTAATCGAAATTCCGATTGGGTATTCGTAAAAAATCGATTGGGGCGTTATCATCCGATTCTCGATTATATACGGTGGCGCCAAAACCGCTAGCTTTGTTTTGTTATTTTATTTTTTATACGATATTGGGTCAACGCACTAGTGCAATAATAATATTCTGTCGGCGAATATATTTATTCAAATAAGATTTATCGAAACCGACTGGGTTTCAAATGCACTCAAACCAGGATTTCATTAAAAATAAATACTAAATAGGTCTCAGTATATATAAATAACAAAAACCATTAAGTTGTGAGACCAACTTCCGGCTCACGTATTTCCTCCATCGTATTTTTTTTTTATTTATTTAACTTTATGCACAATTTACATTGTTGTACAATGGCGGGCTTAATATCGTATGATATTGGGTCCTTTAAACGCAGTGTAAAGAAGCATTTGGCCAAACCGGCAAGATGATAACAACGGATTGAAGTTATTTTTAGACTACTATCCGTTGGCTTCATTTGTGGACTATACTCGCGCTTTCCATCAGGTTCGATATAGTCATATTGCCGTGTTTAATATAAAAAAAAACAAAAAAAATAGTCACAGCTAAAAGTCACTTGAAATCGTTGGCAGTTTTACATCCATTAACAATAATATACCTATTCATGTAGTTAAAATACGGGATGCTTTCCCCTGCTGCCAGCAGCGTATACTTTACCTCATTGGACTTTTACATGGCACTCTCATTGATGCTTACCGGGATATAACAGATAATTAATATAATACTCGCTAAAAGTACTTACATCTTCAAATGAAAGTTATGTAATAAGAATGAGTATTGCATGTGCACGCGCACTGATACTTACGTAATTACACTTTAAGATTTAGTTTTTGTTAATTACAAAAACTGCATTCAGTTTACTATTTTGATGATACAATTAGTTTTTATTCTTTAACTATTTGTTTTATTGCTATTGTATGATGTTCTTAACAGTTTTTGTAGGGTTCATTAGAACCGTCAATAACTGACCTTATAGTCAAAAATACATTAGCAATAAGAAAACAAGAGCAGTACCTCTATATCAGAATTTTCAGAAAGAAAGAAAACATAAAAAAATTACCGTGATCAGCGCAGTACTGTACAATTGTACATTGGTCTTTACAGCGAAAACGTAATTGCAAATCTCGTTAAAATCATAATTAGTTAGTTGACAAAGTTCATTGTTCCCTTTCCAAAGGTCATCGACCTTCACATGGCATTCCTGAAATAATGATAGACGTTAGTGTTTAAGTAAAAACTAATGACTGTACAGTGATACGAGGTATTAGCAAGAAATAAACCTATCATTATGTGCTGTGAATACTAGACAAAAACTTAGAGATTAAACTGTTTTGAATCAGAATCTATTTGGTGTTAAGTATAACTTTTTTAAAGGAGTACGATGTCTTTTTTTAACAATCTATTAATGCCTCCCTACAGGGATGAATCCCCTCCAGGGAAACTTAGCCCTCTAACACCACGATATCCAGACGTATTGGTTCAGGATTTTAAGTCAAGTTCAAGTTCTCCTACATTTTACATAAAGAGGTATAAGATGAGAGATGAGTCCATGTTGTCTTTCTGTGTCACGATACCGCGAAAGAATAATGATGATCAATTTTATTGATTAGAGCCGATTTAACAACCTTTCAATATGCATTATTCGTATTGTTTTTTCTAGTAATTGTGCTAATTGTTTGTGTAACACAGTTGAATGACTTTATAATGGAATGAAATGACTTTATGAAAGAATCGCTTAATGCTCATAATCTTAACTTATGTGTTAAGGAAGATGATTTATTACAATTTATGTTATTTCATTTTTTTCAGTTCATTCAAAAGTAATATACCCTGTATCTAAGATTTTCACCTTAAGTTATACTTAATAATCTTGCAAAGTTTTTAATTACAATTACTGCTAGTTATACGGACACTCCTTCTTTGCCATATTTTATCGGAATAAGAATAAAATGAATTCACCACCACATCCTATCCTATGTCACAGCCTATGTGTCGTTATACTCGACGTAACTCAAAGAAAACAATCTGTACGAAATCGATCTCAACGAAAACAAAAGCAGGAACATTTTACATTCTAGTAGTGGCACATTTGCTTTTATTATTATAGATACTCTTAAATTAGCATTTCTAAAAGCAACACTTGTTGACATAATAATCTATATTTCTTCCGATTTCATAATGAACACTAATAATGAAGTAATGAGACAGCTATATTAATAACGTTGTAGTTAGCAAGTACCTAACATCGCGGAGTGTCGACTAATGTTTTTACTTTCGCGTCCGGTGTCAGGTGTTTGTGACACCAGACGTTGACACTCACCTCGGTGCTTGTGTATCATTGTAATATTATTATGTATGTCATAGCGAATATTTCTTATTAAACGCATGTGTAATGATTGCTACTGAAATAGTTATCACTTGTGATGGACAAATAATGTTACATGTTTTATTGTATTCCTCACAAATTTACAAACCACCACCTAGTTATAAAACTAATCAGAACTTGTACCTACTAACTGTACCTACTAGACAGCAAATAACCATACTTTACAATTAAACCTCAAATCGAAACCTAATTTAAACGACAACGGATTAACTTGTCTATACAAATAAATAAAGAAACAGTCTTGTTCAAGTAGAAAAATATTCGCATTAAACGGGAATTTTACCCGAGACAATCATATAACTTATACTGATATCAACTAAGATAATATTTTACATGTAAGAACACATTTACCAGAAGCATTATTGTGGTAACATAAACTATATATATATAACCCACTTCTCACACTCGCTCGTCTGCAAATCGTTCTGTAGCTCGTAACATATATGTAATGTAATATTACAAGAGTGACAGTAGCCGGCGGCTTGACGTGACACTAAAGTAGGTAGTGAATGTTCCCAGGGGACATCTTCACACGTCACAATCACATTGTAGCAGAACCCACAGGATAATGGTGTATTATCCTATTGACGCAGATTGGTGACAAGCGCGGTCGTCTACCCCTCCACTACTTGTTACTGACACTCGCACTCGCTATAACTGTTTTGTCAAACTATTAGGGAAATCAGTTAGATTGAATCATAATAAATAATTTATTATAAAGTATCATGTAAATATTAAAGCACCCTTGGTGGTCAGCGGTTATGGTGTGCGGCTCTCGTGTATGAGGTTTGAATCCCATACAGAACAATAGGTTACCACATCCACAAATTTTATTCTTGTGTCCATCAATTTCATGTTTTGTTTAAAGTCTCGCTAAACAGGGAGGGAATCTCGTTTGATGGAATATTATAAAAGAAAATAAAAACTCCCATTAAAATAAAAAAAATCTACATTGCCTAAGTAATCCTTTATAAGATAATATTATTTGACCAGATCAGAATCTTTGAAACGAGTTTAGTCAACGTTTTCATATAATTGTATGCAAATGAATGAATCACGTTTCGACAAAGATAATGGTGATAAGAGAAGAATTTAGGATAAGAATTTACCCCCTTACTTATAAACGCCTCTTAAATTTAATCCCTGTTTAGCGAGATTTTTTATTACGAAAACCAACCTTATACCAAACAACGTAAGAGCTTAGGCTAATTAATCAATTGACTAAAATTTAAGAATATTTTTATGAGTGGTTAATCAATTTTGCTTTCATCTTACAAAGTACTTATGAAGTTTTAGTAATGGGAAACTGCTTAAAGTAGGTCAGGTTTATATATTTTGATTGACAATTATATTTTTTATTTTTGTTAAGCAGAGCGAATGAAAAGATACTGCTGCTTAATGAAAAAACCACGAAGGGATTTAATTTGTACGATGGATGACGGAAGCACAGGAACGCAATATTTGGAGTAGGGCTATGTCCGTTTGTGAACGTCAATTGGCTGATATGATGTCGATGATTAAAATAAAGTAAGAGATAACAAGTTCTAAAATAAGTCATCAAATTCTTTGTTCATACAATGTTATTATATCCTCACGATAAGTACAGTTATAGACAGGTAATTGTTTCTAGGATGTCCGATATTTTAGCCTCATTTAGTTAGATTGAAAGCCGACCTCGATATGGTATTATAGACAGGGTCATTACACCCCGGTGGCCGGCGTGAGGTGACACAGTTCCCATATACCATTAGTTTGAGTGTACAACGCCGTCGCTTGTGATCGGGGACATCAATAAGTGTCCCTCTTTATTTACTAAGTGATGACCACTCTCGAGGGTGGGGAGTGGGGACAGACTTGATTGATTGTTGAATGATACAGTGAATGACCTTTGTGCCTTATGATGTGTGCTTTATGTAATACTAAAGTTATTTGATCTGAGAATCCGCGAAATAACGAGTATTGGTTGTGAGTCATAGATTTACGATTTATTAGTGGACTAAAAAAGATATTGAGTCTTAATATTGTCGTTTGTTTGTTTGCATGTATGTGTTATTATATTATATTAATAGTAGCATTGATGTAACCTGCAGGATTGCTTTAATGTAAATTCTTTTATGTGGGTTGGCAGATTAAAACTAATGCCATATATAGGTATACACCTTCCCAAATTAAATGGTAATCATAGGCCAGGTTATCCTGAGTCATTGGAGGAGACCGCAGACTTTGGAATAGGATAATAATTATTAAGTGTTAGGACTTTGTCTATCTGATAGGTAAGAGTTCGATGGTAGGTACATTATAATAGCTTGTCCCTAACACAGAAAAATTATAATATAGACATAGTAATAAAAGTTATTTATATAAAGGTCTCGTATAAATATGAGAGGTATAACGTAAGGGTTATTTGGGTCGGTGCCTGCGGGTGTTGTAGGTCGGCCCTTCTGCGCACCGCATTAAGACGGATGCTTCTCTACATAAAGTCATTTATTATACATATAACTAATGTCATTTATGTACAAGTAGCTTAGATAATGTCTAATTTTCTTGTGAGAAATATGTCATATTTATTTGTGAATATAAATATATGAAGGGATTATGAAATGTTTTGGTAAGGAGTTCGATTTTACATTTCTATTTTGGAACTATTTCACGAACACACATAAAACAGGATAATTGTTTGCATATTGCACCTACTACACTATGTGGGAAATTAGATCCATTCTACGTCTGTATCTTAAGGGCATTGCATTGCCGAATGACCTTGAAGATCTGAGGTTTGTTACCGCTTTCATAAAAATAGCGCCATCTACTAACAGAGATTAATACAAGGGTATAATCTACTAATGATTATTCAGATCACAGATGCGACACAAATTTGTCATTGTTTTTACCTAAATTATTATTTATTCTTTGGGAGACACCAATTTTATACATACGTATTTTATGGTATAATAAGGACATAGTAACAGCAGTTTTCATAATTACCCTATTTGATTACTGATGCTACTACACTATGTCTTCTGAAGGTCTCAAAATATAAGTATAATCGAAGCGACGTTAATAAAATGAATTTAAACATGCTTCGTTTAAATAAAGACGAGTCTAAAGCATACTAAGGTATAAAATATTAATGTATAAAGCTTGTAGGTACAATAGTATAAGTTTTGAAGAGCTCCGTCACGCTTCTCATTACTTTTGTTGGTTAGTCTATGAGTGATTCAAAAACAAAATTTAATTAAAAACTAGGGTTTATTACACTTATGTATTTAATTAGAACTAGTATTATTTAAAACAATTGTGTACTTTTTATTTGCAATAGTTTTTCATTCAAAGTTGGTCGGTTTAAAGTTTTATTCGGTAAGAAAATACGGTCGTACAGTCCACCCGTCACAAGAGTCGTAACGACACTGAATGTGCGACTCCCGAGCAATCGTCACGGCGGTAGCGGGGGTGCAGGCGCGGGGATTTTATGAAAATCTAGTTTTTATCAATTATTTTAAATATAACGAATAATTAAGATAAAGTAATCAATACAGATTATTAGTTAGAATATAGCACATTTTTTGTATAAATTTCGAATAAAATCAATCATCCGTTTAATAGACAATTTGATATTTAGTTATTATAATACCAGATTTCGTGATTTTTTTTTTGGAAGTTTTTAAGAAATAATTAGCGTTTTTAATCAATACAAAGTTTTTTCGGTAGTATCTAGTTTATTCATGTTTTTTTGTGAAGTAAACGTATGTAAGGATTCGTCAACAAACTTCTCCAAACCGAGCGTGTTTTTGGGGTTTGAGCAATGCAATGCCCTTAATCCAGTAAAGAATATCCTTCGGGCGTCGTGTAGAATCAACTGTAGTAGGGTAAGGTTGCGACTATTGGACCACTTAATTTTAAACAGACCTGGTATCTAAAATAGAGTGTGAAATAAAACAAAACCTGTGTAAACGAGTAGTCTGTATATTCAATTATTGGTAACTAACATAATTAAGTTAATTTTATTATGTATTTAGTCATAAAAGAAGAACATAAAACTTTGTGATGGTTTCCTTGTTTGAACCACCGTCTCTTTCATCGGACCACTTAGTTGCTATAATTGGACTTAAGGCATTATAGATGGCTGGTCCATTCAAGGTGCATGTAACAAAATTAATAAAGTAAAATAAATTTTTTATCAAATTTCTTTTATTTACGAAAATAAATAGATAGTTACATTCATTAGTCGACTCTAATTATATTTCTTTATTTGGCATGCAAAATCACAAAAATATATCAGGTACGTCAAATTTTCTCTTTAACGTCGCTTTTCGCACTCGAAACATTCTGATTACCTCATTCAATCCTACTTCTTTTTTCCCTCAGCTAGTTTCATACTCGCTTCTCTCTCCTCCTCTTTTTGCGATGCTAAAATAAAAAGATTTGTTTTTTTAAATAACACACATTATAGAAGTTGCCATGATTGGACCGGTTCAATGAAAGAGCATCGTGCCAGTCCATTGATAGAAACTCACAAACATCCACTGAAATATTTATTTTAAAAAAAGTAGCACGTTACTCAATAAAAATATACGATAATATGTATTTTTAATAACTGTACTATACTAGTAAAAAAAAATTACATTAAAATAATTAATATAACAGTACTTACACGTTATTACTTGCCGCGTAAAAATTAGATTCGAGGTCCGAGAAACAAAGCGAAGTACGTCCATCCCTCATGCTGCCTGCTGCGGTACTGGCGGTTGGAGGGCGGTGTGGGGGGTTGTAAAACTATCGTTTCGATGCAAATATCGGGTTCAAATATGTATAGTTCGCGAAATATTGAAGTGGTCCAAACAAAGCGCTAGTCCAATGATCGCAACCTTACCCTACCTAATTTTTCATCAATTTTTTTTTTGATATTTTCACTTTCTTTCTATCTTTTATGATGATGGTATGATAAGGATAATAAAAGACCTACTTGTATTTAATCAAAATATTTAAAGATCGTTATCTTTTTTATAATCTTTGTCAACGTTCCCACAATCAAGGAAAATCTATATGTATTGTACTTATATAATATATTTTTTATAATACATATTTAAAGCTCAATAAATAGTGTGCGTCATGGAAAAACCGATGTATATTGTGAACAATACGAGTTTTTTATTGAAATGTTGTTCCGAGGAACTGCTAAAGTACGTACTAACAGTAGATTATTATTTTCTTAAAATTAAGACGAACGTCTAGTACCGTAACTGGGAAACTTCTGATGCTGTAGGTGACTCACTAGCTGGCGCTATCTATACAATTGATCTGCTCACTGTTTCATAATATTAACACTTATTTAATGTACCACTGCAGTGACGCATCTCCTTCAGTGACAGACTTCTTCTGTCACTGTCCTTGAGGTACCAATAGCATAATTTTTAGTATCGATTAGTTACACAGTACCAGCCCAGGATTCAGCCACTCGTATAGCTGGATCCGTGGCAATTAGAGCTTTGTAGAGTTATGCTTGGCTCTGAAAAGAGCCTTTTTATTTGTGTTGGAGTCGGATGTAACCATCGTGGAGAGAAGATTAGTCACCTAGCAGGCTCTGCGCTACCGATTCTAAATGTCCAGGGTGCGCCGGTGGAAACCTCGTTAACTTCATTGAAATAGTTTGTTAAGGCTATCATGCACCCCACACTACACTACTCAGTAGCCAGAATTATACTTAACTGAATTTTATAATATTGAATCTCTGTATTGTTCGTCATTAAGAAGGTTCTGTGATAATGCAAGGGGGTGTGATTGCGTAGGCATCGTGTCGACGACCCGCCGACCTCGAACCTTGTATCACTCGTTCTTCTACTGATATCTTTGTACAGCACGTTCACTTACTTAATATTAATCAATCTATGTTACGCGATATTGTGCATGCGACGGAACATTTTATTTATTGCATTAATTTTTAGTAACTTTGAGGAAATCAATTTTGGCTTAAAATATAGTTATTTTATACCCTGTAATAAAGCTTTACAACCTGTTATGCAAGTGTTTAACTATGTTGTTGTTATTGTTACAGATCCCGAGGGATGGTGTCTCCAGGACACACATTGTTGTTGTTAGTCATCAACTTTGTAGCGCTGAGTCGAGCCGGTAAGTCTTACTTTTGTCTTCAAAAAATCATAATAAAAACATAAAATACTTATTATCTTAGAAGAGACTGAATCTATATTTCCAGAATTAGTTCAGGTATAGATCTACTACAAATTTTCCTATTCCAAATAATTAAAAATTTATAAATTACTTGATAAAAAGTAACTTATGTTCTTTTTCAGATTTCAGACTATTCATATACAATTTTGTAACATTGTTGCCTTAGAAATTTGACTGAAACTGAATAAGATCGGCTTGTGACAGTTTTTATTTTAAGTCCCTTTTTCAACACTTAATTGTCGTAAAAGGTAACTTAGGGATTAAAAGTCTTTATTAGTAGCCTATATGTTATTCTGATGTTTAAGCTATATTACTCTAAAGTTTCATCAAAATCCGTTTAGTAGTTTTTGCGTGAAAGAGTAACAAACATCTATCCATTCTCACAAACTTTAACACTTACTCGTATAATATTAGTAGAATGAAACATGATTTAGGCGCATTGAAATTTACTTAAATGGTGACATAAATAAGAGAAAGTAAAAACATAAATAATAGAACATCAACAGCAGTTGATAAGAAATTAATCTCTATGAATCTACCTAGAGGAGAAATCCGAACCCATTATATACTACATTTATAAGAAAAGAACAGTTGATCGTAAGCCACCCTGCTGGGATAAAATACTTACCTCGTATGAAGCACATTCGTGTATACCAAAAGGAAAATCATTTACTTACTAAAACGATTTTCCTCTAGCATACAAGAAAATAAGTAAATAACAGAATGTACGTCGACACACGCCGTTCTGATTTACTGTTATTACTCCTAATACAATAAAAAAACAATATAAGAAACATTGAAATAATATTAATACAGAGAAAATATGAAGCCTATGAATATTCTTTTAGATGTTGGTGATGCTGATTGGTTAGAGTTCCACTATTTGTTTATGTACCTATGAATCCAGAGTATAAAATAATATCACCTCAAAAAAAGGAATGTTTGACAAAATGACGTGCTAAAGAAGGGAAATTCGACAATGTACACCAAGGTGTCTGGGCCAACTTTTTTTAGGTACACATTGATACTGATCTCTAGGCCAAGTTTACTTAAACATGATAAGATGGTAGATAATTATTTCAAAAATAATTTAACAGTTAACTAGATAGTTTCTAGTACAGGGTCTATACTTAGTTTAGAACTCAGTGTAAATGAGATAAAAATATTATACTATTTTACATACAGACAAAATATTAGTAATAATAATGGTAATAGTGTACGGAATAAGTTGTAAACGTGATGTGACTCGTGTTAGCGATAGGTGAACAAACAATAGTGTGGCTAAACTGCGGTAAATTCGGCACTAATCAACCTGTACCTAGGTGTAGCTTCTTGGAATTTACTTTTATTTGTAATCGTTGTGTATGATAATGATATTTATGTTTGTAAGCATGTTTTTACTTTTTAACCCTGACGCAAAAACGACAGGTTGTTAAAAGTTTGATGTGTTTGATCCCCGCAAAGGCTGTAAATAAGATCGTAGCGGCTGGTGTGGCGACTCCTCCATGCACTAAGTAATTGGTGCGTTATAGAAAAGCCTTTATTTATTTATTTAGTACATTATAAATGACTTATAGCTAATACAAACAATATAAAAATAAGTATGTAAGACTGGCAGCCAATTACAAGCCATCGCTTCTAGAACTAGGTTAGAATAAAAAAGAGCATTAACAATAGAGCACTGCCACGAAGACAGAAAAAGGAACAAAAAAATAAATAAACAGGAAACAATCACATTGAATCACATTGCGCTCACTTAATATACATTTTAAGGAACACTAGGTAATTAACTAAAAAAGCTAAGGCTCATGCACCTTCTAGCCGAGGACACACTAGTTATGAAGGAATCAAAATCATGCCGCTTACATATTATGCTATTATAGTTTCTACTTGCACGCACTATAAAAGAATTCTGTCGAGAATTCGTAGATGCGAATTGAACATAGAACATGCATTCCATCTTTTAGACCTTACAGAAACGTTAAAACTAAATTTAGATAATATATCGGAATTATCAGTATTAATGAAATGCAGTCAGAGATCGTTAGATCACAATTGTGCAATCCATCCATACATTATTGGCTTTGTACATTAATGTCCTTTATGTCTGTTAATGTTTCTAAAAATTCCTGCAACCCTGGGCTTGATCCGGGTGCTTTGAGGAAACCTACTTACTAAGTGGCTGGTATAAGTAGTAAGCAATCGTAATAGTTTGATATATTAGCTCGTATACAGTAATTATTGTGTTTAGTATAACAATCATATTTAGTTAATCTATTGTCACAATTCTACTTTTATACAAGACAAACATTACTACTAATTAAACAATACGGTATAAACATTAAGCTGGTATATCTATCATTCTAAGCATTGAAAGACAATGATCAAATTATATAAAGATAACGTATAATAGTTGAAGCGTGACTAACACAAAAACAAACGTAAAAATGTTGCAAATTTGATAAACGAGTAAACTTGTTAATAATATGACGCAGTAAAGTTTAAACTAAATCTAAACATTGTTAATTATTCCTTATTGATAAAATAAATAGTCTGCCATGACGACTGGTTCAATATCTTTTTTAGGGTACCTACTTTGAGATGAAATAAAGGAACTCTTATTGGATCACTTTGTTGTCCGTCCGTTTGTCTGTATGTCAAGACCCTTTTCTCAGGAATTTGAGAAGTTATCAAGTTAAAATTTATTCCAAATAATTAAGTTTACTGCGCCGTAAAGGTGAAAAATTAACCTTCTAAGCGAACGAAATCAAGAAATACAGCAGTTTATGTCGCAAATTTACCAAATTTTCGACGCCCGCAAGGGATTGAAAATATACAGGGTACTTTCAGTCTACCTAGAATCTTGAAATTTGGCATGAAACAAGGTTTTATAGCACTTATTTCATAAAGGAAAAAATCCCGCAACCTATTTACTTACATCGTATTAAGTATTATATATTTTTCATTTTATTTGTACGGAATCCTCGGTGCGCCAGTCCGACTCGTACTTGGACGATATTTTTTTATTTATTAATCTGAGTCATGTCCCAAGATGAAGGTCGCTGTGACGTCATAAGTTTGGTCACTTCTCACGTGAAGACTAATCAGGATATATTCGTAGTAACGTCTTCGCGTGTCGATTTGTATCGGTTATTAATTGTACACGAATAACTACTAGTGTAATGTGCTAAAATGTTTAATTATCATGCTTCTTAGTCTCAGATTATAGGTTGTGTTGAAGGACGATATTGTTTTGTCTTTGATATTTATACAGGATCAAATAATTAGCGAACGTAAAGGTTTTAGAGCTTGACTTCTTTGAACTTCATAACAGTAATGTGATTGAATATACGTTCTTTTCAGTCACTTGAGTCTACAGAGCTCACGTAGCTCTTCGATAAACTTCTAGGATATTTCGAACATTGTGACATTTTCTTTTTTAAACGATGTTTAAAGAAAACATAAAATGAAGCGTAGACAGCGGCTTGGCTTTGCTCTGATATTGCTAATACTTAAGGAAATTCGAGGTAACATTTCCTTTTAACTTTGATCACTTGTACACCTTTCTCCATAAATAAGATCAAGGAAAAAGTAAAAGAATATTCACATATTACCGTATTTGTGTATAAGTTATTGGATAACATAATTTATTAAGTAAGTTTGGTATTTCCCGACGTCGCTGCCTGTGTGAGAAAGTTAAGAGTTTTCCTGTTATGATATGTTTACAAGTTTCACGTCACTGTAAGCTCTCCTTACTATATACGTCATAAATATCTTAATAAAGTTCAGAACTAAGACGATCGTAAACAAACTATACATATAAACTTGAGCCCTCTCACTCAACCTCGAACTACTAATGCGAACTGCAATAGTTTCATAGTTCATTAATTATCAGAAAAGCTCTAATATCGTGCAAATAACTATTGGTACGGTAGAGTATCAATAAAATAATAAACAAAACGATACGATGCTTTCGAGAAGTGTTATGGTTTGAAATAAATCTTACTACTTAATAGGTAAAACAAGGCATTCTAATAGGTAGTATGCACCCGGGTGTACACGCAGAGTAGACCTAGAGAAAATCAAATTGTCTTACCAAGTTCGTTAAATAAGGCCATTAAGAGCAATGATGCCCAATGATCTAGAGGCACATTTTACTTATATGCGTCATTATCGTTCTATTTACTGCAAATACAAACTTTATCCCTTATGATAGTTATGACACTCAGATGTCAATATATTAGGTTGGGGAAAAAGTCTTTTCGTATTTTTGTATGAAAAGTCAAGACATTTTTTTCAAAGTTTATTTACATTTATTTACAATATATATGTACCGTTTTGTTGAACAACTTTCTGCCATTTTGTGGGCAGAGACATTATCCCGTTACTGTAGAAACTTTGGGACTTCTGATCAAAAAAACGGGACAAATAGTTTTGGCAGTCCTCTCTTGAGGTCAACCTTACAGAACCTAAAGAATTCTGAAGAGACCGAAACAGGTGAAAATCTGAAGGCGCAAGGTTAGGTCTATATGGTGGATGCACTAGGACCTCCCAGTCGAACTCTCTTAATTTTTGCTGAGTGGCTAAAGATGTGTGTGGTCTAGCGTTATCGTGATGAAAGACCACACCCTTCCTGTTGATCAATTCCGGCCGTTTTCTCTCGACTGCTTCCTTTAATCTCATCAGTTGCTGGCAGTAAAGATCAGAATCGATGGTTTTGCCGGGCGGTAAAAGCTCATAATGAACAATGCCCTTCCAATCCCACCATACACACAGCATCACCTTATTTCGTGTTAGACCAGGTTTGGCCACAGTCTGTGAAGCCTGGCCAACTTTCGACCACGACCTTTTTCGCACGTTCTTGTCGTACGTGATCCACTTTTCATCGCCAGTTATCAATCTCTTCAAAAACGGCTCGGTTTCATTACGTCTCAATAATGAATCGCAAATGAGTACACGGTTCATTAAGTTTCTTTGAGTGAGCTCGCGTGGCACCCAAATATCGAGCTTTTTTGTATAACCAGCTTTCTTCAAATGGGTCAAAACTATTTTGTGGTCAATTCCCAGTTCTTCAGCTACATCGTAACTACTAATATGCCGATCTTGCTCCACTCTTTCAAAAATGGGGTCCATTTTATTCGTAACAGGGCGACCAGAGCGAGGTGCATCTTTAACATCAAAATTTCCGGACTGAAAACGTTTGAACCAAATTTGTGCTACTCTTACTGACACTGCATCAGGTCCATAAACATCACAAATTTTTTTCACTGCTTGAGTTGCATTTTTGCCTTTTTTTATAATAAAATTTTAAAATGTATCGAATTTCTTCATTAGATTCACTCATTTTTACGGAGAGAAAAACAAATGAAAAATAGCGGGAAACAACTTTTTTTTATTTTTTTCTTTTCTTTATAATGTAACCTTTTTAATGTTACCAAAACCAGCCAGACACAAGTAGTACAGTCAATGAAATTTTATGATAAGTTTATACCTACGTTATGCGAAAAGACTTTTTCCCCGACCTATTATTATGTAGAGTTTTATGACGTGTATCTACAGTTAAAAGTCAGAAGGTACGTCAGTAAGTAAATGTCAAAGATATTTTTAGGTAGCTATGCACTTGACTTGATGTATTTAAACATTCACACTTCACAATAAGGCACAGATATTTTATTTTAGTGGTGTCGTCGTAAAAACATTATAAAATTGTGCGATCAACAAATCTATGTCCTGATCCTAGGTATTGTTTGTGTTTTAAAGTAAGTCTCCGTGACAGTGATACCATGAAAAAGCCATGAGCGGGAGCTGTACCAATTTAAAAACTAATAACAGATCGTCTGCGTTTTCTATAAAATTATCTGACACTGCTACTCTTCACGTTTTTATTACTTTACGTAGTTACAATACACCACACACCCACCCCACACCACACTCAAACACACACACACATACACATAATTTCTACCTCCATGTAAACTTAACTTAAGATCTAATTTACAATTACTTTCCACAGGCGAGTGACCTGGAGTCCTGAAATACAGGGTATACCTACCCTAGTTTAGGCTCCAGACCACCCCCTAATATGTTATACTGATATTCTGTTGTATGTTAATTACTTGTTATGGTGGTAAATAAATAAATATATTACATATTATTATATTAATACTAAATGATGAAACAATCAATATTACTTAATTATAATACCTACCAGTACGAAAAGGTATTCCTTCTTTTGTTTTCGTAGAGAGATAGCATGTGCTTTCGGTTAGTCGAATTATACGATGTCCACAGGATGAGGTGGGGTGGTGACTCTATCTACTGCCGGTCTACCTAACGGAGAGTGTCAACTAACTAGTAAATAACTTTCTATAATGAGTGTGGTTAAACACAATGATGTTCATTAGTGTTTTAGCCACAAATACGTTATTAACTAGTTGTAAATTTCTACGGTCATGCGGTCTGGAATGGTAGAGTACTGTTAATTATTTGCCTCATGAGGTTTTGTGAAAATGGATGAAATACATTTAGGCAATATACAGATTTTAGAAGAGTTTAAGGATATCCGATATATCGAATTCTTTACATCATTCTCAGCAAGTGCACACTGCAACCCCCACGCGATTAAGGCTCTTTTATAATTAGTTATTTAAATTCGGTTTAACCCTCGAAAACTATAGAAAAATCTTCTCTACTTTAAGAAATAAGGAAATTGAAACTTTATACAAGCCAGACGTTCAATATGCAAAAACTAGTCTATTATATAACTAAGTACAGTTGCAATCTACTGAAATTAATTAACAGTTATTTTTCCAATTAAATCAGTTATTTGATCCCAACTTGATCATTAATAGATATTTATAATTTTCTCTAGCTGTGGTACCTACTCGTAGTTGGCAGTCGGTGAAACTTATTGATTATTTTCACTGTAATCACCTGTTTATTCAGTTAATGTAAGTATTTGCGTTAGTCATTATGTTGTTCAAAGTAAACTCTATCTTGTTGAGGGTTGAAAACCATGTTTGTCATGCTTACTCAAATGTAATTTTCTAGTTTTTTGATTAATATTCATATTTACACTATTTTAAAATTGGTTTAATGTATTACTCTACTCTAATGCCTTTCTTACTTTTTTTCTTTTTCCTCCTGAGGTTGAGAACAAAGTTTGGATATGATGCAGACTATACATATATACTATATACCTTTATATACTTATACTTTTTTAGTACATAATTACATACACATTAGCGTTAAGTGGGAATCGAAAGAGACGACAAGTAGTATACAGTAACCACGGTACTACGAGTACAATGAATTAATGTTTTAATTGAAAAGAAATGATGACTAATTTATGTAATGCATGGTTGCATTACGTTTGTACACTTAACAAAAGTACAGAAATTTAACTCATTTACGTATTTCAATTTACCACCGACACAAAAAGAGGAAGATTTGTCATTTTCAATTACTGGCGCCTTGCACGGGTCCCAGCCAGTCGAGCGAAGTCTTAGTAAGGCTTGCTCAAATGCTCTTTGTATGAATTTTGACTTCTATAACCTTTTTGTGGTACAAAAATAAATTGAAACGTAATTAGTACATATTTGACATAGCTCATAATTAATAATTATGTTAAGTTATCTTTACTTAATTTTGCTCGTTTTTTTATTTATGATACAAACATAATTATGATAATGGCGACCCACAATATGTCTAATGTTTTCAATGTTAGTATTGGGTTACGATGATCAATTACCACCCGGGGTACTGGTGGTCACCACACTTGTGATAATATGTAATATGATTTGAATAATAGTAAATTTAACTGGTAAGTAACTGTTTACTGTGTAATAATTTAGATGTACCAAATTAGATGTAGAGCAAATTTTTGCAATTTTTGTAAACAAATAAACGTAACCTTAGGCTGCACTGTCTTGTCAGCATGGTCTCTGCAGTGAATCATTAAAAAGGTGTTTCAGGGAAACTTGGCAAGTTTCTCATTAACACTTTCATAACTTGTCGCAATAATAGTTATTAGTTTCACATCATATTTTTAAGTCAGTCACCATTAGGAAGAGATAGAGTGGTCAGATATTTACTTACTGTCACCTTACTGCGAACATAATCGCGACAAGTGAAAATCTTGCAAAAATAACTCATAACAAAAAATATCCCAAATCTGTTGCTAGTGTTCATTAGTGGTAGTATTAATTAGTTCACAATGACACAGGGTGTGTGCAATGTGTAGGTATAGGTAGTTAAGATGTAGATAATACAGATCTGTCGTAGATAAGACATTCCGATAGGTAGCGAGATGTGCGCGGTCATTACGTCCCGTGCGGACGGACGCTCTGAGGTAGGTACACCCCTACTGTAGGAAAATTATATATTATTTATATTATTATGTCACGATCTTATGTTTAAAGAAAAAGTATACATACATGTTGTTAGATATAATGGTAGAGTAACTATCTAGTGCTACGTGTATTTAAGGACATCATATTGTAATTTTTAAATTTCGTTTAAAATAGAGGATTACTAATTAAATAACTTTAAATTAAGTACTAATAACTGACTGTCGCGAAATTATTTATTTATTTTTACAAGAAGCTTACAGACTAATAACATAGTAACATATTTTTAAATAAACTACACTAAATTGCCGATTACAAGCTTCTGCAAGTATAAAGCTAAATGGTATCGTAATACTAAAACTACTAAATACACAAAATAAAAAAAAAATAAAACAACTTACAAAACACACTAACAAAAACAAAACTAACAAATATAGGTAAAATAAATATAGGTAAAATTCTTACTAATCTTCTGTCTCAAAGAATATATTAGTAAGCCGTCGTCGCAGTGTGCTAATATTGGTACAAAAGAGGTCGATGTCCAACTCGCGAGGTATTTTATTGAATAAGCGTGCACTCCTTAACATAAACGTATTGCTCCTATAATTAGTACTAGCTAGGGTTACATGTAGTAGCGGTCTTTGATTATAGTAGGTAACTATATTATAATGTTCCGTACATATTAATACAACGCTGTCTTGACCAAAATTAAGCAGAGCTTCCAACAATTATGGGTGTGAGACGACGGATAAATGTAATATTACAATGTTTTAATAGGTAAGAAAGTTTCAGAACTAAGACAGTCTATCTTTCTACAAGTTAAGTTTTCGTTTCAAAATGTAATGCAAGGATTGCCAATTTATCATAACAGCAATACGGTACGGGGTTGTACGTCGAGTTTTAAGCCTTCCTCGTGTTTAATGTTGTTTTATATTTAGAGCCTTACAATTACTTTTTAATTTACCTTACTTTGAATCATTAATATTTCTGTTGATGTATTTCGCGTATGACGCAACACTCAACAAAGACAAATGCACTATAGTTTGTCGTTCCCAATTCGGCGACAACACCGGATACTCAGCAGGCCTTCAAGCAGAACTTCCTTGAAAGATGATACTGTGAGATAATTTGATGGGTACGAATAAAGTGGCAGTTACTTACTGTGAGGCGTCCGCTGAGTCACGCGCGGAATGCCGTCCGTCCAGCCGAGGCACCCCGCCGCCCCCCTCCCCCGCGCGCGCCGCCACGCTCTAGTCATGGGAATTGCATAGCACAAATAGTTCGCCTAGTATGTAGGCCATGGGACGAACTGGACACGTACTGGATATACACGAGAACTGTTTAACTCGCTACTGTTTATTATCGCCTTTCTTAGTCGCAGCTTCGAGGAAGGTTTAATATTATCTACACCTGTGTCAAAGATGGGATTTATGAAATTCGCAAATTAAAGACTATTCGCTGCTTCCATAAAATGTTTATGTTCAGCGGAGAGGAGGACAACGACGATCAAAAATTAAATGTTGTGTAGTGAGAACTAGACACAATTTCATTTTTCGAAAACAATAAAAAATCTAGCAATTACTCGTAATGTGGATCGTACAAATAATTGTCTTACGTGAGCTTTAAACCCGGAACATTGTACACAGCAGCCTAAGCTGCGCTACACAATCATTATAATTTATTATTGTATCGATGAAGTTTCGTAAAATAATGCATACTAGTCTAACCATAGAAATATAAACATAAACCTTACCTTGACAATATCGCAATGTTTTGGTTATGTCGCACCGCACTCATGAATACTTGACATTATGTGAGTCATCCTACATATTATGTCATTTAGATGTACACATTGACTAACTAAGAATTTAAAAAATGTTTGATGGTTTAATAACAAGAAATCCACCTTGTTTATTTATTTAATTTTAAGCAAAATGGTTGTTTGATAGAAGAAAATTCTGCTGATGTTGATGTGATTATGTTGAACCATTACTTAGTAGTAAAAGTTTATTAACAATAATGATTTTGTTCCTTAAAAAATGTCATTCGGTGACTCACAAAAAATTCATAATATTTGAGATATTTGCAATCAAATTGCATACAATCGATGGTTCGCGTACTGAGCAAAACAATTATTTGTGCGATCCACAAATGAGGATGAGACATTCAGATTTAAAAAATCACCGCGAGTCAAGGCATGAACTACAATGCGAGCTGTATACTAATTTAAACATAATTAAAATGGCTTATTTCCATATCAGCCTATTGTTGGACATAGGCCTCCACCAAACAAAATTCCTAATTGGCTTATTTGCAATAGTTTTATTCAAATTATGCTCTTTTAAATTGCACTACTATATTTCCTGACACAACAACAACAATCATAAGTTATACATTTTAACAACAAGGATATTGTTACAAACACAAAAGCCCTTTACATAAAGTAACTATCCCTCTCACAAAGGTTCCGGAACACGATATACATAGAAATAAGAACGAAGTCTCGCGAACAATCAGCTTGATAATTTAGTTTATCTTACCTATATCAAACGAACTTCCTGCTTACTGCTGTAAGAGATGGCACAATATTTATGTTGCGAAGGAAAATAAGCTTGGAGTTATTATGAAATGTAAGTATTTTATTCGCTCCTGATAGTAGTTTATAGTTTTCTTTAAATAATAACTATAATTTTGGTATTCCATATTATAAGACTTAATCAATACACTGATTATGCCTCCTTAATTTGGTTAACACTTCGACCTACCGGGAAAATAACAGTTATGACTAACCGCTTTGTAGGGATTTTTATGATTCATGGATAAAGGATAAGCCAACAAGCTTTACTATAGTTGCAGTATTGTAAGAGGAAGGCACCAGTGTCTGTAACACAGTTTTATACTAGCACAGACGCTGGCGTTTACTCTGTCTTCATAAAAGAGAAAAGAAAAAAATAAAAATGTTATTTAATTAAGTAGAAGATAGACAATTTGTACTTGTTTTTGAACAATACACTTTTTATTATTCATTATTATTTAAAGAAAGAAAGAAAGAAAGAATTTTTTTTTATTTTGTTGCACAAACGAAAAACATCCAATAAAATAAATCTATATATATAAAACGAGAAACTGACTGACTGACTGACTGACTGACTGACTGACATATCAACGCACAGCCTAAACGGCTAAACGTAGGCACTTGAAATTTGGAAGGAACGTAGCTTAGGCAACGTAGAGGTGCACTAAGAAAGGAATTCCCGAAATTTCCACGGGAACGGGAATAAGGGGGAAAATCCATTTGTATGAAAAATCTAAACCACTTAAGTTAGACGCTAGAAATTTGGCATGCAGGCACCTCAATAGATTTAAAGCTAAGTTGCAGTAGGATATTGGAAAATTCTCACGGGAACGGGGGTTAGCGGGAAAAAACATTTGTATGAAAAAATCCAAACCGCTTAAGTTAGACGCTTAAAATTAGGCATGCAGGTACCTTAGTAAATTTAAAGCTTAGTTGCAGCAGGATATTGCAAAATTCCCTCGGGGACGGGAGTTAGCGAAAAAAAACATTTGTATGAAAAAATCTTAGTTAGACGTTTGAAATTAGGCATGCGGGTGCCTTAGTAAATTTAAAGCTTAGTTGCAACAGGATATTGAAAATTCCTTCGGGAACGGGAGTTAGCGAAAAAAAACATTTGTATGAAAAAATCTTTTGGTATTACCTGCATGCCAGTGAGTGCAAAGTAAAAGAAACCTTTGAGAACGGGAATCAAATTAGAGGCTTAAAATTTATAGCTCGCGGTAGTGGCAACCAGGAAAGGTGGCAGACGCGTGAGGGCAGACGTCGTTGATGGTCATGTCAAATATTGAATTTTACAGGCGCACTTTTCACTATTCTTGGCTGGTTAAAATCTTTAGGAGGCAGTTTTCTGTTGAATTTTCCAGGCGGACGTTTCAAGGCCCTTGAATCTAATATTCTAATATATATTACTAGCTATTACCCGCGGCTTCGCCCGCGAAGGCTTATGACTATTTAATACATTACGTCTCGGTAAACAAAATTGAGGGACATACTGCATTCTGCGTATACATACCTATAAAAATATTGCCAATTGCAAGGAGTGCCTAGATGTAAACCGGCTACTTAAATCCTTTGCCCATAACTTTTACTGAAGGTCAAAAAGAAAGAAAAGCTAAGTAAATAGCAAGCGCTTAAACTAATAAAGTGAAAATTCCCTTAATGGCTACCGATCTTGAAGAGCTAAAAATGTATCTCCCTTTGCCCCTCCTGAGAAAGTGATGGCCTAAAAGATTTTACATAATTATGGTGCCATTACACAATCGAGGCGGGTCCAAGTTATACATCAGTAGAACAGTATTAGTAGTAGTATCAGTATTTTAAAATTCTGCCATCTTAATGTATGCCATTTAAAGTTCTGCAAAACAGTAATTAATTGTGCTAAATAATGTTTATGCTAAACAATTTTATGCCAAATTATAACAGCCCATTAATGTCCCACTGCAGGGACGGGCCTCCTCCCGTGACGAAGGGATACTTGGCCTACTAATACCACGCTGGCCAGACAGATTGGTATAGGGTTTAATTTCAAGTTGTCCTTCTTTCTATGTAAAGGGACGGTTCCACAAGTTTTGTATTAAGGTTGCTGTGCCTGTCCTACTGATGTGTAACTGGACTCGCCTCGATTGTGTAATGTCACCAGATTATGTAAAATCTTTCAGGCCATCACTTTCTCCGTAGGGGCAAAGGGAGAGACATTTTTAGAACCTAGAAGCTCCTCAAGACCGGTAACCATTAAAGGAATTTTTACTTTATCAGTTCAAGCGCTTGCAATTTCCTTTGCTTTTCTTTTAACTTTAGTAAAAGTTATGGGCAAAGGATTTAAGTAGTCGGTTTACATCTAGACAGTCCTTGCAATTGGCAATATTTTTATAGGTACGCAGAATGCAGTATGTCCTATAATGTTCTTTACCGAGACGTAATAATGCATTAAATAGTTAGTGCAAGTTCAAGTTGGGGTGTGGACCGACCGATTTGTCAATAGATATACACGGTGATGACATCTGATGACGTTACTACATTGTTGACTCCTTAAATTCTCTTAAACGACCAGGAAAACCCTTCCACAATTTTTGTATTAAGTTTGCTGTGCCTGTCCTACTGATGTGTAACTGGACTCGCCTCGATTGTGTAATGTCACCAGATTATGTAAAATCTTTCAGGCCATCACTTTCTCCGTAGGGGCAAAGGGAGAGACATTTTTAGAACCTAGAAGCTCCTCAAGACCGGTAACCATTAAAGGAATTTTTACTTTATCAGTTCAAGCGCTTGCAATTTCCTTTGCTTTTCTATTATCTTTAGTAAAAGTTATAGGCAAAGGATTTAAGTAGTCGGTTTACATCTAGACACTCCTTGCAATGGCAATATTTTTATAGGTATGCGCAGAATGCAGTATGTTGTTTACCGAGACGTAATGCATTAAATAGTCATAAGCCTTTGCGGGCGAAGCCGCGGGCAATAGCTAGTTTAAATATAAAACAAATGTACACAAAATAGGACCTAACTCAGCTAATTGCTGTAACGTCATGCGTCATAGACAATATGACACTACAGCGCTGGTATTCTGTTAGGCCCATAATTTAGTATTGTAAGAATTATTTAGGCTTAAACTAAGTCACTGTGAGTTGTGCGAAGTGATTCCATTAACAGTGTAATTTATGTCTTTGATTTTTTCACAAAGTGAGCAATGAAGGGTATTAGTTTTACCTGTTAAATATGAAACTTTTCTTATATTTTACGCGACCTGCATACGAATAGCCGACTTTGGAGAGTGTAGACCTGTCGTGTAGACAGTTTGTATAGATTTACACATTTACGTGTAAAAGCCTTGATAGTTAGACATATTTAGGCTTTTGTTGCTTTATTAGAGTCCTTACATCTTGATAATACAGTATCTATTCCGTGAGATAGAGTTTACATTAAAAGCTATCTATACAGTTAGTTATATCTAATAGCTTTTGGTATAGCTATTGAATATTGATGGAATGTTATGTGTCTGTCGCAGCGCCAAACTTAATCCTACGCAGGATTATTTATTAGTGTGATGCATTATGTAATAGAACTACACACATCAAAAAAGTCTAAGCAACATGCATGATATTACAAATTTACCATTTATATTAATTTATTTTACCATTTATTTTAATTATAACGTTGTATTTTATTTTTAAAATAATATTTTTAGGGTTCTATGATGTAAAAATAACAGCTGTTTTCTTTATAAGTTCTTTTAATAACAGAAATTAACAATATTAGAATATACAGGTACATAAGAAACTAAACTTTTTTTTTACAAATTGAAATTTCTTAAGAAAATGAATTTATTGTGAAAGAATAGGACAATTTAATACAAAGTATGGCCTCCTCTGCTATTCAGAACTTGTCGGCAACGATTATTCATTGAATTAATGAGACTGTTTATGTCATCTTGCGGTATTCGCTCCCAATGGAATTGTAGCAAATCCTTCAGCTGTTGGGTTGTTGTCACTCCGTCCAAGTCCTTCAAAACACGTCTCTGGAGCATGTCCCATGCGTGCTCGATGGGGTTGAGGTCTGGCGATTGTGCAGGCCAGGGCAATACCTGGATGTTCTCCGTTGCCAAGTATTCACTGGTTCGCCGAGCTGTATGTGAACGCGCATTGTCATGCATTAACGTAAAATCGGAGCCAAAGGTTTGTGCAAATGGATGGACATAAGGTCTGAGAATATCCTCAACGTAATTTTCAGCGTTCATGTTTCCATTTACAAAAACGAGCTCAGTTCGCCTGTTCTTCATAATACCCGCCCATACCATAACTGTTGAGCCGCTGTATGGATGAACTTCCTGAACGCACCTGAGTCTTTCAGTATTTCCGGGTCGACGGTACACTCGCACCCTTCTTGTATCAGGCCTAAACCCGAATCGCGACTCATCGGAAAACATAATTTTATCCCATTGTTCCTGGGTCCATGTTATGCGTTCTCTACACCATTCATTTCGACGAGCGCGATTCCCGTGACGTATCGGTGGGCACCTGATAGGGCGTCGAGCTCGTAGGCCGTACTCATGCAGTCGATTTCGCACAGTTTGGGGACTTACATCAACACCACTTGAATTTTGTAGCCTCAAACTTATCTCTCGAGCGGTTAACATCGGCTGGCGTCTTGCAGTCAGTTGTATGTACCGGTCTTGCCGAGTGGTTGTACTCCTTTTACGGCCTGGATGCTGTTCAGCGGGTTCCCCTGTATTATTGTAGCGCTGCCAAAGACGACAAATAACACTTCTATGAATACCAAAATGTCGAGATACCTGAGATTGATTACTTCCCGCTTGCAACATCCCTACAGCTCTTTGCATTTCATCTGCCGTCAAATGACGTCGCTCCATGACGTAAAGAATATCTAACAATTCAATTTTGTCGCCAACTGTATTTAAATGGTTGGTAAAATTATAAAATCAAGACTAAAACGTAGCAATTAACATGCACTCAAATTCAAACAAATTCGCAGTCATTTGAATTTTATGAAAAAAAACAAAACATAATCGAAATTTTTTTTTTACAACCAGCCAGTATGTCATCAATAACAAAAAAGTTTACTTACCTATACACTTTGAGTGAGTAAATACTTAGAAATTAATTAATATAAATGGTAAATTTGTAATATCATGCATGTTGCTTAGACTTTTTTGATATGTGTATTACTTACTTTTAATGTTTAATTTCGTTGTATGTTGATTGTGTGTGTGAGGATTAGTTTTGTGGGAAGTTTGCCTTATTTTGTTTTCGATCTTGAACTTTTCTTTTTTTATTCCGTCACCCTAAAGAAATTAAGAAACATCACAACTTTTTTTTAAAGTTATACCAGTATTTACATGGACATGAAGTTGGTAAGTCCATATAGAACGTATATTGTATATTTTCGCATCCGTTACAAATGGTAGTACTTAGAGAAGGCTGGTAATGGCGGAAGCATGTTGTCGTGTTTGATACCAGCAGTATGTGTCGGTACAGTATCGGTGTGAGATTTTCGTTTAAATGACGTAAAACATTACAAGTCTATATATAGATTACTAGCTGATGCCCACGGTATTACCCGCTTAATTGTTATTTTACACCATAAACTACCTATATTCCAAATTTCATCAAAATCCATTTAGTAGTTTTTGCATGAAAGGGTAACAAACATCCATCCATCCTCACAAACTTTTGCATTTATAATATTAGTAGGATAGGATAAGCAAAGGTGTGTCACTTTAGTGCCTAACTAATAAGGTGAATATTATCTTCACTAAATAAAAAGAAGGAAAACTTGAAATTAAACCCTATACCAATCCGTCTGCAAGCGTGGTATTAGTAGGCCAAGTATCCCTCCGTCAAGGAAGTAGGCCCGTCCCTGTAGTGGGACATTAATTGGCTGTTATGATGAAATAAGTTGACAATTACGAATTTAAGCTCTCTAGATATATCAGACCCACAGCTTAAAAAATCGGTCAAGTGCGAGTCTGACTCGCGTACCGAGGGTCCTGTACAAACCTATTTATTTTCCCGCCAAATTGTGATAACGTCAGGATTCAGATGTTTAAATACTATTTTTCCCGCCAAAATTCAATGACGTCACGACTTAGCTGTCAAAATATATTTTCCTGCCAAAATTCTGTGACGTCATGACTCATCAGTCAAAAACTCTATGACGTCACGCCTATCTGTCAAAATTGACAGCTGTCACTTTTGACAGCTGTCAATTTTGACAGATACAATTTTGACAAAGTGGCAGAGGTATCAAATATTTTCCCGCCAAAATAATATGACGTCACAAATCATCTGTCAAAAATTCTGTGACATCACGACTCATCTGTCAAAAATTCAAAAACGTCACGGCTCAGCTGTCAAAATATATTTACCCGCCAAAATTCTGTGACGTCACCAATCATCTGTCAAAAATTCTGTGACGTCACGACTCATCTGTCAAAAATTCAAAAACGTCACGGCTCAGCTGTCAAAATTTAATTCTGTGACGTCACGACTCAGCGTTCAAAAATTCAATGACGTCACGACTCAACTGTCAAAAAATATTTTCCCGCCAAAATTCTGTGACGTCACGACTCATCTGTCAAAATTCTATGACGTCACGGGTCACGTGACCAAAATTCTATGACGTCACAGGTCACGTGACTCAGCTTTCCCGCCAAAATTCTATGTAATTAAAGTATAATATGATTGCTAATAAAAAGTAGCCTATGTTCTTTCTCAGGGTCTAAAGATTGTCTGTACCAAATTTCATCGAAATCCGTTCAGCCATTTAGGCGTGAAAGAGTAACAGACAGACAGACAGACAGACAGACAGAGTTACTTTCGCAATTATAATATTAAGTATGGATAATTATATTGATGGGAAGGAGACGGGTCTTGATTTTTCCTAATTGATACCGTATTGCGATTTTTATTTTAAGGCCGCGTGAATTTCGTACCGTTTTGAGCGAAAAAAAAAACAGCTTTATGGTAGGTACTTAGTTTTTGTAAAAATATTAGTTTTTCCTTATAGCATTTGCCATAAAATAAGCTTTCCTAATAACATTATGCCATATTTGTTAGTTTTCATTTAGTGGAAAATTAGGAAAAATCAATGCCCAAAATAAGAATAAAACAAGTATCCTTCCGTCACAGGAGGAAGCCCGTCCCTGCAGTGGGACATTAATGGGATGTTATGATGATTGCCCAAAATAGCCAAAAATAGTTTAAATGTATAATAGCACACGGCTAGACATCGTTTAAGAACCGGTAATGTTTAAATTCATTATTTCAACTGTATTCACCTAATATTCTTAAGTGAAGGTGATGGAAATGACCTTTAGCAAGTTCATTTATATTTCAGTGGGTTGATGTTACCGAATTGTCTTAAAAAGGGTCATACATAAGTACATTTAACTCTAAATGAGAAGCTCTTTCCGTCTAGTATTTGGTTACAATTATGTCACTGTGTCTTTCTATATTTGGTTGTAGTCATAAAAGTCGATTTATCACGAGATATGTAAAGTTAACTCTATCAAGAGTTTACAACAAATTTTAATAGGTATTGAGTCACGCAGCCGGAGCTTATGCATTATTTTTGTTGTTACATATTAATTCTTGCGGAGTAAATAAGGTAATTAAAAGTCAGTTCCTCCTAGTTTAGTTATAGAAAAAGTCGATTGGTCGAATGTTTATTATCATTGTGACAATTCCGTTACGTGTAAATAGGTTACGGCCAGTAGCGTCGGCAAAAAATACATAAACTGGTAACAGCGCTGTTAGCAGTTTAACGAGGACATTACCGAACCTTTATTGTTTGTTTTATTGCTACCAAAATATCTGACTTTTTATGGTAACTTAATATTATATGTGATCAGCAGAATTAACGGACTGTGCTTGTTATCTTATAATGTTTTATCCTCCATTTGGTAATTAAGAACACATTATGATTATCTGAACTCATCCTATGCCTGTCGTAGAAGCTGATTAGCAGGAAGTTCGGGTTATTGTCTCTACGCAAACAAAAGAATTATAACTTGACATAAGACTCTACGCCTTTACATCTGGCTATATCAGTGGCGAAATTACCTGCTATGTGTTAAGAGAAAAATATTTTAAATAATATAATAAAATAGACTGTGTTGTAAGTTGTACCACCAGTTGACCATACGAATTGGTATAAGGTTTTATGTTTTGGTTTTCTATTTTTGTATTTATTTATTTGTAGATAATATTGCGATATCATTTCCTTAATTCTTAAGTCGGCTTTTAGCTTACCTAGAAGATGAAATGGCAAAGCGACACTCTATTTTCTTCATCCGTAACCACTCGGTACGGATGAAGAAAATCCAATTTAGCATTAGAGACGTATTTTTATTAATAAGCGAGTTCTTTCTTTTTCATACAAAAATGAATGCATTGTTATTTTTGTGCAACATTTGGTACCGAATAAAAGCGTAGAGTAGGGCGTGCCTTATCGATCGGCCGTGACACGCCGTATCTAGTCCCTTGGCACCGTCGCTATACCATAACACTATCGATTAGCTCACGATACATTGAAAATTCACTACCAAAGTCAAGGTTTACCTGAAGGTCGGTGCAGCAATGGATAATGTAATATTAAATTTAGTCGTTTCTTAACAGTTATACTGCATTGCTTTTTGATTGCTTCCGCAGTGTATCGAAGTTTATGCAAACGATGTAACAGGAAAAAATAGTATTGATTTTGTTTGTAAACACGATACATTTATGTTAACAAACATAACAACAAACAATACAATACAATTAGATTGTGTGTTGTTATTTTAAATAAATATTATCTTCTTGTGATGATAGAGTAACAAAGCGGTTTTAATAAGGTGAATGTCATAAAGTTGACTAAGGGAATATATGATTAAATTTAAGTAAACGGGGGTTATATAAATATTATTTGAAATATGGTAATTAATATATATTATTATTAAGTTTAAGTTTAGGTACTAGATAAACCGTGTAGCGACGGCTGAAGAATACAATGTGTCGCTACCCCCTACGTCCTATGGGTGTCGTAAAAGTCGACAAATGGAGAAAACTTTATAAGCAGACAACACCACTGCCAGAGAAGGAAAACTCGAAAGCAAACCCTGTACCAACCCGTCTTGCCAGCGTGGTCCAGTAAGGCAAACCCCTCCCAAATGATAGCACGCCCAAATAAACGGCCCCCAGTTCCCGGTAGTCCTGCTGTCCGTTGCTACGGTAGCGGTCGCGGTAACAGTGGAACGGGGGGTGCGAAGAATCTCCGGGCTACGGAAAACGGCTCCCATAACAAAATGACCCTGGCAACCTATAACGGACGCTCTCTACGGCTGGACCAACATCTCACCGAACTCGAGGTAGAACTAGGACGTATAAACTGGCACATTTTGGGGTTATCTGAAGTCCGAAGACAGGGGGAGGATACGAAAACCCTCGAGTCAGGTCACCTGTTCTACTTTCGGGAAGGTGATCGGCCCTCTCAAGGCGGTGTTGGTTTCCTGGTCAACAAAGTCCTAACCGGCAACGTTGTGGAAGTCAGCAGTGTGTCGACACGGGTAGCGTACCTCATAATTAAAGTCACCGACAGGTATTCCTTGAAGGTGGTACAAGTGTACGCACCGACCTCGACATACAGCGATGACATAGCCGAAGCCATGTACGAAGACATTGCTAAGGCGCTACATGGTACCACCAAGGCTCACTACAATGTTGTTATGGGGGACTTCAATGCCAAAGTGGGAGTACAAAAATACGGCGAAACGAAAATCGGATCCTACGGTGTGGGGCGCCGAAACCACAGGGGGCAGGTGCTGGTCAACTTCCTGGAGTCGCAGGGGCTCTTCTTGATGAACTCCTTCTTTAAGAAAAAGCCACATAGGAAGTGTACATGGCAAAGCCCCGATACTGTGACGAGGAACGAGATAGACTTCATCATGACCGATAGAAAGTACATATTTAGAGATGTCTCTGTGATTAACAGGTTTAATACAGGGAGTGATCACCGACTTGTTCGAGGCACTCTAAATATGAATTTTAGAGCCGAGAGGCGTCGCATGGTGAGTTCTACTCTTAGATCTACTGCGCCCCAAATAGCTCGGGGATTCGACAAGTTCCAACTGAAGCTTCAAAATCGTTTCGACCTGTTGGAAACCGATGGCAACGTTGACCAGAAAACCGACGCAGTGGTCAAAACGCTACAGGATGTGTCTCGAAAGGTGTTTCCCGGAAAAGGCAAAGTCAGGCAGCCTAAGCTCTCCCCCGAGACTCTCGAACTTATGAGGCAAAGACGCGAGATGTCACCTGCACGGTCCTCTTCGTTGGATGGGAGAAACCTCAACCGGAAGATCCGGAAGCTGGTGCGACGTGACCTCCGATGTTCCAACACCCGCGCCATTGTGGCTGCAATCGAACAGAATAGAGACACCAAAGTATTCGCGCGCCAGCTTGGTAGAACCCAACTAACGAAACTAAATACTGCCGACGGCAGAACTGTGACCTCCAAGTTCGAGATACTCGAGGAAATAGAGAGCTTCTACAAGGACCTGTACGCATCACGGATGACTAAACCCTTGGGACCTAGCGAGGATGACCACAGAGCCCCACTCACGCGCCATTATACGGAGGACATCCCCGATGTCAACCGGGGCGAGGTCAGAGCTGCTCTCGAGCAACTTAAGCACAATAAGTGCCTGTTCTTCAAAAAAGGTGATAAATCCTTACTGAAGAACTATAGGCATATCACTCCTGAGCCACATCTACAAGTTGTTCTCGAGAGTACTCACAAACCGCCTCGCCAGAAGACTCGACGACTTCCAACCACCGGAACAAGCCGGGTTTCGAAAAGGCTACAGCACCGTGGACCACATCCATGTTGTTCGGCAAATTGTACAGAAGACTGAGGAGTACAATCAGCCGCTGTGCATGGCTTTCGTGGACTACGAAAAAGCCTTCGACTCAATCGAAACCTGGGCGGTTCTGGATGCTCTGCAGCGATGTCGCATCGATTGGCGGTACATCGAGGTGTAGAGATCTCTATATGAAACTGCCACTATGACCGTCCAGCTCCAGGACAAAAAGACTCCACCTATTGAGTTGCGTAGAGGGGTGAGGCAAGGGGATGTAATTTCCCCTAAGCTCTTTACCAACGCGCTCGAAGACGTCTTCAAGACGTTAGACTGGACTGGACGGGGCATCAACATCAACGGCGAGTATATCTCACACCTCCTGTTTGCTGACGACATCGTCATCGTGGCAGACTCACTGGAACAGCTTGACGGGATGCTGCAGGGCCTAAATGGAGCCTCTAGACGGGTCGAACTCGGCATGAACCTAAACAAAACGAAGATCATGTTTAACAAACATGTAACGCCGAGGCCGATCTATGTCGACGGATTGATGCTCGAAGTGGTTCAAGAATATGTTTACCTCGGACAGGTTGTCCAGCTTGGTAGAAACAACTTCGAGAAAGAAATCGATCGCAGGATCCAGTTGGGTTGGGCAGCATTCAGCAAGCTACGTCGGGTCTTCTCTTCGCCTTTACCGCAATGCCTGAAGACCAAAGTCTTCAACCAATGCGTCCTACCAGTAATGACATACGGTGCCGAGACGTGGACACTCACAGTAGTCTACAAACTTAAAGTCGCGCAGCGAGCAATGGAACGAGCTATGCTCGGCGTCTCCTTGAAGGATAAAATCCGGAGCGAGGTTATCCGACAAAGAACCAAAGTAACCGACATAGCTCGTAGTATTAGCAAGCTAAAGTGGCAATGGGCTGGTCATATCTGTCGAAGGACCGATGGCCGTTGGAGCAAACGTGTCCTAGAGTGGAGACCGCGACTCGGCAAACGTAGTGTAGGACGCCCCCCAGCTAGGTGGACCGACGACCTCATAAAGGTCTCTGGGTCGGACTGGATGCGGAAGGCGCAGGACCGAGTTCTGTGGCGTGTATTGTGAGAGGCCTATGTCCAGCAGTGGACTGCAATAGGCTAGTTGATTGATTGATTGACTAGATAGACCTAATAAAAAACAACTGAACCTGTAAAAACCTACCAAAAGAGGAGGAAGTCAAAATGAAAAACAAAAAAGAATTATTTGACAGAAGGGAATCAAATAGAATCGATTTATTAAATATCGTCGGCGCGCTACAGACCGAGGTGAAGGGAAATGCGAAGGAAATTAAATTCGAACGAGTAAATGTAGGATTAACTCTCTAGAGCTCACAACACTGAGCGTGGTAACTATTTGATGAGACGGAACTAACACAATGTGTTTGTTCTCAAAATAGTTCAACGTACAGCTTCCATCTATCAACTAGCCTATTGCAGTCCACTGCTGGACATAGGCCTCCCCCAACACGCGCCACACAACTCCATATCCAGTACATACTAGCTTAGTAAGAGTAAATGTTTGAGTCATGGTAAAAAAGCCTCTCTAACTTAATAAATAGTGAACACCTACTCTTTAAAATAACTACAAGTAAATTTTGCGATAAATTCTAGTCCAGTAAGTTGATAAAAGGTTCTGGAAAGGGAATCGCGCAGAATGTGATGGTAAGTGTAGCCTGATCGTAGTTACAAGATGGGTGAAGCTCATGGCTGTACTCAATAGATGGCGTGGCTTTTTATTTCTTTTGTTACTATTAGATACAGAAGATAAACAAAGCCCTTTCGTCGAGAAGTGAATACAAAACAGTCAATTCGCTAGGACGGACAGTATTGTCATTTTAAAGTAAAACTGATAGAATCTTTACACTGCCATTTCGTTTAATGCTTATTTTCACTTAAGCTAGTGTTGTATTAGTATCTGATAACTTTGTTTTCGTAACAGACAAGGTTCATTAACGTTAAGATTATTTTGATTAGATGATACTCTTAACAGATAAAAACGTTAAGATTATTAATATAATTTCGTTATTATTGTAAATTGAAATGAGGTCTTCTTGTCTTGATACTAATTTTTTAAGGGTTGTAGGTATCATTTTGTTAATACTAGCCTATTTACCTTCTATTGTATACAGCGTTTTCCTCAGAATTTAAAGTTTAAGTTAACAAGGCTTTCTACAAGGCAGTGGTGGAATTAGAGCTTTGTTTCCCTGCTGTATTTATTTTTGGTTCTCCGTACAGTTGGAGACTCTGACTTAGGGAAATAAAACAAAATTACATTACTAGTTGGCAAATTATTATTTAGCGAAATAAAATTTTGCAAAACGATAGACAAGTGATAACCTGCCAAACGATTTTTGGTGAAAAGGAAAGATACCTATTTTCCTTTACTTTTTAAATTGATTACTCTTACATATTAGTACGAGTATAAATCAATAAGCAGTAAATTTTGTACAAGTAATTTTGCAAATTTTCTTCATTGTTATAGTCAGAACCTTATTAAACATGAATGGCTTTGTAAAGCACAAAATATCGAATTTGTAATTAACACATTTGTTAAGGGACGGACGTAATTACTTCATTTTTACCTTTATACGAGCCCCGACACCTTTTGGTCTTATTTTCATATAAAGTGGAATCGAACATTTTTTCGCAATCGCGGCAAATGGGTTTCTGATGGTATGTGGTAATGGGAATTAAAAACATAGGTAAGAGATTGATAAAAAACAGCCGATAAATGTTTTAACATAAAAAATGCAACTTAAATAATTCTCATATTACTGTAAGTAGTTAGTTTTACTCTATCACCACTTAGTGGTATGTTTTTACCACCATTAAAATAGTGCCCATTACAGCAATGGTTCTATTTTAGTAACAAAAGAAAACTTAATCTATAAATACCACTTCAGCTCAGTGGATAGGTAACGTGGCATTATCGCAGTAGGCTTTGTTTTGAGCACCTAGACAGCCTAATAACAAGCTATGTAATGAATCGCAACACATTGGCAATTCTGTTTTGCATGATCTGTATAGTCCTATAAACACAAAACGCTACAAACAGTAGTACTGACTACGACTATGTGTACGCAATGTATAGTATGTAACTAGTAATTACTTAGTACAGTATCCATTACTGATATGTGGAGTTAATGACAATTATCTCAGCGTTACTTATTGAATTAATAAATGTTGTTGCCGAATATAGGCGGGGTAACTTTATATGTGTTACGTGTTTGAGTTTCACTTTAGTATAATAATGCTATTATTTTTATCGAGAGGACATACTACTTTCAGTAGTATAATAGTAAGAATAAAATTCGCTAGTTTTCCTCTTCCGGTCTTTGCACTTTATACGAAAACATTTAGATAAGTAAAGGAAAAGGAAAATTGAATTTGTTGTTGATTCGAATAACATCTTTATTCCAGATTTTATTGGGAAGCCTAGTGCTGTAATCACAATTTTTGGATGTAAGGGTAGCTTTTTTGGTGTCTTTGACGTAAGGTAGGTTCGGACGCTTTTTAGTAATAATAATATGTACTAAAATCTACATCTCAAAGTAAAATAAAAGCGTAGACAGTATTAACGGTCAAATATATGAGCTTAAGTACTAACGTCATAAATAGTTTACAAGTGTTACTTTGTTATTTAAATAAAGCTTTTTTCTTCGTAAAACTAAAAAAACCTTTTTTTTTTCGTAAAACTAAACATTAAAACATGCAAAAGGACTCCTTTAACGGATCGGAAGGTATAATCGATTATTTTTACAAGCTAGATGAAAGCAGAAATTATACTTCAAATTAAGAAATATAAAAGCTCTAGTGTAAAACAAATTGCGTTCCCAATCCTGTATTTTATTGATACATTGATTTCGAAATTCTCGTTTTAGGAACAATTTTCCGTTTATTTGACCAAATGGAAGCTGCTTTAATTTTAGGATTTTTTCAATTTGAATTTTTGCTGTCATATTTTTTTTTACAAAATATTCAACATTCACGGTTTTTCCAATCACTTCCGGTTTTTCGGTTCCAGCAATGCTGGAAGTACTTTTTGGGCATATATTTTTTTATCGCTCGTACTAAGTACACACTTTCCATTGATTTTTGGAGGAAAAACGCACACTTTTGGTCTGTATTGTGCCACTTCCGGGATCGTAACTGGCTATAAGCACCATCACCGTGCGGATTATTATATTATTTTTGCACATTCATGTATAACCGTTTCACACGGTCGTTGTAATTAATTATTGTGCGAACGCACATTTGCATGTACATACGTATACAGAAATTGTTATATCTAAAATAAATCAATTAGGACAAATTTAGGAATTATAAAAAAATAAAGAAAATTGCATTACCAAAGAGTATGAAAAACAAACTTCCATAAAAAAAGGAACGAACGGCTAGTATCAAGGAATGCAAAGTCCAGATGAAACGTGAGTGTGTAGGGGAGGGAGGTAGGGGGTGAGCAGTCCGTACCGGAATATGTTTCAATTAAACCCGTCTACATGCGGCTCCAACACGGATATACAGAGTGTTACGAAATTGAAAGTGAACACTAATAGGGTCTGTTTATGTCATGCAGAGTTTGTAGTTTTAATTAAGTTTTGAGCTTTGTATAATGCAGAGTAACACTGATAGACTAACATGAAATGAAAATGAGCAGCAGAGACTATTTTAATAAACTAATATACATAGGTATAGGTACTTAGCAGATGATTTAATAATTAAAACGGGATAGAAGCTGGTGTTTGTTTTACTAACGATGTAATTCATTATTGAAACTTTTAAATCTTAAAGAGAATGAATCTTTGAAATAAATTAATTTTTTTTCTGTTTCGGTACTTAAAAAAAACGAAAACAACGCAGTAAATAAGAGAAGTATAGAGATCTTTCAGTACTTTACAATAAAATACATTAGACAAACTTCAAACTTCTTCAAACTTCAAAATGCTTTATTTCATAAAATTTATCACAAATTGTTTGAAATCGTCTTTTACAATTTACTTGAAATTGAAGCTATAGTTAAAATTATAGATCGACACAGACAAACGCCACAGCACTAAAAAAACCGCGTTGTATTGTCTAATGTAAATTAGAGAAGAAAAATAAAACCAATCTACTACTCAAATCTACTTGTCTGTCTGTGTTGATCCATAAATTCCAGTTTCCAAATGGTTGGGCCAATGAGAAGAAACCTGGCAAAGAAACTCATGGCAACTCTTTTAAAATTCGGTTGTTTACAATATTTCTTTTAACATAAATCATATACACAATTAAAATATTTGACAGTACCAGACAGGATAATACACCACTTATACATTATAAAAAACAATAATCAAAGAAAAGAAAAGTAGAAGACAAGCATGAGAACAAGCAAGACAGAAGAAGAAAAGAAAGAGAAAAAAAAAGAAAAGATAAAAAGTATACAATAATACAATTAGAACTTAGAAATAAAATAATACAGTAGCACATATAATTATAAAATGTGCATAAACTAGCATTATTTGAAACAGCCTGAGAATAGAAGCAGTTAATCCCAAGCCTTTTTATCATTCGTGTAATCTACAATAGTATAATATCCCTTTAGGATAAGTTTTTGTTTACTACATTCTTAAATTTATTAAGACTTAGATCTTGGATATGATTCGGGATTTTATTATAGAATCGCACACATTGACCCAGAAATGAATTGTGTATTTTTTGGAGCCTAGAATACGGATGAACAAGTTTATCTTTATTTCTAGTATTAATACTATGGACATCACTTCTTTTGACAAACTGGTCTTTATTTTTATGAACATAAATTATGTTTTCATAAATGTATTGACTTGCTACAGTTAATATATTGATTTCTTTAAATTTTTCTTGAAGTGATTGTCTCCTACCTAAATTATAAATTACACGAATAGCTCTTTTCTGCAGCACAAAGATAGTATGAATGTCGGCAGCATGTCCCCATAGTAAAATACCGTATGACATTATGCTGTGAAAATAACTAAAATATACTAATCTGGCAGTTTCTATATCTGTCAGTTCTCGAATTTTCCTAACGGTATAAGCTGCAGAACTTAGTCTCTTTACCAATGTAATAATATGTGGGCCCCACTGAAGCTTAGAATCTAGTGTTATACCAAGAAATTTTGTAGTGTCCACAAGGTCTACCTGATCCTCCTTAACTCTTATCGTGGTTTTTCCTTCCTTTACATTCGGGGTTATAAATCTAACACATTTGGTTTTGCGGCTATTAAGGAGCAAGTTATTAATATCAAACCAACGGACCACTTTAGAGATAGCCAAGTTCACTTCGTCAGTACTAGTCTGTTGTCGTTTCACTTTAAATAAAAGCGAAGTGTCATCGGCAAACAAAACTATCTCATGTTGATCTTTAACTAGGTGTGGTAAATCATTTATGTAGATGAGAAACAAAAGGGGTCCAAGTATAGAACCTTGCGGAACGCCCATTTTTACGACAGATCCTGTAGACAATTTTCCATTAATATTAACTCTTTGTATTCTATTATTTAAGTAAGATGTGAAAAGATCTAATCCTAGTTTACCTAAGCCATAGTGATGTAATTTCCGTAAAAGTGTATCATGATCGACACAGTCGAAAGCCTTAGACAAGTCACAGAAAATACCTAAAGCATCATAAGACTTCTCCCAGGCGTCATATATATGTTTTACAAGCTCCACACCAGCATCGGTTGTGGAGCGACCCCTTGTAAAACCAAATTGTTTAATATGTAAAATTTTATATCTATTTAAATATGTTTGCAGTTGGTCTGCAATAAGTTTTTCAAAAATTTTACTGAAAGTTTGCAGTACTGAAATTGGTCTAAAATTAGTTGGGTCTGATGTACAGCCAGATTTATACAATGGAATTATTTTGCTGTATTTCATTAAATCAGGAAACACACCACTATCTATCGAATAATTAAATATAAGAGCTAAATGCGTTGCAACTGAGTAAATAATATGCTTAGTAATAACTACAGAATTATCCCATAAATCTGCTGTCTTTTTTACATTAATGGTATTAAAAGCTTTAATTATATCAAAAGGAGTAACATGTTCAAATTCAAAATTATTCGCGAAAATCGGTACGTTATCCCTCAAAATTAATTCTGCAGTTATAGGTGAAGAGTTCAAAGATTGAGTAGTAGTAATTGGAATATCAGTGAAAAATTGTTCAAAAGCAGTGGCAACTTCTACATCTGATGTGATTGTTGAGTTATTGATGTTTAAGTTGTACTCAATGTCGCGGTTGACTACTTTGCCTGTTTCACTATTGATAATATTCCATATGGTCTTAATCTTATCATTACTGTTTTTAATCCTTGAACTTAGAAAACGTGATTTAGCTACCTTACAAAGCTTTCTAAATAATTTAGAATAATTTTTAACATAATTCTGAAATGTATCACTAAAATTATAGTTTCTTTCTTCATAAAGTTCATAAAGCCGTATTCTACTCTTATGTAATCCTATTGTTGCCCATTCACTAAATGTGGCGTTGCCTTTAATTGATATTGTTTTTGGCATAAAAACGGATTTAAACACATTACAATAAGTAGTAAAAAAATTATCAAATAAAGTGTTTACACTATCATCCCCACTGATAATTGGTATGGAACTAAATGCTAACTCAATTTTATTTTTAAAACATTCAATTCTATATGCACTTTTAGGTATTACCACAATGTTTTTAGATACATTGTGTTCCTTTCTATTTAAAAATTTAATTTGCTGACCAGTATGGTCTGACTGAAGTTTATTAATTATTAATTTGTTAGTAATTACAAAATTAATAAAAATATTATCAATACATCTTGCTGTTGTTTCAGTTATACGAGTAGGCTCCAAAAACACATTTTTCAGATTAAAAGATTGAAAAAGAGCCAAGTATTTAGATACCCTTTCTGGGGTTTCATTTCCTGTTACCAGTAAATCAATATTAAAATCACCACAAACTATTACATATTTTTTAGACTTAGTTACCTTATCTAAAACATCCTCCATAACTCTCTCAAAGCAATCATATATACCTGAAGGGGGTCTGTACACACTTAATACAATAAAATGCTTCAATTCTACACAGGCTATCTCAACAGAACGTTCAACCGAGAGATTAACAATATCAAGTCGTTCCTTATATTTAAATTGTTTGTTCAGGATTATCAATGAACCACCTCGTATTGCATGCTCTCTGCTGAATGAACTGCCTATCTGGTGATTATCAAAATTAAACATGTATTGGCTACTTCTTAACCAATGCTCAGTAATACAAAGGATGTCAATGTTGTTACTATTAATAAATAACTCAATTTCTAATGTTTTACCTAATATGCCCTGAATGTTTTGATGTACTAGATTTAATTGATTGACATTCTTTGCATTACCTAGAGGTGAGCAAGAGGTATACTCTTTTGTCTCACTGTTTAGTTTAAATCCTTTGATTGAGGTTGCGTAGTTGTAATCTTATAATCTAGGGATTGCTCTATAGGAGCAGTCAACTTTAAATCTAGGGTGGGCTCCATAGGAGCTACTAACTTACAAGCTAGGGTTTGCTCTATAGGAGCAGTCAACTTAATATCTAGGGTTTGCTCTATAGGAGCAGTTTGAGTAGCCAAGTTCTTGGCTGAAATGTCAATACAATAATGTAGCGAGGATGCTACTTGTCTTTTGTAATAGTTGGAAAGCCTATGCTTACCTTTTGTCAGATAATAATTGTTTTTAGAAATAGAATTAATATCAATTATATTAATTTTATCATTATAACATGCAATAGTATGTAGTGTTAAATTCAAATTATATCTAATTTTGTTTTCCGCATCTGGCAAGTTGTTGCAATAGGGCAGTGTATACAAAACAATCTTATTTACATTTAAATTACTTAATGATTCACAATATTTTATGAGCTCCTGTTTTGTTACACTTCCCCTATCCCCTATCAAAATAACTAAATTATCATCCTTCACAAAATTATGATTACTTACTTGTTTCATAATGTCACAATAGGATGCTGAAGGAGTACAATAGTTTATAAATGATTGTCCCTTCATGTAAAAACTTAACTTAGAGCCCATATCTCTTCCTATTTCATCACTAAATATGTATGTTTGACTCAAAACATCACAACCTAAAGTATCGAAACTATCACACAAGTGATTAGATGTACCTAGATTCGACACCTCAGGACTATTCAATGACAATGGCAAAGTGCAGCGGTTGCAGTTATAATTAGTTTTGTCTTCAAGTGAGGCAAAACGGTCACCATAGTGTGATGTTGATTCAATGAGTTTGTCCATTGCCAGTGAATACTCCCTAATCATAAGCTGTGATTTGTCATACATACTTGTCACTGAATTAGGAGAATCTTGTAATTTTTGTAACTTTGTGTTCAATATTTGTGTTTCAGCTTCATGCTGTTTTTGTGAATTTTCTAACTCTAATGTGTACAAACTTAATTCTTTGACAGACTCCATTCTATGTTTACAATTCTTAATGTTTTTGTTAATACTTCTACAATTTTTAATTAAATTTTGATTTTTCCTAATAAATTTATTGATTTTTATATATTTTTTTAGTTTGTTATTGCTGCAATTGCTTAAATGAACCATGTCTGACACTATATGGCGTTGAGGAGTGTCTTTGGTGAGATCTATGATGTCAGAACATTTAGGCTTTGAATCAATAACCAACTGCGGGGACCTCTCTAACAGCTCATCGAACAAGGATATGTTTTGTTTTGTGTTGACATTGAGCAACTCTTCTTCAAGATGTGTGATCAGTCGATGGGCATCTCGTAGCTCATGTTCCAGCTTGGATATTTGTTGTAAGGCTTGCTCATATTCAACGCTACATCTATCATAATTATTTAACATGATTTGAAGGCTGTCCCGCTCTAACCTAGCTTCATCTAACCTTGTATTCATCAGTGACAATTCTTGTTTTAATTTTCCGTTTCTTTCTATTACCGAGATAAGCTCGGTTTCGTTTTCCTCACGTTCATTGTTCAGTTGAACAACTTGCTCCTTGGTAGTCTTAAGTTCTAAAAGAACTTGTTGAAGTTTGGACTCCTCCTGACGAGCCAAACCTCTGCGTGTCATCATTATAGAAATAAAAGGAAACTAGTCAAAAACTTTATACTATTTAAAAGTCAAGGAACAATTTGCTCAACAGATTGAGGTTAGTTGGTTTTCGTTATGTCTAAGTGAGGATCTGTACTTATGCAATTTCAATGAAATATCAGCTTACAACATAGATTATACTAAATAATAGGTAAACAAACTTACCAGCCGACCAATTTTCCAACAAATTTCATAAAATACACAAACTAGATTCAAAAATACCAGTACAATGAACTCACTGACAGCTCGACAACCACTTTTCTTTATTTTTACAATTTACACCAAAATTGGGCACTGATTTACCAAATATACTAACAATAAACAACTTAACTAGCGATTTTGAGATATTAGGCTTAATAGTTACTAAAATATGAAATAAATTAACAATAATTTGTACGCAGTTCAAAATTTAGCTGTTGTTCACACAAATCAGTTCACACAAGTTCAGACAAAATCTTAATAGCATCCTTCTTAGATATTAAAGCTCCAACGAGCTACCATCGTCCTTTACCCTTCTAACAAAGTATATCACGTTACGAGGTTAACATTCATTAAGGCTAGTTCCTGATCACATGTCCTACATACAGTTCAGTCGTGTGCCCTCCCCCGAGGTCACGAGACCACTGACTCTGTCCTCTGTCTCATCTAATAGAGCCTTGCTAGGGGTCAACGCACCTTCGCTAACCTTTGACTTATAAATTAACTAGGAACGTCGCAAAGTTACGAGTACTGAATACTAAAATGTTTTACTTTGTTCATTACTAATTAACTAATGAAAATATAGTTGACTAGTGTTTATTACTATTGTATAGTGCATGAAACATTGAGGATCATTGCCATTGCTGGAGATTTAGATTTTGTTTATTCTTTTACAATTTCCTTATACAACCCATAGACTGGAAATAACCCTCTTTTTACCGTGAGGGGACGATTTACATACACTCTTTCAAAATTACAACAAAACACTATTGAAGTCTCTTTCAAAAGGTTTCTGTTTTAATTTCAATTTTTTTACAGAATTTTTACATAACGTTGGTGCACACAAGATTTAAATTGGGAAAAACGTTTTAGTCATAATTTTTCCAAGAACGCACGATGCAAAATTTTTAAATGTGTAATGTATATCAAAGTATGCAGTTTACACATAAAGTCGAGTAAATAATTAATATTTGGTGTAGAAATACGGCTAGCATTGCAAACATGCTAACAAGGCTCTGTTCACAGTGTGCTCTCAGATTAATTTTATTGAATACAAACATATTTAAGAAAAACGTTTACGTAACGAACAGCGCATCGGTTCCTCGTATTTTGTGTTTACTTGATTCCGATACATTTTATTAATTGAATGATCTGTATTTCGTTGCTTCAGTAGCGTACTTTTTTTTGCACAGTATTTGTTCAAGCAATATGGATACGGAAACAAAGATAAAAATAGACTTATAACATATCCTTTAAACTTCATTCCCCATAGTCTTCAATGTGTCATTGAATTGTGCCCTTCAGTTATTGTTATTATTAATAGTTATCGAATTCTGTAGGTTCCAAACAAACTGTTAAAATAGTAGGTATTTGTATGAAGTCGGCTTAATATAGAACATATTTGTATAGTTTGTATGTTCATGACATCACAAAGACGTGCCAATAGTCTCGTGAAAATATCGTATTACAAAGAATAATATGTAATGAAGGTAAGTAATTGTTCCGGGTCACAATTCATATGTATTATTGTACACAAGACTGTTTGTTCAGCTTGTGGAGACGTTGTAGAAAATGTGGCTTGAGGAAAGTGTGACGACGACGCGTGTGAGCTAGTTAATTTAATTAAATCTATTATAGATAATTGTTATTGAATCATTCAATAAAAACAAATGCTAATTTGTTAATATTTAAGGATTTTAGAAAATTTGACTACGTAGACAAAGGAACATCACAGATAAGATAGAACGGATACATTTGGGAAATTTTGTACAAGATTATCACTGCATTAATGCGTGCAATGTGGTATTGGGATTAACATTACCTTCATTTCTACACAACTCATACAAGGAAAGACTTTTTATATATAGATCAAAACATGCAAGCACTACCTTTGCGTACAACTTAAAGAATAAAACCCATTGAAAACTCCCCTCTCTAACATTGAGCGTCGTACTTGACCTCCCCTACCCTCACAAGAGTCACTCACCAACAACCTGTTAACATCTAATCAATGCCACTAATTACTCTGCGAGGGTAGTTTTATTTTTCACGACAACCGGGAGCCGGAGGATAAAACGGCCCATTCATTCAGCGACAATCGCACGGATCGTTACACAAACATAAACGTTTGAATACCCTCTAAACTTTATTGTACAAGTCAGAGTGTAATGACTTTGTACTATTTTATGTTAGATGGGATATAGGAACGTGTCATAAAAGTCGACTTTAAAAATAAATTATGCCTACTAGCTACCTCCTTGAAGCTCGAAATAAAACATAGACGAGACGATAAAGAAAAGTCTAGTCACTGAATAAAACGCTTAATACTGTAAACATTTATTCTAAATTTAAATTATTTTTCTTCGAATTCAGTACTTCTGGATCGGAAAAGTGGCGCCAACGTTTCATTTCTATATTTTTGTTTACTCATTTATTTTTGGCAATGTATTGTATCGCTATGTCGTCACGTATATAGATGCTAGCGGGAAAAAATCCGAATAATTCAAGTTGATTAAATCGGAATAATACCGAAATATACCGGAACTTTGGGATTTTTTCAACTGATCGCACTGTCACGTGATTTATTTATTTTATTATATTTATTATATTATTTTTATGTGCTATAAAATTTATATTATTATGTTTTTATTTATTATGTGTATAATTATAATTTATAGGTAAGTATAAATAATTGTAAATAAACTATTTATGCATTTTGTCTGGTACCGATAGTTTTATATTATTATTTTAGATTAGTTTAATATTCGGGCGATATATTTGACGAAAATTCGATCGAATCTTTCACTCACTCTCGGGGGGAAAGCTCCTCCTCAAAGCATGTCCTCTCTCTCTTACCGCACCAGGCACCGCTGCCGAACAACTCGAGAGTCATGTCACAACGTGAACCACTCACGTCGTGACATGAGTCGTGCAGACGGGCTCGCGCACGTGACGCTGCGGCCGGCGCACAAAGTTGTAGCGGCGCCGGCGCGGCGGTGATCGACAATCGATGCAAAATACTATTTTTCAGCAAATAAAACATAAAAATATTTATTAAATAAATTTTGAAATAATCCGATTTTATGAAATTTTCCCTGATTTTTTCCGGTATTATTCCGTATTAATCAGAAGTTTTGCAACTATAGTCACGTATAACTTTTTTCTATGTTCAATACTTAAGCTATATAATATTATAAGTGTTTATTGCATAAGAGTCTCGTTGCAAGAGTGCAACGTTGCAATTTACTTCATAGTTTAGTAATTTTACGAGTGTATGTAATATCAGATAACATTCGTAAGTAGTACCTATGAAAGTAAGCAAATAGTGTAATTAGGTCAACTAAAGACTGTTCATAAATATTATTATCTTTTTATAATTTCCATGTACTTAACTAAAAAATTTAAACTAAAGAAAAACTTCACATATTTCACATATCTCGCGATTAGTACATGGTTCTATGTATATGGTATTTGTCGAGAAATATGGTTTACTGATTATGTAGCAACTGCGGGCAGGTATACTGGGGTTCTGTGTTGAGTTTTCTTTTTGTTTCTTGGTCATTTAAACATCACGACATGAACAAACTAAAACTTTACATTTACCTAAACAGCTCAATATCGAAATATCCACACAATTAAAATAAAGCTAGCTCACCACGTCTCATCTATAACAGCGTCAACAGCATTATCCTTGTAAACTCGTATAGCTCGGGAGCTCTCCCGTCTATAATCCTTCAGTCTGTCAGTGAATGCGGCACCATTACGCGCGCCCTTTGATTTACTACACAAATCGAGATGAATGCCGCTTTATGTTGGGCCGCCCTTCCGCACTTCCGCCTTACAAGACCTTTTTAAAAAGTTATAAGAGAAAAAGTGTATGCTTAGGAATCATGACTTCGTATGAAAAGAGGGGTTTTGTAACGATGAGCTAATCCAGTGTAATTGCAGAGACGTACTGTAGCACTTAAAGTGGTAGATTTTGAGGAAGGAAGCTTTATAAAGGACAGTAAAATAATCTACATCGATTTTCTCTACCAAGGCGGGCTTCATCACGCACAATAAAAAAATTACTAAAAACGGATTTTTTTTGACCTAAAATTACAAGCTCGAAAATGTTATTAAAATTACATAGTTAAGAAGTTTTTTAAGTGTACAAACACATTAGTTATTACAGAAAATAGTTAAACTAATATACACTTCCATATTTTATTAGAATTAAAAAGATAATAAGTGTTAGGTCAATAGTTCCAGCCTACACGCCCTAGATACACTCGTACAATATAAAATATCGTTCAAACGTAATAGTCCAATGTAATAGTTTTTTCAACGTCTGGCACAAAAGGTCAGACATAAGTACTGAAAGCTTACAAAGCGCTTACATCTAACCTTTATACCCTTTTCCAAGTATACAGAACAATACTTAGTCTTGCTTTTGATTTTATAACTGTGTTTGTGTTTATTGTAAAAGTTTAAAAACACAGTCATTCAGTAGGTATTTCAGTCCCTCTGAAGTAAAGAATGAATTTCATTTAAGGATATAGACGCTGAAAGGTCGATAGCTGAAGGACGCACACGAAGTAACGCGACGGAATGTTTTTGAGGGATTCTGATGTTGATAACATAATAATGATATAATGTATTTAATCTAGAAACTGACTTCAGTATCAGAGTATTGATCAAAGCCGATTATAAATCTTATTTAATTTGCAAGATAAAAAATTGCTTAAAAAATTCTTTCAATTTCTTTCGAATTTTTACTTATTGTATTGTTTTAGATGTTTATATAGCCATTTGCTTTAAAATTAGCAATATTCAATTTTACCTCCAATGTCGTCGGGAAGTACGTAACATAACCTTTGACATATTACCCTTACAAGTAAGTTAGTACCCACCACAAATTGTGTTAAGTGTGATTTTATTGTTGTAATAAATTGCCTTATCTATCCGCAAGACTACTATAAAAACTGACTGTAGAGTTATTTGTAGAAGTTAAATGTTCGCAAATGTATAATCGTCCATAAATAACCCGAGTCTCCAGAGAGACCCGGGTAGACACAGCCGTCACATTTTCCGTCGGGTCCGTACAGCGACGGAATCGATAATAATTAACTTATTCAAGTTAGCGTTACATCACTAATTCATTCGGCTACGGAACCCGAGATTACGAGAAACTTGATGTAAATTGTCGGCGACAAACTGCGGTGCCCCAATCAGGCACAATTGCCATTCAAATTGGATTGGGACGTAACTTGGGAGTATAAATATCTGTTTGTTTGTTTCAGGTCCTTTGGGCCCGCTGCCGAACGTAACTAGTGTGGACCTCGGATTCAAGGAAGGTAAGGTCATTTTTGACTTGTTTCATAAGCAAAACAAAAAATTATCTGCATGGTGACTGACTAGGAATACATAATCAGTAGCGAAAGAGTAAAATCTCATTGAATCGTGTGTCGTAAAAAAATTCGTAAGTATTATCTCAACAAAAACAAAATAAGGAATAACAAATAGCAATAAAGATGCATGTTTTCAGACCAAGGCTCACTACGTCACTGGGGGAGCCACGTACTTGTATGAATGCTAGATTACTTTTATCAGGAAAGCAAATAAAGAATCAAACTTTAACAAGTTTGTCCGAAAAAGGAAATAAAATATCCTTACGAAACCTAAAGAAGAAAATTTTGACATAAAACCAATCGTTCTGAACAGCACTTCACAGTCACTAGGGAAAGCCTTATGCTGAAATAAGGGCTGTGTTGGTGATGACGATACATCGACTAATAGTTATTAAAGATTTAATCTTAACATTCCAGGTAGCTGCGCGTTAGGTGACGTGGTGTATATGGCAGGAGACGAGTTCCCGGGTTCGACTCCATGTGAGAAGTGCGCGTGTACAAGCGGCGGCGTGCAGTGTGAGAAGCAGGTCTGTGAACAGCGTCCAGGGTGCAAGGCTCTGCATCGACCTGATCATTGCTGTCCCACGTACCAGTGTGGTAAGTTTACTTATATTATTCATACTTTTTAGGATCAGTAACAGAATACTATAGTTATTATCAGACAGGAACGGTACGGTGACATTTCATCTTTTCCGTGTTACTTAGTTTACTTTTGTAGAAATTCAAAATAAAAGCTATCAACTTATGAACCCGAACTGATAGAAAAATAAAAATATTATTTAGACGTGATTATTTAATAAAATTATATGAAATACCTATTTGGTTTATATACCATCTTCAACCTTATTATGTAAAATATAAACATATAAATTTTGAAATCGTATGCGCGACTCGGAACGAATCTCAATATAATAGAGATTGACACAATAAAATTGTTAAAATCGTTTTTTTTTTTATTAAATTGATTAATCGATTAATTTTTTTTTTAAATATTCCTTAATTACATTTCAAAATTCTTATAAATATAAGTTTTTGTGAAATTATATGGAATGGTATCTTGGTTTGGTATCGTGTTGGTGGATAAGACACATTGGTGTATTGGATTTGTAGCGAAAGTTTGTTCGTCTTTTTAGACGGCTAAAACATAATAGTACAGGTTTTCCGAATTATACCTTGCATGTTTGGAGGCTGTACAGGAGGAGGATACTGGAATCCTTTCATTATTAATGTTAATTCAGACGATTTTAAGTTAATTATTCATGTCAGTGACGAATCAAGTACGAATCAAGGACGAATCATTTATTTTTGAAAAAATAAAGTTTTTGTATTTTGTACCCATAATCGATTTATTCTTGTTTGTATATTATATCGGTTAGATATATAATCGGTATTTTTAAAAACGATTATAATGTTACTACATGTCTAGTAATGACAAATACTAAACGTCACCGTACCCATAAGATCTGAAAAATGGTATAGAATGGTTTTGTAGGACGACGGTTAAAAGAAGCGTTGTAATTGTAATAAGTATGTCTTAAAATAGAGAAAAGATGTGGATATAATTTGATAATAATAAAAATGGATGCCTGAGACCTGGCTAATATCTAATATTGTTATTTGTTAATGCTTAGTAGTTGTAAACGTTTTTTAATATATCTAGAATTAACATTACAATTTATTAAGTTTCAACAATATAGACAGCAAAGAGAGCTAAATATTCAATAATTGTTATTATACCTTTGAAGCATAGTAGATGTCCTAAAAAGGTGAACGTCCTTAATTTAAACATAAACATAATATGAGTTTTAGTGATAAGATAGAGTACTTTAGAAAAGTTATACTTGTGCTTTTATTGTCCGCTAAATGTAGTATAATCAAATGTAGTAAGTATAGGAGGTACCTTGCTTTTAGTATAAAAAAATAGAATATTCGATTTTTACCAAACGGTCAAAATAAACCCACCTCGACTCGTGATGGAAGGCACACAAGCAAATCGAGGGCAAAACCCTTTTAATTCAAGGGTCAAAATTAATATTTTGCCCGAAATAATGACTCTGCTCATTTACAAATGACTTTATTTACTTTTTGTAACTGTAAATTAAATGTTTAGTTGAACTCATCTATTGAGCTCAATTCCTTTCATTTATGTATAATTATGAGTATTTTGATCAAAGCAAAAGGGTTCAGTTGATAAACAAAACACACTAAAAACCCTTTTATATTCCTTCTCTTTAAAAGCTTTTATATTTTTATTAGACTTTATACGAGTACATAATTATACCTATGTGCCAGGTCAAACAGTATTTTGAAACGAGTTTATTAAAATCTTGTCATTATCTGATGATTATGTTATGATGAAGAGTTACTTAATTTTAAAAAGCAAAAGTTTTATAGCGAAACTTTATTTTAAATTCCAGAATGTGAACAAGAAGGTCGAGTGTACGGCAACGGGGAGAAGCTGGTGGACCCGGCAGACCCTTGCCGCGTGTGCTACTGCCAGGGAGGTGAGGTGGTGTGCCGCCGCATCGCCTGCTTCGTACGTGATGACTGTACTCCTCGCCTTGTGCCTGGACGCTGCTGCCCTGAATACGATAATTGCCCTCTCAGAGGTAAGGATCTATACTACAAAATACTTTAATAATCAAAATGAAGTATTATAAATACTTATACTTAGAACTGATGTAAAATCACAAGCACTATAACAAATAAATTTTCTTTTCTTGTAAGTAAATTGAAAAAAATACTAATTACAGTTAGAAATAGTTTTTGCCCTATTATTATTATTTATACATATAAATAAAATTAGAGTGTCTGTTTGTATAAATAGAATAAGAGATAAGAAATCCACGGTCTTTTACTAATTGCATATCAATATATTATTATACAAGATACCAATGCCGCAAATCGCAATTAAAATTTTTTTGTCTGTCTGTCTATCCGTTTGTTCCGGCTAATCACCAAAGCTGCTGGACCGATTTAGATGGGACTTTCACTATTGGATTGTAAATTTTACGGCTACTTTAAATTTTGATAAGTTTTTAGGGTTCCGCAGAAAAAATTAAAACCATAAAAAAAAAATGATACCTACTTAATTTTATTCGATAGGCTTTTACGAGACGTTATAATGCTTATGCTTCTTTTTTTAGGGTTCCGTAGGAAAAAATATATCCGTTTTTTAGGTACCTAAATATTCGGCTCTTTATGGTGGAGCTTTTGCCTTATAATAATAGAGTAATTTTGACTAATCTTCATCATTAAAGGAACCCTAAAAAAAAATACATGAAAATTTTAACATTACAAGTTTACTGACCTTTTTCAGGCAGATAGTGGATGACAAACAGCTAATGCTTCTGTTTTTAGGATTCCGCAGAAAAAATCATTAAATGTTTTGTTTAAAATGCATTTTCACTGGCGGCCACTCACAGCCCATTGCAGTCACAGATTTAGAAACGATAACGGTGGTTAAGCAACTTCAACGAGGTCATTACATAGATGGGTGTCTACTCAGTGGCATTTTATTTGAACATCTCGGTATAGCGGAGGGCATATAAAACGTGGGTCCTGACTGTCGTTGTAGTGAGACAGTCGTTAAGTCACGTCAAAGGGCTTTTAAATGGTTCCGTAAAAACAAAAAAAGGTGAATGTGTGTATTAAATATTGTTTTCGTGGACAAAGGTCGCGGGCAACAGCTAGTAATAAATAAAATTTTGTACTGGCAGACATTTAACAGAATAAAATGTTGAGCTGTAAATATATCTTCCTAGTTAAATGTATTTTAGACCATGATTCATAATAATGGACATACGTTGGCAATTACATTTAGTAATTATGAAGTCTTCTTTACGAATACTAATCGCAACACTAACGGAATCCACAAATGCCTTACTCGAATAATTAATTTTTTCAGGTGTGACCAGTCTTCCTGGGCAGTCATCAATGGTTCCTAATGTTGCTAATGGTGATAACATGGAATCTCCTCCGGTGCCATCTAAAGAGAATATTAAACAAGAAATTACGATTAAAGAAATCACGCCAGTATCCGAGATTCCTGTCATCACTGAAGTAAAGATCAAGGAGATTTTGCCTTCACCCAGCATTGACGTAGCTGAATACTCTTCATCAAAATCTCCTTTGATTCCACGAGAAGCAACTTCTGAAAGGAATTTTAAAGATATCGACTCGAAAACTGAGTCACCTTCGGTAGTAGAAGTTCATTTGTCATCGCCCGTCCTGGCTCCCGAGCCTACACTATTTACAGGCTCTGATAACAAAGATGCAGAAGCAACCCCGTCCAAGATCAGTTTCTCAACTCAAGATTCCATACACAGCTCCATCTTTCCATCAAATGTGCCAATAGTTGCCATCATGGGAGTTCCTGCTGTGACTTCTGAACCAACTCCAGTGGTTACAACAAAGTCTCCCATCATTGAAGAAGAAGATTCGTTTGATCATAATCCAGCATTTCCACCTTTGCCTGATGATCTATCTGTTCTCAGGAATCATGAAGACGAAATAGTTCCAGAGCAGGCGGGTGACAACGAACACGTACATGAGAATTTAGCAGCAAACGTTGCACCTTCAAATAAACCAGAACCTTCTTCTTCGATTGAGCCTTTAGCAACAACTCGACAGATTTATGAAACATCTACATTCAGTACTATAGAAGCAAGTAAAACAACTTCTGAGGCTTCTTCTTCAGTACCAGAAATTACTATTAGCACTCAAGCTCCAAGTTTCAAGGAAAATCCAATGCCGAATTTAAGGTCCGCCATCCCCACGGAAATACTTAACGTTTCACCTTTGATACCAGAAAGCACAAGTAGGGAATCAGAAGAAAAAATCTTAATAAATGAAGAACGTACCATTGAATATACTACAACAGAAAATAACATAATGGGAGCTTCTTCAACCGAGACACCTGAAACGTCAACAGAAACTAAAACACCTGAAACAGTTAAAACAACTCCTCAGGTTACTACAACCTCTGCTGAAATAACGTCAACTTCTCAAGTACCAACAACTGTTGCTGAAGTTAAAACAACTCCTCAAGTAACAACAACTGTTGCTGAAGTTAAAACAACTCCTCAAGCTACAATAACTTTCACTGAAGTTAAAACAACGCCTCAAGGTACTACGAATTCTGCCGACATTTCTTCTACCACTGCTCAATTTTCAACAAGCACTGGCGTAGTTTCCTCAAATCCTGCCGAAGAAACTACAACACTTACTGGAGTTTTAACAACTCGTGCCGACATTTTAACAACCAGTGCCGAAGTTTTTACAACTCGAGACGAAGGTATAACAACTCATCTTGATGTTTCTACACCCTCCACAGAACTTTTAACAACTGTAGGCAATGTCGCTTCAACTGTTACTACTCTTACATCCAACGAAGTAGAAACAACTCCTGCTGAAAATGTTGTAACCTCTTTTGATACAAATACATCTAAGGAGCATGAAGCCTCCTTTAGTACTGAAACAGATCGACCAGTTAGCAAATTCACAGAAAATGAGACAGATTATAATTCCAAAGAAGAAGAACAAACTACAAGTTCAATATCGAAATCTAATGTTGCAACTGAATTTACATTACAAATTGAATTAAGTTCTTTACCCATTGAGACCAGCGATCAAAATCCTCCTGAGATCTTAGAACAAACAACAAGTGACAAGGCAATGGCATCTTCATCTACAGTTGATCCTTTTAGCTCCAATGAAACACCTACGACCTCGGAAGTTATCACTGTGTCCAGAGCCGCATCCAATGAAAATAGTGGTTATGAAAATGTTGAAACAACTGAATTTATCCTAACCTCTTTTGGATCATTGGAAACTTCTACAGACGCTGTTGAACTAATTAAAATATCTGCTAGCCCTGAAAAAAGTGGAGCTATCATAGACGTTGAGGGTGGAAAGAAAAATACCGTATTAACTGATCTTTTTAATTTAGTAAGCGAGTTTGCTTCTATTAGCGATCACACTAATGACCCTACAACTAATCAGCAACTTACAACTACGACCAGCATTTCTGATTCTGAAGAGTTAATACCAGTTAATGCAGGTTATAAAAGTAAGAACAAAAATTTTAATCAGAACTCCATTACAGAGGTACCTTTTAAGAACAAGATTGCTAGCGCAGTGAATAAACCAAAGGTAGTAGAGATCGAAGATGATGAATCAGAGAGTGTGACGGACTCACTACCTCCAAACGATAAGGTGGAGCCGACTACGCGCCGCCCTATTATTGATAACGTCTCTGATGACGGAAACATGGCTAACAACAAAACCATCAAAAAAGATATAGAGATTATTACGCAGTCCTACGTGCCCACTATCAATCGGCGACCTACAAAAGTTGTAATGAAGAAGAGTAATGAAAAACCAGCGTCAACATCTGATGAGCTGAGTGTCGTATCTACGTCTACGGCTTCCCCCACTGATGGAAGCACGTCAAGCGAAGCTCAGCTAACAACCTTAGCTAATACGTCCTTAGACACAAACATACCAACTGAAGTAAGTACAGCAATGGATACAACAGTTACAAAAACAGATCAGCAGACAAACACGTCTCAACAGACGACAGTAACGACGGAACGGCCGCCCACGGAGCAGTGAGCACTTATACGCGCTCAGCGCCACTTTGTTGGAACCTCAGCTAATCAGCATTTTATAGAGTATGTTTCGTTCTTGAAACCATAAGTTAATGTAGAGACTATTAGATTCATAGGCGTATGCGACCCATTTGGAATAGATCACATTCCATGTCAATTGATCACCTGGAGAGCTCTCGGGCTTATATTCTGTAACGTAAGTAGAAGGTCGGGCTGCAGGCCGAATTTATGTGTGCTAGCTGGACAAATTATTTATAATACATTAGCTGTAGGGAGCGAGCCGACTAGGCCGCAATGTGTCAAAGCGCGAGGCGCGCCCGGCTCCTTGCGTTAGTTGTAAGTTATTTATTTGTTTAGTGAGAGATCGTGAGTAGAATGATCGATATGTAAGCAACCAAGCTAGTCAACTTGTGACAGTGCCGGCGCTCGCCGTCGCACCTCGACGCCACGTTGCCATTACTGCTAGCTGTATTGTGAGAACATGACAAAAGCAGACATTATTTAGGTAAGAGATGGACTCCACGAATAGTTCATGCATGCTAAGAACAAATGGTGGTAGTTCGAGTCCGTACTCGAGTACGGAGAGCCAAGCGGCGCATCTATGTCAATAAAATATTTGGTACAAAACGAATTTGATATGTAGAATATTGTCAACCTTATAAAGTAGATGAATTAGAGTTAAATGTGACTGCACGTACTGTTTATTTATTGCACTTAGTGGTGATGTAAGCGATGTGAGGTATTCTATCGGCAGGCTCAAGCATAGAGTAAGATATATTTATTGTGGCTATTGAATACGTACGTATAACGTTAATTGTTCATAAGTTGTTCGGTTCCATTTGTCTGCTACAGTCGGTTCATTAGTTACGTCCTGTACTGCCGGCGCACACGACCGCCACGGCGCCGGTGCTCAGTGGCTCGTGTGCGCCGGTGACTAGTGCGGCTTCTTGCTCCGGAAGACTGACACTTTTCCCGGGCAATAAGCGCACATGCTCATTGTATTATTTCATTAATTATTGTTTTTTTACAAATAAAAGAAAACTAGACTGACGTTTAGTTTCATTTTACAACCCTTGTTTGACTTGATTTATTTTCTCCAATCCTTCTGCACAGCATTGACTAAAGTATTCTTAACAACTTTGACAAATTCTAATAGAAAGAGATATCTTATCTATACTATTATATAAAGCTGAAGTGATCCTCTACATTGCCCTCTGAGTGACCATGAGCCCTCTGAGCAGGCCCATAGGTCAGGCTGAGGTTAAAATTAGAAAAACAATTTTTTTGGTCGTAGCGTAAAGTTATATAACCTAAAGCCTTCCTCGATAAATGGTCTATCTAATCCTAAAATCAAAATTCAAATCAAAGAAATAGTCTTGTGATTAGCGCGTTCAAACAAACAAACAAACTCTTCAGCTTTGTACAATAGTATAGATTATAGATTGAAAGCATTTTTGTAAGTATACTTAGAATTAACAATACTTATTAAACAAAGTCTAACAGCTTATTGCAGGCAATGTGGCGTACTGGTATACAGATTATGTCAATGTGGCGTACTGGTATACAGATTATGTCAATGTGGCGTACTGGTATACAGATTATGTCAATGTGGCGTACTGGTATACAGATTATGTCAATGTGGCGTACTGGTATACAGATTATGTCAATGTGGCGTACTGGTATACAGATTATGTCAATGTGGCGTACTGGTATACAGATTATGTCAATGTGGCGTACTGGTATACAGATTATGTCAATGTGGCGTACTGGTATACAGAATATGTCAATGTGGCGTACTGGTATACAGATTATGTCAATGTGGCGTACTGGTATACAGATTATGTCAATGTGGCGTACTGGTATACAGATTATGTCAATGTGGCGTACTGGTATAGAGATTATGTCAATGTGGCGTACTGGTATACAGATTATGTCAAGTTTTCCCACTAATGTTTTAGTGGAGATAATATTTGTGTATTTTGCATATGATGAGTTACACAAAATGAAAAAGTTTTCTTCAAAAGCATTCTATTTTAGTCTTCGCAAATATGATCACAATATATTACAATTCAGTAACGCCGTTTGACCGCGTTAGCTTTCTACACTATTTGTCTTTCATAATTCTACGTGTCATCCTTTTTTATCTAGAGCCCAGCTAAATATGACAGAAACTGTCAGTCCGATGGTGTAATTTTGATTGCGTAGTTTTATACATCCACACAGCGCCATCTAGTCCTAAACGAAGCAGAAGTTGTACTATTAAGTTAGAAATCTTATAAACTTACAGAAGTACCTATTATAAATAGCAAATATCCAGATCAAATGTGTTTGTATGCCAATGTTATATTTTAGGTGAATTTTAACCTTTTAAAAGTCTATAATCTTCCTTAGAATATTTTCTGACTTCTTATGGTTGCACTTTATGTTTTTCTATCCACGTTCAACGGTATGTAGACTACTTAAGAATGCCTGCCAATAAGTAAACCTTCGGTTAATAAATAAGTAATAGAATTAATGCTTCAAAATATTTTAAATAATCAAAAGTTTAAGGACTTACATATTGAGAATAATTCTAAGGTCGTGGGGACTTAACAAATTTTGAATAAATAATATTCATGCATGTGATTGGACACCACTCTCTCGTACTTGGTTCGTAACTCGGGTTGCCATAACATACTGATGACTTTCTTGAGACAAGACAAACCAATTTTCATCACCTGACATAATAGACAAATACAGTAAGTAGGAAACTTACAAAGCTATAATACAGTATATTATAATGAAGTCCTTGACACACCAATGATTAACTTGATTATTGGTATCGAGTACGATGCACTCTCCTTACAGGGTGAAGTACATACGTCATGTTGCTGTGAAGGTCGGAGCCTTGTTTGTACCCGACCTAGTTACATATGACTGGTGCTCTTTGGTATACTCGTTTAAAGCTTATTAACTACATTGATCATTGTGGTAGTGTTTCACTGTCATTATCAGCTATGAAAGTATCTGGGTGTAAGTAAAAGTAATCTTCACTATTAGCAATATCGGAAAAAAGTAAAATAATAGGTTTACAGATTATTGAATTCCTCTGTGTTGAATTAAGATAAGTCAATTACTAATTGGAATACGAATAGAAACAAGGATGATCCGTAATGTTTAAATAATAGGAATACAAAGAATAAGAAACAAATGCCAGGACCTTGATTTCTTTTAATTTCCTTTAATCTTTAATCGAAATAATAACCTACCTTATTGTCATCATTTGACGTGAAAAGTATTTTGAAAGAGTCCGGATAAACTCACGTATCATTGTAGATTTAAGTAAATTCATTTTATTTTCTTGTGTGTTTAAATGAACATAAGTATGTGTACTTGTCAAACATCAATAGCTTCTTTAAACACATTGTGAGCTTAGGTGACGCATTGTAAACATAGAAGAGGCACTGACAAAAACTCTCATACTTATCATAAATAAGAATAAGAATAAGAATAATTTATTTCGCAAAAAAATGATTATTAATGTAAAGAAGGTAACAGTTTAGATTTAGCCAAAAACATCTGTATATTGAATTCTACGGGATGAACTTATACCAGCTAAGTACTCTTGTTAATGAACAAAGTGACTTTCTGCAACTTATTGTTTTTTTTTTATCTTTATTAAATAAAAAAGGGCTTGTTCACTTTGTGAACATGTCGCCCCAAAACTTATTGTTAAACAGTGTTTTTATTTAATTTATTGGTTATGCGGTTAAGCTGACGCCTCAGCCAGTATTATAATAATAAGTTAAGTCAGACTCAATACATAGTGTAAAAAAACCGCAAGCTCGTGCCTACCTTGAAATAAATAGCAAGTAACCTTTTCACAATAACACCCATTTTCCGAAGTTCATTTTATGTTTATAAATGTATTTTGTTTTTTGCTGAAGTAAGTATTTTTAAGTTTTATTATCATTTTAAAGTTATCTTACTTATAAGAGTTTAGGAAGTCCGTAGTAGAAGTTCCGGTGCATTATGCTGATTTTAGCTCAAATGTTCGGTTCGCTGTCAAAACATCAAAGTCAAAACTCAAATATTTTGCTCTCTATATGTTTACAAGGTGATAACATTAACTGTACCTACATAGATCAAAATATATGGACCCTGTCGGCCACAGCAAAGTACAATAAAGAATAAAAGAAAGAGGGAAGCTAGGAGTGTTACAATTATTACCTACTATCGTAAACCCATTACATAGTATTATCTATTATCACTTCAATTACAACTTATGGCTTACTGCTACCGTTTGTTTCACTTACCTAATTAACACAAAATTTATCTTCTTGTTATAAATAAATACACATAAATTAGGGTCGTAACTATTACTAAAAAATTAATTGAAATTTTGAATGAACTTTGCGAAACAACAATTATGCCAGCCTTACTTCAATAAATTCATCAGTAGGCTACTCAAATAAATTGGCATTGCAGTGATATGTGACATTTTCGGTACTTGGGTAAAGTTAATTTAGTTTCTTATAGAGGGGGATCTTAACGCACTGATTCTTCAGTCACTGTTTCCTTTTCGGGCAGCAAAACGACATATATTTATTTTTGAATTTGTCGAAATACAACAAAACAAAAAATACAACGAAATACGAAATACACAAATAAAATGTACACTTTTCTAACATGTATTTATAAGGCAGTGACATTTGGTTGCATTTGAGATGATAATTGGCGAAACAGCAAAGAGAAAGGATGTGCAGTCTGTGACTACGCGAAACTATTTGTAAATACAATATATACCTAACTGATAATGGCAATGATTATATTACGAAATATGATATCTCTCAATGTCGTTTGTGTGCTCATACAACATCGTTATATATATTTTGCGATATTGCTCAGTAAGTGAGTATTTCTATTCATCTTATTGATATTTCATTCTATTCATCGGAGAATACCTCGAGAGCCTATTTATATATCACGGTAGCCTGATTGAGTTCTACTCAGGTTTTGCCGTTCAGCCCCAAAAAGTCTCCTTTTTCGGAACGTACCCAATACCAATATTGTTCTAAAATTGTCTTGTTTAATCTATGCATTCCGTCTCAGTTCTAAAACATTTTTTTTAAACATTATAATATCTATTTGCATGTTTAATTCATGCTTAACTAATAAAAATAAGATTATCCTTATTAATCTTTTAACTTAACGTGTGTTTGATAATTAATCTAAGGCTGTGTTAATCCGCTTTAGCGTTTGCAGTACGACGACGTATAGAGCACGATTACTCAATGTAGCGGTATAGTTGCGCAGGTGACCCGTGCCTGACCCGCAGTGATGCGCTCTCTGTGATCAACTAGCTTCATCTCACTATTATACGAGACATTTAAATCATGGCTTTGTGAGTTGCGCCAATCTTTGTTTTCGGAGAGAAGATATTTATATAAATATTTTTCTTTAACAAGAATTAATTTGTACTGCACATTTTGCGAAACCATATCCCAGGCTAAGTAGAAATTGCACTATCATGAGTACTACAGAAGTAATAAACATACAAGTCTTTATAACCGACTCCCGAAACGGTAAGGAACCTTTTACGAAGGTTCCTTTTAGGAAAGGTAAGGAATACGGATTTCGGATACAGTGGTAATGTGTGTCACCTCAGAAGCCAGTTATTTTTTGCCTAAATAAAAATATCTTTAACTGAAAAGCAGTATAACTTTTTTATTAATTTTCAAACTTCTGCGAATCATTGGTAAACAAAATTGGGTAGGTATTATAAATTATCGGTATACAGAAACATATTACTTACAGCCGTAAATCAAACCGTCATGCATGTTCTTACACAAAAATATTAGACATTGAGAGAGTTAAGTAGATATGTGGACTGGAAGACGGAAGAAAAGATAATTGAAAGTGAAGACTAGGAAGTTAGGGCTCGAGCACTCTCATGTAGTAAATTAACGAAAATAATGTTACTTTTAAACGAATAAAACTAAAGGATTTTGATAAATATCGGGAACGTTCTGTTTTGTTGTTCTATCTAATTGTTAAAGACATTATACAGTTATTGAGTGCTAAACGTTTACCTATTAGTGAATTTTGATGTACTCATTGTTAATTGTCCTCAAACTACAAATATTTTGCAATTAATTACAATTTTTTTTGTATGTACTACAGCAACATATTAAGATTTACTTTTTCATACCAAAATGTGTCTTATTACAAGCGATCAAGGTAGACAATTGGTTTATGTTTATAAGTTGTTTTGTAAAAGACTTAGGCTTAAGATGAAAAGCTTTTGAAAGTAACAAATTGTGTTTAACTATGTGAGGATGCGTGCAACAAAATTAAATTAGTGAAGGACATAAATATTTCATAATACATGTAAAACTTAGTAAATATGTTAAACTTAATCTTCGTGTATTAATTTGATAAAACACAAGCAAAATACCAATACACAAAACATGGATAGACGTAAAGAAACCATAGTACCTACCAAGTTTGTAACAAATATAAAATTTAAACTGCCTCGATAGCACAGCGATCGCAGTAGCGGGTAGCGGCGTTCCAAAGGTCACTGGTTTAAAGCCCACGCAGGAAATTTGTTTCAACGATTCACATAATCACATTGTTCTGAGTTTGGATCTTATTAAATTAATGTATGCCCCTGCAACACAGGGCATAATTCCTAGTGCAGCAGTTGTCTTTGAATAAAATAAATTTATGTTAGTATTTGTATGTAATTACAATACTAGCATAAAATGTACGACTATTATGATGAAATGTACGTAAAACAATGTTCAACTAATTATATTTGTGACGCTAATTAAGAGCGTTAGTTCCGTCAGTGGTTTCAATAATAAATGTGCCTACTTTAGTGAGGAGTACCTGTGCGAAGACGACTTCCTTACTGTGACTACTATGTTTCTGTTACACAATGTTACCGCGAGCTTTCACGATCACTACATTTAGGTATTCATCGCCTGTAACTGTAACTCCATTCTGTAAATATGTAGGCAACTAAATAAGTTTACTTTCAGTTGTGCAATATTTTCTACCGTAAACCGTAAAATACAAGACTACATACCTGAAATATTGTTTGTTTTCATTAAAGAATAAATAATAAGCATATTGCGTTCCATTATGGTTTATCTTTATCATCATCATTTCAGTCAAAACACGTCTAGCTGCTACTACTTATCAGTGTGGTGACAAAGTAAGAATACAGTGTGTCACCACCCCATCTCATCCCATGGGTTTCGTAAAAACCGACTAAGGGACTATTATATATATATATATATAATACTAGCTGATGCCAGCGGTATTACCCGCTTAATTGTTATTTTACACCATAAACTACCTATATTCCAAATTTCATCAAAATCCATTTAGTAGTTTTTGCATGAAAGGGTAACAAACATCCATCCATCCTCACAAACTTGCATTTATAATATTAGTAGGAGAGGATAAGCAAAGGTGTGTCACTTTAGTGCCTAACAAATAAGGTGAATATTATCTTCACTAAATAAAAAGAAGGAAACCTTGAAATTAAACCCTATACCAATCCGTCTGCAAGCGTGGTATCAGTAGGCCAAGTATCCCTCCGTCAAGGAAGGAGGCCCGTCCCTGTAGTGGGACATTAATGGGCTGTTATGATGAAATAAGTTGACAATTACGAATTTAAGCTCTCTAGATATATCAGACCCACAGCTAAAAAACCGGTCAAGTGCGAGTCTGACTCGCGCACCGAGGGTCCTGTACAAACCTATTTATTTTCCCGCCAAATTGTGATAACGTCAGAATTCAGCTGTTTAAATATTATTTTTCCCGCCAAAATTCAATGACGTCACGACTTAGCTGTCAAAATATATTTTCCTGCCAAAATTCTGTGACGTCACGACTCATCTGTCAAAAATTATATGACGTCACGCCTATCTGTCAAAATTGACAGCTGTCAAAAGTGACAGAGGTATCAAATATTTTCCCGCCAAAATAATATGACGTCACAAATCATCTGTCAAAAATTCTGTGACGTCACGACTCATCTGTCAAAAATTCAATGACGTCACGACTCAACTGTCAAAAAAATATTTTCCCGCCAAAATTCTGTGACGTCACGACTCATCTGTCAAAATTCTATGACGTCACGGGTCACGTGACCTATGACGTCACAGGTCACGTGACACAGCTTTACCGCAAAAATTCTATGAAATCAAAATATAAAATGATTGCTAATAAAAAGTAGCCTATGTTCTTTCTCAGGGTCTAAAGATTGTCTGTACCAAATTTCATCGAAATCCGTTCAGCCGTTTAAATGTGAAAGAGTAACAGACAGACAGACAGACAGACAGACAGACAGAGTTACTTTCGCATTTATAATATTAGTATGGATTAAATATTATATAATATAAATATAATATTATATACTGTATATAATATTATCTTTACGAAATAAAAAGAGAAGGAAAACTAGAAATTAAACCCTATACCAATCCACCTGGCCAGCGTGGTATTAGTAGGCAAAGTATCCCTCCGTCACGGGAGGAGGCTCATCCTTGCAGTGGGACATTAATGGGCTGTTATGATGATGATGACGTCTACTGCTTGATGTACACAAACATCTGCACCTTCCTCAGTCCTGCGCCTCCCTTATTTATCTCTTACTTGCAACGTTTACCAAGTCGTTCTTCCACCTTATGAGAGGTCTGGTCAGGTTGAAGTAAAGATGGATCTAATCTTTATCTTAAAGTACACGAGGACAGTTGTGGTCAGTTAATCATTAGTACCTCATCTTTGAGGTAAGTAAGCTGGACTTGTCAAATAAAATCTTGAAATCTTTATACGCTACTAAGAATAAATATTAAATCATCATCAAGAACATCCCACAAATGTCCCACTGCACTGAGGGATACTTGGCCTACTAATGCAAAACGGATTGGTATAGGGTTTAATTACAAGGTTTCCTTCTTTTTATTACGTAAAGATAATATTCACGGATAGTGATAGTCCCTTAGTCGGTTATTACGACACCTATGGGATGAGATGGGGTGGTGACACACTCTATTCTTACTCCGTCACCACACGGAGACTTACTTACTCGTTATTAATAATATTATGATAGTGGTATATCAAGTAAAATATGATATAATAAGAGACCTGATACTGTATAGCTTCCAGTACACAAGCTGTTGACCCCACATCGGATAAATACACCCCTGGCTATGATCGTGTCAGGGAAAGTTACTTCAATGTATACTTAACTAGTTAAACCACGCTACTTCGTCTATGTCAAAAGGAAAACATTTTTGCCACCAAATAAATTCTTAACAATTACACTGTCCCGCCACTAGACACAATAGTAAAACAATGCAAATGTTCATATATGACTCCTGGGACAGTTAAGTGGTTAAGCTTCATAATATGCCAGAATATACAATATGTACTCGTGATTTTACCTGTTTGCATTAGAAAATTATCTCTGTTTTTTGTCACTTATTATTTCATCACTGGTCCCCTGCAATTGGTGGTAAAATATTAGTCTTTACTTACATAGTTACAGAAAAGAATAAACATTTATCGAGGATAGTTATCCTTGATAAAAGTCCTCTACATGAATAGATTGTTTATAACAACTTCATTTACTTAGTATAGATAATAGTAAAGTGAAAGGAACACGGAATCAAAGCATAAATCATAATGCAAAGTTCTTATTGTTTTACTTTCCCTAAACCACATTACTTTTCTTTAAGCCCGTTAACCGTACCTTACCTAGCGTCTCGGAAATACTTAAATATATAAAAATATACCTTTTAATATATTTTTATACCATTATATAGTTACATAGGTAACATTGCATTGCTACTTTACATTATTTAAAACAATAATATTTAAAAAGACCATTTTTTCTTCAACATTGCCATTGAAGCTAAATGCCTCGAATCAGGTGGAACTTTAACCATACCATAGGCCCACATACTATGCTCACCTAGCGAATTGATACAAGGATAATGGATGTTGAGTAAACATCTTATAATACAATTAGGGACGTTTGTCTACTCTTAAATAGATACAAAACGTTAATAAATAATTCATAAGCTGTTCGTATCGATCTCTTATCCGGCGCCGATTATTAAAAAGTTCTTAAACTTTTATATTGGCGCCAGCGAGTGCTCACCGGTTATTAGGGTCCCTTACATTCATAGTAAAATCTCACTCACGCCTGGATATTTTTGGACATTACTGTTTTAATCTTCTTTAAAATGGAGGATACAAAAATCGGTATTTATTGCGATTAGTTAAAACACTTTAATATTTTATAGAAGGGAGATTTACGTAACGTGTTTATACTTAGCGTGTGATTGCGGAGGAATTTCATTTACCTTAATTACTTGAGCTATTTTGTTTTAAAACTACATTCAGAATAACTTTGTAGGTCTGTCTATACTTAGGTAAAAAACCGGAGTATTTTCAACAGGAAAGTAATACATTTTGTAAAGAATCAATCATTAGCTCAACATTTTCTTAAAAATGATAATAGGTGTACGATGTAAGATAAGTATAGATGAGCTGAGCTGCAGTCATTTTAAAAATTCTAAGCAGTGCCATTAAAATGTAATGATGAACCCACTAAAGTACTTTTTTACTAAGTTCTGAAACAAATTATGACAAATTTTATTTTAGTAAATTTTCATGGTAATATCTCAATTAGTGTTTATGATTCTTTACACTAAAAGAAATAAAGATGAGACATAAATCCAGTACATAATGTACCTACTGGTAATTACAACGGAACCCAATGCACAGTGCAAGTTTACTCTCTTGTCTGATATTCGATATTAAATACCACTTATGATATCAATTATGCAAAGACAAATATTGCGTAATCAATTGAACATAAAATTATTGAGATTAAAATTAAAGTTTCTAATCGTATAATAATATGTCGTTATGTAAATATTTTACTTTCTATACTTTGTTGGTCCTACTTTATTAATTAATGTTTATTTTCTAATGCTAATTCTGTCTTTACTTATTGATATTATAATGCTTAGAGTTTGTTTATTTGTACCGTTAAATACGCTAATCGTAAGAGCTACTGATTCAAACTGAAGTAAACATCGAGGATATGCAAATTAGTTTTCAGAAGTTAGTTGTTACTTTCCTTAATGTTTGATCATATCATATCAATGGAACTCGTGCGAAAACAAAAGAGTCCTGAGAAAAGAAAGTATCACTTTTTCCATTGGTTACATTATTAAAGAATGCATGAAATATCCACGGAACTACTAGAAACTACAACAAGATCCTACACATAATAACAGCCCATTTAATGTCCCGTTGTCGTTGCAAGGACGAGCCTGTGACGGAGGGATATTTGGCTTACTAATACCATACCACGCTAGCCAGACGTATATTGGTATAGGGTTTAATTTCAAGGTTTCCTTCTTTTTTATTTCGTAAAGATAATTTTCACGGATAGTCCCTTAGTCGGTTGTTACGACACTCATGGGATGAGATGGGGTGGTGGCATGGTGTATTCTTACTCCGTCATTACACGCATGAGAAATTCTACACGTGGGGTAAATAAATGCGACTAACAGACATTATACCAACATAGTTTCTTCTTCTACAGATGCTTATGTCTATGACGGAAAACTCATTACAAACACTGTAATAACCCATTTGCACAGCGTAGTACAAGTTACTCCCTATCACTCGAGGCCGCTGCAGTGGAATACTTAAAGTGATGAAAAAAAGCTTCTCTACAATTTTTAACATTATTCTTTTTGTGTCTAAGTAATTGTAGAGCCTATAACTTATATTTATTTTATTCTAAAGCTTTCAAAGGTAGTGTACGAGACGTTAATTAAGTATAATAAATAGTGTGATGATGAGAGGTCATGCTCGCGCATCGGCAGGACAGTTGCGCAGCGCTCCTCGCGGTGAAAGTGTTAAGTGGGGAGCGAGCCTATATGAGCACAGCACCAGCGCGCGCGGTCCACTCTTCTATTCTCAGGTGAGACACGTTCACATACCACTGTGTATACTTGTGTTCTAAGTGCTTGTACTAAAAGTGTGAGTGTGTGTGCGATCTGTAGTAGTAACGTGCTTTACGTAATGTTAGGAAGTGATTCTAGAAATATCGAGTGTGTCGTTTATATGAGCAATTAATAGAAGGTTTATTTAGTTGCGATTATTAGTTTTGTTTTGGTCATAAGAGTATACATGTTAAAGCTCATGTTTGTTACAAATTATTTAGTGTAGCTTTATAGTTTAAGTCTGTGATAAGTACTTACGGATTGTTTATACAAAAGTTCTAAAAGCTTTAACGATCAGATACCTAGTAATATAGCAGCAAAAGGGTCAATCCCGATGTCAATTTCGATGTGCCTGTAACAAGTTCCAACTCGTGTATTTGTTTCTAAATATAGTATATTCACACATAGTATAACTATTGTTTACTTATGAACAACAAGTAATCGAAGTGTGAGAAATGTTAAAAGATATTTATTTATTATAATTTTGCCACTTTTGACACAATATGTTAAAATATTTTTCGTTTGTATTTTCCAGTATATTCCGTGTGAGCAACCCGCCTTACCCCATCACAATGAAATCCATGGTGCTGTGTGTCCTGGTGCTGGTGGCCTGCGCTGCTGCGGCTCCTCAGAGAGAAGGCGCCGCCTACACCAGGGAGGCCATCAAGCAGGCGCAGAACACACATCTCATCCCCAAGGATGCTGAGATTCAGAAGGTACGTAATTAAGTTATAGGTAGGGTAGACCGGGGACAGATGTACCATTTTTGGTTAAATATTTTATTTTGAGTTTACCGACAGTATTATGGCAATCGTGCTTATACCCCGTGATATTTAGTTATTTCGGCTATAACGTTATGTTTTCTTTAGTCGTATAAGTACCATACAAAGTTAGATATTTGGGTTCCAAGAGGATCAGGTGAAATGGTACAAATATCCCCGATCCCGGGTCAATTGTACCAGTAATTCGAAGTAATAAAACTCAGTGCTTTAATTAGAAAAATATGTATTCAAAAATGGTAAAACCTCACCAAATTAGCCTTAAGGCGAACCACAAACAAAAAACAGTTAACTTCTTAAAAACTGTTAACAAAAAAATCAAAAACAGGAAACTGAACTTGTCTAGACTTTGAAAAGTATAACCGAAGATTATAAAGACAAAGATTATAAAACAAGGCTTTTTAAGTCTTGCAGACTATTCACTTGTACTCGTAGAACTTAGAATTAGCATTAAATAACTAAAATCAAAAAACAGCTTTTTATATGGCGAAACATTTGGAACGACTGTCCCCGTGGTACAATTATCCCCAGCTAGAATATCACCATTTGCTATTACTTCTAGCTAATCAGTCTTCATTATTGGAATAACATCAGTAAATATCTGCCGATCGTTGTAGTTAACGTGCAATAGTCGCCTCTTGGTCTTCTGTAAACACTTTTTTTGATGATTTGTATCCCATTGATACTACAGCTTCATCCGTTGAATTTTCTCTTGAAATAATGTTATGGGGTCAATTCTACCACGGGGACACTTGTACCTGTACAACCGTCCCCGCAAAATTGCTACAATCGTCCCCACTGGATCATTTTATTAAAAAGTAAAATATCTCCTGAATTTGAATTTGAAACTACACAGATTAGTTAACAATGTAAAGCCAACAACACTAGGAAACGATTAAAACCAATATTGAGTAAAAATGTAGCTTAGATTTGCTGTTATAAGGAATTAAAAATTTATCAAAAAGTTACGTTCAGTGCTCGGGAATTTCTATTCTCTGCCACAAGTGTCCGCGTAGAACCATGGGCGCGGCCGATTGACGGTTACTCGGCATGCGTTACAGGGGTCGACTGCGGGGAGGGGAATGTGCGTGCGATGCGTAGTTATTGAAATATTCGCGATGGTACTACCGTACCCTGCTACAAACGTACCCGGTCTACCCTACTTGTACGTGATAGACAAAAGGTAGCGGACGAAGCAACGTCTAAATGATTTTTATTATTTATTAATAATATTTTGGGTTTCACAGACAGTTTCTAATTGACAAATGTATAGGTACAAAAATAAAATGTATTCAATATCAGTTTTGATAATAACTTACTTTTTTATAATTAACCACTCGATAGTGAATAATAGGTGACGACCTCGGTGGCGCGACGGTAGCGCAAGCGGCTGCCGTGCAAGAGCTTGTGGGTTCCATCCCCACGCAGGACAATAATTTGTGAGATCCACAAATTATTGTCCTGGTCTGGGTGTTCTTTGTGTCCGTTGATGTTTGTAAAACGTCCCCGAGACACAGGGCATGATCCCTAGTGCGGGAGTTGTCTTTTTTAGATCAAAAGATCAAAAGGTTGTTAAATATTTCATAAGTAAAAAATAGGTATAATACTTTCTAATCATATTTTGTATTAATATTATAAAATTTACTATTTTATTTTTATTACAATAAAACTTCAGACAAAATCTTGGTCTCAAAACTAGAATATCGTGATTATACAACTAGATAACCAATTTAGATCGGTTATAGGAGATTGAAAACGAGTTTTAGAAGAATCGATGATGATGATTGTATTAAAGGGGGCCTAGCCAATCTGATAAACTAGTTCTTTTATTTTACTAATATAATAATAATATTATTAACCTAGTTATCAAGTATCCACGAGCTAAAACATTAGTCACCTGATAATAAATATTATTCGGACTGTTTACTGTCATCAAGTCCAAATATATTAAAAATAGATAGAAAATACAGATGTCACTGGTTTTGCAATTTGCATTCATTTGTAATAAACTGAGAACCAAAATGATGAGCTTTATTTTGACGAACGTCTGTAACCAGCAAAATACTGTAATATAGGACAATTTCATAATTTACTATTTTAAACATTATTAGGTAAAATATCGATCCAGTTAAAAGAATATAAACTTATTTATGGTATCGGTCTTATATAAAAACTAAATAAAAGCGAAAGCTTTAAGAAACTAAACAAACCTTATTGTTTATAACCAGGTGCAAGAAGGCATCGAGCTAGCAGCGTACGAGTCCATCCCTGTCAACCAGAGGATCAACCTGTTCGAGATCCTCGGCGACCAGGTCCCGTCTGAAGTGATCAACAACCTGCAAGGCCAGATCGACCAGATCGGCCACTAACCACGCCGTGTTGAAGCTGTTGGCATTGGGGGAGGTGTTGCGGTTGCACATCAAGGTTGACGAAGGTCGAGTATGGCTCACATGTCGGGGTCTGACGCCATATGTGAGAGGCTCTCAGGTCTTGCGCAGGTTACCCTTGACTGACGCAACCGCCACCACCTCCAGTGAAGACACTCTTGAGTTATATTTAATTTATTGGTGACGCAAGTTGAGACAGTGAATGTGATATTGTGTAACATCACACTTTTATACGTTTGTAAATAAATAATGTTTTAAATATATTGGTCGTTCGATCTCCAACTGAGTCGTTTTGTTTTACGTAACCTTATGACAATGGAATCACGCGGATGTGGTCCGTAATACGATTATATAAAGGGGTAGATCGCTTGTACTATAAAATATTTATCGATGTTATGTAAGAGATGGTGTCGTGAATATTCATAGAGTATCAGCTAGGTGAGGATAACGTACGATCGTTATTTATATAGGTGATTAGCGATAACATTAAGTGCTAGTTAAGTATGGCAGGTGATAAATAACATTTATTTGTATATTATCTCCAGATTAATTACGAGTTAGATAGTGTATTAATGCTGAGAGAAATTGTGCAAATGCAAATTAATTTTGCGATAGCAACCTAGATGATATGTGTGCATTTGAATTCTCTAATGCGTACTGTATCTTCAACATTACACACTCTTGATAATTTTGTTGTAGTTTTTAACTTGCCTTGGAGCTTGTTTTAGAATATATTTTATTGATTGAAATATTGACATTAAGGTAAAAATTGTCCTTGAATAGGTACAGTTAATAAAACTCAAAATGGTACTTTTATAGTTCAGCATATACTGCGTATATATAATATTCTGGAGATTATTTTACTGTAAAACCTTATAAATTATGTGGTACAATATTATTATGAGTATAACTACTTAATTGCCTAGTTTGAGCCGTAAACTTGTGTGCGTAGTGTAGTGCATTGCATCTAAGCAAACAGCATTCCATAATCAAGATTACTCTTAGTATGCCTAAATGATTGTTAATGCTTTTTCGTTTGCCTTTTATACGTTAATAACCAAAACAAATAATAATAACGGAAAGCATAATATAACCACAAATCACTAAAAATAATTATTTCCAAAAGTTGTAAAGGAAACGAGTATAGTATTAAAACATTGTATAATTAATTATATGTCAGGAACGTTATGTTAATGTTAAAAACATAAGGTCAAAGACCTCATCTGTAAGTCTCTTATTTCGAAACCAGAATTACTACACAAACGAGTACTTTGACATTATAGATAGATTTTGAATAGCATGGGATTGATTTTCAAAAAAACGCTGTTACGGTTCCTTATTTTATTTAATGAACTAAATAGTGGAATAGCAGACTGAATGTGACCTGAACCTGACCTGAACTTATGAATGTCATAAAAATTATAACACTTGATTTTTATAGTAGCAAATAAAACATTTCATTTCATATTAAAAAAGCCTTCCGCACTAAGGTCAAGCTTCAGTGCGGGAGGCTTTTTGGGCCCCGTGTTGCAGGGACTTTAAAGACATGAAATTAAGAAATAAAGTATTTACATCTATTCTTGGCAACAATTTGTGGATTACTCAAATGATTATCTTGCTTGGGATTCAAACTCGAACACCGAGCTAGCCAGCCGCAAAAACGACTGCAGAACCACCGAAGCATTAAAAATGGAAAATATAGCTATCGGCAAAAACTTTGTAAAGACACGCGTTAAAGGAAGTTTATCGTCTAGTCTATCCAGGCATCAGTTCAGGAGATAAATCTGATTTTCCTATTGCATAATATATTTTTGCGCATATTGTATGTTCATTAAGAAGGTTTGAGCATCCTGTCTAAGACTAAAACACAAATCATAATCCAGCTGATTAATTCGCAAAATAAACCTACAATACTCTATAATAGAGTATTAGTTATATTAAGACTCTTACAGTTATTACTTTAAAACATTTAGCAAGGTATACTAGTAATTATGCTCCAAGTAAAGCCATATCCGTGTGGTGACGGAGTAAGAATACAATGTCACCGCCCCATCTCATCCCATGGGTGTCGTAAAAACCGACTAAGGGACTATCCGTGAATATTATATTTACGTAAAAAAGGAGGAAAACTTGAAATTAAACCCTATACCAATCCGTTTGGCCAGCGTGGTATTAGTAGGCCAAGTATCCCTCCGTCACTGGAGGAGGCCCGTCCCTGCAGTGGGACATTAATGGGCTGTTATAATGATGATGAAAGGCTGAAGGATATTTAACACCTTCACGCTCCCTGAAGTTATTTCACCATTACTCACACTTAACCTTTTTAATCGTGCTTATGTCAGTAAGTTATTACAACTTATTTATAAAGATATAATGCTATTATTATTACTAAGTACTCGCTGTCGTATATAGAAGACAATCGTGATTATAACAACGTTACAACAATTACATAATACTTTACAAATGATACATCGTAACGTATGATTACGTAAGTAGGTAACATCTTAATGTTTGCGCAAAATCTAATCTATGTATATCTAATTCTGTTACTATTAGCTTGTTCAATTTTATTTTTTGCTTTTCAACACATTTTTTTACGTTAGGTATTACATTGGTAGCAAATGTCATTTATTCTTAGTTGGTAATGTTCCTCTATCAGCCGGATGTCACTATGCTAATAGATAATTAATTAGACAAGTTTTTTCTATTTCTGCCTGCTGAATTTATTTTGTGCTATACAAAAAAAATGTTCGAAATCAAAGAGAAATTTATTCGAAAGAGAAATAGAGTTTAGTTGTACATCAACATGGAGCTTAACATTAAAAAAAGCACATTTTTGTGTTATAAGTAAAGTCTCAACAAAATATAAAAAGACAAGGCGGGGTTAATTAGGCCTCTGATTTTACCTCGATCTTAATCCTCTGCTTTTAACTTAAGTTCATTTGATCTTAATTGAACTGCTCCAGATAAGTCAGTGTAGGGCATCTCTCCACACTGTAAGTTAATTGAAAGCTTCAGACTAATCAGTCAAGGGGGTAACACTCAACTCAGTAACTCAAAAAACAAAATGTTTTCTTATTATGTGTATTCCTTACTTTAAACTTGAAGGTACTGTTTTATTCGAAGAAAAGAATAATATTTTTCTGCATAATAGTGTCGAAGCTATCTCTGTTATGTTGGCGCACGTAATCAACATCACGAACTTCTAGTGTATAATGTTCCGGACGATCTTAGACGTAGATAGGTATGTACAATTGCTGCAATTGTAGTGTTTCCTTATTTATTTATGTAACCGTGAGAAAATGATAAAAGTTAATTGGTTTTTATTTCCTTTTCTAATCATTTCTTATTCGTTTGGATTTATGATTTGATTATGGTAACTGATCAAGTGAAAGGCTTTAGTTCTATGTGAAAAACTTACTGTTTCATACAACAAGTACGTTATTTTTTTAAACTGTGGGTATATTTAGGTAAGAGTAGTATATCGGGGAAATCAGCACTCGAAGGTTTTGTGATTACTTTAAAAAACTGTAGATAAGGAAAAGAAAACATGAAAAACTTAATGTCAGAAAGTTATCTTAAGTAAAGTAATCTTGAGAACGGTCTTGTTTACCTCTGTTTTACCCTTACCTGAATTAGTTTGAAGACATTTCAATAAGTACAAGTCTTATGCTTTCTTTGTCTTTGAGAAGACTACAAATGGAGCCTTATAAAGGTAATACGTGTTACGAGGTCTGAGTCACGAATACCAAAGTGTTATTGTGTTAGGTCCAAGTGTTGCGAGATGTTCGGTAACATTCGGTGAGGCGCCCTGTGAATAATAATCTAATATTACTGATAGGGAAAGTGCGGTACTTAGTGATCATCAATAACTAGGTATTATGGCGTCTTTTAGAGAAAACGGCAATTAAATGTTATTGTTGTTTATAGGAAGAAATTATTTGAGGAAGTTCTCGGTTGGCTTTCGCGACTTGGTGTGGCGAACTTCCAGAATAATTTCGATTTACCTACACAGTTACTTGCTACCTTTGTATTTGATTATGAACACAGCGTCACTATCTCTATCTATCAATATTAAATATTAACTTAATCATTTACAAAGAGTTTTTTAATGAAACGACTACTTTTAGAAATCCTACAAGAAAAGAATAACCAAACAAATGTTTAAACTACATATTTTATTTAAGACTAGCTGAGCTCTGCTACTATATAGCCTATGACACTCCCCGATAAATTGTTAAAAAAATTCAACACAGAAATAATTTTTTAAATCGGTTCATCGTCACAAACACAAACTTTACCTCTTTATATTTTGACGACCTCAGTGGCGCAGTCGGTATATTACATAACTGCTACGCAGAGGTCTCGGGTTCGATTCCCGCTCAATGCAAATCTTTGTGTGCATGAACATGATTGTTTGCATTGGTCTGAGTGTCTTATATGTATAATATGTATGTATTTACAAAAAAAAAAGTATACAAGTATGTTTATCCGTTGTCCAGTACCCATAGTACAAGCTTTGCTTAGTTTGAGACTAGGTGGCGATGTGTGAATGTGTGAGGAATATTGTGAGGAATATATTTATAATATTAGTATAGAAAAAAATATGGTGAGTAAGAATACATGCGGTAAAAACCTACTCAAACTTCTCAAGTTCTAAAAATAACAATACAATCAGCTGTCCAACATGGTGTCAAAAGTCTAAGTTTTCCTAAGGTCCTGGATGAGGCACTCTCTTGCAATCACTGCTTGCTATGCTACTCTACTGCATAATTATGTTTAAAAGTATTTATATACATGACACGGCTTACTTAAAGGACTGTTTAAATATATCTATTATAACATTATACTGAAAGTTATCTACAGAATAAACGTTAAAATATTTAAAACTACAGACTTGCAAAAGTAGCGCCATCTAGTGCCATATTTAAATATTAGTAAAAGCTTACTAGCAACAGCTCTACACGTCAAACCTACACTCTTATTCGATGTAGTGTGGCACAAGTTGTATAGGTGGCGTTCATATAAATTATAAAAAGGCAGTTTTCCAGTAAGCTTTTGAATAACTCGACGAGACCTCTGATGGACGTTGATCGCCTGTACACCCTTGCGATGTCATCATTGGGATCAAGGCGATTGAACCCCATTTCTGCACGTGTAGTGTACACAGGTCACGGGGCCATTTCGGACTGCTTGTAGAAGGGTCAGCAGGTAGAAGACCGGAGTTGCTGGATATAATTTTTTTTATCCGGGGCCTAGGATATGCACCTGAGTCAAAGGGTGGAATGATCTTGCTCCGACTCTGCCGCCTCTTTCTCGATCATTTCCTGCGGTGAAAAGAAAATGTGGCCTTTCATTGCTCCGTAGAGGTTTCGGGTTCGATTCCCGCTTTATAAAAATCTTTCTGAGTATGAACATAAATGTTTACATGTTTTGGTGCTATTGTTTTTTAATTTGTAAAATAAATTCATTTACAATTAATAAAGTATTTACGTATCTTGCGTTTGGTACCGTATAGTAAGTATAAGCTTTGTTTAGCTCGATACTAGACGGCGGTATTGAATTTATAAGGAATATAATATTCTGCCTATGTTTATGAGTTTAGTGACGACACAATGTGTGTGAGCCTCTACTCTGGCAGTTGAGTACTTCAATAGAGGGCTGAGTTTCAAAGTGTGTCCTCTTCTTATAAGAACCGTTCAAGTAATTAGTGATACAGAGACAGCCTATTAAGTGTTAACGAGTAAGTGGCTGCTATTATTGGTAACGCACCAGATGATTCGTCATACATATATACGTCTCTTAATACTATACTGTTTCTCTCTGACCTTGCTCGCTAATTGTACCTGGACATAACACTACTTTTAACGGTTATGCCTATAATTATAGTTATAATTTAAAACCACCCTCGTAGCAGCCAATTGTTGTTTTATTGCAGCGACCTTCTCTTCCAGCGGTGAAGGAAAATGTTGCCAGAGGTCTCAGGTTCGATTCCCGCTATTCCTTCTCTTTGTTGTAAGACGTTAAAGACACAACCTCAATTCTCCTGTACTTGGCCGTAAAAAGTATACTTTGTTTGTGAGTTAAGAGGCAGCCTGAACGATGTGAGAGTTGACTCCTTCTCTTTTATTTATTGTATTTATATACTCGTATCTTGCAGTTTGTGATGTTTTGTGCATTCTTCTCTTCTGAACAACCATTTAATGTCTCATTATAGGGATATGCCTCCTAATGACTCCTTCTGTCAAATACTGTTACCCGACGCGAAAGTGCTCCAAAAATTATATTAAATATTATTACCAAAACTAATTTTAATACTTCAAAAGTGCTTGTGTTTTGAACAAAACTCATATGTGCAGCTTGGATATTGTTTTTTACTGACCTTTGACCGGATTACAGTGACAAAACTTTGTATTATGGTGAAAAACTTTAAGTTGATAAATTTTCTGTGAAGGTAAACAAACAAACACTTGTGAACTTCTAACGTCAACCGTTTCTCTTGACATCAGTGAAGTGACACTACCTGCCATAACGTCAGATTGGATGAGATTTGGATACTTGTCTTTTTATCCAGTGTTGCCAGTAAACAAAAATATTTATTTTACGGATTATATTATATAAAAAAAAAACTATTGTTGTGTAGTAATTGTCATTATACAAAGTATTACTTACACGGTGACTTTTTGCTACGATAACAAGTTGTTTACATTTATTTTGCAACTTATTAGTAAACATAGCGTTATTTAATTGCAAAATGGAGAAATACCTAAATAAGTCTCTTTCTGAAACTGATTTGGAGCGGACAGATAAAACTCCACCAAACTTTGTATCGTCCCGACCAAAGAGAAAAAGAGAAGAAGATTTTGCTGAAGAACTTGCTAGCTTCAAAGAAGAGATGCTGTCCATGTTTACATCCATGATGGCAGCACAAAAACTTGAATTTAAAAACAACTCTACTATTCTTCAAGGCATACAACAAACTAGCAGCAATATTGAGACCTCCATTGCATTTTTAACCGCACAGAACGAAGAGCTTAAGAAAAAGATTGAAAATCTGGAAGAAAGAATAAAGGAGGACAAGAAGTACATAACAATATTAGAGGATAGAATAGAAAATATTCAGCAAGATAGCAGGAAGTCAAATTTTGAAATAAAAAACGTACCGAAGAAACAGAATGAAACCAAAGACGACTTGATTCTAATGGTCACGAACCTGTCCAGCTCAGTGGGAAGCACGCTCAATAAGAATTCTATCAAGGATGTTTATAGAATTCGTGGAAAGAATAATACCGTCATTAATACTCCGATTGTGGTAGAAACAAATTCTACATTACTCAGGAATGACCTACTGAGATCCTGCAAGGCTTTCAATATAAAACAAAAGACAAAATTATGCGCCTCCCACCTTGGAGCACGAATAAATGAGAATACCCCCATCTACGTCACCGAGCAATTAACTGCAAAAGCAGCCCGTCTACACTTTCTAGCAAGGGACCTTGTGAAAGCTAAAAGATATAAATATTGTTGGACTGCTTACGGCAGGGTATATCTCAGAAGAGAGGATAACTCACCAACCATCATAGTAAATAGTGAAGCACAAATACAGAAATTAATAACTAGTCAATGACTATTTACGGAACCACTACACGGACTATCTTGCATCATACGATCTCTTTGTTTATTGTATTGGGTATGTAATATCTGTCACACTATCAAATACACTTACACAAATATACTTACAATTGTACTAAACAGTTACCTATTCATTCATTTGCTTTTTATTTACACACACACAAACAACACACTATTTTATTTATATACATATGAACTTATCTACTTTATTGGCTGTAATTATTATTTGGATAAAAACATTAAACCCACTGACACAGTACTTTTATATTTAGAAACTAACTATCACTTTTTTAAAACCCTGTCTTTAAGATGTAACGTGTACTATATAAAATACCGCAATGGGTGATTTCATACAAACGTTGAATGACATAGACCAATTAACTATTGCTAATTCAATAGAATGTGATATTAGTGATCTCTTGCAGTATTATAAAATAAATAATAATGACCTCACGGTAATTTCTCAAAATATTAGAAGTATTTACCGTAATTTCGAAGATTTCATAATAAACTTATCAAGTCTTCCTTTTGATGTCGATGTCATTATTTTGACGGAATGTCGACTTGACCCAAAAAAACCTTTACCGATATTAACAAACTATCGATCATACGCTACATCTCGACAATACAATCAGAATGATGGTGTGGTTATGTACATAAAAAATAAATTAAGGGCCAACGTCATCGAAATAAATACCAGTCAAGCATCTTGTCTACAGTTAAATATTCTTAATAACATTATTCTAGGCATATACCGTTCCCCTTCAAACACTAATGCTGAAAATTTCATAAATTCCTTATCTGACCATTTAGAAAACTTAAACTTTTTAAATAAGTCTATTGTCATTGCCGGAGATATTAATATCAATATTAAACCTCATCAAAAGGAGCAATCACATGACCGAACAAATAGAATATGTTACCTGGATATGCTATCTAGTCATGGTATCCTTCCAGGGCACACTTTAAGTACTAGAGATCATAATTGTTTAGACCATTATATGCTTAAATTAAATAATAAAAGACAATCTGCTTTTATTGCTATCTTGCAGACCACGATAACTGATCACTTTACTACGTTTTTGGCAATATCTAAAACAAAAAACTCACAAACAACATCCAAAACATCAACCATAGTTAATTTTGAGAGTGCCCTTAAATATCTACAGGCTAAAAATCTATCGAAACTTCTTTTTAGTGACGACCCCAATTACATATCCAATTATCTTACGCAAAGCATGATTGATTCTATGGCTAAGTCTACAACTACTTTAACAGTACCTAAAAGTAAACGCATAATCAAACCGTGGATCACAGACGGTATTCTTAAATGCATAAAAAATCGCAACAAACTCCAAAAGCAGTCACGGAACGATCCCAGTAACTTGATAACAAAAATCACTTACACCCGTTATAGAAACTATTGCAATAGTCTAATAAAAAAACTCAAAAGAACATATGAAAGAAATCTTATTAAAAAATCCCTAAATAACAATAAATTACTCTGGAAAAACTTAAAAACTATAACATACTCTAATAAATCAACTAAGAACAGCACTGAACTAATTAACCTAAAAAAAACCCCTAATGAATCTGTAAATTTTATTAATAATTATTTTGCGAATATTGGTGGAGAACTTGCAAATGAAATTCAATCTTCAGTATCCCAAATTGAGCTCAATGAGTACCTTACCTCGATACCAAGCCTTTCTAATTCTTTTGTTTTACTGGATACAGATGACGGTGAGGTTAATTCTGTGATAGGCTCCCTAAAATCTAACAGTGCCCCGGGTTGGGATAACATTACTTCTAGATTTATTAAACATGTAAAGCAAGAAATAGTTCCAATTATAACATATTTAGCTAATCTCTGTTTTAAGCAAGGCATCTTCCCTGACTCATTAAAGAAATCAATAATTACTCCCATATACAAGAGTGGGCATGAAACGGATATATAGGAAACTATAGACCTATCTCAGTTCTTTCTAGTCTTTCTAAAATATTAGAAAAATTATTAAACAAAAGATTATTAAATTACCTTGATAATTACAACATCTTGTCACCGTCACAATATGGTTTTAGGCGTGGTATATCAACAGAGGATGCCGTGACATCACTAACTTCACTTATAACGAGAGAAATGGACAAGGGTACTAGGTGCTTATCGGTATTCATTGATTTAAAGAAGGCGTTCGATACGGTTCCTATTTCCGTCCTAATTAAGAAGTTGGAGAGTATAGGTGTTAGAGATACTCAGCTATCTATTTTTAGGGACTACTTATCGAATAGAAAGCAGAAGGTTAAGGTGGATGATTCTATTAGCGATGATGTCAACATAACTTACGGCGTCCCCCAGGGCAGCGTTTTGGGGCCGACACTATTTCTTATTTTCATAAATGACTTGTGTAACATGAAAATAAAGAACGCAAACATGTTTTCGTATGCTGATGACACAGCAATCGTGTTTACAGGCAGAACTTGGACTGAAACAAAAAATAACACAGAACAAGGCCTATGTCTCATAGCGTCATGGTTAAAATATAATCTTCTGACAATAAACACGACGAAAACAAATTATATCTGCTATAGTCTCAACAAAGTGTCCCAACCTAATATGAATATCAAAATACATAGCTGTGGGAACACAGCTGATAGCGACTGCAACTGTCCACAAATTGAGAAGGTTGAATTCACAAGATATTTGGGAGTGGTTGTTGACCAGAACCTGTCTTGGTATCCTCAGATAGAACAAATGGCAGCTAGGATTCGAAAGTTTATCTGGGTCTTCAAATCGTTGAGGTATGTTGTCCCAAACACTAATGACACAAGAAATCTTCTTAACGAAGTCTATATCGCCTTGGTTCAATCCACAATTACATACTGTATTTCAGTTTGGGGTGGAGCACGTAAGACACGCTTTCTTGAAGTAGAAAGAGCCCAAAGGACTTTGCTAAAAGTGATGTATTTTAAAAAAAGAACTTTCTCGACAAATGATCTTTATCATATTACTAACTTATTGTCTATACGTAAACTATATATATTACAGATTACTTTAAAAATACATAAAACTATACCATTAAACACATCCCTGGAAGGTAGAAGAAGGAAATAAAGAGTTGCCACTGTCCCTATTGTGAAAACAGAATCTGCTAATATTCAATTTGAAAAAAGATCTTCTTACATATATAACAAAATAAATAGATTAATCGACATACACAGTAAATCCTACCCAGAATGTAAATCAATGCTGATTGAGTGGATGCTCAAAATGGATTATGACCAAATCGAAGTTTTTCTTAGTTCATAGGGTGAATTTATTTACCAATGATATTACATCCTACACCAACACCTTTTGCCATCACTTGCCAATGAAGACAAATACCTACTACATACATTCACACACACATGCCTCCTTACACACATCCATAGATACATACACACATACACTCACACACACATCACAGCACAAACGCATCACAACACACACACATCACAACACACACACACGTCACAACACACACGCACACACACACATCACAACACACAAGCTCATATGTTTTGTTCTATTTTTATTTTTTAGTTTTATTTTTTCTCTATTTTGTTAGTGTAATTGTTTCACAACTGTTCACATAATTGTTACACACATTCGAATTGTAAAGGAGCGGTGTCTTCTGGCACAGGCATTTCTATGCTTAAAAGAAGACACCATCAACTATGCTATAATTGAAATTGTGTAATGATGAAATAAAATATTTTGTATTTTGTATTTTTGTATAATGACTAGAAAAATTGTTCTAGAACTAAATACCAAGCTTTTCTTCTTTTATTATCGTAGAAGTAATGTTTGACTCATGAATCACCCCATTTTCGAGAAAAACAAAATGAGGCTCGTAGTTTATTGTACCTGTACACTTCAAATCTTCTGAGTAAATGAGTAAGATGCCTTTGACCGCTAGGCCGGGTGGCGGTAGCCATTTATACGTTTACGGTAGCCAATAGGCCGAGGCCTATTGGCTACCGTAAACGTATAAATGGCTCGAGAGTTAAAGTTAATGGCCGTTAATTATTCTATTTTATTCAAACTTGACAATATCTTGACATTCAGGATGTCTAGCAATATTCAAACATATAAGTGTTTAAATTAAAATTGAACTCATTTTCGTGGTCATATTTGTAGTTCTAGTCATTCATTTAAGAGCTCTACTATAATCTTATGAGAAAGTGATGGCGATTTGACAATTTGGCAGACACTACCGTCTTTGGAGATCATAACAGCTGTTAAACGAAAGAAACATAACATGTCACTTTATTTCATAAAATTTATCAAAAATTATTTCAAATCGTCGTTTACAATTTACTTAATATTGAAGCTACAGTTAAAATTATAGATCGACACAGACAAATGCCACACCCAAGAAAAATAAAACCATATTTACTACTCAAATCTACTTGTCTGTCTGTGTTGATCCATAAATTCCAGTTTCCGAATGCGTAGAGCCAATGAGAAGACAACTGGCAAAGAACATGGCAACTCTTTTTAAAATTTACTTGTGTTATTTAAATATGTAATTACATTTTCCCAACGCGCATATCTGACAACATACAGGGCTAATATTTTCTCACAGCGCCACGGCCTTACGTCGCGACACATAACAGAAACACTTCTAGAAATCACTCACGAACGCACGCGACACTTAATTTAATAGCCACTAAGTATAAGATGACACTTAGCACTTACATATTTGGTTGCACTTTTTGCCGTTTAGTTGATCTGTAATGTATGGTCAGTATGTTGAGAACGCGGCCTCGTCGCAAGAACTAACGGTGTGAGGGCGGCGGCGCTGTGTGTGTCCACTCTAAGTGATGGCCTTTTAATTGAGACAAAAAAATCTATTCTGTCTAATTGTTCCCATTTGACGCAGCGCGTGTGAGCCGCGGAGACGAGGCGCACTGTTCATCCGGTACCTACTGTATGTAGGCTGGAGGTTAACGTGGAGATATTTATAACCATCAATCAGTCGATATCTGTACTCCATGGTCAGTCAGTGGTTATCACAGCTGTCATATACCCTCACAGATAATTTGCGATGATGTAGATGTGAGCTTTCGTTAAAGATTAGGAGAGGGCCGGAATCTGTCTGTGTATTAGAAATCGTAACCTATTATTAGGTACTATTCTGTTTACATAATATTTACACATAATGTATAGTAGCTAGAATATTACGTAGTTAGTAAGCCCGCATAGGCGCAAATTGATAGAAAACCACACATTATTACACTTTCACACTTGTGGTACTAACGACTTTTGTATCGGCCATAGATTTCAATAAATAAAATAATATCAAAGGGATTTGACAGCATTTAATATCTAGAATCATAAGATATAAAGAGAACTATTTTTCTTACTAACAATACATATGTGCAGACCTTTCTACCGAAATGTTTTGAGATAAACAAATATAAGAAAACCATTTTGTCTATATTTCATTTTCTTTTTGTTGCTTAAAGGTGGCAGAAGTGGAAGCGACCTAATGGTAAGTGGTGACTACCGTTCATTTAGTCCTGCAATGCAAGGGTATACCTACAGACCTACCTTGAGCACCTCGCCATTCTCTATACCTTTCCCGAGTGAAAAGCAGAGTGTATGTGAAGGTAAGTTAGGAGTCCAGTACTTCTAAAAGAATCTGCTGCTTTACGTGGGTATTCTGTGAAATGGGTGTGTCATAATGTAATCATCGTGACTCTACCACACAATTTGGTATACTTATAAAGATTTTATTTCGTATTTTTTAAATATTTTCATTTTAAAGGTTTATTAATTATAAACAACTAGCAAATCCGGCGAACTCCGTTTCGCCACCAGATGGCTTCGTTTTATGTAATGTGAAAAAAGATTTACCCGCGTTATTGTTAAAAAAAAATTGAATTTTCTTGGCTATAAGCCTCACGGAGCCCGAGACCTTTCCAACGAATGCAAAACCGTGGAAATCGGTTTGTGCGTTCTGGAGTTATAGCGTCAGGAAGGAAAACCCGACTTATTTTTATATACACACATCAAAAAAGTCTAAGCAACATGCATGATATTACAAATTTACCATTTATATTAATTTATTTTACCATTTATTTTAATTATAACGTTGTATTTTATTTTTAAAATAATATTTTTAGGGTTCTATGATGTAAAAATAACAGCTGTTTTCTTTATAAGTTCTTTTAATAACAGAAATTAACAATATTAGAATATACAGGTACATAAGAAACTAAACTTTTTTTTTACAAATTGAAATTTCTTAAGAAAATGAATTTATTGTGAAAGAATAGGACAATTTAATACAAAGTATGGCCTCCTCTGCTATTCAGAACTTGTCGGCAACGATTATTCATTGAATTAATGAGACTGTTTATGTCATCTTGCGGTATTCGCTCCCAATGGAATTGTAGCAAATCCTTCAGCTGTTGGGTTGTTGTCACTCCGTCCAAGTCCTTCAAAACACGTCTCTGGAGCATGTCCCATGCGTGCTCGATGGGGTTGAGGTCTGGCGATTGTGCAGGCCAGGGCAATACCTGGATGTTCTCCGTTGCCAAGTATTCACTGGTTCGCCGAGCTGTATGTGAACGCGCATTGTCATGCATTAACGTAAAATCGGGGCCAAAGGTTTGTGCAAATGGATGGACATAAGGTCTGAGAATATCCTCAACGTAATTTTCAGCGTTCATGTTTCCATTTACAAAAACGAGCTCAGTTCGCCTGTTCTTCATAATACCCGCCCATACCATAACTGTTGAGCCGCTGTATGGATGAACTTCCTGAACGCACCTGAGTCTTTCAGTATTTCCGGGTCGACGGTACACTCGCACCCTTCTTGTATCAGGCCTAAACCCGAATCGCGACTCATCGGAAAACATAATTTTATCCCATTGTTCCTGGGTCCATGTTATGCGTTCTCTACACCATTCATTTCGACGAGCGCGATTCCCGTGACGTATCGGTGGGCACCTGATAGGGCGTCGAGCTCGTAGGCCGTACTCATGCAGTCGATTTCGCACAGTTTGGGGACTTACATCAACACCACTTGAATTTTGTAGCCTCAAACTTATCTCTCGAGCGGTTAACATCGGCTGGCGTCTTGCAGTCAGTTGTATGTACCGGTCTTGCCGAGTGGTTGTACTCCTTTTACGGCCTGGATGCTGTTCAGCGGGTTCCCCTGTATTATTGTAGCGCTGCCAAAGACGACAAATAACACTTCTATGAATACCAAAATGTCGAGATACCTGAGATTGATTACTTCCCGCTTGCAACATCCCTACAGCTCTTTGCATTTCATCTGCCGTCAAATGACGTCGCTCCATGACGTAAAGAATATCTAACAATTCAATTTTGTCGCCAACTGTATTTAAATGGTTGGTAAAATTATAAAATCAAGACTAAAACGTAGCAATTAACATGCACTCAAATTCAAACAAATTCGCAGTCATTTGAATTTTATGAAAAAAAACAAAACATAATCGAAGTTTTTTTTTTACAACCAGCCAGTATGTCATCAATAACAAAAAAGTTTACTTACTTAAACACTTTGAGTGAGTAAATACTTAGAAATTAATTAATATAAATGGTAAATTTGTAATATCATGCATGTTGCTTAGACTTTTTTGATGTGTGTAGTAGATAAGTATTTTTGGTTTCCTACCTGTAGTTTATTTTTGATAAATATTTTAAGTTTTACTTGTGATGACGCCATGCATACGGCTGAATTACTTGAGCAATGAAGGCAGAGACAAACTTCTGTTCAGCCGGACGCGTGACGTCATTTAGAGGTCAAATGAAAGACAAAGTAATTCATGTATGATTGTAAAAATGAACACAATCTTGCGATTTTATGCGCTGAAAATATGATTTTATTACTTACAGATCTAAAATCTCTAAATGGTTTTGAATTCGACATAGGTAAACTTTTACTTTACATAACGAATTATGGTTTAAGCGTTGCAAATGGTGTAAAAGCAACATGTCACAAGTATTTTAATATGAGCTTTCTTTTGTTTTCCAATTAATGCAACCAAGAAATTAATCTTCACTTAATATACTTACCTTATATTCTATAAATGTTTTATTAAAAACTTTACTTTCATAAAAAAATTAGGCAACTTAAATTGTCAGATCTGATGATCTACTGTAAATATAATGCCGTTTGACCTGAATCAGATAAACTGAGTTTATTGATTTAATGATAAGTAAGAAGTAACGAGACAATGTTTAAATATAACTGTGATTATAACAGGATGTTAAAAGTGCTCTCTCACGCTATGGTTTAGGAGATATATTAATAACAGTTATTTATCCAGCAGTCTGTGAAGCTACTCCTACTCCTTTAACATAACATCCCAAAGCACTGACAGACCTTCTTCGTCCAGATAGAATACTAAAGGTGTTATTTTTTCGTAGAGTTAATATCTGCAAAATTTTGCCGCCTTAGTCGCGTTTAACACCACATTGCCGAGACGGGCAGCAGTTCTCGTTTACTCGAGCTTTTGGTTCAAAAGCTCAATGATTTAAAATATATATTTATAAAACCGCAACTCAGTACTTAAAGAGGTACCTGAACTATATAAAAAAGTAGACAGTATTCAAATTTTCTTTTTATTTTGACTTAAGTAATTAGAACTGAACTTCTTGTATTTGAGGAAAGGTAAAGTTTGTTTAAGTCTTCTCATCCATTACCGAGCTACCTAAGCTCGTATAATAAGTAGTTTCCTCAGAGGATATCGTGGTTCAGATTGTTAATTGTGTCGTCATTTACTCTAGTAGAAAACTTACTCATTAGTAATTATAGCATTTTATACGTTTCGAAAGCATTTTCCATCCTTCAATGAGCTGATTATATCTAAGCTCTTAGTAAGTAAATAGAGAAAGCTACAGAGACTAAGTTTTATAATTGTTCTTGATCCTAGAGATCCTGAAATGTCATTTCGTAATTCAAAACATTCGTCTAATTTTTTTGTAAACAAATGTAATTTGTTCATCCTAATTACATCTGTTAGACAATACAAATCATCAAAGATTTTCACTCTGTACGCTTCATAAACTTTTTGATGACATCTAATCGACTTCCACCACTTGAGGATAAATTAAATCTATGTTTATCAATATTATGAAGATATTTCAGAACTCATTAAGTTCCCTAATTACTTTAATTTACTAGATTTCTCATAAATATAGATCTGTAAGTTAAAGATTAATTTTTTCACATCTATTTTGTTTTTTGTTAAAGGCTACTATTATACTTTTAGTCGTTTTCAAATAACAGTTGTTGAGTTATTTAAAACTATAAATATTGTGTTTAAAAAAAAGTAAATATAACGATACTTAATAGTTCTAATATCAATTACCTTTATCACCTTTTTAAAAGTAACTAATGTAACTAGATAGCTTATGTTTTTTTTGTACATAAATAAATATCTGCGAGCAGACACAGTAAGTACACGAAGATACGTCTTTAAACAAGTGGTGTGTCTGTGACGCACGTCTTAGGCGTCCACACAGACTTGTTGAGTAATGAACGAGACAATAAATAGTATTACTGTGATGCACTGATTACTTACAAGATACAACAACAAAACCTAGGTGAAGAGAAAGAGAGAGAGAAAAAAGCGTCGATTAAAACTGAAATTACTTTTTATTTTCTTTACTAAGTTTCACTTATTATGGCAGAGGCATCCAAGAGATAGGGTATTAAAGTCAAATGAAAAAATAATGAAAAGATGAGCTTGGTTAGCCTTTATTGCATTTGAACTTGAATTGGAACTACGGAAAACGATGTCTGCCGTGGTGTAAGAAAAGTAATATGAATTTGCTCTTGCGTTCAGGTCTTGGAGGAAGCTATGTAAAGCAGTTTTCATTGCTAGTTATGTGATTACGTCAGTATAATATACACACAAATCCATTATTTATAGAATCGTTGTGGATACATAACACACGTGTACGACAATTGACAAATAACGGGAGTATAAATATAATAAAAATGTTTCTTTACACAAATAAAATAACTAAACCGAGTCCGGAAATAATATCACTCGCGAATGTAACAATCCTGCTGTAACCAAGCTAAATAAACAATAGATAAAAACAATTGACAATAGATTTGCTTCCTACCTGTGTTTATGTTAAAATAATAAAATAAAATGCTATTTATTATAATGAAATGTGTGTGTAAACATTCTTAGATGTATGTAGGTGGGTGGTAGGCTGGTAGGTAGAGGCAGTGTGCCTGTGCGCAGTGGTGAGTGGTGCGTGGTGGCGAGCGGTCGTGTAACATGGGTCCGCTGATGGTCGCGCTGGCGCTGGTCGCCTCAGGTGCGTGCACGCGTGTGTCTGCCACCAGGTCGACGACCCCAGTGATATATGCGCAGGATAACACACCACCTCGCATTTTATTGCCTTTTTCGAACCGTTTGTATTGAATAACTTGTGTGATTTTTACTTTTATTGAGCGAATTTTTTTTTCGGAATTTATTTGCTTATGTTTAGTTCAATGTGGTTTTGATTGTGGTATGTTTTGTGTTAGAATTTTGGCTAACGTGAGTCATTAACATTTTGCAAATTTCAAGTTAAATGATCTTACGTTCATTAAATTGGTAAATGTCCTAATGTTTAGAGATGCCAAATAATTTAACTTGAATAAAGTGTATTTGATAGGTTTTACGTGTGTATGTCTGTGTGTGTGTAATGATTTTTTACCCTAATAATTTACCTACTTAAAACATTTGTATAAGATGCAGAAGGATCTGGCTTTTTAATGAGATTAGTTTTGTCAGTTTTGTAAAAAATAATTATTACTGACTAATTATTTTTTACAAAACTTATTAATATTATTATAAATTATCACGTATATATTATTTACATACATAAATATTTATATACTTATAACTTATATTTGATATCATTGATTCTTGTCGAGATTTTCACTATTTTTTTATTGTAATAATAGCGATGGCGACCGCTTTGATATAAGGGAAGCTTGAATATATTACAAGAATAAGCACAACATAAGAATATAGTAGGCATGTATATGTTATATTTATTTAATTGTAATTAAATACTCGTTGCATAATTAGAATGAATGCCAATTAGTTATTCAATTTAATTTAATATACTACTAATATTTAGGCATATTTCTATACTACCGAGTATATAAATATGCCTTGACCGTTGTAATATAAGTAGTAAAAATGGAAGAGGTAGTAGTTAATGAAAGGACCTACTAAAATTCACGGTGTCATTCAAAACAAATTGAGACTTAGTATGTTTTTAAGTTAACAAAATATAGAATTACGAGTATGTATTATTTAATTTATGTATTGTTAATCGTTTAACAGCTTAAACATATAAATCGTTTTTAATATTATCAGTGGTATTAAAGTTTTTACCACAATTAGAGGTTTTGCGCTCTAAATAAAATATTGAATTCTGATACAAACTGAGCTTTTGCTTCTTCACAACTTTAGGGATCACTTTTTCTATATTTTTTTATAAAAAGCATAAGTCTGCAAGGTATGGGTATAGAGCTTTTATGCCATTAGTATCATTAGTCCAATAAGTCTTATTAAGATAAATCCTTAAACAAAAGGCAAACTAATTGTAGTAATGAAGTTCGTCCTCGGCTCACACAAAAGAGTTCAACGCGCGCGACTCTGCGCTAACTTGACCGGTTCTTTATTTGGTTATTATAATTACCTTCATATGTATTACACATCTTTATATTTATTTATTTTTTAAAGACATCACACTAGGAATCGAGCTTAAACTTACAAACATGAAGAAAATCCAGGATCAAAATTATGTATTAGGTTTATACTTTATGGATCACACAAATAAATTATTTAGCGTGGGGTTTGAAGCCGTGACCTTGTGCATGGCAGGTATTGTCACGTGGGAACCGGTCACCACAATATTGGGTTTAATATCTCCTTTTTATATTCACATATTTGTTTTTGTTTATGTGGTAGAGATAGTAGCTACATTAGTGCGACTCATGTGACGGTTGAAATGATTTAGCTAATTGGCTCGCCTTACAGAATACTGTTAGTTAAGTAGCTGTACTAGTAGTTAATTACTGTAAAAACTTCGGTATATGACACTCTAGCGAAAATATGGTCGGCGCTTATGTATTTTGCTAATATGCAGGTCAATTCTCGAAACATACTATTTAATTTAACTTAATTTTTAATTTTTTTTAAATTTAATTTTTAATTAATCCTAAGTGGTATTCTTGCCCGGTAAAGTAAAAGTTAAAATTAAGTTAAATGGCAAAAAAGAGTTAAATAACAAAGTTGCCAGTTTACGGTATACAATTTACAAGATTGGAAATTTTAATAGATTTTCTAACACTCCATATACAGAAATAAACATTAATATATAAATCAACTACAGGAAATTATCTTCGGTAAATTAAAATATTATAAGTTCCGTAAACTTCTATTCTAAGTAAAAACAAAATGAAAATCAGGGTATTTAAATGTAATAATGCGATATCCCTAACTTGTGTTTCCCGCTCGTTTGGCTTCCCGCGCGCACAAAAATTAAATAAAAATTACAATTGTCACTTTAAAAATTACAGAATGCCGTTTTATGCTTAGTTACAGTACGGTTACAGTATTTTAAAAAGATTTTAAATTATAAATACAAGAATAGAATTGTGACAATTTGACAACTAAAAGTTAAATTAACTTTATTTTTAACGATTTTAAAGAACGTGAATTGACATGCTGAAGACTACATAAAGAGTCGATGACTGAGCTTAATCGTCGCATGAATTTTGAAAAAGGAAACAAAGGGGAATATAGTCGTATCTGTATTACAAATTCAAACTATCACAACTAACTTCATCTATTTTCCTAAGCAATGGCATATGTGAACAACAAATATAATATATGACTTGGCATCACATGCGAACGCAAAATTTAAATATGTTGGCTTAAAGTAAAGAATTAGATAATTAAACATAAAATTTAAAACCTCGAAACGATACTATGTGCAACCGGGAGGTTCTAGTTCTACCGACTATAACCTCCACGATAGCTTTGCTCGACAATATTATAATGCCTATAGCAACTTTAGTAATTTTGTTATGTAATGGTCAAATCGAACTTATATCAATTGATCACTCTGGTCACGAATGTGTGTCACTGGAATAACAAATGCAATGTCAGGAATACACAATATATTTTAAATTTAATCATAACAATTAACGGTAAAATATTATAAGAAACTGTTTGTATTTAATTGAAAAGTCATTCGTATTAGTGGTTTTAAATCTGACAATGGGGGGCTTACGATACTTTTTCCACCAGAACGTTTTTTTACGCTTAAATATAAACAGCTATCAGATGCTACAGTAACAAGAATTATTAATTTTGTGTCAGTTTAAGGCCTGGTCTGCCAATATGGTTCCCGAACCAAAGATTTAGCTAAAAGACATTGAGCTTTTGTTTTATTTGTACTATTCACATATTCATCATTTTCATAGGTTCTACAAAATTTTAAAAAAATAATTAAAAAGAATCTTAAATCTTTTTATGAATACATAAACTGAAAAAAACATTTCGAAAAATACCAACTGTACAAATCGTGTGTAAAATCGATGAGCTTTTAATTTATGCAATTCACAAGGATATTCTGGAGCACAGATATTAGATTCATATTTCTGTGTTCTGGAGCCTTGATGTTCATAAGTATCTGGTATACAGTAAATTATACCTAAGTACTGCAAGAGAAGCCTTTTTATGGTTTCCTTTTAGTAGTTTTATTTTTAGTCTCACTGTCTGTTACCACAAGAATGAGACGACAGGCAGACGTTGTTCATTCTCTTTAATTACTTATTGTTTTCTTTTACTTTAGTTTGATGATCTCCGTTTCTGATACTTTCTTAAACTGTTATTCAGTTTAATAACAGTTTCTTTATTATATTCTTAAACGATTCCAAACAAAAGGAGGTACTTAATTCACTTATATTTTGTAAATTTTATACAATTTGGTCAAATAATTAAAACGCTCTACAATGTAAATAAAATTGCTATCAATGCTCTCGTTTTGGAGTCAGTATAAACCGACTCCAAAAAGTATTGTTAAAGTACCTACTTCAATAAAATGATGTGCTAATATTTATATATTGTTCACTGTTAATCCTATTAATAAATATTATAAATGCGAAAGTTTGTGAGGATGTATGGATGGATAGATGTTTGTTACTCTTTCACGCAAAAACTACTGAATGATTTTGATGAAATTTGGAATTTAGGTCGTTTAGGGTGTAGAATACCATTTAAACTACTTATTCAACGCGGGTGAAGCCATCAGCTAGTTGTTAATAAATCATGACTAAACAGTACTTAAATGTATCGAAAATAACAAAAACGTTAAATGTAAAAACTTGGCAAAGTATAAAGTGTCAGGTAGATAGAACACAAACATTGTCACATAACGTCGTACAATTAACCTCAAATACTGTTAGTTTGAAACTAAAGAAGCATTAACGTTTGTGCGTTCAACAAACGGCACTTGTCTGCATTACGTATTCCGGTTGAACCTGCACACAATCTACTAACTACCTTTGTAACACCACTCATTCATCCTCTCTACCCAATATACCAACTTAACATTACTTCCCACAAAGACTCTATTCCTACTATATAAGGTACATTATCGTCTAACACACGTGTATGTATCTGTAGTGTAGATATAGCGGGCCCTAACATTAGCATAGATTATAAGGCGAGCGATCTTCCAAAATTCTCAACTAATTTAAGAATAGTAGTGCGTGAGATCTAGTGAAATGAGTGTGAGTTTATGTTCGGAGGAACAATGAGCGAAAACTTGTACGGCGATGTTTCCGAGAGATTGTTACAATGATAATGTTTTAGTTTTAATGTGCATTTTAATGTGTAATGTGTAGGAAAGTATCTACTTACTTGTCAAAAAAACTTACATTGTCTTTATTATTAACACAGTTAGTTACAAAGATATATGGGGTACATTTTGTAGGTTTAAGATAAAATATTGTTGTCGAATTGATGAGATAGGGAATAATTTTCTATTTCTAAAAAAATCCTCTCTCGCACTAAAGACCATGCCCCGTACAGCGGGGACAATTTAACAGTCACTATAAACATCCAGATCCAGGCAAGGCTTACGTAATTGGTGTCTGTTTTGTCCTAGTTATTATTTAAATAAAATTACTAAGTAGGACGAAATAGAATTTTTGCTTGTCCCGATGAGACTCCAAAAATAAAGATACAAATACTACTCTGACTCACGATTCGGAATCGTGCACGACATCCGTTTAGGAGAGAATTCTTTCTGTAATAAAAATAAATCTATTAAGTTTGGTCATCACTGATAATCATCCTTTTTGTTTATTATCATTCAACTTAATCTTTTAACGAAATCATGATCTGTATCTTGACAGTTTACAGTATTAAATACTGTGTTTGATTTATAGATATTCAATACTAATAAACGGAACTTAACTATTGAAATCCCTTACTGTATAGTGAGTAAAAATTCTATACAATTCAGCACTGTACATAGAGAATCGCGAAAAGCGTTGCCAACTGTAAAGGGCAAGGTGACTTTCCTTATACAGCATAAACAACTTTTCATACAATCATCATCATATCAGCCAATCGACGTCCTCTGCTGGACATAGGCCTCCTCCAAGTATTGCCACCTTGTGCGATCCTGCGCCTCCCTCATCAAATGTCGTCGTTTAATTGTTTAACAAAAGTTATGATTCGTTCTGTATTCAATAGATGGAGTACTTTGATTAACATTGACACTGCTGAAATTAAGTAGTTCAGTTGAATTCAGATCCATCTCCAATTCTAGAGGATTCTACCCAAACTAGGGCCCTTCAGTAGGCGAGATTAAAATAAATGAGAGTGGTCAAAAATAAGTTGATATACGAGTTTTTTGTGTTCGGTTATTATAAATATTTTTCAAAGTAAACAAAAAGTAACACATTGCATTATCTCTGTGCGAGAGCTTTGAATCCTTAACCAGCAGGGTACGGAAAAACTGATCGTTTGTACAAAGCTTACCTTACTCATGAAACCAAAAGAATGCAAAGAAATATTTGGTAAACTATTTTGGTACAATTATAACAGTAAGCACAATTGTGGGAATAATTTAGTAGAATTCTAACAAATGAGTTGAGAAATATTAGAAGATTTCACGGTCGACACCCGCGAGTGAGTCGCACGCCCTCGTTCTGAGTACGTACAATTCGGCTCTATTGTTTCTTAAAAATGCTCTAAATACAAGTTAATGTTTAGTTTTTACTTATTAACTAGTAGTTTTACGCGGACTATCCCCTGTACCTACTCATAAACGCCTGTTAAATTTAATCAATGCGTAGCGAGATTTATATTAGTAAAACCAACCTTATACTAAACAAAAACGTAAGAATTTAAGCTAATCAATTGACTATAATTTAAAAGACGTTTATCAGTAAGGGGGTAAGTCTTTAATCAATGACATTAAGCGACGCACGTGACATTCTATTGAATCGTGTACAAAACTTGGAAGAGCTAACAAATATGTTTTGTTTTAACATTCTCGTAACTAGCAGTATTGTCAACATCAAGCCTAACCCTTATATGTACAATAACAAATCGTTGTTTTTGTTACCTCTTTTATTCCAACAATTAACAATTAGGTATATTTCCTTCCATACCAGAAATACCTCTGTTGCTTACATTCCTTTCATTAAATTAATTTCTGCATTGTTAAATTATTCTGCATGAGATTTATCCCGTGAACATTGCACATCCAGTGCTAGACGAAATCAATAAAACAAAGAATACTTGGCCGATAATAATGGCAACTGTCTTGTTTAAAATGAGTTATGTCTAAGTATAGATTTAACTAGCTCGGGTAACATAACAGTATAAAATAACTTATTGTTTAAGGCAGAAAAACTATCACGGACGCTTTCAACGCCGCATTGTCTAGCTATTTCTTAGTCAACAGATGATATAGGGTTCTCACTTATTCTAACATTTTGTAGAGGGAGCTAAGCTGCGTTGTGCTTAAAGTTACATCGAGCTTTGAACGCCAGGATATAACATTTTTGTACGATTTACAAAAGATTTCCCTAAGCTTAAAAGATCCAAAATTTCCCAAGAATCACGTTTTGATTATCCCGTGAAATGTGTTTTTGTTAAACAAATATCATTAAATAATCTTATTACGTTAACTGCTGTTTTGATCTAATCGTATTAAATTTATCAATAGTAGACAATAATCGCGCTACCAGTATCCAACTACATAGACTGATCATATTGTAAACTCGTATTCGTTAAGTTTAAAACGATTACTAAAGAAGTTTTGCACAGAACCCGGTGTAAACAAATAATAAGCTCTAGATTTATCCTTAATATCGAACACAATCGAGAGATATAAGGGACCCACGGCAGAGAGAGATTAACCTTTAATTAGGCGCGCCAAAATACTTACGTCGTTAGTCGCGCGGGGTCTGCATTTACCCCAAAGTGAATGACATTAAATAAAAAGTATTTATATATAATCATCAACTTTTATTATTCTTTATTTACTTAAAAACTATACCAACGTTAGAAAACTCAAGAAAAACGTAACTGTAACACTGAAAACAATGATTTTTTTTATTTTAGAGAAACCTAAAATTTATCAACAAAAAAATGAATATTCTACATCTGTCCTCAAAATAGTGACAGAAAAACAATCTTTGTTGTTTTTCTGTCACTATTTCGAGGACAGATGTAGAATCTTCCTTTTTTTCTTGTTGTTACATCATTTCTAGATGATGAAGGTCCTGGAACCTTTTGTTCAGATAAGATTCTTCTTGCAGTATTTCGCTTAGGAAATACTGAGCCTATTTCTAGCCATGTTGAACGGTTACTACGAAAAATAATACCAGATTAGACAAATGTCATAGTACAACACAATTAAAATAAATAAACATTATAACTGCCTTACAGTAACCATGAAACAACAATGTAATATAATTTTCGCTCATCAAATGTAAAAAAGCATAAACTTATAACAGTGAGTACATTTACATAAGTACAACTGTGTATCTTTGTCAAATAACTAGTATTAGAACCATATAATAACATAACAGTATCTAAAATTACAAAATGAAATAAATAATTCTAAAAACAAGTAATTTAAAAATATATACTTACGTAAAATTGAACTACACTATTAGTCGCGCGGGGTCGCATTGACCCCAGGCACCTCCGTACGGCGCGACTAACCATTTCTGACGCTCAAGCTCTACTGAGGAAGTAGGGGTGGATGAGTTAGGAAGCTAGCAGAAAGTTTGGCTCGCTAGCGTAAATAGCTAAAAACATAATTCCAAATGAAGATCACTTGGGGTCGCCAAGACCCCGCGCGCCTAATTAAAGGTTAAATAAACTATAATTCACAATCAATAGTCCAAAGCTTAATTTTAATATAAACGCAGAATACCAGTATTTTGTCTAGTTTACGTAAACATTACTATCTAAGCCGTGTCATAAATTTGTCTAGTTTTATGTGAGTAGCCTGTACCGTGGGTGGTTCATTCAAGAGCACGCTCCGTCTCGCTCGCACACAGCTCTCCGCGGTTATGTGCTCCTGGTCACCGGTCATCGCGGTACTGGTTTTGTATTAACATAATGCCTATAATATATCGCGACTAGTATTCATAACATTGTTATTGTTGTGTCACTAGTTCAATAGCTTCTTTATGTATTAGGGAAATTAATAGATTTGTTTACTTGTATATACACATTTTACTTAGGTACGTAATATTGTGTTTTAATATTTTTATCGTTTTGGAGTCTGTAACTTTTCATTTTATGTCTGATTTTCTTTCTTCATGGTCAACCGAGCCCACATCATTATTATGTAGTACTAAATATGAGAAGTATGAATTGAATTATGAATGTACATGTGGTGATAGAGTAAAGTACATGGTGCCAGAGAAAGTTCGCATATAATATCTCTACACGAAAACTAAACAAGGAAACTTAACGTAAAATCCAACCAAACCAATCTGTTTAGCCAGCACCGGCGCCGTGTTCATAGAATAAGTGACTGTTCCTCACAGGATGAGAGATTTTCGTATAGTAAAAGAATTTATGAGTAGTGATTATAATTATCAATAGAAAATTATGATTGCGATAATAAATACAAAAATTTGTGAAAATAGATTTGATGATTAGATCAATGAGATGAATTTGTCGACAACTTGGCAGTAATATAGTAAGCGTTTGGTCAGAATAGTACATAGGTTATTAATACACGGGCGGTGTCGCGGGCATAATCTACTCTGAAATAAAGGTAGCTTCCCCAACTGTCTTAATTTTTTATCAGCTGAGATTAATCAATTTTTTGCAAATTAAATAAAAAATGTGATTACACTTTTCATTTTTACTTTTTTATAGTTCTAATAATTGTCTAATGTTACATATCTATTACTGGACGTTGTATTCACTAAATTATTACTAAAAAGTTAAATTTGCAAAAGACAAAAAGGCAAGCAAAGTGAAGGATATCAAGTATACGTTGTGTGAGTGATGTCGACCGCCGACAACTCGTGTATTTTATTATCTTGTTCCTCGCATCCTGTAGGCTTCACCGACTATAACGTATATACCTATAGGTAGGTAGGTATATACCTTGTGGTGAAGCACGTGTGCAAGCCTGTTTCCTCTGATGGATGGCAGACAGGTTATGTCGAAGCGAAAGGTTTTGTGAATCGCTCCGATGTTTTACTTATTCTGTCTATAGCCACTAATAGCCAGTTATATAACTTCAAGTCATGAAATTGATAGGATTTTATTTCTTAGAATGTGTTGTTCTGTTTATCCGTCATTGCTGTTAAATTTTGATTTTATAATTTTTGCTTATTAGGCTTATTTTTAATTAAATTAAGTATATGATTATAACTCACTAATTAAGGAATGAAATCCATAATTTTATAACTTCGGTTATACTTTTGTGCATAATCCTGAGTCTTCATAGATCATATAGACCATACATACAGCTGTATTTATAACAATGGTAAATATAATATTTAACACAACATTTAAAAGCTCTTCTAAGTGAATTCTAATTTTGCTTGTATTAATTATGTGGTGTTACGTGTAAATTAAATGGTGGATACGTGTTGAACGAATAAAGAATTATTACTTATTTTATATTGAGGAAGCCGTTTAGTATTTTATTTAACAATCATTAGGATTCTTGATTTATAATTGTTATCTACAGGGTTTTAAATAATTAAGTATCTACGATTTTACGAAAACATGTTATTCAAATCATTCGCAAAGGTAATCAAATCAGGTGAATACACTGGTGTCGTCGACTTTACATTTTTTATGTAAATTTATTATTTTTTACGATTTTTTTTTTAAATAATTTTATTACTACAAAAGCTTATCACTAACTATAATATGGTATTTCTGTTACAGCTAATGGATATAGAAATGTTATAGCGCCAAAGGATTTTAGTAATGTCGGTAAGCAACAATTATTATACAGCTTAATGAAGTTTTAATAATAGTACTAGAATTTATCTAGTGATGGACAGAAATCAACTTTCTGTTTATCATTTACCTAAGTTTTGGAACAAATCGCAAATAATTATACTTTTTTTATAACTGTTATATTCCAGACACAGCATACTCATCAGGGTGCCTACACGAGGGTCGGTGGTACGCGAGCGGCGCGCGGGTGAACACGCGCGAGTCGTGCCTGCGGTGCGTGTGCGTGAACAACGCGTTGTCGTGCCGGCGCCGCACGTGCCAGCCGCTGCCGGAGCTGACCTCCAAGCACTGCCACGTCAAGCTGAAGCGAGGGGCCTGTTGTCCCGAGCTCGAGTGTCCCGGACACAAACTTGTTGACAGAGGACTTGGTACTTTATCATTTATAAAATTACTTCTTTTTGGTTATCATTACAATTCGTTTATGCCTAGAAAATAGTCATCATCATAACAGCCCAATCATGACCCACTGCAGGGACGGGTCTCCTCCTGACGAAGGGATACTTGGCCTACTAATACCAGACGAATTGATATAGAGTTTATTTTCAAATTTCCCTTCTTTTTATTTCGTAAAGATAATATTCACGTGTAGTCCCTTAGTCGGTTTTTATGACACCCGTGGGATGAGATGGGGTGGTGACATATTATATTCTTACTCCGTCACCACACGGACAGACAGAAAATAGTAATGTTTATAAATAAAGTTGTAGAGCTTTAAAGCCTGTCGATAGCTGCAGAGAATGATGAATAACATTTTTACGAACCGAATGAAAAGCTAAATTACCTTACCTTAAGTATTGTACTGAATTTGATTCGAGAAGATTAATTTAGGAATAAATAAGATTTACAAATAATCTGAATCTACATATTTAAAACTAATTAAAAGAAACTTTTTTATACTAATATTGGTATTCTGTCTATTTTAAGAATCGAAAGGCAATGGCGCCTCTCTGTATGGAAGTACAGAAGAGATGTATGACATCGCTACACCTTCTTCGTCTTTTGGACATGGTAAGTTGTGAACATTATGAAGATAACATTACAATATAGGTACCATTTTGACGACCTCTGTGGCGTGGTTGGTATATTACATGCCTGCTACGCAGAGGTCTCGGGTTCGATTCCCACTCAATGCAAATTTTTTGTGTGCATGAACATGATTGCATTGGTCTGGATGTTTCTACGTATGTATTTAGAAAAAAATATATGTCTATTGTTCTGTTACCCATAACACAAGCAGGTTAAGCCTAGCTTACTTTGGGAACAGATGGCGCTGTGTACAGATGTCCGTGAATACTTATATTATTAATTTTATATCTAATTTTATTTAACTACTTAAACTTGTCACACACTGTTGCTTATTTTCATAGTTTTCCTCTGGTCGAGATGCAACAATACTTTATTTTAGTTATTGATTTCCAGCGTGCGTAGAAGGAGGAAGTATCTACGGAGCAGGCTCGGCCATGTCCTCCAACGTCGCCTGCGAGCAGTGCTTCTGTCTGAAGGGAGTGAAGCGTTGCGTGAAGCCTTCCTGCCTGCCCACCCCGCCGCACTGCGTGGCGCGCCCGGCCGCCGGCGCGTGCTGTCCGCAGAGGTACTACTGTCAGAGCGACCTCATGCACAACCAAGATAAAACTACATTTGGTAAGATATTTTACTCATTTAATAATAAATTACTTAATAATTACGTCCATGTTTTTATTTGTACGTTCTAAAATAATTTTGCTTAATTGTATTTCTTCTGACTAAGTAATTATTGTTTTTAAAGCACGGCTTAGTTGTTAGATAGGTAGAACTGCATCGTGTGGCGACAAATCATGAAGCAGGCTAAGTAATCTGTATCGTGTCCAATATCCATATTATTACAGATTGCATGGTGAACAAGGAACTAGTGAAGGAAGGTGAACGCGTCTACATTCCCAACGTGAACTGCACTGCGTGCTTCTGCCTCAAGGGCTCGGTACAGTGCCAGGCACTAGAGTGTGCGCCTACCCTGCACGGGTGTGAACCTATACTGCAGCCCGGAGACTGCTGCGCTCATCAGTACAAATGTGAACGATCACTTTATAGAGGTAAGATGTATTTATTTACATAAGACTTCATTAACTTTGTTTTAGTCAAATCGAATGCAATTCGTGAATAAAAGTATGGCGCTAATATGCCAAAAAAATAATATTAATTGTGTTATTGTTCACTAGCTCAATAGATCTAGTCGTTAAATAGTTAGTAAAAACGCAGCCTACCAATTTCGCGCTTATCATTTAAAATAAACGTTTCGACTAAGTGGGACAAAATATTCTCCTTTAGTAATATAGTAATACAGTGACTTTAATATAAGTGCGAAGGTCCGGTAGTGATACCGCATGTAAAAATTATAAAGTATTCACGAACATTAGGTTTAAGTTAAAAAAAATGTTTGAAAATTAATTACTACTTAGGCATTTATGATAAGTTCAGATAACATAGTTTTTCCGCTCTCTAGCTTACTCACTTACTCCGCTGGCTCAACGCCCTGCCCCTCTCTAGCAACAACATCCAAATATAAAATGCTTTTCACGATTAGAATACTTACATTTCAATTGATTTTCGTTACTTACAGGTTCAGTACCCTCAAATAAATATCAGCTGGCGTATAACTTGCTAAATTCTGCCAGAAATGACGACCGCGCCTTACACGCGGAGAAAAGAGACACTGACAGTCCAACAAATGAAATTACAACAAAAATAAACAGCATTGTTATCGGAAAAAAGACACCTTTACCGTATTCAAACCAAAAGGATTTGATTACAACTAAATACAAGAGAAAAACTAACGATTTTTTAACCAATATTGATACTGAGCCTCCTACATCAAAATCTTATACTGAATCAGAGCCTACAGACCCAGTCACTGAGGAGGAGACAGTTGAAGATACCACAGACCAGCCAGAAGAATCTGTCAAAATTGTCATTAATGGTACGATAAACTGTACAACAGAATTATCTTCAACATCTCTACCTTTAAGCAACACAGGAAATAACAGCGACACGTTTTTAGGTATACGAATACAAAACGTGCCAATGCTGGATCCAGATACTCAAACATATTCTCCAGACTACATCATTACTGATTCAACAATGAACGGAAATTTTGATGAAAGTGATACTTTTACTATAAATGTCACAAGTAGCTTAAACGCCAACCTTAACTCTACTTCAAACCCTGTGATTGTCCCAGCGTCTAAAATAGCTGTGCAAGTAACTGCGCCTGAGCCTGTCCACGTAAATAATACTAAGAAGGAAGAGTACGATTATGATTACACTGAGCCAACACTACCACCTTCTTTACCTAACTTGAAGTAAGTCATATTTAACTTAACCAAAAACAATTTTACTATTTCAAACTAATTATGTAGTAGTTAGTAGTAGTAAATAATTGCGTAATGTATTAAAAAATATAGTTAAGTATCTATTAAATAAAATAATCAAGTATCTCATTTCAAAGATTTCTAGAAAAGTTCATGAAATAAATAAAAATATCTAATTTCAGAATTATTCCCTTCGTGGCAGCTGACGCAGTTGTAGACGAGGAAAGTAAAAATGAAAACTCGTATGTTGTTTTAGACCGAGATGACAAATACCCAGTCTACTATCCACCACAGGGCAAAGAAAAATTTAATAAACAAGATAACGTTTTTCCAGTATTTATGGCTGAAAAATATACACCTGAAATAGATCTGAGCAGTGATACATATCCCGTTTACAACGATGTCACTCATCCAGAATCACTTTCCTTATCAAAGAGTCAGGACATAGAGAAGGAATCTGTAACGAAAGCGCCGACCACAAGCACTACGTTCAAGTTGGAAACTCCTGACGTTAATTTATTTTCTCCACCTGTCGAGACTGAAGGTATAAGTAAAATTGAATAACTGTGTAAGATATTTGAGTTCTTGAACCGAATACGTTTGTTTTCTCATCCTTAAAAGATCATACGCCACAAACATAGATCAGGGTTATCAAAACTATTGACGATAGTTATATTTTCTGTATTTTAAATTTTTATGACTTATAATTTTTTTTTTGACTTTTTATTTAAAGTCATAAAAATTTTAAATTTTAATTTTGAGTCGTATATAATATTCATATAATCGCAACAATTTAATGCATTATTCTTATTACATATGTTATCGATTGCATTCGTAACTACTAATTCTGTTTTTTAGATGTGTACGACATTTATCCACATTCAATTTCTGCTGTTCATTATTTAAATGATTGAGACTACCACGTGGTCACAGATTTTTTATAGGCATTTGCATATTACAGATATATCAATACCGCGTGAACTCTAGTGTTACTCTTATGACTACTTTAATAAGTTTGGGTGGTCATAACTAGTATTGTTCTTCGTCCACTACATACACGTATAAATATGAGTTTAACATCGTTTCAGGTGGCTTCATACCAAAAGGTCCCGGCCTTCATGACGAGTTCTACAAGGTTTACTCCAGCTCTCCCTTACCATCTGCAGTACCTCATTTAACTACATCGATGCAGTTAGACGTCTCAAAAAGTGAGAGCATTTTAATTTGATTTAAAAAGAAACAGATTTGATTTTAAACTATAAATTATTACGGTATTTTTATAATGAATTTAAGCCCGTCTTTGTAGTAAGACTTCAAAAAGTCCTTAGTTTAGTGTCAGAGCATTAAGCATATTCAATTGCTTAAATTTGCTTAAAAATCCGACCCCATAATATGGAATACTGCTGCCATCAGTGGGCGGGAACACCTGGGTACCAGCTTGGACCGTCAAGTCACTAATCACAATCGAATTACGTGTTTTCAGCTTGTCAAACTGATGATGGTAAAATTGTTGCTTACGGCGAGACCATAGAAATAGACTGCAGCGAATGTACATGTGACTGGGGAATATTCACTTGTTCACGTATTATGTGCCACGCCCCTGAAGGATGCGAGTTTAAGCCTGTTACACCCCATTCTATCAATCACTGTTGTGGAGATGTTATTTGTGACAAAAGTAAGTATTTTATTAAACAATCGTCAAACTTATACAACAAAGTATTTTGGTCGGTAGTTAAAATTGTTTGGTAAAATACAGTTAAGATTAAAAAATAAACAATGATTAAAGAGTATGTATAATACATACTATTTTACTGATATGGTAATAGTAGTCAAAATAAAAACACTTATAAAACATTACTTAGTAAATCGACAAACTGTATTTTCATTTATTTTACTTTTTATTTTACAGATAATAGAACTATTTCAATCTTAGTAGAAAACATAACTGAGAGTGTTGGTCTTAACTATACAAGTACTACAGACGAGATTGAAACAATTCAAGATTTTTCGCTTCAGAAGAAGGATTTGGAAGGTGAATCTAATACTAATAATAACACAGACATTAATGATAGCACAGAAAAAATAACAGTACAAGAAACTACGGTTTATCCAATGAAAAAAACACTACCTCCCAAAACAACTATACCTTTCGTTACTACTACTAAAACTACGCCAACTCTTGCTACAACACCTACTACAAAAGCTGAAACACCCACCGCGAAGCTGACCACCACTACATCACAGCCTTCAACTCAGGTCATACAATCGAATCATACTGACTATGCAGATGAGGAGGATGATTTTTCATTCAGTAGTGTGCTGCAGCTACTATTAGGAGATAGCTACGGTCCGCCTATAACATCACCACCTAATAAAACTAAACCTACGAAACCTACTAAGACAACTACAAGACTTCCACCCACTACCACGACCGAAACACCAATCACAACTATAAACCCATTTATACCACTACCAAATCACCCTGACATGAGGAATGATATATCTTTTTCCAATCGGATAGACCATTTAATTCTTGGGGAAGCCACAAGTATTATTAGAACAACTCCACGACCAGTGACACAAAAACCAACGAAAACATCAAATTTACCGACAGAACGGCCACACATTGCTGTGACAAGCACTCCAAGACCTAGGCCTCCCAACCTCAACACAGTTCCCAGACTTGGCCAACCTGATGTCGGAGCGGGTGTCTTGAAGCTCGCTGGTTGTAACATATACGGTAGGATGTATAGGGTTGGAAGGATCATTGCGGAACTTTCAACACCCTGTCAAGAGTGTTGGTGCACGGAATCAGGAGTATTATGCAAGCCACTCGAATGTTGATACACAATGGAATGTAGATTCGCGTTTATTGTACAAAATGTGTGATTGTGTGTTTGGTTCTAAGAAGAAAATACGCTTACAACTGGATTTTGTTTTTTAAATATGAATATGTTGGTGATTCGCTGAGTATGTTTGTCATACAAACCATATTTTCACTATTTTTTGTCAAATGTGTCTGTGTTGAAATTTAGTAAATGCTAAATACTTAATATTGATAAAAACAGTAATTGGCAAAGGGTTATCCTGATATTGTAATTTTGATCATCTTATAAAAATATTGTTGTACCTAAATTAAAATGTAATGTAATTTTGGATAATCAATAATAGCTGGTGGTGAATGTTGAGTAATTTATAATAATCTTCCTGAATATATTTATAACTAAAACGACCGGCAATGATCTCATAACACATATATACCAGAGAGTTTGGTCCTGTATATTAACCACTAACTTTGAGTCATCGACACAGATTAAAGTGCATTTATTTAAAGACTAGCCTTAATATTATGTAAAATTAAAATTATATTAGTTATATAAAATAGTTAAATGTAACAATTAGTAAGTATTATTTTGGTTATTAAATCATGAAAACTATTAGTTTTATTTTTTTACCACTAACTTTTATTTTAAATCAGACAGGTTCTATACGTAACACAGTTCAGCATGCATATTTAGCTAATTTTAGTTAAAGTAAATATTAGTTAATATTTTTTAATATTTACAAGATAAAGCCAATGTTTCTCAAGAATATCAAAATACTAGCTACTGCGTATAATTTTATTTAGCTTGCCATAATTACTTCAGCAGCATTAGACACTTATCCTTCCCGAATTATTCTAACTCTGCACCAGATTTTATCAGAATCAGTTTAGAAGTTGGCGAGACGCGAGAGAGGGGGCTACTTCGTACTTAACTTGCCAAAAAATAGGATGAAGATCTATTTAAATCAACTTAATCTTAAAATACTACTTAACTCGCCACTGTACTTGTCGATGTGTAAATCGGGCATAACTGTGTAACGGTATCATCTCATGTGTATAATGGTTGTAAGGAAGGAGGGAATGAATACGGGTAAATATATTTTATGTAGTTATCCATTCTTAATCGCATTCAATAAATTTACTTACGCACTTCTTTTTTTAATGCATTGAAGTGACAGACGAGCAGGAGGCCAATCTGCTGATAACTGGTAACCGCCGCTCACTCACGTCAGCTATGCCACAGCACACCTACATGGGGCACAAGTTGTTATGATCCATTACAAGGGTAATTCTACTAGCTACTGAAGTCTTACTTTTGATAACTGATCTTACACATCTACACCTTCAACCTAAACACAGAATACTTTAACACTACTACTAAGCAACAACCACATTTTGCTAAAAAGACCTACCACCTGGTAAAAATCTATACGTAATATAACATTTGTTTTAAATTATTTTCAAGTGATTACCATAGTATGTTTATTACTGTATAGTTTTATGATTAAAATGTTAAAAATTAAGGTTTATTTGAAAATAAATTTAACTTTTAAATTCATTCCAATGTCGATATACGAGTATGTAAGAGTTTTATGTTCTAGTAATGAGTTCAATTAATGTGTTTACATGGGCATTTGATTTTTTTTACAGAAAGTAACAGAACTTTAAATCAAAATGAAAAATATGGCCTAGAATTTAAAATTAAAATCGGAAAAACAGCAATAAAAAATATTATTAGTTGGATTGACAAGTCTCTGGCAAATAACAGTGAAAACATTGGTAATTTGAATAAGACTAAAATTGAGCCAGATATTGTATTGACTACTAATAAAGACTTATCAAATATGAAGGTTACAGAAAAGCGATCTTACCTTACTGAATCATTAACAAGCACCAAAACAATAGTCTCCACTGAAACGGTACCTACTGTATCTCGTACCGAGCAGACGGTACCTACTGTATCTCGTACCGAACAGACTGTACCTACTTTATCTCGTACCGAACAGACTGTACCGAAAAAGACAGCAATTTCAAATCAAACGTATGATAAAAGTTTAGAAAACTACTTTCAATTCATTAAACTACTCCAAAGTCGGTTCTTAAACAAAGCTGCGGTAACTACAACTTCTACTTATAACAGACACCATGCGGTAGAAGCCGTCTCATCACCTACTACACAGAATTTGAGGTTGAAATTAAGAATACCATCCGCTATTACAACAGAAGGGTATAAGACCACAATGAGATCGCGGGATACAAATATAATTTCGTTAAATAAACTTTTAACTTACGCTCAACTTTTCAAACAACGCAGTTTTTTAAAAAACAAGCTTTTTTCTAAAAAAAAATTGTTACATCAACATACTTCTACAACTACAACTAGTAGAATAGCTTTTGAATATTTACCGTTACCTCTGTTACTGTTTCCGATACAACCAACTTCTCCAATGATTCGTAATGGAGTCAAAGGAACGACTTTAGAGAAAGAATCAAGTGCTAATCATCGGCACTATAATGTAATCATTACCGATCATTGGGCAGTAATTAGAACAACGCCAAAGACAATCCTAACTAAGAAAATCAGGTTACCAAAGTTACGGAAAACAAATAGAAAAAAGGGCGCGAACGAAACATCACGATCAACGATTAAGAATTACCAAGACAAAACAATACACTTGATAGAATTTAAGAAGTTGGCGAAAAAGTCGTCGTGGACAGATATATTTAAGACGTTGCTACAGACAGTCAAAAGTTTTCATGTGCCAAATTAGTACAATTAATGATTAGTGTTTTGTGTTAAATTAACTTTGCACCTCAGGAGTTTGTTATAAGGATTTAAGTAGATTACTTTTTATTTTATTACTTATCGGTTTATAAAATCAACGTAATACAAGATATATTTAACAGGTCAAAAAGCTACCAGAAGTAATATTGTATCAACATTATACCTATTTATAAATGTTATATTATTTATTTTGTTTAGTGTAGTAGAATATTTTCTTTCATAATAATGTCAGTGGGATAATTGACTACGGAATGTGATTGAAAGTATTGAAATGTTTCAGGTATATTTTTTTTGGTACAATTTTATTTTCAATTTTTTTGTTTAATGAACATTATTATAATAGATACCATATACTGTATTTATTTATTTATTTATTGCTTTATTGTACACCAAAATAAAATACAACAGGTAAGTACCCAAATTATCTTAAAAACTAGGTGACACAAATGGCGGTCTTATCACTCGAAGTGATTTCTTCCAGACAACCTTTGGATGGAAAATGTGTAATATGATTTTTATGTACTTACTGTAATAAATATTTAAAAAAAAAATATCTACTTAGTTTATTTTTTTATGTCCATTAAGTATATAAATTACAGTAAAATACACACAGAGACAATACTCAATGGCCTGTTACACAGTTTGGGAAAAAGTCCCAGAGTTGGGAGTAAACGAGGATAGGTTTACATGATTATGCTTATGAGTTATTGTAAACAAAATTTCCAAGCATGAATAATTTTAGGTAGGTAATTCAAAATATCAGAACTCCTAACACGTCCAAAAACTGCTCGGAAAAAAAATCTGTCGCATTAGTTAGTATTTTATGAGAAAAAGAACAAATTCTATTTATATGAAATTTTTAGAAGATTGTTCATCGTTAGAACTAAAGTTACATTGCCGAAATGAAATTAGTTTATCGAAGCTTCGGCTACGTCATGATTAGATCGGCGTAATGGTGTCCTGACATAACGATTGTTACAATTGCTCAACAATCACGTCTACTTAGATAAATGGGTAGATCTCCAGAGGCATTTTTTATCGTGTCGGACTGGAGAAACCCATTTTGAAATCGATAAACGTTTTCATTACATTTTTTTATGTATACTTTGGAGTCTAATTTATGTGGTGCAGGGCTGAAATTATGAATGAGTTTATTAGAAATATTTAAAAAAAAATCATAAACCCTAAAATTCTGATTTCTCTGGGTTGACCTAACTCCCGATTGAATGAGAAAACATTGTGTAACTTTTTATTGAGAAGGTTCATATGTCCGATATTATTTTATATTACATAACAAATAGTTAATCTTCATTGTAATATTTTTTTAAAAGTTATATTTACAATATTTTTGGCACATATTAAATTTATCGTCATGACCTGGCATTTTATCTCATCGCTCTGCGCTGGAGTAAAACATCGCGCTCATCCCTAGTTTTACGAAATAGAAACTCTATTCCCCTCCCCCGGGGTAGTGGCTGTAGTGGTCTAACCGCCGAGAAAGATACATTTGTGCCACGGTCCCCCATTCCAACATTACAAGGGTAAGTTTATGATTTATCTGGATTTGGTTCTCGAATTTGATAATTGATATGGCATGTTTTATAAATTAAGTAGTAAGGTTGTAAATGTTCTTATTAAGTGAATTAAGTGATAGTAATGATGTTCTTTATGAGACGTAAACACAACTTTCTACTGTTTTTATTTTGGGCTGTATTAATGCTTTTATGACTTTATTTGATCGCTATGGCTATGATTCCTCTGTCCAAAAGACCAGAGCGATGATATTTTGCAATAATTGTACGTTATAAAACAACTTTGAGTAATAATAACAGATTGTTACAACGACAAATGTCACGACTCAGCTGTCAAAAATTCTGCGACGTCACGACTCATCTGTCAAAAATTCTATAACGTCACGACTCCCCTGCAAAATATTTTCCCGCCAATATTCTATGACGTCACGACTCATCTGTCAAAATTCTATGACGTCACGTGACACGTGACCAAAATTCTATGGCGTCACTAGTCACGTGACTCAGCTGTCAAAATTATTATGACTATGACGAAATTATCAAAATATAATATGATGGAAGTCAAAATTTTAAGTTTTCGGAAGTTTTCCTTTACATGCACTATAAGACCTTGCTTCATGCCAAATTTCAAGTTTGTATGTAGACTGGAAGTATCCTGTAGCTTTTTGCCCTTTGCTCATCGAAAATTTGCGACATAAACGGCTATATGTCTTGATTTCGTTAGATTAGAAGTTTGATTTTTTTACAGCACTAATAGGCAACAGACCTTAGTATTTGGTAAAAATTTCAGCTTGATACCTCTACGCGTTCCTGAGATAAATGGTCTTGATAGAGAGACGGACAACAAAGGGTTCCGTTTTTCGAAAATTGGTACGGAACCCTTATAAAACCGATCAAGTGCGAGTCTCACTCGCGCACCGAGGGTTCCGTACAAACCTATTTACTTTCTTGCCTAATTGTGATGACGTCACGACTCATCTGTCAAAAATTCTGTGATTTCACGACACATCAGATGTGAATGTGAGAATTTTTGACAGATTCTGTCAAAAATTCAAAGACGTCACGACTCATCTGTCAAAGATTCTGTAATGTCACGACACATCTGTCAAAAATTCAATGACGTCACAACTCAGCCGTCAAAAACTATTTTCCTGCCAAAATTATGTGACGTCACGACTTACTTATCTGTCAAAAATTCTATGACGTCACGTCTCATCACTAATAATATTTGTTGAAAATTTTAGCTTGATACCTCCACGCGTTCCTGAGATAAATGGTCTTGACAGGCAGACAGACAGCCGGACAGACGGACAACGAAGTGATCCTATAAGGGTTCTGTTGTTTCGAAATCGGTACTGCCCTAAAAATGGACAAGTTTCCAACTGATGAGCTCAAAAAGCTCTAGATATATCCCCTAAACATAAAATCATAAAATCTTGTAACATGCAAGACTAAAACTGACTAAATAAATAATATATTATCAATTTTATTATTTTTGTTTCACCATTTATGATCGCTCTAGCGCCTATCATGATTGCTCTGGACGCGAAAATGTTTGAACTTAAATATTTCCATAACTGTTTGTCAAAAATGAAGGCCAATAGTAAAAATGTAGTATTTTAATATCATTATTTTCAATGAGATACATAATTACCAAAAAATATCAAGATCTGAAAAGCACCAGAGCGATCACACGAATACGCCCGATTTGGAGATTGACCCAAATAATGTGTCGAATCAGGTGTGAAGAGATGGTCATTGCTGGATTGACTTCATACCGCCGTATGCCTATATGCCTATAAACTGGATGTATTAATATAATAACAGGTATATAATAACATGTCAGTACGGGTAGCCTGACGGTGCTGATCTATTTTATCCTTAAAAATATTCTGCATGAGATATGACGTTTTACTTACAACAAGAACCCTGTCCGTAAAAATCCGGCGGAAAGGAATATCACTTTTCTCACCTGCAGAGTAAGCCATTTTAACACTTCCTTCGGCGGCTTTTAATTGTAATGTATACATATTCATCTCTACAGCCATTCTAACAATAGTAATTTAAACAAGACAACTTTTACCTACCAGGGCTCTTAAAATAAAACACTCCACTATGAGTAGAAATTGACTTTATTATAATTACAAAAAAATCATTGTTACATTGTAAGACACTGAATATTAAAGTGAACACTTACGAGTTATGTAGAGTGGATAATTTTTATTATTTTTTTAATCATAATAACTAATTTAACTTGAACTGAGATTCATAACGTCAATATACTGGTGAATCAAAATATGATCTGGTCTATACTTCGACCCATTACGACAATCATCAGCTTTAAGACATACACAGGTGAACATAGGCCATCTCCAAATATTTTATTTCAGGAAGTTCTTGCATTGTCATCGGTCCACTGAGAAAAAGAGCTGCCTCCTTTGTACGACATTAATACAACATCATTATGTTAAATCACAATCACGATTTCTGTATAATCTCTAAATAGCCTTTGTCAAGCAATTCCTTACATCTTCAGTTATTAAATAAAGACTTAATAATGATTTTGATATGATATGTAAGTTGAATTCTAGCAAAATGGTAACAGACAGGCTGGCAACAAAGACAAATATCTGTCTTGACCACTGGCTACGAAACAAAGAAATATTTTTAATACATAAATAACAACAAATTCACATGAATATGGAGAAACATGCATATTATTACACCTAAGCTGTTGCTTAGTGTCAGATTACTTTACTGAAAAAGCATTTGCTACCTCTGTAAAGATCTACGATACATTTAACTGACGTTAACTTTATTATATTCACACAAAGTGGACAAGATAATTATGAAATACCCCACTGTAGGTGATTTGGAACTCTCGAAGGTTGAGGATATAGATAAATTTGTTAGGTACTCTGAACTTTTTATGTGTAGGACTCTTTTGTCTTATTGGTTTTTGTGTGTCAGTGAGTGGTTTAAAGGCGTACAGAACCTAGCGACTGAATTTTCTTAGTGCAATAAATATTCGTAAATGACTACTTTTTGCTTGAAAAGTTTTGGCTGCCTATATTTTTGATACCAAGCGATAGTTATATTAATAGATTGTGTGAATCCCTTTTTGACTATTTGTATAATTTTGGTACTTCAGGTAACGTGAATGGTATTTACCTGCCACATTAAGAGACTTTCATTTATCTTTCCCAATCATGTTAGGATCGAATTTTATTCCTTTTGAAAATTACGTAGTTCATGTTATTCGAGTCAGTCATTGTTTGTTCTTACATGTAGGTATGTAAAGGTACGCAATAATATATTATGAGTTAGTGTATAAATAACAACTATCTCAGTCAGTTTCGACTAGAATATAATTATCTCTTTGGTTACAATTATGATGTAATATTATACAAAACTTTTGTACATAACATGTAGACACTTTTTTATTATTTTATCTCCAAATTAAGCTTGAATGTAAAATGGAGATTTATTACATATTTTTTTTTTTTTAAAGATAACTCCCTCACTAGGCATCATGCCCTGTGTCGCGGGGACCTTTTACAAAAATCAATTAACGGAAACAAAGATCACCCAGACCAGGACAATAATTTGTGGATCTCACAAATTATTGTCCTGCGTGGGGATCAAACCCACAACCTCTTTCGCGGCAGCCGCTGGCTCTACAGGCGCGCCACCGAGGTCGTCGATTTACCAGAAGTCTATTTGTGAATTTACATATTTCGCTAGCAGACTAACATTTTTATCTTTTATTTCATAAGTCACATCAAAATGAAATATATTTCGCAAATATTATTAATATTGTTATAGAAAGTTGAATAAAATAGTTAAGTTTTATTAAGGTAAGTACCTTCTAATAAATAAAAACATAAATATTATAATCTTAATGAAGATCTCATCACAATCACAAATCATTAATTATTTTTTATTAAAAAACAACAATTTGGAGCCTGCTTCACTTTGATCTGAGTAATGTCTAATGGCGTTATTAATTTAGTGTTAAGTAAAGTTCATACAAGACACAAGTGAAACAGGTCACAATACTTAATAATAGCATAAGTACAAAGCTTATATAATATCACTAGCCAAACGTCAAAGTTTTGTTACAAAACAACAACAGATTTCATAGAAATCAACAACTAAGATACTCCGCCATTGTCAAACTAATACAAGTTGTAAACCTAGATTCCTATGCGAAGCTAACTTACAGCGCTTAGTTATCTAAGCCATTACAATTAAAGCACTTTGGTCATACTCGACTTCATTATAAATACTAAATAATCTTGTGTTATCTAACACACATAACAATGATATGACTGAAGGCGGAGTCACGTTAATATTAATTCACTTATCTATATAATGTCCTTGTAATAAACATACAAAATCGTAAACACCATCAAAAGCTGTTTCTTCTAACAACAGCGGACGGATAAGACGAATTGCACTTATCGTAGAGAAGACTGGATCCAATTGCTTGGTCTTCTGGTCTCACGTCTGATTGATCTCGAAGAAGGAGTGAGGGTCATCGTCTTCTGCGTACTGCGTGTAGTGGACAGCCGCCAGGGTGATGCCGGCGATTATCAGCAGTCCTGATATCACGCGACATACTACCACGTAACGCTTGTTGCAGTTCTCACCTGGATAGAAGGAAAAAAAAATGATCAGTTATTACAGCGATTAGCGATTACAGTCAGCAGCAAATTTAACAAGTTAATTTAAAATTATAATGAAAAACGAAATAATTTAAATGGTCCATTTATCTTACCGGTAAAAACTAAGAAGGCGAGTGGTATGCCCACAGCGGCGCCTAGTACATGAGCTGCCCACGCGACGTACTCATACGAGGCAGGAGCTCGTGCTGAGGCATGCCCACCCGTGGGAGGAGGGGCGCGCATCATAGCCCAGCACATCTCTGACGTACCCAGCACCAACACGCTCAGGGGACGAAACCACCACAACGGAATGTGGCCAAACCTGATAATGAAAAGAAAACTGATTAGTGAAAATTTATTTACAACAAAATATTTTGTCCTATTATATTAAAAGAATCTCATTGTTTTATCCGGTGCCTTAATGGTACAGATATGATGCCATGCTGTCATACAAGATAAGTATTTGTGTGATCCACAAATTATTGTCCAGAGCCTGGATGTTCGTTGTGTCAGTTTAATGATGTTTGTACCTGAGATACAGGGCATAGGCCCAAGTGCGGAAGATGTATGTAGTCGCTTACCTTAAAGTAACATTAGAGATATGCGCAGTGAGTAGCGCATACACAGCTGCCGAGGCTCCCACGACGCGCACGTTGGGCTGTAGCGCGCCCGCACCGAGCGCGCCGGCCGCCACGCCCCCGCACCACAGGCACACCACGCGCCACCAGCCCTGCTCACGCTCCAGGGGCCAACCAACCTACGAATAATAAAACCATTAGTTTTTCAAAATGCTACGTTAATATCATTGCAGAGGGCAGAGATAAACTTCTAGAGAGAGGGAATTATTCCTCTTTCATGCCGACTAGACCTTTGGTTTTGGACACAGACAGAGTAGTGGCTTACTCTGCCAATTATTACTTCTCCCATAAAGTTAATGTCGGCATTTTTAACACAAAGGTTGAAGAGCTAACACTCTACATTAAGTCCGTCAATACATCATTTAGACGAATTAACAAACAGACATTATGAGTATGCCTTAAGGCGTTAGGTTCCTCATTGCAAAACCGTTGGTTGTGTTTTGACACAACCAAAGGTTTTGCAATGAGGAACAAGTTGATATGCAGCTTTATGCTAGTTAAATAAGTATACTTACAACTAAAGCCACAAGAGCATTTAGAGCGAGATGAGGCATGCTGGCGTGGACGAACCCGTAGGTGAAGAGTCTCCACGGCTCCCGCCACCACGCGCCCGGTGACCACTCCAGCGAGGCGCGCAGGTTGTTCGAACCAAACATGTGGATGCATACCTTTACAAACAAAGACATTTCATCAGACAAGTTTTTTACTACATTCTGTTTATCTAATATGTAGAAGAAAAAAATATAATTGACTACAAAATAGTGCGATTTCTGATGACTGGGTAGAAATAAATTAAAAAAAAAAAATATTTTTTTCAAACCAAATTGTTTCATCAGTTTTCAGCATGAAGAACTTACAAATATACTTTTATATTAGCAGGATTGGATACGGACTAGGTATGATACTTACAATTACAACTATCATAGAGACTATAAAGTAAGGTGGCTTCAGTAAAGTGACGAGTTTGTCTTTTCTTTTCTCAAACTTGCTGTTAGTCTTCTTATTCTGCGTCACATCCTGAGGACACTTGGTGTATTTACAAGGAGGATGTACTCCTAAAGTTAATCCAGATTGAAGGTGGGATTTTTGTTTCGGTGCTTGTCCACTCGGCAACAATCTTCTGTTCTCCCCAGGACTGTTACTGTTATCAGCAGGTCGTTCGTCCTCATTCTCCGTCCAGGCCGTCGCTGGTTGCTGTCCGTCAGGTAGTATCCTCCTACCATGGTGAATAGTCTCTTCCACATTCAGTCTTGCGGTCTCACAGTCTTCGGCGTCTGGAGCCATGGTGATAGCTACTCATCCTCTGTTAGAACGACATGATTTCTCCCGCCGCACGGTACTCCCGTTGTCCTGTCTGAATCAAATATAATAGATTATTGCCTTGCTTGCGAATATATATTGGATTTAGAAGGAAAATCAATTACGGATTATTAATTAGGAATTCCAATATTAAAGGAAATATATCGATTAATTAAACAGATGGTGCTTCTAAAAATTAGTATCTAGTATATAATTTTAATTACTTGGGAATATCTGAAGAAGATATATATTTAAATGTTTCTATTTTATTTCTTTACTTAGTCCAGTAATAAACCAACAACGTCGATAAGATGAGTGCTAAGCACCAGACCTCACTAATGCTTAGCACTCATCTATCCATAAGACAAGGAGATGTTATATCTCTGAATATAAATGGTTAACGAAACCGATGCTTTGGAAAAGGGTTTTGACCTTCTCGGCGAATCATGATTTTATTTATTTATTTGCATGTATAGTTATGGAAAGATTATACGCAGATATGTATTTGTAGGGCATTTTCTATCGTAAACAAGAGTTCTATCAAAACCCTTTGATTTTGTCCTCTCTTAAAGCTTTAACTTGTAAAATTGTTTTGTTTCATATACAACAGAAAGCTCATATAAATAGAAAGCCTATATAATTTTGTTTCAGCATAATAATACGATATCGCAAATTGAGTCATTTGCGATACAGAACAAGACCGTGAACAGACACCGATAACATAACCCAACCACGAGGGAATCCCTTACCATAATTGTATTATATCTAATTGTACATAAAATAGGGTTTTCCTGAAACGATACAATATTTTAAATATAGTTAATAGTTCAATAATCGTACCGGAAAATATAATTATGCAATTTGATACACGTGATTTATGTTTTATACGCAATATTATAATTATTATCATTTGTTTATGTTATAATTGTAATAATATTACATAATAATAAAAGCTATTAATAGTTCTAAGCTCAGACTGTATCAAATATACAAAATAGGGCCAAAACAACGACGGTACTCCAGGTAGCCGATACAATACACGTAGATTGAGGCATAAAATAGCAGACAATGATTATTGAGGAGGTATGGTTTGCTACTAAGAAGCAGTAATGCACAAGAAAGAGATATAGAGCGAGGTCTCTACCTCGACTGAGTCGTATAACTCTCTAAGCTAACTTCTCTTATTTAACTTCTCTAGTTTATTTGCTTATCTGAATGCTAAACTGGGGAACATACATATAAAATTATCAATTTGCAGTACATCAACTAAGTCCCCAGCGAAGCCGGACTTGCACCATTCTTCTGATGCGCTCCAGAGGTGGGACGTTTTTTAGAAGTCTGTCTAAATGAACGAAAATAGTGAGTTACAATTTCATTTGGACTCACATTTAAAAAGCAGTACCTACATGCTAGTATGAATAATTAATTAAATTGAATAATTAATACGTCATAAAGTGTAACAATATCATTGAATTTAGGAAATAATTACCAAATAAACAATGTATTTATATATTTCAGTGAATTCCAACCAAAATATAAGTTCGTGTGTAGTGACATAATTACCAGTGACGTAATTATGGCAAACTTGACGTACTACGTATTGTTATCGCTACAACATGCGGTAATACTCGGAACTTGACCCAAAAAGTATTTATACGTTGTAGGGAAAACCATAAATTTACTTTGAATTTTACGTACGAACGCTGATAGTGGATTATCTTATTAGTGGTTAAGGTAATGAACTGAGATGCTTGCTTTTATAACACCAGTATTATTATAATTTTAAAATAATTAACATAGCTTTTTCAAATCGTGTAACAAAATTGTGAAAAATATGCATTATGAAACATCTGTAGTATTTTAGAATCTGGACTTAAAACACCATATTATCAAAGTTTTTGAGCAAAAAAACTTAGCACTTCTTTTTACTTTTTAATTCATACTCAAAACTACTCTTACGGAATTGTTTTTTTTAACATTATTAAGCCAATTCCGGAAAGCTTTCTTTTATGATGGATAAACTTTTAATAACTCACAATATTATAATACAATAACAAGGTGCAATAACTTGCTGACATATCTTTTGTTATTTATTTAATCCTACGCGTTATAAGAAATAATACATTACATTATAATATATTATGCTTACATTACACAGCTGAGCACCTGCTACTGACCAGGTACACTTAGTTGTTCGTTTACTTTACCTAACGGGATAATTGTCAGCTGGTGACGGACTAAAAGGTCCTTTATTGTCACACAAAGAACTTATTGCACATTGCTTATGATTTTTTTACCTGACTCTACTAGCGCCCAGCCTTGAGTCGGGCGACGAGGTATTAGTTCAAATTGTTTATATGTTGCACTAAAGACTGTTCTAAATACTATTGTTACTTTACTAAAAAGGTTTTTCTCACCATTTCTCTAGACAGTTGGTGGTGTTAAATAATTATAGCGATAGCCAAGGTGCGGTGGTATGGCTTTTCGCATGCAGCTGTCCTGCAAGAGATCGCCAGTTTAAGTCAATTGTTTTTACAATCTTCAAAATATTGGCCTGATTTTGAATGTTCTTTGTGCACTTCAATTGTTATTAATTTGTAAACGTCTCTGACGTAGTTTTATTTTTAGAAAAGAAAATCGGAAAATTCAAACGTCATCAAATAATTGTATGAGGGCCTACCCCTCAGGAGCAATTCACCAGATTCTCAATTTACCAGATTCGCAATTCACCAGATTCTCAACTCACCAGATTCGCAATTGACCAGAAGTACAATGAAAAGCAAAATAAATTTATATAGTACTAGCTGACCCGTGCCCACTTCGTAGGGCGGCGAAAAAAACGTGTCACTTTGTTAAACATTTTTCATTACTGCTCCACTCCTATTAGCCATAGCGTGATACTATATAGCCTATGACACTCCCCGATAAATGGACTATTCAACACTCAAAGAATTTTTAAAATCGGTTCAGTAGATCCAGAGATTACCCCCTACAACGTCACAAACCCACAAACATACAAACACACAAACTTTACCTCTTTATAATATTAGTATAGATATATTAACAAATTAACAACTAAGTAAATAAAATTAATTTAAAAAATTATGAAACAAAATCATTTTTCCTGGGTTAAACAGATAAATAAAATAAGTTAAATTAGCATTTGGCCAAACTAAGTCGCCGGCATCAGATAGAATAATATGATTATAAAGAAGCCAGATTCCATAAGCAATCAATAACACTAATTTTGTCATGTAAACAATCTTTTATAATGCCGTTTATATTTTCATTTTTTTCTAGATTTTTTTTATTTCTTTTGTTATCAGCGTAATGCAATATTTTTTTTTGTATTTTTATGTCCGGGACTTCTGCTTCTTTTTTTATATTACAATGCATTTAAGCAAAGATGGTTTAGAGCTAATTTTTTAATTTAGGCGACGATGCCAACCTTCAATAGCATTTGTGGTTCTATTCTTTTCACCATAGCAGGTGAATACATCACAAGTAATTTTTTGAATCCACTGATCATTAAAGTAAGATTTAAATTTATCACTTTATTGTCGTAAAAGGTGACTTTAAAAGTCTGGATGGGGTCTGGTGGGGTTAAAAGTCTATATTATTCGAGCCTATATAATATTCTGATGTTTAAGCTATATTACTATAAAGTTTCATCAAAATCCGTTTATTAGTTTTCGCGTGAAAGAGTAACAAACATCCATCCATCCTCACAAACTTTCGCATTTATAATATTAGTAGGATGTTTTCTGACCTGTTTATTTTCTGTGTACCTATAACAAAATGTGCAGTGCATAATTTTAGTTCATCATACGTGTTTTCTGTTTGATAGTACAATATCTGGTTAACTGCGAATCTGGTGAGTTGAGAATCTGGTGAATTGCAAATCTGGTAAATTGAGAATCTGGTGAATTGCTCCTAAGGGCTTGCAACAAGGAACGCCTTGCAATAACATTGCTTGAGTAACCTAATAAGAAAATAAAATAAAATAAAACTTCGTATAAATCACAAGAAGAAATTATGCCCTAAATTTTTTTATGATGTAACAACATCATAATAGTATTATAGTTTTTTTTTATTAGTATTATTTAAAAGGCATGTGGTATAATTTGACATTGTAAAAACAATCACGTCTTACATGCCATATCAATCACGCATACATAATATCAGATAGATCTATTAGTTCTATATCAGTACTTAATTATTCAATAACCGCATTAATACACCATATTATCATACGAGTCTATCAGATCAACGGCTAGGCGACTACAAGTCTAGTGTTATAAGTCGAGCTTATATGGGCTGCGTCTATATGGAAAGCGAGGCATACTCTAATGAATAGATAAATGATAAATTAGTAAGTTTAGGACATCCAGGTATTGTATGGTAAGCGGTAAATTAAAAACAGACCTTCCTGTGTACATACATTTGGCTATCTTTGATTATTATCTAAGTTTGCTCAACGGCATAATAGTCCTCCGTTTGAATAATGAGTAAAAAGCAAAGCTGATCACTTAACATCGGATCTCCATTAATCGGCAATAACACAAAGGCTACAATTTATAAAAATGTTCAAAATTAGCAAAAGAAGTCGCTGGCACCAGTTAGTATAAAATATCGGAGATGACATCTTGACGAACTGCATCCCATATTTGTACAGTGACATACGGCATGCGGTTGTATGTCTGCCTGTCATTTAAATGTCAATCATACTCGTTGTATGTTTAGCCAAGAATTCGTTAATACAAGATATACGAAGAATATAATAAATGATCATGTTTTTCTATAATCATATATTATAATATGATGGTAGGTTTCTTTAGCAAGAGATTGTGTAGGTTGCTATAACCGCTATGCCTTTCTTCAGTTATGAGCAGTATTCACCAAAAAAGCAATCTGACGTAACAGCATGCATCGTAGGATGATGAGCTTAGTGCAGAGCCAACCCGAGTTTTATATTAGTAAAATAACCGACTTATCTTGTCTGTTGTATGGACAAGCATAAAACTTAATCAGACGACTTGCTTATCATGTTACCACAATGTATAAAAAAAATTGATAATTTTGGATCACCTGTCTTGCTCTCCTAATTCTTAAGTGTTAGAAGCTAAACACCTGCTTAATGATTTTTACATATTGTTATTAATATAATATATAAAAATTTTGCACATTCGTTTTTCTATCATAAAACACATCAATATTAACGGCTTAAACAATAACTTTTTATGAATTACTCACCTATCATCGTAATGGGGCCTCCTATCGTGACGGAGGAATACTTGGTCTACTAATACCACGCTGGCCAGACAGATTGGTATAGGGTTTAATTTCAAGTTTTCCTTCTTTTTATTTCGTAAAGATTCTACGAAACCTCGAAGAAGTTCGAAACTACCCTTAGATTACAGAAAGATTTACTTACCTATAAAAACTATTATTAAACAAAATCAGCTGATCGCTAAGGAGACACACTAACAACAAAGTCAACTCTAACAAATAACTTGTATAAAGTCTTCCACACAACTGTAAAACTATTTACTACACACCAAATAAATAAACAATATTTTGCTAATATTATATATTTTTGTACTGTACAACTTGACGACCAAAAGTAGAATGAGTAAGGCACCTGCGCCAGAGTCCCGAAACTTACACACTAACGCATCTGTATTGATAACTAAGGAACAAAATGTCTGTCTGTCTATGTGTGTGTGTGTGAGAACTGATAATATTGGCACGATGCACCAGCGCTTGTGGATAATGTTATTTTTGGGATTACTCACGCAGGATATAAAACATTGCATCGTAATTGACGCTTTGTTCTGTATGATAAGTTCATAAATTAACGTTTTGATTGGAATAGTGGGTGCTTTTAAATATTTAATAAAAATATCCTAACCAAAATAATCACTAATTAGTACTAAGTATAGAACTAAAAAGTAGGTAAAAGTATACTAATCGTTTTTTTTAAGAATCATTTATGATTTCATTTTCGTAATTTTAACCAATTTTGATGAAATTTCAAGCGGCCAATTTAGAACGTTTTCCAACAATTTTTTAGAGATTTAGACAAAAATAACTGAGCTCTATGTTTAAAAACCGCTTTTTGGGAAAACTATTACAACTAGGCGTATAAGACGAATATTTCCAATAAAACCTACTTATAAAATGTTGCAAAAACTAGTTCTCGCTCGTGATAAGGAGCATATCCCCCGTTCACACGGTTTGAAGGACGTCAAGTAAAGGCGCAACCCGCATGAGAACAGGTGCTATAGTTTTATAAAAAAACTTGCGAGCTCCCTATCTCACAGTGTGTATTGAATTTTTTACAAGTGCAAATCTATTGAAAATGTTAACGCCTTATTTTTTGCACATCATAGTAAATAACTTGGCAATTGCACTACCTCTTCCTGAACTTATAACCTCATGCAGTTTCTTAATTTCACACTGCAGGAATAAACTTAGCCTATTTTGACCATCAATATCATTAACTTAATTCTGCCCACTTACATCTGCAAAGAAACATTATACCTATGCATTATTTTCATTTATCCCAGAATCTATTGCTTAGTCACGTAATAGGTATTATTATATTGAGTCACTTTCTTCCAACAATTAACTATTACGCATATTATACAATATAATATTTATGTTTTACTATTCATTACTAAGTTCGTGACGTGATATAGTTGTAAAGGAAAATGTTAGTAAAAAAAACAAGTGTCTACAATACTATTATATTGAATCATTAGAAAGCGTAATCCCTCGCACTAACGTCATTACATATTTCCCTGTCCTATGAATCAAATAGATGATGACACGTAAAAGTGTACTAAGTGACGAACTGTTGTACATTGCTTATTGTATCAGAAGGGAAAATTTGGTACTCCTATAGCAAAGCGTCCGTTAAGCTACATACAGAAGAAACCCACCAACGAGCTGTGGGATGTTTTGGGCTTATAATTACGATGAATCAATGAATGCATCAGTAGAAACTCAAAAGGCAGCCTGTAAGTGTATGTGTATTTTATTACTCTCCAGACACCAAAAGCCACCTAAACACTATTATTATTTTGTTATTTCAGTCGAAAGTACACACTCATGAGAAAGTCTTATGTCCGTCCCTTATTGGATATCTATTGAATGTTTATTTGTGGGACCCGATACATGACAAACAAAGTATATGAAAGTCATAAATAGTACAGTACAGAAATAATAACATTATCAGAGAGTAGGAAGCCTTAAAGAAACCCAGTAATTACAATGTATTTTTCGTTCTGTTGTATATGCCAAGAGTTCCTCCATTACTGAAAGAATTTCTTACTTGCAGTGTGACGATTATTGCGATATTTTTAGCTTAATAAGCGGTGCGCAGTATTATATTAATTGTATTAATTTGTTTATATCCTCCAGAGCAAGGCCTTGTTTATTATTGTTTACATTTATAATGTATTGTTATTAAACAATAGTAATTAACATAACAATAACAAAACAATGTTAATCGGTGCTAATGATACTTATTGTAAGACTTGATATGGCTTGTTTGGTTTTTACTAGTGGTGCCATACAATAGAGAGGTACAGTACTCTAACTACTTCACTTGTCATATTACGAGAGGCGCGGTCGTGTAAGACTCATACCGAAATAATAATAATAAATAAAATATACTATATAATATAATATATTTACTAGCTGTAAGTTTTCCTAAAATTGTAAAATAAAATAAATAAAATGAAAGAACCAAATCTTAATTTAATAATTAACTAAAATAGCTATTTCAATTTTAAAATAGCTTGCTCTAGTTAATTTATAAAAATATTAAGGTGTTAATATTAAGGTATTAAAAATTCACAATTTCATGTAGAATTATTTACAAAAATCTTACTTTTACATTGAGCACGCCAGAGTGTGTATTTCAGTAGAAACTTTTCGAGTTTTACGTTACAAGTAGGTAGGTATAAGATTAAATATAAATTCATTTGTAGACTTGAACCGTCTCCACTCCACACAGTAATCTTCCCAGCTGTCACAAGTAAGCTATAAAAAGGGTAATCCCACAAACTTTCGACGTACATAGATACTCCACGCTTAACACTTTGAATTTGTAAAGAATCGGCAGGCAGCTTCTACGTTTCAGGCCCACGGTTGTAAAGGCTGCAGATACAGGCCATCCTGAATTCTGCATTTATCTCTCACATAATGGAGTTTAAAATAAGCTAATTCAATACACTTCACTTCTTATTTTTCATAAATCGTTCTCATTATCTGGTTCTCCCATATTATGTACCTACTTCATCTAGAATTTAATGCCAAATCCTAAAAAACATTCTAGTTAAATACAATTTCTACAGTTCATATTAATAGCGATGATGCATATGAACCCTCTCTTCAGAATCTATAGGTACTGTATGTTACCCAGGCTAGCTAACACGAGGATAATAGAACTTAGATAAAGTTAAACAATTCCCGGAAAACCCACTTTACCTCGTATATATAAAGTTCGCATAATTTGTAATTACCTACTGATAGAGGCCGCAGAGGACAGGAAGATCTGCGCATCTAAATGTTATGTGGTTTTCAGATTGTGACCACATAATTACTTACTTACATAATATACAAATTAATATTCACTTGGGTCTTTGTGTTTGGTTCTAATTCATTGCCAATTTGTCAGTTCTATCTAAAAGCTGACTCGAGTTACGACCACGCACGCGTCGTCCGATTCGTACGCTAAGAAACGACCTCAATCCACGTGTAGGCAGCAAACCAGAAGAAGGACGCGACGGTTTGCTGTCTGCAAGTTATGTCAGAATATAATAAAAGTAAATTGCTTCATCTCCTTGTCCTCAAATAAACAAAAAAAAACTTCAAGTTGGAGATAAGAATATTCTAACTTTTAAATAATCTTTCTTAAATATCAAAGCAGGACTTATAATGGGTTCTAAAAAAAGCATACAAAACCATCTTGTTGAAAGTAACATCAGTTTTATTAAACAGAACCAGCTCTTCAATTCAATTGTTACCATGTACTACATAGGCATGGCGACAGATCGCGTGTTTCCCGAATTATTTATAGAATTCTATAATTATACATTATGAGTACACTCAGTTTAATAAAATAAATGACATGATACATAGTTAGCACACATTTTCTTAGCTTTATAATAATTAATTTAATATCCCTAGTTTATTTATTTCAAACAGACAATGTCCTGATTGTTTCCTGTACTCAACATAGTGCCCGTGTTACTAACTAAACTTCGTGTAAATTGTCACGTAGCAGTACTTAAATAAACTCATGTGGTGGTAGCTATATAGTCTAGCTAGTGGAACTAATTTTTATATAATCAACTACCGAGATCTTTTTATTACCTAAGTATATTTTTATTAAAAAAAGGATACCCGCACTTGGTTTATTAACTTATGTTGTCGCATGAAAATTTTATACCCTCATCCAATTAACAGCAAATCTCTACGCTCAGGAGAATTATTTTTGTATTGCACATATAATTGGCCTGCGTAGGTTTTAAGCCCGCGACCTTGTATGGTACTTCATACGCCATCGAGGCACTCAAATTAAGTCTTAATTCGTAGAAAAATACATTTCTGTTTCTGAGGGAGGAAGTCTCGTGAAATCTTAATATTCCGTAAACCTTTCAGATATATAAACCGGTAGATAATACTGCATCGTAATCATCGTAATGTTAGAGATCTGCAGATTGATTCCTGTGACGTCAGAGTTGCTAGTTATTTTTGTGAATGTACGCCAAACATTTGAAGTGTTGCTATTAAACTGTAGTGGGACCTTGAACATTTTTATAGTTAGCTGGATGTTTTATGCAAATTTATATTCTCATAAGATTGCAATAAATTTTGCTATAAACAAATTATGGCTACTTGTGTACAAGCACTCATAGAACATATTTTTTGTTCCGACATCAGTTAGAGGGAGGTTGTAAAGTAAACTTACGTCAATACATTATAAAAATATTTTAAAAGTTGCCTCCTAAAAAAATGTTTTTTTATTTCTGTAATTTTCGATACTTACTTATTTATTTTAGGTAATTTTTAGGTTATTAAAGTCTTATGTTAACAACATTTAAGTTTGTTTAGAATATTTATGTCGGCATTACTCTACCTAAATCTTGGGTAAAGGATTACTTTTGTAAAATGTGTCATAAATGTGGTAGTCATACAAAGAGTAGTATAAACATCATATCTCCACAAGGTGCCACAGTAGGTTGGTAAGAAATACAATGGGTAAAGAAGACTCAAGTTCGTTAGAGTTTAAAACCAATTGAATTATGCTATCTTCAGCCTTAATCTTTTTTAATTTTTTTTTATTTCTGGAAATATTGTCATGTAAATATTACGAGGAAGAAAACGGAAGCGAAACCTAAAAAACTAATTTGACAGGTACACACAGATAATGGATTGTAGGAGGATAGCATGGTAAGTCTCTTCTGCAAGATGCCTTAATTAATTTCACTTACTTTGTAAAGTTTCTTACATTAAAATAACTATTTCAAACTGGAAAATTGTTTCCCAAACGAACAGCTGCAGTGAAACGAGAGAACAGACTGACATAATATGAAATCGATTCAATAATATGTGTTAACGATATGCGCTGTTATTTTAATGATCGTGATTATGACAGCCATGTGTTACAGATACATTAAAAATGGACGAGAGCAGAGCGATAGCATTATCATTAATGAAACTCCACTACCAGAACTGGCTATAAACATTCCACCCCAATGTTGACGTGGCGGAATTTTATAATACTTAGGAATTGACCTTAATTTTATTTACTGAACTTTAAGTGTTTAGCGTATTTTTTGGGTGAACAAAGCATTTTGAGGAGCTGGAATCGGATGCGATCTATACACTGGAGGGAGTCGAAAAGTCTTTATTTTTTGTTCATTATCATACCACAAATCAAGCCGTATTTTCATGGAGTAGGAAAGAGAACACTAGTAATAAAACGATCTTTACATATTTTATTGGTTGTAGCTACATTTATATATACCTAACTATAGTCAAACAGGCGCGTCGTAATCATAACTAATATTATTTAGTGGTAAAATAATAAAGAGATGAGTAAACTTTTCGTGACCAATATAGCTATTTTGTTACGTGGTTAGTTTTGTATCACCCTTACCAAATAAGGCATATAATAGAAAAAAAAACAACATTTATCATAATGAAAGCTACTTATAAGAATTAACACAATTACCTAGTTGGTATCTATTATAACTGTATAACTAGAAAAAGTCGAGAATCGCCTCTATGCGCCTAGAAAATGCTGCTATAGAGTTTGTTACGCCGCTTCTTCTCTACTAGCGCCTTGGAAGCGGTGGTAAGGTTTGAAAAACTTTTAAAACTTAGATTAAGTGAAACTGACGTCAATAAGTTGTTATTTTGTAACATTACATTGAGAAATAAATACAAAACAATATAAAAGTCTTATGGTCCCATAAATTTTATTAAGGAATTAAATAGATTCTTACATTTACTTATAGACTTTTATATAATGGTATGTTATCTATTCAACACGTAAAGCAATATTACATTAGTAGCGGAACCAACATTAATCACTACGACAAAACGCTACGAGTCTTTTGCCAACTTGTAGGCAGTTTTATAGACTAACTAATATAATATGTTGTTCGGAAGCAAAACTTACAAGGCTAAATAAGATAATGTTAAGTACTACACAGATAGAAATCCTAATCAAATAATATTACTCTAGGAAACTAATGTAAATAATATACCACACTACTAAATTAGTTCTTTATTGTTCCTGATGCCACTGACATTGAATACCTAATGTTATGTAGGATAAGTCTTCAACTGATGCAATTTCTCCAAGTGACACCACCGCACGCCATGACTCCAACGAAGTACAAGAAGCCTAAGAATACCAACGATAGAATTATATTCAGTTTCATATTCTGCCACCAGTACTTGCGCTGGACGTTCGTCGCATTTCTTCTGTACGTGTTTGTGTTTTCGCTTAAGCCATCCACTCTTCCAGCCAAGTTCTCCAACCTTTCTCCCCTTAGTGATATCTTCTCCACATTTTGTATCATTATGTTCTTCAGTTCGTCCAGGTCTACTTTAGCTTTAGGTTGTACGATTTTATTTTCGTTGTATCGTGTCATCTCGTTTTCAATAACTCGAGCAAATCCGCCATCGTTCGGTTGTCTCATCATGGCATATGGTATAGCGATCGCAGGAGTATCGCCAAACTTTTCTTGAAATTTCTTATGGATGTCATTTAGAAACAAAAACGCTTTCACCTGGGGATACTTCTCTGTTGTGATGCAGAAAAACACAATTTTGTTCTCCGATAAGTAGTGATATAAATAGTTACCGCTGGAGTAACTACGCTTTTCGTTCTGTGGTGGAATCTTGGATAGTATCTGAGCCGTCACTTCAGGGAAGTTGCCGACACAAGCTGCGGTCTGGGCTAGCACCTCCATTTCTCTCGCAATCGCCGCAAACAATATGGACATTTTGGTAAATACTTAAATCACTAACAATACAGAGCACTATAATGTTATTTTTTGCAATTTAAAAATTAAACAACATAGAACACGTCACATCACATGAACTTAGTTAAATAAACAACAATGGTCATCAGGAAAAAGTACAAATCAATTTATTAATAATTCTTTATGTCGTTTTGTTTGATAACTTAAAACCAGTTAGTTGAGTTAATTGTTAATTAAAATTTGATTTTAATCAGAAATATAAAATTTGTTTGTAATCAAGCTTTGTGTTGTAGTATACCTAAATAGTGTCACCTCATTCATTGTTTGTCCAAAAATCGACTAAGATATTAAAATATTTAGGTTGGGCTGTTTAAAATTCATAATGGTACCTATTAAGAGTCTGATATGTTTTAATGTCATTTTACCACATTGATTAAACTAATTTTGCATTTTTTATTAAACCGAAGTAATAACAAAATAGTAATAATATTCCCCATACGTAAGTAATAAACAATGGATAAAAATACTTAAATTAGTAAGTATAATACTTTTTTTAAAGACCATCATTGACGTCAAATACATAACACTGCCTTTTTTTTAATTTAAAATACGACTGCTGCTTTAAGCTTCAAGCCCTGTATCACGAGAAACTTTAATAAATATGAATAAAAACACAACATAAGTACAATAAGACTTCAGGGCTCAAGAAAATTATTTGTGGAACACACAAAGAAATTTTGTATGCACGAAACAGTAACTCGTCCATGGTGGAATATTAAATTACCTAAATGTTGTCAAATAAAGTAATGAATGTTGCGGCATTACATTGAATAATGGTGTTAGAATTGCGAGTCTATAACATTATCACCATCCCTGTAGGAGTAACTTAAATAAAAAGTGAAACTAATCTTAATGAAGAACATTATCGCAAAGAAAAAAATAACTTCAGCATTAGACTTAAGTAAAGATTTTTATTGAAAAAGAATTAAAGTCGAGTTCAAAATAGTGTACAATCTTAACTGAGTTTTGTCCAATTAGATCTAATATTGATAAGTACACCAGTATCAGTGTCGTTGTCAGAGTAAAGGCGAATAGTTTTGTTCACCCTCGCGTGCGTCATCACACAAACATACCAAAGCGATTGTTTTTTGTCATGGGACTACACTTACGTAAATAGGTAGGACATTCTCTATTTGTATTTACATGAAAAATTTTGAACTGAAAAGTGATTTCAATCTATGCATAAATCCCGCAATGTCTTTTTCTTTACTGTCTATTCTTGTAATATAAGATAAAAAATATGACAATTTTAAGTGAATTGGAATCAACCTAATAAATATCATGTATGTTAGCAAATCTATATCAGCCTATAGACGTCCACTGCTGGACATAGGCCTCCTCCTAAAGTTTCCACTCATTTTTATATTGGAGGGTTATTTGGCCTTCTTTACCACGCTGGCCAGACGGGTTGGTAAAGGGTTAATTTCGAGTTTTCCTTCTCTAGCAGTGATAACATCTGCGTAAGGATTCCCTTAGTCGGCTATTACGACACCCGCGGGACGAAAGGGGATGGTGACATCATTTATTCTTAGTCCGTCACCATACGGACAGCACATTTACACATTTAGCAAATCACTTCTTGCTAAATGTTGCAACCAATAGGTTATTTAACTAATTAAATGATCCGTGACTAAACAAACATGAAATAAGACGAGAACAAAAAAAGAAGACGATACTTTATTAATGGTAAAGCACGGTCACCGGAGTAATAATCTGTAATGGGCAATATCGCCCAATTACCTGTTTTACTTATAGGGAGGGTCGTCGTGTGGACACGTGTTTGTTCTGTAGGTCACTCCTCTGAGGTAGGTGACACGATAAGCGATAGTTATATGTTGTAAGTATACACAAGGATATTAAGATTATCGGCTAATATAATTGGAGCATGTAGTTTGTTGCTGCAAGTATTAATTAAGTGAACTTTTTTTTGGTAACTACTTACTGTACTTTTTGATTGAAAATCAATTCCATATCCTGCTCGAATAGCACATTATGGTAATTTGTATCAAAATATTAATTTTATGAGTGGGTATGATATTAACTATTACCATTCAAGGAGCAGAAGCTCATGTTGATATTTAGGCAAACGTGACCAAAAAAATAGATATATTTGTACAGTGAAACTAGATACTTCTTAATAAAAAATAAAATGGATATGGGGATTTGATAGAGCCAATTGCGCCCCTATTTAACAAGCTGAATGGAACCTGAACAGCACGGAACTGTTGATAATCGATATCAAGTACGGGTATCACGTACGTCTGTTCTGCACGATTCATTCTGATAAAAATATATAGGGAATAGAACTATTTTCACGCATACATATTTTTTTACTTCGTGCTAAATAATTGCTAAATTAATCTTTACCATTCCTATTTAGTAGCGTTTCCTCACACAAACCATTGCGAATCAAAATCGTTTAGTTTTGGTATTTATGTTACGCTCAAAGATCAAAAACCAATTTCAAAACAGGGAAGTATCGAATTAGACAGTGAAACCATTTTGTTTCCCTGTAGACCTAATTTAGCACATTCTCCTTCAACGTTTATCCTCTCAGCAGCTTTCCGGCGCCCTTGCCAGCCGTCTCATTTTTACAAACAGCACATAACATAACACATCTTTGCACCCGATCCGACACCGACAACTTACAAACTGTCCGTGCGTCGTGACTAGTCGTGATATGGTCAACACAATGAATGCTCAGAACGCGTCTTGGCTTTTTTCATTGCCACAACGCGTAGTGCGCGTTTTCATTAGAGCCATAACATGAATTTTGCTTTACTGTAACCACAACGCGTTGTGAGCTATAATTCCGCTCAATAAGCGTTTTGGGTCTTTGATCGTAACAGTACTCGTATGCTATAGATGCCTATGTCTAGCAGTGGACTGCAAAAGGCTAAATGATTGATTGATGCTAATATATTATGATATGAGAAGAACAAAAGTGCTTGAAATAATAAACAAATCACAAATAAGCCGTACCACAAAACAGGGATAGGCACAAATGTCAAGCTACACGCACAGTGCGTGCTAGTAACTCGCATAGACACACACGGAAATGTAGAACTCCTTAGGACAGCGCCAGCGCCAGTTAAGTTTAAAAAAAATATAATATTAAATAACTTTTCAGTTATTACTCGTTAATGTTCTTCCAGTATCTTAACAGTGAATCACACAACTAAACTAGAATGTTGAAAGGATAACAGGTTTTTTTATGCGTAGGCTTCAGTAAATATAAAATTAAATAATTTTACAGTTATTATTGGTTTATGTTCTTCCAGTATCTCAACAGTGAATTACACAACTAAACTAGAATGTTTAAAGGATAACAGGTTTTTTATGCGTAGGCTTAGCGTAACTTAGGATAAAAACCCTTGAAACTAAATCGATTATGGTTGTGAAAAGTGGAATACATTTAAGTAAAAGATAGACTACTGTTTAGTGGCTGTACACATTATCTTGTCATAATGACCCACAATGAGTCGTATTCATTTTTAGATAAAATGTTAATTTGCTTATCTTATAACTTTATTGTTATGAGTTTCATTACTTTAGTAGTTCGAATACAATAGTATGTTCTAACAATAAGTCTTGTTATTAATAGGTATAGATCAACTTTTTATACATAAATCATTCATTTATGAATGACTAAGATAAACAATACAAATCTTTAATACTAATTACACATATTTATATTACACGTGCTATTTGTTATTAACAGACTGAGTATCAAGAGATTTTACTTGTATGTTAGATAATAACATAGATTATTGATACCTACACAGACATTAAGGCCTTGATCTGTGATAAAATTTGTAAATAATAATTAAATAACTCTTTGTATTCTTTACAAACCTTAGTGGTTTTTTGTAATGCTCTTATTTAATGACCTATTTGTACCTATCATTAAAATATGAAATAAATAAATAAAAAAATTAAAAAAATACATACATACATTTTATTTTTATATTAAGAAAAAACATTTAAAAAATAATGGACAATAATGGGAGGCCTGTATCACAATAATGTGATCTCTTTAAAACAACCAAGTATGCGATTAATATTAGCTAGTAATATTGTTAAGGCATAAACACGCAGCTTATTTCAATTCTTTCAAATTCTGATAAGTATTTGTATTTCTTATTAAATATAGCAAAAGAAGAATATCCGTTCTAACAATGTTTTAATGATGATTATGAAAGGCATTCCACACAAGACATTGGTTTATTCATAGTTGTAAGTGTTACTGAGCCTCTTCATAAATAGTAATTGTCCCTAACTATGCCATCTCATTCTGTAGTTGTTGTAAAAACTGACTTAGGGGAAAACGTAAGCTGAACTATTTTCCCTACGTCAAGACCAAGGTCTCCTTACTCGAAATTTAACTATTCACACAGCGTTTGTTTTTATTTAAAATACTATCTTTTAAAATATTTTAGTAACTTATGTACTGTCATATACACATATTAACTTATAGTTCAGAAAGACAATGTAATTAAATAGATAGTCTTCAATAAGAATAATCGAGTAAGAAATAAACATTGCAATTTAATATTGTTATAACATTATCGTAATATTTATAAATAAATTAAATGCACTACTTACTTACATAAAGTAACCTAAATCCATCTGGAAAACCCACATAAACTTCGTAACGTTAAAAATAAACCACAATACAGTAAAATTATTTACCTTAAACCATAATATTATTCTCCAAACATCTCACATTATAATCACTAACACACTAACACTTAACCACAAGTTATAATTATTTAATGAGCATATAATTGCGAGTGTTGATAACGCGTACGTCTAGCGCGAGAGATAACGAACAGCTGAGTGCCGATACGCGTTATCTCTAGGATTATACCAACACTTATGACATTCATACGCGAAAGTACACACAACATTCACGATTACTGATCGACGAAGCATCTTAGTTAAATAACTACATCTATCTATTATACGTATACTAAGTTGGTACGAGTATAATGTGGGCGTAGTGTAATTCTATAATTATAATAATGGCGTAAGGTATTTGCGGTTAAGATGCTGGTGGATGATGTGGAGATTTCTTATTGTTTGTTTTTATTTAACTTTAATAAACAAAGTATTTTATTTTGCAAGATAGAATGCGTGAATAGTTAAGTACTTAGTTAATACAAGTTATAACTATAACTATTGTTAGTCTATATTGTTTTGCAGCAGAGTAAAGGCCTTTCTTTTAGACTTACATTTTTTGCAATCTGTTGTTTTTAATGTTTGGCAATACTTTTGAAGGTATATTAACTTTACAACTTTCGTGTTTCATTTTATGTAACTATTATTAACACGTATATTATTTTGGTAAATATTTAGTAATAATTTACCAAAATGATCTGAAGACAAAGGTCTTCGATCAATGTGTGTTGCCAGTGATGACATATGGAGCTGAAACGTGGTCGCTGACTATGGGCCTTCTCAGAAGGCTTACCGTCACTCAGAGGGCAATGGAGAGAGCTATGTTGAGAGTTTCCCTGCGTGATCGTATCAGAAACGAAGAGATCCGCAGGAGAACTAAAGTGACCGACATAGCGCTCAGGATTGCCCGGTTAAAGTGGCGGTGGGCAGGGCACATAGCGCGGAGAACAGATAGCCGATGGGGCAGAAAGGTTCTCGAATGGCGACCACGCACCGGAAGGCGCAGGGTGGGGAGACCCCTCACACTGGTTAGGACGGCGGGAAGCCGATGGATGAGGGAGGCACAAGACCGCGCAGAGTGGAAACTTTTGGAGGAGGCCTATGTCCAGCAGTGGACGTCCATAGGCTGATATGGATGGAATTTACCAAAATAATATCTTGAAGGAATATTAATTTGTAGTTCATCCTGTTAACATTTTCAGGATATTGCATGAAATTGATAAAAAGAGAAGCTAAATAGACAATTCCTTGTAACTAGGTTCATCCTACATACCTATATAGATAACACAAATACAGTTCTGTGTTAAATATCTCGTTAACATTAATCGTTAAATAATCACGTGACCCCAATGTTATCGGTCATCTGATACGATGTGACCTCCTTGCTTATTGTTAATTATGTCAAAATATTAACAACCATTATTAACTCTGTTTGTGTCAATCATTTGATTTATTGTCATGTTATTTAAAACATTCCATTAATTAAGATAAGTACTTTAAAAGCTAATCAATTGATCTAAGTGGGTGGCATTTCATTTTTTTAAAGATGGTACACATTTTATGAAGGTGAAGTTAATCCAGGCTCAGGACAATAATTATTTTGTATTTTTCATAATGTTTGCCTACAACCAGTAGCCAGCGCCGAATAATGTATTATAATTTATTTTTCTTTCCTAAGACCGAATTGAGTATCAGTCAAAGAATAACCATTAATGTAGAGTATGTATGTTTCTAAGTTGAAACAGAACTTTAGCTACGGGTAAAGTCGTAGTCCGAAATTATCTGAACCGGAAAGAAAATAACTTCGCAATTACCTACTAAACTTGTCTTATTAAATCATTCAAATTCTTTCTACAACCTTTTTCCAGTAACGTAAGTTGTAATTCTGTTTCACCGGGGCATACTTCTGCCTCATACATAATTCAGGACAACGTGCATAGCATTGATCAAAAAGGGGATCTCTGCGCACCCTAACACTTTGAAGATTTATTTCTTTGCATTGCCTATGTAAGCTAATTGAGCACTTCCTCTTTGTCAAACTAAGTAACTAGATAACAGAGTAATTTATTATACGTAATCGTTCATTTCTTGCCTGTACAGCCACAAGCCACACCTCACAAAACGCCTCATGTTTGATCCCATGCATGTTGTCTTTTTTAATAAACAAACAAAAAACCGGTAGAACTTACAGTTCATGAGTTTGATAATAATTAATAAGTACAAAAAGACTCAGGTATGTGGCTTACAATTTAATGATAAAAGTCATGTCTATGAACTAATTGTAATGTGGTAACAGCGTATTACATTTCAATTTATTTTTTACGTAATAATACTTTACGATTTGCGAAAATAGTCCAGTAAAATATTAAAACACAGTGCAGTAGGTACAATGAACAGGATGGTACCACGCGTTACTAGAACGAACAAACACAGTGACATTCCGTGTTTGTTCACTCATATTTAGGTCACTAAGTATTAGGGGTCGAACCTGTAGCTATGTTGTTACTATCCTTCTTGTTGAAACAAAATATAATACCTAAAACAGTGAAACTTTATACTTATTTTAAATTAATTTAATATTAAGAATTGTAAAGGCACCAGAAAAAAGTAAAAAAGAGACATTTAAAATACAGCCGTTAGTTGCCATCTGCGAAAGGAACATGGACGGATTACCAAATAGCTGACTGATATCGAAAATCCGAACAACAATAAATTAAATAAACCATTAATTACATTCATTCCAACGTTGTCCACTGTATGTGCCATACCGATAATCCTCAATTTCCCATTCTAATACCTACATGTGCACAAAATAAATGAATCAGTATAGGTCCTAACATCGATCCCTGAGGAACACCTCGACGTCCCCGGGCAATAACCACGTAATCGCAAAAATCAAATTTTACAGGAAAAAATATTTAGTGATTTTTAACCATATCTCTTTAACAAAACATTATTATACCATGTTCAATGTATCAAATGAAAGCTAATTTTTTAAAGAATCAATTTAAAGTATTACAGTTACATTATATATTCAAAGGTTTATGTAATACATAAAAGTAACTGTTACATAAAATACTTTTGTAACGTTTTAACAGTAATTGTATCTTACCGTTTAAAATAATAAAGATGAAGCCAGTAATATCAACTTACAAGATTATTGCGGTATTTTTTTCAAATTGAATAGTACAATAATGACTATTTACTGTGTTCTCTAACCAACTTTTTCAATGAACATAGAAATGGTAACGTTCTATTACTGGCTTATTGCCGTGAAATCTAAAGCGTCTCTAAACAGTAAATATCTAGTACCGCAATAAACTTTTTGTATTTGAACTGTATCTTATGTATACTGATATATTTTGACAAGTCTTTTTTGAAACAAAACTAGACATAACCACAAAACTATGGCAGTTTTTAAAAAAAAAAACAATACACATCAAACATAATAATACAAACAGTCTCTGTATTAGTTATAGTTAGTAAAATCAAATAAAAAATATAATATGGCATTAAAAATATAAAATTAAAATTGAATGTTGTCAATCTTCCGACGTTTCTTCAGTAAGTAAGTTGCTAATATTATCTTGAGAATACGTCAGATGATTTGTAATAATATAGTAGTGTCTTGCAATTCCTCCACTATTGCACATGGAATGTAAATCTGTATGGAGTGCATTGCTAATTGGAAAAGGTTGATGATAAGGCGGTTCTAACGCAATATCTTCAATCGGTGAGCCTGGTTTAGATTTTCGTCCCCGTAGTCTAATTTGAGTTAAGTACGTGTTAGGTGTCTAACTCCAAATATTCTTTATCATCATCATCATTCCCCTGCCCTTATCCCAATTTTATTTGGGGTCGGCGCAGCATGTCTTCTTCTTCCATACTTTCCTATCAGACGTCATCTCACAAGTAACACTCTTCGCAGCCATATCGTCTTTCACACAATCCATCCATCGTTTCTTTGGTCGTCCTCTTCCCCTATATCCATCCACACACATGTCCAACACCTTCCTCACCACATGACTCTCATTCCTCCGCATAACATGCCCATACCATGACAGCCGGCTGCCGCGTAGTTTTTCTGCTACCGGTGCCACTTTCAAACTTCCTCTTACATACTCATTTCTAACTCTATCCGCTCTCGTAACACCACACATTCCTCTTAACATTCTCATCTCTGCTACATGCAATTGTCTTTCATTCATCCCTTTTGTGGGCCAACTCTCTGATCCATACAAGACGGCAGGTCTAATCATGGTCTTATAGATCTTCCCCTTAAATTTAAGAGGAATGTGGGGGTCACAGATGGTTCCCGTGACCTGCTGAAATATTCTTTATCAAACTCGTATTTAAAATAAATCTTACCTGGTTGTGTAGGCGGTACATGAAATCAGATCAACGAATAACATTTCCATATGAACTCCGACGCCAATGGATAGGAGTAACTAATTTTTTGATGTCTGAATCATCAGATTGCTTGATTTCAGTTATGGTGTACTATTCCTACAGTTGTGTACCTATTTTTATTCTCCCCGTAGCACACATCAGAGTAGTTCGATTTTGTAATTAATTATTTTAACAACAAACAACTACCAATTTCTATACAGCCTTTTTTTGCCACATTCTAATGCCATACATAGCAGTACTCTATACTATATTTACTCGTAATATGAGTAAAAAAGGGTACCCATATTATGGGTATCAAGTAAAAGATCCCATCGAGAATAATTTGAAAAATATTCTAACATGTCGAAATAGTTTTTTTATACTCTTCTGCAATATGGGTATATCAAATGAAACGGTTTGCCGAGAATTTTGAGATGTTAGAAGATATTTACACCTGTTAATTATCTAGGATGCGATCCAAAAGTTAAGTTAACTCGACACCCTAATGATAAAATCACGGTCGTCAATTTGCATTAGATTAATAATACTCTCCGATAACTTAAGGACGACAAGGTTTTATTACTGAAAGCCGGCGCAGAACTCGTTCTGGGCTCATTAGAATTACAGACCCATGACTCTTTCTTCTGCCTAACGTCTACAAATCGTACCTGAAAGTTATTACGAAAATTCTCGAACGCAGACTGGATGACTTCCAGCCTTCCGAACAAGCCGGTTTGGTAAAAAAACTATACTATATAATATACCACAAGCATACGCTGCGGCAGGTTATGCAAAAATATTATACCTCTGTCGTGGTTTATAAAGACTTCCTGAGGATGTTGCAGATAGCTAACACGACTAAGAACTCGCGAAACACATCCTCTACGTGAATCCGAGTAAAAATCGAACAGGGACTCATCTGTAAACACCATTACCGAACACCAGAACAGCTTATCTTTCCAGAGCAAATGTTTACGAGCCCACTATAGTCATCTGTTTTGCAATAAATACTCCGCTCAGTAGCCGCAGGCAGGAGCATGCCTAGCCTACTACTCTTAACATTTCCTCTCTGATTAAAAAGCGCCGCTGCTTGATGCACACAATAACATTTTAACGTGGTCGCTAACTATGGGCCTTCTCGGAAAGCTCATGGTCACTCAAAGGGCAATTAAGAGAGCAATTGTTAGTTTACCTGCGTGATTAAATCAGAAATGAGGAGATCCGCAAGAGAACCAAAGTGACCGATATAGCGCTCAAAATTGCCCGGCCTACAGCTGTTGGAGCAGAAAGGTTCTGGCGTGGCGACCGCGTACTGAAAGCTCAGGATGGGGAGACCACTCACAAGGTAGACCGACGACCTAATTAGGACGGCGGGAAACCGATGGATGAAGGAGGCACAGGACCGCACAAGGTGGCAATAAGTGGAGGAGGCCTATTTCCAGCAGTGGACAATAACATTTAATCGAAATGAATCCTTAAATTGTTTTATAACAATTAAGTTTAATAACTTAAATTTGACACGAAAAAAAACAGTCTACTTGGGTCATTACTCATTATACCGCGTAAATCTTTTGTATGTAGTTTTTTTTAAAATTCAAATTTAGAATCGTTAATAAAGTTTAACATTATAAGATTTTTCATCAAATAATTTTCAAATCGCCTACGTAATGTGCGATACAGGTAAAAAAGGGTTTGTGATGAGCCAGTACAAACGTTTTATCGTGTATTTCAATTCGTATAAATACTGCTACCAACCATTACCGAAAACATCTGCCTCATATTTCACGGCAATAAACTTGTAATCGCGATAACCAAAACTTTACAAGAATTATTTTCCAGTATTACTATAATACCAAATAACAGTTATAAAATTTATAAAGTTATATTGTATTAATTGATTTTTGCCGTATAAAAATGCGATGAAAGTTCCATGCAATAAAACTGTCATTGATCATAATTTCGTAATTAACCGCAGAAAAAATCTATAAAAAATTACATACATGAGTTCTAACCTACAGGTGCTAAATATCAAATAAAAAAAATTTCCAGTAATATACTATTACTGGGTTATTGCCCGGGGACGTCGACCTATACACGTATAGAATGATTCGAGAGTGGTGCTGTGAAGGCACGGGTTTCCAAAAGGATCAACAAGGTAAGAGAAAGAGATAAACTTATGCAGTCTGATAATGTGTTAGAGCCGTACCGCATGTATTGTAGGCGAAAATCGTTCAGAATAATGATTGAAATGGGTTTATCAAACTTTTCTTTTTTTGCGTTACAGTTTATGATATTTAGGATTGAAATCTATATTTTCCATGTCCCACGTACTCGTGTTCATTTGTATTGCTGATATACTTAGATGTGGTTAATTTGTATTGCTCTTTACTATTGCTTCTGTCGGAATTGTAAAAGAGTCAGTCACTAGTCTTTGTCTCCCCCCATGGGAATAAGGCGTGAATTTGTGTATGAATATAATATAAGTAGTTATATAAAAAATAATTATAACAAGTTATGGCTTGTAATAAAGCTAGCAGAAGCGTGTGAACATGAATGTAATAACTTACAAAAATATTCTGAAAATCTAGGCCTTATTTAGTGGTCTCATTTATATTCATAACTGTTATTAATCGTTTTAAGTAGTGTCAATAGTATTTAATGTTTTACTTAATTGTAATAAGGTTGATATTACCTTAACTAGGGAATATTTTGAAATATGAAGTCATTTTTTTGCGGTTCTGTTCAGATATTTTTAGTTTTATTGTTTTTGTAAAAATACTGCTCCTTTCCTTAAACTGAGATCTATTATAACACAAATACTTAGTGTAAATTTAGTTTTCCAGTAAAATTGTGAGTAGGTACCAACGTATAAACATATATATGTTTCTTTATACAACGGTCCCTCACAATAACACCTTCATTTAGTGTGATGTACAGACAAACTAATTGACTTTACTGACGATATTAATCGCATTATCCCTAATGAAACTAGTCGCGTGACGTTATAAGGCGAGACATGAGGGTAGGTATGTCTGACGCGCGAGCCGCGCTGCCCCTGCCCGGTGGGCACGGCACATACACCTACAATATTATATTTATAATAATATAAGGATGCAGTTGTGTTATACAAAGATTAAAACAATGGAGTAGTGGCGATGACTGAATTTTTATACAAATTACATGGATATGTATTAAAACACGTGCGGGTTACAGGTACGTAATATGCAAGGGGAGGACAAACGGGAGTAGGTCCGTCCCTGCAGTGGGACACTAATAGGATGTTATGATGAATATGCAATGGTGATTACGTGATCGTAGGGTTTGGGAGAAGTAGGAAGTTGTCGTTAACTAGAATGGGTAAGAAAGACCTCTGGACCTCCTTGCAGATTGAAACACTTTGCTATAACAGTACCTACGCTGATATTATGAAATAGATGAGAATTCGGATAATATAAGTCCAACCGTCAATACGTCTACTTGTCATAATGTCCAAACTTTAAAGTTTAGTGACAAATTGACAAAGACCCAAAATGTTTAAATGTAAAAAACGCTGAAAAATTTGACCGTCATGGAAACTGTATTGATATATATGTCGCAGGGAAATGAGGAAACCAGGGATTTCACGAAATCACTAGGGATATCACGAAATCCCATTTGTACTAGAAAAGAAATGCTTATATTTTTGTTTCTAGATTAGAAAACACAAGGATTCCAACTTCTATAGATTAGGTTAGGTTAGAACTGTGACCATAACGCACGAGGCGAGCGAGCGAAGCGAGCGTGCCGCGGTAGCGGCCGCCGAAGTGCAAGGCATTTTCGACATTTACCGGGATTTCGTGATATCCCTAGTGATTTCGTGAAATCCCTGGTTTCCTCATTTCCCTGCGACATATACATACCTACTGTTTATTCGTGTAAGCTAGTATCTACATGCAAAGTGACTTTTTGATCACATTATAGTGGTATGGTAACGGAGTAAGAATGTCACCGACCCATTTGCATCCTGGGCTGGGGTATGACACTAACAATGCTGATAAAGTATCATTGTGGAAAAAGGAAAATTTGTCAAAACAGTCACTAAGTACCAATCCTTCTGGTATTACCATTGTTATATCCCTCGGTCCCGGATGACATAGGACTATTGTAAAACTTAATAAGCATGCTTCATTACGTTTTAGTAACCTAAAAATAAGTACATAGTAACAATAAAGGCTTGCGTGAGTGTTGTAGGGCGGACAATGAACTAAAGTGAATACATTATAGAGGTTGAAAGTTACTTAAAATGTGGGCGTTTTCAGGACTGGCGGTTGTATAAGCTATTTTATTTTTCAACCTTATTAACTATTTTGATACATTTGTCATTAAGACTACAAAAACATACATTTATCTTTAATTTTATTGCACGATTAACAAAAATAAATTATAAATTAAAAACAAACAATTTTATTACTTACATAGAGATATTTACAACATTATCATTGAACAATGACCATGTTTTTATTAATTGTTTATCAAACAATAAAAGTGTTTATGTTCATAAAGACGTCTGGCTATCATGTGCGGGGTCTCCCCACTATTCGTCTTGCATTTACGAGAAGTAGATGGATAAGGGAGGCATAGGATCGCACGCAGTGGATATGCATGGTGTATGTCTGATGTGATCATGATAATTATATTCATATTGTTCACTTAGGTAAACTATTCCGTGGAATGGGTATAAATATTATAAGCGGGATGTTATTTACCATTATTTTACTGACTGACACTCAGCTTGAGACCACGCCCAGAGACCTGTGCTGAATCGTCAGCCAAAATAATACATATTTACATAATTAAATACATTGTGCCTGACATAAAATAATAATAACATAAGTATGCATTTTTTTTAATGTTACAATGATATTGTTTTTTTAGACATAATGTACACTTATTACCTATGTTACATTATGTAATTAATCTTGTAGTGGTGATAAATATTATTATAGTATTGTAATTAAATTTCTTTGTTGCATCACACACAATGGGTTGTTGTCATTGAATGAAATGAAAGTAATGTTGAATGAATGTGCATCACCTGTCATATTGCATCCATCGGAAATAAGTAGAAAGACTATTTTATTTTGTTGTTATGTATGTAGAATATACTTTCTTACTTTGACTACACAGGATACATTTTAACAATAAAATATGACCGTCTCTGCCAAAGATCGAAATCTTATAATACCCGGCTTAATATACCTACAGAGGCTTTGATTTTTGCATATGATCCCCAGGTTGCGGGACCTCGGATGTAGTTATGTATTTACTGTAAACGAGACTCCTCATGGATTTAGTACTTAAGACTTTTATTAATGCAAGTCCGACATATTATTAAGTATGCACAAAATATTTTCATCCCGAAAAATATAAATAATTAAGCAATTGGACTTTAATATCATTTTATAAAATTACTTTGGAGAAGTATTAAATAATATATTTTAAACTAGCTGATGCCCGCGGCTTCACTGGCATTGTATAGGAAGCTTGAATGTTATTTTACACCCTAAACTACCTATATTCCAAATTTCATCAAAATCAATTCAGTACTTTTACGTGAAAGAGTAACTATCCATCAATCCCCACAAACTTTCACATTTATAATATTACTTAGTAGGTAGGAGTAGGATTTATTTAACTGTCCAGTGCTCTTATAAAGTTTGACATTATGTGTGAGTATGTGGTGAAGTGCCGAGCCTGGTGAACGACCGGGTTAATTTGAGACGAGGAAGTCTAAATCAGTTGAGAAGCAACGTCGATTATTTCAGTCAGGATGAATCATAAGTAAGTTTATAAATCTGTGATATGATGACGAATTCTGCACGGAAAGAATTTAAAATAACATGTAAGTAGGTATTAATTTACCTCCAAGAGAAACAAAAAAAAAAGTAAATAAATAAAAAAAAGTAACTATTTTTAGATAGCTTGTAGTTGTGCATAATTTTCTTGAGTGTCAACTTAAATGGGGGTAACGTAGTGTCAGCTCGATCATTATTACACATCGAAATGAAAAGGCGTAGCAGATACGTTACACTAAGTTCAAAACTTATCTTATACAAATATATATAAAATTGATGTCTTGAACTAAACCACTTATGTTAAAAACAGCTTTATACATATACTTGTTTCTGAGTTTGTATTTGTTGCTCGCTCTTAAGTAGTACCTATTAACTTCATAAAATAAATAAATAATTTAGGTATAATTAAGTACATCTAGGTTAACACCTAGATTACTAATCACTAGGGTAACACCTAATGATCTAATCTACTTAGATGTTAGTAATTTCTAATACCTAACTTCAAAGCAAACTAGAAACGATAAATTGAAAAATAGTATGAAAATTAAAAACGTTTTTGCTTTTCCTACTAATATTATAAATGCGCAAGTATGTGACGATGGATGTTTGTCACTCTTTCACGTAAAAACTACTGAATGATAGTTGATACTTTGCCAGATTTTTATTTACTTTTTGACGTTCATAAGTATTTTTTCTTTCAACGAATATCTGAGTTTATTTTATACATAGTTAAGTATATAAATATTAATAAGTGTAAATAAAGTACTGCTCTCATATGAAGCATTTTTATTTGATGATAAAAATGTGCTTCATATAAGAGCAGTACTAAATGTTTTGGAGTGATCTCCAAAACATTTAACAATTTGCCTCAAAATTAATTCCGATGTTAAACCTTATCCATTATAAAACACTGACCTTCACTCCATTACATCCAAATTTTCTACAACACAATCAAAGTAGGAGGAATAAACTCATAACAATAATGCATAAATCATCTACAACGTACCTTCAGCAAACAGCGTCGGGGACAAACCCCGCGTCATCCATGTTGTGTTGACCCCACACCATACCGGCACTAGCACACCCTCTGACGACGAACACTTACACTAAACAGAGTGGTACTTGCCACTTGAAGAGCTCGTTATCGATAACGAATAGTATGAGACAAATGTTTACAAATAAAGGGCGGGCGGGCGCTATGGGCGGGCGGCGCTCGCGGACTGCGGGGTCAACGTCCTGATGTTGCCGCGCGTTGCCATAGCAACACGACTGCACTCATATAGACTAGCTGCTGTAGACTATACAGGGACGACTATGTTACAATATATGATACTCTGATCATATTACCACTTAGTACCTACCAGTTAGTACACAACACACCGTGTCATCACAACGCGGAGTAAGTCTACCAAAAAGTAAATTGTTGCGTAAAGCTTTTAATTATTTATATACTTATTATCTCGTCGAATACTTAACAAATTATACTCAGAATACTACACGTGTGAGGAGAGTGACTCACGTAGGTCAAGTTTCTCCGTCCGAGTAAAAAGATACTATAATAATTCTTATTTTAACAACTTCTATATTATATTTCTAAATTAATTGATAACATATTTTCTAAATCCGTTTGGTTTTTTCCTTTTTATTATAATTAAGTAAACCAAAAATAACAAAGTAATTAAAAAGGAATTACAAGAATAATGAATGAGATATAATCAGTGAACTGATGTGGGAAACCTTAATGTAGGTTCAGCCACTTAACAATGGTCTCCCTAACGATCAAGGGATTATCACAACATGATCAAAATTAAACTTACATTTAGGGTTAGTAATTACTTACTTACACTAAACGATTGCTTTATGTTTGAGTTTTCTTGTTAATTTATCTGTTTGCGGTTTAATTAATTAGTTATACCAAAATCTTAAAATTCATTAACCTTATGTGTTTTTTATATTTTTTTCTTATGAGTTTTTTTTTTTTTTTTAACTTTACCATTAACACGAACAGAATATTAAAGGTAAAGAAAAAACAATTATTGTAACTTTTCTATAAATAGTCTGGGGCGTCATGCCATAATGTTCTAGTCAGATAGTAATGGTCGCAGGTTTGATTCCCACGCAGGACAATACTTTGTGGTATACACAAATTATTCCCTTCAATCTGGATGTTCTTTGTGTACGTTAAATTAATGCTTGTAAAAGTCTCCGCGACAGAGGGCACGGCAGAAAAGATTTATGAATTAGGTAATTTAGGTATAGATCTTAGATAATTTGGGGCAATGTAATTTAGGTATAGATCTGCTTATTTTTAACCCTTTATGCCAATATGGTGTGTTTTTGTTACTTAATTATTAATCGTCGACTAATAAAGACATTAAATAAATATTTAACTACAACAAAAACAAAACACAGTTTCTCGGTGATAGCCCCCTCATAACAATTTTCATTCCTTTTCCTCCCTGAGTTTTCATTTCGTTTGGTTTCTCTGCGATACTTTACTTTGAAGTTACCCCTGTGTTCCATCCCCTCTCTCTGTATGTATGAATACTGCATTCGGTCAAGGCTACGTCAAACGACTTTGTGTCATAACGGTGAAATGTATGCCTAAAACTTAAATAATACTTAACTTATCTCGTAAGTATGTTTTATACCATTTATAATAGTTAATTATTTTCGTACACTATAATTTTAAGAAAGTATTCGTTAACAAAATATTATAACGTAAAGGACTGAGTGTTCAGGAACTGTTTGTATATTTTTGTGAAAAGTTATTTACCTACTTAGTTTAGTTTGTAAGAAAAAATAATTGCAAAAAAAGAAGTTAATATTGGTTGAACTTTGTGCAATTAATTTTGATAACTGACAACCATTGTTTCACTACAAGACCCTGTAACCAATGGAGCCAATCTTAGTTTGTTATAGAATTATGTGTAAAGGTACTAGTACATATCGCGTGCTTCAAACCAGAGGGGCGTATGAACAAAAACGCAATTTTTTTTTTATTACGTCAATTTTTAGTACTTTTATCGACACACAACCTCTTTTATTTTTTTATTTCTAGCTATATTATTTAAAAAGATATTTAATAAAATACTTTTAGACGTATGCTAAAGATCAGTAATTATCATCGAACCAGACAGACGTACAGCGGCCGTAACTACGCCTGACGAAATATGTATCTTGCCACAAAGACGTATGTGCATACAACTATCTATTTTCACTAACTTATTATTAAAATACACACATCAACACTGTCTAGGGGTATTTTATATTTGCTTATTAATTAAGAAAATATAAAATACTAACATATACTCAAAAGTCACGACATTATATTTCTTCTTCTTCTTAGCGTATCGATGGCAAAACGATACTGGACTAAATTGATGTAGCCCAAAACTCTGCGACACTAACTAACTAGTAAGGCATCCAGGACATGATAAGAGGTGGGCCATAGTTTATGGAACGCCGCACAGGCAACCCAGTCCGCTACTGTCCGTGAGACCCCACCGGAGCATGTTGTCCTTGCTTCGTCCTACCTGGGTTCGCAATCTGTTTAAGGACTTCCAGGTAGCCCATGGCAACCCATGTCCGGGCGGAAGCCTCTCAGAGAGCGGCACAAACGGTTCAGGTAGTGACACTCTTTCACACCAAAGGTTGCACCTCGCGTGTGCTGGGTCTGTACTTAAAGGGTGGGCGCACTTTATGAAGCTCTTTCGGCTACGCAGCCTTTGCTGCACTAGAGCATAGCCGTGCATAGGATGCCGGTGGTCGCCATCCATTTTGCTCCTTTCAAGCGAGGCCGCCACATTTCTACGGACATCGGGAGGCGCGATGCCAGCCAATGGGTACAGCAGTCTGACCGGTGTCGGTTTGAGGCAACCTGTGATAATCCGGCAAGTTTCGTTCAAGGCTGTATCCACCAGCTTAGCATGAGCTGATCGGTTCCAGACTGGGCACGCGTATTCCCCAACCGAGAAAGCAAGCGCCAGCCCAGAAGTCCGCATTACCTGGGGCGAAGCTCCCCATTTTGTGGAAATGAGCCGTTGCAACAAGTTATTATATTTCAATAAAGGCCGTTTAAACTATTTTTTTTTGCGTAATAATTTTTTTATTCAAATAAATAAATAACTTGAAATAATAGAGATAAGACAATGAATATGTGGACGGATGTTATCGTCCATGAGCTTAAAAATTGGCCCAATTGTAGTCTACGGAGGTAGGCTATTATAACTAGCACCTCGTTAAGCTATTTTTCAGCCGTCATGGTGCTTTTGATCAAAACGTAAGTAGTCTGTTGTTCGACCATCACGAATTCCTGTCCAATAATAATTGTTCCATCGTGGTATGAACAGATTTCCGGAGGATGTTGTAGATGGCTATCACAACCAGGAACTCGCCAAACACGTTTTCTACGTGAATCCGAGTGGAAACCGAAGTTGGACTCATCATAACAGGTTATCTTTCCAGAGCAAATGTTCATGAGCCTACTCTAGTCGTCCTCGATTTGCTTGGCATAGTGCTGGAGTACAAAGCAATATGCGAGCATAAAGGTAGGCTTTGTGGCATCTCCTGACAATTTGGTCACCCACACGACAGTGGCGCTCTTGCTAAAGCCTCTAAACCAGTTGGTTGGCAGTTGCGTGACAGTAACATTTGTCTGTCTTTTCGCGGCAACTTGCAATATCGATAATTTCGTTGAGCGGTGATGGATTTTTTTCCATGGTATCTTCACTTCAGCCACTTCACCAGTAGCACGGTAACTTGACCACAACCTTGATTTCATGTCTTGTCTTGTTCCAATCTCTTCAGCAATACTCCGCTTAGTGCCCGCAGCTGGGAGCATGCCTACTGCCCTTAACATTTCTTCTCTGATGAAATGGCACCGCTGCTTGACGCACACAATATAATTCTAAACCTACAGTCTAAACCTACTGTTGGTTAATGAAACCTTCGGACTTAAGTTTCGTTATGCCGTTCAAAGTTTATTTCTATAGCGGTTTTTGTAGTCTGCATGCCATTTTTCATGTACCTACTTATGCTACTTTTCTTAGCTTGACAATGCTGATTCGTTACCAATAAAAACAAATATATAATAATAGTTCCTTTTTTATAAAATTACTAACAAAATTTACTGATTATTTGTTGTTTTATTTGAACATCATCGAAATTAATCCAATTATAAATACATACGTCCGTTTTCTGAACAAAACTTTCAACACATTTTTGACAAGCTAAATAGACGTATAGTCTCCAAAAATAGTACATGCAATGGATTAAATTACATGGAAAAATAATTTTAAAAGACGTTTTATGATAGTGATACTAAGTTACCATCTTTTTTAAATAATGCATTACGTATAAAAGTTTTGATATATACGTCCGTCCAATATAAGCATTTTTGGAAAAAATATGGCACAGGGTTTGTGCAATATTGTTGAGCTAAAAAGACGTAAGTGCGATATTGCGAGTTTTCAAATACTTACACAAAAAAATAACATTGCAGATAAATACAAAAAAAAAATTCATAAAACACGTCCAAATTTTTTTTTAGGTACATTCATTAGAAAAAAAGATATTAAGTTTTTTGCTGTTCCTGAAAAGTAAGGGTACAGCGTATACGCCCCTCTGGCTTGAAGCACGCGATATTCGATGCTACTGTACTTCGACACAGCGTTTCTTCGACATGACTTAACTAAGAAACAATGTGGGTTCGACGACATTCTACTTAGACAACTATGCTACTCCGAAAACAGTCTAATTCGACATACTCTACTCTGAAATACTTTAAATCGACGTAACTTATCTTAAGACACTATATTACTCCGATATTAAAAGATGAAACCTACTTAGTTACCTACAATATTTTGATTGAACAGTGGTTTCAGTGGTAGGTAAAACGTTTGACTCTGCCCCGAGTTAGTAATTTGAATCTCCTTAATGGACAGACTATACCAATCCGTCTGGTCAGCGTGGTATTAGCAGGCCAAGTATTCCTCTGCCAAGGGAGGAGGCCCGTGCCTGCAGTAGGTAAAGGGGCTGTTATGATATTAGATTAACAACAAAAATTTTACATTTTAGTTTGGAGGCACGATTACCTTTTGTTTTAGAAATGTTAATACATTAAGTAGTTTCTTTCTTTTACAATAATTGAGAAGTTTATTTTATTGATTTGTTTTTGTTTGTTATTTTTGTATAGATTTTTAGGTATATTAGGTTAGGAATTTGACATAATATCCATGATTTAATAAAAAAATATTCTAAACAATGTACGAGTATTATTTATTACAAAGTTTTTTTTTCTGTAGCTGTGTTTAGCCTGTAGCTTTATTGCACATTTCGAACTAAGATATATTTAGGTATCTTAGCGAGTTTAAAAAACACAAAAATATCGGACATAAATTACGAGTACATCCAGATTCAAAACAACAATTTGTGAGTTACACAAAGTGCTGTCCTTTCATAACAGCCCCTTTATGTCCTACATCAGGCACGGGCCTCCTCTTTTGGCAGAGGAATACTTGTCCTGCTAATACCACGCTGACCAGACGGATTGGTATAGTCTGTCCATTAAGGAGATTCAAATTACTAACTCGGGGCAGAGCCAAACATTTCACTGAAACCACTGTTCAATTCGTGCAGTCAAAATATTGTAGGTAACTAAGTAGGTTTCATCTTTTAATATCGGAGTAATATAGTGTCTAAGATAAGTTACGTCGATTTAAAGTATTTCAGAGTAGAGTATGTCGAATTAGACTGTTTTCGGAGTAGCATAGTTGTCTAAGTAGAATGTCGTCGAACCCACATTGTTTCTTAGTTAAGTCATGTCGAAGAAACGCTGTGTCGAAGTACAGTAGTATCGAAGTTAAGTTGTTTCGTACTTAAATAATGTCGAATTTAAGATGCATCGAAGTTTTATTACGTCGAAGTAAAATGGTGTCGTAGAAAAGTTTGTCGAAGTTCAGTTTGGGAGTCACTTGCATCTTTCACTAGTAATACTATCACAAATCTTTTTGTTTATTCAACAACACAAGAGCAATGGGTAAGGTGGTAGTACAATGAATCATATAATATATATATAATGGCTTCATGAACTATGTTCATACGCAAGTTTACACATATAAAGAAACAACATTAAAAAGTCGATGCTTCACTTTTTATTTTCGTCCAGAAGAACTTCACGAGGCAGAATCAGCGTGACCTCGCCACCAGTCATCAATCACTTGCATATTTCATCATATTTAAGTATCTAATGACGACGAACTTGCAAAACTAAACCGCATCTCTTCTGCATCACAAAATCTTCTAAAAATCAATTTGTAGAATATATAAATGACACTTCAACCTTTCGCCATAGCTTCCAGTCATATTCTCCAATTATACTAATCTTATATCTTATTAAAATTATTCAATTTAATATTATTATTATGTAACGTAAACAACAATTTGTTGCTTAGAAACGACAGGATTTTTGACACTTGAGAACGAATTATTGAATGATTAGAGAGCCGCTCTGTACAATGTGTCCATACACAGAATAAAAATCTATGACAGCTGTAAATGATCATAGATTACTTAATTTATCTATGACAAACGTTCCAGAAACTCGATTTGATTTGACAGAGCTGGTATATTGACCTACGTGTTATTTAAACAATGATTTGACATGCGTTTCAGAAACCGGGGGTTAATATTATTATTATGTAACGTAAACAACAATTTGTTGCTTAGAAACGACAGGATTTTTGACACTTGAGAACGAATTATTGAATGATTAGAGAACCGCTCTGTACAATGTGTCCATACACAGAATAAAAATCTATGACAGCTGTAAATGATCATAGATTACTTAATTTATCTCTGACAAACGTTCCAGAAACTCGATTTGATTTGACAGAGCTGGTATATTGACCTACGTGTTATTTAAACAATGATTTGACATGCGTTTCAGAAACCGGGGGGTAGTGTAACAATGCAATTATTATTATTTAATGCCATCTAGTAGTAGAAGAAATACTAACTAGTATGTATCAGCTAGAAGAAGTTAATACAAAAATATACCAATAGATGGCGCAAATTTGTTAATTGCCATCTAGTATCCATGTCTGAAACTATTTTCAATTAACAACATCATGGTTGTTTACTAATATATGTATAGATGGCGCTATATACAATTAAAAAACGTAGCTTCTGCTATTCACCGTAAGATGGCTCTGTTATGAGTTTGATAAATAATTACAAAAGTATATAACTATTTAATAAAAAATAGAAAAAAAATGATTACACATCAAACGTATATTTTAACATTAACATCAGCAGCACGATCGAATTTAAAATACAAAATAGTATAAACTGTGACAACTTCGAATCCCGATATTTCACTGTTCGCTACTAGATGGTGCTTTTGTAAATCTTGTAAATTTATAACCATCACATTGTTTTATACTTGATGATTTATGTTAGCTTGATTGATCAGCTTTTAATCTCTTTACTCTCTACTTTATCATCAATTAGATAGGAGCTCTACAATACTTTAAAGGGAGAAAGGTCATTCTATCCCAGTACAATCATTTGCAGATTGATCAAAATAAGATTTTTTTGAGCGGAAACCAAACCTGCGATCGCGTGCTACGAGTATGTAAATTACTTCACCGAGATCTTCTTTTTTGTTATGACGTTGTTGACTTGATATATTAAATATAAGGAGTACTTAATAAATTTTATTCCTTTATATTTTAGACAAACCTTAGTACATTAATATGTGGATGATTGATATTGGCATATTTATTCAACTAATTTTAAGTACTATTGTATCATAGCTGTAAGCTTCCCAAATAAAATAAAATAAAATTGTCATTAAAATACAAGGTTCATTTTGGCGTTTATATGAAAATGTTGGTATATTTTTATTAATAGCTAGTTGCCAAAATAACCCTGATTCAAATACATCGCTATTGCTCAAGATCGTAATAAAAAAACCTATTAATTTGAACGCTGAAATTGAGAACGATAGTACGATTAGGTAAGCTATATTATAATATTCTGTTCAATTTATTTGTCTAGTACCTACAAGTATGGCGGCTGTACACAAATTGGTTCGGGAATTAAACAATAACAATAATGGTTCAAATTAATTGAATATTGGCTCGAAACTGTTACAGCGTTACCTTCAGAGTTCTCACACAGGAACAAACAACGTTATTTAGTATTGTTTGAGATTCAGAAATAGATTCAATTAAAAAATATAATCCGGAACGGATATTAACTACAGCTATAGATAACTACATGGTCAGTTCTATCAGCTGTCTGCTGAACCAGGGTCGCCCTTCTACTATTGACATTAAATTAGTTTCGTCCGTTTCAGGATCTAAATATCTCCACTTATACTTGGCGTTTTTCGTCTTTCTCTTCTGCTACATCGTGTTTCTAATGCCACGTGGCTATCTCACGCGGCGTCAAGTCCTTGGTCATCGACAACCAGCTTCTTGGGAAAAGTGTAGATATTTTATCTTGCTTAATGTACAGTTATTGATTTAATTTCGATGCGTTACCTTCAGGGCATGTTAAGTCCAGTGATTTTTTATAACTTCAGAATAAATTTAGAAAGAATATCCTATACTCTTTATATTGTTATGTTTAGGTGAAACATACGAAACTTAACCTGACGACAAAGGTATACACAAGGAAATTGTTTCTCACATTTTGTACTCCTGTTTGCGCTTTTTTCGGATCGGAAAATGTCTAAGGCTTGATTTGCACCCTCGGGATTTGTCTCCCCTCTGTATTCATGTAAAAAACATACAGTCCTGAATAATTATGTTTATTCATATTTCCAATGTGCTTTTACTATGACTACAGCAGAGAGGCGGGGAGTACATACAAAAGGAATAATTTAATAAGCAATCAGTGTATAGGTGAGTGACCCCCGGTTTCTGAAACGCATGTCAAATCTTTGTTTAAATAACACGTAGGTCAATATACCAGCTCTGTCAAATCAAATCGAGTTTCTGGAACGTTTGTCAGAGATAAATTAAGTAATCTACGATCATTTACAGCTGTCATAGATTTTTATTCTGTGTATGGACACATTGTACAGAGCGGCTCTCTAATCATTCAATAATTCGTTCTCAAGTGTCAAAAATCCTGTCGTTTCTAAGCAACAAATTGTTGTTTACGTTACATAATAATAATATTAAATTGAATAATTTTAATAAGATATAAGATTATTATAATTGGAGATTATGACTGGAAGCTATGGCGAAAGGTTGAAATGTCATTTATATATTCTACAAATTGATTTTTAGAAGATTTTGTGATGCAGAAGAGATGCGGTTTAGTTTTGCAAGTTCGTCGTCATTAGATACTTAAATATGATGAAATATGCAAGTGATTGATGACTGGTGGCGAGGTCACGCTGATTCTGCCTCGTGAAGTTCTTCTGGACGAAAATAAAAAGTGAAGCATCGACTTTTTAATGTTGTTTCTTTATGTGTAAACTTGCGTATGAACATAGTTCATGAAGCCATTATATATATTATATGATTCATTGTACTACCACCTTACCCATTGCTCTTGTGTTGTTGAATAAAAAAAAGATTTGTGATAGTATTACTAGTGAAAGATGCAAGTGCCCAAAACAATTTATAAGAAAATAACTTTACTGAAACAAATGTATAAAATAATTTAAAACTTGACACTGTGTGATGAATATCTGCTGCTAAACTGCTTTTGTGTTATGATAATAAATATATAATAATAAATAAGTTCTTTTTCTTTCTCTTCACAATAGGTCTTACAATAGTTTAACATCAGATACTACAGAAGTTACCGTTACCGCCCGTTTACCTTTGGTACAATTATTCTCCATACTCCTGGTCAGGTTATTGTATACTTTTCATCACGCTACGATCAATAGGAGCAGAGCAGTGAAGGAAAATGTTGGTAAAACGGGAGAAATTAGCGTTTTTAAGTTTAAGGTAGCTATTTAGCTAGGACGTCTAACGTAAGTTATTTTGTTATGTAGGTTAAATAGAAATCAAGAAAGAAAAATCATTGTTTGAAAGCCCTGAAAAAAATTATTGACAAAAAAATGTTTTACCCCTTATGAAATTTACACTTACAATTTACCTACATAGAGTTATAAATATTGCAATGAACATTGATATTAAAATTGCATTAGGCGTTTTTGTATTCCGTAGGCGTTAGAAATTTAAAAAATGTAAACGATTTTTCAGAGCTTTGAAGCGTGTGTTAGGTAAAACGTCTGGTACGTAAATCAACACACGTGTTTGAGACTGAGAGTATCGACTACTGATTTTTAACGATCTTTATGTTATCTATTCTATATATATGTCGCAGGGAAATGAGGAAACCAGGGATTTCACGAAATCCCTAGGGATATCACGAAATCCCGGTAAATGTCGAATACTCTTGATTATTACGTCTTCTTACTGAAAATGTTTAGTGATATGACAAAATACTAATATAACGTCAGTGATATGTCATTTCACTAAACAAAATCTAGTGAAACGTGCTTGTACCAACGTTCATCTTGCTAAATTACGGATCAAAGAGAACTCGATGTGTGAGTGTGGTTTGGATGAAGGTTCCCCTGATCATATTTTGTTTTCTATGTATAATATCGATACATCTGGGTTCAATTGGCGTATAAACCAAAATCCAACTTTTCAGGAGAGCGATAAAAAGATTGCAATTTTTATTAAATTCGTAGCTTTTTTGTTTTTGAAGTTACATAAAAATAATTAGAATAGTATTAGAAGAAAGATTCTTAGAATTTGAAGATGAAGAAAGAAGGCATCATCAAATCATATCTATCATCTTTATATTAGAATTTAGCATGGATATACGCCTTGGAAAATATCCATTTCTGGTTTTTACGCCCTATGAAAATTATGTAACAGATAATGTCCATTCCACTCTCCTGTTTAAAAAAGGATATACGATGTTTACTGTAAATTTTTCTTAATAATTTTCATGGGGCGTATAAACCAGAAATAAAAGCGACTAATAAAAATCTTGGTCATTACATCTAACTACAACTTAAAAAAAATACGTTCGGCCTTTACATTATTATCATCTTTATTTACATTTTTCACATTAAATTAAATTTTTAAATATAAATAATAAAATAAAGACATTTAAAAATATAAAAAAAAGGTAGACCCACCAGCATAGGGTACAGGGACCAAGCTACTGGTGGTTAGTGCTCCAGAGATAGGAACCTCCTCACAATACGTTCCGTGTCAAGCAGTACTGCCTCCTGCTTCAGACCTATGATCCAACTGCCATGGTCGAGTATCCTTAGATGTTGATAGAGACTCTTTGGAATAAGTCCATTAACCGAAAGTATTATCGGAACCCTACTCATTGCACGGCGTTATTATCATTATTATTTAGTTCTTTTTTGGGTATGATGGTCTTAACTTTTTGGGACGAGGTATACGAGAGGAATTGTAATCATAGAATGAAGAGCGCATTAACGGACATAGGAAAAAAATATGATCAGGGGAACCTTCATCCAAACCACACTCACACATCGAGCTATCTTTGATCCGTAATATAACAAGATGAACGTTGGTTAATTCAAGCACATTTCACTAGATTTTGTTTAGTGAAATGACATATCACTGACGTTATATTAGTATTTTGTCATATCACTAAACATTTTCAGTAAGAAGACGTAATAATCAAGAGTATTCGACATTTACCGGGATTTCGTGATATCCCTAGGGATTTCGTGAAATCCCTGGTTTCCTCATTTCCCTGCGACATATACATAATAAATCTGTAGAGAAGTCAATTCTGTACAAGAAATGTTTTTTCAAAATAACTATATTCGTGTAGTGACGGAGTAAGAATATAATAATATGTCACCACCCCATCTCATCCCATGGGTGTCGTTAAAACCGACTAAGGGACTATTCGTGAATATTACCTTTACGTAATAAAAAGAAGGAAAACTTGAAATAAAACCCTATATCAATCCGTCTGGCCAGAGTGGTATTAGTAGGCCAAGTATCCCTCTGTCACGGGAGGAGGCCCGTCCTTGCAGTGGGACATTAATGGGTTGTTATGATGATACAAGACGACCTCTATTTATTTATTTATTTAAAACAAGTTCCAAGGAATTATTTCGAATAAACCTATACCTACTACCTATACTACATATCCTCTCTTTACCCTATAGTGCCTTTTTACAGCAGAAATTGTCTCATCATAACACTTAATTTGAGGATATACACCGATTACTTGACAAACGATTTGACATGCGCATAATTAATGATCATGTCGTAATCTGCATTTCGGAAACCCAAAATGGAGTTTAACCTACGAATGTTACTGATTTGATAGTTGCCCTGGCAACTAACATGCTGATCAAATCAAAGTAGATAATCGAAGCTTCGGCAACTCAAATGATAGTTGACAAGAGTTTTGGCATTTAATTATTTGATTTTTTATTTGACATGCGTTTCAGAAACCGGGGGTGAGGCTGTGTAATGTATTATCGTCCCACAATATGATCAGTCTGTGTGTATGTGTGTGTGTGTGTGTGCGCTACAGAGAGAGGCGTCTGATTAATTATGATCGCAAAACTTTGATCGTTAGGCTTAATCATAATAATGTGTCGTGATTAATTGTTCATTAGTTAATAACAAACGTTGGAGTTAACAAATACATTTGCTTAAGTTCAAGTATCAAGTACTTATGTAAATAACATACAAGGATAATCAAGATAATTCTTGAATTTATTTCAGTTTAAACAATTAGGTAAGTATTACAATATTACGCTATTTATATTACAAGTGCTCAACTAAGTTATCGTTTAGTCATCTAGACCGTAAACGTAGGAAACAAAGTTTTGTGTCTGAATGAATAAGTCTGTTCAGTTCTGTTACAAGTTTAACAGCAGGAAGACAAGACGAACAGTCTTGTCTTCACTAAGTTTGTTAACACAACTTATACTTGTAGTTGTATTATGACAATATTATTTGTTTTGAAAATCTGTGCATATATTAACGAAACGAACTCATCTAGGTATAAATACTTACAAATATCCGTACTCTTGTATAGGTGTAACTAATAATAATGACTCTAAAATTTGACACGAACAATTAAACCAGTTATCTTTGACAAAGTGAAATCAAATAGTGTCACCATTCATCTCATTTTAAGGAAAAGGAAAGAGTGAAAAGGTTAAAGATAATATAATCTTTACGAAAACATAACAAACAAAGACTTGTTATAAAATTCTGCAGTGGTAGGTATACTAATGAGCTGCTCAGATGAGTCAAATCAGTACGATATACGGTTTATTTAACAAACTCTTATTATAAGAGATTTATGTTTCTGGAATCTAATGGAATAAACTTCGTGTTAAGATAATGTGTGTGCTTTCGAAATGTTATTTCATTTACACAGGCACAAAAGTTTTGTACATACTTTCGTATTTGTTCAATAAATCTACAACTGATTGTTGAGCTCTTCAAAGGCCCATAGCCTCAGAAAAGTCACAATGAAACTCGACCGACTCCACACTATTTGTCATTTTCCTCAATATCTATAATAGTCTGATACCTTTACAATAGACGACCGGTCGTTATACAAGTTGGATGATGTCAAGGATGAGTCAAGCTGGCAAAGTTAACCGTCTCCGAGCAATGTGACTAAAAGGTTCCTTTAATCTTTTGAGTTCGTCATGAAAGGCTTTTTTGTAGTCTATAAAAAGTAAAAATATTTATCGTAACATCGAAAATGTCTTGTAAAGCATTCAGAAACTTAAGTACCTATAATAAATAAAGTTTCCAATAATAATTTGCTCCTTTAGTAGTAAAGGATCTTGGTTACACACATTATTATAAAGTTGTGATTGTATAAAATTGTGTATATTTTTCAGATTCTTCTCATAATTCAGCACAATCTGCTATTGAAAATCTTCTCGCGTTGAGAAGATTCACAGTTTAAACCAGCTGAGTACATTATTGTGATTAACTAATTCTTGATGCACTGACAAGACAAGAAAAGCAAACTAGTACAAGATAAACGTTATTTCTACCTACCTACATTTACAAAAACGCGTCGTCACTTTACCCTGGCAGTGTTAATCGAAATGGGATTCAAATTCCCTGATACGGGATTAAATTGATTTCTTCCCTTCATAGTAGAGTAAGGGATCTGTCGCTCACCGTTATACGTTTAAATAAAAATGGAATAGTGAAGTACTTGCGTACAGAGGGCGACTGTGAGTGACACCCTGGTGAGTGACAGGAGCTGCAGGCGACGAGTGACGGAAACTAATTATCTGCTTTATAATGACTTGCATCGCTCACAAAGGTTTGCTAAACAACTTTATTTAAATTTAAAGCGCTTGGGATTGCTTGATTGAAGCCACAACAGACAGGTCATTTAGTGTGTAGAAAGTTTAAAGAATGGCAACCGCGACAAGAAAATCTCTTTTGCTGTGCTCTTAGAAAAAGTCGCTAGGTATGTCTAAAATATATTTTTCCTTGCAAAAAACAATTTTTTCAGCAATCAATGCTCGTGTATCTCATGCGGTATTACAACAGTGAGTAGGCAGAGGTCGCGCTCCATTGCACTCGCACAATGGCCGAGCCCACGCCGCACGTTATTGCTTCCTACGAACAACACAACTCCTCCATTCTAAGCCACTGGGTAACGAGCACTCTTCTTACTTTTGTTTGCAATTACAAACATTTTATGCTAATTATACAAGTTCTAGTTTAGGAGTAAATGACGAACTTAATAGCTGTTTGTTTAACGTCTCATACCTAGCTACGCTATGAAAGCCAAAACGTGTATTTTTTTGGCTTTTTGGTTGCCATTTTTGACTAAAATTAATTCACGTTTAGCATAAGTGGGCGCTTAATTTATTAGTTGTGTTTAAAAGGCACGATTTTGCGACTATTGGACTATTTTACTAAAGTAATGTTGCTTATCATAATATAAAACGACATCGTTTTGGGAACTGATTGTTTAAAACATGTCTGCTACTATGTATATCAGATAGTCTGTTGAATAATTTATGAATCACTACAGTTACTGTTAAGGTATCTTATATTATGTGGCGTTGCTTTGTTATGGAGCTGTTGAACATTTTACACATTTCAAACTACATCTTTTTGAACCACATCACTTGGACGAACGCTGCTCTACAGCACTATTCACATAACACAGCTCACCTTCAAGCCAATGAAGAGTAACAAAACACTCTTACACATAACAATTAGGCGGTCTAATAAATAACAATAGTTTATCTGTTACGTTTAACAACACCACTTAGTTTCATGTTGTTAATACGTACTCAAGGTCACGAACAACACTGACTTATGTGGGAACACATCAATATACCTACCTCTAGTTTACTTATATACAAGGAAGATTTCATTCAATTGAAATTGTTTAAAAGTGATACATGTATAACCTTCGGAACCTTCGATAGATTTAGCCAGAGGTACCTATGTCATCGTCTTACGAAGTTTTTTTATGTATCACTGTATTATTATTATTAGCAGCCTGTACTGTCCCACTGCAGGGCAAAAGCCCCCCTTAAGACTTCCACTTCTCTCGATCTATCACACTATCGATCAGCTAATTTCCCTGTCACTTTGACTCTTCTTTCCAGAACTTTTAGAACGTCAGAGTTAAAACTAACAAGATAAACAAGTAATAATGTAATAAAAATATATTTTTCTGTGTCATTTTCTTTTTAGGCACGTTGAACATATACTAATTAATAATAATTGAAACAAATAACTTTTAAAACGCATCGTATGCGAAATTTTGTATTGAGTAAGTGGAACGAAAGTAGTTTGTTGGAATGCTTACATTATGGTTTGAATGAATTGCACAGGGACAAGACAAAATAAATTTCAACATCCCTGAAAATAAATTTCAGGGATGAGTACATAGGAACTAATACTAATTGGGTTTGTATTCGCATATCAATAACCTTTCGGAACATGTCATCCGAATGTCAAAACACCCGTTCCCAAAACATCCGTTCCCATTACAACCGTTTCCTTAATAGTTTGTTTTCCAAATTGCAATTTTCTCAAAATATCAGTTTCTCCAAAAGAACTAATCCCAAAACATCCGTTCCCGTCACCACCTTTTCCTTAATTATTCGTTTCAAAAACAGACAATACGAGCCAGAGAACGGCAAAGAATTGATGCATTCAAGATGTGGTGCTGCAGACGCATGCTGAGGATACCCTGGACCGCCAAGCGCACCAATGCATCGATACTTTAGCAGCTACGTATTCAAACACGCCTTTCCACCATCTGCCAGCAGCGCATTTTGACCTACTTTGGCCACATAATGAAGAGGGGTGAAGAGAGCCTTTAAAAACTTATCGTTGTTGGGAACACGGAGGGCAAACGAGCACGGGGACGTTCCCCAACCAGATGGAGCGATCAAGTGAGAGGCTCATCATCAACCACATTTTGCTCTGTTGCCCGAGACGCGATGAACAGGCACCGTTGGAGGTAGATCATCGAAAGCCGGTGCAAATCATCCACATCCGCTGATCACCACGATCCTCAGTCATGAGGGACCGACTACAGAGAGAGAGAGTATAAACAAAATGTCAAACGGGTCAATTTAAACAGCATTATAATATTAGTTGATCTAAATTGAATTGATATAATATTAATACTATGATTTAGTTATTGTAACACACATTTACTTAAGCCTGTGATTAAGCTTTTCTTTGTATATAAACTGATATACTAAGAATTAGGCTATTAGTTATAAAAGGGTGTCATTAGAAACTGATGTTTTGGGGCATGTATCTAATGACAAATGAGTATTTTTGCATGCTGTCATTTTATGAAACTGTTATTTTGAAATGGATGTTTTGGGAACGGGTGTTTTGACATTCGGATGACATGTTCCGAAAGGTAGGAACTAAATTTTCGTTGTAATTTCGTGTCTTAACACGGGTTGATTGATTTAATTAATTGAACATTGTATAACAAACGAACGCTTTAGGCAATAGACTAATAAATAATACAATACACCACACACGTGTAAGTATCTACAAGTTATATATATAGCTTCAGGAAACTTCTAGAGCAACTTAATTAGTATTTCATTGAACAAAGAAACCTGCGTTACCTTCTTGACATTTTACTACAAGATTTGAAAATAACTGCTCCAAGGATCAAGTCAAAAAAGTCTTGTGATGTCATACACACAGACTCTATGTGTATGACGATCGCACAAATTTTTGAGTGGCCTGCTTAGGATTCTTTCTAGCCTTTATAAGTGATATTAATGACCTACAGGGTCCATATTTGATCTATGTACTTGTGTGTTATCACCTTGTAAACATATGGAGAGCAAAATATTTGAGTTTCAGTTTAAGTAAATTTTAACTTGTATTTAGTTTTACGTACAGCTCAGTATTATGCCTATTATTCCATGTAAAGATGAATGTTTTTCTATTTAAAGTTGTACAGTACTTACAAAGTAAAACGACGGAATAGAGAAGGTACATAGGTAGAAGTGACAGGTCGGTCGTCTCGTGCCGATGGACGCAAACGACATAAATATCAAATTTAATGTTTCTGCGTAAATAGGGGGTGAGTGGACGAGTGCCAAAGGTCTCGCGGGTCATTGACCTCGCACAAACAGACTGACAAGATGCTGTAGTCAAGGTAACACTTGACCCGCCAATGAAAACCAATTAGTTTTGTACTAGAGCTGATCCCTGAGCTCGCGACCTAATAAGCTTAGCTCGAGCTCAATATTAATACAAAATAGACATTATACTAGAGAAGATTAGAATTTAATTTAGTTTTGATTTTTTTTTGTCGTGGTTTCAGGTTCGACATTTGGTATAAAACTTGTAGAGATCGTAACATTATTCTGCCTCTGGATATCCGTAGCTTTCATTTCTAAACTGATGTTTGCGCTTTCCTTCAGCGAAACAGTTATATTACCGTTGTCTATACACATAAGAAAAGGAAGATGTTTAAGTACCTAATTCTTATTATTTTATAAAACTGACATCTTAACTGAAATATCTATCCTTATGATAGACTTGAAGGATAAAAGAAAAATAAAGAACAAATGTTTAGTAGAAAATAAGCTTAGTTAACATTTTTCTTTTGATCCATTTAATGCGCTACTCGTATTAAAAGCTTTACATTTATGGTTATATTCTACCTATGCGCTGTTTAAACGTTTCGCTCGTAAAACAAATGTAGTGTTTACTGCCCCACTGACGATATAACAGCCTCTCTACTGATGAGATATCTCAGCGTATCTTGTACTGAGCGTACATTAGTGTTCATACCACGTCCTTGTTGTGTCCTGTTGATGTGCGTTTTACTGGTTTTTATACTGTCTGTACTTAATACCGAGCGAATTTATTGCTATCTGTTTTAGCCAATCCACTTACAGCGTGGTAACGGTTTTTTGAATAATTAATTAAATAAATTGCCTGTTTGTGTGGTGGTCGCGAGATGCAGCAGCTAGGTACGAGATCGGGTCCCTGATTCTGTCTGTGATTGTACGATACACTATTTCACGTCTATAAAAGTCCTCGCGACACGAGAGTCCTAGAAAGTGTTGTCTTTTAAAAAAAAATACCTAATAGAACTTGTACAAGGTCGTATAAGTCATTAGTAGTAGTTACACTATTATGCAATAAGTTTGATTATGTATGTGTGGACTGAGGGCCCATTTTTTTTTCTGCGGCTTTTTGTAGATTAATCAACAAAAGTGCATAGTTAAAGTTGTTAAAGAGTTTGTTAAACGATTATCAGAGTTTGTTAAGACTTCATTCAAAAGATATATCGCTTTAAGTGGGTCCCTCAGTTCAAACACAAAATCTCCCATAATTAGATAGGTAATGAATTAAACAACAATTTTTTGGTAAAAATCCTTAGTTAAACATGTATAAAAGTATAAAAAGCATTGAAAAGCCTAATATGAGTAGCTAATAAAAAATAACAAACGTTTTAAAAGGTCCCTGAGGGCCCACTTGAATTTATCTCATAATTAATCAATTATAGCATGAACATTAAATATTCCTAAGCCAAACATTTGTTAAAAGGGCAAGGATAAATTTAAAATTCAAGAAAGATCACAAACAGTGATAATTATTGTTATTTTTAAGTTTTTAAGTGGTCCCTCAGTCCACACACTATGCAAATGCTAATTGTTAAATATATAATTAAATACAACAATTACGAAAATGGGGAGCCTTTCAGTGCATAGTTAATTTTGTATTTTATCGATCTGTATTTATCTTATCACTGGTTTTATAATTCTTTTACGAAAAATTTACAAAATATGTTTTTCGTACAAGTAGAGTGTCCATGCAGTCAAGAGATAATCAAGAACCATTACATACATTAATGATGTTACATTACGTTTTAAAGTTTCTGCATAGTCATAAAGTGTGAGATAAAAGTAAATAGTTGTAATTGTGTTGGGCCGTATGCGGACCGAATTGAGTGCTATTTGATGCAAACGTAAACAAACAATAAAAAAATACATGTTCCTGTTAAATTAATGATTTAAAAAAATATATATTACGAAGTACCTAATCTTTAAATTTTCCAAAATTATGACATAGAATTATTATGGTCCCGTATTGCAGTTAATAATAAATTGATAAAAATGTTAAAAAACATAATAATTTAGTCTACATAACTTTTGAAATATTTTTTTTATTTTACTTTCACTCTGACCTCTTATAATAGCAGTAGATATTGACAGTTTTATTCTAAATTATTTATTTATATAGTAACTCTCAAATCCATAAAAACAAGAACCATATAAAAGAAAGTAGAACTCTCAAATCTGTGGTAAACTGTCAGCTTGTTGATTATCGTGAATTCGTTCAGTTACGAGTATTAATTTTAAATTAAAATAAAATAAAATTGTATTATTATTCTACCCATATTATTATTTATTTTCGCGCCAGAATGCGATGACTTCACGACTCATCTTTTAAAAATTTTACGACGTGACTTAGCTGTCAAAAATTATTTTTCCAATATAAAATAAATAACCCTTAAATATTTATTTTATTTTGTTTTTAGTATTTGTTGCTATAACGGCAACTAAAATACATAATCTGTGAAAGTTTCAACTTTCTAACTGCCATGGTTCAGGAGATACAGCCTCGTGACATACAGATGGACGGACGGACAGCGGAGCTTTAGTAATTGGGGTTCCGTTTTTACCCTTTGAGTACGGAACCTTAAAAACTGTGGATTTCGTGTTACAAACAGACACTCCAATTTTATTTATATGTATAGACATACAGATATGTATTACGATTGTAGCTAATTAATAATATAACCTGTCACTTGTCTAAAACTTAAAATTTTATTACATTTTAATTTTACTGTATTGCAAATTTTATTGTTTTATTTTTTACATTTAAAAAAAGGTTGCAATTTAGATTTAATTGATTAATATTAATATTGTGTAATGTTTTGCTTGCCGTGGCAACTTGTAATGGAATCAGCACTGTTGCTTGAGCTACTTAAATATTGTATTATTTCTGATTGACTTTGTGTATGTTTCGTGGGTTATCCTAATTATAAATAAATAAATATCTAAATTAATAATAAATGACATTAAAAACAAATATACAGCCGTTTTCTTAAAACGTGGACACCCCACACCAGACTTAGTATGAAAATTAATAAAACAGTTAAAATGACAAAAAATATAAATAAACCAGACACAAGATAAATACAGATCGATAAAATACAAAATTAACTATGCACTGAAAGGCTCCCCATTTTCGTAATTGTTGTATTTAATTATATATTTAACAATTAGCATTTGCATAGTGTGTGGACTGAGGGACCACTTAAAAACTTAAAAATAACAATAATTATCACTGTTTGTGATCTTTCTTTAATTTTAAATTTATCCTTGCCCTTTTAACAAATGTTTGGCTTAGGAATATTTAATGTTCATGCTATAATTGATTAATTATGAGATAAATTCAAGTGGGCCCTCGGGGACCTTTTAAAACGTTTGTTATTTTTTATTAGCTACTCATATTAGGCTTTTCAATGCTTTTTATACTTTTATACATGTTTAACTAAGGAGTTTTACCAAAAAATTGTTGTTTAATTCATTACCTATCTAATTATGGGAGATTTTGTGTTTGAACTGAGGGACCCACTTAAATCGATATATCTTTTGAATGAAGTCTTAACAAACTCTGATAATCGTTTAACAAACTCTTTAACAACTTTAACTATGCACTTTTGTTGATTAATCTGCAAAAAACCGCAAAAAAAAAATGGGCCCTCAGTCCACACATACATGTTTGATTGACACGTGAAAGTGTTCACGTAATAAACACTAAGTATAACAACTTTTATATTGTCTCCACTATAAACACTACATACAGAAGTTAAGCTCAACTATTATACTTTCCAATTTCCATGCGCATGATCGAATATTCAAGCTGATATTGTCGACTTTGGGCTTATTACAAAACATCAACAAATTATCTTTTTCTCTTGATCACACACATGTCCTACACCCGTCCGAAATATAGTGTTCGTAAGCGCTGTCTATGTTTTTATGTGTAGATAGACTACTGTACCATCTCTGCTGTGTATTGTTACTTTCTAATATTATGATAATATTTAAGCTCACTGCAACAATAGTATCCTGTTGAGACAGTTTTGTAATGTTGATCCGCTTTATGAAGTAACTCTTAAAAAAAGCTTTATGAAGTAACTTGATGTCTTCTACTAACCGCCTGATTTCGCAACGCAAATTGACGCTTTCGGGCTTGTGGTCACGGATTCTTATTCCATCCAAGACAATATGTTTATCCTTTGGCTTGTTGTTCTTTGTTTTCAAACATTTATGTAGCAAATTCCTCGAGATACACAACTTGACCCAATAATTAAATTATTCTCAAAATTATTTCGCACTTTAAAGTCCATTAAGGGTTTAATATGTGTTGGTACATAAATGTTGTTTAGTTAACTAACTTATGCCTTGTTGACGGAGGTGGGTGCTGAGGTGATAAATAACACGAACCCCTAACAACGTGGTCGGGTCGGGGTTCAAATGAATACCCGTCTGTTAATAATTACGATATGATTTATATTAAGTGATGTGTACGTCATTAATGTTATCTATGTATATCTATTTCTGTTCATCGTGTTGTTCTGATGATTGATATGTATTCTGTATAGCAGAGCAATTAACAACGTTCTCTTTTTTGTCTGTATCTGATTTCTATACTTTCTATTCTTTTTAAAACATCTAAATATAAGACTAAGGATCTTACTCTCTTAAAAAAAAATAGTTTGACCTTTTTTGTTGATAAGAAGTAACTTAAACAAGTCAATATGTAATGATGTGTTCTTATATAACTTAAAAGCTCATTAGTAAGTAATCAATATTGTAGCTTCACTTATATGTATATAGACCGGACGCACATTGCGCTGCTAGTAGTTATTGATATATCGGTCGATCATTCATCACTGCACTCGTATCTTCCTTGTGCCACTTTATTATAAGCACTCCTTAATGTACATACGTGTAACTCTCAACAACTATTTAAATATAGTGTTTATGATGTACTTATATGTATTAAGTATTTTCTAGTCCGCGATTTCGTCAAGAAAATGTAGTGTTCGAAAAATAGCGTAACTTGTATTATGATAATATGTATAATCTGCAATCTTCATTTAAAAGTCCTATTCCAATCGGTCCAAGGATTTTGGACATAACCACCAAACAGGCAGAGATTTTTTTAAATTGAAGTTTTGCATTGTTTTCATAAACATGAGTTCATGCATAATGCAATTTATAAAAATACTTGTAGACCTGATTTTACCAACACACAACCTATGCGCCTTGACTTGGGCAACTGCTGTAGTGTAACTATATTTCGCTTTGTATTGTTTATCTTTTAGAGTATTATTCTTATTAATAAGTATTAGTCTGTAATGGCAAAGAAACTGTGATGTTGTTAAATAAATAATTAAAAAATCTAAGTATCAGTTATTATTTCTTCTGATAATACCACAGATCGCGTGATGAAGTAAAGGTCATCTTCGAGTAACTAATTATGCCAAAAACAGTACAAACAAACTGATACAGAGTGGGACTTCTTCTTACAAGCTCACCTAGATCCTTTGGACGGCATTTTGTTTATTTGGTTAGAAAAAGTAATAAATAAACTGCATTTTTAGTTCGTAGGTACCGTAACACAATAGTATAACGTCATTTCATCCTAAGAGCGTTAACATATTTTGAATATCTGAGAATAAATAAACTGTACTGAACTAAACTTCAATTGTTAGTTAGTTCCTCCAACATTGCAAGAGACCAGCTTATAGTGGGATGTACTAAAATAATATGGACTTAATCAAAGTGACCTGCAGTAGTGCGCCGACGCGACACGACACTTAAATACCGAACAAAATTACATTAACAATTTAATAGCATCCTTATCGTGTACTTAATTAGGCGGACATAATACTTAGCCCACTGCCCACGTGTTCCGTGGGCGTGGACTAACGCACGGACCGGTGAACATAACAGTGTTAATACTAATTGATAGTGTCGGTCAACGATTACGAAATATGAAAGTAATATCCATGTTGTTCCGCTAAACATTTAAGCATACAAATACTTCGTTCGTGTTACATAGTAAATAAAGCAGTTTTGTCTGAATGGACATCATTGCAACTAGATCGAACGAAAGCCCAAGTCAATCTAAAAAATATTATCTAAAATTCCGGTCGTCTCTACAAAACCAATGAACTCGGAGAGTTATTCCTTATTTGGTTGTGCATTACGGGACTTCTGAAAGGATTGCTGTTAACCCCCACTGCATCAAAGAGTTATCTCGACGTGCGGATCACCTGATGCCAAGTTACCGACGCAGTCTATACATCTCTGCAACATGGTAGCTAAGTCTGGCGCACTGCCAGCCTGGACAGAATGGTTAGGAAAGCAAGATTGATTGACAACCGTCGCAGCCTAGCAGTTCAGTGCAATGCAGTGCCGTGGATTGAAATCACAGTGCTGCCTGCACTCGGCTGTTAAAGTTCTTCGTACGTTCACATAACGTATTAAAAAATAATAAAATTTAAAATACCTTGACAGACTTGACTGCAAAAAGAAGAAAGACAATGGAAAAAATTGGTACCCGAGGCGGGACTCGAACCCCCGTTTCTAGACTATACGCGTCCAGCGCCATGACGACTAGGCCACCCGAGCTTCCTGCAGACGATCTCAGATGCGAAAGTGTAAGATTTAAAAGAGTAACATGAAAAGAAATGGGTGGTATACCATTTCTTTAAGCCTGCGACACACCTACTTCTAGAATGATACGTCTTATTAACATAAGTATTTAATTCAATTTATTAGTTTACAGTTAAAAGGCCCTTAAACGTAGTACCTTACTTTTCGTTGATATATCTGGGAGATGAGAATTAAAAGCGTCAAGATGTCGTGGAAGAGAAACCTGAGATACATGTAAAAATAACAGTTCTCACGAAGTAACATTGGATACCTTAATTTGTTGAATTTATTACACAAAGATATATTTATATAGGTCATTGTACCGTTTCATCCACTATTCATTTTAACTTTATTCCTACATTCTGACTTTTCTTGTGAAGTTTGTATTTAGATGAACTACATAAAAAATACTTAAGAATATCTTGGACAATACGTTAGTTCTGTGTGTTATCCAGATAAGTATTTAAGCTTGCAAGCCATTATTAACAAAGTGGCTCAGAGTTTCTTGCCTTATCTTTCTCATTGTAAGTACGTTTTCAACAAATATTTTTACTTTAGCAAGCTATGTATTTATTAAGCTGTGCATGGCAGTAGCATAGCAGTTCTAATGATAGATACATTTATTTACGTTTTGCAGAGCGAAGTGTATTTCATTTAATTTAAACATACTTATCAAGAGTAAAAAAAACAAATGAAATCATTGAAGTGTTTTATGATAATTGCACTAAAATAACAGAAAGGTACAGGTTTTTTATTCAAAAATGCATCCTATTACCAGGATATAAGGTATACGGATGTCATACTTATACTACATACTTTTATGAGATAGCGTAAAATCATATTTCTTAGCTAAAATTTAATCTACATGGACATCTTACATATTTTTATGAAATAAAAATACAAAATGTAATAAAAAATTAAATTCAATTAAGTTAAAAAAGAAGCTGAAAACATATCAAACGTATAATATAAATACAGTTGTTATAAAGGCGATGTTTTCTCAACGCACTGCTACACGACAGTTTGTAAAACAAGAAGCGACAGAGCGACATGAAATATGTAGAGTTATTAGTGGCAAGATATCCGTCACCGCGTTCACCCGGGCCTTGCCGTCGCATTCAACTAGTTCATATGTTTACCAACTAATTAACGAACTTAGTGTTAATGCCCCAACGAGCTATGTGAGGAGACATTCTGATATTGAGAATGTTTTATGAAGCAAATGTAACGAACTAAACGAAAGACTTAAAAATAAACTGATAAGTGTTATCATTGCTTTCTTTGGTCTTTGTGACCATTTTTACATCTTAGGATATTAGTAGATGTGATGTCATAAGTGGACTATTCTTGTAGTCGTAGATATTAAATTGTACGAAACTCTACTTTGATCTGTACCTTACCTACTAGCGCTGAAAAATATGTTACTACAAGCACAGACTTCCTTGACGGATGTTAGTTTAGCATACATTACGCTGACCAAACAGATTAACACAGGGTTTGTTGTAAATATTCCTTATCTTGAAAAAATAATTTGTATTTTGAAATTGAGATAAAAGTTACCTTTTACAAGATAGGGTAGTACAATATAAAAGGTAATACAATTTTGTTTTCTTAGTCCCTCACCTTCGGTCAGCTTTGTGTAAAATGGACTACTCTTCAAGTCATTTTTTTACATTTACATAAGTCAACAAATAAGAAAAATGGTATTTTAGCTGTTGCTACTTAATTAACGTTCCGATGACATAATTTTTTAAAGCATTTTAATGAACTTGTTTCTATCACCTCAGGAATTTTGAATATTAATCAGAACTAGTGTATAAACTCGCTGTCGTATAAAATATTAACTTGGCTAGCATGATCAACATTTTTGTATATTTTATATAGTTATTGCAGTCACCTGAGGGGCAATCACGTAATTGACTATAATTCATCGTAACAACGATCAGTCTATTAAAAGTTTACACAAAATCAAGTTTAGTTATTTTTATTTTATTTCCTCGTTAAAAGAATATTAAACTTGCTTTTTCTGAAGTGGTACTTATTACCTATGTGAGATTTATACCTTATCTAACAACCTTCTTTTGATTTGAAACCGAAATGTGTAACCTAAATGTCTAATTACTTTTTAATGGTTTTATAAGTTCCTTCGACGTATACCAACCTATAGAATATCAGAAGATCATTTAAGCCTACTATCAAACGTAATAATTTGTACAAATGCTATTCATTCAGTTCCATTTCATAGACAGGCGTTATAGAAAAGTCTTACAGAATGAAATCGATGCTAGTTCATTCACACAGCTCACTTGATCATTAAGAGATATCTGGCTTACGATTTATGTAAAGGAATATTTTCACTTGTAGTAGAACCACAATCAAGACGATAACTATCTTAGATACGATTATTTAAATGATGTATTATGTGGCACAAAGTAGGGTAAAGCTGTATAATGTCGGTAGTTATTTATCAATGTACTAGATCAGAGACGATTGTTGATAAACATCTACAATACACTAATGTTGTTCTATCACGAATATCATTTGCGATATATTTTATTATTTATAACATATTTAAATAATCGACAGTGACAAAGCTTGTTATTATAATTTATTTGTTTTTAAGCCTTTAAAACTTTTGTAAGTTCGTACTTGTTATACGTTACGAGACAAAATATAAGACAACACAAAACAAATCAGTAGGTAGGTAGTACAATTTGTCTAGCCAACGTGGGAGTAACTCAATACCTTGAGTTAAGTTTGTGCGTATGATATGAAAATAAAGACAGTCTAATGAGTTGACGGCATCAGGCATGGAGGAAGAGTACATACTGCTCCGAGAACAACTATTGAATAGACGACACCATGTATGGGACGAGCTTTATATCCCTAATAGCTCTGTGATGAATTGAGGCTTACATACTGATGTTTAAAATAGGCTGAGACATGGACCCTCTTTATAATTCTCATTTATTTACACTTAACAAACTTTATCTGGTGCTTTTAAGCAAAATACTAAAAGCTTAGAATATAGAGTTCCTACGAATTTGTTACTTTGATTGTTATAAAGTTTATATTATAAAAATCATTTTCATTTCGTCTTATGCGCAATTGTATGTTGACATTACTGAATAGTAAAGATATTCTAACACTACGCTGTTAACGCTCTGACCGCAATCTACAAGTGTAACAACAAACGTTAGATATTTATTATAAGCTAACTTCCTAATATTCGACCCACATTGCGAAACAAAGCCGCGCTGTTATACTAGTTTAAGTATCAAAATAAACAGTTCAGTTCGTCCTAGTTGAACGTCCGCAGTTGGTCCGGCGCCGGCGCGCGCTGGTGGACGCCGGCGATGTTGGCGCTTCCTGTTGTCTGCACTCTGACTGACACACTCACAGACAGACACAACACACGTGCTTGATCTGTGTTTACATTACATTTTTTATAAAACGCCAAACTGTTAGTGTTTACAGAACAGCTGGAAACATAAGTTGTTTCATTTTCTTTGTGAAGTACATTTTTTTCACAAAATTCTTTCAAAACATGATACAAAAACTGGTAACTAATTACAAAGTATTATTAAATTATAAAATATCTACATCAGGGTTTTGGTTATTCAGAGTGATATCTTTGTAAAGAGATTAGGGCATGACATGAAGTGTTCAGAATCTTTCATGTCGAGCCAAATTCGTTTTAAATGTTTATGACAAATAATATTCGTGTTTACGTAAACATATCATACACATAAAGGATTACGGATTCCTCTTTATGCATTTATAATTAGGTTTGTCTGTGCCTGGAGGCTCTGAACCACCTATCTTAATTACGGCTTTTGTGATATAAATGCTGATGACTTGTATTATAAATATATGTCACCTAAATATACTTACTTCAGGATTCACTCACCAATCATGAGATCAGTTAATTTAAATATTTGCTTAAGTGTATATTAGTATAGTAAATCATATCCCTTCGGCCGTTTTGGAAACCGAAGTTTGGTAACCAGACCCTTCGGCCGTTTTGGAAACCGAAGTTTGGTAACCAGTTTCCTAAAAGGCTTTTTTTATACTTCTACGTAACTGGTTTCCTAAAAGGCTTTTTTTTACTTGTACGTAACTGGTTTCCAAAGAGGAGTTTTTTGTACTTCTACGTAACTACACTCTGGCCCCCTCCCTAAGGGCCTTTACGTGGCTCACTAGCGCCGCCAATAGAAAAAAAATCATAATTCGCAAATACAATAAATAGGTAATGTTAAATGTTGATAACAAAGTCTTGAGAAAAGACAATAAAGTATTTATATAACACACTCTCAACACTTTAATTGTCTTTTCTCAAGACTTTGTTATCAACATTTAACATTATTTATCCTATTTGCGAATTATGATTTTTTTTCAATTGGCGGCGCTAGTGAGCCCTATAAACGCTCTTAATTACATTTAAAGTAAAGACTAATGAATAATGAATGACTGATAAAAACTTTGGAATGTTCTCGGTTTTAAAAAAAAGAGCATAATTATAATAATTGTATCACTTTTACTGTGTTGTAAAACCGAAAGTGAAACTTGACTCGCGCCGGACTCATGGCATGTGCTAAATATGACGTCAGCATGATGGCTGCGTATTTCCCCTGAGTTAGTAATGAGTGAGGCTACGTAGTCGTAACGTTGGGAAACAGTGAAAGTGTAATTATTGTAAGTTATGTCATTTTGAAAAGGCTTTCGCGATGTTTTGCTTGATTAACGCATCTGTGATTCCTCTGGTTTCCATCAGGTGACCTGCAGGCTCGTTTGCCTCCCATTATATAAAAAAAAAATATTTGTTGATTTTTTCTCCGAAATGAGGCTCAATTAGTTAAACTAGCTGTTAGCCAGTAAATACTTACGCCGATAAATTAAAATGAAAAGCCTACAGTCGCAATAATAATCCAACATAAATATTTGTTATGATTTTCGTCTAGTCCATGTTTAATTTAAGGCCATTTTTAGACATATTTAATGCTGTTGACACAAATCAGGCCAAGCCCAGAAGCCTTGAAGCGACTTCCGAAAGCTGTTAGTTGATTTACTTGCACTGCATGAGAACACACACACGTAAACGAGGAAGTTATCGTATCAAAAAATACAATTATGTTTTATTGCAGTTATAAAAGTACATAATAAAAGTATAAAATATGATATACGTATGTAGTTCCGCCAGCTAAACAAACACGTAGATACTAATTTACGTATATGTATCGAATATAGTTCTGGAAAAACAAATATGCTTTTACCCTCTTAAAGGAAAGTGAATGAAGTTCAAGTATTTAATATAGTTGATCATCCCCCTCCCTAGGACCTCCCTCCCTCCCCTGCCCGGCTCTCTGCTATGTGACCGCATTCGATATCACTCGCTAGATAATTGAATTTACTCTACCAACTCTACTTTGAAGATGTATTTCAATTGAAATTATTAAACAACAAGCATTCTCATTTCTAGAGGCTTTAAAAAATATTGAACAATTTGAGTTTGAGTCTGATCGTCTTAAAAATATTTAGTTAAATCTTTTAATTTTAATAATAATTTAAGTAATCATTTCGTCTAGTCATACTTTTCATTACATGTTCGTCTCATAAAAGTCATGTATCTCCGGTGGTCAAACCTAATTTCCAATAATGTCACTTATTTCTTCAACCACGCATTGTCTTTCGGACTAAAACAATATAATCTTTTACATTATTAGGTTTACTGTTTGTATTTTCTGTTTTATTGAGTTGCCTGTAAATATTTTATTACAAAAATGTCAATGTTTGTAATCAATCAAATCATTAAATAACTGATTAATAGATTGACGCTCAGGAATTTGTTTCTAATAAAAAAGGCAGTTAACCAATAACTACAATAAAACGTGATTAAACGTCACATCAGTTTTAGTAATAAGCCAACACTGACCGTCACGCTGGTATAGAATTTTAGCCAACTTCTACTTCACTTGGAGAAGTGATGTGTGCGTGTGTAAGTTATCAATCGGAATAACATGGGGTAACAGAACCACTAATAAGTGGTTGGTAGAGAATGGACAGAGAAATATGAAGTAAGTAATGTCTGTAAATAATGTTATCTATATAAAACGATATTTTTTATAATGTTTTCTGTTAATTCATGAGTGCGTGTGTATGTACAGAGTGCATGAACAGTGGAGGCACAGTAACGAGGTCACGTACAAGGTCACTCATTCACTATTATGTTCATTGAACCTCGACTCAATCAAGAACAATGCTAATGTCAATGTTATAGCGGTTGCGGTCGCTTCACATATACTTTGTACCTTGTTGGGTTACAGTTGAGGTTAGTGGAATTGTTTGCTCTACACTACCTGCTATTAAGTTTAGTTGTAATAAATCAAAAATCAATGGTCACTTATAAGCTTGAGGTATGGTTTGACTAGGTTTACCCGGTTAGAAGTTAAAGCCTATGCGGTGGGAACTATGATTTCTTTATGCGTTAGTTAATGTTTATGTATTATCTTACTGTTGGACAAAAGACTTCCACATTCTGGGTACATGGCTAATGAAGACCAGAGTCCTGTGCTGTCTGGATTATCTTGTCACCTTTTACGTGGCCCACCGCGACACCGATTCTTTGATTTGGGGCACTACTTTGTGCTTATCTAGCCCACAATTCAATTGGTGCATCACTTACGCTATCACAATAATATACTGTATTCAATATTCTGTGGTGATCGAGTAAGAATACGGTCATGACCGTATTGTATCCCATGGATATCGTACTTAATAGCCGACAAAGGGATTTCTTTAGTTGCTTATTGCTTTTAGCAGATACTGACTGTCTCGATGTAAATAAAAGGAAGAAAACTGCAATCCCTTACGTCGCACAAGGAGGCTCATCATGATGATGATATAAGATGACAGTAGGTGTCATTATATTCATTAGCTTATATATAAGGGGTTGTACTTTCTATGGTCGACATAATGTAAATACCTCTGTAGCCATTGTTATAAAAGTGAGAGTTGGTCGGTACAGCCGGGGGCGGAAGTGAGAACGTTCACCGGACGACACTGTTAGTAACTACATTACATAGTACAGCGAGCAGATAAGATAGAAAGTTTGGACCTAATTGTTGGATGCACTCGACTGCTTCGAGGTCACAGGGTCACTGGTGCCGGGAGATCGTGTCATGATTGTGTACTTGTATCAATGTCTACATGTAACTGATACTGTCTAGCGATATGTAAAGATATAGCCATTAAGATGCAAATATCTAAGATTTATAGATTAAAATAGATACTACATAAAATAGGCAAAGTGGGCTGCGAATGATGCCCCTCACACAGTGATCTGACGAACTGCTTGAGGTAACAGGAGTAAGTACGATAGCTTGAGGAGGCACAAAATTTCGGACAGTTAAAACATTTGAAACAGGTGGACTCTATTCAACAGTGGACATATTTTGGCTGATGACGATGACACTACATAAATACGGAATAAGGTATCTTAAAAGACGACTAAGGATAAGTGGCAGTAATTATTTGTACAGGAAGGACTCTTCTTGTGACAGTGGAATGTTTCGTTACTCGTCGTTACAACACACATAGGTAGAGGGACTCTTTATAAAGCTCGCTGTCAGTTCAACGTGTTCATGTAAGTACAAGTGACAGGTAGAAAGTGAGCTAGTACAATAACATGATGGTGACTAAACCATTTTGATCTGTGTAAGTCCTGAGCAAGAAATATTGTTTGTGGCAATTCAATACTTTCATTAAGTTGTACTAGTTATGCTCGCGGTTTCACTCTACACACAATTAAGCTACAATATGAGCTCTCAAATCGACACCAACAATTTATACTAAGCTAACTCATAAAAGTGAACTTTACAGTAGACGCGTTTAAAGTGAAAAACGCGATAACTTTTATATTAATAAGGATATTGATTTGAAATTTTGTATGATTCATATTTATTTATTTATAATTAGTTTTCATTTATATTTTTCCTTAATTGTATATATTTTTTTAATTTAGTGCTAGTTAGCGTATACACCCCTAATTCCACAATATTATTTTACGCACTACACACGTCTAACTAGTAGTCAGCGTAGTGTATTACGGGCGGTCACAGTACTAAAGCAGTGTGATTTTTATTGCTTTACATTGCTTACTCTAAAATATATTATGCATTCATTTAAACTTAAGCCTACATTTAAAAATGTCATATATGCTGTCTATAAAGTATTTAACATAGTTTTATACGAGAAATAATATAAGATATGCAGTCGCTAAGTAGTCCATGGCCAATCAAAGAACGAAATTCGATCGGGCTACGTTACGCTAAGTAACATTTAGCGTAGTATTACACGAACTTTAAGCAAAGTGGCTAAAACTTACAAAATAATATAGTAACTTCTATAAACCCTATTTTATATACTTTAACATATAATATAATATTTAATAGCACATTAAACTTACCTCTTTTAGCAGTATAAAGCGGAATCGCATTCTTTTCATCAACACTCCTTAATGAATATTTTACCTTTTTGTTAAATTTCACTAAATATTTAGCTCGTTTTCGTGTCATTTTTGTAAAAAATACACTAACACTATTAATATTTAGAATAATTTGTTACAATAACTCTATTAATTAGCATCATACTAATAAAGTGTTTCAAACCGCGCACTTCCATCTTATAATGCGACAAGTGAAGTTAGCGTAAACTAAATCGAGCGAATCTAAAAATTACCTGTACTTAGCGTTGTATAAAATTTGTAACTTCGTTATTTTTGTATATTACTTCATGATTTTTTTATTACAAATATTTTAAGCACTTTAGCGTAAAAAACGTATTTTCCCAAAATTCGAGTGAGCGTAGTATAAATTGTTGGTGTCGAAATATAATATTATTTAGCATTTTCTTAAAGTGATTGGCCCATTCATTCTTCTCTTCTAGAGATCGTTTTCTTGCAACTCAGATTGCTTAGTTACCTACACAACCTATAATAGGTTACAAGCAATTCATAGAGCATTGTTTAACCTTTCAAAAACTATTTCACTTGAAAATTTAATTTCTCTCTTAAATCTGACAGTACCTACACGAAGGACCTCTTAGACATCCCAGGAAAATATTTGGCCGACTGCCCATTGAAAAAAGTATGTGTACCTGTTTATACGTATAGCATAGTACGAGGCAGCCAAGCCAGACAAAACTTATACTTACAAGTAAAAATAAAGCTATAATTCTCCTTTCTTTAAATATATACAATGCATACAATGCAAGCAGTGGAGTTTATGACAAAATATATTTACATCGTCTTTAGCTACACACATTATTTTGCCTCCATTCCTTCATTGTCTCTCTTTTAATTTGTTAAAATATTAATAATATCCGTAATCACCGTTTACTTTGCTCCCGCTGAAATATCTTCCTTTTTTTAATAACTCTGTGTGTAAACCTGAGTTATCTTCTTTAGCCACATTTTGTATAATACTAATTATGATAATAAATTTACAAATAATTATTAGGAAAGTCTTGTACTACAAGACTTTTTTTTTTTCTATAAAGACAACTCCCGCACTAGGGATCATGCCCTGTGTCGCGGGGACTTTTACAAACATCAATTAACGGACACATATAACACCCAGACTCAGGACAATAATTTGTGGATCTCACAAATTATTGTCCTGCGTGGGGATCGAACCCACAACCTCATGCGCGGCAGCCGCTGGCTTTACCGGCGCGCCACCGAGGTCGTCAACACGAAGTAAGAAAAGGTCACATTTAAATAAGATATTCAGGAATATTATATTAAAATGAAATTCTATGAGTATAATTATCTTAATTTTTCTTTCACAAACTTCTCTAAAAGTTATATCAAATTTTTGCTGACTGCTCTTAACTAAGGAGTTAGGTCTCAATCTGATAATAAAACTTCTCAACTAGAGCCTTAACTATATACTTAGTAGCTTCTTATGTAAACAAGTATTAAATCAAGGCATATTATATCTAGTTATCATAGCATTCAACGACCATCGGACTAATAGAACTTACAAATACCAAAATGTCAAGTTTTGCTTATTTTAGTGACTGTAGCTTATGGAAGTACCCCTTGGTCGCCCTTTAAGGTACCCCTTAGTTCATGACCACGCGAATTCATACATACTCGTAATACAATCTTATAATACCTATTCTTTAAAATACGCTTCTTCCTCTCTCCTACGTTTGCCGTGCCCGACAGGGTCCATGATGCTACTTATTATGTTAATATGTAAGAACCCTGTTACATTATGGTGTGCAATAAACGTATTGAGTATTGAGTATTGAGTATTGACGTTTCCTAAAATTTCCACAAACTTCATTAGCGTACTTTTCCATGTGTTGGTGTTTGATATGTTTAGCAAATCTACTGGTTAACCGCAAGGTAATAAGCTGGTAATAAAATATAAATGTTCAGACAGAGTTGATTCTGATATCATTAGCAGTAGATGTATGTGGTGGATGGCGTCCTGCCAACTACATAAACGTGTTGATGAGTGTTGTCCGGCGTTTTCCGCTACGTTGCCGGAGTAAGTATCCGGCGCCGGCAGCACACGGTGACCGCAAGCTGATTGACTTCCTTACATACTGATTGCCTAATGATGCAATAACTTATTAAATAATACTTAAAGCGAGATGTAGAGCTGAACCAGGTAGGTAATTAGGTATACTTTCTATACTCGTATTACCTCATTCGCAGTAGAAGCTCTCTGAAGGTCTACCGATTCAAATGTTGGATTGTGTAAGATTACGATATTATTATAAAACTTACCATCTCATCCAGAAAACGTCATAATATTGCGAATGATATAACATGATGCTACTTTCACAACGAGACTATCAAGCCTGAGGCGTTAGTGTAAAATGTAGTGTAGCTGGCTTTTGTTGTTAAACGTGAAATGTAACATTATCTGTGACAACAAGACAAGTTTGCTTAATTCATGAATCCTGCTAATTATAAAGTAATAGCTTACTACATAAATGTACAATATATACGGCACTTTAAATCTCTTTGTATTAAGCACGATCTTGCATCAGAGAAACAAATAGTAAATCAATTCAGTAATGAGTACTTATGGTGAAAGATTCTCTACTCATTGATAAACTCGCCGTGATCCGTACTAATAACAAACCATGCATATTCAGACTGAGTGAACTGCGCAACACCAATCGTCTATAAAGTGTACGATAATAACATTACTAGGTTTATTGCTATTCGGCTTATTGTTGGTTTATACGGCACTAAGCAGATTCGATACAAATACATCTCTTTCATAATTTGCTCGCTGAGCTTCGTTTGGCGCCGAACTAATCCATGTGAAGCTGTCTGATTGTTTGCGGAAATTGACGATTTATCCGGTCGACTACTTAAGTTGGCTTCTATATCCAAAATAGTAACGGGAAGTTCTTATACTTTATTAATTGAGTTATGCGTTTAAATCATATTTGGCTACTATATATTTATCAATTAACGATAGTCATTGATACTCGCGTAAATAGAGGTAAGAACAAATACCTAGTTGAATGTGCTGAGTGGCGGCGGCGGGCGTCACGGCGCGTGTTGCGCGACAATCTTGAACCTGTAGCTGAGGTAGTAGGTCGAGGTCACACCTCGCTGTCGATGTTATGTAGAGCTTGCTGGTGCATCACAGGTGCTTTACTTTACTTTGATTGCTTCTAAGTTGTTAGTTGTTTTTCGTTAAATTTATGAAAAGTGTATAAAGTAAGGTCGCGGGCGCGGTCATTCTACTGGGTGACTTCCGTCAGATGGGTGACTTCCGTCGCGTTCAACTAGGTTTATCTTCAGAGATCACGTCAATATTTTAGAGTTTACGTCAACCGCGGTCTGGGTTGAGATGGCGACAATGCTTCTACTTACTCCGTCACCATCACTACACGCAAAACCTTAGGATTATGTCAAATAGAAGTCGGTCGTAAAAGTAGGATAATATTTGGCAAAATTAAGTTTCGAGATCTGTTCATGCGCTGATTGAATCTGGCATAAATTATAAAGAAAAAAATATGTTTTGACATTTTTTTATGGTGTTTATTTAACAGAAATTTAAAGAGACTAACTTCGCGTACATCACAGGCAAACACAAAACTAGAGTCATCGACAACGAAATAGAAAGGATAAAGAGTTTCACTCGCTTCAGAGCATTTGTTTACAAAGAAAGTACTTATTTAGTAGATAACTTCAAACAGAAGGTATCGGGATAATAGATCAAATATTAAACAAGGTAACTGAACACAAAATATTCTCTTTTCGACAAAGGAACAAACTTTACATCAAATATTCTTTCATTCAAAATTTGTTTGTAATCATGTCAATAACTTATGCTTGCGGTTATCTGCAACTTTTAAATCATTCATAATGCTGTTTTATTTGCTTCAGTCAAGATACAGTAATTTAGGGAGGGTATACCTTAAGAAGTACCATATTATAACATTATGCATGAGTTACCATGGGCTACCTGGAAGTTCTTACACAGATTGTGAACCCAGGCAGGACGAAGCAAGGAGAACATGCTCCGGTGGGGCCTCATGAACAATGGCGGACTGAGTTGCCTGTGCGGCGCTCCCCAAACTATGGCCGGGAAGAGCTAATGATACCACTGATTACGTAGTCAGTGCAGAGTTTTGGGCTACTTCAATTTATGTCACAGTATAGTTTTGCCATCGATACGCTAAGAAGAAGATTAGTGCACAGGCGTAATTGACAAATGTTATACAATACTATAAATGAATACAATACTATAACTGATAGTGCACACGTACTTTGCACCATAGTACAAGCTCAGCTTTGGAACTAGAGTGCGTAGCGCGAATGTGTATGGAAGTAAAATAAAGTGAACTAAATTTAATTTAATTAAACCTTACACATTCGCACAATGTCAACATTTTATAATGATAACAAATTAGTTAAATATCTCTTTCTTACGAGACTGCATAAAATAAGCAAGCATTTATTGACATAATATACATCTTATTTAAATGAGGCATGTATAATGAATTAGTTGTGAGCACAATGGCAGCTCGATGAGCCGACCTACCGTAACGCAGCCACCATTACTTAGCACAGGAAGCGACGACGTGGACCATCGACCATCTAGACTACTGTACCACTACTACTTATCACCTATTAGGGCTGCGATCAAACATAAATATATATGGTATATTATTATATTACATTATGATGACTGAATGACGACTTCTATGGTGTATTCGTTATATTACAAGGCTGCTACGCAGAGGTCTCGTGTTCGATTCTCGGGCAATGTAAATCTTTGTGTCCATGAACATGATTGTTTGCATTGGTCTGGGTATTTCCTATGTACATATAATATGTATGTATACTTAAACAAAAACAAATTATTATGTCATCCATATTACTAGCTCTGCTTAGTTTGGGACTAGATGGCGTTGTGTGAATGTGTGAGCAATATTTATATATATATGTTTAAGCACGTAAAAACAAGACCCACATCATATACCTACCTACATTATACTACAAACTTATATAAAAGAGCTATAGCGAGTGAAACACAAAGAGTCTACCACTTGTTCTGTAACTGAAGTAACTTTATGCCACGGTTTAATCAGTGTCTTAAACAGAAAGTTGGAGTGTGTTTAACACACTGTGTTAAATGCGCCTTTTTTATCCTTCTACAGTTGGACTTGTTAGCTCCAACCGACAGAATGTCGTTCTTTTCATCATATATAAAACTAAAACTTATATAGGTAGGTACTTATCTCTTAATATCAAGAAAAATAATTTTAATGAAAAATGTAACAAAATAATTAACACAGCTACTACATAAACGCATTAAGACTTTTAGACAAGACTTTAGATATGAATGGAGACTTGCCTGTGTTAATGAGCAGTAATCATACCGTGCCTAACTTGTGAATGTTTCACGCCAGATTTTGTGATTAAGATATTTATGATCTTTTGTTCCGGTCCCGGCTTCTTGAAGTTAAGTGTCTGCCTTACTGAAGGGCAGCCTTCGAACCTCGTGCTCTCGAATCCTCTAACCTATAATCCTTCTGATTACCATTAGCCGGCTTGTTTAATTTACATATTCTTAATTACGTAGTGATTCTAAATTATCAAACAAGTAATATTATATAGATTCATTTATACAGAATATAACTACATTGTTATACTTGAGTTGTCTTTGCATTTATCTCCCTATACCACCCACTACGTTACAGTGGCCTACCAACACCCTGCAGGAGCGGTAGATGAGATCAGCTCCGCGGGAGGTACCTGAAACAGCCAAAAGAAAAGGCGAGTACATCCTATTTAAAAAAAAAAAATTAGGGTTAGTAGTATCTCGTGACGAACCAGCGCTGTACGGATATTTTAATAAAAGAAAAGAAGAGATAAAGAGAGTTTTCAAGTATACTATGCAGATTAGATTCATTCAAATACGGAACCTATATTGCAAACAAAAGAACAGCTGTAGGCTGTCGCCGTGTCATAGAAAAAAAATATAGTCAATTAAATCACAAGGAACAGGGGCCCAATTCCGCTATTTACAAATGACTCAATAGAATCGAAATTGCGTCTCATTGTCAGTTTTTGACATAGTTGCTATTCTGCAATTATTACAAGAACGATTACGCTTCGATTGAATCGTATTTGGATAATTTCCTATTCTGCTTTAAAATCGATTGCAATTGCAAGTCGATTGTGAACTTGTTCGGTATTCTACTCTTATTTGACGTTTGTTTGACGTTTGTTTCAATTGTGGATTTTGCATTGACGTTCGTTTGACCTTCGATTGAACAACAAGAGCTATTTAACTAATGTTACGGTTTTACAATCTAGTGACAATAATTAAAACGACACTACTTTTACTTTATATACTTTTATTTAATGTGGAGTAAGTATATTAATTTATTATAACATAATAATATCAATAGTTTATAATATTAGTTACCTATGTATTTTTTTAAGAGTTGTACCTAATAGAATTATACTAATTGATGTAATTATTTCAGCCCCATTGAATGTGTTCTCCATCCTTCAGAACATCCAGCCCAGCGTAAGACTATCTGAGAATACCCAGTGCTAAGGATAAAGCCGATAAAGAATGAAAAATTTAAATTAAACAGCATCGGGGAAACTGCTTTGTAATTTGCAAATAAATGAAACAAGGTAAGGTAGAGGCAAGGTTTTTATAGTTAAAGTTGTTGTCATCCACTAAACATTCCATGTATGGGTGATCATCATCAAATAAATAAATAAAAAAAACATTTTTTGTAAAGTAACATATTTAAGTATTATCATGCTTTCATTTTAGTCATTTAGTAAATCAACTTGTATTTATTTCTTTCAGCACATAAGACATCCTTGAGTGGTTGCAGAAGGATATAATGCTTATCCAAGTGAAATATTTTCATTAAATTATTTATAGCTGCCAGACAATGATGAAAAGAATCCATATTAATACTGCAGATGCAATCAATTTGCAAGCATTAATGAAAAGTTTATGAAGAGCCACAATTACCAAATCCCATCATGGCAGTAATGAAATAGTCAGGGTGTACAAGCTAGCTTGGCTTTTGGTGAAGAACTGCCCTGGCAGAGGCAATAAAAAATAATATCTGTTTTATAAGGTTTTTATTATATGTATTAATCATTTTTAGTTTTTGAAATAGTGATATTGTGTTATAGTTAATCAATCAATAATCATTTATTTGCCAGAATGTAGGTTTACAGAGTACCTATGATCTTACAGTATAATGGTGCCTTTACATCCTACCATTACATATGGTGTGCAAATATTACATTTTAACATGCACAATGCTATTTATTATTTAAGTGATAAAAAGAGTAAACAACAGCAACAAATAAGATATTCATGCATGATTATGTCTAAGTTTATGTCAGTTAAACAGATAACATTGAGTAAAATTAAATTAATGTCAGATCAAAAATACAAATACCTAAGTCCACAATATAATATAATAGTAATAAACAAGAATAAGTACATTAGTAAGTCTTATAATTTAAAGGTTACAGTAGTAAAATTAATACATAAATCAATTACTTATTAAAATATTATGATTTTCGACATCACCATTACCAAAACGATCCATAACCTACAATCTCATTCTCCGCAATCTGACATATATTCATCAACACTATAAAAGCATTTTGCCTTTATCCATTTTGTTAACTTTATTTTAAATATTGTTAAAGGCAAATTCTTAAAATCGTCCGGTAACTTATTATATACCCTCACAGCATTCATTAATGTTAGGAGTATAGGATATTGATTTATATAATTATAGTGAATTTTCAATAGGTTTATTCTATATTTCTAATTAAGTATCTTATAACAAAATATAGCAAATAAGTGTACAAAATAAAAATAAAGTATCCGCTACCTTTTCAAATGCCTTGTTTAATTTTTTAATAAATGTACCTAATAATTTTATCAAAATCATGTAAGTAATTTAACAATATCAGTATCTGCTATTTACATTAAATTATGTATCTAACATAAAATTCACCCATTATCAAATTAATTTAAAATATTGAACATTTTGTTAACTTAAACTTAATAATCTTAGTAAGTACATCTACTTATTTCACTGTTAAGCCTTACACCCTATTCCAGCAAAGACTATTCTTATCTTCACCTAATGTTGGAGAGGTAAAGCCTGCACAATTTCAAATATTGAAGAGCAACATGCAATAATGAACTTTCCCGCTGTGTCTGAATGGTAAAGGTACTTCAATGTAGCACCCAGTGTACCAAAGTATTTGAGTATGCACACCAATAGTACTTTAATTATAATAGTACCCTTCAGCAATCTCTTCTGAAGCAATGTTAACTGTATCATTAGATATCAACGCTGGGGATAACCAAAATCACCTGAAAATAAGATTACAATTAATTATTACACTTAAAACAGAAATATTATTTTGGCAGTCCCAGTTGTATCTACTAAAAAGTGTGTTTAAAAACTGAGATATAAGAGACCATTATCTATATTATTACATGACAATTACAGAGGAAGTTGTATATTACCTAGTAACTCCAAAATTTCCACGACGCCATAATATTTGTTAAAATAAGTCGAAATTGTATATAACTCGTGGCTGACACCGACTCCAAAAGTAACAACATTATTTTTCTTCTTCTTCTTTCTTTTAAATGGCAAACTATGCCGATGTCGACAATTCTGCCAGAGTCCGAAGTGCTGACTTAATGTGAAGTGATAAAAACCAAAACACTAATAAATTCTTCTTCCTAATGCATTATTTATAATAATTCTTAGTGTAGTAACTATTAACTAATCTGTCATTCATATGAATGACAGATTTTTTTAGTTGAGTTTGCATAGGCAATTACGTAATACAGCCATGATTTTCTTATTCAGGTTATTAGTAGGTTTTAAAGGGCAACTCTAATAAGTTGGTAGATTATACAAGGCAACACAGATTTAACTTTGATCTTCGACTCAATTACGATTCACATTCGACCACAAACAAGTTTTAGCAGAATACAAAATTTGTTCCAATCGTAACAGCATCAAAATTGATTGTCAACGTTATGTAGCTTAAATGTTATTAGCGGAATTGGGCCCCAGGTTTACAACTTTCGAACAAAAGATCGTTCGAGCGAGGCCGCATTCCAATGGTTTAACTCATACCTAATATTTTAATTAAAATGTTTATTTTAGAACGTAAACAACCTTAATGTAATTTAATAAAACCTATTAACTTAGTGAGCAGTTTCGCCGTCAATCACTTAATGAATAAAGAGTTTCAGGCATCGAACCTGTGATCAAGTTCGAATGACCTCTCTTTTTACCACTGTACCATGGGGTAAAAAAAAAATATTTTCTTTTAATCAGCTCTATGAACACCGAGTAACAAAAGGAACAAGTCAAAATACAAAACGCCTCAGTAAGGCAGACACTTAACTTCAAGAAGCCGGGACCGGAACAAATTAACCTAATTATGTTATTTACACGGAACATTTCTCTCCTATATTTAAATTAAATTAAAATTGTTTATTTTCAGACAACATGATCCAATATGTTAGTAAATACTTATAATTAATGTTAGTAAATAGTAATAATACTTATGGGATACATTTTAAATTACTGGTGCATCACACACATAAAACGTTTAAAAATAGGAGAGTAAATGTTCTCCGCCACTGTCCTTAGAATACTGTTGGTACTGTCCCGCAGTCTTTGTATTAGGGACGAGATCTTCTTTCTATTAACCGCATAAAAGTCGTCAGTTCGATTTATAGCAAACATTTCCGACGCACTACAATAACGAGGCAGTCCCAACAGCATTCTGAAAACATTATTATATTGGATGCGCAGGACCTCCAGCGATCTTTTGGTAAAGCCGGCCCACAGGCTTCCCGTGTACATACCCTGACAATAAGCTTTAAACAAGGTTATTTTAACCTGATTAGTACAACGGTAAAACCTGCGCGCCAGCATATTCCCCCTGACCGCCAGTGCCCTGCGCTCCCTCTCAATGTCCACATTGTCTTTAAGGTCGTCAGTAAGAATGTGTCCCAGGTACTTAAAGTTAGTCACTCGCTTTATATTTAAGCCATTAAGTGTAAGAGTTGGCACATACTCAGGGGCCACACCAGCGGCCCTAAACACAATGTATTCACATTTTCTTACATTGTAAACAAGTCCGTGTCTAGCTGCATAGTTCTCGCATACTCTTAACATTTCTCTAACCGATCCTGCCGTCGGCCCCAGGAGCACCATGTCGTCCGCATAATTTATATTATTAATAGTAACCCCCCCCACACGGCATCTAACACGCATGCTACCGAGCTCGTCAAGCAGATCATTTAAACGTTGTAATGAAACGTTATAAATAATAGGATATTAATTGTTGATAGATAGTAAACTTAATGATGATAATATATTCAATAAACTCGATTAATTTGTCAGTCTATGAAGGTTATAACCATAAAGTATGTATATGTAGATGTGGAGCGATTCCGAGCGGATGTAATAACACCTAGCCATTTCCTCTCAGCCATTACAGCTTCCTCTTTACTCTTAGATCTAACTAGCTAATTTATTAAAGGTATCGTGGCTTCAAACGACTCATTTTAAATTTAATTTCATTTAAAACTACGGGAAAGTGATAATCATAGTCACACGCTAACTAAATCTCTACATAACGCCGGTGATGATGAAAAAACAATGTTAGGTATAATAAATAATGTGCATATATGGTTAAAGTGCCACCATGTTCAGTATATAAAATAACTGCTTGCATCTTTAGCAGTGCCCACGTCCCTGAGCTTAAGTTTTTTTTTCTTTAGTATCCTGTACCTACGTTACTTGTTCATCTTAGATCGATTCATGGAGTATCTACTCACTCTGCGTCTTCCAGCTTGCACTCATTATTTATAAAGAATTTTTTTTATTATTAAGGTGATAAGGATAGACTTGGCAAGATTATATTTATTGGTCTAATTATTAATTTCAGGTTAAATAATTTTGTAGCCAGATCTGGTAACGGAAGCAATAGTCAAATAGGACAACAACAGGATAAGAGGTAGTAACTCTCCATTCTTAGATTTCATAGTATTCTCCCGTACTCAATACATTATATTTGTATACCTAATCTTGTTTACCTCTTTTAAATATTCAACAAAATTTGTAACCTCATTTTATGGACTTTACTGAAACCAACCCTTTGACAGACAATAGACGGATTCGGTGTTAGTCGGTTTGATAAATTAATTTGTAAACTATAAATCAGCAGACAAGACCGCCCCTCTTACTCTCATTTCCTTAATTAATTTCAGTGTCAGTCTACAAATAACTGTATAAACGTATTCTGTGGGCGCTTGTCCTTGACGTGACATCGCATGGCTGGTCAGAGCGCAGACTGGCGACAAACCTACATTAATAACGTTTTTATTTTCAATCTTAAGTGTTACCCTTGTCAAGTTTGGACGTGGCAAAACATTCTTTATTAAATAATATATAGAGGTTAAAATTGCTTGTGTAGATAGTGAAGAAAGTATTGGATAGAGGCAGTAATGAAGGATCATTAATCGTGTTTAGTGGAAACGTGCGCCATGACGTGACGGTCATTCACTCAGTTTCTTTATTTTTCAACATAATGTTACAAAATAACAGCTTATTGACGTCAGTTTAAAACTACTTAGTCCAAGTTTACATATTAAAAGTTTTCCAAACTTTACCACCGCTTCCAAGGCGCTAGTAGAGAAGAAGCGGCGTAACAAACTCTAAAGCAGCATTTTTTAGACGTCTCTATAATTTTACAACAATTTTGTAACCGTAACAAAGCGCTGCAACCATTGTATACCATATAAAAACTAAGGATTGCACTAAAGGATCAATATAAATTTTTAAATATCTTAAACTAGAAGATTCGTCCTGTAGGTAGTACACAAAAGTGGGAGCACCAAATCACACTTACAAAGTTTTCTAGTAATAAAAACGTCGCTCTGTCACTCAAAACTAATATGTCGTGGGGGGGAATAAACTGTTTTGTTATAATTTAATAAAAGCTGATTTTTCAATTCAAAGACTCTGTAACTTCTGTACAAAGAATCAAACCTTATTTCTCGGAAATTTCAAGTAAAATGAACCCTGGTTGTTCACTTATTCAGGGCAATAAATTGTAAATCGCTTAAGAAATTTTTCTGTAGGAAACCCGAACCCGCGACGTGAGGCTGTTCACTCCGAAATCTTCGATGCAGCTATAAAACACCCAACTCGCAAAAATAGCTAACATTTGTTAGATTAGCTGTACTTCTTAGCATGTTTAACTATCTCACCAGGTTTAGATTAAATAATAATAGTACGCGATTCCTTTTTTGGCCTAAAGTATTACAACTTGCCTACTATATACCCTATATAGGTATGCCTTTTAATGGGGCAGGCTGTTATTTCTATCATGTTTATAAAGAAAAAGTAAAAAATAAATACATTTATCAATACTTACTCAATCTCAAATCTGGTATAATATATATTTTTTATTCTAACAATAAGGTAACAAACAAAAGAGTGAATACCTTCAATCATCTCGTGTTGTACCTAAGCATACATTATGTAGGTACGTATTGTAAAGCTCGTGTAAAAGCAATCTTTTCGTAAACATTGTTTCAGATCCGCAACAAAGAATGAGTTTATTAAACAATGTGTAATACATTATTTACCAAACTCATTTGTTTACAAAGACATTAGATTGAAAGCTTTATCTTTGTACGGTATGAAGCTGAATTACTTTTGTAAATGATTTTATTAGCATCTTCTTTACTTAGCTAAGGTTATTTGACCTTCTATAAAGGTATTAAGGTAAAATGGTAATGAGTAAAGATATTTTACATCCGCCTTTTAATGTACCACTACATGTACGGGCCCGTCCCGTAGTAAAGGGAAACTGAACGTTCTAGCAACTGGCCTCTAAGAATACAACTACCACACTTTTTTAAACAAATGGTTTGTGACATTAGGTATTTTTTGTTCATCATCACACACACAAAGTTTTCGTAGATAAATCATTACTTTAAGAGCCCACACATTAACTTAACAAAACGTGTAAGTTATTCGAAAGTTCTGCTCTCACGCCATTACATACTTTACTATTTCATTATCCTTATTTGTTATACTTACTCTCTATAGAGATTTGTCTGTTTTTAGACGTAACCTAATCAACTTACACCAAGGTGGCAAGCTGGCTGGTATAAGGTTCATTTCGAGTCTTTGCTATCTTGAAATTGATTTATTCTGTCAAAGCTCTTAGAGAAGTTCCTACAGAACGATACTTGGTAGAGACATTTAGTATTTTAGTACGAAATCGGCCCTACTTGCTCCAGGTACATAAATGTACACTAAAACATACCAGGCATGCGATATAAGAGTCGTAAAACTATAATGAACTTAACTACAGAGTGACAGATCATAAAGTTAATGAAAACAATGAGAGTCATAAACTCAATTAATTTAAGCACTGTGATATGATCGACCGTTAAATATGAATGTATACGTGCGCTGGCGATCTGTACTTAGTTGTATTTTATTTGTTGTTTGAAAACTATCATCCGAAGATTTATACAGTTTTGTAATTAAAAGTAACTTTGTAATTTTCACGTAAGTTAATTGTTTAATATATGCGAGCTACATTTAAGGATGTTGCTTTTGTAAAAGGTCTCAAGTTTGACTGTCAAGCCATGCAATAGTAAATCCTTAGTACTTATAATTAAGTATAAACTCTACAGTACTGGATTGAATAATTTTATTAATTTTTAGACAAAATGCATAATTTTATATCAATGCATCCACCATGTTGTACGGTCTAATAAAAAAAGTTATAAACTTGTATTTGTTTATATAATTAGTAATACAATATTATGTACTTATGTACGTGGTGGGTCGCAGCTGCCCAGGACCGGTACTTACTTGTTCAACCACTTCTAGTACGTACTTACGCACTATGTAACGGACTATTTCTAATCGCACTTGTTCGACCGGCCTGCACACCCGTTATAATGCCCTACAGCCTACTAAATAGCCTTACACTAAGTAGGTATACATACATACATACTTTATTTTTATTATTAGCTATGTTTTTACTTACCCTTAACTTAAGTGCCCTACTGCAGGGACAGAACATGTCTATTAATGTTAAAAATATGAGATTCTTAAATCATACCGGTCAAAGTGTTGATACAGGGTTTGATTGGCAGATTACGCTTTGTCAAGTAATACGACACCCGCGGGACATTATTCTTAGTCCTTCGCTCCATCAACAGCTAACGTGGGCTGTGGTGGGTGACATAATTACTTAGTGTCTCCGCTATGTTACCGCCATAAACGTAAACTATAGGAACTAATAAATAAACGATACAAAAGTCGCTACAAATCTAGATTAATAACATAATAGGCTCAACGTTTCTTTTGTTAGAGGGAGTGGGAGCCCTGAACTTATATGTAGAACTATATTATACTATATTATAAATTGATGTGTTTTTTATGTTCGGTTTTTTGTAGTTATTAAATAATGATGTTTTCCTCCTTTTTACAATGATAAACTACTTATAAATAAATAAATAAATAAAAAAAATAAAAATTAAAATAAAAAAGCCTTTTATTAGTGCAGTGGCAATTTACAGAAAACAGTTAGGTTAAGTTTATGTCACTTTAGTCCGATATGCCCTGGACCCCTCTATGGGTGAAGGCCTCCTCCAGAGATTTCCACTCGTCGCGATTTTTCGCCAGCGTTAACCAATTTCTTGAAGCGACGGTTTCTATTTCATCCCTCCACCTTGCTTTTGGACGACCTCTGCATCTGTGACCCTTTGGTCCACTCCACTTAGTCACGATATTTGTCCACCTGTTATCTGTGAGACGTGCAACGTGACCCGCCCACCTCCATTTGAGACCTCGTGCGAAGGGTAAAGCATCTATCACGCCAGTTCGCTTTCTAATGTTGTTGTGGCGAACTCTGTCCTTTAATTTTATCTTTAGTAAGCTGCGTTCCATAGCTCTTTGGCAAGATGTTATCTTTCTATTAGTTGTTGAATTAAATATCCATGTTTGACAACCATATGTGAGGCAGGGTAGGAGGCATGAGTCCATTACTTTCTTTTTTAGTTTTAAGTCCATGTCAGATTTCATAACTTCCTTGTATCCCCAGAACTTTTTCCATGTAATTGAAATTCGCCTGTCTATTTCTTCTATGTTGTTATTTTTGCGAAAGGATACTTGCTTGCCGAGATAAATATATTCATTTACGTAATCTATCACGTTGCTATTCAACTGAATTGGTGTTCTGTGGTGATTTGACATGATCTTCGTTTTGGAGAGGTTTATTTCCAGGCCGACGCTTGAGCTTGCGTTATCGAGGTCTGTCATCATGGATTGGAGCTCAACGGGGCTCTCTGAGAACAGCACAATATCGTCTGCGAAGCGTAGATGAGATAGGTGCTCTTCGTCAATCCGCAAACCTTTTTTATTCCAATCAAGATTTTTCATTGTATTTTGTAGGACCGATATGAATAATTTAGGTGACAGTGGGTCACCTTGTCTAACGCCTCTATTGATTTCAATTTTTTGGCCTAAACTGTCCAACTTAATTTTGCTAGTACTGTTCTCGTAAATGTGTTTGATGATTCTTATGTATTTGGGGTTTACATTTTGTTCGTAAAGAGCTTTCCAGATGCTGTGATGAGATAAAGAGTCAAATGCCTTCTTATAGTCCACGAAAGCTAGATATAAGGGTCTGCGAAATTCGTAATATTTTTCAACTACTTGTTCTAATACTTGTATGTGATCTGTGGTGCTAAACGATTTTCGAAACCCTGCTTGCTCTCTCGGTTGATGCATTTCAATGTGGGGGCTAATTCTTTCCAGAAGGCAGTTTGCAAAGAGTTTGTACACACATGGCATTAAGCTTATGGGTCTGTAATTTCCTACGTCTTTAGGGTCTCCTTTCTTGTACAGCAGTATTATTTCAGACTCTGTCCATGTCTTTGGAACGTTTTCTTCTTCTAAAATCTTGTTAAACAAAAATGTAAGTGGGTTAAGAATCACTGATTTAGCTAATTTTATGGCTTCATTTGAGATTTCGTCGGTGCCTGAACTTTTATCATCTTTTAGTTTTTCCAATTTGTTAAGTATTTCGATCTCTTTAAAGTATACTATCTCCATATTTTCATTTGGTTCAGTAATAGTTTCTAAGTTTTTATTGTGCAAGTCATTTGAGGTGCTATATAGTCTTCGATAGAATTCTGTAGCTGTATTTATGACATCTGCTCGAGTTTGATGGTTGGAAGCGTCTGCGTTTAGTGATGGTATCCATTGTTTAGTAGTATTTATCTCTTTTATAGCCTTTTTTAAGCTTCCGAAGGATAATAGATGTCTCTTATATATAGATTCTTTATGATCTTTATAGTTTCGTTTAATCTCTTTGTTAGTTGCTTTGAATAAAAAGGTAAGTCTAGCTTTTTCATTGTAATTTAAGTGTTGTTTGTGAAGAAGTTGACTTCTCTCTTTCATTAAGCTTAAGGTATAATCGGTAAGTATTTTTGGTTTTTGACGTAGACTATTGTCTTTTGGTTTGTTTAAACAAGTTTTAATTGTGGTTTCAATCTTTTTGTAGTATGTATTAACATCTAGAAATTCATTTTCTTTTTCAGAGAGGTTATGCGCGGCATTTTTTAAATTTGTGATATATTGTGATTGGTCTTCTGCTGTTTTTAATTGGTTTTTTGGTTTGCCGAAATTTCTCCTGCTTAATTTTATGTTTTTTAATCTGATTGTAGCTCTTAGCATCTTGTGGTCTGTTGGGAAGCCGGTAGATATAGTTTCGAAGTTTGTAAACAAGCGGGGAAAGTTTGTTAAAATATAATCAATTTCGTTTTTTGTCTTTTTGTCAGGGGAAATCCATGTCCATTTTTTATTTATATTTTTCTTAAATAGTGTATTGGTTATTGTAAGTTTATGTTCGTACGCGTACTGAAGTAGTCTTTCTCCTCGTTTGTTCCTAGAGCCATAACCGTATTTCCCAGTAATCAGCGATTCCTCTTTTTTTAATTGGCCTATTTTAGCGTTGTAATCTCCCATACTGATCACATTTTTTCCTGCTAAATCATGGGCTAACTGGATTTCGTGGTAAAATTTTTCGACCTCATCGTCGCTAGCGTTTTCTGTTGGTGCATATACTTGAATAATACTAAGATTATAATTATCAAATTTTAATTTAAGTAAGCATACTCTCTCTGATAATCCAGTGTAGTTCTCTATGTTGTGTTTTAACTCTCTTTTTATTAGAAACCCGACGCCATATTGGCCTGGTGTTTGACCCGTAGAACATAAGATATGATCTTTATCTTCTGTAATTTTTGTTCCTAATCGTCGTACTTCAGCTAAGCCTATGATATCATATTTAAATTTTTTTATATTTTCTTTCAGTTCTAGAAGTTTTTCATCTGTACTTAGTGTTTTGATATTGTATGTGCAGATGTATAGGGTATTTAATATTGACTTAGGCAATATATTTTTTTCTTCTTGGTTCTCTGGAGGGTTGTAGTCGCTTAACCCCACGGTGACTAGCCGGCTTGGGGTGCAATTTGTTTGTGTTGGTTTAGTTATAGCGGCTTTGTTATTGTTGATGTTTCGGATCCGGGTGACGATTGTTTCTAGTTTTTTGAAGGTCCAGATAGTGATGTTGATCTCGGGCGCTCAAGATAGTTTAGTATACTAGGTTTCATTATTGTTTTGGTGCTAGCATTTGCAGGCGGTGTAGGTGCTGAGGTGTTATTCTGTGTTATCGTTTTCTTCTGCTGGGACTTATTTGGTGATCGGGACTCCTCTCTTTTCCTTTTATCTCGGCTTGACTCGGAAGAAGTTTTTATTATGAGTTTATCATATTTAATGAATGCTATGTTCCCCTTTTTCCTCTCTTCTTCTATTTGAACCTGTAGTTTTCTCCTTTTTTCAAGAACGTCCTTGGGGAAGTCTTCTTTAATGTAGATGCCTTGTGGTAAGTTAGTTTTGCTCTTCATGATTAGGTGTTTTTTCCATAAAGAAGAAAAGGATACTAATACGGGACGATTTTTCTTTCCTGTCCAACGACCAATTCTCTGCACAGCGTTGATCTCTTGGCTATTCAGTTGCACACCAGCATTTATTAGCAGTTTTTTAATGTAATCGACGAGTTCGGTTTCTGTTTCGTCGAGTTCTTGTACACCAAAAAAGATGAGGTTATTTTTGCGTTTCTCTTTTTCTATGAAATGAAGTTTTTGTTCTAAATACGTTACTTTCGTTTTAAGGTTGTTATTTTCCTCCACTATATTTGAAAGTTTTTCATTCAAAGCTTCCATTACGTTATTAGTTACGGCTGTTGTTATGAGTAAAGTTTGTTGGTTTAATTTTTCGTCCAATTTCGCTAACAATAATTCCATGTTTAAGTCCATTTCTAAGGTGATCAAATTTTTTAAATTTTATATTTTAGACTGGCAACTTTAATTGTTAATTGAATTTTAGGGAAGTTACCTATTTTTTATTTATTTAATTTTTAAACTGGCAACCCTGACAGTTATGGGTAAAAAAAAATCTTATACTGGCAACACTATTTTTATTGTGATGTTGGTATGTCGAAGTCTATAGTCTATGCACAGAATGAGAAGCACTTTTGATTGTGTTTACAATATATGTGATAACTTTTCACTCGCGAAACGATATTATTCACTGGTTTTGATTTATTGTGATTTTCACTGTTCGTTTGTTTAAAGTTTTTTACAATCCAAGTACACTCAGAGGACACTTTTAGCACAAATATTGAATATTATTTGCAGAGGACGTTGACGTATGTGTTTACTGTTTAGTAACCGGAACCGGAATCCGAAAAATATGAGATTCTTAAATCATACCGGTCAAAGTGTTGATACAGGGTTTGATTGGCAGATTACGCTTTGTCAAGTAATACGACACCCGCGGGACATTATTCTTAGTCCTTCGCTCCATCAACAGCTAACGTGGGCTGTGGTGGGTGACATAATTACTTAGTGTCTCCGCTATGTTACCGCCATAAACGTAAACTATAGGAACTAATAAATAAACGATACAAAAGTCGCTACAAATCTAGATTAATAACATAATAGGCTCAACGTTTCTTTTGTTAGAGGGAGTGGGAGCCCTGAACTTATATGTAGAACTATATTATACTATATTATAAATTGATGTGTTTTTTATGTTCGGTTTTTTGTAGTTATTAAATAATGATGTTTTCCTCCTTTTTACAATGATAAACTACTTAGTTTTACATTAATTACCTCCTTGAGTAAGATATTATGTTACATACTTTTGCATTGACACAATAACTGATTTATATGCAGACATATCTTTTTTATATGTAATAAAAAGAAATAATTTAAATTACGCATACAACGTATTTAATTTTTTGAATATATATTACTTAGTTATATAATTGAGTATAACTAAGAGAGTAATATTTTGCGTCCCATCAACTAATTAATTTAGCGAAGTGTCTCCCTTTCATCAAACTAATTGACGAACCCTTCTCCGTCACTGCCCAAACACAATTTGTCCTTTAGCGATATATTTTAGGAAAATATTAAAGATTCAACCTTCGCCGTTCCTTTGATAATATTAGTTGTTATTTTATAGCGTTCTGTGGCTTTATCGGAGAGTAAATGGCAAACAAACATAAATGTTAATGTTAGCCATCATCGTTCAATAACCATTCATATCACATTTAAACCCACACCAACCTAATAAATCACAAAGTTCATCATAAAGTTGTTCAAGACACTTTCACAGTTTTCATTTCTTATAGAGATTTGATACCTATTTAAATTAAATACCTGTTCAATACAGATATAACAACAGAATTTTACCATTTAACTTGCGTTAGCTTAGACAATAATTTTTTTTGTTACTATTTACAATAGCACTTAGGTAATGATGGATAGATACCAAGGTATTTAAATTGTTAGGATTAGCAAAACTAAATAAAACAAGGCATTTAAGTTTTCTAGATATGTACTATTATTGATTGTTCAAGAGCCTATTCAGTCTTCTCTTTATCATCTCTTCTAAAGTCACTCCAGTATACTTTTATTACGTTAAGAACCTTCGTACAGAACCAATACAAGAGGAACACAAACACAGCTACGTCGATGTGATATCTCTCGACCAGGAGTAGAGGCAGGGCTGGGGAACGAAGGTGGCTGGCTCCTCCTGTGGACATCACCAGTTCGGTCCAGAACCTCAGCTGTTGAGACGGTGGGATCTGATGCTGGTGTAAAATGTGGGATGCTTTTTTGGCGTTGTCCCGAAACCTAAAGAAAATAAATGTTATTTTTATTATTATATTTATTTGTAAATCTAAATGAGACTGCTAGGTATAGGATATCCAAATATAAATTTACAATTATATATAAATGCCGTAAAGCCCGATTTACACATCGACAAGTACAGTAGCGAGTTAAGTAGTATTTTAAGATTAAGTTGATTTAAATAGATCTCCATCCTATTTTTTGGCGAGTTAAGTACAAAGTAGCCCCCTCTTTCGCGTCTCGCCAACTTAACTCGCCAAAAAATAGGATGGAGATCTATTTAAATCAACTTAATCAACAACTTACTACTTAATTCGCTACTGTACTTGTCGATGTGTAAATCGGGCTTTAGAAGAACATTTCTGAATAAATAATACTTAGATAAAAAGTAAAATAGAACACTTAACAATTAAGCTGTCAACTTTACGTTGCTTCACAATATTTTACTAAAGAGTGAATAAAATATAAATCATTGTAATTTATAAACAATTTCTCGACTCGTCTACTAAATGGCACATCTTGTTAATGGCTGCCGAAATCAGAGAGATTGATGATATTTGTTATAAAATATATATATCTGTAGAATAGTAGATGTTTTATAATGAAACAAAGAAGGTGTTGATACATTTACAGTCTGTATCTCTGTGGGGAAATACTCGAGCGCTTTAATACATCGCTCTGCGTAAATAATAGTGTTATATGTGTGTGTGTGTGTGTGGGATGCTTTCTGTGTTTGTTTTGACTTGCTATTAAACTTGATTCATATTAAATATATAATATTGTTTTTCATGTGATAGTTGAAGCGAAGCATCAGAAGAAGGAAGAAAACTTGGCTTCACAACGCCAGAAAGTGGAGAGCTGTGGTGGAGAGGCACACAAAGAAGAAGAAGTTATAATATATAACATAATTAAGACAATAAGATAACTCACGAGTAATTAGTGAAAACTTCAAAAACAGCATCTTTTATATTGATGACCAAGTCTTCTGAATACGACACTTTGATGCCTCTACCACGAGTAGTGACGAAATCCATGGTAAGTAGCTGGTCACCGGACACTGGGATACCTATGATGGGTACTCCGTAGTGTAGATCCTCTGTGTAGGAGAGGTGCCCGGCGTGGCTGATCATCAGGGTCGTGTTCGGATGTTCTGGAATCATACACTTTAGTTTTAAAACAAAGAATTGTTTGATGCTTTATAACGAAAGCATATTTTACAGAACTTGTAACATTAACATTGTGTAGTTACTCTGGCATTTTTTTAAAATGGCATTATCGTTGTTGTGGAAAATAAAATCGTTTATATTGATACGTAAACAGTTGCACAGAACTTTCTTTACATAAGTTAATTCTTAGTTAATTTATAAAAGTAGGTTTCGTTGTTCGTTTGCAGCGACTTTTTATACTTATAGTACCGATCGTATATTACTGCATACTTTATTACGTTGCGCATACTACGTAATTAATTTCTACAAGACTACTATAAATGTGATTCACAGATTATTTTTCTGATTCTAAATGTATTTTTCGTTGTATCTTTTGAAATAGGACCAATAATATTATTCTTAAATTGCGACACCTGTAGGTACTTACTTAACAAAGCCTGCTGAGGTACCCAGTCTACTACAAGGACATTCCTAGGCACCATCTCAACCTTGTGCCCGTACTTCCACACAACATCGTTGTCAAGTTGACCAAACACTTTGAGCAGATCATCCGCCATCGCAGTAGATATTCCATCGTTGAGTGTAGCTCCCAGGTTTACGTAAATTACACCGTGCTTTGAGTTATCTAATATTGATTTCAGTTCCTGTCATTAGAAAAAAGATTATTTAGATGTATAACTCTACAATTAATTGAAGACACATACCGAGAACGCTACCCTAGGGTCAGCACCACTACTTTCTAATGTAGTTTGGGTGAAGACGGACTTCATTTGTCCACTTAAATGGATAAAGTAAAAATAGGTGTATGTACCACGCTGGCTAGCTGACTTGGTTTTATATCACTTTTTACGTTTTTGAACATGCCTTTTTCTGTTACTTAATATTAAATAGTAGACGTAATATTTCTCTGTAACTGGGTGTTGAGTAATCATGCAGATGGAACCACGGAACACAGCTAGTGCTAAAATAATTTTATAAATTCGTTTGTCTGATTCAAGCGATAATAAAATAAGTTTACGAGTGCTTCATGGAGTGGCTCGGTGAAACATAAAATGGTAAGTTGAGTAAGTAAACAGGGTCAGGGCTCATTAAACGTACAGCGATGTATTTATTTGTGTTTCTTATTACATAGCTATTGCAATATAATACAGTACAAGTGGAGTCTGGAAAAACCCGTTTGTAAATTTACTCCTCGATATCATCTATAAATATCTGGAGATATTTTGATATTATGAAATACGCAATGATCTGAGAATAGAGATTGTATTAGAATAGAGACAGATACATAGCTAAATTTTGTGAACCCTTGTGTAGTTAATGTTATTTGACTATTAGACAAAGAACTGAGACCACAGAAATGTAGATATTATTATCTGTGACTGAGACCAAACTTTTAAAAATTATAATTTCTTGCAGTATATTATTATTATGAATGTGAGCAAACAAGTAAATAGTTGAAGCATAATTATTATATAAATTGATGTTCTTTAGTAGGCGACCAGCAATTTATAAACGTATTTTTACCGAAGACGTAAAACTCTGACTTTTAATGTAACAAATTTCGCCAACGACATAAATAAATAATATTATTTCTTTGAGCGAATGCCTCATTATTTATTATATTTTCGTCCTTTCACAAACAATAAGCTTTTCAAATTCTTACAATGAACAGAGTTTCATAACATAGTAAGAAACAACAGCCTATTCGATTGACGTAAACATCAAGAAAATGTTGTTACTAAACTTATTTTAAGTTCATTTGAACTATATTAGGTTATAGGTCTTTGCCTATGAAAATGCCGTTTTGTATGGAGATTTTATGCGAAGTTAGATTTTTCATACTATCGTTTTCTTAGTTTTTCTAATAATTATTAAACTTAATAGAATGAAATTTGGTATAAGTAATGGCGCACATCTCTGCTAACTATTGTGTTAAAAACAAAGAAAAAAAAGTATCAGAGAAGAAGATTCAACAAATGGGAAAATCCGCTGTTTCAAATTGGACCCATGTTCACAGGCTTATTATTAATCCAAATAATAATAATTTTCATTTGTTATCTTTGTTGTTTATATCATATATTTCTTAAATAATAAAAATAATTTAAGCAATATATGTTCTTAAAGAATGTAGAGGCTAAAGACTGCGCAGAAATAAAACGGCAATTTCATAGGTAAAGACCTATTATTATGGACCGAATAAGCGGAGTCGCTACTACTTCGTTTGCCACTCCGAATTTTAGGACTGTGTAAAAATTAAATAATGTTTGTAGATAGTTAATAGAGCACAGACCTCTGTCAAGGGTTCCGCTACTCCCACATGATGTCCTCCGATGTACTTGGCGCTGTTGGGCAGCGGCAGGTTTTGCCCAAGCGTTGACTGCGCGTTGACAAGCAGCATCGCGGCGGAGTAGACCAGGTCTTCGTACAGCGGCAGCACGCGACCTCGGCGCTGGAACGCGAACTGGTACACCTCCTGGTAGAGCGGGGACTCGATGTTCTTCACTATGTAGCTGGAGAATGTTTTGTTCAAAACATTTATCATGCAAAGGATTCGCTGCCGTGTAATTTAACAGGTACGTAAATATAGATAATCGTGCATAACGCACGCAAGAACTTTGGCGCTTTGATCTGTTTATTTATTCTTCCTGTACAACTGCACAAAGGGGAACTTAATGCCTTAAGGCATTATCTACCAGCCAACTTTAGTGCTATAAGTTAACATACGAGTCCTATTCATTACTGACCAAATAGTATATATTGTAACTGTGGTTTCAGGAAGGATTTTGTTTCATGTATTTAGTCCCTCGCGTTGTTTTACTCTGTATTTAGCTTCTCCCCTGTGATGTTTGCAAAAATACACTGAAATAGGATTGACAAACCCACGCCACGTAACGAAATATTTTATTTCATTATAAACCTAGCAATCAAGGCGACGTGTTTTGTAAATTCTTTACTTTTTATTTTTAGCAACTTTTCCTTTCAATGTTATTAGTTTACTAATAATTATTAAAATTCAATTGAAAGGGTTCTCCCACGCTTCGCTTACTGCTATTTATAGATGTAAAGGTTGCTTGAAATTTCAATCAGATTGAAAATAAGTAAACAAGTTTCTTTTTATTACTAGTTTAATATTTTAAAATAAAGAAATAATATTGTCTAGCGGAGGACTCGGCTATAAGAGAGTGTGTGAACGACAGCGTCGTATGCAACATTGAGTGACTTGTATAGAACTATTGTATGTAATGTAATAATAGAATAGATATGCTTACTATTGCCACACAGTGAGGTACATCTGTCTCCAGATTCTGCGCGCCCTCTGATATACATTGGGGGCCTCGGAGGCCATGCTCGTGGCGAGGAGGTCCACAGCGTACGCAGGGCTGGGTGCCTCGTGTACCAACTGCAGGTTCATCCAGAAAGCATCCACTGGGCTGTACCAAATCAGAGGACATTCGAACAGATCTGCCAATCTAGGAAAAAAACAACAATGTAGTTATGCGACCTGAAAGTAGTGGTCACATACCAATAACGTTACTCATTAACTAAATATTCCCAACCACTCAAATTAAGTACCGAGAACCCACGGCATCAGTTGGCACCTCTTAATGTTAAGATAAGCTCCTAATGAGTATTTCAAGAGAATTGTTTTGATTACGTTATAGTTCCCATGAATGCCAGGAGGGCTCACCTATAGCACACTTATAAGATTTGTTTCCGTTTAAAAGCCCATGTAAATAATATTACGGACGATTCGATTGTCATCTGTGCCACGACTCACACCTAGTATTAAGAACGCTTTTGTTTTAATTTAATAAAATCTTTTTTTAAAACAATTTAAGTGTTCATTTCTTGACTGGCGCAGCCGGGTCGGATTTTTCAATTATCGAAAGCCGTCGTAAAGTCGAAATTGCTAACATCGTCGCGCTAAATTCGGGAAGAATCCGTCGAACCTAAAACAAATTTGTCAAGCACGAGCAGCAGAAGACATCGTCGTCATGGAGAAGAGCGGTTATATGTGAGTAGACCCTTTGTTCACTTCCGTTCCACTTTTCCATTATAATAATTATTGTGTCTATTGGACTAAAAATCGTCAATCGTCACAAATAGCAGCAGTGTTGTTCTAAAATCGAAAACACAGCTACTTAATTAGGACCAAAAAATCGGTAATTAGTGTTAAGCTATTAAAAGTAAAATTAAATAAATAAAATAAATTGAAGTATTTGAATAAACTTATTATTAAAGTAAATAACTATATACCTAATAGTTATTTTACATTATAAAGTAAATTAATAATATTATATATTTTTTTAAAAATAATAAAATTATTTTTATATCAAAATGAGTCAAATATCGCTAATACCCAAAGAAATTCATATGATCATCCCTAAATATGATGGTGATGACAAATTATTAAACTCATTTATATCAAAATGCGACTACGTTATACGAAGCTTTAGTGGAGACAATAATCCCGCTCAAAAGGTATACTTATACCATTGTATAACCAGTAGGTTAATAGGTAAAGCCGCCGTCTTAGCGAGCGAGCGTGAAAATATAAAAAGTTGGGAAGAGTTGAAAGAACTATTTATCCAACATTTTGGTGATCCTAGATCAGAGGCAGGCATAGCTTTAGAATTAGAAAGTTTAAAAATAAAAGGAGGAGAATCTTTTGTTGAATTTTGTCATAGGATACAGAACGTAAGGAGTTCGCTTATATCTAAAGTAAATTTAATTCACGACGAAGGAATTAAAGCAGCAAAATATATTATTTACAATAACACAGCCCTTAATGTGTTCTTGTATAATTTACCAGAAGATTTATTAAGATTTGTTAGGTTAAATAAGTGTTGCGATTTAGAATCAGCCTTAAGCGTTGTCACTGAAGAGGTGAACTTTTTACAAAGATATAATACAATGAATAGTGCGAAGAAAATGAATGTAATTAATAAAAATTCGCCACATTTACCGTTGCAACCATTTAAATTTGGTATTCCCGGTAAACCAATGCAACAGCCGTATTTTAATAAACCTCATAATTTTAATAATAATTTTCATATGAACAGATTACCATATAATTCAGGTTTTAAGCCTAGATTTAATTCATTTACGCCGTCACCTCAACAGTTTCCAAAAACTGTCAATAATTACAAGCAATCGGGTTTCTTTAGACAGAACCCTAATCAAAACTTCCGCTTTGGAATAAATAATAGAAATACGAATATGCCACCGAGGCAAAATACTGACGTCTCTATGAGGACGGTACAGAATAATATGGTGTACAGTAAGAAGAGTGAACAACAGAGTTTTCACCCAAATTTTCGTATAGAGGCTCAAGAAGAGCAAACGAAATGATAAAAGTGAATTATAGCGATTCTCTTAGACTTCCGCATGTGCATTTACCGGAAATAGATGCATATATGCTGATAGATACGGGAAGTACGAGATCTTTTATTAGTCCTGAAAAGGCAAATAAGTTTTTTAATAGTTATAAGATGTATAAGCCTTTCGAAATATACAGTACGCATGGTTGTAGTAGACACAACGAGGTAATAAATATTCCGTTACCGAAAACGTTTAATGCAATTTTTTATCATACTTTTTATGTTTATAATGTAGACAAGGCATATGATGGTCTTATAGGAATAGATTTATTAAGAGAATTAGAAGCTAGTGTAGATATGAAAAGGCAAGTATTAAAAACTAAATTTAGTGATATACCAATTTGGTATAATCATTTATATAAGGTAGTCATACCGAAGCGTTCCGAAACACGCGTTAAGTTGCCTACAGTGTTAGAAAAGGGTACAGCTATTTTAAATTATTTAGAGTTTTATCCAGGTCTTAGGATGCCTGATGCTATTGTTAAGTGTAAGGATTCGTTTGCACAAACGGTTATTCAAAACGTTACGGACAAAAATTTAACAATTATTTTTGATAAACCGTTAGAAGTTAGTAAATTGGAAAAGAAATGTATGTCTATTAATTTAAATAAATTAAATATAAATTATAATAATATTGAAAAAGAATTAGAATCAAATCTTTCAAAATTAAGATTGGATCATTTGAATTATGAAGAAAAAAGGTATATACAAAATTTATGTACCGAATATAAAGATATTTTTCATTGTGAAAATATTCCTTTATCGTTTACTAATCAAGTTAAGCATAGAATTAGGACTAAACACGAAGATCCTATATTTATACGACCATATAGGAACCCTATAAAAACAAATTTAGAAATTAAGAAACAGGTCGATAATTTATTAAATAACGATGTTATTAAGGAATCACACTCACCGTGGAGTGCTCCAGTTCATTTAGTTCCTAAGAAATTATATAGTTCGGGAGAACAGAAATACCGAATGGTAATAGATTATAGACGTTTAAATGAAATTACGGTAGATGATAAGTATCCTCTGCCTAATATAACTGATTTATTTGATAGGTTAGGAAAAGCAAAATACTTTTCTACGTTAGATTTAGCTAGTGGTTATCACCAAATAGAGGTAGATAAAGAGGATCAGCAGAAAACTGCGTTCTCTACACAAAGTGGACATTACGAATTTAAACGAATGCCCTTTGGTTTGAAGACAGCTCCAGCTACATTTCAAAGAGCTATGGATAATGTTTTAAAAGGTTTACAAGGACTACATTGCCTAGTATTTATCGATGACATTATTGTCTATTCTGTCAGTTTACAGGATCATATAGAAAAGCTAAGATTAATATTTGATAGGTTAAGAAAAATGAACTTAAAGTTATCATTAGATAAGTGCGAATTCTTAAGGAAAGAAGTTTTATATTTAGGTCATACAATATCCGAAGACGGATTAAAGCCTAATAATGATAAAATAAAAGCAGTTTTAGAGTTTCCATTACCTAAAACTACAACAGAAATTAAAAGTTTTTTAGGTTTAGTAGGATATTATAGGAAGTTTATAAAAGATTTTTCTAAGATTACGCAGCCTTTAACAAAGTGTTTGAAAAAGAAAAATAAAATAATTATAAATGAAGAATATGTAAATGCATTTGAGAAATGTAAGGAAATTCTTACAAATGCACCAGTTTTACAGTTTCCAGATTTTTCTAAACCATTTTTACTCACCACTGATGCATCAAATTATGCTCTGGGTGCAGTTTTATCACAAGGTACGATAGGAAGTGATAAGCCTATTGCTTTTGCAAGTAGAGCTCTGAATGACGCAGAGACTCGATATAGTACTATTGAAAAGGAACTTTTAGCCATAGTTTGGGCATGTAAGCATTTTAGACCATACTTATATGGTAATAAATTTAAAATATTAAGCGACCATAGACCACTTGTTTGGTTAAAGTCATATAAAGAACCAGGTAGTAGATTAACAAGATGGAGTTTAAAATTAGCTGAATATGATTATGATATAGAATATAAGCCAGGTAAGCAGAATAATAATGCGGACGCTTTGTCACGTATTAAATTAAATGTGTTAGAAAATGAAAATGTATCAATGATAGTAAATACTCCAGAGGACGAAACAATTTTAATTTCATCGTCTGATGATTTAACTCAATCAGTTAAAAGTTTAGAATCGAATTTTCCTATGCGATCAGTGAGTAGTGGTACTATCACAGCATCGGAAAGACCGAGCTCACCTGTGGAAACAATTCATTCTGAAGAGAATACGGACTCATCCGATATTCCAATTTTAAAAGAAGCGATTGATACGAAACCAAACCAAATATTAGTATTTACGTGGAATAAAAATGAATTTAGTGTTAAAAATATGTCTAGGGATAAGCAAAAAGTATTAGAAGTGCATATGCCATTAAATAATGAGGCATTAGTTAAGCAATTTTTAAAAGAATATATTCGCCCTAAAATTAATCATTTTATTTATTTTGAAAATGAGAAGCATCGTCTAATTTTTTCTAAAGTAGTAACTAGTATTTTTAAGAAAGACTCTATTAAACTTCGTGAATGTACGGAAAGAGTTATTTATGTAGAAAATGAAAATGAACAACGTGAGATTGTTAATAAGTATCATATAGGAAAAACATGTCATAGAGGTATCAAGGAAACAGTAGCACATTTAAAACGTACATATTATTGGATTAATTTAGAACAAACTGTAGCAAGTATAATAAACTCATGCGAGCTTTGTAAACGTATGAAATATGATAGGAAACCTTTGAAGCCAGAGTTACAATTAACCCAGACTCAAAGTAAGCCGTTTCAAGAAATATTTATTGATATTTTCTCAATAGAAGGAAAATATTTTCTTACTCTTATAGATGCGTTTAGTAAATTAGGACAAGCATTTGAAGTACCTAATAGGTCAACTCCTGAGGTAGTAAGAGCACTATTAAAATATTTTTCTTTTTATGGTATTCCAATGAAAATAAGTGCAGATCCAGGAAGTGAATTTAATAATAGTTTATTAAAAGAAATGTTAAGTTTTTATAAAATAGAATTACATATTGGTACGCCACATAATCCAAACTCAATGGGATTAGTGGAAAGATTTCACTCTACAATTTTAGAGATATATAGATTAGCTAAGTATGAAAGGAAAATTACAGACGCAGCATCTGTTATGACATACGCAGTTATGTCTTATAATCAGTCAATTCATTCGACAACTGGTCTTACGCCATTTGAGGTAGTATTTGGTCATACTGAATTATCAGATAATTTTAATGTAGATTTTAATAAAAGTTATACGCAACAATTAGTTCAGGAACATGCAAAAAGGACAAAATATTTGTATGATTATTTAGCAGATAAAATGGTAGGAAATAAGGTTAAGATAAAAGAAAAACGTGGAGGTGAAACAAATTTTGATATAAAGAAAGGCAGTAAAGTATTTATTAAAGGAGTAAATACAAGACGAAGCAAAGATAAGCCTCGTTATCAAGCTGCACAAGTAGTCGATGATATAAATCGAAATATCGTTACAGTTCAGACCCAAAATAGGAAAACTAAGGTTCCACTAAAGGATATAAAACGCCCTTCGCAGGTACGTCTTGCTGATAGTGATGAAGAGCGCAATGGCCCTTCAACTTCAAAAAATTGTAGATAATCCTAGAATTCTTCCTGTTAAAGAAGGTGTAGGTCAGATTAGCCTATATAATTGGCAAAATATTAAGATTTTAGATTTAGAATTATTATACAGTAATTTGAATTTAATATTGATAAATATAATCATATTGTATGTTTTATGAAAGATAAGTTGAATTTATATGTTTAGATGGTAATATTTTAGATGCACAGTTACAAACTGAATATTATTATGAATACTACGTTAGATAGATTTAATCAAATAGTCCCTAATATAAGAATTAAGAGAGGAATTATAAATCCACTGGGATCTTTAATTAAAACCATTACGGGTAATATGGATAACGAAGATGCATTAAGATACGATGAGTTAATAAGTAAAATACAGTCAAAACAAAATGCACTTGTAAATAAAGTGACAATATAACTAGAAATAATTTTGTTATTTTAGATAAAACTATTACAGAAATTGATGAAATATTAAACAAAACCCAATTTCAAAGGAGCAAAGATACAGTATTAAAAGGTTTTAATTTATTAACCCATAATTTTCAAATAATTTTAACCAGGTTAGATGAGGTAGAAACTGCAATTGCATTTAGTAGAATTAATGTATTGCACCAATCTATTTTAGACTCTAGTGAACTATATAATACGTTAAAAGATATTGAGAAAACAGATAAGATAGTTTTCCCCGTTACTTATGATAATTTGATTAATATTGAGAATTGTATAGACATTAAGGCATTTATGAAAAACAAACGTATTACTTTTATAATGACAGTTCTTACAGTCCAATTAGATGAATATAATTATTATAAATTATATCCTTTTCCAATGTACAACCCTCACCTAAACCTTACATTCCTGATTGTTCCTAAACATTCCCAAATCCTAACAAAGGGATCGAAAATATCGCCACTCTCTCAACCCTGCAGAAAAGTTGCTGATGGAAAGTTTTTATGTTATGAAAAGCATATATCTTATGAACAAGAAAATAGATGTATTGAAGATTTAATGAAGTTCTCTACGAGAATAACTTCGTGTTCTCCGTTGTCAGTCGCAGCAAACGACATAAAGATTAAATTAATAAAACCAGATTTGTGGATAATATACACTGGTGTCCAGACAACTTTAACAGAAACATGCGAAAATGACATGAGCCAACACAGCATTATGGGCACGTATATTTTAACACTCACCAACGCTTGTGAAGTGAAAGTTGGAAAAATAACATTAAGAAAACGTCGTATTCAGACCGGAGAAGTAGCTTTTACTGGTATACCAAAGATACACTTACCAAAGATCGTTACACCACTACATGTGTTTGAAAAGAAAGCAATCAACTTGGATAAGATTGATTTGGAAAAATCTCCAGTTCCTGTCACATATGCTGAGTAAAAGTGAAGTGAAAAATAGTGAATATGGGCAATTTGTGAATGTGCACAGTGTTAGTATAGGAACTCTAATGATTTATGTGTTAATTTTAGTTATTTTTTGTGTAATGATGTATAGATATAAGAATATTTTACTTTGTAAAAAACAAAATCAACATCCTCATTGTAATTCGGGTGATGATTTTGAACTTAGGGAGGGAGGAGTTATGCGACCTGAAAGTAGTGGTCACATACCAATAACGTTACTCATTAACTAAATATTCCCAACCACTCAAATTAAGTACCGAGAACCCACGGCATCAGTTGGCACCTCTTAATGTTAAGATAAGCTCCTAATGAGTATTTCAAGAGAATTGTTTTGATTACGTTATAGTTCCCATGAATGCCAGGAGGGCTCACCTATAGCACACTTATAAGATTTGTTTCCGTTTAAAAGCCCATGTAAATAATATTACGGACGATTCGATTGTCATCTGTGCCACGACTCACACCTAGTATTAAGAACGCTTTTGTTTTAATTTAATAAAATCTTTTTTTAAAACAATTTAAGTGTTCATTTCTTGACTATGTAGGGACTTATTTATAATATACCCACTGTACAAGTTATATTTCTGAAATTTTAATATACAGGATGTATATAAAACGGTCATTAACACGACATGTAATTTACACTTTAGGTCGATGTCACGGTACATTTTACAGTGGCCGTGATATGAAATTCCTGTTACTGTTTCGTATTAGTAAACACGCAACACGATACTTTAAAAGTTATAGAAGAGAAAAAGTGTGTTATCGTATTACTCAATATTAGTCAAGCACAGTCTTTTATCGTAACATACATTGTCGGATCAAAATACATTTAAAATCTTAACTAATTATATTAGTTCTTTATTCTTTTCTCAAAAAAACACCTGCAGGACAAGTTGACACCGTTAATACTTTGGAAATTTCGTTTACAAAAAATTTCCATGTATTTTTAATAAAAACTTAAGTACTGAAGTAATTTTGATGAAATATGAATATCCTGTGAAACAAGAGTATTCTTTTATTTGTTTAAGAAATAATTGAGTTCAAGTGGTTATAACAAACTTAAAAAAATACAACCGAGTAGAGAATCTAGTCCTAGTTTGATGTATAGCAATCAAAGAAACAACCTTATACTATGTAAAACATTCCAATACAATTTCATACGAGAGTGACATTAAAGTTGAAGTAAATCACACAACAACTGTAGACGAACGCAAAAACCGTCCTGACGAAGGTTGGGACCAATCTGATAAACTAGTTTTTTCTTATTAAACATTTGTAATGTTGAGTGAAACACTAGCAACTTTTCCTCGATTGCCAATAAACAAATGAAGGACCCACATTCAAATATAACGTCTCAAAGAGCTGTCAATAATATTCGTACCTTTGTTATATGTACTCAGAACAACACGAATGTTATTACCTGCCCAAAATACTACGAGATTGGTTTTTTATATAAAAGTTAAATTCTTGTTTATTCTTATGGTAACAATTAAATTTTAGTAGGTGTGACATGTTCACTATGTGATCAAGCCCTTTTCTGGTTAATAAAGATTTAAAAAAAAGACAAAATCATAACAGTTTGTTGACGTCTTGTGCTAGGCATATATTTATTTATTTATTTATTTATTTATTTATTTATTTATTTATTTATTTATTTATTTATTTATTCATTTATTTATTTATTTATTTATTTATTTATTTATTTATTTATTTATTTATTTATTTATTTATTTATTTATTTATTTATTTTGCAAATATAGGTAGGTATAAAATACATTTAAAGATATTAAAAATAAACATATAGTTCAGCTATATTTTACCTTTTGTAGGCATGCAAAATTTAACATACACACATCAAAAAAGTCTAAGCAACATGCATGATATTACAAATTTACCATTTATATTAATTTATTTTACCATTTATTTTAATTATAACGTTGTATTTTATTTTTAAAATAATATTTTTAGGGTTCTATGATGTAAAAATAACAGCTGTTTTCTTTATAAGTTCTTTTAATAACAGAAATTAACAATATTAGAATATACAGGTACATAAGAAACTAAACTTTTTTTTACAAATTGAAATTTCTTAAGAAAATGAATTTATTGTGAAAGAATAGGACAATTTAATACAAAGTATGGCCTCCTCTGCTATTCAGAACTTGTCGGCAACGATTATTCATTGAATTAATGAGACTGTTTATGTCATCTTGCGGTATTCGCTCCCAATGGAATTGTAGCAAATCCTTCAGCTGTTGGGTTGTTGTCACTCCGTCCAAGTCCTTCAAAACACGTCTCTGGAGCATGTCCCATGCGTGCTCGATGGGGTTGAGGTCTGGCGATTGTGCAGGCCAGGGCAATACCTGGATGTTCTCCGTTGCCAAGTATTCACTGGTTCGCCGAGCTGTATGTGAACGCGCATTGTCATGCATTAACGTAAAATCGGAGCCAAAGGTTTGTGCAAATGGATGGACGGTCTGAGAATATCCTCAACGTAATTTTCAGCGTTCATGTTTCCATTTACAAAAACGAGCTCAGTTCGCCTGTTCTTCATAATACCCGCCCATACCATAACTGTTGAGCCGCTGTATGGATGAACTTCCTGAACGCACCTGAGTCTTTCAGTATTTCCGGGTCGACGGTACACTCGCACCCTTCTTGTATCAGGCCTAAACCCGAATCGCGACTCATCGGAAAACATAATTTTATCCCATTGTTCCTGGGTCCATGTTATGCGTTCTCTACACCATTCATTTCGACGAGCGCGATTCCCGTGACGTATCGGTGGGCACCTGATAGGGCGTCGAGCTCGTAGGCCGTACTCATGCAGTCGATTTCGCACAGTTTGGGGACTTACATCAACACCACTTGAATTTTGTAGCCTCAAACTTATCTCTCGAGCGATTAACATCGGCTGGCGTCTTGCAGTCAGTTGTATGTACCGGTCTTGCCGAGTGGTTGTACTCCTTTTACGGCCTGGATGCTGTTCAGCGGGTTCCCCTGTATTATTGTAGCGCTGCCAAAGACGACAAATAACACTTCTATGAATACCAAAATGTCGAGATACCTGAGATTGATTACTTCCCGCTTGCAACATCCCTACAGCTCTTTGCATTTCATCTGCCGTCAAATGACGTCGCTCCATGACGTAAAGAATATCTAACAATTCAATTTTGTCGCCAACTGTATTTAAATGGTTGGTAAAATTATAAAATCAAGACTAAAACGTAGCAATTAACATGCACTCAAATTCAAACAAATTCGCAGTCATTTCAATTTTATGAAAAAAAACAAAACATAATCGAAATTTTTTTTTTACAACCAGCCAGTATGTCATCAATAACAAAAAAGTTTACTTACCTATACACTTTGAGTGAGTAAATACTTAGAAATTAATTAATATAAATGGTAAATTTGTAATATCATGCATGTTGCTTAGACTTTTTTGATGTGTGTATTATAGTTAGGAAAATAAATTAAAAAGTTACTTTGCTAAAGTTTTTTTAAAATGTACAGAACCAAAGTCAATTAAGAAGTAAAATAAATTAATAAATAAAATAAAATCTAATAATGGAAACTAATAAGGTTTACTAAACTAGTACATTCTTTATTGTAAAAACTTTTTGTCAGTAAGGAATTCGGTGACATTATAATATGCCTTACTTATTAATTCATTCTTTATTACCTTTTTAAAAGATGGCATTGGTAATTCCCTTACACTCTTTGGTAAATTATTATACATAATTGGGGCCATGCAGTATATACTTTTACGGAGTAGGGCAGTTTTAGCAGCCTTCAAACAAAGACGCATGTTGTCTCGTCTTTGGCGTTGCACAACTTCGTCCAAACGTGTAAATCGATTAGGATTTAATTTTTCAAATAAAGCAACTTCTAATATGTATAAACAAGGTAGTGTTAAAATTCTATGTTTTTTAAAATATGGCAGGCAACTATCAATCGGTTCGAGTTTGAACATAGCCCTAATACAGCTTTTTTGCGCTTTAAAAGCTGTTTCTCTTTCAGTAGAATTTCCCCAGAAAATAATTCCATACCGGAGGTGGGTTTCTGCTATACCGTAGTAAGCAGTAAGGAGCGCCTCTATATCTACTGTTGCTGACAATTTATATAATGCATATGCAGATTTATTAGTTTTTTTACAAAGAGTATTAATATGTGTTTTCCAATTTAGGCTTTTGTCTATTTCGAGACCTAAAAATTTTGTAGTTTCAACATTTTGCACAACCTCATTATTGAGTTGAATGTTGAGTGTCATGCAATGAGTTCGTTGATTAAAATGTATAATTTTGGTTTTGTTTATGTTAATTTTTAAATTATTTGAGTTCATCCAGTTAATAACTAATTTTAAAGCATTATGAATATCAGTTTCATACGTCTCTACATTTTTGCACGGTACTGTCACTGTGCTGTCATCTGCAAATAGTGTCAAAGGTTGTTCAATGCTTTTAGGTAAGTCATTAATGTATAGTATGAATAGGAAAGGTCCCAGAACACTCCCTTGTGGCACGCCAAATGAAACCATGCGCTCAGAGGAATGAAATATTTCTTCCTTCGCATTAGCAGTATTAATATGATTAATTTCTGTTATTTGTTTTCTATTTTGTAGATAAGATTCTATTAGATTTAGGACGTTCCCTCGAATACCATACGATTCTAGTTTCATAAGTAATGTTGGGTAGTGTACGTAATCGAACGCCTGGGTCATGTCACAGAATATGCCACAGACGGGTCGACGTTGATCTATATTATTAATAATATTGTATAAAAAGTCATAAATCGCCATATTAATAGTTTTTTGTGGCCTAAACCCTTTCTGATTTTCACATAAAATATTATTTTTTTCAACAAAATTACTAAGTTCTTTATATATATATTTCTCAAATATTTTTGATATAACAGGTATAAGTGATATGGGACGATAATATTCCATTAGTTCCTTATCTTCCTTTTTGAAAAGTGGCTTTATAACCGATTTTTTTAAAGCATCTGGATATATACCGGCGCTTATACATAAATTAATAATATGACTCAGATGCCCACATATATTTATTGATACTTGCTTTAGTATATTTGTCGCAATGCCATCGTATCCTACGCTTCCTGTATTGTTTAATGACATAATAATTTTGTGTATATCTAATGGTAGACTTGGAGCCATAAACATTGATTTGTGGTTTACACTTAAATTAAATGACTTAGGTTTTTCATAGGCATTTAATTTTGCTTGAATTTTATCAATGAAATAGTTATTAAACGCTTCTGCAATACTCTTCGGGTTAGTTATTGTCTGTTTATTTAATTTTATTTTATTGATAGTGTATTTAGGTAAGTTATACTTTGTTCGATTAATTATTTGCCATGTAGTTTTTGATTTATTTATAGATGTATGTATTTTGTGATTATTTTGTGCTTTTTGTGTTAAGTATATAATTTTTTTATGTAATTTTGAATACTTTTTAAAACTATTTTTATTATTATTATTGGGGTTTAATCTACTCTGCCACAATAGGTGTCTTTTTTTTTGACTGGATATTTTTATTCCTTTAGATAACCATTTTGTTTTCTTAATTATGTAGATTTTAATAAATTTACTTGGGAAACACAAATCGTAAAAAAGTTTAAAAGTATCCAAAAAAGCATTATATGCTATGTTTGGATCTTCAGTCTGATATATCTCTGAAAAACACAAATTTGTCAAATACGTTTTGAATTTTATCACATTATCTAAACTATAATCTCTTCTTGTGGCCAACCAATATTTTATTGTGAATATTTTCTGCACTGGGCAGTGTAAGAGTTGGGCAGTGTGGTCAGATAGCGCAAACTCTAGCACGTCAGTCCTACAGGTATTAAAATTATGTGCAAAATTATCTATGCAGGACATACTTGCAATGCGTGTTGGTTCTTTAATCGCTAACTTTAAATTGTTTCTAATGAATAAGGTTTTTGGGCTGGAGGATGTTCGAGTACAAAATATAGCAACAAATATACAGAAGTGAGAAAGAACCAGCTAAGTTTGTTTTGTTTTTTATTGAGTAACATTGTTAATATGTATTTCACGTTATTTAAATTTTTTTTCATTTTTCATTTTAATCAAATTACTAGTTGTGCTCAACTCAATATACTCTTGCTTTTTATATTACTGTTGATATATAATTGCATAACCTGTGCTAAATGCTCCTTAATACATAATATAGTAAACATAACTTATATGACACTCGTGAAATACCTATGTAACACAATTAATAACTGTAAGCGCTTTAATAAAGTCAGTACTGTTGATGTTGAGTATCTTGATGGAGTGATCTATATGAAACTCGTACCTATAGATTTACAAGTAACCTTTGTGATAATTTGTTTACATACTTGTTTTGACGCTGTTAATAATTTAAAGTATCTTATTATGATTGCGATAGCTGTATGCCTACCTGTTGCTCTCGGCTTAATGCGAGTATATATTGTTGTATTATATGTGTATTTTTGTTGTTTTGCAACATTGCTGTGTTTGATTTATTCTGTATGTTCGTATGTAAATTATTTCAATGTCTACATCTGTTTGTGTCTTGGTATAGAATGGATAGTGTGTCCATGGAAATCTCGTTGTTTTATAAATATGCATTATTATTCAATTTGAAACGTAAATTCAAGTTAGGGTTTTTGAATGCGGGCTCGTTGGGCACACGACATGATGAACTACTTGTTGCTTTAGACCGTCATGATGTAGATATATTAGCCATAAACGAGACTTGGCTGCGGGAGGGAGAGGAGGGACGTGCGCCGTCTCCGCCGGGATATCGATTGCGTCACATGCCTCGTCCTCCGGACGTGCGTTCGCGCGGCGGTGGTGTTGGTTTTTATATTCGACGGGGTATTACTATCCGTATACTGCCTCATCCGCCGACTGCACTTGTTGAACAGATGTGGCTGAGTGTACTGATTAATGGAGTAAAATTGATTGTAGGGACGGCCTACAGACCACCTTGGTTGAGTATAGACTTGTTTATGAGTGCATTGTCTGATAGCCTTAGTAGTTTTCCATGTCATGAAAATGTCATACTTATGGGAGATTTTAATATTAATTTTATGGATAAACATAGTTCTAGTTTTAGTGAACTGTCTAGTTTTTTGACTTGTCATGGTTTGGTACAGTGTGTCATTGAGCCCACGCACTTTACAGATTATAGTGAGACATTAATTGACATCGTGTGTACTGATGTTAGAAGGAACACAATACACGTGGACTACATACCTGAGCTAGGCGCGCATGCATTTCTAACGTGTGAACTAGACATAAAAAGACAAAAAACTAAACCAGAAATCTTAGAATGTAGGTGCCTTTCTGGCATTGATTGGGATTTATTTAATGAACACTTGGCTGCTACGGATTGGTCACATATTCAGGGTTTAAGTAGTGTTGACGATATGGTTCGTGGGTTTAATTCATATTTGAGTACGTTATACGATATTCATGCACCATTACGCACTAAATATATTAAGTATCGGCAATACCCATGGATTACTTATAATGTTAAACAAATGATGAGGAGCCGGGATGAGGCGCATGCTAGATTGCGGATTAATAATAGTGATAATACCGCGCTGCGACAGTATTATAAAGAAATAAAGGCTGAGGTAAATAGAGCATTATTTAATGAAAAGAAAGCGTATTACAATCATTTTGTGAATAATCAGCGTGACCCAAAAACTCTTTGGAGTCACATAAAGAAAAATGTACGTATAAAAAGTAAAATAGAAATTCCCTCACACATTTACAGTGATCCTGACGTCATTAATAATCATTTTTTAAGTGTACCTGGTAGCACACATAATATCTCTACGTCTTACCTTTCGGCATTTCGAGAACCTGGCTGTGCATTTAGTGGTTTTACATTGCAGAGAGTGGATGAAAACGTTGTTGCAAAAACCCTACTGTCACTTAAGTCGAACGCCATAGGTCTTGACGGGATCTCGCTGGATATGTTATCTCAGGCAATGCCATCCATCTTATCTACTTTGACTACTATAATTAATAGGTCTATAGAAACTAGCACATTTCCGTGTGAATGGCGGAAAGCTCTAATAAAGCCAATCCCTAAGATAGCCAATCCAGCAAATCTTAAGGACATACGTCCTATCAGCATACTGCCTTGTGCGTCAAAGGTTCTGGAGAGGGTTGTGGCTAACCAGGTAATCAAATACGTTGAAAGCAATAACATTCTACCTGTGGTACAATCTGGCTTTAGGAAAAATCACAGTACAACTACCGCAGTTCTTAAAGTAGTTGATGATATTCTTAATGCACAAGACAATGGAGAGTGTACCTTGTTGACGCTACTAGACTACTCCAGGGCTTTTGATAGTATAAGTGTCGAGCTACTTCTTGCAAAGCTGGGCTTCTACGGCTTTTCACCATCGACTGTTGGTTGGTTTCAGAGTTACTTTACAGATAGACTTCAACAGGTGGAGTTGTCGAATAATGGTGCGAAGGTACGATCAAGGGCATCTAAAGTTACAAGAGGAGTTCCACAAGGATCAATTTTAGGACCTATTTTGTTTACTATTTACACAGCTGATCTGATAAAACATATAAAGCACTGTGCCTTCCATTTTTATGCTGACGATGTCCAAATTTATGCATCGGCAAAACCTGAGAATATTCACACTGCTGTTAAGCGTCTTAACGACGACTTGGAAAGCGTTTCCTTCTGGTCCGCATCTAATTCCCTTCTTTTAAATGCGGAAAAGACAAAATACATGTTGATGGGAACAGACAGACAAATCGCTAAGGCTGAAAGACAAGACATTAAAATTGTTGTAAAAGGAGAACTAGTTAATCGAGTTAGAGAAGCCAGGAACTTAGGTATTTTGATGGATGAGCAGCTTCGGTTTGAAAATCACATTTTGAATACGGTCAGGAATTGCTTCTACCGTCTTAAAGTTCTGTATCAGATAAGAGGCTATCTAAATACAGATGCACGAATTAGGTTATGTGACTCGCTTGTGCTATCTAAGTTTAACTACATGGACGTTGTTTACGGACCTCGTCTGCTAAAACGTACACAAATGCTAATACAGCGGGTACAAAATGCCTGTGCCCGATATTGTTTCTCTATACCGCCAAGGACTCATGTGACCCCATTTATTAATAATCATAACATTCTAAAAATGAGATTACGGAGATATTTGCATCTGGCGACTCTTCTGTTTGGCGTTGTTAAATATAAAACACCGCAATATCTTGCTGAAAGACTGTTGTGGGCCCGTGACGTGTACCAGTACCCCACACGAGCAAACTCCTGGGCGTTGGTAGTGCCACAGCATCGCACAGTTTCCTTTCGTGGAAGTTTTAAATACGCAGCATCTAAATGCTGGAATAACCTACCGCCACCTTTACGCGACATGGAATCGCTTAGTACATTTAAGAAAAGGTTTAAAAGGTATTTGATGAATTTACAAACCAACGATGCCGGTGGTCTTCTTGATACCTGGTTATAGGCGTAGCTTAGTCTAGTTTGTGCCTGACGAGTGCCCTTTAGGATTTTCTTGCTGTTTGTATGGACATGTTTAATTGTACATTACATACAATCTTATATTATTATGATTTATATATAGCTACCTACTTTCTTTGTTTGTGTTTGTAGATAAATAAAATAAAAGTAAGTAAGCGTAGTGTAGAATACATTTGTTAGTTAAATATCATTGAAGTGCATAAGTATAACACATGAATATAGATTGGTAATAGCATCTCATTTTAGTATTTGTATTTGTATTTTAAATATTGAATTTATATAGATCCGTGCGTTACTTAGGGGGGAACTGAAAACCAGCGTCATGGCTTAGGCTGTGGCATTTGCTGAGTTGTCTCCTTTTGTACTAATGCTACAATGAGTAAAATATAAAAAATGTATATTAATTAATTTTATTGTATGAATTGTATTTATTGTTAAGTGTTATTTAAACTATTTTTTTTTTTTTTTCATGCATATACAATTCCTATAATTTTGTATTTTTTGTGGCTTTGGTCAATAAATATTTTCTATTCTATTCTATTCTATTCTATTCTAATGAGAAGACATTTAAAAGCCCTTGTATGACTATTTTCTTTAAGTGTATCAATGTTGAAGTCACCACATATAATAATGTTCTTATATCTTTTGTTTGTTATTTTACGGAGAAGGGTCTCTAATTTATCAAAAAAGAAGTTCAGATTGTTAACGTTTGGTACTCTATATACACAGACAACGATTATTTTATAGTCAGTCAGCTCAATAGCGCAACATTCAAATAAGCCAAGCGATGACATATTTGATATTTTTGGTAATTCTGTACTTTTTAAATCATTTTTGACAAGTATACACGCTCCTCCTCTTCTTTGTTCCTCTCTTGAGTAATGAGCAACCAATGTGTAATTCGGTACAAATAATTGACTTTGGTATCCTTCTTTCATAAAGTGTTCCGTGATACACAAAACGTCCACACTTTTATTTTTATCTGCTAACTCATTTAAGCATGTAGTTAGTTCGTTACATTTTCGTATAAGACCGGCAATGTTTTGATGCATAACTTTAATATATTTATTAGAGAAAAAACAATTCTTCTGTTTGATCGTCAGTGTTCATTGGTGGAAACGATGATGAAGGTAAGTCCTTATAAAAATACTTGAATTCCTCTAACATTTGCCCTATATTAACAAAGATATTATTCATACCACGGTTGTTGACTAATCCGCTGGTTTTCCAAAACATTGTATAATCATACGCCAAATAGTAGTTACAGTCAAACAAATAAGCATAGTTATGTGTACCAACATCCAGATATAGGAGATTATTAAATGTTTCTATTCTAGTATTAAACATCGTGGAATAATTATTTAATCTAAATGTTGGTGCACACACAATAACATTTGTGTGTTTCACATTTATTAGTGTATTTCGCATAGCAATAGTTATGTCAACATAGTTATTTGTTTGTAGAAAATTCTTGTCTCCTACAAATAACAAGCAGTAGTCGTTCATTGTATATTTTTTTAATTTTAAGTCTATATTTTCAATTTGTTTTAAAATGCCACAATCTGGTGACAGATAATGAATTACTTGATAATTCTGGAACTCATTTTCAGCAATTTTCAATATCTTATTTTTGTTATTACTACTTATTATACATAATTTAGATTTCTCAGTATGCTGTTGCTGTTTTGGTTGGTTCACTGTATATTTACAAGCAAGTGAATCTTTCTCTTGTGTGGATAGTTGCATGTCATGTTGGTTTTGTTGATCCTGCGAGTTGTTTATCTGCTCTGATTTTAAAATATTGGTTTGTGACCCGTTATGTTGTACAATTGATGTATTTTTATTTTTCTTTGGTGTCCTTTTTTTTGGAGTTGAAGATTGGCTAATTCTGATATTATTGTTTAATGAATTTTGACGAACCAAATTTTCATTCTCTTTTTTTAGTATGCTGTTTTCTAAAATTAATGTGTCAATTTCAGCATTGGCACTGCATAATTTTATAGACAAATCGTCGACTTGTTTCTTCAAACTATTTACAATATTATCATTTTCATCATCTGATATAGAATATATACGAGTATACATTTAGTTTTCCACTATACCCTATTGCTGACACAAATAAAGAGAAACTTAATAATGTCACCACTCTATATGTCTTTAGTCTATAGAGCCGGGCGGTTCTCTAGACCTATATTACTCTGTCACAACACGGATGAGATAAATCAATTTATTTTTAAATCGTTAAGCGATGCAGGTATATACCACTATTTTTTTGTATTAATAATGGTAAAGCATTATGAGAGTATCTCACGGAGCCAGTAGTCCACTATAGAACCATTCAGCCACCACCAGGTCGAAGGTCACGAGCTGCCTTCTCATCAGTAGCTGTACGTCGTCGTGTCGCAGTGCTCGCACGGAGAACTTGTTGCCCGTCGTTATCTCGTGCTGGGAGGGTATACTACTACCCAGGAGGTCTGGTAGGGGAAGACGCTCTCCATCTGCAAGAAAACCTTCTAATTACTAAAGTTAAGGTTCGATTCAAATGCTTCTAGTCATCGCTCAGATAATATTGGAAAATATTGATTACAAGGACAAGTGGTAATGTAGTGACTACTGCGAAGAAATACCTTTTATTCGTCCTTATTTTTATGGCTGACTTGTAAAAAATTGATTACTTTTATTTGATTTAGAAGATGCTTTGACGTGTTTTTATGTAACAAACTGCTGCGAACAAATCAAATTTGGGATGGTGCGATTGCTTTGAAGTCGATTGCCTTGACAACTAAAATTACTATCGCATTTATTTTATTAATAGAACAGCAGGTCCTTTTTGGTTGATAGTCCATCTGACGGCGATTTAAGAGTATTTGTTGTTTTTTGTTGAAAGTGGCAGACGAGCAGTGCATCTGATGGTAAGTGGTAATTGCTGGTCATAGTCGTAAGCACTTTCAGAGCACAGCTGCCTATCCTGGGACACAAGGTGTTATATCTCATAGTCCTGTAATTTCCCTAGCTCATATAACCTAGGTGCTGGACTTAGAATACTTAATTGTGCATGTGTTACCTGGATCATAATCTTCACCACCTGGAGTCACGTTGATCACTTTGAGACGTTCACTTTTTAACCGCGTAGAGGTTGTGATGAATGTCACCTAAAACCATCAATTACATATTACAATAGAGTGTATAGGTACGCGCAGTTGACTACATTTAGCTAATTTCAGTCTGAATGAAATGGTTAATATCCTACGGCAATGGTCTTTAGACAAATAGTGAAGCCTAGTATAATATCTACAACCCTTCATCTGCTATATACTTATTTATCTATTGTTATTAACTTGCTTTTGATATTCATACAGCGAGAATGTTGTATTATTATTAGTTATATTTTAGTATCCAGATATAACGAAAAATAAAAAAAAATTATTAATAAAATATATTATTATGACTAAATGTACTACCACTCCTACTTACTAACTTTATGTTACACATTGGTTATGTTACAAACGTGTCGTGTAAAGAAATCTCAGTCTCACCATAACATCCGCTTACGTTCATAAACAAAAACAATTCCCCTATCACGACATTTTAACAATAAAATATAGTATTATATAAATAAGTCCGTACATTACAGTTTATTTGTTTTTCTCTGTAAACGAGCGAGCGCCTCCCTAAACACTAGTATTGTATAAGTTCTTGTCTTTTTAATATATTGTTGTTTGTCTAAACATAACTTTTGAAAATATATTAAGACCTCTAGCTTTTACTTTTTTGTCTAGGTAGCTCTATGGCGTAGTGGGTATAATATCGTATCAATGGCAACACAGAGGAATTGGTATGTTTTTTCGTTGAATCTTTATTAGCATCACCCCACACCCCATTACCCACACAAGCATTTTATTTATTTATTTATTTTTTAAAAAGACAACTCCCGCACTAGGGATCATGCCCTGTGTCGCGGGGACTTTTACAAACATCAATTAACGGACACATAGAACACCCAGACTCAGGACAATAATTTGTGGATCTCACAAATTTATTGTCCTGCGTGGGGATCGAACCCACAACCTCATGCGCGGCAGCCGCTGGCTCTACCGGCGCGCCACCGAAGTCGTCAAAGGTCATTGCTTAGTTTGGCACTATATTACATTGTGTCAATGTGTTATTATTATTTTAACGTTTCAATCAAGCTTATATTAAAGCAGTCAACAGTTTTCCTATAGTCTAATAGTTTTTTCAGTTAGTGTCAGAATACAAAAACTATTACTGTCTGCCTATCTTGAAGTCTGCTCCAATTATTTATGATTGTATCTCGTGTTTTACTGCTCTTTTACTCATTCTATTACGTTGGTAGGTAATATCTTTTAACTTCGCCTGAATAATTTATTATCCTCACAAACGTTTACAAGAGCGCTTTGGGATTTTGTTATTCTTAAACAAATAAACGTATTGTTTATTAAATTATTGACTCGCTATTGTATTAAATAACTAGAATAACAAAGTACTAAGCTGTGAACACAGATGCGATTCTACATAACGTTTATCTTTAATACTGTAAACTACAATCTTAGGGTTTAAATTTACAAAATTCCTTTTTAAAAATGCATGTTTTCATTTCAACTCCATAATCATGTATGTTTTAATCATGCTGTGCGCTGTGCACATTCAAATATTATGAATACACAGTATACATTATGTTATCAGTAGTATTAGGTTTCAAATAGCTTGAAGTTGAGCTAGTGTTATGACATACATCATGGCCTGCTCGCAGCAACGTCCTGACGACGGCATCCCCCAGCACCGTGTGACTCCTGCCGGGCACAGGGAACACCACTAGAATCTTACTCGCACACGCATACCCCAACACACATAGCACTAACACACACTTTGATAACATTGTCACTTTCATGACTTCCACATTATTTTAAAACTAATAAATAATTGTTTTTGCTATTTCTAAAGAGTTTTTTAGCGTCCATTAGTGAGTGATAACGACTATTCTATGTGAATGTTAACATTTTGAGACGTAGAGATAAGAGATGTCAGTTATTTTTATCTAATCTGTCAAAAATGTCTCGAAAAAATCTGTATTTTGTTCCGTTTCTATGGAATTTAGAGATAGGACAACGAACCTGACACGATATTAATATGAAACATATTTAAGTAAGTAAACTAAGTATAAGAATAAAGTTAGTTGAATTTTATAAAGAAATTAAGTACATCACTTTCATTTAACAAAACTCTGTGTGGAAGACATTATCAAAGTTAGCGATACACGTTATGTTTTCTATCTCATATAACGAAATTACAATAACTAAACTTGTGAGGCAGTTAACCTGTAAAACGTAGAGCTATACTGCTCTTGTTATTATATTTCACCACATTTACTAATTTAATAAAAGCTTGCGTAGTAGGTATAAATTGTGATGCTTAAAAATCATCATCGCACTATCTTCTGGTAGACAAATATTGACAACCTTGAGCGGTCCTGTACTTACTTTTAAAATTTAGGTACTCAAAAAGGTACTACAAAGCGGTGCACTTTTAGTAATAAAAAGATAATTATTAGTAATACATTATGTTCGTAATACTATTGTAGTAGCAAGGAGGTTGTAGTCGAGTCGAGCCTCTGATTATAAAGTGGGTTGTTCTTTTGTGCTACGTTTATTGTACGTACTCGTAGCGTAGTGTGAGCGCGTCCCCCGCACAACTGACAGCTACACGCGGCACACAGGGTGCAATAAATATTAATTTACTTGTCTTTGTATTTATTACCTCAATGGTCTGCAATAATAACGGAGTTAAGTTATAAGTAAAGACCTTGTTATTAGCTTGTTTAAATATAGTAAAGTAATAACTGAAACTTAGTAAATAACTGAAACTTAGTAAATAATAGAGTCAATCATACTAAAATATTTAAGGAGGTAAAGTAGAAAATTAAGCAACAATAATAAAAAGTTAAAAAAGACTAAGACTTTCATTTCAAGCATTCTCCGGTAAGTTAAAGTAGTTAGTACATCACTAGAATAGTCCCTGTCTCTGAAGAACTATAAATTAAGTGACGTTGTACCACAAACTGTTTACCAATCACTTATGGACGTGGCACGTTTATTATTACACAAAATGGTCAGATATCAAATAAATCTAGTTTATAAGGAGAAGCGATTCATCTCCAATAAGATAACGACCCCGGAATCATTTACTATAAACGACATTCATTAACTTACTTAATTTAATGACAGGAACAACTGTAACCTACTTACCTACATAGAAATAAGAGTACAAAACCATTTCATCCAACAAGATAGAACAAATGAATATTGCGCGCGTTAATTTAAATCTCATTAATTATCCTTTATAAAGGATGGTTGCAATAATTCTCAATCATTATAATGTGGGGTGGCAGGTGTGCAGGTGGCAGGAGATGTGCATGCAAGTGGGTCAAGGTTGCACGCCGCCTCGGGGAGGATGCCCTCAGGGAACATACAACATGTTCATATATTAAACTAAGCAAGTCTGTGTGGCGTGAATAGTTATTAGCGAGGCATTTTGATTGGTCCTTGTAAAGGATCAAGCTCTGATTATATTCAACAACAAAACATGGTAGGTATATTTTATTAAATTAAGTTCCTATGATTTTTAGATCACGAGCTTACTCGAAAATGTAATTCTATTTTAATAATAAGTATTCCAACATTAATTATGTACACGCAGTTAACGCTTGCATTGTTTAAATAAAATTATAAAAGCACAACAGTACCTACCTAATATGTACTTAACTTTTACTCATGTTAGATTGCAGATGACAAAGAAATGATCTCTCTACAAAAGGATAATTTATTTTTAAGAGATAAGCCAGGGCACGGGGTCGAGTGAGATGAAATTATTCCGCCATTTTATACAAAAAGCACTTTATAACTATTCTGCGTCAATATTCAACGCGATATCGACGCGGTATCGAGAGACCACTGATATTAATTAAATTGCACGAGATGGAAAAAGTATTCGCAAAACACATTAAATAATAATAGAAGTATATAGTTATATCATCATTATTTTAACTAAAGTAAGTAGTTTTATTGCACAGAAAATTATTTTTTACTTTTTGTTCTGGTCTTGTAAAAAAAATTATTTATCTAGGTAACGTTGTTTTTACTGATTTCCAAAGTACATTCTATGTAACATAACCAATATTTAATTATTTTTCATTGCAATAAAAGGGTTGTTGTGTGCACAAATAACCCAGAATGTAACTGCGCTGTGCTCGTAAACATTTATTACTCAATCAAAATGGCTGAACGTTCGGCGAAAGTAGCATCGTGTTACTTGTGGATTACTCCCCCATCGTGACGCTTGCCAACACTAATAATATACAGCTTTATATGTTAACATCTTAGCCGACAAGTTATGTTACAGTTCTTTATAACCTTGGATTACTGCTCAAGAAAGCACAAGTGGGGCACCCCGCACCACATGACATGTCAGTGTGATGTAGGATCATTATTTGCTTACAAATTATTCTGTCTGTTATTATTTCATTAAAGTTGACGTCTTTGCATAAGACAAAATACTTATATATGCTGTCATTAGCATCATAACAGCATTGCAACTGCGTGGACAGAAATCCTATGACAATAAAGGTACTTAAACTTAACTTACAAATACTTTGCTGGTTAAACTGATTGGTATGGGGTTTTCTAGTAAGCTTACAATCTTCAGTTTGGTTTTACGTAGAAATACAGTCACTAAGCATTCTGAATTTACCACCGCAAGAAGAACTTAAATAATGTAGTTAAAAAATGAATAGAGTGTAACGTCTGCATCTCGTATAACTGAGCGACAATCAAGGAGGGGCTCGCTAATTACTCTTCAATGGCAACAGAAACAGGTTAATTGCGCAGGAAACCGCCTGCGAACACTACCCCTCGCTGCTACTATTGTTGTTCTTAACACAATGATCACCGAGCACTCTATACACATAGCTGTTGTAGCCTATTATTATCGTACAGTTTTGTCTATGCGATGACGCAGTACCACCTTATGTCATGACGAGTCTTACTCCTGCGCCATCACTTTGCCGGCTGACCACATGTGTACGCAATGTACGCTGTCTGATCACCGAACACGATAAGCAAGTGCAAAACTTCGTGGTGATTGCTACTTAGGCGACTATTGTTAAGTATTAAAAAGTTATTTCTAGGAACTACTCCACTTGGAAAATAACAATCTGCGTCATAAAGTTATGTAACCTTCGAACCAATTTAAGGTAATAATAACAACAATGTCTCTATACCATTCTATAAATATAATTTCAATTTTTTTTAAGTTGATTGCTTCAGAGATTTATTCGACCAACGTAATATCAGAATCTGTTTCCTTACCCCGGAGCTTAGTAATGATTAAATTAAAATCGTTACCGCTAAATATGTTAGAAAAACATTATGTATATTAACAATGAAGTAAGATCAAAAAAAACATTTAGTTCTGTGTTAGCGCAGTTTAAACAGAATGCTCTATTTATAAAGTAATACGATTTTCTGACGATAGAATCATGTTTATAAGCTAAGCTGCATGTAAATTTGTTACTCCTATTTGTTATTATTACTCAACAGGTAATACCTAAGTATCTTTATAAATCGAAATCAATGAAATCGTATCATGACGGCCTCTGTGGCGTAGTGGTTATACAACATGACTGCTACGCAGAGGTCTCGGGTTCGATTCCCGCTCGATGCAAATATTTGTGTGCATGAACATTATTATTTATATTAGTCTGAGTGTTTCAATGTATAATATGTATGTATTTACAAAAAAAAGTATATAAGTATTAATATCCGTTGTTCTGTTACCCTTAACACAAGCAGGTTAAGCCTAGCTTACTTTAGGAACAGATGGCGCTGTGTAGAGATGTCCGTGAATATTTATTATTATTTATTTATTAGTAAGTTCGCCCGTCTAGTAATCTGCATTGCTAAGGAAAGACTTCGCCAATATGTACTTAGTTGTTTTAATCGGGTATTTATTAATCTGTGTAACGCTTACGAGCGACTTTTGAAATAGCGTTACACCTGGAAAACACTACCATCATATACTATAAGAATTTTATACCAAAATCGTTTTTTTAAATGAATATGGATGTTAAGTGTTTCTTTTATTAGCAATGCCATTCAAAATATTCATACGAATTACTTACCTAATATTACTCAGGAAATTAGCTCGAATCACAATCAATGAATGACAATGCTAGTCTTCTACAAATAGGTGGACCCTATAACCATTATAAAGTCCTTTGTTACAAATATAAATCAGGTTTAATTCGGGGTTTGTCAACTTGAATGATAAGTATATAACAAAGTGACTTTTGAAGTGGTTGTAGTTTTAATTAAGTACAAGACATTGTAATTATGAAAATTTGAAGTGTTAGTAAACAAGTCAGCTCGTTATATCTCTAATTTTTAACTTTTACCAATCTCACTGTTGATTTGACTCTCTATAAAAAAGAAAAGATTTTATGTGATTTAGTAAAGTTTCATTTACATTACTTATTTATTAATTCTCTAACAACGCTACCATTCAATTTGAGAGTGAAATTAACATAGTAATTACTTAGCAATGTGTAAAACTCTTAATGGTAGGTATATATTTCAATGACAGATTGACGTTTCCTGTTGTAGGTACACAGAACGGGGCACATATCCGTTGAATTGAGAGCATGATTTTTACCTACCCATAACGAAATTAACATGTGATCAATGATTTGGCATTGACTTATATATGCATGTGCTATACTATTAATAATAATTAGTCATTTCTCTTTATTTAACGTTGATAAATCAAAACGCATTTTCATACATGAACTGTACTAACCTATAAATATATTTTGCACTATAAAACGTTTAATCTCAGAGAATGTATTAATACTTTAGTTCTAATATAAAATTAAACGAAGAAACTTTAACCTTTAATAAACAACTTGTAGACGTAGTTATACGCACAGACACACATATACACGTGTGTAGGTACTGGTGGCTGCATCGTGCTCACAAAGTTTATCTTGCACAACACGCAGCTAAAACAAACTGCATCGCATTAGTTTTATATTCAGCACGAAATGGGAAAACTTTATGTGATTGATCAAACGCAGGCGTGGGCCTCCACCCATACTCCACCCTCGTGTTATGATTAACTACTTGTACGTATTAGTTTTTAATCCGCATGGCGATGAAAAAAGGATGTCGCACTATTAGTTGTACCTACTAAGGGATTGTTATAAAAGATGGAGACATGTTACAAAGTCCTACCGTTTTTTTATGAACCTGCCAGTTCGTCTTCAGTATTAGTTTTTAGATGAGTTTCGTAAATTACTGTTTCACTATTTGACTGAACATTAGCGCGGCGTATTCGTGTCCAGCAGTGGACGTAACTTGTCTGAGATGATGATAAAGCGAGAGAATACTGGCTAACTAATACATTTTGAAATATTGAAAAATATGTACTCTTTGTAAATGTTAAAGCCTCGCAAACAAGACCACCCACAGGCTCATTAATGTTCATTGCCGAATAAACAAGGACTTAAGAAACGAGTCATTGTAAATATTTAAGTATCTTTGCATACCAAAATTTAATTAGCGCTGTTTACAATTACTTCGGCATCATTAAATCTATAAATTGTTTATTTTAAGTGTCAACAAGACATTACCATCTTTCATTAATCCAGGATTGTTCATCTCGTTATTTCAGACGCACATTAGTTAGTTTAGTTAGCTAGTTTAGTGGAGTATGGCGTCTGTAGTTGGCACTCATAGGACTCTACCGTGGCTTAACAACAGTAGTGACACCAGCAACAGTAACGATTAATTAGGTGCTCTCTCAAATGACATACCCCAGAGCTGCTACCTCACTAAAGAATAACCTCCCGAATGCTGCCAGCTGACCTTGCCTTGTCTTTTATCAGTCATTGGTTGCAACTGTCTAAAATGCCTTTAAAAAACAATCTTTTTTCTTTAAACCACGCCCAGTGATCTTATCGTTGATCCGCAATGTAACGCGTTTGTGTAATACCTTAAAAGTGTTTAAGCTTCGTCAATTAAGAGAACCACTAAATGATATTCATGAGAGAATTAATTGAGTTGTTTATTCTACACCACCACTTCATTCAGTTAACATATAGGTATCGCACATATATTTCATACAACGCATCTACATTGTTAGTATTATCAAGTTAATTAAAGGTTTGTTTGTGCGCTTATATTCAAAGATTAAAATGGTATTAATTAACAGATCTATTCAAACATGAATCTTTAATAAAAAAAAATTACAGGAATCATAGATACAATACTCTAATATAATCATAAAAACTCTTCAAACTTATTCTCTTTGCTAAGACAGTCATCCACTATTCAATTAATATTGCTAATAAAACTATGCTCAGGTTGTTTGGCATAGAAATCTTCGTTGAAATAACGTACGTTTAGGCAACTAGTAGGTATCTCATTACATTTCTCAGAACGGTTCGCTATGTTTTTAAGAAAATGGATATATCAGTGAATGATAAACGCTGCACACAAATATTTAGCTCTAAGAAGTAGACAAATGTGGCGTATGATAACACCTGCTACAGTTATTAATTCAGTGTTAGTTTTATTTAGTTCTGTACAATTTTACAATGTTTAGGCTACCCTGTCATTCTAACATATAGCCGTTATTAGTTATCTGTAGTGTTTTGGCGCAGAAAGTGTTCACTGACAGCCGATCTTTATTAGACCAAGACGTACTACTGGTTTAGTTTAACTAGATTTAATGTATGCTATGTTTTAAATTTTCGATGATTTGGCTTTTTTTATTTGCCAAATGTGAAGTTAAGTGGAGTGATTTGTAACAAATTTATTGGTTTCTCAATTTAGTTGGTTACAAGGGACTTACCTTAGTGTCATGATCAGGTACCTACTTTTGCAATGTCACGCTGTAGATCTTGGTTTAGGGGAGGCACAGCTTTGGAAGGGTGAGTGCAACAAATATAATAAATTAACAGGCTTTTCTGAACTGGAACACTTAAATGTGTCCGGTCTTAAAGACAAAGCATACGTTTTCAAAGATTCTGTTGTGATTTTTGCAAACGTCGATTATCAAAAACCATTCAGGTTATTTTGTATAGAGTCTAGTCTTACAGATGTTAGATCTTCTATTAGCAGTAAATTCTGGTTTAGCTGTAGCAACTAACAATCTTACTGCCTCACGTTTTTGTGAATATAATATGCTTAGTGACCCCTTTCTAGTGGCACACACAGTACAGTAGTCTTGTCACCTTGCCTCATCGTACGAGGTTGTTTTGGTCTAATAAACTGTATGGCCTGGAGGAAAAATTTCAGTAGTACTGGTGACAATCATATAATATACACACCACCAGATAACAACAACTTTTTTTTGAGCTGTTAAGCTACTTACTAATAAAATAGCTATGTTAAATATCTACTATGAGTGAAAACCAACAACCCTATAACATACACGTGGTATAAATTAAGTTATTTGGTGTGTTTGTTTTTCGAGGCAATTACAAATTTCATAATGGTGGTATAAATTAAATTAAATATAATTTCAGAAACCTAAGGCCAAAAGTTATACCAGTGAAGTGCAAATAACATAACAATTTCATTTTATGTAAATTAATTTAGAGGTTTGTTCGTTTATACTCGTAGAAGTTTCGAGGGCGGAATATATTTACACCCTTTAATTTTTGCGTATATCTCCTTTCTCTTCCTTTCTCCGAGGTCCGTTGAGAGTGGAGACAGTGGATTGGTATCAATGTGAGTCATTACTAACAGAGTTCATAATATCATATCGGCCTATGGACATAGGCCTCCTCTAAACGTTTTCACCCTGCGAGGTTTTGTGAGCCGCAGTAGAACCAAAGTTATGACCGACGGCTATGTCGCTCACTCAGGACTTCCCGGTTAAAGTGGCGGTGGGCATTGCACTGAGCGCGGAGAACTGACAGCCATTGGGGCAGAAAAGTTCTAGAATGGACACCGCGCACTGGAAGGCGCAGGGTGAGGAGACCCCTCACATGGTGAACTGACGACGACCTGGTTAGGACGGCGGGAAGCCGATGGATGAGGATGGCACTAACAAAGTATCTCTTTTTAAATGTAATTATTTACTTCTAATTATGAGTACATAGTTCAGCACATAAGCTATTAGCTTGAGAATGTGAAATAATATATGTATTGGTAATTAAATAGGCAATAATAATGAGTTATTACTAACTACATGTAAGAACGGTATCGGTATTCAATCGCCAGCCAGACTACGTACGGACTTACGGACGCAGCTGGCGATCTTCCAAGCAATCAACAAGTACTAGAATTAGTTCTAGGCAAACTAAATTAATGTGTTATGATCTATTGACGACATGGCGTAGTGGTTATTGTGTCTGTTTGCTAAGCCGGAGGCTGCGGGTTTGATTTTGACAACAAACATGACATTTGTGTCCATGTTCATGGCTATTAGATTTCGTCAGAATTTTTAATGTATAGGTACATATTTAAAGATAACCAGCCATTTTATACACAAAAGTATGCTATAATAAGTACAGTCAGTAGAGAGAAAAATTTAAAGTAGAGTATTAACTAACTATATAATTAATTATGGTTTCGGAAGAAAAAGCTCATCGATGCGTTGCGATGTCACAAGTTACCCCGTATCATATGACTAAGTAAGTACAAAGTTAGAGTGAGTGCGTGAGAACAGGAACATTAACATCAACCAGATGCGTTCTCCGGCGCAGTGCATACATGATCCTCACTTACAAGTATCGTCCGCAGATAACAGGCGCTTGCACTTTAATACATTAACACGTTATTTAGGTATCTACTTATAACATTATTAACTATCAACGTCTTTATTTAAACACTAAAACGTATCTACTCCTATCTATAATAAGCGGAAAATAAGTTATTTAGCTTCACATTAGCAAGTTAAGACCTAAAGTGCATCAAAACATTTTGTTTCGCCTGCGGTTGACCCTAATAAGCCTTCGTCAGTTTTGTGTAGGATTTGAAACTGGGACATAATAACAGTCTGTGAGTTAAAATATACGTACATAATGTGCCTGCAAAATGAATACGTCCTAGGTACAAATCGTACACTCTCAAGGCTAAATATAATGCACGTGTTTTCACCTGACGTGAAACTTACCCAGAGCCTTGTTTTGAACCATCAATAAGTATGCACTAATAACACAAGACGTGTTTTTGCTGATTTTAATACTTTTTACTTAAACCTTACGCTTTTGTGGGTCAAAGCATGATCATATACGAATGTAGCTTTCTTTGATTTGAGTACTATTCCATAATCAATATACAATATTTTTGACTTAATATTACTTATAGGATAACTTGCCATTTCCTAAGACGCAACTTTTCCCTCGTTTGTCTTAGTACCTAGAAAGAATCTTTTAAGTTTCATTTAAGTTTGACTTGCTATCGATCAACGTTATCTCTAGTGGTTAAATATTCCGAGCATTTCTATTATTCTGGCGCTTGACCTGTAATGGCGAGCGTCGTGTCAGGAAGTCCTTCAGGACAATCCTTCATTCTGTATTGACCCTGTTCAAACTCAAAGTTATTTATCTACTTAAAGTGTTTGTTATACAGTTTACTGATAAACTAAATGTCGCTCTATATTTCATCCAGATGAGTGTCTAAACTTTTATCTTTTGAGTTTAAAAACATTTTAAGATAAGTATTAATATTTTGCAATTAAAGAAAACCTATATTATATCTTGTAGACTTCATTTAAGCCCTTATTTAATGATTTCCTCAGTGCTTTTGTTTGGCCTGTTCATTGTTTTTCCTGCAATGAGGCAAGGGGGATGATGTTTGAACCCTTGCGTTATCTCGTTAATCGTGAACGGTTGCTACCTGCTTTAAATCGTGGACAATAACAACACTTATAAATTATCTCTACAACTTGAGCATTTTTCTGAGCTAGTCTGGTCAACGCGGTAAAACGATGGCTTAGGGACAAAGCGCTGCGTGCGATGCATATAATAACAAGTGTTTGGAGAAGGCTTACGTTCATGAAGTAGGCTTTCATTGGCTGGTATGTTTATGATGATGAACAAGTTGTCGATTGTTCTGTGTTCTACAAGTGTACTTAGAGAGTCGTCAATTTATGTTTTATTATTTATTTGTTATTAAATAAACGGTACATGAAAAATCTTCAGTCAAGTTGTCCGTGCAATGACTTGAAGTCGATACAATATGTGATCAAAGGTAGCGATTGCTTCACCAAACCCCAGTGCCTAATCTACAGTGAAGGATTACTGCGGACACTTGTATTTTAGTTCAACACCAAATAACCATATGTAAGTATTTATACAGTGTTAATGTAATATTAAAAGGTAGAATGTTCGATTTGTACCAGCTGAGTCTGTTCACCTGTGGCCTGCCTGTTTGTCTGCTGCCACCAGTAATGCATTACACTCTTATCTCAGGAAGTGATCGCTGATCAACGAATACATTAAGTCAAGGGAATGTAAAGTGAGGTATGTTATTTATAGCAGGCGACGCGTTGTCGCAACGAAGGCTTCTACATACGCGGAAGAGGCAACACTATGAATATTTACGCCGCGAACAATAAATTACAATAATTGCCGCACTATACATAGTTAATGTTCATCATCATTCATTACATGCGAGTGTGTGGACGCATGCTAAGGTGATGGCGCTCTGAGCTGAGAGTTTTAACTAGTCTCTTGAACGTGGACGGCACAGTAAACACCAGACTGACTTTCATGAGGTTTCCCAACATAACGCAATATTAACTAATGTGAGTTTGTTGGTATATGTCCGGCTCCACGTCCGCCTGTATGTAGGTGACAAAATGTTAGTGATGTAACGATAAGGAAACATTTACTTTAAATTTCATTTTGAGCGCAGTGTTTGTATATTAGCATAAAGCTTTTTAGGTCAGGGTCAAGGACACGTCACACTCGAACTGACTAAAATCACAGGGGTTTTTCCAAATCGTCATATGTCGGAGACGCCAGGTACTCCTTGTAAAGCATAATTCAAGAAACGATACATAGATATATACTTACTTATAGATAAAGTGTATTACTCGTATTCAATTTAATAATACGTTGACAGATAAGTAAATGAGATTCGATGCCGCAACCGCAAGCAGTCTACTTAATACTTTAAATGTATTGTATGATATTGAAGCCTCGGAACGATCGCATTGACTGCACTAATACTTAATTAATATTGAATGGTTTTAAATAGTCAGCCACTCGGTTCCATGAAACAACACAATCACGAGACTAAGCGAGAAGAAATAACTGCGTCGAGCGAACCACATTATTAATTCCAGTTAGGACTGAAATAAATCTGATCGATATGTGCTGAAATAAGCGAGTGTGCTGCTATGTTGTTTTGTGACTGCGAGCGACACCTAGATATACCTTGGTATTGTTGTTTTTATGCATTATCTTATGTTCATAAAATGCCGTGAAACTTATACCCACCACGCCACGTGCTTTCAGTATGAGTGATATATTAACGCGGCTCCGTGGCGGCGCGGCGCGGGGTGGGCGTCGTCTTCAAGTTTGCTTTCCTCTTATTCTTCTTTACTCTAACGTACGCGTTCAGAATACTGGTAAATAGTTTTTCACTAAGTGCAGCTAACTACTTCTTTTCCAGCTATTTTCATTGTAACTTTTTGTTTATTGTAACATATACCTAAGTTTGTAAAAAGTGTAAGCCCTCTTTCTCAAGCTATCTGTTTAATATTTACTTTATTAACTGCCAGTCAAATACTTAAACATCTTAATTATATAGGCTCACATCAGACAGACCGAGCTAGTTATCTCGCGGAAGCTCCATCATGTGCTATCAATTAAATCACGTCTCCACCTGGCGGTGGCGGCGCGCACTAATCATCACCAGATTATAAACATAAGTACAAGTCGGCTTGATGGGTAAGCATTGCCGGGAAGTGCAAACTTCAACTGATTAATAAAATTGGCTCAAAGTAATTTGCGAGCACGTCCGGTGCAGTCGAGATAATTACAATAAGTAATGTAGGACTGGTTAGCGCACTATCTACCGGTCTATAAAGTAGATAAGAGTACAGATACTTGCCTACAATACCGTTAGCGCTTAATGATCGCAAGCACTGAACAAACTGGACACCTACCAGCCTAGCACAAGAACACTTCAGTTGAATAAATGTTAACAATAAATGTTTTGCATTCTATTAACGGTACCACCCGATGTTTAATAGGTATTTGTAATAGCAATCATTGTGAAATGTCGCATTTGCATATATTTCCAAATTAAAGCCTAAATATAGATCTATTATTTAAAATAATATAATTAGTTTTAGCACTATTGTCAATATTTACACGAGTCACAAGAAGCTTCTTGATGCCCGATAACATTAATGCAAAAAAATATTAAGTCCAAAGTCCTTAAAATAGATAACGTTAGATGTTATATTATCCCAGTAATTTTAAAAGCTACTGTGCTCTTACTTAAAAAAAAAAAGTAAACTTTGCTCATAACTGCTTGGAGGTGATTTAAGCGGACACAGCTGTTTTGTTGAAGCAAAATACCACCTAGTAGGCTACTAGTAGTACAAAAAGGTTGTTAAATTGGTGGAAAGAGGACATGGAAAGGACGCGTGAAAAATGATACTTACCGTATGAAACGTTTATGGCAAACAGGCTAACATAGCTTAATAGTGAGTACGACTGGTTTTTATTACCTTCGTTATATTTAACTCTCCCTTCCAATATTGTCCATAAATCACTCCACTGAGCTTATGATGATTATGTTGGACGTACAAACCGCACTTGTTCGATTAGTATTCGGTTTTATTGTTCTCAAAACTGCGAGCTTTTGAATAATTGTTCCTAGAACACGCATGTTTCGCTATTACTGGTACTATTTATAAACTCGTAAATTTAGTTATTAGCAAATTATGGTTCAGTATTGTTATTACAAACAAAGCAAAATACTTCTGCAACAAACACTAAGGTTTAAAACGTATTAAATATTTACAAGACTAGCTGTTATTGTTTAATAAACCCACTTAATATTTAGCTAGTTATTTCAATATTATTTCCTTTGTTATGTGTGTTTATACATAGTAGTTACAAAGTATATTTAGTTCTAACGTTGCACACTTACCCCCGGTTTCTGAATGACTGATCAAGTAAAAATCAACTAATCAAGTGACAGTTTTGACACTTGATTTTTACTTGATCAGTCATTCAGAAATCGGGAGTTAGTCACATGAATGTACAACCCAAAGAATGCAGTTGGAGTGCTTATGTAGCTTTTAAGTCACTGCAGACTTCCTAAATAAATAATGTACCTAGGAATAAAGCAGGTTGATCTTCTAAGCTTTTGTAATCCTTTAACACATTAGTAAGCGTTGTCATTACGTCAGTGCGTAAGACTTAAAACCTATTTTAAACAACTGTTTAATAATGTATTTGTGTTTGCTTAATATATTATATCATCACTTTTATGTTAACGTTACGCATCCTTTTATGAATCGTTTACGGCGTAATGTTATAAAATATAAAATAAATATATATAGATAAATGCGCTAGATAAGTCGTCGTAAATAATTAAACCTGAGCCTGTCTCTAGCATAGTCAAGACAAGACAGGTACGTGTGTGACGAGGTGAGGTGAGGTGGATGTGCGCAATCTATCTATGAGGTAATGAGTTCGAACCCGTACCGGTCGTGAGGCGCGTTCCCACCACCCACGGATAACGGACGGACCATTTGCGTTCAATACCTTACCAACCACTTTTATAGGGGTCCTTCAGCAATATATAAAAACTAAATTTTATTTTTCATACGTATATCAGTCAAAATAAGTACAAAAGACCAATAAAGATGAGTTGTTTACATAAACCTGTAATAACCACTAAAATAGTAAACTATCTATCTCAGATAGTAGTAGAAAAGTAAAGCACACTTATACTTTTCCCCAAACTATAGTATAATAGTAATAAACCAAAAACTCAATTTAAAATAAATTAGTCATAAAAGGAGAGCTTATAAATAATAGACAAAGGTGTTATTACGTGTTGCGGAGGTAATCGTTATCCCGCGGCACTCACTTCATTATGAGTACTTTAATATTTTTATGATGCCACAATACACCAGGTATACTGTGCTGTGCCTTTGTTTATGCAGAGTTCACCATGTAAAAGAAATGTATTTAGTAGAGCGGATATAGATACATGTGGCAATGTTTGGAAGAGGCCTATGTCCAGCACTGGACGTCAATAAGATCATAGTACATAGTTTGTACAATATAAATGTACTGCTTCTTATGTGTTAAACAGTTACTTAATAACGTGTTGAATCTACTTTACGATCAAATATTTAATTCTTGCAGCAGCTTACAGCAACAGAAAAACAAAAAACATGGCATGGAAAAATGTGAAACTTGGGGCAGGATTCAAATGCGCATCGATTGTGCTATAAATAAGCATTCGATACCTTGCCAACTGCGCTACCTGAATATCTGTCTTGGTATTCCAATTCTGCAACCGCTTTAAAAATAATAAAGTATTACAGCAGCTTTCCATGTCGTCGACGTAAAAATGTAACATAGATTGAACAGAGTTTCATACCAAAACTGTAACTTTAAACATGTACCAAATACATACATAGGTATGTAAGTTCCAAACTTCACAGCCTCCTAACTGATATAAACACAATTTTGGCAAACTTGAACTTGTTATAAGTATTATCTTGTATGTCAGATAACGCCTCGAGCTTACAAAATGTATGCATAGTACGTAAGGTACGCGTTATTACTTAATATTTAGATTTTAACAATATTATATAATATTATTAACAAGGCTTAGGTAATTACTATATTAGCTTAACTTTAGTTTAACTTTAAATATTCCCGTAAAAACGAGTATTAAACTTATAAAAATCACGAGAAATAAGCCTTACCGACTCGTAGTCACACCAAGGTTGTCACACCAGTATGACTAACAGTAATCTTTTTCTTGTTAGTCACATTACTGATTTTTCAACATCATGTATAACATAATTGCTAGTGCAGTGCCTACTTAGTAAAATCGTTTGTCGACAATTATTAAGTACAAGTTACTACAACCTCATCTATAGAACTGACCGGTTGGAAATACATTGATATAAAATATGTGATTTGGTGCTCTCTTTTTTATGTACTACCTAAAGAATGCTTCCCTAAAGTTTTAGATATTTAAAATGTTTTTAGATTCCTTAGTATAACCTAAGTTTTTATGGTTATATGGTAAACAATGGTTGCTGCACCTTATTAAAGTCACAATGTTATAACATTATACTATAGTCTAGAAATAGCAGTTAGTTACGCCGCTTTTCTCTACTAGCGCCTTAGAATCGGTGGGAAAGCTTGATAAACTTTGAATATGTAAACTTAGATTAAATATTAGAAGAAATGAAATTGAATAAAGGAGCATTTGCAACGAGAACTAAACTAAATTCCGAAAACAGTGTTTAAATATGTTTTGTTTGGTTTATTCGAAGTCGAACTAGAAAAGCAGAAGATGATAGAATTTAATGAATAAAAAACGTTTTGTGTATTATTGGTCTTTTTCTGGCACTTTCTGAACACAGTAGTACCTACATACTTTGATGATTTCAATATAAAAAAACTTAGGACTGTAACATGGACATCACTAGTTTAGAAATAAATACATTAAAAGGTGTGTACCTGTTTGTTGATTATACGTAAACGTCATTCATCAGTACCTACGTGTTGACAGTAAACGATAGTTTTAATATTTTGTATTTTATTAATAATCCCACGGAACCCATCGACATGTTTGCACTTGACCACTATTTTTTCTCAATTACACCGTATTATAAAATAACGATCATGTTTTCCATTACCATGTAGTCGTTAGTTGTAAAACTAGTTTTTGTACAAAAGGTCTACGGTTCAGTCCCCCGGCAAGGGAATGCTGCGATAGTTTTAGATAAAGTTCTTTACTGTACATAACTATATGAGGAGTATTTTAACTGTATCTACATAAATGGATAACGCACGAAGAGTATGTAATTATACGAGTACTCAGGTACTCAAGTACATGGTACCTGAGGTACAATTACTTTATTATTTAATGACAGACATGTTCTAGTGGCTGATCGTTCGACTGCTGATTGTAACGTTAAAAAAAATCTGTAATTAAATTGCTATTACGTGCTCCAATTTAAATCCCTTTTTCCTCGAATGGCATGCAGGATGGTACATTGCAGCACATAAATAAGTAAAGGTCTGAGATCGATATATCTTACTAACAATACAACGTCACCACTCCATATAATTTTGAGCCTGACTATAGTTTCCGTTGCATAATGTTAGAGCGTTCAAGTACTCAATCTGTAAGTCTGGAGGCTTGATTCCTGGTATATTAAAAGTTAAGGAATTAACTTCTTCTGTTATTTCTCTAAATGTAGCAAAAGTTTAAGTGTACCTTTTATCACGTACTGAGGAAAATGCAGTGGAGGCACAGACATATGTTTAACGGATTCAAAGTGCATCAGAATGTAGGCTTAGGAAAGGCATATGCAAATAAATATATTTTTGTTAAGGATAAGTAAATACTTTGTTAAAACATTACTAGTTGCTTAGTTCTAACACTGACAACGTTTACTATATTTGATTTGAGCATCAATACATTTTTCATTGAGGAAATAATTAAGTAGTAACGGTACATTAGATTGGTCTGTAGTCAGATCACCATTGTACGTCACCACGCAGACAGTAACACATACTTTATTATATTTATGTCAGTACATAACGGTTATGTTATAAGTTATTAACTAGCTCGTTATTATTTGATTATTGTAATAATAGCTTAGTACGTGAAGTTGGATCGTTCTTATAAAGTTGACTCCTAATAAAAAATAAGTAGATAGTAGAGTATAATAATGTTCAACATTATACTTATTATGACTATTTCAAAAGAATAAGTAAGTTAATGTTCTGAAATCACAGGGTGTTTTTTAACTTGATAGTTCGTGCAAAACATTTACCTTGGCTTCAAAAAGATACCCATTAGGATTCAACCCCGGCTGTAGCGCGGGGCCTTTCACAAATAGGTATTTACGAAGAAAACAAAATGTTATGCGTAGATCTTATTTTCATTGCTTTAAGATGGCACACAATCAAGTGACCCACGTGATGGTAAGTGGTGACCACCGGTCTTGAACGTCAGCAGTGCCAGAGCACAGCGAAGCCGCTGTGTACCCAAGATAGATGTTGTTAAGCCTCATAGCCCTACTGCAATTTGACTAGCTTAACGCTATCCTTCCATCTAAACACAACATTTTACTAATTGGACGTCGATTAAATAGAAGATTTAGCGGTGGCACCGACCCAGGAGAAACCTTGCTGAAGAGAGAGACTTTACTTACTAGCTAAACTATGTATATTTATTGATAACATTATGTATTGTGTTGATATCCCGACTCGACGCTACATGTGTACCAATATTTACACTTAAATGATATTGGTTACGTATTCTGAACGATATCTAAGATAGGATTGGGTTCAGGTGTCTGTTTAATAGAAAAGGACATGTTAATACTAAATAGCCTGTCCTACGAGAATAAACGATGATTGTACTGTGTTAAGTATAGAACTTGTTGGCTCAGCAACGTGATGATTCTATTTTTTATGTAAAATTGTTGACAGAAATCTCCAAAGAAAGCTGTTGGTCTCAAGCCGGAATGGTTTATCCATTCCGTTTGGAGGAAACTCTATCTAATTGTGGAACTATTGCAACAGATACATAAGGCAACAATTTGGTAAAGAAGTAGTTGTGGGACTCGAACCCGGGACCTCGTGCACGACAATTACTACCTCTACTTTCGCTCTACCGAGACACCTCAAATATATGTATTGGATTTAAAAAAATTTGGTAAAAAAAGTTGGCTTTAATATATAAACTTCTTAGTTATTGAAAAAAAAGTATAAGTTAGTAACTTTATAGAACTTTCAACTTAAATGATGGTTGCAAGTTGAGCCCACACTCGTTGATCGCCAGACAGCGCCGGGGTGCGGGCAATAGTCTCACAAGTCAGAGCACGCGGCACTAACTAACTTACGAGGCTTCATTTGATTAAGTTCTACCTGCGACGGGGCTCTCCCTTCCTTTTATTACCACCTCGCCTCGTTGCTACGACGAAAATGGCAAAAAATATTATTGCTTGAAAGTAGTACCGAGACCTGACCGAGACGGATAACTTTTTTAATTAAATCTGTCCGAACGTGGAGGTTGCGGTGATATGTCAGTGTATAAAGTCGCAGGTTCGATAACTTAGGCAGGGTAATTATTAAACATTCGTGCTATTCACTGACTATTGTAAGTATTATCTATACATTTCTTGTTAGAACTTTTATGTATATTTTTGTTCTGATATTTTTTTTTATTTTCATTAATTAATTATAAATCTAGAAAAAAGGGTTATGAAATGGGATGATTGAACCTGGTCATGCTCGTGCGAGTCCCGCTCTCAGTTCATCGTTCTTGTTAATTACAAAAAGTAATTAGATCACTTGTTAATATTAATGTAATGTGCTATGAACTGCTATGTATGCAAACTATGAAGTACCCACTGGTCGACACGGTACAACAACTAGCTGTATGGTAACTAGCGTATCGACACGGTAACTTGTAAATATCAATAAATCTGATAATTAATTAACAACGGTACATTTCTTTGCTATAAAATATTGTAGCTATATAACATTGCTTTTATAACGTTCATTAAGTGCTCGATCGACAGTTTATGAGAGCAGCTCGTAATAATAAATATACCTACGAGTATGTATGTAGACATTTCTAAGTGTAGTTAGTATCACGTTTATGTTATGAGTGAAGGCCCCGTTTAATTTCGTATATACTTTTTTATAAGATAATATTGTGGTGACAAGACTAACAAAACACTCGTCCGATGGTAAGCAAGCTACACACGTGGCCATGCTAAACAGCTTGCTGGTGCTTGGTGCTTTACAGCTTTACATAACTTAAATAAAGCTCAGAATATAATTAGCTCGCCGCTCTAAGATTGTAATTTAACGGCATGTTTATAAATTCACATCAAAAAACTTTGTATATAGTCAATTATTATGTGAATAAATTGAAAAACTTGCAAAAAGATTTGTGATAATTATTACAGCATTTTTTTTAACGTTTTGAATATCTCATCATCATCAACATCATCATCAACTAGCCTATTGCAGTCCACTGCTGGACATAGGTCAGGACACATAGTAGATCCTTTTTTTTATGTAATAGTAGATAAACGAGCCAGCAGGTCACCTGATGGTAAGTGATCACCGCTGCCCATGGAAACCCGCAACACCAGAGGAATCACAGATGCGTTGCCGACCTTTTAAAAGGGAGTACGCTAGTTTCTTGAAGCTCCCCAAGTCGTAACGGTCCGGAAATATCGTCGCAGCGAGCTTGTTCCACAAAACAGTTGTTCACGGTAGGAAGTTTCGCGAAAATCGCACAGTGGATGACCGCCAACCATCAAGGTGATGACGATGGTAAGACAGTCGATTGCGATTATTGTCCACAAAACAACAGTTCATTGTGTCCGTTAATTGATGTTTGTAAAAGGTCCCCGCGACACAGGGCATGATCCCTAGTGCGGGAGCTGTCTTTAAAAAAAACAGTTTATAACTTTGGTTGTACATAAGTTGTGCTCAATAAACAGTATTAGAGTACAGATATATCCGGCTACAGTATAAACATTGTAACGTAATGCTGAGCAGTCTAAACGGCGAGGTGGATACGTCGAGAGCAACACTACTCCGGCCTCTGTCCCTGACACCATTCGCAGCCTCAAGGAGTCACTTGACACCGCACATATTCCTGCGAGACCCTACATATTTGACACCTAACTGAAGCTAACAATATTTACAACATTTACATTATCTTTAATTATAATGTTTTTTAGCTCTATTAACTAGAGTAAAGCACATGTTTTGTGCCCCTAACTTCATCAACTTTTAATGAATAATAATTAACATCTTAGTAGTCTGTAACCATACCTTGCTTTAATTTATATTTGCGTTTTGCTTAGACGTATAGAGTTTGAATAGTCACTTAGTCGGTTTTAAATGCCCCGCGAACAATAGGGTGTAGGTACTATAATAACATATTCATGAATGGGTATTATTAAACCACAGAAATTCAATAAAATTTCAGTATGTATGTTTAAATCCAATTAAAGGAGCTATTTCCTGGCTCAATTTTTAACCCTCGTCACTCGTTCATCCCTAATGATTGCGGGTATTCAGTGCGTATTACCGAACACTGACACAATACTGAATAATAGTTAACCTTTATTGTTTGCTTAGGTACCCATACCGTACCCGTATTAAATATTGACTTTCCCAAAAAATGCAAACATTTTGTTCTTGTATTAAGTTGTACAATCTCAACCACGTAGTTAGTAGTAGGTAGGTATGTAATATCCGTTGTTGAACAATACCCTCTTACCCCGAGAACACAGTTGTTGGACAAAGTCCTCTTATTTGTGACGTACTCATTAAAACAAGCCGCAAGTATGGCGAAGTTGCGCCTAATTGGAGGATATGTTCGCGCTCATTAAGCTTCAGATTACTACACTCTTGCTCTATATGTTGGAAGCTTTACAACATAACAGATACTTTGTAGAAACAAATTGAGTTTGGCCAAAAACTTAAACTTTATTGTTTTAGTAAGGTTGTAATCCACATGACTTTTGGAATTAAAGAACAATATGTCATCATCCCTTCTTATCCCGTAGGTATCATGAGACGTGCTGACTACGGGGAATTCGACAAACAGAACAACATTAATAGAGAAGTAGATCTCTAGAGAAGCCGGATACCATCCAATGAGCAGTCAGGTCCTTGTAAGCCAAGTGTAGGGTGGATCGTCATTTTTTATTTCTATTTTTCTACTTTGAATAGCTCTAAAAGGTTGCATTAGTCTTTAATTTGAATAAAAAAAATAAGTAAAAAAATCTAGGAAGTGATTTTTAGCCCTCTACCTAAGCTTTAAGTTTTGAAAAACTCGTATTTTCCAAGTTCCTACTACATTCACTTGTACTTAGAGACAAGTCTTTATTTTTATGTTAAATACAGTAAACAATATTCTTACATAATAGCAATTTCATTGTAAATTATTAATTCAGGCATAACACACAACTTTATTGTGATAATTATCTGTTAACTTTAATGAAAATTAACAAAAAATAGCAAATATTGCTTGTAAATGGGGTAGTTGACATTTGGTATAATATTTTAATTTCTTTGCCATATTTTAATAAAATTCGCTTATCTTTCATTGGGTTTCATAGCTTGTTATAAATTTGTTTGTTTATTAGCTTAACTTTTAAATTATAGTGACAAAATGACAAGAAGGATTGCAAGAAAAAAGCAAATTGTCCTATTTATAGATCATCTTGTTTAATTAATAAATAAGTGCTTTCAACTATTGCCAGCACGCTAAAACATATCATTAAATATAAATGATATTTTTAATTATAATTTAATGATTTGTTTTAACGATAAATGAGAAAATAACGAATAAATGGACAAACACCCTTCTCTATCTCTAAATTATTTGATGCAGTTCTGACGGATCTAATTCAAGTAAGGAAAACAGCTTCATTACCAATTCTTGGGCGAAACAAATATTAAACATTCATTCTGACACGTATTCACATTTTTTATGATATCTAAAAATGTAAAGAAATTGAAAACTTTACGATTAAGTTGCAAGAATGGAAACAAAAATGTATTACGGAATTATTTGATGTTTGTAGCTGCAAATGCATCGATTTTAACAACTGCAACTGTCCTGCAATGCATTTTCAGCTTATCTTGAGAATTTGTTATTGGCAATGCTGTTTAATAATAGACCACACATAATGGAATTCGATTAAGGCAAATAATTGCAGCAAGACAATGTTCAAAATCTGGCATAAAAGTCTTTAATGTTCCAAAGTTAAACTTTGAGGGTAATATACGGATACGAATAATACGGATATGATTATATGGAGTGAGTAACAGGTTACATGTCCCCTGATGTTAGATAACATTAGTGACGAGGAATTAGAAGACATAATTACGTAAGACTATCAAGTAACCATTAATTTGCCAAATTATTACTTGTCACACACAAGCGGTAGAACGATGACTGAAAATGGTCACAGAAGTATTAATTTCTGTGGCTGGTGAGAGGGCCAGAGGTGAATTCATACGTTCTTTAGTTAAATCTCACTAAATTATGAGAGCAATAAAGACTTTCCAGTACATAGCAAAACTGAAGATTTTTACGAGTTTTTCATTTTTTTACCACTTTTGTTTTTTAAATTTTATACCTTATTTATTTAATTTTTTTTCTAAATATTGATTCTAACTTCAAGAACGAGTATCTTACTATTAAGTTTCTGCTAAAAACATTCAAGAATAGCTTTAATTTACAGTTTGTACAATATTCAATAATACGATAAATTTAGTCACATTACAGTAACTGTAAACTAAGGTAGAGGGCTAAAAAATATGTCTAAATGGTAAAAAAATTATATATTTACTTATAGTTTAAGTAGATACAACTTTTTGCGGCTATTCAAAATCGATTTGGTAAATTATTTTTTTTCTTCATACATCGACGATCCACCACTGTACATTTATCAGTATACGATGCTGTGCATGAGGACACTAAAGAGCTGAAATATTTCACATGTAAATATCATACATAATAATTATTACGATCTTGTTATGAGTAAATAACCATATTGAATAATATGTTTTGTATGTCGAGGACCAGTATTGGTCGGATGGGAAAGGCAATGTCGTGTGAAATAATTTTGTATAATATTGTTTATGGTGAAACAAGATCAATGTTGCAATTATTTTTTCTTGTATGAGACAGGAAATTAATAAAGTTATTTTAATTAGGTAAGAACGTAATTTTAATGTTAATGTATAAAAATATACATGTCCCTTAGCTTTGACATGTGTAGTCGATGTGGTAATATTTTGATTTATTAGTAAGTGAAATAAAAGCGTGATAATGTAGTAAGCCGTGGTACATAGAATCAACGCTCTCACAGTTAAACTGCGCAAGCAGTTTTGTGAGGCAATGTATTAGCTACGTGAACTTTTTAATAAAATAAATGATCCATCAATATCCATGTACATTAATGTGTAAGATTAAGAGGTACGAGTATAAAAATAGAGAAGTAGGACCTCAGGAATACCTAAAACTTGAACAAACAACGTAACTTTAAGTTGAAGAAAGTACTTATATATATTTTAGGTCTTACTATTATAAAATACACTTCTCATCAAAAAAATCGAAACAGTTGCAAGTTTGTGTTTTACAAGGATTATCTGAAAAATGTGTATATTTAGGAATATGAGTTATATATCATTTAATAGGGAATTTAATGAGGTTTTCAAATAATGATGTTAATGTTCTAAATTCAAATTCAATTTTCATAGATTTCGTATTTTGTTTAACAAGTCGTATTTGCCCTGTACGTAGTTTGACGGAAAATGATAAAATTAGGCACGTAAATGAAAAAAAAGCTAGAAAACGTTTATTTAATAACCCGTATCGCGGACCCAGAGTTCCTCGCTCCTCTTATTACTGCGTCCATGCGATGTTTACCCGCAAAAACCGCCAAGTGGTGGCATTGCTGAATTCTGGACTTAGTCTGGTTATTACGGCTAAAAGAACTCCTCATCCAATGCAGCTATCACTCTCTTAGCAGAAAATGTACCAGAATGTAACAAAACTCTTAAATTTAGCCATGTTAGTCCACTTGAGATTATTAAAATCTTTAATTCAATAAGTGTTAAGAAAACAGCTGATCTATGGGGAATCTCTGTTAGCATTTTAAAAACAGTGATCGATGTTATTGCACCAGAGTTAGCTGTCATCTTTAATAATAGTGTAGACTTAGGTATATTCCCTGATCTTATGAAACCTAGTAAAATAACACCTCTGTTCAAATCAGGTAGTACTCTAGATCCTACAAACTTTAGACCAATATCTGTGTTGCCTACGTTTAGTAAGATATTTGAAAAACTAATTCTTAATCAATTAATTAGTCATTTTAATGAGAATAAATTACTTCACGATAAGCAATTCGGATTTACACGTGGTCGTTCAACTACCGATGCCGGAGCTAATTTAGTAGAACATATATTTGAGGCCTGGGAAGAATCACAAGATGCTTTTGGCGTTTTTTGCGATTTATCTAAGGCATTTGACTGTGTCGAACACGAGACATTACTGGGAAAACTAGGTCACTATGGTGTTAGGGATTATGCTTTAGGTATTATTAGATCATATTTAAGCGATAGAGTACAAAAAGTAGATGTAAATGGTAAGCGTTCGCCTGGATCGGTTGTTAAAATGGGGGTACCCCAAGGCTCAGTACTAGGACCATTTCTATTTCTCATATATATAAACGATTTGCCATATTTAGTTAAAAAGAACCCCGAGATAATTTTGTTTGCCGATGATACATCCTTTATTTTTAAGATTAATAGACGACAACCTGCGGTAGACTACATAAATAATTCTCTTTTGGAAATAGTGTATTGGTTCAATTCAAATAATTTGTTATTAAATAAAACCAAGACAAAATGCGTAAAATTTACCTTGCCAAACGTACTTAATATAAATCCAATTGTTAAGATTAGTGATGAGGAGTTAGAAATCGTTAACACTACAGTATTCCTAGGTATTACTTTAGATAGTAAATTACAATGGGGCCCCCATATTGAAAACTTGTCAGGTAGGCTTTCTTCAGCAGCATACGCAGTGAAAAAAATACGTCAGTTAACAGACATAGAAACAGCTAGGCTAGTTTATTTTAGCTACTTTCATAGTGTTATGTCGTATGGTATTCTGTTGTGGGGTAGTGCGGCTGATATCAACACAATATTTGTATTGCAAAAAAGAGCGGTACGTTGTATATATAATATGGGCCCAAGAGAGTCTCTTAGAGACAAATTTAAAGTGATTAAGATTATGACTGTGCATTGCCAGTATATATTCGAAAATCTAATGTATGTACACAAAAATATAAACAAATATAAAAAAATGAGTGATATACACAATGTTAATACAAGAAATAAAAATAAACTTGCTGTTCTCCACACTAGGCTTCATAAAATAAGTAATTCTTTCGCTGGTAATGGTATTCGTTTTTATAATAAGCTCCCTATGGAAGTTAAAGAATTGTCAATTAATAAATTTAAATCTTTCATTAAACATAAGTTAATATTGAAATCATATTACAGTGTAAAGGATTACTTAAACGATAAAAATGCCTGGATCTGAATTGTCCTGTTTTCTTAATAAAATATTTGTGAAGTGATCACCTAAAAGAGCGATAGGAACCCAGCAGAGTTTCTTGTGGGTGTCTTCTCTGTCATGGTAGTGTTCCGAACCCTCAGTAAACTTAGCCGTTAAGTTAGACGTGCTGTGATCACTATAAAAACTCCGACGTTCATAAGTGTCATTGATTTGACTTATATGAAATAAAATATTTTTTCATTTTCATTTTCATTTTCATTTTAAAGATTGCATCTTAGCCTCTCGTCTTTTCAAAGAAACTGCAAACGCTATCAAGAGACTGGTTTGTTTACGCGCCGTTAGAGATCTGGCAGAAAACAGGTAACTTCTGACCGAGTAGATCGATTTATAGTAACACCTCTCTTACAAAGTCTACGCCTTAATGTCTTTCAACCGCAGCAGCAGCTTCTTGATGAACCTATGGTGGCTGTAAGTGACTCTACAATTAGAAGAAGGTTGAAGAAACGTGGACTTGTACCGTAAAAGAGAGCAAATAGGGAGGAACTACCTGCAGATCATCGAAAAACGCGCCTTAACTTTTTACGTAATTACCTAAATTGGTCATACATCTAGTGGAGCAAGTTCCTCCTTTCTGATGAGTGCAAAATTGTATTGTATGGTAACGATGGAATGACTAAGGTCTACAGAAGTGATGGAGAACGCTTTGCACCATGCAGGAATAAAAGAAAAGGCCATTCATGGTGGCGGTTCATGGACTGTTTGAGGAGAAATTAGTGGCAACGACAAGACCGAGTTTGTCTTTGTGTTTGGGTCCCGTCTGCCCTTTTTAACAGTCATAGGTACATCGAACAGTATCTTGAACCTCTTGTGATGCCCTATACACATTTATTTGACCCCGGTTTTACATTTATGTACGAGGATGCTAGGACAAACACCGCGAGCGTCGTATGAGATGATGTTACTGAAGTCGATATCTCTATTATTGATTGGCCAGCAAGAAGCCCGGACATGAATCCGATAAAACATCTATGGGATGAATAAATAAGACGAATTAGTGTAAAAGATCATGCCTCAAAAACACTTAGCCAGCTTTAAAATGTAATCCAAGAGGAATGGAATAGAGCGCAACTATTTTTGATCGTGACTCTCATCCGATCGATGAAAAACCGTACAGAAGCAGTAATGAGAGGTCGGGAATGGTATCCGAGTTATTAAATAAACGTTTCCTAGCTTTTTTTTTCATTTACGTGCCTAATTTTATCAATTTTCGTCAAACTACGTACAGGGCAAATACTACTTGTTAAACAAAATACGAAATCTATGAAAATTGAATTTGAATTTAGAACATTAACATCATTATTTGAAAACCTCATTAAATTCCCTATTAAGTGATATATAACACATATTCCTAAAAATACACATTTTTCAGATAATCCTTATAAAACACAAACTTGCAACTGTTTCGATTTTTTTGATGAGAAGTGTATAATTATCTTATGTATTAGCCTAAGTATTACAGTAAAGAATTCAGCAACTTTTCTCTTTGTGGAGTTAAATTAAAGCTTTTTGAAATTTAGTATTTTACTGTTTCACCTATTGAAACAAGAAATAATATAAAGTATTTTAGTGTTATTTATTTTAATTACATCAATTATTTAATACAACTAAAAAAACAATTAAAATATTTGTTACGAATTTACGATCAATGTTGTAGCACAAAATATCAATATTTATGTTAGTGATGACCGCGGGCGTCTACTCTCGTAAATACCTACATTTTATTAATTGCAGCTAATATCCTGTTAGTGAACCATTTTACATTAACAACGGATTAATTATGAACTAGTTTAATTATAAAACTATCCTAGTATTATTAATATTGCTCCCAACTTATAATAACATACCACATTAATGTCCCATTGCAGGGACGAACATTCTCAGTGAAACTTGATCTATTAATTTTATGCTAGCCAGTCGAATTGGTATACGGTTGTATGTCAAGTTTCACTTGTTTTGCTTTAGTATACTTAATATCTGCCTTGATCGGTTTTACGACATTAATGGGATGTCATGGACACGTTGCTTACTCGGTTACCACGCAGAGATTATTGATGTCAAAAAAATATACATTTGGGGAAGTAAGTACTGGATTATAGTAAGAACAAATTCATAAGGTCTCTCAACAACAAAGTGCGTATTTGTGTAAACAGATAGAAAGCGTGCCGGGGCGAGGTTTTAGTGAGCCAACATTATCATTGAACTATACGCAGTAACACAAATACGCGGACTTGTTGTAAAAAAACAGTATAACACACATTTATATGTATATTTATATTTGATCCAGTTCCCCCGTGGCAAGATTGTTTATTCATAGGTCTGGCCCCGGATGTAGCTCGGCAATGAAGGCCGGGTTTCGATGCTATCCTGAACATTCCTGCCGACCAAGTACTCGAGCACGTTCGTATATGGCGAGACGTTCGCTTACTCCTCGTATATTCATTTAAATACAATTTCGCATCCATGAAGATAATAAATAAATGCAGATGTCTATTTATGTTCAATAAAATCAGTTTACTTGGTGATTTCCTTATGCAGCTGACAATAAGAGACAAGTGGTCCTTAATGAGTGCGACGTCTGTGCGCATAACTCGTCGCACTCAATTGGCTCAAACAGGTTATTCGCGAGTACGTACACTGCAGGCCGAGGAATTTGACCTCACTTAGTCGCTGCGCCGCTCAATAATAGACCTGCAGTAACGCACCGTGCTACATGCCTCACTGTACCTACGTATTGTAGCGACGAAATTTATTGCGTTCTACTGCGGACTAACTTGCCATTACATTGTAATGAACTCTGAAAGCATTTGCATGGCGGCGACTCGCATACGCTCTGTTATACGGAGAGTTACGATTATGTGCTACTGTAAACGGAGTCATTATTATTTGATATTGTGTTCGTTTTAAGCTTGCTCCGCTGACCTTCTTACATGTTTGACTGTGAGAAATTGCAACGAACAGTCACACATTACATTCAGTTGAAGTGTTATTTGATAAAAGCGCGCTGGACTAGTGGATTAATATGGAAATGCTTTGTTTACAATGACATTATTGTTGAATTTCTCTTTTTCAGTATGAACGACACAATCTGTGCGAGAAGGAATGTTGATATTTTGTATTCCTATATTGTTTCTATTATTTCCAATTATCATAACAATTTATTAATATAAGTACTGTAAGTAGTAAATAATAGTGAAGAATGAACTAAGTTTCGCACAACGCTGCCATCACATTAATATGCAAGCTTGAGACAGAAATAAGATAGTGTGTACGTCACGGCGACCAGCTGGAGACATTCATTAAGCGGACGTATCGTTGATTTATTGAAGCCAATCTGTAATGGAATGCGACAAATATCTGCTTCTGCTCTTATATCCTATTTATTAAATAATTCTAGCCGTCAGATATTATAGAGTCGGCGGTGAAACCAGAATATGATAGATGAGCGCTCAAATTAACATTGCGGTTGAGTTAACTTGACCAGAATATAATTATAATGTTTGTTTGTTCTGTGTTGGTGGGACATGCCTGTCAGTGCCCTGTAGGTGTCTGTAGGTGCCTCGTTGTGCAATGTTGAGCGAGGATGCGTCACAATCCTCGATATCATTGACCTCAATAACTCCGCGAAAGGCTCAAAAGAATGAGACATTAGTTTATACGTCATGTGCACGTCGTCGCATGATGAACTGAATGTTCTTTGTGTGTTCCATTCAAAAGTTTAGTTCAAAAAATCGAATGTTAGAAACAGCTGTTTTTCTTTTCACATGTTTTTGTGATTACTTTAGTAACGAATGAACCAATCGTAAAATTAAAAAATACGTCAGGCTTATAATCGTAAACTCTACTGTGTTCCAATGGGTTTAGAACTAAGGCAGTAAAAAATTCAAAAGTTTAAATAGTCATTATCTCCTCAACGGATTCGTATCTTTTGATGATTGACCAAACAAGGTCGCAGTTTGATATTAACTTACGTAACAACATCTTAGTGATAGCCGGGAGGCACACAAGCACTGCATGTATGTGTGTCACACAGTGGGCGCACTTGATCTGCCAGGCCTGGGCCACGTGTGCACAATATTACTTTACTTTTCAATACAAACATTAATCAGAGATAACGACAAACATTCTTAGTGCTCTTATAATTAGCGTCGCGACAATCCTTTTATAGTTAAATTAAATTGTAAAGTCAAAACAAATCAGCTCGGGAAAGGCATCCTTCCTTCCTATTAATATTGGTGTTCAATAATATCTGCCATTGACGATAAGGCATTAAGTGTTCCTTGTAGTCGCTAATCATGACATACATATTGTTTTCGTTTCTCGTCTCTTTGAATTAAAGCGGAAAAATACAGAAGTATCAATTTGTGGTGACGTCACGCACGACTAAATGACAGATATTTATGTTCTATGTAATGATGTCTTGCGACCACTATTGTGGTCTGATTTCACCCGAGGGGCATTTCTCTGAACTTGCGGTGGTAGTCATGTTGTGACCTGGTAGCTATATCCGTGTGATAGTCCCCTGGATTTTTTAAAAGATCATTAAGGGCAGCCCGACAAAGAACATCCAACAAGAAAATGAAAAGTCTGGACTGCAGCTATTTTTATTGTGTAAGTACTTATCTATGTTACCCTACATCAAACCGAAGTTTGTTATGTAGAAACTATGAGCGATCTGCTTCTGAATATGTAATTAAAAAAACTAAACGTCGTTAGATAGCTAATAAAGAGATCAATACACAATTAATCACAGAGCTGTGTAACACTCAGTACATTCTGCACATAGTTAGCTGTACAGTGCGGGACACGTACACGCGCCGGCGCGCCGGGCGGCGCCTGTGCCAGTCTCATCTGACGCATGCGCACAAGTGCCGCACACAACATCATGTTATTTTTCCATTTAATAATTGAGAACGGAAATATTCGCAATAAATCATAGTTTGATTATAACTGAATCATTCGCAACTAACATTATTCTATAAATATAACATCGCTGTACACATTCAGCACTAGTTTTGTTATTTCCGTTTATATGAATATTGATTCGTTTGTGGTTATTAATCTGTTATATGTATTAATTTGCGGTGACACTGTAGTATCGCCCCAGTGGCTGACAGTTTGACACATTCATTAACGAAACATTGACGCCGTTATGTGAGATACTACAAACACTCACATTTACACACAGATTGAACCATACACATTTTATCATCCTAGTATACATTTGTGTCCTACTAAAGTGAAGGACCTGTTTTGGTGACGGTGGGAAACTTCCCCTGATAAGCTAAAATATTTCCTTATACATTTGTTCAAGTGTTTTAAACGCTGCTTATAGAGACGCTTCCTGGGTACGAGTTTACTTCTACAATTATTAATATTTTGTCTCTACTATACGCCACATTGTGATGTGGTATCGTTAGTTTTTCTTTACTTATGTTTTACTTTATGACACTATATATATCACATAAGCCTAATCATTTCTGCTAGCTCATGAGCAAAGTAATCAAATTAGTTACTTTTATCATCAATCGTAATTCCATTCATGCCAGGACCTAATTGAGCTACCTATCGGTGAAAGGATACATTCAGTATTGTTACTATGCAAGTCAGATTGTTTAGTATAGGGTTCGTTCCCAATTCTCCTCCAATCAAATAATTGCTTATTCTATTTTCTTATAAAAATTTTCCCATAAAATTGGAAATTTGACCTACTAATACAATCCTTGTTTCGAAGGTGTCTCTCTGTAGTGGGACATTTTTATCGTATGTTATCAAAGCACAAGCATAACCACAATAATACCTTTGTTCCCATTCATTAACCTACTGTTACAAACAAGGGCTTCCGTTTCACTTAGTTAATAGTAACAACAGGAATGCAACAATAAGCGTTACTGTGACGTAAACTTGTTATTATTATTGCATCACACGACACACATACCACACGTTATTGTTATACTTGATGAATTAACAATATTACTTATACACGAGTCAGCTTGTGCCCTCCTGACCTACTCGTATGTTAGAAAAACACAACAAACGAATATTTTTAATAATTAATATGTTTGTTCACTCGTATGAAACATTTCAGCGAAGTCAAACAAAACGTGTACATACGTAGATTGTATGAAATGAGTTTACTTTAGTAGGTATTGTTGTGTACCCATTACGGCTAGATTTTATAATAGAAACCAAAAAAAGAAATCAAAACATTATATTGTAAAACATCAAACCTCGCGCATAAAACAAAAGAAACATGCATGCCTGCATTTCACCAGGTGAAGGGTCTGTCCAGGGAAGAACCCGTTTAGGTGCTCTTGCATCACTGACATCTGTTAGCGGTTACCATAGACCTTCGCTAGGCCACTTCCTCGTCTAGCACCTTAAATCAATTAAATAATATAGTTGTAGTGAACGTGGCTAACAGCCGTCAGCACTCAGCAGATAATTATTTGTGTAATGCAGTTATCATTATGTTCAGCCTGGATATATTTTACGTCCGTTAATTTCACGGTTTGTAAAAGTTCCCACCATGAGGCTAGATCCTTAGCAATTCGTCGCACGAATACTTAAGTGTCCAACCTCCATTTGCAACATTTTACACCAGAGACGTTTTATTGATTAGTTTAAGCAAATAATATGATTTTATAAAAGTTTTATATTAAAAAAATAGTTAATGTGTTTATGAAATGATATATTACAAATAATCATTAAAAAGTCAAACAGTTATGTTTATTTTCACAATTTTTTATGGAGGTTGAGCAAATAAACACATAAATAATTGTGCAATTGGAGATAGACCACTACCGGGGTGGAGGTTGAGCATTTTGCATTCGAGTATATTTAGTACTTAAGTGCCCTATAACCAAATACAGTGTGTTTGGGTATCGTCTGTGGGTATCGTGGTAAAAAAAATAACTAGTTAACTGGCTATTTATTATTAACAATAACACAGAATTAAAAAAAACACTGTTTGATATATATAAAATACAAAATACAATATTTTTTTGTTTTTGTACCAATACAAGATCGTTTACTTCGCCTGGTATTGTTTATGTTGTCTGATCCTGTCAAAAACTTTTTAATTAGAGATTCCATAAAGGCTTTGTATAGTAGTATTTTCTTTTCGGTTAGTGTCTGATTTGAATTAGTCCTTATTCGTCGTATTCTTGTTTGGTCGGATTCTTGAATCATCGTACGTAATGTCAACATTAAATGAAACTACGGTATTACCGTGACTCCACTTCTTCATTTCAATATGTACAATAAAAACGACATAAATTGAAAATAAAACGGTGATAAGATCATACCTACACGTATAAAAAATAATGAATATACTGAGACTATTTAAGCAATTTAGAATTGATTTATTTTTACAAGAAAATTAACCCTTTTTTGACGATGTTTTCATAAGGAATTCTTTGGTTTATGGGCTATTCATCCCTCAACGGCGTAATTAGTTCTGAATTTCTCATCCAAAATAGGGAAGAAAATGCAAAGCAACGGACATAATAAAAATAGATGTCCAATGTGAGCAATGGATCTGTGGCTAGTAAAAAATAGTATTAATCTACTTATCTAGCATCTAACATAATTGCGAACACAAAGCGTAGATATACGTAAACACAAAACTACCCATTTAATGCTAAGAAATTTACCCATTTAACAATTAGCAAACATGCAAGTAGCAGGTATATTTTGACAGTCACCGCACAAAATCATAACAGCCCATTAATGTCCCACTGCAGGGACGGGCCTCCTCCCGTGACGGAGGGACACTTGGCCTACTAATACCACGCTGGCCAGACGGATTGGTATAGGGTTTAATTTCAAGTTTTCCTTCTTTTTTGTAAAGATATTATTGACGGATAGTCCCTTAGTCGGTTTTTACGACACCCATGGGATGAGATGGGGTGGTGACATGTTGTATTCTTACTCCGTCACCACACGGAAGGCACCGCACAAAAGCAATATTTTTATTATTATATTAGTTATATTTTACAACCTTACGAAATGTTCAAAACAATCTGTTCATTTATAGATACCTACGTCACAATTTCATTTAAAGATTTAATTAAATCTGAAATTATAAGAATTAAATTTAAACATCCTGTACTATAAGTTAACGATACGCAGTGATAATCTACAAAGAAATGTTAACAAAAATACAAGTTACCGATTCTTTTCTATAGTTGTGACTATATTTTCCGATTTATATTTCGTCACAAAGATTTGGGGTACTGTTTTCTATTAAAATTAATACTTTTTTCTATATTTCGCGTTAGTTTTTACTCAAATGCGTGCGAGCACGAGCTTCGTCAAAAAAGAAATTAATGATGGCGGCGTATTGCGTCATCAAAATGCGATGTCGTGATTGGTTACCTGTGAGGAGATTGAATACTTAAGCACGCAATCGAGGCTCGGATGCACGTTTGGTGTTTCTGTACGGACGTTGAGCAATTAAGCATGAAGTTTTAATTCTCTTGTGTTAGTTTACAAAAACTTAAATTCCTTATAAATAATGTATTTTAAGTCCAAACAGCAAGTATTATATACCAATCGAACCGCAATTTGATCCTTAATAAAATTGCATTAAAAAGTGAAATTCGTCAAAATGGTCGGTTGAGCAAATAAGCATTCAGGCGACGAATTCATACCTTAGTGGTAATATTACCGACCAGCATAACACACTTACTCTATACACGACTTCTAGTTTCCGCAAGCATACATATTGCAGTTTAGTTTGAAAGGCTTCCTCACCTTCATTCACATGACTGATAAGAGTGTCGCCGGTATGAAAGCGACAAGACAACACGAGACCGAGCTGAATGGAGCCTCAGAGCGCAAACATTCTCCACAATACGGACTAGTACGTGGTGCGAGGTGGCGTGGTGCGTTGACCCGGACTCGCGCCGGCACTGCGCTCTTGTGCGACCTATCGTCGGCATTGCAATGATGCAGCGCCGCTCTCGGGAAACGTGCTCGAGGGAAACTTTCTACAACTAATATTAATTGTTTATTCTATTAGGAATGCTCAAGCCATAACTTAATGCTCCAACATAGTACCTTCTCAATGTGCTTTCTAAAATAAAACATTGAGAGTAAAACGCCACAAAAATGTTTGCAGTTTACTTTAAAATCTTTAAACTTGTGTTTAGTACTCGTATAGTCGATAAAATATAAGCTTTATGTTGGGAAGTGATGTTTGCGACACGTTCATTAAACTTAAACGTCACACGTTCAATTAACTTTTGATCATGCGCCGCGAGTCGTGTTGAAAATAAATATATAAAGTTGCATCCTTGAGTATAGAGAGTATCAAGTAGATATATCAATGTTTAGTTATTATTGGGTTTCGACATTAGGGTTTGCAGCAATTTTGTTTCTCGTATATTCAAACAACGCCAACTAGCCTTCACTTAAGCAGAGCTTGTAAGTACAATGCATACTACACAACGGATAAACATACTTAAGTATAAATATACTTTTTGTAAATACTTATACAGTCATTCTTGTTCATGCACACGAAGATAGGCATTGCGAGGGAATTGAACGCGAGGCCTCTGTGCAGCAGCCCAGGGCTATAATCACTACGCCACAGTGGTTAACGTTTTACACTGACAGCCGTGTTCATGAATGAAAAAATTATAATATGATGTGTCTGACATCAATTATAATTACGATTATGAATGAACATAAAGCTTTATGTCCTCTCCTTTAATGAAAAATCATAATTCAAGATATCATACGTGCTTGCATCAACAACGTTTTCTCAAAGGTGTGATACAATACACATACACACGTTTAATATAATGTGTATTTCTGTAAGTTGTCGGCGACCTTTCACAATGCGGTGCGTCGTGACTGCACAAGATCACAGGAGAGTTGTAAGAGTGCGCACAAAGTCCCGGAAGCCCCGGGTACAGTGCCGGCTGATGCTGTCTGCTGCATAGGTAATGCGCACGCGATATCCGCTCACATTCGTACACACGTAAGGGCAATAACCCTGTACACTGGCGGATCTTATCAGACCGACAGAGGTCAAGTTATCATCGCTAAATAAGTGTCTAGTTGTTCTCTACAGACGGACTATCGCTTTCGTTACGAGTACTTTCTAAAGTTTCCTAATAATTATATTATTATGTGCTATTGTGTGTGTGTGACTGGTATTTATAGCGATAGTTCAATATTAACACACAAAGGATATTATAAAATCTTATTAATATTGTATGAAGACATGCGCATGCCTATGTTACGCGAATAAGAAACATTATCGATATTGAATGTAAATGTTATTTGTTATGTTTTTATTACAAACTCTGTTATCTCTAGAAAATATTAAAGTATTTACAACTTCCAGGTTTGGGATAGCGGGATAACGAAGTACAACACACGTTCTTGATTTCACCGGTAATGATTTTAATGTTATAATTTAGCCAAAACACAACTATCTATAGTTAGATATTAAGTACTTATTTCTAAGCGATCTTTAAGTAAATATAAATCAGGTATGTATGACCGTAAAATATATACGCATTCCATTAGCTGAGGAAAAGATTCTCTAACTACAAATAATTTCTATATTTACATGCCAAAACTATTTTAAATCAAAGAACTTACAAAACACAATAAATAAAAGCATAACAAATCAAATATGTATGTTGAGAATATCTTCCCTGTGTTAAATTAAAACATAAAAATCCTCAAGAATCTAGATAATGATTTATGTTAACAAAATACTCAAATATTATATGTCATCAGTTTAGTGTGAAAATAAGATCATTATTCATCGCGATATTCTAATATAAGATCGGAAGACATTGCCGGTCCTCACGTGATCATAACTGTGTTGCGAGCCATTTCCCTCCATCATTCATCACGAGCGTCCCGAACTGTACGCGGAAGTGTCGCACACACCGCACCACGACACGACACGACACTAGCTGTGTAAATATTGTGGACTTAGCTGATTTATTGTGGACACAGACTGACACTAGATATGTAGATACGATGTAGATGGTCGCTAAGATGAGGGATTATTGAATATAAAGGGAGAAATCCTCCGCGGATTATATAAATGTCAGCCAGAGATTAACAGACCGCGCTGTATAATAATTTGTAGAGACCTCGTTATACTCTCTGTGACATTGAGAGCTTTTTATTATTTATTTTCATTAGTTTCGGTATCGTTCAATTGTTGTTATGACTAAGTAGGTATGTATTAAACCAATAATTCTGTTTTATGTCAATGTCCAAAAATAGATACTTGAATACCTAACTCGGTTAATCATGTCAATTAAATTCATGTGGCGAATTTTCTAAGAAATTGTCATTTCACAGAAATTTTAATTAATATAGATATTATTGACAAAATCTTATATTCAGTTGTTTGTTTTCCAAGAAGAATGCGTCAACAATTATCAAACTTTGATCAAAATATTAATCATAAAGTTATTACATACTTTTATAATAAACATTCTCCAAGAAACGTACTTGCTTGATCAGTGTCTTTATTGCACATACCTATTAAATTATATATAAGTATATAAAATATTATTTTGTAAACCTTACTGGTTAACGAAATAAGGAATTATTATAAAAGATACAAATGTATAATTGTTTCTTTTGCTGACAAACTGCAGTATGTTGCATTATAATGAATTCTCGGACTATTGAAAAAAGACAGGTTTTTCGTCAATTGTAGTTGAATAAATGTGTATTCTATTTTTTTAATTCCTTCGTTACATTGTTTATAATTGTGGACAGTGAGCATAGCCCATTAATAAAGATTTAAATAGCAACCATGTTACGATGTAGCTGGTACCTTAAACTTCAACATTGTCACATAGTACTTTGCAATGTATTCCCAGGATAAACACACTTACAAACATTATTTAGAAACAAAAAAATAGTCAAAGATACATTCGACAAAATATTTATCATTCTACACATACTCGTACTACATGAAGGTAATACTTTGTTATGATACATTAATACTGGCTCAGACTTGTAACAGAAGTAGGTACTGCTCGCAGGCTGCTCGTGTTTTGATGGCACCATTCCAATAGCTGTCACATTCGTAAGTCTAAATCAACAGCGTTGAAATAATAACACTTGACGAGTGACTATGACCTTTTGGTATTCTTACATTTATAAATTCTAAAGTTAAATAAAATCTACAATAAATTATAGTTATCTGTTTCGGTAGCGCTGCGGTCGTCATTGCCGTCCATAGAGGTCGCGGGTTCAAATCTCATGCAAACAATTATTCACGTATTCTACAAATTATTAGAGAAGTTTCTATAAAAACTCATAATAATATGTAACAAAATGGAGCAAGCGGAGAAATTATCTCATAGCACCCAAAACAGCTATTATTTTTACAGTAACACCTACGTACTAACTTGTAATTCTATCTTTCATATTATACATTCCTGCATAATTAATAACTTGTTTCTGTATGTTGTCTAATTCACACGTTAAGTGTAAGTGACCTTCAAATGTTAGATTCTGAGATGTTAAGCGATAGCACATCCTACTTTCTTTAAGTTTAATTAACTAAAGTCTAACTGCTTCAGTCAAAGTAAAGGTTAGAGTAAAGTCTTGCTACTTAGTTATTTTGTTCTATAAAAGAGGAGTTACTTATTGAAAGTGTATCACTCAAAGCATACATGACGTTTAAAATAGAAAGGAAATACTTGGTATAAGTTTATATTATAAACTAGCTGCTGTGCCCGCGACTTCGTTCGCGTGGCGGATGTTCCTTACTTCGCAATTCGATTTAATACTGAAAAATCGTTTTTAAACCCTTATAACGAACAGATATACCTACATTACAAACGAATTGTAAAATTAACGAACGAACCAAAACCTTTTCAAAGTAAATAAATAGTAAATAAAATATCTATGAAGACTGCGTCTAAACTTATACTGAAAGACATGAGCGAACGTCATTCTTTCAAAGAAAATCTTAACACCACGATACTGAAAATGACGTCACAGGCACAATGCCATCTGTTGTCAAATTTGTAAGTTAAAATAAATGACATCGCGTATTTCATCATAACTGCAAGGACGCGCCTCCTCCCGTGACGGAGGAATACTTGGCCTACTAATACCACGCTGGCCAGTCGGATTGGTTGATAATATACGGATAGATTGGAAGATAATATTCACCGATAGTCCCTTAGTCGGTTTTACGCCACCCATGGGATGAGATGGGGAGGTTACATATTGTATTCTTACTCCGTCACCACACGGATAATCGCTAATTAATTATGAATGAATACATTTGCACGCCACGTTATGGTGCGGCAGAATTACCTGCCTCGGTGGCGCGGCGGTCGCATTACATGGCTGGCGTGCATGAGGTCGCGGGTTCGATTCCCATGGAGGACAATTGTGATACACAAACTATTGTCCTTAGTCTTGATGTTCTTTGTGTCCGTTAAATTGATATTTTTAAAGGCTAGTGTGGGATTTGTCTTTTGTAAAAAAAATGCTGAAATAAATTATTGTACATACCTCACACCTTTTTACCATCTAGCAAAAAATATTTGACTAAACTTAGACTCGACTATATTATTATTATTATTATCTATAGATAAACTGCGTGCAGCATTTTTGAATTACTTAATAAATTAAACACAAAACACTTTGAATAATAATTTAATGTTTTGTGATTGTATTTCTATATTTTATTGTCAGTTTTGTATTTTTTTATTGTTGACAAATAGCAATAATGTGTAAAATGATTTAATAAAGAAAAAACGTGTTACTTATTACGTTGTCTGTTATATTATACCCATATATTATTAAATAGTTATATAAGTGTGTTATAATTGCAGTTATAATAAGATTGTGAGAAAAGGAATGTTATTTTAATTCAATTTAATATTTATGATTAAGTATAGGTATAGTTTAACTTTAAAAAATGAAGTTTGTACGCCAATATTAGCAATACAGGAAAAGACTATTTATTTTTGTCAGATGTTTTGTATCTGTGATTAACTAATAAAGGTTATTTGTATTTGTATTTATTTACATTAATAAAAACAGGTGGAGTCTGTTGCATACTTTTACGCTGACCAGTAACTACTACAGTTTAAACTAAATGAATACTTACCAAAAGAATAATTTTACTTTAGATTAATAGCTTACTAATACAATTTATATTTAATTAAATTGTTTCAATTACGAAAAACACAAAAATATAACAATCAAGTAAACTTATAATTGATTTAATTTAATAAGACTTATAATAATTATAAGTTCCCTCCACCTGTTTATGATTGTTATTTATTGATATTACACATACGATTCATGGTTAATTTTATTAACATTTAAAAGGAATAACTTATTAATAGCACTTAATAATAAAATAGTTATAGATTATTTAAAAACTCATTTATTTTACGATTACTACTGGTAACGCCATCTCGTGAACAAAAGAAACGAAATTTAAATTCATTCAACATTGAACAAAATCCATTTTTCATGACCCCTGATTTGTATTGGACTGTTCTAATAAAGAGATCTAGCGATATCTCGAGTAAAACTTATCCGATTTTGATGAAACATACCTCAGTTTAAGCCTAATAAGAAAGGCTACAATACAATGTATTGGTCTTAAGATTATATTTTAATTCGTTTTAAAGATGTGCGGTAACAAACAGACAGACAGACAGATAGACATTAATTCTAAAAATTGTAAGTGTGTAGTGTTGTTGCTTTTTGACTTTTTTCTAGATTTTATAGATAATTTTTATCTGAATTTTCGAAAAGAACAGACATTTCGACCTCTACAGTTTTATTATAGTATAGAAGAAGATAGATAGATTACCTACTTTAAACTTAATACCTAAAAACTACGTATCTATGTATTTTAATATCTAAAGCGCGCTTATTCCAAAAAGAGTCAATAAGAACCACGTCCGTTGGCATTAAGAGTCAATGTGAATGAAATTATATAGATGCACCGGTTGGCCGTTTCGGACGTTAAACAAAAATCAACCGTACAGCCGTACTCATACCGGCGCGGCGACATTTGGAAATTTTCTTTCATCTATATCTTGTGTGTTTATCAACCGATTTCTATAATTATTTTTTTATGAATAAGATATTAAAGTGTACTTTTGAATTATGGGAGTTTGAAAAAGATATGTCTATGCAAATTACAATATATTTATGTATTTAATACACTTTGAAGAAAACCCTAACGATTAAACACGTTATTGTGGCTAATATATAAAAGATAGATATATACTATTCAGGACTTTTTTGTACATCTTTTGAAGACCATTATTTTTGTAATACATATTTTTGGCGTATGATCAACGTATGCGATGATAAGAGCTAGAACGCGCTTTTTGTCAACTGACATGCTTCAAATTTTTCGTCACTGCTCAGCTCCTATGTGTCTTAGCGTTATGTTATACAGCCTATAACCTGCCCGGGAGTATGGACTACAATCGTACCAAGTTTGGTTAAAATGCCTTCAGTAGTTTTTGACCCATGCGTGCACATACAGACAGACAGACAGACAGACAGACAGACAGACAGACAGACAAAAAATTTATTGATTGCATTTTTGGCATTAGTATCGATCACTATTCATCCTCCAATATTAATTTTGAACATATATTCAATGTACAGAATTGATCTCTCTACAGTTTTATTATAAGTATAGATAAGCATACAGAATAGTTAGTGTATTCCCAACCTTACACATACAGTCTATGGAAGTGTATCTCCCTCACGAAATGTATTATGAAGGCGACCTTCTATTGAGGTAAGAGTTTCTACAAAATATTTAATCTCGACGAAAAGTTTAGTAAAAGATCTCAAGTGTACGCTAGCGAGGATTTTTGTGTTTAACGCTAAAGTAAATATTGAATCATCGAGCTTGGAATGTCATCTCACTCACTGAGACCAAGTTCAAGTTTACTTTTTAAAATATATATTACGAAACTTTCTATCTCCCTACCTACATAACTTTATCTGCGTACACAAGTACTTTGAAAAGCTTATATTTATATATTAGTATTGGGAAGGTAAAGTAGTATTTTTAAGTAGTAACTAAAGACAACTCCTTTGCTGCGGGCCTTTACTCAAGCACATCACTTATGCAAAGTACTTCCAGCCTCACAACAATACTACGTAGAAAGCATTTGCGACTGCTACGGCACTCAGACAGTTCATTCAAAGGTTCTGCACTAGCTTTATGTTCCAGTAACTAGTTAATCACCAAACAACGAAGATATTGTATCACTGCATTCATACAACTAGGTACACTTTGTCACCGATACCTAGATGAAGAGCAACACTATTACAAGTGAGATCATAACATGTCAACACGTACACACGACAGGAACAACTGCAGCTCGAGGTGAACATTTATAAATTAGAGATGAAGTTCTCGACGATTTGTTCTTTTAAAATTAGATTTATATGAAAGAAATAACATCTGTGGAATAATAAGTAGTTGTATTTGTTATAAGTTCGACTTTGATAGTTGCATCCATCTATCACGATGTTAACACAATCAAAGCCTATAATCAAAACTTCTTGCGAATACATAGAACTGTATGTTTTAATTACTAAAATTAAAACAATTAATTTCCCTATAACTTATATCATCATCATCATACGTATATAAAGCGGTCAACAATTATACGATTGTATCAATCATCTCAATCAAACGGTACATAATGTAGAAGATCACAACAGATACATGAGTAGGTCCTACGAGTACAGTCGTAGTGCACAGTAATTATAGTTTGAGAGCTATGTCTAGTCACGGGCGGCACGACCACGTTGTGTTAAGACTAATGACTACATGGTCTACGAGTATGTGGTTATAATAACATAAAGTAAAAGTTACCTGTCAAACATATCAACAGAGTTATTTATTAGGTTTTTGGTGGCTGTCTTGATCAAGATAATTTTAGCTGCGATGTGGACTTTAAATATCTTTTTACCGCATTATAATGTATAATGGTATTCAATCTAAGTATTTACTGGATAATTATAGCTTTATATAAGTACAAATTTTCAACAGGCGGACTTTATGTTGCTAGCACTGCAGTACGCTGATTATGGTGGTTTAAGGAAAGAGAGGAAACCTTACCGTTTTATGTCTGTTCGATACTCCACACTGTACTGTGGAGCACAGTTGATGTTAACTTCGTAATAGGGTATCAATCGATCAAACCCTTCACTCAATACTTCGTTTGTAACAACTCAACAGATCATGTTTGAGACATATGAGTGCATATTTTCTATAGGTAGGCTTTCTATAGGTTTTGAAGAGTTACCGCCTAATGTAGAGTTTTTTTAATAAGAATGAACCGAATATAAATATACTTTACAACATTATTATTTGCGCTGTTTACATATTGATAAAGGAATAATGGCAGAGCCTATGAGTATTTCTGAATACTTGTCTATGAGTGCGCTACGTACGTCAGACGCGGTGTGGTCAGCTTGTATACGTCAACAACAATCTATGAGTTGTTGAACACATGAACAATGGAGACATTCGACCTAATAGATCAAACTTTGGAATTTATTATCTGTTCTTGGAGCGGACGACGTTATGTTATACCTGGATTGTACCGGTATGTAACATGAACCTAGTACCTACTCGGCTGCCTTTTAGATTTTTTTTAAATGTTCGTATCGTCTCACTCCAAGGGTGTCGTGATCGTAAGAGAAAGTTTCAAGATAACTCGCAATTGATAAACCCGCAATTGACACGTCTGTATTTATGTCTCATCTTTAGTCCTAGTACCAATATGTCATTAGAATTCTACAAAATCGTACAGTTTAAGTACTTAATTATAAGTTGATGTACGAATTAAATTAATAATTATTTTCACTACATAAGTAAAATGTTTAAATTACGTTGTACGTAATAATAGTCCTGGATTCGCAAATAAACTAGAAATTAACTAACTGTGCCTATTTACTATCTCATTGCGTAACTAAAAGAAGTGGCTCACACGTGACTGGTCTATGGCCGAAGTTTCCGTCCTTATATGAACAAGACTTGTCTCTGCAATGGGACGTTTGTAGTCTGCAATGTGAAGTATGTTTTATGAATGTAATGCGTAAGAAAGTGCAACAGCTCGTGAGCCTAGTTAATATTATTCTGTGCGCGCAGCAGAGCCTGGGAACATCGTGCAACACACGGACAGACCGCCCATGTACGTGAGATACTAAACAATCTGATTATAATACACATTAACATTATCCATATATCGATATTATACTTGAGCAACATAAAAATTCAATTGTTTTCTTAGTCGTATGACGTATGTTTCATTTACAAACAATATTAAGACAGTTGAAGTTTTGTGCTGCATACGTTACTTTAGGTATAACTTTTTTATTATACCCTTCTTTTTTTATTAGAAAAGCAACCGGCCCGCCTTATACCTAGGTGCAATGGTCGCAGCTCAAGCAAGCCAGTAATGTCAGAGTACAGCCAAAAGAACACACTAGACATAAGCTGTTCCGTTAAATAGCTCAGAAAGTTGACTAATTTACATTAGCAATAAATATATACTAAATTATATTATCATTGTAAATAACAAGTAGGTTATTGCTTAATATATACTACCTAGTTTGTAATAAGCATAAGATACTACAATACGTCACAGATCACTGGCAGGGTCCATCGATATTAAACCAATAAATAAATAATCGATTGTGCATGCAATTAACAACAGCTTTATGTACAGCTTCTGTCCAGATTGTGATCGTAATTAAGTTATAGTGTAGCTCAATTATTATGATGTACAAACACAGAAAATATACACAGAATCCTCTACTCATCAGATGAAAACTTTACCAGGGGAAGAGATTTTTTGAGGCAAGCATGATTCTCTCTAAATAATTCGTAATTTATAAATTAAGTAAAGCATTATTTTGGCAATAAAAGGTTCTCGTGTGCTGCACATACATACGACCTGTAAGAATCAACAAACTTGTAAGAATATCGCAAGAAACACAAAAGAAGGTAACATATTTAAAATAAAGGCTTACATAAACATTTAATTACATTTACATACTTTTTAATAGCTAACATTTCTTAATCCAATATTAGTAGTGTATAGCTCAAGCCCACACCGAGTCAACAGTAATACTTAATAACACTTCATTACAAACATTATCTTACTCGTTACAATGTGTACTTAACTTTAACTTATCAAACATGCACACCCACACGAAGTAATGATCGCTCTCTGTTACTCTTTATCATCTAAGTTTACTTAACAATATCAAATGAACATTATTTACTTACTCTTACCTCGAAAGTTCTACTGTATCTACATGACGTTTGATATTTAATGTCGGAATGTTACACACAAACACCAATCATTATGTTTCAGTAAAAATTAACCCTTTTGAGGTGGACCGAAGACCTGTTCCTAGAGTCCGATGGATGAGGCAAGTACAAGATCGCGCGCATTAACTGCTGCTCGTCGATGGCCACCCCACGGCCAGACAATACTAGTCAGCAGTTTCTCTATACTTCTACCACGTTACTAAGAAAATTAAAATGCCCGCCGCTTTATTAAGTTGTTATAAGCGATGTCTGATGAAGTTTTCCTGGTCCAGAAATAACAACTAACTAAGTATTTGGTAGATTGAGGAAATGGATGTAGCCAATGAATGAGGCAGGCACAGGACCGCGCAAGGTGGCAATACTTGGAAGAGGCCTGTGTCCAGCAGTGGACGTCGATTGGCTGATATGATGATGATGATGATGTGATAGAATGGTGGTGGTGACGTGATGATGGTGGTGTGGATCATTAGCTCATCACCACATGGATAACTATAATATTGTTGGACTAAATGTGTAATAAATATTATAAGTACAGGATCTATATTTAGATGGTACATGTAATGTAATACGTGATGTTCACACAGACCTAGATATGAGATGTTCGTTTTAAAATTACGAAGCGATGAAAGACGTTTTGTAGATATAGCGGTTATACCTCAGGCTTTTCTCAAAACCATGATATTCCTGTGCTCAAAACCCTGAAATATCTTAAATTTCGAAAATTCCAAGTAGTTAAAAAACAATGTATTACAATTTCATTTAGCAGTGAAACAACAATGTGGGTCTAAACGTAGTCTAAACACATAAACACGTTATTATTATACAACAAAGGTAATATTTGTGAAGCGCCCGAACGCATACAACACGGTAACACTCTGTTAATTACAATTTTGTTATAAATACCCTGATGTGATTTTCAAATACTGACGATTTGTCAAGCACGAGTACGTCTCTACGAGCGTACTCGTAAGAGCCACTCGTTGTTTATAAAATTTATTACAAACATTGTTTCGATTATGATTTCCTACAAAAACGTAAATATTTTATCTAGACCTGGAATACAATTAAAGGTGTAAGTGCCTACGTGCTACTTTTATTTCAGCACATTAGTGCCTATTTAGACTGTAGTACAGTGATGGCGAGCTGACGAAGGTAAAAACGCACAAAAAATAACTATCCTTGAGTACCTATGAGAGTAAATTCTAGTTCTTAGGAAATTTTGAGAAGAACCGATTGTTATTGGATAAATTGTTCGTAGGATCTGTTTCGTAATCTGTACATGAAGTTATGACAAGTAATAAAACAAGTCCTGATTCCTCTAATAATTTTAATTGTTAATGAATAACAGTGACATGACAGAACAATATATAAATAAACGTATCTAAAATATAAATGTGTTCTTATACCTACACACTCGTGACCATTTATCCAATTTACGTGCCCTTTTATATATAGTATTAGCTAAAAACATTCGCTGGTCAGATCTATTTTGGCCTCGGAAATGTCGTGACAATTATCTGTAAAGTTATCCAGTCGCGGTCGCTATCGCTAGATAGCTATACTAAGCCCTGGGATAATGTGTACAAGGGCAGGTGTCCACCTACATAGGGTAGAACAATTGTGTGGAGTTGTTAATTGCGGCTTATTTTACAAACCAGGCTGAATTTACTTAGTTGACTGGCAATTGTTTGGAAGTGTAATAATTCGAGGTTTAGCATAAACTGAAAATTGAGATACTTACGACTACGCTCTACATATATGTTTATACACGATATCTGGATGGCCTGGGCTCGAGAACACAAAACTTATTCTTATATAAACATTGTTAGCTACTTCTATGTGATCATCGAACAGCTAGAGGATAGCTAACAAGTATTAATACATATTAATAAGTAGAATATGTCAAATTACAAAAATAGATATTTTCAAATTAGTGGCAGCTTCTTTAGTAAACTGGTATCTAGTACACGGTAAGATGTAGTACACAATTAGTACCGGACAGTTGTTTGATCTCTACAGGCAGTTTATCAACATCTTCGAGTATGTCATCAAACTCATTTAGGAACGCGCAAGGCTCCCCTAGGAGAAACATTCACCGACTGCTTAGTATTATTACTTTTATAATTTTCCATATAAATATTCTCTCTAATATTCTAATTTATCTTAGAGAATAACAAGAGAAGGGAGAACATATTTTCCTTAAAGGTATTTTATTTCTACAGATCGCTCACATTTAGAGCAAAAGCTATGTAAGTTCAAGTTTTGTAATTTGGTCTCTAAGATACGGCCATACTTAACGTGAGGCAGTAGGATGATCTTTTACGTTAAAGCATCAATTCCCTGGTAGCCAATTATCACATACCTACCCAGCACTATGACAATTTACACGTCAAGCTTGGAGCACGGCTCTTACCACTCTACTGGAGCTCAAAGTAGAACCTTTGATGTTTTGACACAATGTTAATAAAAAATTAATATGTCTCTAATACTTTGGTTGAGGGCCATCCGCCCCACCATAGCCCGTGTAAAGTAGTAGCGGTCGTCAGAGACCAACTACTTGTCCTCAACAAAAAAATGTCTCTAAAAAATAACTAAGTACATCCCCAAGTTAGAAGTAATAATATTTGTAATAAATATTACGAGTATAGTTAAGTCTAACAGAACTAAAACAAAGACATTACTAAAACAATCTCAGATAATGTAGGTCTAAAAATAGTTGTTCTTATTTTCCGTGAACCCTTTTATTGTGAATAAATAACGAGGGTGTTTACATTGTTACAAATCTGTGTGACGCTCAGACGCCGGCAAATGACCAGCGATGAGATATTAAATATTCACCGCCTCCCACTCCCGGATCTGTTCCGTTAGGAGGTGTAGGGAGGAGTGACAAAATTATCATGATCAATAGCAGTAGCTCCATTACAAATGAACTACCTAGTGCATTTTCATTAATTATTAACTATTTTTTTTTTTATTTGGACAACCAACAAGTCTTACACTAATACATGATTCATAGTAGGTACATCATCTGAATAGTGCTAAGTGCAGACCTAATTATAGGTTGCCACAGCATGCAAACATAATATGGTTAAGTATGAAGAGTTACAAAATGTAAGGCCACAATAACATAACAAGTAAACAGTATTTTTACATTATGTGGCAGGGTGTTTAGGTCCCTGCGATATATATTAGTAAGAAATAAGCAAGTAGTACACAAAAAAGTGAAATTTCGAACATGGCTAAATAACTGTTTTGTTTTTAAAGGTATCTAAGATCATGAGTCTAAAAGATGTAAGCTTGTCTGAAAAGATGTCTATTGTTTTGTGTTTCTTAACTAGGTTATTATATTGCCTGCAAATTCTGTTCAAGGTGGAGTAAAATCCCAGGTTTGTTTTATTCGTAGCTATGTGGAAAGGAACATACCACTGAAGTCTGGGTAATCTATTCGGAGTATTAATTTTTATTTGTTGCAAAAGGTATGGACAATCGATGTAGTTATTTATTAATTTATAAAGAAATGTGTGATCTATTTAAGTGCTAAGCTTTATATTATATTCAATAGGGATGAAATAGTCTGGTTAGCGAGTTTGAGTCCGTTTGAGTCCTTTGCAGAACAATTATTTGTGCGATCTATTTATTATTACACTGATCCTTATTGTTCTTTGTATGATTGAACGTATGTCTGTAAAAGTGTTCGCAACACAGAGCTTGATATTTTAAGCAATTTTTTTAAACAATAAATTTTAGGGATCAAAGATCACATGGCTAACCCATCCATATCTAAAGTGGTTTTATAACTTTAATCATGCTACTACAAATGACAAAATACTTCATATAATATTTTACGTCAAGAAAAATAGAGTCATGGCCGCGCTACCTACTGCTACTCCATAAACGTATTTACTCTCATGGCGGAAGGGGTATAAAGTATACGAGGCACACCATAATAAAAACCCTTGAGAGTTTATACCGTACTGCTAAATATTCATGAGAGTAATACAATGTAATACTTAGTAGAGCTCGAGTAGGAACGTTAACGAATCCGAGCTGAGGCTTCAGCACAAACGTACTACAATAATAACATCTAGCTGCCTACGTCTGGGACTTTACCAACAAATACAACACTGCTTACATATTTATTTCACTTACTTATTTTAAAAACATAGGCTACCAATCCTGAATGAATTAAAAACAATATTTCGAAGCTAAGGAATTTGATTAGTTATGGTCCATTTATCGAGAAACACTATAAGCTAAAATAATATTTTCGTGGGTAACAAAGAACAAATTCGCGACCCTTAAAAAGGGGTACTTCTGTACTACCACTACATCGAGCGTGGAACTCACTCTAAACAAATATGTACGATCTTGTTTATTATATTGTTATAATTGAACATGTAGAGCATATTTCTGTAGAACACCGTTAAATAGTGCCACGTATACGTACGTACTTGTTACCAGCATCGTTCATTGCGCGTAGTCCCAGGGGAGCTTGTGATTTTAAAACTATAACAAATAGCACAGCTGCCCTGTTGAACGTTTCCTTTGAAACCATTACTTTGTTCCGTGATCAAAGTTCCCCTCATAGTGTTTATTACAATTGCGATGTTTTCAAATACTTAATTTATTACTTTGATCTCAATTACAAGCAACCAATTTGGCTCATTCGCTGGCTTATTTATTTAATAATTTTATTGATAGTGACGTGTCTATGGAAGTCACAGATTTAAAAGTCGTTTGATCATCACTGCAGGTGTATCCCCGCAGTCTATACATTACCAACTGTAGTCTGCACACTACACGCTGTACAGAACATCTGCCTCGTGTTTACATTAAGGCTCACACCGAATGTTATTCTTTTTTACATATTTATTTCAACAGCAATATAAAATAATGTTTGAAACATTTAGTTCGTTTACATTAACCAAACTACAGATAAATAAACTGAATATTTCTATTTATGTTATCGTTTTTATTAGACACCGTTTATTAAGTAATCTAGATAGCTTCCCACATGCTCGATGTGTGCCAGAGAAGATCAGTACTGAAGTTTGTGATGTACAACGATTGTCTCGGCGTCCTTCTTGCAAGTTACTTCCAGGTTTGTAAAAGTAAACTCCGTGTCGCGTAAACTTTTTGCAAAATGAACTTTTTGCAAAATGAACTTTTTGCACAAATTATTTTATTTTCACAAAACTATGAAACGCGGAGTTAAAGTGTTCGTATTCAGGAAATATATTGGTACTCCTTATAATTCTTGGCTTTTGTCCAGTTAAAATATAGCTCGAAACGCGCCAGACGTGCTTCTTTATGCGCATAAATAAGTACCTACCTAAGAAAATTGCGAAGTGTTAGTACTAATAATAACGTGTACTGTAACTATTACTTTGCTCTATGCAACAGATCTGTTATAATAGAACCTGGCTCTTCATAATTTCATCTCCAACATTTTGTCATGGGTTAACCAAAATGTTAAATCTTATAAATTTTATGAATTAGTACAAAGTTTCATTCAAAAATTATTTTCTGATTGTAATTATAGACACATTACCATTGTAGACACAACAAGAGATCTTCTGTCATCTAAAAATATAAATTCAGTTATTAGTCAATTTGTATCTATGTCCGGTACGAGAACGACGAACTACTATTACCAAAACATATTAATTTAATTATAACAGACGTGTCTATATTATTTCTCATTCCGGTTTAATGACATCATGGCACTTTGCAGACTTTTACATTTATTATATTATTTAATTGTGTTTTAGATCAATAGTTTTAAAGGTATAATTTGTGGCTATCAAACAATTATAACTTTTATTGTTTTGTTTGTGAACAATTTTACTTAATAACTTGACATTAAGGAAAAATAATCAAAAGGTAGATAAACTTTCTCTTAAGTCTAACCATCTAAGTTTTAAACTTAGATTGTAAAAGATACCTTCTGAGTATTAAAGCTCTCTCTGTAAACAACACAATCCTGTATTATCTAATAATACGTCGTTAATTACGGGTGCGCCAAAGTTCACCTAAAATTTCAACTCCTATAATTGGAAGTCCGAAAATGTTCTTCCTAACATTTTTCATCCTAACAATCGCAATTCCTATTTTTTTTGTCCCTAATGTTAATAATCCGAAGCATTCAACTTCATAATTTCAGTAGCCATAAACATCTATTATACTATTATTTGTTTTCCTATATTTTCTCAACATAACCATCGTTTATACTATAATTTAAAGTCATATCTTTTTTGTTTAGATTTCTTTTTATTCATAATAATTAATATTATTATACATTAATTTTGCGTAACTTTGTTGACAACATGTAGGTACAACATAATATACCAAAGACCAGAGCAAAACCAGAGTCCCTCTCCAATCATTCAGTCAAGATCCTGAAAAGAAATGGGTCCTATTTATAATTATTGGTTTAGGTTATGGTAGAACTGTGACCCCAATGCACAAGCCGAGCGAGCGCAGCGAGCGTGCCGCGGCAGCGGCCGGCGAAGTGCCAGAACCGAATTGGTCCTTTACTTATTGGTTTAGTTACGGTTACGGTAAACTCTCAGGCCATAAGCATAACCGTGAACGAGTTTTGTTTTATGGATTTCATTCATTTAAGACAAAAATATTCTAACAATTTTAATAAACAATAATTTAAAAAAAAATGGTTTAATGTAAAAATGTAAAAAGTTGTTTTGTAATCACAAGAAAAAGTAAAAAAAAATAATAATAAATAATAAAAAAAAAATTAAAAAAAATATATAAAATAAAAAATAATAATAAAAAAAAAATAGAAATATTTACCAAGTGAAAGTAATAAAAACAAAACTTTTGATTACTTTCACTTGGTAAATATTTCTATCTAAATATGAGAGAAAATATTATGGTGAAAATGTTTAGGGATAAAAGCGTTATGATAAAAAACATTAGGAGTTTAAATATATTTACATAACGATATTATTAATAACGACTTTCGGAAACATGAGTGTTATGAACATCGCCGGTAGCAATACAAATAGTATGAATGAAAACTTTAGGATTAAAAATTTTAGGAAGAGTGATCATTCGGATTACAAATCGTTAGGAAGAACATTTTCGGAAGAAGAACTTTAGGTGAGCCAATATGGACCCATAATAGTAAACAAATTTGTTATTTGGTTATTACAAAACCAGTTTTAACACTAAAGTGTTTAAACAGTGTAACTTTCTTAAACAGAGGTTTTATGGATAGACAGTATTTTGTAATAAGGCCGAATATGATCTTCGTACAGCTGTAGAACATATATCCGGAAGCAAAGCAATGTATATTATAACGGGTATAGTTCAGATAGTGAGGACAATTTCACACTGCGGAGGCGCCTAATGAGTGAGGCACGCATGACAGCTCGAGTGTGTCGCATAGACACAGACACGCGGCGGCTAATCGGTACGATCATGTAGCGATTGTCTCAGCGCGTGCCCAGCAAGTGCAGACCAAGCCTCCTGCCGTTACTCTGTTTAGCGGGACTTCTCCTACCTCCCTATCTAAGTATAATGAATATGGATATAGATTCAATAATATGGTATACATTGACTGTATTGGTTGCACTAATATCTAAGCTGTCGAACAAAAGCTGCTATGTATATACTATCTTTTACACATAATATGGTTTGTAAGGAAGCAGTCTTTTATGTTAGTCAGCTTAAGTCAAACAAGATGCATGTTATTAAGTGCAGTAAGTAAGGTTCGATATACGGTACCGATAACGGTGTTGTAGTCGCTTGTTAGATATAATACGCGTATCATTACACGAGAACTCAATGAACCAGACGAATTTATACAAAAACTTGTTCTACTATATGATTATGTTAAGTAAGTGCTCATTATGTTATTCATTGTTAAGTAAAATGGCTAGTGATAGCGTGTTATTACAAGCAATACCGTGCTGTAGTTACGAGTATGATAGTGCACGACTAATATAAGCAATCATTATTGGTATTCAATAACGGTTTATTGTGTGTGCACGTATACGTTTAGCATATTTAAATAAAACTATCGCATAACCGCTTTAAATAAAAGTTATCAAGAAAACTTCTTAAACTCATTCAAAACATTTACGGTCAAGAAAATCAGTGAACTTACAAATTAAAAACATTTCACACAATCAGAGTGAAATGTGGACTGAGTTAGTTTTTCCTAAAACCTCTATTTTTATATAGATATATTCATTTCCTCTTATCTAAATCGTTCGTGTACTTGGGCAAATTATTTTTTCATCTTCAATTTATTAGATTCACATTTATTCCTTGGAATGACCGTCTTTAACTTAACGATACTTTAATAACGGAACTATTCTAGGAAATGAGAAGTCATAAAATAAAACACATTACTACAATCTGGGAAGTAAGTAAATATTAAACAATAATGAATTAGACTTTTTGCTAAAAAATGCAAAAACGTTTCGTTTTGTTTACTTAGAGAAATGTTTTAATTATAACGTACTTAATATTGAAATATATCACTCATTGAAAGTTGTATTTTTTTTGATAATATTGTAATCTACTTAAAAACAATCTTAACTGTTCTGAAACATTTCACCTCGCGCACTTTGCGCTTCTACAAAAGTTGTCAAAACTGTCAAGCGGTGACATGACAAGTGACAGTCAGCTCTGAATACTTACAGGGTTAAGTTGTTTTCGCTTATTTTTGTTTCGAAATGATATTTATACTTAATAAATGTATCGTTCTCAGCTGTGTGCACAGCCTTAACCAATTAAGGTTGTCTATACATAGAAATTAAGGTATCAAATTTACTCGATATACACAGGTATAACATAATTAACACAAAACAATAATAAAGATATAGACAACAATAAAAAACTTTGTAAAATAACCAGAAATTCATATTTTCATATTTTATACAAAATCTCATTTTATTCCATTTCTTGTACCCCAAGCTCACAAAATACAAACTTCGTTCTTGTTTAATATTATATCACTTTCATATTGCGACCTTGGATTCAGGTTTGTATGAAATTGTTTTGTTTCTCAATCAAATAAATAAAAACTTTGTTACAAGTTAAATATATTATCTTGGACACTGTGGGAATCAAACCTGCAGTCTAATCGCATAAGCCAACGAAATAGACAGAAATTTATTTTTATTTATTTAGTTAACCAACAATAAAATTGTTATCACTAATAATATTAAATTTTAAAATGGATATTTATTTAAAATCTGTCCAAAACTTTACACCCTTACAAGGAGTTTTAAGTTAAAGTTATGGATTTTTTCCTTAAACAAAGTAAAGTACATTGAAGGCTTCACAAAGAGTAAGTATAGCTATAAACTGTCTCCATATACGTAGTGCATGAGTAATGGATATAACTTTATCTCGCAAGAATATTTCCGTAATCAGGTTTAGGTTGTCAAGTAGGGGCTGCAATCGTGTAAAGTGGGTCGAGTCGGCCCCGCGGGACCCACAGCTACAGCCACGCGCCCTCTTACTTTACTTAACACCTACTCACACACACACAACACTATGTGATACCTACCTACAAAATAACATACTACTTTATACATTGTTCGATGCTTTAGTAAACGACATCCTTTTTGCTTTTATATTATGTATTAGTTCATATATGTTATATTTAGCGTATATAGCGTATATTTTAGTTATGTTTATACTAAGCATATTTTTATAAACCGTAACAAATGTTTTAATAGATATGTTTTTCGTGGTTATAAGACTTTATTACTTAATTGTTAAATTTATACACTCGCACTTATTCCATAGTTCAGGGTTCTATTAAAACACGTTGTCGTAAAGATTAGTTGGTCTATTTACGTATGAACTGAGTGAGAAGTTCACTTGCTGAGTAGTGTAGTGTAGTGAAGCAGCACCGCGGTCACTGGGCACCTGTCTCACGCTCTACTTGCGTCATTTCTGCTACCTCTTAGTTTATACCTTCAATAATTAGTAATAATTATATATTAAATAATTAGTCATCATTGCAGAATACGAGCTACTAGTACATACTATACTAGTACTTTTAATTACAAGTAACTGTTATTTTATTCAGACAAACAATACCCTTGCTTTAATAAATCCTTCCGGGCTGCGTAGAATACTCGTAGTTAATACCTTACTCACCACTAAAGGTAGTTCACTGTCTACAATGACCATTTCTTTTAACAAAAGAGAAGTACAAAGAAATACTTAATAACCTTTACTTATACTATTTTCTTTTGTTTTAAATTATAAAATCGTTTGTTACGTATCGTTGTTGGTTAAATAGTAATACATTACAATAATATGTACTATTAACGTAATGTATTGGTTGTGCAGTGTGTGAGCAGTAATGTGAATGTTTATACTTGTCCCCTCATTACACGCGGAGCATGGTGTTCACGAGCATGACACTAACGGGCTGGTAATGACACAGAATGAACGATACTTTTGTCTGAACGATATTCAGAGCGGACACTTTGTCCTGCATTCAATAATGGTGCGCACATTACTCGTATGAGACAAATACTTAATGCGCAAGAAACTGTTTTATATCTCATACTGTTTGTTTAGTAATGAGTACAACACTATAACGGTGCTAAGATTTCATACATTAAATATATGTGACTATAGATTTACCCTTTTTAATACTATAAACGCGTAAAAACTACTGAATGCATTTTTAATAATTCCTAGCAATAATTTAGCTTAGACATCAAAATAACATATTACAGGCTACATTTTTTTAAGATATTGTGTGAATTGTACAAAATAAGCAAACGAAGTCGTGGGCACCAGCTAGTGTACGATAATGTAGCTTCCACACATAGCTGCAAGTCAATACGCTAACAATGATTGATTGAGTACAGATTATATCTATTTCCAGAGTGAAAGTTCGCTCACACATAATTAACGCCACAATTAGTCAGCATTCTAAGTATAAAATAAAATGACGTCGACATTATTATATTGTGAAATGTGACGGTAACTATGTGTCAGTCAGGGTCAACATCCTGACACCCATACAACTTGTTGGACCTATACAGATCATCATTGCATCTTCCACGGATATTGTCTGCACTGCACAGGCCTTCCTCAGTCCCATTCATTTAATTTTGTTGTTATTACCGTTATAATGGTTTGTAATAAAAGTAATGATAAGGCGCTTCTTACTTTCAAAGAATTAAGGAAAATCATATTTTAGTAGTATTAGTAACATATTGCAAAAGCATAATTTTTAAATATTTTTATTTTTTATTTTTTTTATTTTATTTAAAACTTAATGTACATGGTGCACAAAGGCGGACTTAATGCCGCTTTATAAACTTATTTGTTAATACGCACTTGAAGTGAGATAATAAATCATCTCACTTCAAGTGCGTATTAACAAATATACACCGTAAACTCGAAGTGTTTATCAAAGTAGCGTGTACTATGTATTATGTGCGGGAGCTAGCGTCGCAGCGCGTCGTCGCCCGTTAAGTACAACTTGGTATCAGTTCAGTTCAGAGAGCGGCCGAACATTTAGTCGTCTGCACAAACAGCTCACAACTTGTTCCACTCTGTGTAAGCTACACCAACGAGCTTGCACCACTTGGCAACTCATAACTGTATCTGATACACTGTTGTTGTGTGCTTTAAGTATCATTTTGCGTGTATTAAATAAATACTATTTGTATTAGCAATGAGCGATCTATTCGCACCACACCTTACATAACTTACTACTACTTCTACTTGATTAATTTTAATGGTTATTCTTTAAGATTAAAAAAGTCTTATAGAAATCATCATGATTAAATTTAAACTGAATCTGAATTAAGAGGTAACAAGCATGAACAAAATACACACATCAAAAAAGTCTAAGCAACATGCATGATATTACAAATTTACCATTTATATTAATTTATTTTACCATTTATTTTAATTATAACGTTGTATTTTATTTTTAAAATAATATTTTTAGGGTTCTATGATGTAAAAATAACAGCTGTTTTCTTTATAAGTTCTTTTAATAACAGAAATTAACAATATTAGAATATACAGGTACATAAGAAACTAAACTTTTTTTTTACAAATTGAAATTTCTTAAGAAAATGAATTTATTGTGAAAGAATAGGACAATTTAATACAAAGTATGGCCTCCTCTGCTATTCAGAACTTGTCGGCAACGATTATTCATTGAATTAATGAGACTGTTTATGTCATCTTGCGGTATTCGCTCCCAATGGAATTGTAGCAAATCCTTCAGCTGTTGGGTTGTTGTCACTCCGTCCAAGTCCTTCAAAACACGTCTCTGGAGCATGTCCCATGCGTGCTCGATGGGGTTGAGGTCTGGCGATTGTGCAGGCCAGGGCAATACCTGGATGTTCTCCGTTGCCAAGTATTCACTGGTTCGCCGAGCTGTATGTGAACGCGCATTGTCATGCATTAACGTAAAATCGGAGCCAAAGGTTTGTGCAAATGGATGGACATAAGGTCTGAGAATATCCTCAACGTAATTTTCAGCGTTCATGTTTCCATTTACAAAAACGAGCTCAGTTCGCCTGTTCTTCATAATACCCGCCCATACCATAACTGTTGAGCCGCTGTATGGATGAACTTCCTGAACGCACCTGAGTCTTTCAGTATTTCCGGGTCGACGGTACACTCGCACCCTTCTTGTATCAGGCCTAAACCCGAATCGCGACTCATCGGAAAACATAATTTTATCCCATTGTTCCTGGGTCCATGTTATGCGTTCTCTACACCATTCATTTCGACGAGCGCGATTCCCGTGACGTATCGGTGGGCACCTGATAGGGCGTCGAGCTCGTAGGCCGTACTCATGCAGTCGATTTCGCACAGTTTGGGGACTTACATCAACACCACTTGAATTTTGTAGCCTCAAACTTATCTCTCGAGCGGTTAACATCGGCTGGCGTCTTGCAGTCAGTTGTATGTACCGGTCTTGCCGAGTGGTTGTACTCCTTTTACGGCCTGGATGCTGTTCAGCGGGTTCCCCTGTATTATTGTAGCGCTGCCAAAGACGACAAATAACACTTCTATGAATACCAAAATGTCGAGATACCTGAGATTGATTACTTCCCGCTTGCAACATCCCTACAGCTCTTTGCATTTCATCTGCCGTCAAATGACGTCGCTCCATGACGTAAAGAATATCTAACAATTCAATTTTGTCGCCAACTGTATTTAAATGGTTGGTAAAATTATAAAATCAAGACTAAAACGTAGCAATTAACATGCACTCAAATTCAAACAAATTCGCAGTCATTTGAATTTTATGAAAAAAAACAAAACATAATCGAAATTTTTTTTTACAACCAGCCAGTATGTCATCAATAACAAAAAAGTTTACTTACCTATACACTTCGAGTGAGTAAATACTTAGAAATTAATTAATATAAATGGTAAATTTGTAATATCATGCATGTTGCTTAGACTTTTTTGATGTGTGTATATAAGATCGTATTGAGAACCTCTTTCTGTATTCGTATGGAACGTAATAGATGTCTTTGTATCAATATGTTTGTCTATATTGACCCCTTATCTCAGCACCCCCGAACTGTCTGCGGCCTTCTCCGTGACGCATAAGCGACTCGGCGAACAAGTTTCCTACAATCGATGTCTTTTATATCCTATATTATTAATACCGACTCCATGTGAAAGGGATAACTCGCAGAACGGATGCGCGCACAATGGACAATAAATGATAAAGAACATATTTGAGAAGGAAATGTATTAGAGTTCGTATTATGATGCTTTTGAGTTACAGTGAGCCGGTCTACAATAACTCTTATATTTCACTGATTCCTGACTTTATCAACGGCATAGTCAAATTAAACTTTATTTTCTTCGCCATTAGTTTGTTTTCCCGTATGAAACGAACATGTGGCGCTAAAGTACATTTGGTCAGGTGTAACAAGGCTTAAGTTGCACGGTCCGGTATCGCTTCCGGACACGACGACGTCATGCCTGCCAGTATTGATATCTGTGCACTGTGTATTTATTTACTTAGTTTACAATTTTGTTCACAAAGCCTACTGTACTGTAGGTCCTCTTTATGTGCAGTAGCGTGACAAACATATCATACCCATATCAAAAAGTTACGTTTCCAAGTCTAGTAACTTCATAAATTTTATAAATATCAATAGACTTCTTATTTTAGTTTCGATATACGAGAACTACGAGATAAAAGAAACATACTTTACTTAGCGAAAGTTCATGACTTATTGAATGATCTATCAGTCAACAGGTCTACGTAGGTATATCTCTTGAAGATGCGCCGTTGAGGAACTGTGACGGTCCAGGCCGAGGTTCGTACCCCAAAGGGGGTGCCCCTGTGGCACGTCACTTAAATGTCTTTGGTTGAGTCCTCACAAAAAAAAAAAAAAAAAAAAAAGTTGAGGAACTGAACACGTTCGGAAGTTACTTTGGTTTAATATCGAAGGTACGGTATCTTTAAGCCGTAATATGTACGTACCTTTTATTATTAAATATTTGAGAGTAGGTATTATCATTTTAACACAAACGAGTTAAACATGCGAGACTTCAGTTGAATGAATTATCAGAATTTTTATATAATTCCTCTCCCCCCTGGAACGCGAAAGTGAATAGACGTGTGCTCATACAATTCTACTAAATAAAAATATATATATTAATATCCAAAAATTAGTAAATCAATATTTAAGTGAAGTACTAGGCGTGCATAAACTGACTAGAGGCACAGTAGTAGTGTGTGAAGGCGATAGCAACAGATGAAACAAAAAGAACAGGTCAGTCTCGCTACTATGTCATCTGTCAACAAGTGTCACAATTGATTAACAACTGTCAGAAATTATTGACAGCTTTCGCACATCATTATTGCCAGCCCCAAAAAAAGAAGACTACCATAAATTATTAAAAATGTCGCAACCACGCCAGTCACCTAAATCGACTGCTACAGTACCTTGCAAGCTCTTTGAACAAATTTCCACAGCTAGCAATTCAACACAAAGACCACAAAAGAGGAAGCAGGGAGACGATTTAGATGTTTTCATGGAAAAAATGGAATCTATGTTTAAATCATGGGCAGAAAAACAGGATCAGAAGTACCAACGACTCCTTAACACTGTTGAAGCAATTAAGGACCAAAATAAGGGAATGATAGCTAGTATGGAATTAATCTCCTCTCAGTATGATGAAATGAAACTTAAAATAGATAAAATGGAAAAGGATAAAAAATCTGATTTGGTTTATATACAGTCACTTGAGCAAAGAATTGAATTTTTGGACAGAACTACAAAGAGGACATGTGTGGAACTGCGAAATATTCCCATGGCAAAAGGTGAGAATATTGAAAATCTTTTCTCAACAGTTTCTTCTTTATGTAAGACATTGAAAGTTCCAGTGGTTGCAGCAGATGTAAGGAATGTGTACAGGGGTTACTCTAAGAACAGCGTCAAGAGGCCAATTGTGATTGACTTTACATCGACACTATTAAAGAGCAAAATTATTTCGGCTTACAAGGTATACAATAAAGAAAATAGTACTAAATTAAGTACTTCTGATATCAAGGTGGATGGACCATCGGAACTAATTTATTTATCTGATTACCTAACACCTAAAATGAAGAGACTTTATTTCCTAGCAAGAGATTTTGCATCTTCCAATGGTTATAAGTTCTGCTGGTCTACACCCACAGCAATATATTTGAGGAAAAATGAAGGAGCTACAGCAATTCAACTAAAAAATGAACACGATATGTCTAAATTAAAAATTAAATTGTGACTATTTTATGTTGTCCAAAGTTCGGATGTTGATGTATACCAGGCTTTTTCTAGAATGCGTGATATATTATTAGCTTTAGCATATTGTACTTTTTATATTTGCATGATTATTAGTATAAGTTACTACACAAGTTATACACTCATTACACAATCTCTAACCATAACGAAATCCCTACTGCAATACTACTTACATTTTTATAACATTTTAGAAAAAAGAAGATTGATGTCTGTTTCAATTGCTCTCAATTTCTTTAAAATTAAAATAATTTTATACTCATTTAGGACTAACTATGTAACAACTATTCAACAACGTTTTTTGTTCAGCTTTATTCTATATTATAGTAAAATTCGCGGACGTAAATAACGTAATTAATCAAATTGATAACTTTACTACAAGTGAAGCTTTCGTATGCAATCCGGAACAATGTTACAATATTATAAAAACTCCTCAATCTTACTTTAAAATCCTACACCAGAATATTAGAAGCATAAACAAAAATTTTGACAACTTATGCATTCTGTTGAAACAATTAAATATAGGCTGTGACATGATTGTGCTAACGGAATGTTGATTGTCCTGTGTTGATCGTTTGCCAGCACTGGATGGCTTCAATGCGTGCAGTAGTTCGGCACAATACAATCAAAATGATGGGCTGGTGGTATTTGTTAGGAGTGGTATGAGTCATATGAAGATTGAGGAACCTAATATTATGGATGCGAATTGCCTTATTATCAAAAATGGAAAAGACACAGCTATTATCTCTATATATAGACCACCTTGTTTTAAAAATATTGATAACTTTCTAACTTCCCTTGAGAAAATTTTAATTGAACTGTCAACATTCAAAAATGTGTTTATAATTGGTGATATAAATATAAATATTTTAGATTCTAGTATTAATACATCACGTTACTTCGAACTACTTACATTTTACGGGCTAACCCCTGCTTATGACACTACGACAAGAGGTAATAGCTGCATTGACCACGTTATATTGCGAACGAATTTTTCATCTCTCTCACTTGTATTAAACACAGCCATAACTGACCATGAAGCGATACTATTTTGCTTTAGGAAGAAATATAGTTATAATTTGAAAATCAATAGAACTATCAATAAAATCAACTACGATAACATAACTTTGGAATGCAGAAATACAGACTTCTCTAAACTTTTGAACAATTTAGACCCTAATCAGGCCACTAGTCTCTTTGTTAATTATTTTCAAAATTTAATCATAAATAATACAGTGAAAATAAAAGTTCCATATAATAAAATAACAATAAAACCTTGGATTACGGTTGGCCTGTTAAGATGCATTAGAAATAGGGACCGGATGCATCAGAGAATAAAAAAGGAACCAAACAATCTCATTCTTGTGACCACCTACAAAAGGTATAGAAATTTTTGCAATTCCGTGTTGAAGAAGTGTAAATTAGAGTATGGTAGACAGGAGCTAGAATTAGCCAAAAACAATACCAAAAAAATGTGGCATAGTATTAAAAATATAACAAACTCCCATAAACTCAAAACACCAAATCAAGAGCTTCTAAGTATTAAAGAAACCCCAACTGAGTCTATAAATGCAGTGAATAATTTTTTTGCAAATGTCGGTCCAAGTCTAGCAAGTAATATAGAAGTTGCACAACTCATACCTTCATTGTGTGGTACAAACTCTGATGATAGGTCCATATCATCATTCGTATTGTTGGATACAGATTGTAAAGAAGTGGGTGACATCATTAGCAGCCAGAAGTCAAACGGTAGTACTGGCTGGGACGGTATCTCAAATAGGGTTCTTAAGCTTACTAGGGAGTATATTGCGACACCTTTAGCTGAACTGTTCAACAGGTGCCTTAAACTTGGTATTTTTCCTGATACTTTCAAACGATCTATATTAATACCGGTCCACAAGGGTGGGGAGAGAGACTGTGCCAACAATTATCGCCCGATTTCAATCCTTTCTGCATTGTCGAAGGTTCTCGAGAAAATAATCAACAAAAGGCTCGTTAAATTTTTAGAGACTAAAAATTTACTTTCGGATGCCCAGTACGGCTTCAGACAAGGAAAATCAACTAATGACGCGGTTCATTCTTTTACTGAATTTATTGCTTCCAAGTTGGATGATAAAATCAAATGTGTAACCATCTTTTTAGACCTCGCCAAAGCGTTTGACACAGTCTCTCTTCCCAAGCTCCTGACGAAACTAGAGGAAATGGGTATCAGGGATAACCAACTGCTTTTGTTTAAAAGTTATCTCTCTAATCGTACACAACGGGTAAAAATTGGCGATATGCTGAGTGATGAGAAACCTGTTCGCTTTGGTGTCCCGCAGGGTAGTGTTTTGGGCCCTTCTCTGTTTCTTTGTTACATCAACGAATTATGTAAATTAAAACTGCGAAACTGTAACATTGTTTGCTATGCCGATGACACAACTCTTACATTTTTTGGGGATTCCTGGTCTGACGCTTTTAAATACGCTCAAGAGGGCCTGATTCGAGTATGTCATTGGCTCGCAGCTAATTCACTAACACTAAACTCACAAAAAACCCATTATTTAACTTTCTCTTTACGTAACTCTGTTTATATCCCGGCTGATATTATAGCTCATACTTGTGATCTTATACCTGGCTTGATCTGTAGCTGTCCACACATTAAAAAACTAAATTCGACTAAATATCTAGGAGTTACTTTTGACGAAAATTTTAACTTTAAGGAACACATAAGTAATGTTTCTAAAAGAGTTCGTAAGCTGTCTTACATTTTTAAACAGTTACGGAATGTAGCGAAACCTGTTGTCATGAAAACTGTCTATTCTGCTCTCTGTCAGTCTATTCTCACCTACTGTATTACTTCTTGGGGTGGAGCAGCAAAAAGTCACTTAATCGAACTTGAGCGTGCACAAAGACTCATATTGAAAATTAGTCTTTCTAAACCTAGATTATTTCCAACCACTGAACTCTATAAGCTAGCGGAAGTGTTATCTGTTAGGCAACTCTACATTCTTTCAGTAATTCTTAAGCAACACAAGCTCCTAGAATATGATCCAAATAATCCAGCACTCACTAGGCGAAGGAATTTTCAAATTTGTCAAACTGAAGGTGCAAGAACTGCTTTTAGTGGCAAATATTTCTTCTACCAAGGTGGGCGTCTCTATAATCTTGCTAATAAACTACTCAACATCTATCCTGACCCTGGCGGGACATGTAAGATTAAAGTGAGTAATTGGCTTCTCACGCTAGAGTACAAGGACACAGAAAATTTACTAAACAGACACTGAGACATTAGCAATCAAACACACACACACACACACACACACATGCACACATATACACACACACAAACACGCATACGCATGTTCACTTAATTAATAATTAATAAAATAATCACACAAATCTATTATTGTCTTCTAATATATCTGTAATTAAGTAAGTTATAAGTAATCTCACTGTTTGCTAGGATGGAGACCAGGAGACCCGTAACACAAGTCTTGACTTAGTATGGGCTCCTGTCTCCCTGTCAACTTATTATGTTAAACTTAATCTTGTTCTATGTATTTGTTGGGAGAAAATAAATATTTTTTCATTTTCATTTTTTCATTTTCATTCATTTTTTCATTCATAAATGTTAATGTAAGACTGTTGACATTTAATTTTTTATCGTGTCTTGATAGTATCAAGTGTGCATAATAATATAAATATTTTGTATATAAGTTGTATTGTAATCCTTCCTCGATAATATTCATGTCTTACCGTTACACAAATTAGCATCTTTATTATATTTAAATACAAATGAAGTAGGTATTTAATGAATACAACAATAATATTGAAGCACAATCGTACATGTTTACAAACCTGCTGTACTACATGTCTTCATACAGGCACGTTGTTGCTTCCGAGTATTACTCACCCTACATTTCTGATCTTACCATTTACTTAGCTCCTGTTTTACCATACCATGATAAACGGTTATGTTATTGTGTTAACCTGTGTTCTTACTTCTGTTAGCTGTCGTCAGTAAACTGCAGAACACAGAGCTGTCCTGTTCATACCTATACAATGTCAATATATTTGTATGCTTCTATATTTGTAACATTATGATTACTTGATGTTATACCTCCTTCTAAAGGTTTTCCTTTGGAACTTAAAGCAATTAAAATAAAACCAGCATTAGAGCAAATCAAGTAGGTGTGTAATATTTGAACAGAGGTATGTAAGTATAAGTCAAACATTAGTATTTCGTCATATATTTGACATCACATCACGACGTACTCTCCTCTATACAATTACAAGCAAGCTCGAGCACTTGACAATTGTGTTACATCTCCTACTCACGAATAAACGAATGAGTCGAGGAGGCAACTTGTGAGCGAAGGATCTCTGATAACTAAATAACTCTTATTCTAAATAATATCATTTGTTATAAACGCGCTTATTCTGTTGAATTATTTTGAGAAAAGAATATATTCAATTATTTAGTATTTACTTAAATCAATTGGTTTTTCTAACTGAATAAATCTCTGCGTGTTGTGTGACAATTAAATTGCTTTTAAATATTTTAATAAGACCAATTTATTTTCTCTATGAATAATATTGAACCCAAATCTCTGAAATAAGCATATTTAGTTAATAGCTCAAAATATAAGCTTCGACGGACCAAAGGCCACACACAGGTGCAGATCGTAGCCTACTTTAATACTCTTGTTCTTTTTTCTCGTTTCCAACTAGATGTTTTGCGGGCTTTTGGGTTTGTATATTTAATTATATTTGTTGAGGCAAGAGAATCTAGATTACCAACATATTAAATAAAAGCCCGGACCTTATAAGTACCTACAATAAATTCTACACCAACTTTAATTCAGCGTTTAAGTAAATGTTTAGTTATAAGAAGTAGCTAAGTTATAAAGTAATTGCATGTAATCAGGGTATAGCTTAGGCAGTTAGTTGTCGCTATCTCTGTAGAATATAATAATAAAGTAGGTGAGCAGATGGTGACCGCGGCGCGATCTTATCACGAGCCTGGAGGTCCGAGCGACGCTGACGTCATCGCGCTACGAGGAAGCGCCTGATAAGCCCGAGGACACATTATTTATTAACGTAACAAAAGAAAATTATATAAACTTATCGTTTTTATTTAAATGTTAGTACTTAAATGACAGGTTTCTTCATTGTAACAACTTTTTGTGTGAGTCATCTTTATATTACCTATATGTTTTAAAAGAATATAGTCTAAAGACTGCGCAGAAATAAAACGGCAATTTCATAGGTAAAGACCTAATATATAAATTTGGTATTTTACCATGAATGTTTTGGATCATAGAAATAAAAGAAATATACAAAAGAAGCCTATTATGTAATTGTACGTCAAAGGGCAGCTAGACATAATTCCTGTAATTGTGAGTAGGGACACGAGATCAGTAACAAACCATAAGTAATATTTCGCTTTATACAACCGTAAGTACATCAAAATGATATACTGCTAATGTTTAGTTATAAGAAGTAGCTAAGTTATAAAGTAATTGCATGTAATCAGGGTATAGCTTAGGCAGTTAGTTGTCGCTATCTCTGTAGAATATAATAATAAAGTAGGTGAGCAGATGGTGACCGCGGCGCGATCTTATCACGAGCCTGGAGGTCCGAGCGACGCTGACGTCATCGCGCTACGAGGAAGCGCCTGATAAGCCCGAGGACACATTATTTATTAACGTAACAAAAGAAAATTATATAAACTTATCGTTTTTATTTAAATGTTAGTACTTAAATGACAGGTTTCTTCATTGTAACAACTTTTTGTGTGAGTCATCTTTATATTACCTATATGTTTTAAAAGAATATAGTCTAAAGACTGCGCAGAAATAAAACGGCAATTTCATAGGTAAAGACCTAATATATAAATTTGGTATTTTACCATGAATGTTTTGGATCATAGAAATAAAAGAAATATACAAAAGAAGCCTATTATGTAATTGTACGTCAAAGGGCAGCTAGACATAATTCCTGTAATTGTGAGTAGGGACACGAGATCAGTAACAAACCATAAGTAATATTTCGCTTTATACAACCGTAAGTACATCAAAATGATATACTGCTACTGTACAGATCACAGCGCTAGCCGGCGCGCGGCGCGGCGTTGTCAAAATGCTCTTATTTTTTTCAATTTCGAGGAATTATAAGAATTAAGAGTTATAAATTAAGTTAGCTTCCTAAATATGTATCTCTGATTAAAACTTTTTGTTCATTTATACTTGGAAACAAAGTCTCTTGTGGCTCGCGCTGACTTGCGTTAGGGTTGCGTAGAACAGGGTATTATGTAACTTATTATACTTTACCATAAAGCATTATAACTTCATTGTTTAAAGCATACAAGGTTCTAAGGTCCTAATAAAAATTTTTAAAGGTATGATTAAAAAATTTAGTGAAAGTATAAAATATTTTAAATATTTAATAAGTGTTCGCATAAAATGTTCCTCAGTACAGTAATACATTTGTAAGGTGTCAGTGAGCCTTGACCTTAACAATGGTACGTAAACTCTGCGGCTCTCAAACTTTAATCAGTTTGTTACATTCAGATTGTAAAGATTTAGATTAAAATATTTGTTATTTACAAATTGGAAGCCTCCTTTGTTATAACATTTATACTTCAATGTACCGACATCTAAAGCGCCGATTACACTACCCTACATGTAGTGCACTACATGACCTAGTGCACTACATGACCTAGTGCAATACATTAGCTAGTGCACTACATGAGGTAGTGCACTACATGAGCTAGTGCACTACATGAGATAGTGCACTACATGAGGTAGTGCACTACATTGTGTAGGGCACTAGATGATGTAGGGCGGTCGGGACTCGCCAATCTCCGATATGTATACACAACACAAAACTATAGAAACCTTCAACATTGTACAAATATTTTATATTTATACAAAACTTTTGAAAAAATATTGAAATACGTTAGTATAAATTTATATATATGTAGTAGCTACTTGCAAGTTACAACTCCACGATTTTACGGGGGATCCCCTATTGAAATAACTTTCAACTTTGCCTTTACCTTACTGCCTCTCATTCTATCAAACGGCGGATCAGATATCGCTATTTCTTTCTCTCGCTCGTCGCAGTCGTCGCTCGATCAGTCGCCGACCGCCCTTTCGATGCGTGCGCATGTTTCGGATTTAGTGGATATAAAACACAATGTCGACGCAAAAAGAAAGACAAGTAATGTTAAATATAATAGATATACTTAAGGATATGCCAAGCTCATGTAGTGCACTACCACATGTAGTGCACTACCTAATGTAGTGCACTACCTCATGTAGTGCACTAACTCATGTAGTGCACTACTTTATGTAGCGCACTACCTCATGTAGTGCACTACCTTATGTAGTGCACTAGCTCATGTAGTGCACTACATGTAGGGTAGTGTAATCGGCGCTTAACTTTCACCACGAATACACTTATTTTATAAAGGGTTTGCTCAAAACTGTGCTAATGTTTAGCTGCACTATGCTTACACCAGTGCAGTGCCGCGCTAATATTGAGGTTAATTATTGATGTGTTATTAATTTCCCGTCTCTTATTAATTAGCGCGTACATTGCATTGCATTGGTATAACGTTTACCTGGAACAATCCATCCAATTAAATAAACCCAATTTCGAGAAAATTCCACTCGTCAAATCTTAGTATATCAAGAAACGTTCGGGAAGCTAAAGTGGTACATTCCTTTGCGTTCAAGTCATAAATATTTGATGAAAGCAACAGATGAACGCATAAGGTAGAAACATTTGGTGGATGTGTTCGTCCATCCGTATTCGCAGTACAGCTGGCATGGTCCAGGCCAGCCTGGATTATCAACACCAGGTGGATGCTTTTCTGTAAGAGAGATGAAAAGTATTATAAAAATAAAAAAGTATTTCGTTTAAGTGTATCTTTCTTCCTCTACTCACACGAACAATCTAAGATTATAATGTGCATACAGTATTATAAAATTACAATTTCCTGACCTCGATATAAAATAATGGTAACTGGAGAGCTGTATGTATGTATATGTAGCTGTATATAGGTAGTATAGGTAGCGCGCCGAGTGCCGACAGTCCCCGCTGGTCGTGTGCCGCGCGATATTACCTATGTGACCAGCGTCACAAGCACATCTCATTACTTATGCCCGATTTACACATCGACAAGTACAGTAGCGAGTTAAGTAGTATTTTAAGATTAAGTTGATTTAAATAGATCTCCATCCTATTTTTTGACAAGTTAAGTTGGCGAGACGCGAGAGAGGGGGCTACTTCGTACTTAACTCGCCAAAAAATAGGATGGAACTCTATTTAAATCAACTTAATCTTAAAATACTACTTAACTCTCTACTGTACTTGTCGATGTGTAAATCGGGCATTACTTATAGTATATCTCTTATCATTTACTTTTATAACTCTGTGATTACAAGGCATTGTTATTAAAACAGTATCGTGGGTTTTTAACACTTTAGTTTTTAAATTAAAAATTGCAAAAAAAGCACTTGAATGACTATTTGTCTAACAAAAATATACTTTGTGCAATCGAGCCTTATTTCTTAAATCCGTAACCATACAGGAGGAGAACTAAACTAAGTACCATGTTATATTAGGTACTTAGTTGTATATTTGCATATTGTACAACTGCGTACAACTTCTGAGTAAGAAGATACTGAAAAAGAAAGATACTGAATCTTTCTTTTCCATATTTCTATACTGTTATCAAGTGGGTAGCTGGTAGGTATCTTCCGCCCACTATTAATTAATCTTGTCGCTACTTACAATTAAGTAAAACTTTCAATATCATGACATCTATTGCACTATGGTGATTTCTAACCCTGTTAAGTAACGGTTTTATCATATCATAACAACCCATTAATGTCCCACTGCAGGGACGGGTCTCCTCCCGAGACGGAGGGATACTTGGCCTACTAATACCACGCTGGCCAGACGGATTCGCTATACCAAGGTTTAATTTCAAGTTTTCCTTCTTTTTACTTAGTAAAGATAATATTTACGGTTAGTCCCTTAGTCGGTTTTTACGACGCTTATGGGATGAGATGGGGTGGTGACTTGTATTCTTACTCCGTCACTACACGGACATTCTATTAAGTAACGGTTTACTAATGTGTTATTATGAAAAACAAATAATACCTTAAGTAACACAGAAATAAAAGTTATATTAGGAGCATAGGTATAATTTTGAACTATTTTAATCGTACACTGAGTGAGGAAAGGTTATAATTTTGATGCAAGTTCTTTCTTCGAGCAGGAAGCCTCTCATCACACACGAAGTCCTTGTCCTAACAGTCGTACGATAGTGTAGCACTCGAGTACGAGAAGCGAGTGATTATGAGTGACCCGATACTAGCCCGCGCTCCATAAACACCATTCATGAGCTATTCTTGACCTCATCTGTATTTGTAGAGCCTTCTGCTAGTCTATTATAGATCTCAATAACACTTCACTATGTACTTACTAACGTCCTAGTTCTACATTATTGTGTATGAATCTATTTTTCCTCAAAACGGGTTTCGTTGTTGTTTTTTGGAAAAAAAATATAAGTAAAGTAAAGTAACATACGTGTTGTGGTTTTACTATTTAAAACATACGAGTACAATAACAGAAACTAAATATTATTATACCATTACTTTAGCTAATAGTAAGGCTGAACTAGTTATTGTTAATATTTAGTTGTTTCTTATTACTTTTTGTACTACTTTTACTTCTATCTGCTTAAACTAAACTACACTAGGCCGCAATGAAAACGGGTCGGCTACAAAAACCTTAATAACTTCCAAAATATTGGAGCTAGCTTTATGAAATAAAGACTAAATGATAGACAATTTAATCACAAATAATGCCGCAAGTAAAATCTTTCAAGTTATTTTGGATTATTGTATTAAATCCATAAATTAAAGACAAAATTTTTAAACTTTAACAACAGTTTTGAAACCATTTTTTTTTACTTTTTTTCTGTTTTATCATGAAAAAGATGTATTTTATATACAGAAATTCAATATTCTGATCAAATTAGCATAAAAACAGTATTAGGGTTTTTGTAAGCGACCCGTTTTCATTGCGGCCCAGTGTATTCATATAACTTCCTTTTTTTAGTCGCCCACAAAATACTACCTACATAGTGGATTTATAATAATATATTCTCCTTGACTAAAGATTATACTCCTTTCAGATACCGAACATTATAAGCTTATCTAAAATAAATTAATATTAATAAAGTTAATTAACAGAGTTACAATTATTAACAAACTAAAAGCTCTATATTTGTTTATCTCTATTACATAACATAATGTACCTAGTAACGTTCGCAAACTTTCACAACAGCGACAAAACAAACTCGTATTTATATTTAATGTTCTCCATTAGCTGAGGACTGCTTGGTGTGAGACCACCAACAGAGACGACATAGCTCACACAAACTGTCGCGGCGTTAACTCATTTACAATTTAACTAAATAATAAAGATTTATTAGTAACAAGTTATGTGAGGTGATGTCTTTGTGAACGTTTAATGAGTTACGACGTTAACCGTCGCTCTACTATATCAGAACACAGGAGCGTGCCGCCGCCCTGTCGTGTACTTTACGACGTGTCGTAAACCGGCACGATTGTGTCCGCGGTGTGTCGTAGCGCTATCTCACATGTCTTATGTGAGTTACTCGCTCTTATCCTAAGTGTTGTTTTATAATTATTAGTTATAACACATTTACATCAAAGGCATTGTTTACTTTACTTTATTTTATCAGTGTACGATGCTCGTGCAAGCTTTTACAAGTTAATTGTAACTGACTCTACGTTTTCATGACGTTGAATAACTAGTCGCAGTAAGGCTGCGCTCTTAAACGCCTATATATCTTATACTTTACCATAAAGAGTTGATTAGTTAAACGAATACGTTATATGGTGTATAAGGTTATCTGTCAATGATACGAACGTAACTGTACCGAGTAAACTTATATTTGACAAACTTATTAAACTAAGAGCTAAGAAGCGCGCACAACTTTGTTATGATTTATTTGTCGGACTTTTCAAATGAACGCAACAGGACATTACTAAGATGAATATATTTTTATTCGTCGTTCATGAATAGAAGGCTCCTACTCGTGTTGTGTCGTGACGTCACAGTGTCGTGACGTCACAGTGTCGTGGGCGTCGTAATAGTATTTACCACGAGGGAGCCACCACGTCAGATATTACCAAGTTTTACTTGCTAGCCACCGGGTTCAGGGACCTTTTATTTTATTATAGCCTTGAAGTTCTTTAATACAATGTAGCTCCCCCTTCATACTCCTTGGGGTCGTCAAAGTGGATCATTTGAGACTGATAGCCACCAGGGTAGCGGCCCAGATGGTCATTAGTTGACCTGTCATTAAGCTCAAAAGTGTAGACCCTTGGTAGCCATTTTTTCCCTAACAGGTATAGCAAGGCAAGTATTTCCAAGTTTTTGACTTTCGCATTACCTGTCCGGGGCAGTGGTCCAACTGCTCTGTCCAACTAGTTGGACCACGGGTCTTTACTAGGGGCATTTGTCCAACTTTCAAAATAGTTGGACTACTGCACCTTTTGAGAGTTCCGTGGTCCAATTGATTTAAAAAATAACTTGCCAACTCTAAAAACCTCAACTGCATCTTTATGTGTGTATGGTACCAACCATCTAGTCTACGGTTATATTCTCTGTGTTATGGGTACTTTTACTGACACCTATTCAACGTGCGCTAAGAACATACATATCCTTACTGGTACAGTACAAGTCCACAGATGAATGTGTGGCACAGATAATAATCATGTAATACGATATGCGTTGTGTAGAGTAGAACAGTAGTGAATGTGTCAGTGAGTGTAACATCTGGCATCACGACGCAGCGCTACACAACACTGTTGATCAAGTTCCGTGTACTACATGTGTTACAGAAATATGAGGCGCACGGGTGTACCACCGGCGCGGCGCGGACACGCTCATACATACCTACCGTACCTGCACCATTCACGAGAATGATACACTAGCTGCTGACTGTTACATCCATTGTTCTGAGCACCGTGCGACAAGCGACGTTTCACGAATCCATCACTCAATATTTAAACATAATAATACTAAGAATATCGCGCAAATTGAGACTTTACTGACTTGTGTGAAAGTTGTTTGATACAGAATATAATGAGACCTTTCTAATTAAATGATACAAGCACAAATACGTGCAGTTGTATGTATGTATAAACATTAATGGTATGCAAATCTGTTGTTTATTTTGGTTGTCCCTGAAACAGTAGCGCTTCACCGTTCTAATAACAAAGATACACAGAGAGTCTGGCTGCTTAATACTTATTCTTGGGTCAAGTTTCCCTGACGGTATAGAACTTTATTACTTACTTTCTTACTCCTATAAATATTATATTTATTAAACTTTCTTTATTTTATAACTATTTAGATAAAAGTGATTGTTGTACTTAGTACGCCCGGTTTAGTCACAGCAGAAGACTCGCCCTGTAGAGACATTCGAAGGTTACTAGAACTACTTATTGTGTTATGAAGTTCATTTATCGAGGAAACTTATTCGCTTTATAACATCACGCTAGGAACGTTAAAATCCAGGTATCCGTGAAATTTGAATAAAATACATGTATGAGCTTGATTGAGAGTAGGTGAATCAATCAATATCTTTAGATATTAATTACATAATACAAGGAGTATAAAAGTGTAGATCTAAACCTTTTTTACATTGCTATGTTTAAATATTTAACTAGTTGATGTTTCACCCGCGTTGTATAAAAGTAGCTTAAATGTTATTCTACACCCTAAACTACCTATATTCCAAATTGAAAGAAAGAGTAACAAACATGCATCCATTCACAAATCACAGAATAAACACTTTTTCATTTTCATTTCATTTCATTCATCCATCCTTACAAACTCTCGCATTTATAATATTCGTAGGATAGGTACATTGTGTTAAATGTTTCACTACCTACATACATTTTTACAGGTGTATGTGGGTGTGTGATATGTATCTACAATAATTATAATCGTTAAATATTAAGATCTCCACATTAATATTTATAATGTAGGCAGTGTTACGTCACGTCTCACACGATTGACGACTGAACTGATTTAGTTCGACAGCGACTGTCTTACGAGATGTGGACCTTTCAGGGTCTCGTCTCGTGTACTTTGTTGAATAAAATTTTAGAATTTTAAATGATGACATCAAAGACACAGTTTTACGAAGACCAAATAAGACTGAATAAGTTATCAGCACCATACTAAAAAGGTAAAGATTAATAATGCAAGGGGTTCGCTCATAAAACCCTTTACATTAATCATTACCACTCGTAACAATACTTTATAAAAATTATATAGTCTAGGTAGTAATGAGTGAATCCTTTAATCGATTTATACTTATCTCGATATGAGTCTTAGTATGCTAAGGTCCAAGTCAATTATTATAAAAGTATATATTTTCTGCAAGACACACTTTCATGTATGTACAAACTATATAATATTAAATACAATAGTAACTAGGTAAGGTGCTAGTAGGTAGAGGCGTGTAGCGTGTGCTATCTTTTACATTTCAGTCGAGTGCACCGCCGCGCCGCCTAGCGTCCCTCCTCATACCTATTAAGTTTATTTCCGTTTCATTATATGCTCTACCTCCAGTGAGTGGAATAACCTGACTATTTGGTTTATAGTAACTAATATTACCTCTTGTTTAATTTCGTACATGAAATTTTGTTGTTTTATAGTCAGGCTTTAAATAAACTCGTTTGTCATTTGTTACACACCTCTTGAACTTCGTGTTACAAAACTCTCAGCTTGAACTAAAAACTTAACAAAATAGGTTGTGAGAGAGAACGATAGCGTAGATGCTCTGTTAGGTTTTGGACCAAAACGAGTACAAGTTTATTTCTACTTCTGAAGTGTGTCAGTGAATTTATTGTTATTTCAGTGCTTTATTTATGTGCAGTAATATACTTTGTTAAACTCTTACATTAGGTACAAAATGTAATTTTTAACGTACCTTACGCAAGAGTGATGCAATGAATGATTTAAATGTGCGCTTCACCCATCTTGTAACAAGGAGGTGCTCTCATCCGATCTATAACGTTCCACATATCTAAATACCTACACGTCACTTATATTAATATTTAACACACAACAGATGACTAATACTCAAAAGTATTAGATTCAAGAAGGAGCTTTCTATTTGGTAAGATGTGGCAACACATTGCGCGATACAGACTGACTCAACTCTATATCTATACACAATTAGCACGCAAGCAGATCACTCTGTCGATACTGCACCCCCCCCCCCCCCTCCTGGTGGTGCACAGTTATCTGGCGGCCGCGAGCAGACCGCTGTAGTATAGGATTGTACTTCCTTTCTGTGCAAGTACAAGATGAAAGCACGCAGCGGAATGCTTATGTGTTCTCAATACTAGAAGGATCCGCTGAATAATAAATAATTGGAACGATATCTCAGGAGATATTGTGCATAGACTATCTTTGTCACACTGTTTTTAAACTTATACTTCATAATAATATTTCTAACAAATTAACTGAACTGAATTATTATCTTTTTGATATTTAACAATATTAAAACTGTAATATATTTCATGAAATATATGTATTTTATATAATAGTAAAGATATAGTTAATTTAACTGAAGGTATGTCGGCGGCACACTTGGTGCGTTAGTTAGTGAGACTAAGTTATAGAGACGTTAATGGTATCATAAAACTGACTACACACTGATGTAACGATACTCGTATAGCGATGTGTGTATACACTAATATACGAATATTATAAACTATGTTAACACCTGTCTGCGTACGCCACACTATTAACTAACATTAAATACACATATATTAGTAGAGAGCGTCTTACAGTAGTTACCTGAGCGCAGAGCTTCTTATTCTGACAATGTCGTTTGTTAAGAACAACTGAACGTTATTGTTTATTTATTTAAATCCTTATTGTGCACCAATGGATATGATTAGATGAGATGCTACATTAATATTACTTACCTACATAATGTGAATGGAGTAAAATGAAACTGAGAATGCATTGATAGTCTAAGTCCTGAGCATGACTGTGTTTATATAACAGTATGAAGGCGTGTAACTGCCTCTGCGCTATTGTTTGGACAAAGATAACAAAATGTGCAGTAGTTTAGTAAATAGTGCGGCTCATAAAACTGACAAACTTATACTTAAAACTAAACACGCAAACTAATCATCACCTGTGAAAGTTAACTATTCACGATAACTAACATGAATGTGGTATCACACAGTTCATTCACAAAGTGTCTACTATACGTCGGGTGTTCTCTACATCTGGTAACTTGTGACGCGCTGTGCTACTAGCAGTCCTCGCGAGAGGAACTAGAACAAAGCTTAGTACTGTTGTGGAGGTCGCGGTGACGTAACAGCACCACGCCTCCAACGAAAAGGGAGGATCCTCCAACCAGGCGAAGGTGATCGCGCCTGGCGGGCCAACTGCCCAACAGTTGTTCGTTGGACGTTCTATATATGCGGAATCGCTGTGCGAATGTTGATATCGCGATTCAGGATGTAGTGTAGGTGTTCGCTTGAGTTGTCGGTAGATGACGCTACACTGTATCTCGTAGTATACTGTACATAACGTGGTGCACGCTTACGCGGGCGTTATCGCAGGAGAGTCGGAGACAGCGCGCAGATAACACTTGCGCCACTACAGTTATTGTTGTCTGCGCACTAACCACCAGATAAAGGAGCTTCGACAGTTATTTATGTGCACAGGATGCTGTCGCAAACTCGCAACGTTGTACCTACAGATATTATGATCTGCTATCCTTCACTATTGTACTCTCGTTCACTCTTCTATTGTATCGTAGATTATAGAATAGTTGCAACCAGATTTAATACAGAATGCACGTGATACGTGTGCCAGTAAGGAATTGTTATCTAATTCGACTTTACGCTGCATCTTATGTTCTTGATTTCCTCTCTTATAACAACCAACTTGAATAGTTGATCTGTCTTTATGACAAGCCTATTGCTCCTCTTATTCACAAAGCTTTATATAGTTATAGCTAGTATTTTAATTATTAACTATCTTTTTAACGGATATATTTGATGCAGTGATTTTATTTTCTATTTGTACTTTCACACAATTAGGTAGTCCGAGTAATCTAAAGGCCTACGCAGACCGGGACGGCATGGCAAGGGATTTTAATTTTTACTAATGATAATTCAACCGTACTGTTACAGAAATACGACATAAATTGCTATGCTTTAAAATGATGCCGTGGCATTGAAAGGGATTTTATCGCACGGCATTTTTCAATCCCTTGCCATGCCGTCCCGGTCAGGGTAGGCCTTTAGGGCTTCCTTTGTAAGGCGTTTATTTCGGTTTGTCATTCAAGAATTTATTTATCTAGTCTAGTCTACTTTAAAAATATCAGTAAAAAGTTACCTGCACAAAAAAGCACAATGTTATGAAATGTTAGATATAATGTAATGACAATATAATAACAGGGCAGCGAGTGTAGTGTAGATACATTACGTAGGTATGTGAGGCACGCAACAAGTGCTCCGCGCTAACGTTCAACTAAAACATACGCACAATTTATTCATAAAACATTGAAGATTTTTAGTTATTTTAACACGACATACATTATTATGCAGATGTCAGGCACCTTCTCAAGATTCACTTTCGCGATAACCTTCGTAGACTCTAGCAATCAGTTATTTATTTATGAAATGGCGTTTGAATAATATTGTTTGATATGTCTTTAATCAACAACTATTAAATAATACAAGATAACTACATTGCCAACCCTGCGTACATTTACAATTAGGAAACATTAATCATTTAAACAAGATTATAAAAGGTTCAGGTTTGGACAGCGTCGCGTCGTGTACCTACAACTAAGTGCAATTTTGTTGTGAAACCAACCGTCACTCCTTGTCGGCGCGCACAGAATGTGATTGAATGTACAACGACATTATATTATAAACGATACAACCTCACCCCTAACCTAGTTGTATATTGTGAATTATGTTTAATATGGCTATTACAATAGGTGCAAATACCTATTGATTATAATATAATCATATAATGTATACAAAAGACCTATATCGGAAATAATATTGAGGACAGCTATTAATATTTTATAGACATGATAACCTTAAGATAATTATTTTATTTTCTTTTATTATACATTTTACACAAAAACTATATTTTATGGACTTATTACTTTACTTTTTATATAGCCTCAGGTACCCTTGAAGGGGGGCTTTGGTACACATAATGTTACACTTAAACTGTAGGTAGTTAGTATGATATTCTTGATAGAGTACCTACTCTTTATGTAGAAACGTAAAATATTGCACTGCAGTGCATGATAGCAGTAAAGACGAATTACAATTAATTCTAAAATATAGTTTTATTCTTGTGATATTATAATATAACTACATTTGCTTTTACAAATATGTCCGGGAGACGTAATATGTAAGTAACAAAGTGAAGTATATCCGTCGTCATGTTACAATCGATCCGAAAATGTCGTGTGCGGCTCTTACGTGTACAACAACTTACGCAATGAAAATAACTGCCTAAGGCCTCCATGATGCGTGACAATTCTAATTCATGTTTAATATAATTAAATTAGAGGAAAAACACTTGTACACATAATTTCTACAGCAATAATGGTGTTCGTATGTAATATACTCGGACTTGACTCAAATGATATTATAATGTATTTTTGACAACTTAGTGACTCTCACGGTAGAGTATATTTAAAGGGTATGCCTGGTGCTTCATACGAAATTTACACAAAATATTTGACACAAGTACATCGTGTATGTTGACACTCGTGACATCGGTGTCGGCAGAGATGTGAGAGAGTGAGGCACTGGGTCACGACGACGACCTCGATCACTAACAGTATCCTGGGAAACACCACCGTGCCGCCGCCATTGTTCATTGTCTTACTGAATCATAGCAACTTTTTATACTAAACGTTCCGTTATCACAATGACGTTTGTTTACGTTCCTCGATACATTGATACGATATTAATGAGACAAGTCTTAGATAACAGAGAGTATAATGAATTATATTGGTGAAGTATCGCGTGCTTTATATAATTTATTTGACCTTTGTCTACTATAAACTGTGTTGAGCTTTCGTACTTATTCCTGATACGCCGCGCCGTGGTGCTTAATATAAGTATTTAGATTTGTTTCTTGATAAAGTTGGACACCAAAAGCGAGCCGGCACAGGACTGCTCACCAGTACGAATACAAAGTACTCACCAGACCTATACCTACCTAGAGTGCGTACCTACCTACGTGAAATGCGTAGTAGTGAAATTGTAAATACATTTACCTTATAATTTAAATTTTACTAAAATTTCACAAAACTCAGTTGCAATATACCATCAAGGTTAGTGCGAATTCGGAAAGGTCCAGCAGTAGATCCCTATAGCTCGAGGCTTAGTGATAAAATGTATGAATAGTGCCTAAATATAGGTATAAATAACTGCACAATAACGTAGAGTGATCATATAAAATGCACGTGAGAGTTATTTCAAACCTTAACAAGTACCTACATAACATTATTATAACAACAATACAGTTTCAATAAATTGTGCACTAAGTTTGTGTGATATTGTTCATGTACTGTATAAGTACCAATAATATTCGTTAGGGCCAGATTCAGAGACCGCACTTTGACTTTACTTTAGCAAAGTCTAGTTATTATCTCTGAATTTGAACAACATTAAAGTAATCATTTCGCATGAAAAGTTTACTTTGCAGTAATAAATAATGAAAGTAAACTTTTTCATGCGAAAAATTACATTAATGTTGTTCAAATTCAGAGATAATAACTAGACTTTGCTAAAGTAAAGACAAAGTGCGGTCTCTGAATCTGGCCCTTAGACTCTGTAGTAATAAGCAACATTTTAATAAGCAATCCTTCAAAGAGAATCCAGTATTCAGTACGGTTATATCTTATAATAATGTTCATTACAATCAATGGTAGAAAGATACAGTGTTCATACAGTTTTGAAGCCACTGCTGTTTCAGTTCAATATCAGTAAGTTGTGTGATCTTAATGCACCTTAACGCGTTAGGAGTCAGTAAACACGTTAAGTTGTCCGGTAAGTTTATTATATTAAGATGACAACATCTACTTTCAGATAAGAGAACTCCTTTTATAGCTAAACGTCCTCAACGCGCCCGAATACAGAAACGTGCCGACAAACAGCTTAGCGGCAACATTGTATCATGTAGTAGATGTACGTAAGTAAGTACCTATAATGTTCAAGACTCAAGAGCGCTGCGCTGACATACTACAATCACCGGTAATGATAGGTCTCGTGCGACCGCTCACTGTACTACACAAAGATGCTCGGCTCATACGCGTAGTAAGATAACACAGCATTTGTAAATTATTGGAGGCATTTGCCGAATGTAAATGAAAACAAAAGCGCAGGTATCAAGGTCGCGGTTTAGTGTCGTACGTAATACATACTTTATATTCAGGGCTCGACCGAGTGAGGAGGCACGGTTACTTTATGTAACCCGTTATCATCGCCTGTATTTAACACAACACCGATGACATACCTACTAATATTGTACTTACGTAATGTGTGCTGAGATGTTATTAGCGTAAGTGGATGATCGATTAGTTATTAACTAAAACGTGTCAGGTGCGTGATCTATATTATGTTTAACTATGGTCGCAACAAGACGTGTCGCGGCCGTGTCCCCCGCCCGGCGCGGTGTCGTCGCGTCACAGAACATATTATATACGAGATGCTCAAGCGACGCGCTCATTAGCGCATACCGCGGACGGAATTTCCGATTAGAAGGACTATTAGCTACCAACAGTAACTATGTTTTGAAAGAAATCGCGATACTTTATGACGGACGCGATCAACGACTAACTATATGAGCCGGCACGATTTAAGTTGATTAGTTTGTACAAACAGACAACTGTATAATTTATCGACATTCTTTACACAGATATAGGAAATGGTGTGTTTACAATAAACCTATAATTCTTGTAGTATTTGGAGTTTTTTAAATGAACAAGTATGTTGTTACTGAGTAATGGTTCGTTCACTTTCCCAGGTACTTTCACATGTGGACGCGAGCCGGAGCGTCTGATGCACTCACCGTGGTACGTCATTATGCGCCCAAACTATACGAAAGTAAAGTATAAGTGGTATAAACACATGCATCACATTACATGTAAGTATAGGCACTGCCTCACTAATGCCCGATTTACACATCGACAAGTACAGTGGCGAGTTAAGTAGTATTTTAAGATTAAGTTGATTTAAATAGATCTCCATCCTATTTTTTGGCGAGTTAAGTTGGCGAGACGCGAGAGAGGGGGCTACTTCGTACTTAACTCGCCAAAAAATAGGATGGAGATCTATTTAAATCAACTTAATCTCAATATACTACTTAACTCGCTACTGTACTTGTCGATGTGTAAATCGGGCATAAGAGCCGGCGCACTTTCACCCGCATTCCGGGCGAGCCGCGACTACACCTACACACTACTTAACACTACAATCTCTATTAAGTCTTAGTTAACTATAATCACTAAAGATCGTGGCATATTTCTCCGTACTGTTTCCATGACCACATATAATGTATATTTCGGCACCATCTGTCGACCTGTTTTGGTGAACAATGAGGTGTGTTTTGTCAGTAAGGCGTGATGGAAATGAATAATTATTATATACTCGTAGCTGTCGATAACATCGGAACAATCCTTGTGATACCATACTGGGATGCGACATTGAGCCGTGCGCGAAAAATGTTGTAGGTGTGGTTTATTTGGTAGTTCTGTGCCAATCTCTGTATTAAAACAACTAGGGACTCATTTGTATGATTCTTTATCTTTACTATCGAGATATTGTTGTAATTTTCGCCAGTGTTATGTAGGATGTTTCGGAGAGTCGCTCGTGGGGAAAGCAGGTGCTGAAGTAAATACACCTAGTGAAAGTAAATAGTTTACCTACGTACAGTTAGTACCGCTTGACACTAATGTCGCGAGTACCGAGACCCACTGTTACCTACATACATACATACACTCTCATATCTCACACGTACACATTGACAGCATAGTGACCGACTATGAACGTTCTCAGCTCATGAGGAATGTATAATGTACGTTTCTATTGTTTAAGTAAATATTTGAATGTTGCTCATTACTTTATGTCAAGATGAAGGTTACTGTTACTAAAGTGTTACTTTAGTTACAGTAACTGGATTATAAATCGTATTTCGCTAAACAGCTGTGAACTGTTATTCATAAAGGTAAAGGAGAGCTTATCTTTATTTATTTATCGTTATTTTAATAATTAAATTATTATACATATAAGCCCATAAATACAGTTACACATTATTATACGAAGTATGTTTCATATATATATTTTCGGTTAAGGGTCATCAGTTCTCTACGAAAAGCAAGTTCGATAAATAGTTAGAATGAACTAAACGTATATTAATGAAGATCTCGCCTATTTACTTGCACGTAGAGTACAAATGTAAAGTTTACTATATTCTTATACGAGTGTGGTATGTGTGAACTAAATAATGAACGTTACTGCATATACCACATGATAGTTAACAGTTGTATGTAAGTTGAGTCGGTGTCCATTAGCAGCAAGATGAGCGAGGTGCAAGTGTTCGATTACCGCGCACTAATTATTCTAATTGTTACGTTTCGGTTCACGGAAGCGAGTTTGCGCCATCACCGGTCTAACATACTCGTACATGCAATAAACGCCGACATTGTGTACATTTGTGTACTTAGTTATGCTTTATATTTAACAATACACAATATGAACTCATCTGCCCTTTATCCGGTAACAATGACAAGTCCCAGAATAAACCTTAATGTACAGTTTACATGTTATTTCTATCTTATCATATTTCATATAATCTTTCAACTTTCATATGCCAGCATCTACAAAGGATTTTCATTTGATAAAAATGCTTCACGTCTTAATTTAGCCCAATTTGTAATGGAATTAATCAAAAAAAACTGTATTAAATGAGAAGTCTCTTCCTACCCCTGTGCGAACAAGACTTGATAAGTTTATGTATGTACATATATTTAAATTGTTTTAAAAAAAGGTAAAGGTGTCAGAGAAGTACTAATAAATCTGTTTAAAATATTTCCTAAATGTTTAAAAGCTCAAATAATTGACATGATTGTAAAACATCCACATCTAGATACATCCATGTGGAAAGTATGATTAAACACTAATAGCTAACGCAGACCTGGACGGCATGGCAAAGTATTTTAATTTTTACTAATGGAAATTCAACCGTACTGTTACAGAAATACGACATAAATTGCTATGCTTTAAAATGATGCCGCGGCATTGAAAAATCCCTTTCAATGCCGCGGCATCATTTTAAAGCATAAAGTGCACAAACATATCAAACCAATCTTGTATTCAGATTGACATCGTGGATCTAGGTAATATAACAGTCTGTGCGTTTCAAAAAAGCTTGGAGTTAGCTTGTTACTACTGCTTTGCACTCATTCATTATATTTGTCAAGTGCCCTCGGAACACTACTCTAGTTCTGTCGACACTTAAAACAATAATAAAGTAAACAAAAATAACAACTGTATTTAGTACCATCAGTAACTGAACTTGTTGTTATTTAGCAAATAGTTGTATAAGTTTACAGCACTGAGTATGTAGTAAGACATAGTCAGGTGCGCGCGGTGTGTGCTCAGTAGACAGAGAGTTGTTCATTCAAGTGTTGTGTGTGTGTCGTCCTTGCACCCGTTACGAGGGTGAAGGTCGCGCCGCGTGACGTCATCGACCTCGCGCCCTACAGTGCGCCGTGCACACGACGAGCGCTCTACACTAACACGTCACTACTCGACAAACAACTAAAAACATTGTTACGCATATTTCCATACAGTGTTATCTATTTTCACATATAATATATGTTTTTAAAACTACGAGGCACGATGATGTAAAGTTAAAACGACTTGAATTTAAGATAAGTTCTAATAACAACCGAAATAAAACTTTTTGTGCTCGAGATCAAGTTTATAAAAAGCCTAGTCGTACAAAGTACATCCAGCAGATATAACTGACCTGCAGGGACACTGTTACCTCTACAACCTATCTGTCAAAAATATACAAATAAATCTATCTAAAGTTTATACATAGAAGTAATAAGCAATAAAATGAAATGCTTAAGATATATGTAATTATAAACAAGACTTCGTAACAAGTTATGTCTGTTATTAGATAAAGCTTCACACGACACATACAGATGGTGAGAGGGTTGTTAAGTGCTACTTGAGCTCTGCAACCTCTACCAACTACACTACAAACACCATCTGTGTACTGTGTATGTACTAGTTATCATACACTACTGCTGTTTAAATGTTGTATCATTATTTAAGTTTATCAAAATACATATTTATTTGTCACGCTTGTCGATAGAGTTACGCTCACGGTATGCGGCTGTTTGTATGTTGCGATCCCTCGCAAGACAAGTTGTTTGTAGGATACCCATCTGGGTAGATGATATAGTCTGATACTATATTGAAACATAAGTAAGTCACAAGCAGACATAAGTGCTTGCATGCGTCTCGGTTGTTTTACAACGACGGCGACGTCGCGTGTTCATTGTTCATGTCAGTGATGTTTGCCGAGAGCGAGTCTGATGCTGTGAACAATGTCACTGACACGTGGGATACACACACACACACATTACACGATATTATACATTTCCTCCGCCGTAGTTCTGAAGGACTTTTGGCAATGTGTCAATAAATACTTTATTTTATTTCATGTAATCTAAAATAATGATCTAATAAAAGAGCGACGGATGTAGTGAAAGAGTCAATCGCCTATAATTCAATTCCATCTTACTTATGATAGTTTTCAATATAAATGATATCTCAAACTTAAATTATCACTTCACTATTAGCATACCAGGAACTAAAATAACACTGGATAATAAATAAATAATTCAGTTCACAAATACTGAATCTAAAGTAAATTGTAACACTTTAAATAACTGACGATAGTTTATGAGTAATAAATAAAATAAATGGGCATAATAGTTCAACATAAAAGCTTAATTTAATTAACAAGAGTATTAGCCTGCCGACATCCCAGCGCGCAATGTTTTAACTGTCAGCTTATGTAGGAGTACCTACACACAGACTTTTATTTGTAACATTACTTTGTAGATAGTGTGTCAAATGAATACAATATTATATAAAGTAGTTGTTGAATGTTTTATAAATGTATTTATATATAATTATATATGTGTTGTCGGGCACAACGTATAATATAGTAGACAAGGTTGAGGTGTAGTATGTGTGTGGTATCAGTGATATAGATATCATCTGCTACTAGGTAACTATGTCGATGTATGTTATTTATGTATGTTCAGGTTTATTTGTAGTGTTCCTCATTCTTATTCATATTTTGTTTCTATGTTAAAATGTATACTTTTTCAATAGCATTTATCTACTAAGCATAAAGTCATGCACAGAATCATGGTGACTACCTACGCAGGACAATATCTTTGTGCGATCCACAAATTGTTACCCTGAGTTTGGATTTTCTTCGTGTTCGTTAAATTGATGTTTGTAAAGACCCAGGGCAAGACTCAGGGCATCAAAAAAAATGTTACAATCAATAAAACAAAATAGTACTGCAGCCTATTTCTCTACGTTAACACATACACACACATTGCCTCTACAGTTTTAAAACAGTAGCAAATGGATGTTTGCCTTCATTGTCTGTTATATGGCAAAATTCACAATGTATTCTAACGCTCACAATACAAACAAAAATGTGTTCAGACTATGTGTTTATTTACCACGAACACTCTGTATACACATACAGCGTGTTTAGAAAATTGTTATGTTGATTTTAGACATCATACTGTATATGTAAGACATTCTTAAAGCATGACTTAATATAATACTGAAGTTTAATCGACTCGCAATTATTTACATGTAAAAATAAGTCAAACTTAAGTATGTATGTACTTATACACAGCTCCATGTACTTTCTACTAACTTTCTTTACTATGAGGATCATACAAATATGTTAATGTACAATTATGTGCAAGTTCAAGGGTACGTGTTGGTGAGATACTAGTACTCACAGTGTTGTAGTTAGCGAATGCAATCCGGACTATCCGTAATCCGAAAAATCCGGATATCCGCCCATTTTTACTCGGATTGTAAATCCGGATTCGAAAATGAAATCCGCGGATTTTCTGAATAATAAGAAATTGTAATGTTAGAGTGGATATGGCGTTATTCGAGGATAGTGGTTCACCAGGACGTTATTAGGAGGCCGTTTACAAGCATCTTCAATGCATTCCCCCTACAAGCGTTAAAACAGAGCGTGCTTTTTCTACAGCAGGAATTATGTGTAACCGAATTCGCAGCAGGTTACACAACTTAAGATGATTTATTATTTTTGAGGTCACATTTTGATGGCAGCAAAGTTAATACAGACATCTACAACATTGCAACTTTACATGAGAGCACTTTTAGTGAAAAAAGTTACCATTTGAGAATTATGAACCAATTAAAATTAAAGTTGGCAGAATGAATTAAAATAACCTTTTTTATATAAGTACCTATTGTAAAAAGAGTTTTATCCCTATGTTGTCATTTTACTGAAATAATGTGCCTATATTCTATTCGCGTTTAGAATGCAGTGAGTTGTCATTGTCTACCGACCTAGCCCCGCCGCGCTGTCTAACCAATCAAATCTTTTAAAATTCAAATTAATTGAATTTTAAAAGATTTTATTGGTTAGACGGCGGCGGGGCTGTACACTCCATTCTAATAGAATAGGATATAGATGTCTTTTTATACATAGAAAGATATCTTACGTGGAAGAAGACATCTAACTAATAATCGTACATACGTCATTAGTCGCCACAAAAGAGGTCATTTCGATATAAAATATTATAATATAAGTAAACTGAGTAATAAGTTCTGAGACTTTCTTTTATGGATATTTAATGTTATAAAAGCGACATAAACATTCCATTGATGTTCTAAAACAAAACAATATTAAATTTGTCAACAAAAATATTGTAGACGTCTTCATTTACATTGCATATTTATAACATTTATATTTATGTAAAGTAGGATCTTTAAACAAAATAAATTTAATGCAGAACTTTAGGTAAGGTTATAATAGGTCTTTACCTATGAAATTGCCCTTTTTTAGTACTGGACATTTCAAATCAAAATATTTTTTTTTTGGCTAATAATTCTAATTTCAAATCAATATCATTTTAAAAACATGGAATTCTTTTTCCAAAAGTAGTCATTTGTTTATTGATTAGTGTTACGTTATCATCGCAATTCAATCCTTTTCGTTGTTATGGATACGTTAAAAAATCGAGTACTTTTGGAATATGAGTCTCGTCGTGGCAGCAACGCGGCACAAGCGGCACGCATCATCAACGACGTTTACGGAGCTAACACTACAAACAAATGCACCGCTTGTTATTGGTTTGCTCGCTTCCGTTCTGGAAATGTTGACCTGAAAAAGAACCTCGTAGTCGTCCGAAGACTTTGGTCGACAATAACGAATTAAAGGCGATTGTGGAAGCCGATGATACACAATCTACGGCTGAATTAGCAGCAGCTTTCGACGTTAACGTCAAAACAATATTGGTCCGTTTGCGTCAAATTGGCAAGGTAAAAAAGCTTGACAAATGGGTGCCCCACGAACTAAATGATTGCCAGCGCGAGGTACGCGTCGAGACATGCCTTGCACTGCTCAACAGACACACAAATGAAGGAATTTTGAACAGCTTTATTACTAGCGACGAAAAATGGATTTTGTTTGATAATCGTAAGCGCTCAGCAAGTTGGTTGGATCCTGGTTCAGCACCAAAACAATACCCTAAACGAAAACTTACCCTTAGAAAAGTGATGGTCACTGTTTGGTGGTCTAGCGCCGGTGTGATTCATCACAGCTTCTTACAAAACGGGGTGAGCATTACTGCGGATGTGTACTGTGAAGAACTGAACACAATAATCATCTCCATCCAGCATTGGTCAATCGCTCGTCTTCGCTGCTACTGCACGACAAGGCGCGACTTTATACTGCATAGCAGACGATCTCCAAGTTGCAAGAACTAGAGTTGGAAGTTCTCCGTCATCCTCCAGACCTTGCGCCTTCAGACTACTACTTTTTCCAAAATTTGGATAACCTTTTGGCTGGAAAAAAATTCAATATCCAAGAGGCAGTACAAAATGCCTTTGAAGAATTGGTTTCCTTCCGTCCAGCTGATTTTTTTTAGAAGGGCATTAATAAACTGCCACTGCGTTGGCAAAGATGCATTGATTGCATGGGTGACTACTTCGATTAATACAAATAAAAAATACTTAAAAAAAATCGTTAAATTTTGTTTATACAAAATGGCAATTTCATAGGTAAATAAGATAAGACCTAATCTTAGCATTCCATGGATTCTCCGTGCGGGTGCCGGGTCCATCGCGTGATAGAGGGCGGAACACTGGCGTAACAGCGTCTGGGACTTACGACCCAGATGTAGGTTTAAGGAGGCCCCCTTACAACGCGTTAGCGGTCACCTTCACTGTCTGCCATGTTCCGTCCTCTACCTATCCAAATTTGGTAGGAACCTAACAATGCCGTTTTGGACATTCGTGATAGTCTCTACTATCACGAATGTCCAAAACGGCATTGTTAGGTTAGGTTAGGTTAGGTTAGAACTTCAGTAAGCTCTCTAGCTTACTGAAGTTCTCGGCAGTCCTAGTTCTTTTAATAGATTGTAGAGGGATTTAGCTGGTGTACCCCTCGCACCTATTTCCACGGCATACAGAGTAACCCTATAGCCATTTCTGGTTATCTCATTTGTCAAGTCAAAGTATTTATTTGTCTTAATTGCGTGGTCTTTAGGGATGTTAGTTTCCCACGGTACCGTGAGCTCAATAAGTACTACACGCTTTTTCAATTTTGAGTAGAGGAATATGTCTGGTCTCAACGGCGACACGCAGATATCCTCCGGGATTTTGTAGTGTGTTTCATACGTGTCAACCAGTAGAGTCCAATCGTCTGCCGGACTCAGGACCGAAAAAGGGTAATTTTCGTAAAACAAAGATATTTGCAGAAATGTAGTTGTCCGCATTAACTTGGCCGCCATCGATTTTATGTCTCATAAAATAACAGTCTTTTTAAAATTAAGTTAAATAAAAAGAGGTTAAATTATTTTGTTACTTTTTTATGTTATTAATTTTTCAAGAAGTCAATCATTTATGTTTACCTACCTAAATTTTTATTTATTTTACTTAACTATTAATTGTTTTAGTAACGTTCCTCAGCTGGCAGTTCACGAATTATACACAGATTATTTTAATAATGCGGATTATTTCCGTGTGTAATCTTTATTAATTTGAGGAGAAGTTTTGATAGTCTTATTTTTGATCTCCAAAGTTTTAATTTAATTTGTACTTATTATTTTGATTTGAAATTGAATAATTACAAATTAAAAAATCAAAATAAAAATCGATTATATAAATATTTTTTGATTTTCCAGTGTTTTCATTTTAATCCATTTACACAAGTATAAGAAACATCACATTTAGAAACTGATTTAAGTGGATTTGTTTATTTTTATAAAAAAATCCGTAAAATCCGGATAATCCGGATCGGACCAAAAATCCGTTTTTAAAAATCCGGATTTTAAAACAGAACGGATTTGCATTCCCTAGTTGTAGTATGTACGCAGTAGTGGAGTGCGGTGTGGTGTAGGTATCTAAAGTGTGCTCTCTGTGGAAGGTCGTCATTAGCGGCGCGACCTCGCACTCGACTTACTTAGACCTGCACACAAACACACTCTGTGTACACTCAACTACATAAATAGATTTCAATTAATTAATATTTATTAAGTTTTCTCTCAACTAATATAAAATATAAATACCAATTTATTAAAACTTTGTAAGGCACACAATGCAGTGCAATCGATGGTCAAATACAGTCAGTCCATAGCTTAGCCACTTGGCGTTCATAAGATCTTAATCTTAATCAAATGTTTACACTTACTAGCAACTTTTAAATTCTAGTATCCATTAACATTTGTATCTGACTGTACTAATATCTTACGAAGCTTTGTGTTTGACAAATAGAGAGCCAGTAAAAGCTTTTATTTCTCAATTAGTTTCTACGATATCTCTGTGAACTGTGAAGTAGAGGAAATGTATTATATTAGTTATAAGTTTAATAAACTATCTAGTAAACAAATAACAAATACTTAAGAGGAAGAGGAATACCGAGGGTTTTAGCTAGTAAATAGACTTATTTTCAGAATCCAACACTTATCAACATTATATCCGACCGAGTAGTTAATTGAGCTGCTGCTAGTATACTTGAATATATGTGAATCATCCGTGTATCGTAATCGTTATCAACGCTCTGGTTGAAACCAGTCCTTAAATTACTAAATTATGATGTCTTTCATCTACATTATGTTTTGTGACTACGACGTGACAAGGCATACTTTACCTACCGTGGTACACATCAGTACGTGGTACATGCCTCAGTATCACGGCGAGCTCTACTTAATGTATGAGAGAGTTCTGAGAGTCATCTTCAAGCGTCATTAACTATTACCTATGTTCATTGTGATCACTTACTATAGAGTCGTATATATTTAATTTAGCTTCGTCACCAACATCTGTCATGTTCGTGCTACTGAGATGTTATATAATAGAGCTGCCGCTTTTATTGTCACATCAGCTTAACATCATTTATAACCCATTCATTTGTATGCGCTACTGTAGTACTGCCCGATTGTGCAGCTCAGCAGATTCATGGTTATGAATTAATGTACAGTACTTAAATAAATAGAAAACAACTTTCAATATTATTTGAAATCCTTGCAAATGAAATAAATAAGTAGAAACCATTGAAATTTTAACTTAAATGTATTAATCGTTAACGTCTTATACCTACTTAAACAGGACTTAATACAAAAGTATTAATTTATCAACTAATCGTAAAACGATACACTGAGCATTTCTACTCAATAATACTTATGAAAAGTGTATCTGTTTCCAAACAGCGGATACGTATAACATACAACAACATGATCGTGCAGTGCGGTTGTTGTGAATAACACAGTGTAATAGTAATAACAGAGCTGTCAGTGAAAACATACTAATAAAACAAACCTAGTAGTAGAGGATATTCAAGGTAACGCATGTTCAACTGTATACGATCACCGATCAACACGTAAAGTTACTTAAGCAAAGTGAGAGTTTGTTCAGCCACATGAGACATCGTGTGCGATGTAATGACTCTCTTGTCCTACCTGCATCACGCGCAGGACTCTCTTGTCCTACCAGCATCACGCGCAGGACTATACCTTATTTCATTTAATTGTCTTTTACGACATCATTGGGATCAGATGGTGAAGATTAAATATAAGTTTAGCACTACAGCGCTATGTGAAGTTTATAAGACAGATGCTTACTATTAATAGATATTAGTCAGGTTGAAGGTATATACCTACATGAGGTACATCATCTAACCACAAACATAATACGCGCCGCTAACGTTCATACATGCTCGTATGAACAAGATGAATGGTTATTGATAACGCGTGCGCTGTAAGTTTACACCATGTTTATACACTATACACTCATTTAATATAAAATACATTTACTTTAAAATAGACATTACTAACTAACTTGTTACGATTGTAAACTTATTATCATAAACAACATAAATTTCATTCGTAAATAAACATCGCACCTACTCGAAACAAAAATATTTTGTCCGACTTACAGATTCTATATAAATTACAACAATCCTCCAGAGTAAATAGTTGTGCAGACAAACTGTTATGTGAAACTGTTACCACGTAGTAGTAGTAGGTAGTAGTACAATAACACAGCACGTAATAATGTTTACTCTCTCTCTCTCTAGACAATCTCTCTCATTTAAAGAAGAAGTCAACTGGGGAAAGTATGAAAAGAAAATCAAGAAAATGTTGTCCGTTCAACATTTTTATCACTTTAAACAGATGACTTTACCTTGGAAAGAAGGGAAATAGTTTATTTATGAATTAAGTTACAAACGATGAATACGTACTTGTTTATTTTATATTGTGATACAAATAAGTTTTACTTTAAAAAGAGCGGACAAAAATTACCCAAAAACACCCACAAATAATGTCCGTGCATGAAATTCAGATTCACAATCTATTAAGTGTGCATATACTATACCTACTACTAGAGCAACGACTCTATCTACATTAATGCTAGAACGTATCACTGGTGTGAGAACTAGACTGGTCGGTGGAACAGTTGTGATATAATCTTAATACGTTCGTTACTATGCTGGCGCAGTACACTGTGTACTGAGAGACGCTTTGTCACACACATCATACACTAGTAATATACTGCGCCCAGTGAGCAACATTACGATGAGCAACCATCCGCAACTTGCTCATTCAGTGATGCTAATAATCTACTTGCATTTTGGGTATCCCTCCATTGCCGAATAAGCCTTAAATGTACACAATCAGCATCACATAAATATTAAAGAGAAAAGCACTATAGAAAAGAGATTGGGCAAAATTAACCCAGAACCAACAGGAACAAAATATATGCCGGTTTATTAGTCTTGCTAAGAGAAACATTTTAATAAAAAAAAATCTCCCGTAGGTGCTGTCCAACTATAATTACACACAATTAAAAAACAGTTTTTTTCTATTTCGTAACGCTAATAAAAACAAAGCAATACATGTAACGTTATCTAATTGATATTAAAATCTTTACTCGCTATAAAAAATACCATAAGCAACCCGCGTCATGCGCAGATTCAGGTATTATTTTACTTTTTCACTCTTACACCACATGAATTACGCGGTGTCCTACGTGGGCGACGAAAGCGACACGACGCGACGCGATGCTACACACGACAAGGGTTCTATATGATTACACCAGGTCTCGTCGCAGACCGTCACATAAGACACAAGTAGGGTACGCCGTTGATTTGATGGCGTATGTCGCGTTCGTCGCTTCGCGGTGCGTCGTTTTCGTCACCCACGTAGGACATCGCGTTAGACAGAGATGGCACTTTGTTAAATTAATCATTTAGAAGAATATGTCGTACAGAATCCTGTATCCACGGTATGCGTACGTTAGGGAGCTGTTCTCATATGATAAGTGTAATATATTACTTAGGTCACGCTAGACATGTACGCATAGAACATCCTGCAGGTCCAATGAATTTCTTTTTTTTTGTGTTATAAAGCCTTTGTTACTTATGGAGTTTAAACAAATCTGACTTTTAAAACCAGTCCCTAAGCACACTAGCAGCCAAAACATCACTTAGTTTTACATTTCCAAATATAAAAGCGCGGTTGCTCAATGATATGAGACAAACTAGCTATTAGCAGGTAGTTAACCTTAATTTCTTTTTAAAAGTCACTTTTAAAGCATACACTACATCGCAGTGATTGTAGCAATATATTAAGTTAAGCAATGTTAGGGAGGCACAAGACCGCGCAGGGTGGAAACTTGTGGAGCAGGCCTATGTCCAGCAGTGCGCGTCCATAGACAATGTCAGACGGACACTGTCAGCACTCAGCTAGGAAACGAATTAAAGATAATGAAAACGCTTCGATTTTTCGACAAACTAACTACATTTTGTAAATAACGAATTTATCTCTGACAAAATTATCAGGGAAATCTTCATTTAATTTAATTCTTACATTTTTAAGTTTCCAAATTGTAGCAGACTAGTGTTATTTCTTAAAAACCAACATGTATTTAATAGATCAGCGAATATGAAAGAAAACCTAATCCAGTGGTGATGAGAAGAAGCCCCGATTCTGCAAGTAAATACAGTCAATATACATATATTATATAAGCTACACTTAGTAGTAGGTAGAGATCGTACAATCAGTAGAGTGAGCTTTAGTCAAGTACAAGTAGATAACGCAAAGAGTAGCGCGAGTGTCGCCGCGCACCACATTCCAGAACCGAACGACCTTTGACTAAATATTTGCGTGCCTTACTACACTAATGGACGACAGATTTATACCGGTAAGGGCCGTATTTATTCATTACTATTCATGTACATACGTATAGTTATGTCGACTGGATATCCTACACCTTAATTAGCAGTTTACCTTGGACAATGCACAGGGATTAACCGTGTACATACTCGTACCTACTGGTTACTGTGACTTTGTACGTGTCCACGCTCAACATATACTCGGACATACATTAATGTTGCAGACGATAAAGTTGCGACGCTTGTTTTGGGTAGTAAGACACCATAAGGTGCTAGGTGTCACCACCGCATCTTTTATATATAGGGTTTTTATACATAAATCGTTTTGATAAATATTGGCTACAAAATCAGAATAAGAGAAAATTTGACGGTAACGCCAATACCAATTCGCCTTCGTGGTATTAATAGGTCCAGTTTCTCTCTATCTCTAATCCTTGAGCGCGACCTGCTCACTCTGTGTTAACGACACGATAATGCTAATGGAGACAGAGCACACAGCACTACTGCACCATGGACTACATCAAATATTGCAATACATTATGGTTACCCTGCATTACTGTCACGGCTGGGCAAACGCCTCTCCCCCTTGACATCCTACGAAATTATATCTTTTAGAGCAATGACGACGATGCCGTGATTGCTGATTATAACAACAAAACACAACTTAACTAATAAGTAGTCAAGAAATGAACACTTAAATTGTTTAAAAAAAAGATTTTATTAAATTAAAACAAAAGCGTTCTTAATACTAGGTGTGAGTCGTGGCACAGATGACAATCGAATCGTGCGTAATATTATTTACATGGGCTTTTAAATGGATACAAATCTTATAAGTGTGCTATAGGTGAGCCCTCCTGGCATTCATGGGAACTATAACGTAATCAAAACAATTCTCTTGAAATACTCATTAGGAGCTTATCTTAACATTAAGAGGTGCCAACTGATGCCGTGGGTTCTCGGTACTTAATTTGAGTGGTTGGGAATATTTAGCTAATGAATAACGTTATTGGTATGTGACCACTACTTTCAGGTCGCATAACTCCTCCCTCCCTAAGTTCAAAATCATCACCCGAATTACAATGAGGATGTTGATTTTGTTTTTTACAAAGTAAAATATTCTTATATCTATACATCGTTACACAAAAAATAACTAAAATTAACACATAAATCATTAGAGTTCCTACTAACACTGTGCACATTCACAAATTGCCCATATTCACTATTTTTCACTTCACTTTTATTCAGCGTATGTGACAGGAACTGGAGATTTTTCCAAATCAATCTTATCCAAGTTGATTGCTTTCTTTTCAAACACATGTAGTGGTGTAACGATCTTTGGTAAGTGTATCTTTGGTATACCAGTAAAAGCTACTTCTCCGGTCTGAATACGACGTTTTCTTAATGTTATTTTTTCAACTTTCACTTCACAAGCGTTGGTGAGTGTTAAAATATACGTGCCCATAATGCTGTGTTGTCTCATGTCATTTTCGCATGTTTCTGTTAAAGTTGTCTGGACACCAGTATACAATATTATTCACGAATCTGGTTTTATTAATTTAATCTTTATGTCGTTTGCTGCGACTGACAACGGAGAACACGAAGTTATTCTCGTAGAGAACTTCATTAAATCTTCAATACATCTATTTTCTTCTTCATAAGATATATGATTTTCATAACATAAAAACTTTCCATCAGCAACTTCTCTGCAGGGTTGAGAGAGTGGTGATATTTTCGATCCCTTTGTTAGGATTTGGGAATGTTTAGGAACAATCAGGAATGTAAGGTTTAGGTGAGGGTTGTACATTGGAAAAGGATATAATTTATAATAATTATATTCATCTAATTGGACTGTAGGAACTGTCATTATAAAAGTAATACGTTTGTTTTTCATAAATGCCTTAATGTCTATACAATTCTCAATATTAATCAAATTATCATAAGTAACGGGGAAAACTATCTTATCTGTTTTCTCAATATCTTTTAACGTATTATATAGTTCACTAGAGTCTAAAATAGATTGGTGCAATACATTAATTCTACTAAATGCAATTGCAGTTTCTACCTCATCTAACCTGGTTAAAATTATTTGAAAATTATGGGTTAATAAATTAAAACCTTTTAATACTGTATCTTTGCTCCATTGAAATTGGGTTTTGTTCAATATTTCCTCAATTTCTGTAATAGTTTTATCTAAAATAACAAAATTATTTCTAGTTAAATTTGTCATATTAACAAATAAATGTTTCTACGATTTCTGAAATTAATGTCACTTTATTTACAAGTGCATTTTGTTTTGACTGTATTTTACTTATTAACTCATCGTATCTTAATGCATCTTCGTTATCCATATTACCAGTAATGGTTTTAATTAAAGATCCCAGTGGATTTATAATTCCTATCTTAATTCTTATATTAGGGACTATTTGATTAAATCTATCTAACGTAGTATTCATAATATATTCAGTTTGTAACTGTGCATCTAAAATATTACCATCTAAACATATAAATTCAACTTATCTTTCATAAAACATACAAAATGATTATATTTATCAATATTAAATTCAAATTACTGTATAATAATTCTAAATCTAAAATCTTAATATTTTGCCAATTATATAGGCTAATCTGACCTACACCTTCTTTAACAGGAAGAATTCTAGGATTATCTACAATTTTTTGAAGTTGAAGGGCCATTGCGCTCTTCATCACTATCAGCAAGACGTACCTGCGAAGGGCGTTTTATATCCTTTAGTGGAACCTTAGTTTTCCTATTTTGGGTCTGAACTGTAACGATATTTCGATTTATATCATCGACTACTTGTGCAGCTTGATAACGAGGCTTATCTTTGCTTCGTCTTGTATTTACTCCTTTAATAAATACTTTACTGCCTTTCTTTATATCAAAATTGGTTTCACCTCCACGTTTTTCTTTTATCTTAACCTTATTTCCTACCATTTTATCTGTTAAATAATCATACAAATATTTTGTCCTTTTTGCATGTTCCTGAACTAATTGTTGCGTATAACTTTTATTAAAATCTACATTAAAATTATCTGATAATTCAGTATGACCAAATACTACCTCAAATGGCGTAAGACCAGTTGTCGAATGAATTGACTGATTATAAGACATAACTGCGTATGTCATAACAGATGCTGCGTCTGTAATTTTCCTTTCATACTTAGCTAATCTATATATCTCTAAAATTGTAGAGTGAAATCTTTCCACTAATCCCATTGAGTTTGGATTATGTGGCGTACCAATATGTAATTCTATTTTATAAAAACTCAACATTTCTTTTAATAAACTATTATTAAATTCACTTCCTGGATCTGCACTCATTTTCATTGGAATACCATAAATAGAAAAATATTTTAATAGTGCTCTTACTATCTCAGGAGTTGACCTATTAGGTACTTCAAATGCTTGTCCTAATTTACTAAACGCATCTATAAGAGTAAGAAAATATTTTCCTTCTATTGAGAAAATATCAATAAATATTTCTTGAAACGGCTTACTTTGAGTCTGGGTTAATTGTAACTCTGGCTTCAAAGGTTTCCTATCATATTTCATACGTTTACAAAGCTCGCATGAGTTTATTATACTTGCTACAGTTTGTTCTAAATTAATCCAATAATATGTACGTTTTAAATGTGCTACTGTTTCCTTGATACCTCTATGACATGTTTTTCCTATATGATACTTAATAACAATCTCACGTTGTTCATTTTCATTTTCTACATAAATAACTCTTTCCGTACATTCACGAAGTTTAATAGAGTCTTTCTTAAAAATACTAGTTACTACTTTAGAAAAAATTAGACGATGCTTCTCATTTTCAAAATAAATAAAATGATTAATTTTAGAGCGAATATATTCTTTTAAAAATTGCTTAACTAATGCCTCATTATTTAATGGCATATGCACTTCTAATACTTTTTGCTTATCCCTAGACATATTTTTAACACTAAATTCATTTTTATTCCACGTAAATACTAATATTTGGTTTGGTTTCGTATCAATCGCTTCTTTTAAAATTGGAATATCGGATGAGTCCGTATTCTCTTCAGAATGAATTGTTTCCACAGGTGAGCTCGGTCTTTCCGATGCTGTGATAGTACCACTACTCACTGATCGCATAGGAAAATTCGATTCTAAACTTTTAACTGATTGAGTTAAATCATCAGACGATGAAATTAAAATTGTTTCGTCCTCTGGAGTATTTACTATCATTGATACATTTTCATTTTCTAACACATTTAACTTAATACGTGACAAAGCGTCCGCATTATTATTCTGCTTACCTGGCTTATATTCTATATCATAATCATATTCAGCTAATTTTAAACTCCATCTTGTTAATCTACTACCTGGTTCTTTATATGACTTCAACCAAACAAGTGGTCTATGGTCGCTTAATATTTTAAATTTATTACCATATAAGTATGGTCTAAAATGCTTACATGCCCAAACTATGGCTAAAAGTTCCTTTTCAATAGTACTATATCGAGTCTCTGCGTCATTCAGAGCTCTACTTGCAAAAGCAATAGGCTTATCACTTCCTATCGTACCTTGTGATAAAACTGCACCCAGAGCATAATTTGATGCATCAGTGGTGAGTAAAAATGGTTTAGAAAAATCTGGAAACTGTAAAACTGGTGCATTTGTAAGAATTTCCTTACATTTCTCAAATGCATTTACATATTCTTCATTTATAATTATTTTATTTTTCTTTTTCAAACACTTTGTTAAAGGCTGCGTAATCTTAGAAAAATCTTTTATAAACTTCCTATAATATCCTACTAAACCTAAAAAACTTTTAATTTCTGTTGTAGTTTTAGGTAATGGAAACTCTAAAACTGCTTTTATTTTATCATTATTAGGCTTTAATCCGTCTTCGGATATTGTATGACCTAAATATAAAACTTCTTTCCTTAAGAATTCGCACTTATCTAATGATAACTTTAAGTTCATTTTTCTTAACCTATCAAATATTAATCTTAACTTTTCTATATGATCCTGTAAACTGACAGAATAGACAATAATGTCATCGATAAATACTAGGCAATGTAGTCCTTGTAAACCTTTTAAAACATTATCCATAGCTCTTTGAAATGTAGCTGGAGCTGTCTTCAAACCAAAGGGCATTCGTTTAAATTCGTAATGTCCACTTTGTGTAGAGAACGCAGTTTTCTGTTGATCCTCTTTATCTACCTCTATTTGGTGATAACCACTAGCTAAATCTAACGTAGAAAAGTATTTTGCTTTTCCTAACCTATCAAATAAATCAGTTATATTAGGCAGAGGATACTTATCATCTACCGTAATTTCATTTAAACGTCTATAATCTATTACCATTCGGTATTTCTGTTCTCCCGAACTATCTAATTTCTTAGGAACTAAATGAACTGGAGCACTCCACGGTGAGTGTGATTCCTTAATAACATCGTTCTTTAATAAATTATCGACCTGTTTCTTAATTTCTAAATTAGTTTTTATAGGGTTCCTATATGGTCGTATAAATATAGGATCTTCGTGTTTAGTCCTAATTCTATGCTTAACTTGATTAGTAAACGATAAAGGAATATTTTCACAATGAAAAATATCTTTATATTCTGTACATAAATTTTGTATATACCTTTTTTCTTCATAATTCAAATGATCCAATCTTAATTTTGAAAGATTTGATTCTAATTCCATTTCAATATTATTATAATTTATATTTAATTTATTTAAATTAATAGACATACATTTCTTTTCCAATTTACTAACTTCTAACGGTTTATCAAAAATAATTGTTAAATTTTTGTCCGTAACGTTTTGAATAACCGTTTGTGCAAACGAATCCTTACACTTAACAATAGCATCAGGCATCCTAAGACCTGGATAAAACTCTAAATAATTTAAAATAGCTGTACCCTTTTCTAACACTGTAGGCAACTTAACGCGTGTCTCGGAACGCTTCGGTATGACTACCTTATATAAATGATTATACCAAATTGGTATATCACTAAATTTAGTTTTTAATACCTGCCTTTTCATATCTACACTAGCTTCTAATTCTCTTAATAAATCTATTCCTATAAGACCATCATATGCCTTGTCTACATTATAAACATAAAAAGTATGATAAAAAATTGCATTAAACGTTTTCGGTAACGGAATATTTATTACCTCGTTGTGTCTACTACAACCATGCGTACTGTATATTTCGAAAGGCTTATACATCTTATAACTATTAAAAAACTTATTTGCCTTTTCAGGACTAATAAAAGATCTCGTACTTCCCGTATCTATCAGCATATATGCATCTATTTCCGGTAAATGCACATGCGGAAGTCTAAGAGAATCGCTATAATTCACTTTTATCATTTCGTTTGCTCTTCTTGAGCCTCTATACGAAAATTTGGGTGAAAACTCTGTTGTTCACTCTTCTTACTGTACACCATATTATTCTGTACCGTCCTCATAGAGACGTCAGTATTTTGCCTCGGTGGCATATTCGTATTCCTATTATTTATTCCAAAGCGGAAGTTTTGATTAGGGTTCTGTCTAAAGAAACCCGATTGCTTGTAATTATTGACAGTTTTTGGAAACTGTTGTGGTGACGGCGTAAATGAATTAATTCTAGGCTTAAAACCTGAATTATATGGTAATCTGTTCATATGAAAATTATTATTAAAATTATGAGGTTTATTAAAATACGGCTGTTGCATTGGTTTACCGGGAATACCAAATTTAAATGGTTGCAACGGCGTTTGCGTTTGCAACGGTAAATGTGGCGAATTTTTATTAATTACATTCATTTTCTTCGCACTATTAATTGTATTATATCTCTGTAAAAAGTTCACCTCTTCAGTGACAACGCTTAAGGCTGATTCTAAATCGCAACACTTATTTAACCTAACAAATCTTAATAAATCTTCTGGTAAGTTGTACAAAAACACATTAAGGGCTGTGTTATTGTAAATAATATATTTTGCTGCTTTAATTCCTTCGTCGTGAATTAAATTTACTTTAGATATAAGCGAACTCCTTACGTTCTGTATCCTATGACAAAAATCAACAAAAGATTCTCCTCCTTTTATTTTTAAACTTTCTAATTCTAAAGCTATGCCTGCCTCTGATCTAGGATCACCAAAATGTTGGATAAATAGTTCTTTCAACTCTTCCCAACTTTTTATATTTTCGCGCTCGCTCGCTAAGACGGCGGCTTTACCTATTAACCTACTGGTTATACAATGGTATAAGTATACCTTTTGAGCGGGATTATTGTCTCCACTAAAACTTCGTATAACGTAGTCGCATTTTGATATAAATGAGTTTAATAATTTGTCATCACCATCATATTTAGGGATGATCATATGAATTTCTTTTGGTATTAGCGATATTTGACTCATTTTGATATAAAAATAATTTTATTATTTTTTAAAAATATATTATTAATTTACTTAATAATGTAAAATAACTATTAGGTACATATATAGTTATTTACTTTAATAATAAGTTTATTCAAATACTTCAATTTATTTTATTTATTTAATTTTACTTTTAATAGCTTAACACTAATTACCGATTTTTGGGTCCTAATTAAGTAGCTGTGTTTTCGATTTTAGAACAACACTGCTGCTATTTGTGACGATTGACGATTTTTAGTCCAATAGACACAATAATTATTATAATGGAAAAGTGGAACGGAAGTGAACAAAGGGTCTACTCACATATAACCGCTCTTCTCCATGACGACGATGTCTTCTGCTGCTCGTGCTTGACAAATTTGTTTTAGGTTCGACGGATTCTTCCCGAATTTAGCGCGACGATGTTAGCAATTTCGACTTTACGACGGCTTTCGATAATTGAAAAATCCGACCCGGCTGCGCCAGTCAAGAAATGAACACTTAAATTGTTTAAAAAAAAGATTTTATTAAATTAAAACAAAAGCGTTCTTAATACTAGGTGTGAGTCGTGGCACAGATGACAATCGAATCGTGCGTAATATTATTTACATGGGCTTTTAAATGGATACAAATCTTATAAGTGTGCTATAGGTGAGCCCTCCTGGCATTCATGGGAACTATAACGTAATCAAAACAATTCTCTTGAAATACTCATTAGGAGCTTATCTTAACATTAAGAGGTGCCAACTGATGCCGTGGGTTCTCGGTACTTAATTTGAGTGGTTGGGAATATTTAGCTAATGAATAACGTTATTGGTATGTGACCACTACTTTCAGGTCGCATAACTAAGTACACTAGATACATCACACGAGTGAACTAAAAAAAGCTCTGCACAAAGCTAACGTGTTCAAGTGAGAGTGAGGTCGCGCGGAGTCGTTGATAACAATAGACGATCTACTCGCGCGCCCTCTACACCTACTGGTAGTAGTAGTGTAACGTGGACGGCAATAACCTCGGTACTTGTATAAAACTATAACATGACGTCATTACTGAAACACTTTTACTATCATACAGTAGGTAAATACTTTGGTATTGTTTATCAGTGTCGCGGGTGTATACGTCACCAGTGTGTTATGATGTGCGGTGACAGCACAAGATGTGACGTCATACTAGACGTGACCTTCGCAGATTATACCAAACACACATATTGTCGATTGAACATTTTAGCATTAGTACATTCTGACACAAGGCTGTTTTGTCATGTGATGTATTGTACATTTTGACACTCGTGCTATCTGATACCATAAACATTTTAACATGTTGTCAGTTTGTACCCGGCGTCCACGCGAGAAGTCTTTGTAATTTTATAATCACTTGAGTATCTTACAAATCCTGAATCCTGCATGGAATACGCGTCCTTGTGCACGGTAATGTAATTATCATAATTATCGAAAATTTTATTCGATTCGGTTAATTTTTACGTCACCACCTAAAAATGTTATCTTTTTATTTATAGTATATAGTAATTGCTCACAAAATAGAATAAGTACATAATTCCATAACTCGTTGCACAAAAAATGTTATTAATAGAAGAAAATTCAATCAAATGTCATAAATGATGAGTATTGTGAGCCGCGTGTTGACGCCGGGTACAAACTGACTTATGATGCTTACATTTCACTAATACCAAGAATGGACAACAAAGAGGCAAGTGACATTAGTATTAGCAGAGTGATGTAGATGTCCAGCTCACGACTGAGATAGTGGGCAGTAAGCAGACAGCACTTTCACTGCACTATCTGTACACAAGTATTGTATACCTACACTACTTGTGTACAGTTACGTAAAGTAAAAGTGCTATAAATATGTTCGTGGCAGTTATTGACTACAGCCTGCAGCCTTACGGCGCTTGTACACGGTAAGAAAAATCGCCGGGCCTACGCAAGAATTCGTGTCGTTTCTGCACGACCTGTGTACACAGCGCCGGCGATGCATAAGAAAATTTTCTTGTCTGCTCAAGACAAGACACGGCGAACGTTGTTGCGGAGGGGCGGGGAGCGGTGTATTAGGGTATCATACTTGTTTGCTTTCTAGTTAACATTTTTACTAAAGGAAACTCACACTGATTATCACACTTGTTATTACTTGCGCGCCCTACGCCCGTCTGACGACTCTACGAAAAAAATCCTGGCGTGTACACGTTCCGAATTGTCTTGTCTGCGTAAGACAAGAAAAGTTTTCGTGTACGAAAAAGACAAAATTCTTGACGTCTACACGAAGATTTGTCTTGTCTGGCGTAGACACGGCAAATTTTCTTAGCGTGTACAAGCGCCGTTACACTAGCAGATCTTATCTCACTGATTTAGTGCCACGATGTTATTTAGTAAAGCTAAGAAAGCTTCTCCCACTACTGCAAGTATTTACAATGATCCAATCTAAATGTAAATAGTCACCAGGAGCTTAACATAGCCTGCCACCAGGGAGCAATCACAACCTCCTGTGAGCAGAGTTGTACAGCACGGCACGAGGTCGTTGCGCTTTGTAACGCGACAAATCTGCATGTGAAATGGAGTGGAATGATTAAGAGTCACCCTCCGCAGTCACCGCACCCTTCGTCCAGGGACCCTCGCACGTATCAGATTATATTAGGGTAATGTTTATGAAGACCCCTCATGCGGCGACACATAGTGAGCGACAACCCTTAGCTTATTAATTATACTCACACTGCAGAGATTGCAAGCTTGCAGAGTTGCGGCGGTGTGGGGTCGTGCTGCGTGCAGCGAGGGTAGAACTGTTGCAGTAGTAATAAACAAGACGATCACAATATTTATATTCGGCAATATAAATAGTGTGAACTTATTAATACAAAATGGTTTCCGTAAAGTATCGCTCTCTAAACCTAAATGTATGAGATCACTTTTGTTAAGTTCACTAACTATATACAAATACAAAATATAACGAACAATAAAACTTAACAAGAAAACGCCATTAAATACTTATAAAGTTGGACACTGATGTAACTTTACTTTCTAATTAGTGCGATGGTATACTCAGAATACATAATGACTCAAGAAAATATAGAAAAACGTACTTTATAAAATATCTAGACATTTATAAGTAACTGGTCAAATTGACTTAGTTACATGCATACTGGAATGAGACCCGTGGTGCTTGTAAATACTAGTGATGGGTAAGTTTATACGAGATAGTACAAACTGAATCTATATAATGATTCATTACAATATAATAAACCTATGGAAAAGCACAAAATAACATATTTATAGTAATTACGATGGCATGAAAACATTTTATTGAAATAGAAGAGCTTTTACCTTATTGATTTGTATGTAGAGTAATTGTCGTTAAGCGTACAAAGAGGCGGATAATAACAAATGTAAATAAATGTTGCACGTAGAAGAACAATAAAATAACTATTACAACAATGTTGTGTGTGATGTACAGCCGCGCGCTACTCGTTATATAAAACGTTATGTATAGTCGAAAACGAAATGGCTTTATCAGTTTTGACAAAAAATTCTATCATAATTCAAATTCATTAAGATCGTTATTTAATGTTTATGCGTGAGCTTGACGTCATTGGTTGACCGTAATCAAAACTATGCTTAGATTAAAGGTGCAATCTATTTTAAACTTTCACTTCAACGCAATAAATAATAATATCTACTAACACAATACAAATGTCACTATATTAAACTGTAGAGTTTGTATGTGAAAAACCATGAAAAACCATTAAATAATTTAAAACTAAAGTCAACTTGTTACTTGTGACATTACAAGCTTGTCATTTCTGAAAAACTGAAAATGTAGAATTTAAATATTGGCTGGTAAGCCACCCAATTGTTGGCACCTTAAGAGTGGACTTCGGTGTCAAATTAAAATATAAAATATCATAAAATGATAAAATACTTTACTCTTTGCTTATACTTAATCATTATTATGTGATTGAATAGTATTAAATAAATATTATTGGCACTAATGCCATTATAAGGATTCTGATAAATTTATTATTGCTATGTTGACACATGAAATAAATAAAATATGGTAAAAATATTAAATAAATAATATTTGAACTTGAATAATCATACTGAACTTGAATAATAATAGTGTTTTCTTTCTTTTAACTCATAAGTGCCAATAGTTGTAGGACTTCTAACGACTAGGTGGTTTACCCTAATTTGTTTTATAATATAAAATTACGAAAACTTTAAATTGAAATATGCGCCAATGACGTCACATGCAAGAAATGATAGGGATGGACATAGAAGGAAAAAAGAGAGAAACTCATTGGAATAAAAAGTTTTACCGAAAATATGCTCTAGTAACAGTCAATAATGTTGACTTTACTATTTGTTTTTATAAATATCTTACGACTATTTGTAATACATGAGAACTGATATGTCAAAGTAGCGTCATGCCTTAGCTGATGTTTTGTTGTGCGATATTGAACCTAATAGTTTTATGACATTCAAATAACATTAACTCTAGAGGTGATAAAGCCATTCAGTTTTCGACCATACACTAAACATTTTGTCGAAGCTAGCGTCACGTACGGTGTGGGTGAGCCGCACATTCTACGTCAGGAAGCTGTTCCTGCTCGAGTGTGGACACGTCCCTCCCTCATGCTACCCTCACCTAGCTGTGTACGTAGCTATAGATCTAACATAGAGGTAGCTCAAAGTATTCATCAGCGCTACATCCAACTGTACAACGTCATTACGTGGATGATATGCACCTACATACTGACCGATATCTACAGACCTAGCTACAGATTGAAAATGTTTCGAAGGCTGCTCGATTACACTTCTATTCAAATGTATCAAAGGATAAGAAGAGAAAATTTCTAAATTCAAAATATTTTTAATGGATCCGTAGCCTTGCAATTATATTCCTGATTTTGTAAAGTTACTCTCATACTCCACATAGTTTACAATATACAACAACTATCAGTGTTCGCTGGACACAATAAATAACTATTAAGTTTACTTAATCAAGTGTCTCTGCTAGCACATTTGTCTAACTTAACATTAACTTGAACAATATAACATAATAAATTGCTCTCCGAGTTGTTACAAGTTTTTTTTTATATTAAACGTCGACAAACAAGAATACGTGTGTGACTCACCGGTCCAGTGAACCACGACGATCATTTACTAATGTTTGTTTTATGTCTAAAGAACAATAGTTAAGAAATTAGAAATGAAGCTGCAGGGAGGATAGACTTCGACATCTTGACATTTGCGAAGAATGAAAACTTGAAAGCGCGTCAAACTAGTGTAGTATGCCGCGGTTGGGTCACTTGACCGCTGCCATTTGACAATAACTCTGTTATACTATTTAAAGCTTTGTTAAACAACTTATTGTTGTTTCTTATTATAACATCACTAAGGACTACGTAAAAATAGACTAAAGAACATTAAATGTTATACCTATATCTCTTCTTCGAGACAATAGGAATGTAGTAACGTGTCCTACTACATATTTACAAAGTGCTATATCATTGAAGCCGTAATTTTAATATTTAAATAAGTAGGTAGATCTTATTAGACCGATTTGGAAAGATGTGATTTACCTATCTGTGAACATAATATTATATTATGTGTATATTTAGTATATTTACCTTCTTATCGTTTTCATTACTACTTACTACAGACCACACACTCGTACGTTTTATGACACTCATGTTAGTGCAAGTAATATGAGAACAGGAATAGGTAAGGTACACTTTATTGTAGATATAAATGTCGGCACTCAGCTTTCATATCGTAGAGGCCATTAGTTCACGTTTAACTAAATGTCAATTGTTCCATAAAACAGTAAGGGCCACTTTTACTCAGTAATTGAGTGAGCGCCGCGCCGGCCACTCAGCGCTCGACGCCAGCCTCGCGCCGCAGCGTGGCCGCAGCGTCGACGCGCGGTTCGGTATAAACGAGTTACGAGTCCAACTTTCTCCTCCACTTTATGAAAGTTGTGGCGCGGAGCTTATTCCTGTTGTAAAAGCGCTAACGTTTCTCGCAGCCGCCATTACTGCGCTCTCTTATCTAACTATTTATGTAAGCTAACATAACACAATGAATTGCTATACCTATGTATTTTATTTTACCTGTCATTGTAAACCAAGTAAATATTTAAAAATAACAAATAATTGTATAAATATCTTCAGGGACATTTATCTTATCTTTTCCATACAAACAATATGTCCTTCAAACATAGCACGACTACGTATAGACCCTGACCACCGACTATCCATGTCTGCCACCGACCTCGAGTCGTGGACAGTACTTGCACTAGACATCAGGGTTTCATTATGTTTGTTCATTTATATGTTTTGTCTAAGTGACAATGAATATGACATTTTGCACATAAACTAGAAGTAGGTAAGTACACTGGGCGGCAATGAAAACGGGTCGCTTATATAAACCTTAATAACTTCCAAAATATTGGAGCTAGGTTTATGAAATAAACACTAAAATAAAGATTATTTAACAGTCCTTATATGGAAGTGATAAAAATTACAGATTGTTAAGTGCATTTTGGACAAAAGTAAGTTAAATAAAAATTGTCACTTTCATTAGATGTCGAAAACAGGTAAAAGGTATCAAAAATGCAATTTTCACTCATTTAATACGCTGTTTTATTATCAGAAGCTGTTAATACAGCTGTCATCTGGTTTTGGATGCTTTCCATTTGGTTTTAAATTGAATTCTGAGGAAAATACACCCATTTCTCTATCACTGCTTCTTTGAGTTCACAAAGGGTGATAAGAGGTAAATTTTGACATCCTACTCATCGACCTAATACGTCCCAAGCATGCCGGATCGCTTTCAAGTCTGGGTTGCGTCCTGGCTACTTCATACGTGTGATAGCGACATCTTTACGGAACTTTAACACTATTAAATCTGTATAAAGACGAGCGTTGAGTTCCATAAAGGTGACTATTTCGCCGATGTTTACCAAAAATGAGCTATCATACTTATTAATGATTTCATTGAAGTACCTCTCTGCAGTTAAAGTACCATTTTATATCACTACTAACTCGGTGCGGCTTTCAGAAGAAATTCAAGCCCACACGTGTACAGTGCCTCCGGCATAAGGTACTTTCTCTTCAATGTTAGCTTGGTTATACAGGTTTCCTGTACTTTTCCAGAATCTTAGCCTTCCATCGTGCTTGTATAACGTAAACCTCGACTCATCGGAAGCATTTTCTTTAACTAATCAGTCATGATCCTATTCACGAGTTTTTTTATTATTACTCTATCTGGAATTTTGATGTTGTCTTTCAAGTTTACGAATATTTTCAGGTCTAGGACTGTAATTTTGCTTCATCTAGACACTGCCTCACTATAAAAGGGCTTGGATTGCTTTCTCGAGCACGTAGCAAGTTATTTTTTGACTTAACAGCCGTTTGAAATCGATTTCTCAACATTCTCGACACCATGTAACGATCCTCTTGTGCTTTTGTGCACGCTGTTGGTTCTGATCTTGGTCTGCGCGCATTGGATAGAGTGTCTTCTAATGGCTGGAGTACTTTTCGAACGATTGAGAGCTATAAACTAACAGTTTTTGCTGTATAACGATGACTAGGTCATATTTCTAGCATTTCTGGAATCCTTGTAGACTCTTCAGGGGTTAGAGGCATGTTTTTATGCTAATTTGATCAGAATATCGAATTTCTGTATACAAAATGCGTCTTTTTCATGATACACCATAAAAAATAGTAAAAAAATGATTTCGAAACTGTTGTTAAAATTTAAAAATTGTGTCTTTATTTTTAATTTATGGATTTAATACAATAATCAAAAATAACTTGAAAGATTTTACTTGCGGCATTATTTGTGATTAAATTATCTATCATTTAGTCTTTATTTCATAAAGCTAGCTCCAATATTTTGGAAGTTATTAAGGTTTTTGTAAGCGACCCGTTTTCATTGCCGCCCAGTGTATTACCCTATCCGCTAAACTGAAAGTAATTCAAAAAATAGCAACCATGTTATGTAACGTGGTGTACTGGGAATACAATGAAAGAGGAAGGCGCAGGATGGCACAACAGATAAGTGCAAGAACATTAATTCATCTGTAAACATATATTTGACCTCACAATAAGCCTACATCAACATAAAGCTTTATAACTGCCACTCTTATTGTTTACTGCGTTTTAATTATAACTACCACTCTCACTTTTTGGTAAACTATTACTAATTTATAGATTTCTTCTGCTTACGCACTATCTCAACTATGTAATAATGTAATATAATATAAGAGAGATCCTCTAAGTATATTATAATGTATGGGTGAATACGTGACCTTTACCGAGACCACTTCACATTATTAGATAACATTAAGTAATGAAATCTTAAATTATATTGTAGATAACGTACCGCCATCTACTTTATCTTATCTATCTTTATAACATCGCACAACCTACCTACTCGTAACTATTACTTTTATTCACGCCATCATCGTCTTCCGAGTGCCATCATTTAACTAGTTAGTTTATTATTAATACTCTGACGTAATCTAGAAGTAGAAATGTTTGTGGTTGTTTGTTGAATATTGGCCAGGACATCGACCTGACGTGTACAGTCACGAGCAATAATATGTACACATTTTCAAATTTTCTAAACTATCTGCACGTTTATCTAGACATTACAATATCAAAATGAATTCGTAATTTAGAAGAGGTTCCGTACAGTTTTGAATTAATCTTCGAATTTTCAATTTTGGATTGGCAGAACTTTAGATAACTGGTTTACAAAATGCGAAAATGTGTACATATTATTGCTCGTGACTGTACTCTGGACACACGGAACCCGTTACGTTCTGAGACAATCGATCAGTACATATAAAGTAATGGCTACACCGTAAACAAATGTAACTTGTTTCTGTCTCGTTACTTACACAAACATATATTATATACCGATATCGAAATAATGCATGCGATAAATTGATCGCTAAAATACTTTGAAGTACTCTCGTCGTATCAGTGCTATAATAAATTTAACGTGAATACACAAGAATATACAGTCTGACTCATCTTTACATCTCTAAGTAAATTGTCTTTAGTCTCAGTTCTATATCATGCTTCTCACATGAGCTGCAGTGCTCGGTAGTCACAAAGTATCACCAATCACATTCACCTAACCACACAAATAAATTCATTACGAAATAATTACAAGATGAGCTTCTTACTTCTCATTCCATGAGTGTTAATTTATTGACCTTATTTCGAAGCAGAACAGTAAGGATAATTAAATGTACTTAAGGGCAATGGAAAAGATATTAAAATTGAAGCAGCAGTGGTTGGTGTTGCTGCTGTAGGTCTGTAAACTCTTCCGTGGAATGTGAGGGGCCTCACCGCAAGCACCCAGCGAGGAATACGTTCAGAGATTGTGCTTGTTGTACGTCCACACTTCGGTTCGGCTCGTGCTCAGCTCATCCTCGCCTTCTGTAGCGTAAACCACTATTTTATGTGTTATTTTACGTTCATGATTTCCCTTGCTACAGAAAAGATTACATTATACATTGTTGTTGTTTACATAATTGAAGCATCTGGTACAACATTACTGTATTAGTAAAGAGTGTTATGCTCGCGGGGTTGTCGGTATGTTTGATGTAAATATCCTGCGCACGTGCGTCATCGTCACAACACTACTGTGTGTACCTCACGATACCACACTTGTACCGTAACTATACACATACTATGCTAACTTTATGTTGTACATAATATTCCAAAACTTTTCTTTTAATACTAGTCAGCTAGGAAAAGGCAGAATGCAATACAGATCAGCTAGTTACATCCATACCTCATCCTTGTTTACAATGTTAATAAAAATGTTATTTATACTCCCAATTAGTAAAATAATACACATTACCTGATAAATGCCACGTAATGCTAATGAAAGTTAGCAAAATAAGAATATAAATTTAAAACGGAGAGTTTTCTGTCTGACTTTAAAATAAATATCTTATTTAGAGAGCAACATGTATGTATCGCCTGTTTAGTCTCAAAACGCGAACATTTGCCAAATATTAGTCTAGTTTGTAATTATTTTGTTCTCGCTGATATATCACTAGTTCTCTCTTGTATTTAACATAACTATACCACTACAATATCTCAGTCAGTAGAGCGAAGCGTATGTTGAGCTCGCACAGACACATAATATTATATGTGAATGTAAATATTTAATACGTTAAAGTAAATTTATAGTTTATATAATAACGTTGGCGTCCATTACTATTAGATGGGAACTCTAGGAAACAGTACGTTGTACAACGTACAGCAGGGCTGGCTATAAACAGAATACGTTTACTTACTGATAAATTGAATAAGACATAGGAATGATGCTCACAAACAAATACTGTTTAGATTGGGACTATGTCATTGTGTAAAATGTCAGGAATTCAATAAAGACGGACACCTTATTTAGGATAATATGCTCTATTTTTTCCTGTTTCATGACAGTGAAGCTTTATTAATTGCTTGGGCTTTACAGGAATGTGTATAAGGTCGCTGAACTACATTGTTTACGAAAATACATTTATGAATAACTTTCAAACTCTTCCTCTCCACAGTATCAAAGGTACGACTGACAGCCCTGGCGACAGTTATGAACCAGACGCGCTCCTGATCACCGTCTGGCGCGTGTTGGAGTGTTGATTATAATGAAACAGGTATAAACACAACACGATCATAACACATATCTCTCGCAGTGGACGAGTCACCGCGTACTCGTGGCGCACACGACATGTGTAATGCATGCGTGGCGCGGACGTCCAGTAAACAAGGGTGCCACACCGCCTACACAGATGTTTGACATGACAGCTCCATCACGTCGCCGGTTGTATTGGTCGATCGCCAACGTAAATGTTTCAATAATTTCGTGTTCAGTTCGACAGGGGACGCACAGTTGCATACATTAATACCGGTATTACTGATTACATAACTCTGCGCTACAATCTGTTTGAAGATCTGAGATAATTACCAAACTATTTTCCACGAATTGTAAAACATTATTGTGATATCAATCTCTTCATAAATGTTCCACTAGGTCATTACATTACCCCAACGTTATCGTCTCTTTTTCAAAGGAGATTTTGTACAGGCATAGGCGCAGTAGTTGAGAGTTCTGTCATCGATCCTGGTTTAGATTACGAAAGCGAGGTAGAGAATAAGCTGAAAAATGATAAGAATACTTATCAATTTCGTTTTTGGTTGCGGGCCATCCGCCCCACCTCAGCCCGTGTAAAGTACTAGCAGTCGCCAGAGACCAACTACTCGTCTTCAACAAAAAAAAAACAATTTCGTTGTTTAGTCTGTAGACACAAGGCGGATTAGCTAAAATCTTTGTGATAATCTCCTGCTATAGTTGAGTAGCCATTTCATATGCTTATGGCCTTACCATCCATAAATACTAGGTATGTATTTAGTAGTCTGTGTGATTATATTTCATCTGACTGCTCTGCTTCAGTCTCTATACGCTGACAACCAGGGTGTGGTCAGAATCGACCATACTCTCTCTAAGCCATTTCCTTTCAGAAAAGGAGTCAGGCAGGGCTGTATTCTGTCCCCCATTCTATTCAACGTTTACGGGGAGTATATTATGCGACGAGTGTGCGAAGACTGGGAAGGCGGCATTTCCATCGGCGGAGTTAAAATCACAAACCTGCGCTATGCCGACGACACCACACTCTTCGCTTCTAATGAGGAGGAATTGTGCATCTTGTTGGAAAGGTTGGAGCGAGTCAGCGGAGAGATGGGTCTTCTCATAAACAGGAACAAAACCAAAGTTATGATAGTCGATCGCGGTAAACAACTGACTATGACCGGTAAACTGAACCTTGATGTCGTGGATGATTTCATGTATCTAGGTTCTGTAATAACTAATACTGGATCGTGTGAGAAAGATATCAGAAGACGGATTGGCATGGCAAAAAATGCTATGTCCCAACTGGAGAGCATATGGAAAGACAGAAACATCTCGAGAAAGACAAAGAAGCAGCTCGTCACCACCCTCGTATTTTCTATCTTCCTGTACGGTTCGGAGACTTGGACACTTAAGAAAGCTGACCGCCAACGGATTGACGCTTTTGAAATGTGGTGCTGGAGAAAAATGCTCGGTATTCATTGGACTGAACACCGAACCAACGAATCCATCCTTGCCGAGCTCTATCTACCGACGAGGCTCAGCACTACATGTCTGCGAAGAGTTATGGAGTTTTTTGGCCACATTGCCCGAAAGAGAGGAGACAACCTTGAAAAACTGCTCATAACGGGCAAAGTGAGCGGGAGAAGACCTAGAGGCAGAAACCCAACACGCTGGTCAGACCAGATTCGATCTGCCTTAAACGCCTCAGTCTGTGATGCCATTCACGCTGCCGAAGATAGAGCAAACTGGCGCGAGATAGTCCACGAGAAAGTGATTCAAACAGGCCACGACCCTCAGCATTGAGGATAAACGACGCAAGGAGGAGGTGATTATATTTCAAGGTCGCCTATGATATTGAGTTATAGAGTGGGACAGTTTTATAAAATAAAATAATTAGTAGACAATTATTTTATATAAAATCATTTACTTAAGTACAAATTGAAGTTCGGTAGACATGGATGACAAATGCAAAACAGTGTTTTTATCTTACTGATTGTGTATGCATTATTGATTCTACAGACCTCTGACATACTACCTACTGATGTTTACGAGTACCTGTAATCTGCAGTATAATGTTAGTCAGTTCGTACAACCCAATGTACGTCACAGCACCGCGTATGTATACACAGTAGAGAGACAGCTCGCTGAACCTGACTCCGTGTTGACACTCGCGCAACACAATATCCTCCATACAACTCATTACTTGTTTATATTTCAGCTTCTTCTAAATCTATTCATTCATAACGGATACTTTCTATTGAAAAATATTTTATTTAATATCCTTATCTTATCTCTGTGTAGCTATTGTCCATAAGCAAACTAAAAAGGAAACTCTATACCACGCCTAATCCCATACAGTAGTCAACCAGCATGGTATTGACAAACCAAGTTGCCTTTACTTAATAAAGAGGACCTGACCGTGCTGTAGAACATAATCGGACTACTGGATCAACTGTGATATTATTATGACAAACTCATTATGTATGTGTAATAATAAAATTACTGTATTTTTTAAATCAATAATATCTTCAAGAAGAGAACACAATAAAACTATAACAAGCTGCTGACTGTACGAGTATACACAAGAGAGTGACCATGCGATGTGCACACAGTGTGTGAAGAGAGTAAGTAAGCGTTGTGCTGTTTACCGCATTGTAGTATAAAAACGTTCCGCATTGCGTTTTAAGGGGCCCTCACACCTCGCGCCGTGTGACCACGCTGTCCACTTGATGACATTTATTTATCAGATTATAATTTTATTATACCCCTTCCACTATATTTAACAACATTTGACAGATTGACGTTAGTGACGTTCAGCAGTATCTCGAATGTAATCCCATTCGATTGTATGCGATTTCGCGATTTTTCAAATTACTTTATTTTACACATTTGGATCTTTACATCAACTTACATTATCATTTTATTATTGTTTCTTTTTTCTATGTTAAGAGAATTAGCTTATACCTAGCTTAAAATGATAAAATTATAGTTAACTTAGGTATTATTTAAAATACATAATTTATCGTGACACATTCGCGGGTTATGGCTAATTTAAAATATCATATTACATTTTATAAACGTATTATGAAGAGTTCAGGTTTATTCATAGCATTTATTTCTACCGATTATTTGTAATTTGTTTCATAATGGTGGTAATCGTTATGAGTGTCCATCACTAAGTAACCATGGTAACTGAAAAAAACATGGGTACGTCCATGAAATACAATATAATTTGTTTGAAAAATAAGCGGAAGTATTACGAAACTTCATGGACGTGAACTGTCAAAAAGCTAAAATTACGCTGGAAGGGGTATAACATTTGTATGGTGATGAACGTTGAACGCATGTGGTCTTTTCTAACTCACACAATGAGACCGATACCCTCAGGGGGATTCCATGGAATGCTAAGAATCAGGTGTACTATCATAAAATTTAATCTAATAAAATGACCATTATAATCTATTACACCAACAAATTAAACCTAATAATTATTGATATTTCGTTAACTATAGGTACATCTATTACCACGAGTATTATAAGTTAACTAATGTTATTGATATTCCTCTATTCCTTACAATAAACATAATTGTTCACAATACAATGTATTTTTATATCATTATATCATAGTTAAAACAAATTTATTTTATAATACATACTTATTATATACTTTAGCGAGAAATGAAAGGTCCTTTGACGAGCCCCCGCAAATGTATTCTTAGTAAGAGTAAGTACTTACATATAATATTTTACTTTTACTTACAGAAATATCGATCTAATTTTTATAAAAGTAATTTGTGATAAGAGTATTCTTTATGAGGTAACAAATCATGGCGTACACAACATAGGTAAACTTGTGTGTGTGTGTGTCGTGCGAAGTGTGTAAGTAGCCACGCCAGGACAATAGGACGAGTGTGCACAATGCAACGGACGACGAGGCGCGGGTGGTCGCAGGGGGTGAGGCGGTGAGGGACGCTAGGGCTCCTCACGCACCTGGACTGCTACACACTCGGCTAACTTGTGTACATGGGTGTCGCATTGATATACGCCGACATAACGTTTCAGCTGTGATTACTACCGGTCCTAAGATTATCATCTACCGTCTTCCTCTCATCCTCCGCCTGGTTTAGTGTACTGAGGACTAATATTTATTTAGAAAATAAAACTAAAACTGTATCTAATAGCACCAAATGGGGTTACCCACTAATTTAATCTGCCATAGACAATGGTTTTAGAACTGCGTAGCATTTGTTGACTAAGTTTCTCTTGTCACTAAAAATAAAATGCCCTATATAATAAAACCAGTCTGGTATTATTACATGCGGCAATTTTATAACGATGACATGGTACAATGGGTATGAGTTATGCAGTTAGCGACGCAAATCTTGGATGAAAACTAGAAACATTTATCAGTACCTACATCGAGACCGAATAGCACATAATCCACCCTTTTTTTCCTTAATGCAGCACAGTTCTATATTATGCTCAAGCTCTACTAATACAAAAAACATTCCAAACTGTTGCAGTTCCAGCAGCTTCACATCAGAGTGTTCAAAATATCGCACCTGCCCTCAGTAACAGAACAGACCTGTCGAAATAATCCACCTGCTGCTCCACAACAAGCATTTAAAAATATTGCAACTCCTGCATCACCACGAAATGTTGCCTCTTCGTCCGTTTAACAACATATTTGAACTTGTCACCTTTACGGGTAATTTCGGTTTAATCCGCACACAATATGCCACTATTACGATAAAGAGTAGCGATTTTGACAATTTGTAACAATGAGGCAGATGTAAAGTTTTTACATTTGAAATAAAAAATAATTACACTCATCTTCCTCGTAGAATTTGACTTGATTGTTAAATTTCAAACTATATAAATTTATTAAAGAATACCTAAATTCGTTAGTTTTAAGGTTCAAATGTCAAAAAAAAACATTTTGTTTTCTGTCTTAAATCGAATTGCGAAGTACCTAAGTAAGATCCACGCGAACGAAGTCGCGGGCACAGCTAGTAATAAATATGTATAACATTATAGTTATGTATGCATGTATATAACTCTCCCGAAAAGGTATTTTATTGGTATAGGGTTTATTTAGAGTTTACCTTCATTTTGATTGCAGAGATAGCATCTGAGAAGTCCCTTTCTAACTGAATGAGATGGGGTGGTAATATTTTATATGGTAATATTTTATATTATATTATTTTCCTGACAACTACTTACTGAGATCATTTTCAAAAATAATATGAATATAAATTTCAAAACTATGACACAGTAAAGAAAATTATTTTCATCGAATATAAATATTGATCGAGGTGTGAGTTACTTTATGTTTATATTCAGATGATGAAGTGTAGGCAGACGTGTCCAGCAGTACGCTCAACTATTGTTGTGTCGAGGTATATAGAGATATAAATACATCTGAGAGAGTTCGTGAGAGAATGCGACCAAATACACTTCTAGTCAATACACACACACACACACACAGACAATATTACGTGCTCTGTGCTATTATTATTTATTCCTCTAATTAAATACTAACTGTTATTACTTCACATTGTGGAGCTCATTATTTTCATTATATACCCAGAAGCAACTATTACTTGTAATATCAAATACTGTTAATACATTATTTTCTATATTTATTTAATAGCCGTTACACTGATACTTCTCTAATGATGGGTAAAACTATTTAATAATTTCGAGGCGCATTACTTATAACTTGTCACAAACTTAAGAATTTACTTACAATATAATTGCAAGTGTAAATAATAATAACTTTATCTAAGAATGAGTTCCGCGCCTCACTTTATTTTGTTTATAGATTGTGGTTGTATAATAACTAGGTGAGATAGCAATTACAGAGGATATTACAAATATCTGGAGATAATCAGAAGATCAGAAGGCTGTGACCCGGCCGGTAATACCTGTACCTACTGATAAAACTTTATTATTATTTGTGAGGATCCAGCGATGAATGTGAATCCTATTTTAATAATTATTTCATAAGCAACCTTATTACTGAATAATACAGTATATTGTATTCATTTATATTTGTGCTTTTGCAATAAACTGTAACGAAGTAAAATTATTTTTACATGAAACATTTTCATCAAGCCAAATGGCATGAGCAAACACATTGTATTCTCACACTGGTCTGTGTCTGTGCTCTCCACCTTCTCGTACTTATTCGTCAATCTGTTGAAATTGGTAATGTTCAAAAATGTCTGTCACAAGCTCTACTAAAATGTATTTAACATTAAATATTTGTAAACGATCCATCAATAAACAGTTGAGTGCTGAAGCTCGTATATATTTATGTAATGTTAGTTGTAACGTTACAACTGTACACTGATACGTTCGGCACTGATTGTTCAACTAAATGAAATAATTACTTTTAGCTGAGTTTATCTGAAAACTACATATATTAAACTAACATTACATAAATATAAACGAGCTTCAGCATTCAACTGTTTATTGATTTCTACACTGATGATTGTAAAAATCGCGTATCAGTCGCGACAAAATCTGTGTTTCATGGTGGCATCATTCAGTCGCCAGAACATTCACATTTTATATTATTAATCATTTAATGTATGGGCCACTCTATGTATGGTAGAGATACAAATGTCCGACAAGATAAAGATATATTTATTGCGTTGTGTTCACAGGTAGATGCTGCTTCACGTCCAACAGTTAAACGTTAAACAAGTTGTCGTCAAAGGTCGCCGCTACTGAAATAGCTCGCGTATTAAAATACTGTAACATAGTGGAAGTCAAGGGCGACGCGCCGGCGATACAGATGTATTAACATAATGCCGCTCTCACGTAATATTACACGATATTTCCACATTCTATAATAATTTATTCTAATATAAATCACGCGCGAAATGTTCTCTGCGTCGCACGCGCATCCTGACTCTATGAAGCGCGCGTGCGCTTGTATAAGTGTAATACCTATTCTGTAGCCGCTCACAACAGTGCCACAACGTACTCTGTACTGTTAGACTTTTAATATTTGTGAGCAATATTCCAATGCTCCTTGGTCTCACTCTCCCACAACAAGCTCTACTTGTGTTGGACAGCGCGATGCTCGCGTGTTGAACAAGAGCGGACTATGTTGTGAACGTAATGATAAACGACTCTATTTGTGAGTTAAATGCGGACACACGCCACTAATAATATTATAGAACCCTTGAGTTTCTATCATATAATGGTATCGTAAATAAACTTGTTATGTGCGGTAACATCGCCCACACACACACACACACGCACACAGACACGCGCGCGCGCGCGGTAAGGTGACGGAACACATTAGATACATCAATAAGATTCATTCATCATTAGTCGCGGTGATGGCTCTGATGGCGGCCGGCTCCAGTAGTTTTATACAATATACGTTGGATCGATCCCAATATTTTCAATATAACCAACACTTGTTTATCTACTCATATTTAAACTTCCGTAAACTACAAAGTAGTTGTAGTATAATACGTTTTTGTATCTATAAAACTTATTCAATTACTAACGTTAACTATTGTAATAGGTACTAGCTCATGAATGTCGCCGTACAGGTCTAATTCTTACTTCATTGACACACTGATTGGTAGAGGATTTTTATCAAAATTTTACTAAGTTATTTATCAGCTAAGTACTACCATCATCATCAATGAAATTATCGTCGACTTTCAGGAGACTTACGAATGAGAATGGAACACAATATCTTGCACGTCTAGAATAAAATAAAATGTAGTCTGATCTAAGCTTATAAGCTGCGTGGAAGGCACTAGTTAGTGTTATATTAGGATTGCGAGCACTTGTGGCAGTAAGCGATGCTGTTGTACCTTCCACACATTTATCTATTTATTCAAACATAATTGTATAATATGTAGCTCAGCCTGTTCCTACACTACAACTACGGTGTAACTATAACGTGTCTAGTATCAGTATGTGCTGCTCGCACTACATAAGTGTTACAGCTACTAATAACTAGGATACTATTACATCACATAATAGTTACGCACACGAGACGATCCTGGGCGCTAGGTGTCGCCACTGTAGCTCATTACTGTTTAGTTTAGTGCGTAACGTGACACTGATGTGACGACACACGCACCACACAGTTATACATACAATAATGTTTACTACACTAATATAGCTTGAGAATGTTATAAGCAGAGGGTCAATCTCTGCCAGTACTTTTACATTATTGTTTATAGCTCCCCAATACAATAAAACACAGTAATGGTTATGCTTCACCTTCTAATTTTATGGAAAATTGTCCAACAACTAACCGAGCGTTTAATTTTAAATATAACACATTAAACACACATTAAAATCATAAAAAGTTATTTATAGATTAAACACTTTTTTTTATTTAGACGACGCGACGCAGTGTACATTTTTTTCTGTTAAGATACCTATTCCGAATAAACTCGTAGTTCAGTAAAGTAGATAGAATTAACAGCAGTAGTACAAAACAAGTACATAGTAGTTAACAAGTGCCGTCAGTGAACACAAACATAACGTGTGAGTAGTTGGTGAGGCGACACTTGTCTATCAGAAACAGACGTATAACACGGCACAGCACAGCGTGGACACATCCCTCGGCCTGCGGGTGTGCAAACAGCCCTTTTTGCAGACGATACAGCGATTTACGCCTCTGGCACCTCCCCTCCCTCGATAGTTAGGCGACTCCAATCTGCGTCCAACGCCCTCAGCGATTGGTTCCAGAAATGGAGGATAACAGTCAACCCCGAAAAGAGTCAAGCGGTGATGTTTCACAAGAAACGGAACCACTCGCCTCTCTCGGCAGCGACACAAAAAGTCAGGATGTTTGGCTCCCCGATCCCTTGGGCTAAGGAGGCCAAATATCTTGGCGTTTTGCTCGACGATAAGCTCTCTTTCCGTCCCCACATAAACATGGTTCGCAAGCGGGCCACGTTTGTGTTGGGACGGCTGCACATGCTCCTCCGGAAGGAGTCTAAGATGTCGATCCTAGAGGGCGTGCCTTCCGCACGTCCTGTTAGTCAGTGACGGTCCAGGCCGAGGTCCGTACCCCAAAGGGGGTGCCCCTGTGGCACGTCACTTAAATGTCTTTGGTTGAGGGCCATCCGCCCCACCACAGCCCGCGTAAAGTAGTAATGGTCGTCTGAGACCGCCTACTCGTCCACACAAAAAAAAAAAAAAAAAAAAGCTTGGACACACTTCATGTACAACCACACGTAATGCTAAACACTTTCACTCTCATTAGCTTACAGAAAGAAATACAAAAAATCTAACTAAAAATATTTTTAGCACTAAAACATAACATAGGGATTACTAATACTTAGTTATATCTTTAAGAACAGTGTTCATATCAGATCCCTTGTTGAATGTGAGCACAAGTTCTGTGATAACTTAGTTTGTGAGAATTATGTACATCTAACTGCTCACTTCTTCATTACTCTTGTTTACCTTTCTACATCTGTTATTTCATAAACTTACCGGCAATGTCATGTAATATTAAATTTTTATTTTTTTATTAAAATTATGAATTTTTTTAAAAATAAAACAATAAAATAACTTTTAGCTTGTTAAGCTTAGAATCATATCACAGTATCATATGTCGGTGTAGTGGTTGCGAGGCACGTGTGGCACGCGACGGAGCGCGCCGGTAGCGACGCGCATACCGCAGACAGACAAACAAACAATAAAACTATCACTAATTACGTACGGTAATTGCGACGACACACGACGACGTGCCACCTTCAGTACAAGTTGAACGACATCATACTAATGCTCCCTCTCATTTAGGTTATAAGAGTACAAGCAGATAATATATACTTATACGTAAACATTATTTTTAATGTTCTACACGCTCTGCTGACCGCTCTGGTGGCTACTCCTGCAGTAGGCAAAGGGGATTTTTATGCCATATAACTTTCTTAGATACAGAAACATAATAAAAAAAACTGAGCTTATACCACAAGAAGATAAAAAAGTTTTGCGTAATTGTGTTTATTTAATAAAATTTGTCAAATTATTTACGAGAGCGATTTGTCTCATCTTTGACTAATTGCCTGCTCTCGTGTACTTTGTTCCGGCAACACATTTGTGTTTGTTTCGTCTCTACAAGTTATAACTAATGAGGTGAAGGAGTAATGTATGACATCCTTCACATGATTCGGACATACGCGCACGCGCTTACTACTATTATATAATTACTATAATAACACGAGTGACTCATGCGCACATAACAGATATAATATATACATAAACATGTATGAGTGCAGTTTACACTTAGCTATATATATATAGAGAGACAGAGTAAGATCTAGTTCCAGGCTGGCCGTGTCGCCGCGTCTGCAGACACGATCAGTACTGAAATAGTCCCACACCTGCGACGAACGTACTTGTCTCAAATAAACTGTACACTGCCAATGTGTAACATTAACTACTCACATTCACGGTTACCTATTTTAATCCCGAATTTTAATATTCCGAATATCAAAATCCAGAAAACGTTTGGACATTTCGTCATTATCCCATTTTTTTAAATTTCGAAGTATTATTTGCCATATAATCGCAACTTCGAATTTCATTTGCCCATTTATTTATTTGTACGACGTTTTAAAATCCAGAAGAATGAGTTCCAGATATAAAAATCTAAATGCACGAAATCCAGAGGACCGTAATCCATATGCACTAAAGCCAAATTTTTAAAACACAATTTATTAAAATACCTTTATTGAAATCCAGACAAACAATATCCAGATTTTTAAAATCAATCGTTTTGAAATTCAAATAAACGATATCCAGATAAACTAAATCCTTTTATCTTTTACTAATATTATTAACTTTACCTATTTAATTGCAACATTTTTTTTTTTTTTTTTTTTGGGGGGAAATCCTCATGGACTACCTCCGCCTAGAGAGAGGCGGAGGGGCGTGCCGGACTCTTACCGGCTAAAACCACCCCGGTGTCTCCTCACACGTGCGCGCGGGGCCGCGGGAATCCAAATTCTTCCGCAGCCCCGCACTAGTGCTGGCCCGGTCTGTCCGGGCCTCCTCACTAGCACGGAGTAGTGAGGTGTTCGACTACCCCGTGCATCGTCTCAGAGGTGCGCACGAAGACACCCGCGCGCGCCTCCGCCTTGGGTCCGTTGGAATAGGGGGGCGGGGACTTCCCCAAGTCCGTCGCCTCTGAACCCATTCATGGGGGGCGGAAGAGGGCGTTATCCGCCCTTCTTCTGCGCCCGGTGCGTCTTCTGCGGTCGGGGAAGGGAGTGGAGATCTCTCTTTCCCGTTCCGCAGCTTCCTTCTGCGACATCACGTCCTCGCAGAAGGACACCACCGCGTCCCACGACTCTGTGCTACCGACCATGCCACGCACCACGGCCGGCAGCGACAGATCGCCTCCCACTTCAGTTGCGAGGGCACGGCGCTGCTCCTCCCAAGCCACACACTCGGCGAGTGTGTGTTGCGCCGTGTCCTCCCCACAATGGACGCAGTGGTGGCACCGAGCGTCCGGCTCCCTGTCTATGCGGCACAGGTACTTGCCAAAGCAACCGTGCCCCTTCCCTGTGCGTGCTCCCCCGGGCAGTGACAAGCGTGTCGTCCGCATAACACGTCAAGTCAGCGCCCGACGGGAGCTCGCCTCTCAGCACCCAGTCGTATCCGATGTTCCACAGGAGCGGTCCCAAGACCGATCCCTGTGGGACACCGCACGACGTGAGGCGCCGACCGGCACCGTCATGTCCCCGATAGGTGACACATCTGTCTTCAAGGTAGGCCCCTACTGTACGGCGGAGGTAGGGAGGCACACGATGGTAATGCAGGGCCTCCCGAATACAACTCCAGGGCAGGGTGTTGAAGGCATTGGAGATGTCCAAGGACACCGCCAGATTTAATTGCAACCTAAACTAACCTACTAAGTCGAATTTGACAATAAAAATCTATGAGTAATGGGCAAGTAAAACAATAGCTAGTCGGTTCTGGCAAGGTCGCTTCGCTCGCTCGGATCGTGCGAAGGGTCACAGTTCTAACCTAACCTAACCAAATGAGTCGAATTTGACAATTAAACCTATATGTAATGGGTAACTTAAGCAATAGTGAATCGGTTCGCAGTTCTAATCTAACCTAGGTCACATAAAATAATATTATGTTTTGCAATAACAATTTGATAATTTGGTTTTAGTGCATCTGGAAATCGATTCATCTGGGAAATTAAAAACAGAATTTTAAAAAGTTGGCATTCATTACATCTGTCTTTTAAAAGTTCTACCAACTGTTTTCTGGGTTTTAAGATTCGGGTAATAGAAATTCGAGGTTTCAATAGGTTACCCACATTCACATATGTCTATAAGTATATAGACTGTATACCTTCATAATATTCTTGACAACGTTTCATAATTTTTAGACTCTACTTAACGAACATTAAGTCTAATACAGCTTCATCTGACGTTAAATCTAAATATAATATAATTAATCACAATGATTAGCTCATTATTTAATAATAGTTATAGTATTTTATATTCGCGTTTTGTTGTTATAACACTGTACCTCAGCTTTCATACACATGTCAACATAACTAAATACATGAAAACATAAGACTCTAGTAACGGTCTAATTCAAATTGTATGCTCTTTATAAGAGCATGTACTTGTTTGTATTACTTAGAGAGAGTAGTGTACCGGGCGGCGCGCGGTGCAGGCGCATCAGAACACGGTGAGACTGGCTGTAGATACGAGAGTGCACTCATTGTCTACTGACATTAGCACAAGTGCAGGAGGTTGTTGTCACGCAAGGGAGCAGCGAACATCGCTCTACATCCCCTGAGTGTATTACAAACAAAAACACTACCATCGTGCGATGAACACATTACCACCTCTTATAACATTACTGCATTAGAACATAAGATCTAACTGATGTAGCTGTCTTGAAAGTATAAAAATATGTACCAAACACTTAAGTGTTTGGTACATATATTTTTAAACTTTCATTATTATGAATTAGTTCTATGTTAATTAGCAAATCTTTTGTATAATGTATGCAGCATTGCTTACTATTTGTAAACCATTTCCTGTCATATGCGCAACAATATTGCGCTTGTTAATATTACTCTATGATTGTAATCATCTTGATAACTTTAACAATAGAGCAAAGTTAATTTTGCTGAACCAAGCAAGGTCATGAAATCGACAGAGAGTCATTGACTTTTTTTACAAAAAAATCAAGGTATTATGCTTGTAACTAACCTGATAGAAAGCGGGAATAACGGCAATGGAAAAAACTCATGTAGTTCGTTGCCATCACTTTGCCGATCTGATCACACATATACGCTGGATGAAGACTAGAGCTATTCCCCGAACAAGACACAAGTGGAAACTATTTGGGAGGGTTTTATAATTTTTATAACTAGTAATATCAATATTGTCAAAAACAAAACATTATTTAAGTCAAAGTGAATATAGCACATTGTTGTATGTCACGTAGCAAGCTTCCCTACAGTACAGCTACAGGTAGCTGCGTACATCGATACAAGGACGCGACGCTTGATATTTAAGAACGCTCCGGTCCCACGAGACCGGGAAATGTTTCTCAGATTGTGGAAACGTTTTATTTTCAGCTAACGATAATCTATGGATACCCGCGCTCTGTACGTGTGTTGTATGTACTGTTCCTCAGAGACCCGCTAGGTATACTACGTACCTACCTAGTACTTAGGGTGCAAGAACGTAAGGCAACGTATTATGTTGACACCGTTTTACAATCATCGAACATCTGAATGAGTACAAATACTTTCATATGCTCTGGTGCTAGTAGTAGTACCTACGATCATCTGTTCTAATGAACATCGTAGTCGGTATGAGTCTATACTACAACGACTATTATAAAGGTATGTTAAGAAACTTGTATATCTACATAATACATTCATTACAATGTAAATGTACAAGTGTCATTGACAAACGAGAAAATATCATTTGAACACCCTAAATGTCACGGTCCCATTATATTACATGTGTTTTATAATACTATAAGCATACAAATACGCTACTATACGGTTGTGGAACTAAACAAGAAGTGTCGTAAGAGTAGGTAACGTAACACAAAATGTATTTGTATGTTCTTACATTGAATGGTCTCGGTCTCTATAGTGAAAGATCTATTATATTGATTATCCCGCTACACTGTACTGATAGAGTATGCTTGGGACACAGCTACACACTATGTCTGGGTACAACTAAATATAAAAACGACACAATAATGTAGAACGCGCGAGTGTTAGTGTAGGAACACGTCTAGCGCCAACATATTTGTGTAATGTCTCATTTATTAGTGAAACAGATTAGTTGATATCTGGTGGAGGAGAGTTCGTTGACCCCTCGTGTAGCACAGACGGTACCGCTCGAGGTGAGCGCGGCGGAGTCACGCAGAGAGGAACACTTCCGCGGCTGTGCACCATCACGCACCGCGCTCGCTAACTCACACCACCTGGGACACCACATCACCACGCCACTTGTAGATATGTGTTGAGCTACGTCTGGCAAGTCAGTTAAACGTAGATACAACACAACAAGTTAGACAACTCACGAACACCTCAACCTATACAACTAATTCACTTCTAAAAGTTTGTAATTACACATTTTACGGTTTGTACATATAATAATGCCACTACACATTTTATTACTAGAATAATGTTATTTGCATGAGGTAAATTACATACAATTATATTAATTTACCATTCCTTCTAAATATATTCAACATCAGAAACGTGTGCTATTATTACTAAGTATTATTAGTTTTATGATAATTTTTAATATCTAATTTATTAATTACATATACTAACATAAATACATAATTATGTATATTAAAATTAAAGTGATCCATAAATGCAGTTGGAGCACCATCATCATATCAACCGTTTGATATAAACAGGTGGTTCTTCTGACAACACTAATGCATCAACTGCTCACGATGGTGCTTCTATCAAGAAGGCTTCACAGTTTAAAGCCATGCTTACATAATGCAATACATGCATACTAAACGTCTACAAAACCAGTCAACATGCACAATAAGTTCTCATAGCACGCGGATCTCAAAGGTCTACGACTTGACTGTTACATTGCTACTCATGATCACAATTGGAAAACTGAAATGTTTGAATTATTGAAATATCGAGACATATTTATAAATAAGCAGTATTTTGGCAAGTGTCGTATATGTGTTAGTGACACAGTCGCGTGCCTGTGCTCGCGTCGTCTCTACGCACAAGTATGAGTGAACCCGAACAGATGTGCTGCAAGACGTTCACACCGCTCGCTCGCTCGTTATACACGCATACATATACACATAAATTATATTAATTTGTTACACCTAAATATATTATAAGCTATTTTATTCAGCATAAAGATAATAACAAGGATAATGACTAACATTGATGATGATCTCGTAACTATCATCATCACAGAGGGGGAACTTCTACCGACATTTTTATAATATAACTTTAGGCATCATAATCATAGTTTAATTCCGTTTGTTTTCTACTTTCGCTGTGATGTGACGTACGTAAGTACTCTTACGTTTGACTTTGATTTAATTTTCAGGAAGGTATAGAATAATAATAATACAACATATTTGCTGCGTCTTCATGTATGGATGGATGTTTGTTACTCTTTCGCGCAAAAACTACTGAATTGATTTTGATGTTTGGATTAAAGGTAGTTTAGGTTGTAGAATAACATTTAAGCTACCTATACAACACGGGTGAGGCCGCGGATATTAGCTAGTTAGTACAATATAAGTGCGTAAAAGCAACTAAAACGTTTAAATACAGTACGTACATGGAGTTGTCATGAGATTTTGAAACAAAGAACTATTCTCATGCAGGCAACAATATGTCGTATACTAACTTTGTTAACATATTTCACTCATTTCAGAATGTTCAGAATGAATAACTAAGGTATGCAATCACATCAGAGTGTTGTATTAGTTGTGATGTAAACTGTTTCGATCACTTATACTTGTTAGTTAGAAATATCTCTACCTGTGTAATTCACCTATAGCCATAAACTTGATTAGATAGTTACTAACAAATCTACGATGATCTGTGTCATAGAACAGGTCTGATACATAGCAGGCTATATGTAGTGTTATGTGTGGAGCTTGCTGCAGTGGTGCATCGCGGTATCTTTGAGACGACATGATTTATAGTGGACGCAGTTCAATAACAACTCGTTGTAGGGTGAACGACTCACTACTGCACTTACTATATAGGTGTCAGTATGTGCCACGTATACATGTAGGTATATAGTGCGGTGAATATATCTGGAGCATGATGCGGCGGCGCCACGTCACATACGTCACGACGCGCAGATCAAAGTGCCGCCCCCGACACACACACACTACACATTACTAACTTACATGTGCGCCATACTATTATAGTACTTTTCAACTACCTGATGACATTGTATCATCGTTTATTAAGTGCAATGTTAACTAGTCTTACACTATTCCCACCCGTATATGAGCTAAACAACACTTTACTCAATACATTAAGGTGAAAATATTATATTATATCCTTGTACAATTTTGTAAAGATTTTTAAACTTCAAACTTCTTCAAACATCAAAATGCTTTATTTCATAAAATTTATCTCAATTTATTTGAAATCGTCTTTTAAAATTTACTTAAAATTGAAGCTATAGTTAAAATTATAGATCGACACAGACAAACGCCACAGCACTAAAAAAACCGCGTTGTATTGTCCAATGTAAATTAAAGGAGAAAAATAAAACCAATCTACTACTCAAATCTACTTGTCTGTCTGTGTTGATCCATAAATTCCAGTTTCCAAAAGCATAGGGCTAATGAGAAGAAACCTGGCAAAGAAACTCATGGCAACTCTTTTAAAATTCGGTTGTTTACAATATTTCTTTTTACATAAATCATATACACACAATCAAAATATTTGACAGTTCCAGACAGAATACCATACCATTTTAGTATGTAAGTCCTCAATCTGTACTCTGTAACTGTACATTTTGAAATAAATAAATAAATTGTAATAGGTAAGTGAGAACTTTCTTATCTCAGTAAAACAACTTACGTAACACAAAAAGCAGTACAAAACAGTCAGTGTGGACGTGTCCATTACACGATGTCATAAGCGCACAGGCACAACCAACGCACAAGTTGAGTTAAAGATTACTGTACTGTACTGTAGTACTACATATTTTTCTTTACTCTGTGTGTAAGTCAATACTTTCTTCTAATCATTTTTGATTCGATTATTTTACTATTTACGTAAATTTTTAATATACATTAGAGAATCTTATTGGCTACTTGTATTATGCTTCGTGTCTTTAGTAAGTTAGCTTCGCTGTGTGGTTTTAAAAATAAATGAGTAAATAAAATACATATATCAATTGTAACAGTGAGGTATTATTATACAATTATTAATGTCATGACTTTTCACAAAACATTTCAGACGCGAGATCACGGTGAATAATAATAGAGGAGTTGTCAGAGCGAGCCCGCACCGCACCGCTCCGCTCCGCACAGCTCCAGCAGATTGATATTCTCAATAATGAAATGTATTCACTCAGGCATTATATATTATTCAAAGTGTGCCCGAAATATCGCTCACGTCCTAACAACAGATACACTCGCGACGCGACGAGTACTCGCGCTTACAATACGATTATCTTGTACTGTGCGACTCTACTACATACTGTTTGTATCTTATGTAGCGCTTGTAAGCTCTGAGGAGTTAACAATACCACTTACAACAGCACATTACCGATCTTTACATACTTCTTTATGTTGTGTACGTATATGAGTGTTGATCCGCTACATATTTTGTTTAACATAAATGTAGGGGCATCATCCTGCGAATGGCGGTAAATTAGTCAACAAATAAATAATAAATATATTTCGAGTTATATTATATTTACAGTGGAACTTTACTATGTGTTACGTGTATGTACTAATAAGTGACGCGTCAGAACAAACTCATTTTGCACATTACTGTTACTGAGCCTCGACAGAGATAAGCAATCACTAGGTTTTATAACCTCAGGTTCTGTTCATCATCACTACCTTACTGATATTGTTTTGATAACAAGTTACTGGCAACTTATGAATAGAGTTTTACCACAATCAATGAACAAAACATACATCAATTATATTAATTTTATAAAGAACTAGCTGAACAATGGTGTTATGAAGATATTCAAATATCACCGAGACAGTGAACAGCGCCGTCACAGTTAGATAGGTGGCAGTAGCGACGACCATATTAAATGTTCAACACGACGCTTATTTATATTATTTTTCAACATTTATTTATAATAAAATCGAGTGTAATATATAAAGAAGTGTAGTGACGTCATATGTCCGAGTTGTAAATAACATTTAGGGAGTAGTTCAGCTCCCGATATGTTTGCCACAAATAAACAGAACGTTTACTTTCTCTAAATAACTATCCTGCTCTCATTACACGTAATGTGTAATCGTGTCGATATGTTCACATTTATTTATATTAAACTTATACTTCCTGTTTATCACCTAGCATTATTAATATATAATGTTTTATGTTCAAATATTCGAGAAGTGTTGTGGTGGGCCGTGAAAGAGAGAGGTTTACCTGGGAAGTATGTAGAGTTAATTCGTGCTATGTACAGGCAAGCCAGTACATACATCCGATCGTCTGCTGGCAACTCCGACCAGTTCAGTGTGGCGGTAGGCTTGCACCAAGGGTCGGCTTTAAGTCCTTACCTCTTCCTACTGATTATGGACGCCTTGACGGCGGACATACAGGAAGAGGCACCCTGGTGCATGCTGTTTGCCGATGACATTGTTCTGGTTGGGGAGGATGGACCTGAGATCCAGAGCAGATTGGAGTGTTGGCAACAGAAACTGGAGAGTGTTGGCTTGAAAATCAGCAGAACCAAGACAGAATACATGTTCTGCGATTTCGGCGGTCTCTCCAGTCCTGAAGCCATAGCGCTTGATGGAGTGCGCCTTCCAGTCTGCTCCGACTTCCGGTATCTCGGTTCGTGCATCCAAAGCGATGGCGAAGTAGATCGGGCGGTCAAGCACCGAATTAACATAGGATGGATGAAATGGCGGCAGGTCACGGGAACCATCTGTGACCCCCACATTCCCCTTAAATTTAAGGGGAAGATCTATAAGACCATGATTAGACCTGCCGTCTTGTATGGATCAGAGAGTTGGCCCACAAAAGGGATGAATGAAAGACAATTGCATGTAGCAGAGATGAGAATGTTAAGAGGAATGTGTGGTGTTACGAGAGCGGATAGAGTTAGAAATGAGTATGTAAGAGGAAGTTTGAAAGTGGCACCGGTAGCAGAAAAACTACGCGGCAGCCGGCTGTCATGGTATGGGCATGTTATGCGGAGGAATGAGAGTCATGTGGTGAGGAAGGTGTTGGACATGTGTGTGGATGGATATAGGGGAAGAGGACGACCAAAGAAACGATGGATGGATTGTGTGAAAGACGATATGGCTGCGAAGAGTGTTACTTGTGAGATGACGTCTGATAGGAAAGTATGGAAGAAGAAGACATGCTGCGCCGACCCCAAATAAAATTGGGATAAGGGCAGGGGAATGATGATGATGTTCAAATATTATTAACACTCCTGCGTCTATCTCTCGCTCACAGTCTTACCTATATCGTGTCTATTAATATAAGTTTATAGTGACATATAACAACCGCTAATAGTAAGAACAACAGAGTATAAAGTACGCAACATTTTGTTTTGTAAATACGCTAATGTTTTGTGGTTACTACATATTTTGTATTGTGGCGACTTTACTTAATTTAATATAAATTTCCAGAGTAGTTCAGTAGCCGTAGGCGTGAAATGAACATGACTATAAAGGCATATTATATCTAGTATATATTTATGTTTTAGTGGACAGTCGGAAGGCAAATAGGCATCTTCTAATTTCGAAATATTCCTGTTCTCTCTTTCTCTGTATGTAGCTATGAAGATAGAGCTGTAAATGTCGAATTACTCTGCTGCAATTTCTATAAGTGAGTTAAAAAGTTTATATACATATAACGTGACGTGCACAACAAATAGACCACAATCCAGATGAACACGTGGCGAGTGTTATACAGATGCAAATTATTATAATGTTCGTGTAATAGCGCTGAGCTCGTGGCCGTTAGTTTAGTTTATACAATAATATTATGTTCCGAAATAAACTGCCTAATACTACCTAATAATACGTGAACATGTCGAACATAATACGTATCTTAATATCTTTTGTACTAAAATGTTCCAGTACAAGTGTATGTGCTAACATTTATAATTAGTGTTAAGTCATTAATGCATACTGAGCAGTTACTGGTGATTTATCTATATTTATATTAATATAAATAATAATTTAAAACTCACTTTTATTTGCACAATAAACGAATAATTGACATAAGTTTGGATAACGTTCGTTGGGTACCTTGTCTCTCTGAATTGAATCCCAGTCCACTGATATACCTAGTCTATATGTATAATGATGCATTAACAGACGATATCACATGCGTGACTGCTCCTCACATAAATCTCTGATAAATGAAAGTCGTTCCAGAGCTAAGTGCTGAGCAATTAGTTATCTCTATCTGTATCAGTGTCTCTGTCGAACTAAGTCGAGACTAAACCTCCAATCAATATGTCAGTTAAGTGTTTTATTTGTTGGCATCGAACATCGCTTTCCCAACGTTACACTCCCGGGAGGAAATTGAAATTCTTGCGCGACTCGCTCGAGGGAGGTAATGTGTGGAGTGGGAGGAGGAGGGGTGGCAGACAAAGGGTCGGACGACACGAGATCGCCATTATCATCGAGGAAGGAGTGTTCTGATCAAGTGCAACTGCTCATTGTGCGCAATGTATTGGAGTGTAGTGGAGCGAGTCAGCGCACGACGCGAGCGGAGCCAGGCTCGTGCTGCAACGCTCGCTACACTCTTATATTTAACACTGACTGTAACTTTAGAATGTTACCACATCAAACTGTTATGACAATACAACATTATCTAAGTCTAAATCTAAGGACATAATGAGTGTGATATCGTGGACGTCTCTATTCCTAACTATGTACATGTAGTCCCGACGAATACTTCCCAGCTGTCAAGCGCACAGTTCAATATGTCTGACAGTTGCATTAGCGATAACGATCCAACCATCTCTCAAATGTACCAACATATAGAGGAACAATCATTAAGTTAAGACATGTGAGACCTAGTGGAGAGTGCAGATAAGTTAAGTGTTAGGCACTGCCGCACGTCACTCCCGCGTCACATTACCCACCTGTCAGCCGGTAATTACACCGCGGAGTGCTGAGGGTAGGTCACTCTACACTCAATACTATACAGTACCTACTCATGTAAGCACGGACGATTGCTGTGATTGGTATACCTACAGATTATTTTATTTGTGTTGCTAATGTAAAGGGTAAACCTTTAACTCTATGAATGACGTTCAGTTATAGTATAGGTACTGTTTAATATTTTGGTTTTTGCACATTTGTTTACTTATGCAATTACATTTTTATTATTACCTTACTGGAATTTATTTTATTTATATGACAATGCGGGTTTAAAATACTGCAACAATCAGTTCATCATCTACTTACCACTTGGCTATTCATTAAACATTGCTGTATACCTTCAAAAAGCTTATGAATATGGATTACTTCCACTTCGTTAGACAACATTTTGTAAGTAATAATTAAAAAACTCGCACGTTCAGATTGCATACTAAACTTATTTCGAACTTATCCCTCCTGCTTTTCACACTATGACTTCTGTTATCTGGGATAAGACGACAGACTAAAACGTTTTAGTTTATTACCTAAATTATGTTGAAACCTTCTACTGGGAATGCGGTAGAATTGAATTCAATTAAACATCTTTATAGAATACGAAGGCAGCACGAATTGAAGCGTATTCAGAGGGCTAAGTCAGCAATAATTGATTCTAATAGTAAGTGGCAGAAACGCCTCAACGCTCAGTGGTTCACCCTAGACGACGCCAGATCAGTGGAGTACAGCACACAGTACATACTCTTAACAATTGATCAACAATGGTACAAAGTGGTCAACTCTGTATATGAAAATAAGTAAAACAAGTTAGTAACAGGATAGGCGACACCGTCACTCACCATCCCCACTCATGCATATTACAATTATCTACTTAATAGTAATAAGTAAAACAAGTTAGTAACAGGATAGGCGACACCGTCACTCACCATCCCCACTCATGCATATTACAATTATCTACTTAATAGTAATAAACTGTCTTAATTCAACGGATTACAAAATACAAATAATAAAGTTGTAACACTTTCTAAAGTTCTTAAGAGCTGGTTTCGTTTAGATTGTTTTAATCTGTGTTACGATACTCCTGCACTAGGGATAGTGTTCTGTGTCGTGGGACTGACACGCGTTCATCAGCTATGTTTCACAAAGGTCAACACCAATACTTGCTGAAATCAGTAGCTTGATAGCACAAATAAAAGTGATGCGTGGGTCATGGGTGGGTATCTGGTGAGGTCGTGCAGTTGCAGCTCGTGGCAGTCGCATACAAGGCCTATGTATAATCGTGTTATCTAATAGACGTTACGTGTTTGTAAGTGATTGTTAATGGTAAGTAAATTACATTAAGGTACTCTTACATTACTATGATCCTAGTACAATGAAAGTCATTGGGTTAAGTCTCGAACACTCACGCACGGAACATATAAACATATTTTAGCGTTGAACAACGTATATATGAATTTAATCCGATTACAAAGTAGGATTTAACTAAAAGCGCTCAGAGTTATGTTTAAAGAAACAGAATATATTTGTCGGTATGTTTATTTATAGAAGGAAATGTCTGGCGCTATCTAGTAGGCTCATTCGAAAGGAAGATATTTATTTAGTAAAACATGTTATTATACTCGTAGGTAGTAAGTAAAACCAATAATTATGTTATCCATAGTATAAGATATTAAGGTTATTACATAAAAAGTTTAATTATTTTCATGATTTCTAACACTAGCAAAGCAAGGCCGATAATACTACAGTTGTGTGGAGGAACTTCCTGAAGCTATTAGTAGATAAGTAGAGACAAGTAAAACTAAGCTAAGTGTAAGTGGGAGCAATAAGGAAGGTGCAGTTAGTTTGTGTCGCAGTGCAGTGCTATGCAGCGCACCCACACGACCGGGCCATTGTACCCCCTGTACCTACTATAGTACCTACGTATATACTGTTAGCATTAACACTAACTACTCGGACACCTAATGATATTGGAATAAAAACTAAATATCTTAATAATAAGACATGTTTTCAGCAAATCTCTCCACTTTTTAAGTTCAATAATATCTTTAATAAAATCAATCTACCTACTTTAAATGCGTGGAATCCCCGGAATGTAATCACAGTTGTTACGCATTTGGAGGCCACATCTACCTGGACGGGGACAGGGACGGCTACTAAACATAAAAGCGTCTGTCGATCACGGAACATCTGCCAAACTAATGCGACGCGTTTTGTTTCTTTCTTTTTTTTCCGGACCCAAACCGTTAGGGTCGGAATTTAATTATGTCCTACTTTAGTTTCATCCTCAGAATTGTTAAAATTGTTTAGTTAGTAGGTAGTCGCCTCAGTATTTGGAACTAATCTGTGTATTGTTGAAACTGCTATGATTATGTAGTACGAATATAATGTTCTGATGCTAGTACGCGTTTGAAACCATTTAGTCAGTGTGCACGCATACGAAATGTCATAAAAGATAACGAAAAGTATTGTAGTAGTAGGTATTATACGTAGTTAGTAGTATTGTGCTATTGCAAGTAAGTAACGGCTACTAAATAGTAATATAGTAGTGCAAGTTGGGACGCTTGTCGGCAGTGTCGCGGCGTCATGGCAGTTCGTGACCGTTAACGGCGCACGCGCACGACTACACCGCGCGCACGTCCGCACCTCGCCCTCGATACTCACCGGTACTGCTCTCTGACAAGATCTCCAGTATCTCAATATCTATCTAGATCATAAACTACACTTACGCCACGTTTCTATAACTATTGATCCTTACCTATGAACTTAAGTAATTATGTCTGTCTGTGCTATATATATATATATATATATATATATATATATATATATGTGTTGTAGAGATTGCCTTAATTCATTGTTTACCGCGACATTTTGTATCTAACTGCGACATTAAATATGCTGACGTACGGATTTGTGTTAATACAAATATACTATGTAATTTAATTTCATGGATCATTATTATGGATATCACGTAATAAACGACATCTATTTTTACCTTCATGCTGTCTTTTGACTTACTCCGAGACCTCTACTAACCACATATCACATGGCGACCCATAGCCAGAAGAGTTTGGGAAAGCGTTATAAAGAAGATATCGTTCCAGTAAAATAATATTGAAGATGTTCCTGTAAAGTTATGAAGAGCTCCTGTAAACTTATAGAAGACGTTCCTGTTACGCTATAGAAGAATTCCCGTAACCTTATAGAAGATGTTCCCGTAACATTATAGAAGAGCTCCTGTAAACCTATAGAAGATACTTCGATTGGAAAAAAGAAGCGTACGGGTCAAGGATCGGTGTCCAGGGTAATCCCGGCCCATATGTTCGAGGTGTCCAGGGAATAACCCGGCCCAAATGAAGACGTCGAGCTCCGTAGCGCTCACCATATGCCATCGCCAGCGCTTCACGTGTCTCCGTCGGTCCGCCTCGTGCCCCGTCCGGTCATCGCCCGCAGCAGCGCAACGTCAGCGCAATACATACAGACGACGACACCACGCCACTAGCTAAGTTATAAGTTTAATTGACCTACATTTTAACTGCAATTTTTTTTTATGAACATAATTAATTATGTTTTGTTTTTTTTTTTTTTTATTGGTTGTAGTGTGTTAAATTGATAGATATTTGATAGGATGACAGAAAAATTAGTTGAATTTCGCGATCAGTTAAAGTATATCAAAGAATATTTAGTAAAGGTAGGACCAGAACGTAGGCAAAAGGAAATTGCATATAAAAAGCTATCAGAAGCTGAAGCTATATATTCCCAAGCCAAGTATATTTTGTCTCAGTTTGAACAGTTGGAGTTCCGTACTAAGGATATAGAAACCATTAGTAAGTTAATCGAGGAAATCAATGCATTTTATAGTAAAATACAAAGTTTAGTTAAGTTTGTAGACTCGACGACTCAAACTCAGCCAAACAAAAATTCCAAAATGTCTGAGTTTGATATTAAAACCGCACTCGCCTTGTTACCTGTAATGACAGGACAAGAGCAAAATACTAAGCAGTTAATTGATGGTATATTACTGTATAGTGACATGATTAGTGACGCATCGAAAAAACTATTAATTAATTTTATTTTAAAGACTAGATTGTCCCCTAGTGCTAAATTGCGCCTAAAACCCTCTTATGAGAGTATACAGGTTTTAGTTGAGGAAATGCGTAAATATTTGCTTCCCAAAAAATCAGCCGAAGCAATTCAATCGCAGTTGTATCGATCAGTACAAGGACGTCGTACTATAGAATCTTTTGGTAGCGAATTAGAAGAATTATTTGTTAATTTAACCATAGCACAATCGGATGAAGATACCGCTAAATATGAGATATTACGTCCCATTAACGAAAAAACTGCTATTAAGCGTTTTGCTGACGGTTTAGCAAATCCTAGGCTTAGTACTATTATCGCTTCTAGGCATTTTCAGTCCCTTCCAGAGGCCGTAAGAGGTGCTTTAGACGAACAATCCTCATCTTCTAAGGATAGTGAAGTTATGAACTTTAGACGTTCGCATCATTCGTATAAGCCGAACTATAATAGATACCCACAGCCTGCAAATCATTATAATTTTAATAAACGTAAAACACATAATTATAATGATACAAATAAGACGCGTACCTATGTCAATTCAGGTCAAAGAGGTAAACAACCTCAGGTCAATCAAAGGTATTCGCAACATGTGCAACGTGCCCCGCGTATACAGCACACTCAGCAAATTGACACTGAGCGTTTGCGCCATAGTAGTGGTAATAACAATTCCACTAATGTAGAAAATAAGTTTTTTCGTTCCTAAATTAGAATGTGGTATTTTCAGCTATAATAATACTAGTGTAGTTAAGTGTAGCATAGAAGATAACTATCCCATATACCTTCTAGTAGATAGTGGAGCTAGTTTGTGTGTCCTAAAATATGAATGGCTACAAACTAACGCTAATTTAGTCAGTAAAATATACCCAGATAAGTTAACAATTAAAGGAATTAGTGGTAACTTAATTTCCGAAGGATATATTTATTTAAACTTATATTTTAATGGATTAATTTTTGAGCAAAAGTTTTATATTTTCCGCAATTTATCTTGTGTAGCTGACGGTATTTTAGGTCAGAATTTTTTTGAAAAGTATAGTGCAGTAATTAACTATAAGAATAATACATTAACGCTAGAAAATAATGGGAAATCCACTTTGATTAATATAGAAACTGATAATTTTAATAAGTACTTGTTTACGATTCCGCCGCGTTGCGAAATGCTTAGGTACATACCTACAGACTTACATGACGATTGTGTAACCTTAGCTCATGAAATAAATAAAGGCGTATTTATAGCCGGTTTGATTTCCAAACCTAAAAATGGCGAAATCCCGGTTAGGATTTTAAATACGACAAATAGTGAGGTAAAACTCAATTTGTCCAAGATAGAAACACATAGTGTGAATAGTTTTGAGGTTCTAAATTTTGAAAAATCAGTATCTAGAGCCGATAGAGTAAAAACTTTATTCAGTATGCTTGATTTGAATAAATATTTAAATAATGAAGAACAAATTAGCATAGAGAAAATATGTGCTAAGTATTCTGATGTTTTCCAGTTACCAGGAGATAAGCTTAGTACTACTAATTTGTTAGAACATAATATTACTTTGAGAAACGATTCTAGCCCAGTGTATACGAAGCCTTATAGAATACCGTATGCATTGCGTAGTGAACTAAAACGGCAAATACAAGAGATGCTTGATAATGACATCATTGAAGAGACCACGTCTGAATGGTCTAGCCCTGTTCTTCTTGTGCCTAAAAAATCAAACATATCAGGCGAGAAGAAATGGCGGCTTGTTATTGACTATCGTCAGTTAAATAATAGAATTGTAGACGATAAATTTCCTTTACCAAACATAACAGAGATCTTAGACTCACTCTCTGGTAGTATTTACTACTCTAAATTAGATTTATCGCAAAGCTATTATCAAATTAATTTAGCTGAAAATTCACGAAAATACACAGCTTTTAATTTAGACCGTATGTATCAGTTATCTTTACAGAAAGATTCACGAAAGTTTACAGCGTTCACAGCTGATAAGATGTATCAGATGAAACGATGCCCAATGGGTCTTAAGACCAGCCCATCTGTTTTTTCAAGATTAATGACAATTGCTATGTCAGGTTTAAACTACGATAAATGTTTTATTTATTTAGATGACTGCATAGTTCTAGGAAAATCGCTGATACATCACAATAAAAATCTCATTTCAGTTTTTGAAAGACTTAGAAAAGTTAACTTAAAATTAAATCCCTTAAAATGTGAATTTTTACGAAAAGAAATAGTTTATTTAGGCCATAAAATCACTTCAGAAGGTATTTATCCCGATCCTTCTAAAGTTGAAGTATTACAAAATTATCCTAAACCTTTAAATGTTGACGAAGTAAAAAGGTTTGTTGCATTTGCAAACTACTATCGACGTTTTATAAATAAATTTGCTGTAATAGCGTACCCGCTGAACCAATTGTGCAAGAAAAATGCAAACTTTAATTGGTCTCCCGAATGCGATAAAGCGTTTTGTTCTTTAAAGCAATCACTTAGTAATCCTCCAGTGTTAGGGTATCCAGATTTTTCTACGGAAAATCAATTTATATTACACACAGACGCATCAAAAACAGGACTAGGTGCCGTACTATCTAACAGTAACGGACAAGTAGTAGCATATGCGAGTCGTAACTTAAAACCCGCAGAATCTAGATATCCTGTCATCGAATTAGAACTATTAGCGATTGTATGGTCTATTAGACATTTTAAACCTTATTTATATGGTAAAAAATTCAAAGTTGTTACAGATCATAAGCCCTTAATATATTTATTTGGAATGACTGATCCTTCAAGTCGTTTAACTAAGTTTAGATTATTTTTAGAAGAATATGACTTTGATGTCGAATATCTTCCAGGTCGATTTAACGCAGCTGCAGATGCATTAAGTCGCCTGCCTTTAAGTATAACTGATTTGAAAAATATGAACGAAAGTGTAGTATCAGTCATAACGAGGGCTCAGTCACGAAAGTTACGTTATCAGTCAGACAACGACAGAGACTTGACTTCGGAGGTACCTTCAACTTCTGGGACAGGCCATCCCAAGGTTGTAGATATTCTCAAACGACCTACTGACAGTATAGAATTAATCTTGAGTCCAGTAAAGAAAACTAGTACCATTTGTAACGAATCAATATTGAGCGACAATGGTTACTTACACTTTGTAAAAGCAGAGTCCGCAATATATCTAACCTCCCGATCGTTTCCTACCGTAAGCGTGTTAGCGAGGGATTTAGAATCAATTTGCAGTAGACTTAATATTAAAGAAGTTATTTTAATAAAAAATAAATGTAATGAAAGTTTAATAAAAAAAATATTAATCGAAAGAAAAACGTCGCCTAAAGAATTGCCGCGTATTTTACTTATTAAAGACTTAATTAGAGTCACTGAAAAGGATGAAAAAACAGTTATCCTAAATGATTTCCATCTGTTACCCACAAGCGGTCACGCAGGTGTGAATAGGATGTTAAATAATATTAAGAGGTATTATTTTTGGCCAGGTATGAGCAATGACGTCATTGATTATGTTAGAAAATGTAGAGACTGTCAATCTCAAAAACATACGAACAAACAAACTAGAGAACCAATGTCTATAACGACTACTCCTAGTTGTGGTTTTGAAAGAGTTAGCTTAGATTTAGTTGGGCCCTTAGATATAGATAATTATAATTTTAAATATATTTTAACTCTCCAATGTCATTTGACAAAGTTCGTTGAGGCTTATCCTCTAACTAATAAGGATACTGTAGCAGTTAGTAGATTATTTGTCAATAATTTTATTTTAAAATATGGTATTCCCAAAGAAATCTTAACTGATCAGGGAACTGAGTTCATGTCGAGCGTTATGTCAGAAGTGTGTAGTTTGTTAGGTATTAAAAAACTAAATTCGACTGCATATCACCATGAGACAATAGGTGCTTTAGAAAACACGCACAAAAGCCTTGGAGCTTACCTTAGGATGCAGTGTAGTCAGAATAAAAGTGATTGGAGTACTTGGTTGAATTATTGGTGTTTTTCTTTTAACACGACTGTGCACACAGAGACGAAATATACGCCGCACGAACTTATTTTTGGTAAATTATGTCAATTACCTAATAATCTTAATCCTACTAATTTAGAAAGAGTAGAACCTTTATATAATTATGATAGTTACCCATTAGAATTAAAATATAGATTGCAAACAGCACTGTTAGATGCTAGAAATAATCTTATAGTTAGTAAACAAAATAGAAAAATAATTTACGATAAGAAAGTAAATACTGTAATGTACAAACCAGGTGATTTTATACTTTTGAAAAATATGATAGGAAATAAGTTAGATAATGTATTTTTAGGACCTTATGTAGTTCTAAGAGATCTGTCACCTAATGTTGAAATTATGAAAAATAATAAACCATATATTGTTCATAAGAATTTAACAAAATTGTTTTATAAATAAATTTTCAAAGTGTATCTTTTATTATTTTTATTTTGTAGCAGTGTAAGCTAAATGTAAGACTCAACTGCGTACGTCATACATTTATTTTAATCCGGGGGTGTAATGGATAACTTTTGTGGGGAGGTGTAGAGATTGCCTTAATTCATTGTTTACCGCGACATTTTGTATCTAACTGCGACATTAAATATGCTGACGTACGGATTTGTGTTAATACAAATATACTATGTAATTTAATTTCATGGATCATTATTATGGATATCACGTAATAAACGACATCTATTTTTACCTTCATGCTGTCTTTTGACTTACTCCGAGACCTCTACTAACCACATATCACAGTGTCCATTCATGTAAGAGGCAAACTTAAGTATAATACATACCTAACGCTCGACGGGACGGAGTAGGGGTTAATAATTAGTAAGTTGTAGATGTTCCTACTTTTACTCCTGATCTACATTTCGCATAGTGTCGAGGGAAATGTCGTTGTGTGCGTGTTAAATACACCTTTTGTTCTTATAAATGTTCTTCAGTACGGTCTGTACAATCAAATTGTCCCGTTAACCACAAATATTAGTGTTTGTTTATTGTTCCCACACACACACAAGCTCTCAATAAACAATATCCCCTGCCACCCCACCCCGCGCCGCGCCGCACTTCTCCCTCCACCTACTGAATGCACTCACTAATGTATTCAACGCAAATATTTACGCACGCCACACCACAATGTGGCATAATGCTCCATTCATTAATGTGTGAGTGATCAGTTTGGTGGCGGCGCTCATTTTGTGAATGTTTAGTTTTCACACAGAGAGGTGACCACCTCCTCTACACCTCTCTCATGCACTATACATCTCACTGTAGTACGACATAGCCCGGCCAGGGTCACCACGAGTCTCTGCTTTTATATTTATTATTGACAAGCTAAAATAAAGTGAACTTCTCTACATTACCCATGTGAAACACCACGTACTTACTTGTAGTATAACAGACGATAGGATCACTCCACTCGTATAACACAAATTGTCCTGACTTTGTTGGACATACCTACTCCGAAAATATTCCATACACAGTTGATCCCAAGGTTGTGACTTGTGAGTGAGCTTTTATATATAAGTAAGTTCATTTGTGTTCGAGCTACAAGATGTATAATTTTACATAGCTACCTAAATATTGTCATAAGTACATGTACTAAAATGCTATATTATACTTAACCTGCTAAGTATAAGTACCTGTCAAGTATGGTAAGCAAGCATCATAATAAGCATACAAGCGCAGTATGAAGTGTCACGTCAAGCAAGAGCACCGCGGCAGCAGTGCGTGTGCGGTACGTGGCGCGGCGTGCACCACCCACCCCACCACCACCCTCGCACTCCCCCCTATGTCCCCCACTGAACGCGTACAGGTATCATCATACACGTTGCACTATTACATTGAATCTAATTCACTTATAACCGCCTTTTATTCAACACGTACTCATACCCCTTCTAAATGTCTATATTACGAGTATTAGTGCATTACGAGTAAATCTCGAAAATAAATTAATAAATTGCATTCTATCTGACATAAGCGTGTTCAATGGGTCCACGGTCCTTAAAACCACGTTAAAATACTTTTATAAAATGTAAACTTGACAAGCATGATGTATAAACAATAAGTGAGGCAAGTAATGATGAGTGTTCTATACTTACACGACGACATGAGTGGTCTGAGTATGAGGGTGAGTGCAGGAAGCGTACTTACATAATAATCACTAATTGAATCATAACGACCACCAATAAACCGATGCACTCGACTAATTGACTCATACAAACTGTCTCACGAATATAATAGTGCGTTACTTGTACCAAGCTCTTGTTCTCATACAACTATACTTACCTATAAGCGACATCTAATTGAGAGTATTTTGTAAAAGGAAACACTTCCGCATCACTGTTTGAACATCATTGACTAGCTCGGTGGCGCACCGATCCTTTATGCAGCTTCCGTGGATAAGGAGCTAACTTGAGAGCAATAACATTTATATAGTTATACTAAGTGTGTAAGGTAGGTTAAGTACGCTGTTGGTATGAGAACAGAGATACATCGTGCGTTCAACATTGACATTTTTATTTTATTCGTCATTTGTTTATGTTTCGGATAACCTTACTAATGTCTATCATCGATAAAGAATGTTTTATGATAATAGATTAATGTAAGAATATAATAAGTGTGTGCACACAATATATAATCCATATAATTTTATAGAGATAACATTACATGACGTAGCGAGGTTAGGTACAGTAAAGCCCGATTTACACATCGACAAGTACAGTAGCGAGTTAAGTAGTAAGTTGTTGATTAAGTTGATTTAAATAGATCTCCATCCTATTTTTTGACGAGTTAAGTTGGCGAGACGCGAGAGAGGGGGCTACTTCGTATTTAACTCGCCAAAAAATAGGATGGAGATCTATTTAAATCAACTTAATCAACAACTTACTACTTAACTCGCTACTGTACTTGTCGATGTGTAAATCGGGCTTAAGCGACTACTAGCTTGCCTGCCCTCAACTTGTTAGGTAGTAGGACTCCTCCAAGTATTTGCATCTACCAGTAGAGATTAATTCTATTTATTTTTGTTTTACAACACGATAATTACAAAACGAAATAATTGCTTATAAATATTACTTAACGAAATGATTACTTATAATAACGAGAACTAAGACGATATCGTGGTGTTCTTATGCCTTGCCCACATAGTAGCAGTGCTTGAACACGCGCCGGGTTAGAACAAGAGATCGTAGTGGCTGTAAGGTACAAGTCTAGGGATGACCTGGAGTCCCACATATATACTCCTGGGTTAGAGACCATGACACTGACATCCCTCAGTGAAAACCACAAGCTAACATTAGTATCAGGTCACGCGTCGCTCGTGGTAGTTGTGTGCTGGTTTCGTATCTCGTAACATTATATTTAAACCTAAAACGGTTATTGAACTACTTTCTTATTTAGTTTTTTGCGTCCACTGTGCAGTTAATCCAGTAGTACATGATGCATAGATGTGGACCAGGTTGTGTTGTGTTCTAGACCAGTTTACTTGTGTAACGATTATGACGTCACAATACTTCAGGAACTACCCTCTACAAGACAACAGATGCACTAGTCAGTCTGTTCATTAGATAACAGATACATAAGTATAGTAAAGATGACGTATTTGTTTGAACAATGCTTTATAATGTGAACAATGGCATAGTTCAGTATTGTAAGATCGTATGTCGATGTGTTATTTATTGTCTCTGACTCAGGGAACAAAGACGGAAAGTATTGTCTTATCTGTGGTATGTATGAACGATAATGTACTGTACGCTACCTACACGCCGCTCATTAAGTAATCTTGTTTCGTTTGTGAACCTATAGGTATATACTTACGTACCAATATATTATGTGTCTTTTTGCAAGGGATTAAACTTTACCCTTGCTCTCATGGGGAAGGTGCCTAAATACGTAAATATACATAAGTTAAAAAACTGATGCCGATAAAAATGCAACAGGTAACTAGATCGGTCCAGGGAAGCCCTTAGCAAACATACTCTTATGAACCTAACAGCAGGTTGTAGTATTGTGAGTAATGGCCGGACACTCACATAATGTTGAATGACCTAACAGAGACACTAAACCATAAAACAGTCAGACATTAAATCCAAATAATAATGATAACAGAATATAATGATGTTAGTGATGTTTGTTGTATAACTTTCACTCTGTTGTGTGGAGCGCGTTGTGTGACGTCATCACGAGGATACACACACACACACACAGACACGTAGCTCAGTTACTCATAAGTAGATATAGTGTGTAGCAGCGAGTGTCGCGCGACACAGCAGCGTCGTCGTCGTGGTCAGCGAGGCGCGCGCATTCCTCAGAGTGCGCTGTGTGTGTGCGTGTGTGTGTGTGTGTGTGTGCGTGCTGTGGACACCTGCCGCGACACACAGGTCCTGCACAAACTGGTTCAGAGATAGCTGACACCACGACTATACACTACACTACTATTTCGCGTTCTACACAATAATCTGTTTTATATCACGGCTTGACTGTACGTACTAATCTAGTTCCTTAATTTGCGTCTCTAAAGGCGACATCCCGAAACTTATTTATAGAACACATAATAGTAATCTTTACATACCTATTTAGTTCCGAATCCATCAGAGCTTGTTGTAAGAAACACACTCGCTTATAAATATATTTATATTAGTAAACACATAATGTTATAACGACAAACAAAGCAAACAATAATGTACACAAATGTTAGAGATAATGCGAGTTTTATCAATAAACTTATAATTATAAGTATACTTACATACTTATAAATATTCGCGACATGAGTGATAGGCTACAACACTCTGCTACGACATGAACATATGATGTTGTAGTAATGTACGCTGACAGGGCGAGGACATGTACGTCACGTGAACAAGAGACATCAACGCGCGCCCTACGTCTACTACTAATATAATACACTAGCTGACCCGGGCCCACTTCGTTGCGCGGCGAAAAAATCACGCCCGTTTTTTAAACATATTTCATTACTGCTCCACTCCTATTAGTCATAGCGTGATACTATATAGCCTATGACACTCCCCGATAAATGGACTATTCAACACAGAAAGAATTTTTAAAATCGGTTCAGTAGATCCAGAGATTACCCCCTACAACGTCACAAACACACAAACACACAAACTTTACCTCTTTATAATATTAATTAAAGTATAGATTGTATATCATTATTACTTATTGTATACGTAAAGCGCAATACACACTGAGCCCGCCGGGCCGCCGACGAAGCCCGTCGACACAACCCGGCGGCCTGTTTGAAAAGAATCATGTCGGTAACATTCGCCCGCGCGTGTTGCCCGCCGACATGTTGGCGGCAGGCGGCAAATTGTTGTTACCCGGCGACTTGTTGCCGGCGTTACTTGAGTACTAACAGCCAATCACTAACTGACATATAAGTTAATAATCTCAAGCCGCGACATGCCGCCGACAAAGTTTTCCGACTTGCAATAAGTGAAGCCGCCAACTCGACCGCCGAATAAAAGTTGCCAACATACGTCGGCGGCCCGGCGGGCTCAGTGTGTATTACGCTTAACAGAGTATAAACGAATTGTTAATACAGGGGTGGTATATAACAATGCAGAACAAATAAAACACGTATAAAATATTGAGTCGTTTATTTTTGTTCAACAGTCAGTCCAACACGAACAGGGCAAGATATTTGTGAAGCTCATTACACAGGGTCCATCACATACGTCACATACACTATAATGTAAGTCGTTGTCCGTCCGTACGTTTGTACGCGCACATACACTCACACAGTCGCAGTCCGGCCTCTATCATACGACGACACGGATCGTACTCGTCACGGGAATACAAAATAATACTGAACAATAAATATACACGAGTATGTACACTAAGTACTTAGTAGTAACACGTAGCGTCCTGCTCACTGCGGCACCGGCTAGCACACAGTCTCCATGGGGATGCGCGCTGGTGCTGGGGGCGCGGGGGTGGCAGGCGCAGGTGGCGCGGGGGTGGTGTGCGTGAGCGACTCCCCGCAGGAGGGCAGGTGCGTGGAGGAGTGCGTGGCGCCGCCCTCGCGCCCGCGCGCCCAGCACGCCGCCGCGCACCGCTTGAGCGCCGCCCACGCGTGGGGCTGGCACCCCACCACCAGGAAGATGAAGACGCCCTGCAGCGCGTTCAGCAGATCGGTGGCGTACCACACGTAGTCCGGCCCGCCCGCCGCCCACGACACCACGTCCGCGCCCCACGTCACGCCCATCACCACCACCAGCTTGGCGCACACGCGCCCTAGCGCCGCCCTGCAACATGCGCGAGGTGATACATCAATACACTACAAGTACTACACAAGTACACAGTTGGTACACAGCAGGTAGAGACAGACACTCACCGCTCTGAGGTGGACTTGACCTCGTCGCGGCGCCACAGGCCGCAGGTGAGCTGGCGCGTCGTGGACACGAACAGCGCCAGGTTGACGAGCAGCAGCACGCCCACGGGCCCGAAGAAGTACACGAGGATCTCCATGTCGCCGTAGAACCAGCAGCGCTGCACGGCGAACCTGGGGCGGAGGAAGGGCGCGGCGGCGGCGGCGGGCAGGTGGTCCAGCAGCGCCGCGGCCCCGGCCACCAGCAGCGGCCCGCCCCACGCGTACACCATGTACACGCGCAGCCGCCACGCCTCCTGCCCGCGCTCCAGGCTCGTGGGCCGGAAGTCACTGCACACAACACATACATTATACGCTTCCTTATCCCTACACACAAATACTAAAGGGTTCAACAACTTAACATACGTCACTATGTTAAGAACTTAACATACAGACACTTCACATTTTATGAAAAAAACAACAAATCTAACATTTTGGACATTTCACCCCTATCTAAGATAATAGTAATGTGTCCTGCCTGAGCACTGTGAGTCACTTTGGTTCTCCTCATTTCTTATACGATCACGCAGGGAAACCCCAACATAGCTCTCTCTATTGCCTTCTAAAGCCCGATTTACACATAGACAAGTACAGTAGCGAGTTAAGTAGTAAGTCGTTGATTAAGTTGATTTAAATAGATGTCCATCCTATTTTTTGGCAAGTTGACTACGAGTCGTTACTTCGAATTATGTATTACACATGTTTTGTAGAAAAACTATTTACTATTTTATAACATGTTGTACACCAATAATAATATTTAATAAATTTAAGAAAGTAGTCAAACACAAACTTATCGTAAAGGGATATTATACTATCCTAGACTACACGAAAGACAAAAAGGCTTGGGATTAAATGCTTCTGTTCCCAGGCTGTTTCAAATAATGCAAGTTTATGCACTTTTTTTATTTATGTGTGCTACTGTATTGTTTTATCTCTAAGTTCTAATTGTATTATTGTATCCTTTCTATCTTTTTTTTTTTCTGTCTTCCTTGTTCTCATACTTGTCTTCTATTTTTCTTTTCTTTGATTATTATTTTTTATGATGTATAAATGGTGTATTATCCTGTCTGGTACCGTCAAATATTTTGATTGGGTATATGATTTATGTAAAAAAAAATAATTATAAACACAACTTATTTTTAAAAGAGTTGCCATGAGTTTCTTTGCCAGGTTTCTTCTCATTGGCCCTACCATTTGGAAACTGGAATTTATGGATCAACACAGACAGACAAGTAAATTCGAGTAGTAGATTGTTTTATTTTTCTCCTTTAATTTACATTTGACAATACAACGCGGCTTTTTTAGTGCTGTAGCGTTTGTCTGTGTCGATCTATAATTTTAATTGTAGCTTCAATTCTAAGTAAACGACGATTTCAAACAATTTGTAATAAATTTAATGAAATAAAGTATTTTGAAATTTGAATTTGAAATTTGAATGGAAAGAGGATAAAGTAAAGCATTTATTCAGTAAATGGAAGAACTTTCTCTCTTTTATTTATTTTTTTATTGTACTATAAAGTTGTTCATATCTTTAAATTTTACCTGTCTCTATAGTTATAATAAGTCAATAAACAAAAAGTTGACGTTTTTGGTGAGCTATTATGAATTTATTTGATGCTCCTAGTATTAAACTTTAAAACAAAACGTAATTATGAGGACTCACGAAAGAATTTTTTTTTTAATTTAAGTGTTCATGGTAAATATTGGGTTTTTCTTTTAAAAATAGCTATACATCAATACCTAAAATAAGTTGAGGTTAAAACCGGCTAGGTGAGTGGGGAAAGACGGGTAATGACCTCTTCTATTAGCTATTTCAATTTGGCAAACGATGTACCAAACACCCTGTATAACTATCGGTCTTCTTCTTCGTGTCGATTGGAAAAAAAAATTTAGACAGTACCGGCCCAGAATTCGGCCAGTACACTATCGGTGTACATATTATAGGTACAGATAACTACAGAGGTTGTTTATCACATCCAATAAACAGTTTAAAGTTAAAAACTTGGTTGGATAAGTGTCGTGACGAGAAGAGAAAATGGTATCAATAACAATGTTAAAAAAAATCACTGAACTACTAAATCATAAACTAAATCTATAAACTATACTAATATTGTAAAGAGGTAATCTTGTATGTTTGTGACGTTGTAGGGGGTAATCTATGGGGGTATGACGACCTCGCTGGCGCGCCGGTAAAGCCAGCGGCTACCGCGCATGAGGTTGTGGGTTCAATCCCCACGCAGGACAATAATTTGTGAGATCCACAAATTATTGTCCTGAGTCTGGGTGTTATATGTGTCCGTTAATTGATGCTTGTAAAAGTCCCCGCGACACAGGGCATGATCCCTAGTGCGGGAGTTGTCTTTAAAAAAAAAAAGGAAAAAAGAAAGAAAAAAGAATCTCTGGATCTACTGAACCGATTTTAAAAATTCTTTCTGTGTTGAATAGTACATTTATCGGGGAGTGTCATAGGATATATTGTATCATGCTATGACTAATAGGAGTGGGAAGTAATGAAATATGTTTCAAAAAGAGACGCTTTTTTTCGCCGCCCAACGAAGTGGGCACGGGTCAGCTAGTTTATCATAAATCGCTAAACACGAAAAGCGACCTTGTTATATTGTAACCCCCTTACTCATAAACGCCTCTTAAATTTAATCACTGTTTAGCGAGATTTTTATTACGAAAACCAACCTTATACCAAACAACGTAAGAGTTTAAGCTAATTAATCAATTGACTAAAATGTAAGAGGCGTTTATGAGTAAGGGGGTTAGTGTTTATCAACTTCTAATAGAGAGATGAACGGTATGTAGTACTTGTACTCACCGGAATGTCCACCATATGTTGAAGCACATCGTGTTGAGCCAGAAGAACGCGGACAGGAACAAGAAGTGCATGCACACGGCTGTCACCCCACATGGAACAATAACACGACGACGCTATAACACGCTGTACTGTATCTACACCGTGGTCCGTGGTAGACAGACACAGACACAGTGGACACTCACCGAGCGCACGACACAGCCCCGGCGGCACCTGGTCCCCGGCGAGCTGCGTGCCGGCGAGCAGCACGTCGCCCACCATCAGCGCCGCCACGTAGTGCGTCTGGCAGCGCCAGTGCAGCGCGTGGTGCGCCGCCGGCAGCGCGAAGCCGGCCGCCAGCGTGGCCGCCAGGAACGCGGCGCCCACCGCCAGCCCCGCGCCGTACACCGCGTGCCGCGACGACTGCCCCGGCCGCGCCGACCGCGCCAGCGCCTCGCACGCGAACACGCGCACGCCCGCCTCGCCCACCACCGCGTCCGCGCACCACGCGCCGCCGCCCAGCGCCTCGCCCTCGCCGCCCGCCGCCACCAGCCGCAGCGCGCCGCCCTCGCCCAGCCTGGCGCCGCTCAGCGCGCCCGCCACCGCGTAGCGCGAGCCCTCCCCGCACACGGGCCAGCCCGCGCCCACGTCGCTAGTGTTGGCGAGCGCGCGCACCTCCGCCAGCGCCCCCGCCGCCAGCTCCGCGCCCGGCACGCAGCGCGCGCCCTCCACCACGCGGCCCCCGGAGCAGCACTTGCTGGGCGCCCACGACACGTCCTCGGCGCACACGAGCGCGGCGGCGTTGTCGGCGCAGTAGCGCGCCGGCGCCACCAGCACTGCGCCGCCGCGCAGCATCAGCGACGCGTTGCTGCCGAGCAGCGCGTACGCTGCCGCGTGCTCAGGCAGCACGCGCAGCGGCTCGCACGCGGGCCGCGCGTCCTCCGTCACGAGCCAGTGCGGCGGCAGTCGTCCCGGCTCCAGGAAGCCGCCGGTCCGGGGCGCGTAGATGCGCGGCGCCCACGCGCGGGCCTGCACCGCCGGAGAGCACGCCGCGGCCGCCTCGGCGCCGGACAGCACGGCGGCGCGGAGAGCGTCCACCGCCAGCTCCTGGCCGCTGGGGCAGCAGCGCGGCACGGGCAGCGGTGCGCGTGCGGGCTTCACCCCGGCCGCGCTCCCCAGCACGCACCACACGACGAGACCGGCTATGCTCCACATCGCGACAGTTCACCGGTCGCACCTGCCACCCGGCATCACGGCTGTATAACCCGCCACACGCTCGCACACACACACACGTAAACAACACTTAAATTTCACTTGGCACCTCGGACTCGGCCGACAGAATTAATTGTTTTGATTTTTTCACTTTGACTTAAACTCACAGCTCACTTTCGGTTATCACAGTCCTTAATGGTAGACTGATAATAAACATAATAATAATGTCAACTTTATAATGTAGTTCGTATGTTGTGTTTAAAATAGAAATACGTAAACGTAGATAAACACGTGTTGATAGTTATGTAGCGCGAAAAACGGGTCCTCTCCCTCCGAGAGCCGGCGCGAGACTGAGGTTGTCGGCGGGACGCGACTCAGCGACCAGCTGATGAGCTGAGCGGCCTTCTGTCGGTCAGGCGCCCCTCCCCGCCCCGCAGATCCCCACGCCGCGCCGCGCGCCATCACCGACTGAGATGCGGCCGCACCACGCGGACTGCGGAACTATCTATCTACCAGTGCATTGACAATAATGAACAAAAATATTTAGATGACACCGATATATTGGTGTGATGAATCACCCACCTCATGATTCAAATGTCTCTGGCGCGGTAAGAGTGCTCAAGGTCGTGGTTTCGTCCCCGCACAGGATAACTGTGTGATCGATTAATTATTATTTTAAGCCTGGGACCAAGGCCCTGGGTGTACTTAGACCTCTTGAATTGAACTTTTTAAAGTCCTGCGCCACAGATAAATTATGATACACTGTTAGCAAAGAGGTTTGTCCTTATAAAAATAACAAATAAAATAAAAATTTGTACAGTGTTTGTTTTGATATGTAAGGTAAATTCTATTTGTATGAGCTTTGTCGCGACAATCACAGATATATATAAATATGTATAATGCTGGTGTGCTTACGTATATAACACGGCTCGGTGTGCCGCATACAAGCTCTGCTCTACAAGTGTCTATGTATATTATTGTCTACATCATACAACCATAATATAAATACAGAGAATTTATATTATGGTTGTATGATGTCGATGAAGCTGCCGGCCGCGATGTCGCAAGTTCAAATCCGTTCAGGCCAATACTTTACAATATTATGAATTAGGATGTTATTTGTAACCGTTAAGTTGATCTTTGTAAAGTCTCTGCTAAATTGTACAAGATCCTGTTGCTGGAGCTGCTTTAAAACAATATAAACAAAAACCAGTAAGTCATTAGGTGTGAAGTGTAGTTTGTATGTGTTATATAATAAATTAGCAGTTAAATGAGATTACTTATACATTTAGTTGTAATTATTAACAAAATAACGGTATTTAGAACAACAAAGACGATAGTATCTTGTTGTAGGTACTTACATTGAACAATTGTGTTCTCTCTATTGCCTTTTTGATTATTGTCGTCAATCTCCAGGATGGTCCTATGACGTTCTTTCCGATCCAATAAAAGTAACTTTATTTTAGTGTAATATTTTAAATATTATTATGTAATTTAATAAATCTTGTTGAAATGGTAAACCCCACTGAACTGACAATGACTAACAAACGAGACGAAACTAGTAGCGCCATCTCTTTTTATGTTATGGAAGTGTTATTTAGTAATTAAAATGTAAAATATGATAAATTATTTAGAACTTGTGTAGACAAAATTGGTAATTAATAAATGAGTTTGTATAATTATATATTATCACTATTCAATTAAGATTTATTTTTGTTTTGTGAAACAATATATAGTAGCGACACTAGCGACACAGCGGCTGATAGCGTTACTGACAAACATAATTAATATTTATTATTTCTCAGTTTTATAATATCACTGTTTATTTAACCCACTAATTAAGGTAATTAAACAAACTGTCACAATTAAGAACAGCACGAGCGTTCCCGTTCTTAATTGTGACAGTTTTGGAAAGGAAAGTAGGGTATAAGATTAAAATGAAGTGTCTCCGTGGTACATGCTATAGAACGCACACATGTAACATAACACGCTCATAAAAGTTGTAGTAGATCTTGGGCTCCATAAGGTAGTTGGCAGAGCCGTTACAGAGGTACATACAGCAAAGCCACTCCACGATATTTCGGACTTGAGTTTAATAGAGCAACTAGCTCTGACCTGGTGTGAAGGAACGCTCCACCTTGTTCAGGATGCCAAGTTTACGGGCAGGGGTGGTAACGACTTCTTGAATGCTTGTTTGCTTATAAAGATGCTTAGGAATTACTTACTTGTTAATGCATAAATCAATTTTATTATCACGTAGTTCTATAAGTCTAACTATAACTGTATAATTAAGTATAACTGTAATTTATTATTTATAATTCATTTTGCCTAGTTAATCACTTATTATAAGTAATCTAATCTCCACTGTACCTGAAACACAGGTTTCACCTAGTTCAGGTAAAGCGCCGATTACACTACCCTACATGTAGGGCACTACGTAAGGTAGTGCACTACATCGTGTAGGGCACTACATGATGTAGGGCGGTCGGGACTCGCCAATCTCCGATATGTAGTGTCCATCCAGATCTAAACAGAACTAACTCAAAAATTGACGTTTTTGACTTTTACACACAGTCGAATTCCTTGATTCGTTACGCATCGACCACGAAAACAGATTTAAATATATCAACACTACACGACGTTAGATGTCGTAAGGAGTCTTTATTGTTGGATAAACGGACATCCTCGGAGTTATTTTGATTTTACTGACTATATCTAACATTTTTCGTAATTTTATTTTGAGTTGTCTCTATTTTAACGATTAGTTTCAAGTGTCTGAAACTAATCGTTAAAAATGAAACATTTTGAGATAAACTTGTATTGCTGGTCTACATCTAGCGTCGTGTAGTGTAGACTCGTAAATTTATTTAAATCTGTTTTCGTGGTTGATGCGTAACGAATCAAGGAATTTGACGACCTCGGTGGTTCGACGGTAGCGCAAGCGGCTGCCGTGCAAGAGGTTGTGGGTTCGATCCCCACGCAGGCCAATAATTTGTGAGATCCACAAATTATTGTCCTGGTCTGGGTGTTCTTTGTGTCCGTTAATTGATGTTTGTAAAAGGTCCCCGCGACACAGGGCATGATCCCTAGTGCGGGAGTTGTCTTTTTAAAAAAAAAAACAAACTGTGTGTAAAAGTCAAAAACGTCAATTTTTGAGTTAGTTCTATTTAGATCTGGATGGACACTACATATCGGAGATTGGCGAGTCCCGACCGCCCTACATCATATAGTGCCCTATACGATGTAGTGCACTACCTGATGTAGTGCCCTACCTCATGTAGTGCACTAGGTCATGTAGTGCACTAGCTCATTTAGGGCCCTACATGTAGGGTAGTGTAATCGGCGCCTTAAATGATAAATAAGGTTGGACCTATAACACTACCCTGCGGAATGAATTTTACTTAATTAGTTCACATTTATTTTAGTTAAGCGCCGATTACACTACCCTACATGTAGGGCCCTACATGAGCTAGTGCACTACATTAGCTAGTGCACTACATGAGCTAGTGCACTACATGAGCAGGTGCACTACATCGTGTAGGGCACTACATGATGTAGGGCGGTCGGGACTCGCCAATCTCAGATATGTAGTGTCCATCCAGATCTAAACAGAACTAACTCAAAAATTGACGTTTTTGACTTTTAGGGCCAGATTCAGAGACCGCACTTTGACTTTACTTTAGCAAAGTCTAGTTATTATCTCTGAATTTGAAAAACATTAAAGTAATCTTTTCGCATGAAAAGTTTACTTTGGGAAGATTACTTTGAAAGAAAGTAAAGTCAGTGTCTGAATCTGGGCCTTATATCTCGTTTTTGTATCAAAGTCGAAGTTTCCTTCAAAGTAAAGTCAAAGTGCGGTCTCTGAATCTGGCCCTTAGACACAGTCGAATTCCTTGATTCGTTACGCATCGACCATGAAAACAGATTTAAATAAATATAATTAAATATTAAATATATGAGGAAAGGTCCTCTATTCCTCAAGGTCTGCCTGTACCATCAGTGCGTGCCTTTCAGAGGCTACACTACCGCGTGTAGGTACACCACCGGCAGTGTCAGTGGGGTGGTAGGCCATCGCATAGACGCCGGAAGACCCCGCCGCGCGCAACGATAACAGATCGACAACTCTGACTCCGTTAGACTTTTATTTGAGGGAGCACGTAAAACAAATAATCTAAACAATAATTGTGAAACGGAACTGGAAATGCGACATCGAATAGTGAGTGCTTTTGATGGTATAAAGGCAAACCCTACCGTGTTACTCAGTGTTCGCGAAAACTTAAAAAAAAGGTGCCTTACGTGGATGTGCATTACCCCAGCAGAAGCTTGTCGAAATTTGTAATTTTTTTTTTTCAGATTTTTAGTTTTCTAGCTCCTGTAAATGTCTGTGTAGTTTTTGGAATAAGTCCAGTCCTAATTTTAAAGATATTTGACAAAAACAGATTCTGCTGGCGTAACGTTACCCCAGCAGAATCTTTTTTGAAATAATGGGATTATTCAAAAAATCTTTAGGTACATTTTTAGTCGGCTGGACGAAGTAAATGTTTCGATATACATAATTTGAATTTTTACGTTTCATGGTTTCGGAGATATTCAAGATTCTGCTGGCGTAACGTTTGCGTGTTTGCTGGATCTCCGAAACGGTACAGGGTAATTTCCTAATTTTTTATACAGAGCTTCGTCTTAATTAGTCTGAATTAGTCCACGAATAAAAAAGTAATAATAATGCACCGTTTTGCAAGTTATTTCAAATTATATAAATACCCGTTTTTGGGCCCTTACTCCTAAGATATGTACTTTAGAGACTTGTTTAAAACGCCATTTTATAGTTTATAGTTAGCTACAGGTCTGTGTGAAGTTTCATTAGTGTACAGTAAGTAATTAAAAAGTTATCATATAATTTAGTTCATTTTGGCCAGCAATGTGCAACGGGTTAATTTAACTGCCTATTCATTGAGCTTCGTATCGATTTACTTGCTGAATTCTATATAAACAATTAGTCTTTTGTGTCAACTTTATACCAGCAAATTTTGAGCGTAATCCACTCAATAATTACAGAGATAAGCGAAAAAGAGTCATTACGTACGAATGACTGTGGTAACGCGACCATGTATAGATGGTCACAAAAAAGCGTCAGCGTAGTACATAATTCTGACCTACTAACATAAAAAAAATAAACTAATATTTTTTTTTTGGTACAGTTTTGTAAACAACTGGTAAAATAAAACAGAAGTTTATTTGAAAACTTTTATTAACAGGTAAGAAATATTAAAACGATCTAGGTAATGTAATAAATACTAACATAAAAAAAATAAACTAATATTTTTTTTTTGGTACAGTTTTGTAAACAACTGGTAAAATAAAACAGAAGTTTATTTGAAAACTTTTATTAACAGGTAAGAAATATTAAAACGATCTAGGTAAATACCTTGTTGTAAAATCACAGTTTATTAACAATTGCTTAGCAATTACACTACTGAAATGGCAATTAATATTTTACATAAGTATTGATTGTCATTGAATAACTGACTTTTAAAAATAAAGCTATTGTCTAAAAATCACATAACGCGTCTGTACGCAGGGCTAGAAGACCAGGAACAGGGCGCGCGGGAAACTGATGGTTGAGGGCGACACAGGACCGCGGCATCATCATCATCATATCAGTGTCGTGGTTATACTTCGTCCTTACTATAAACGTTATTTACAACCTAGTCAATATAGGAGGCTATTTGAATATAATTATAAATAAAAAGTACCTTTTAGAATCACTAAAAAGGTGGCATAGGTTACACATTTTGTAGATGATTTTAATAGATTTTGAATATAGATTATAGATTAGTGATTATAATTTTGTGGAGCTTACACTCCACAAAATTTTAAGTTTATTTTAGTTAATATTTTAAATTTAAGTATTGAGTTTAGATATTTGTGGTTTATTGAATACTAGCTGATGCACGCGGCTTCACCCGCGTGGTATAGGTTATTCTTTACCCTAAACTACTCTATATTCCAAATTTCATCAAAATCCATTCAGTAGTTTTTGTGTGAAGGAGTAACAAACATCCACCCATACAGTATTTCACGTTTATAATAATAAGTACGACAATTATTCATTATATACGCCTTAGTTGAAACACGTAAATAAAATGAAACTAGGTATTATAGGACACTTGTGTTTATTTATTTTTTATTTTAAGGGTGTATAGGACAATTTGCAAAGATTTTGAGGTGACTTATAGCATTTATTGGCAAGGACACTACCGGCCGCACTACCAGTAGTGTCGTTGCCAAATGAACGACACTACCGCCATTATTTTGGATCAATTGTACAGTCGAGTCGAATCACAAATGAAAATAAGATATGTTAACTCATTGTTTTTAACTCTTTATCTTAAAACATAAATCATACTTCGATAAAAAAATGTACAACCTTAAATATTAGTAACAGACTGTAACTGTATCTCGTTATCTGAGTTTATCAAGTGCATGGCCTAAGGTTATTTTATTGTTTATGAGTTGCATTTGCACTTGTCAATTTGCAAGTATCAACAAGGATATGTCAAAATTCAATTATATATTGTGAGGTTTTGGATGAAACCATATTTCAGTGCATGCTATGTGTATTTGGAGAACATCATCGTACTAAAAACATCTCCGAAGGCTGGAATTCTAAATTGAATAAGTGTCTAAACCAAAATACTGTAAATCTGTTACGTTTACTTAACATTTTACAAAAGTTTCATACAACCACAGACATAAAACTTCAAAATAGTAAAACTAAAAGAACTAAAAGAGTTATCTCTAGTGACTATTTCATCTTACAAGTGCAAATGCAACTTATAAACAGTGAAATAACCTTAGGCCATGCACTTGATAAACTCAGATAACGAGATACAGTTACAGTCTGTTACTAATATTTAAGGTAGTACATTTTTTTATCGAAGTATGATTTATGTTTTAAGATAAAGAGTTAAAAACAATGAGTTACATATCTTATTTTCATTTGTGATTCGACTCGACTGTACAATTGATCCAAAATAATGGCGGTAGTGTCGTTCATTTGGCAACGACACTACTGGTAGTGCGGCCGGTAGTGTCCTTGCCAAAAAAGGACTTATAGGGAGTATAAGGGCCAGATTCAGAGACCGCACTTCGACTTTACTTTGAAGGAAAGTTCGACTTTGATACAAAAACAGAGTCCTGTCAAACTCGAACTTTACTTTCCGCTACTGATCTTTACTTCGCAAAGCCAAAGTCGACGATGAGGTTGACTTTGCTCCCAAAGTAAACTTTGCATAACTATACGTCTTAAAAAAGATGCCATTGTGTTAGCAATATTTCCATATATCATAATAAATATTAAATATGGTAGGATTATACCGACAAAATGTCAAATTTTGACAATACTTTGATTCACATTTGCGTTTGCTTATTAATTTCTGTTTTATTTTCTGACGAATTGTGCTTTCCTTTCTTTTCTTATCTTTCTTTAATTAAGTCCAGAAAAGCAGAAGTTGTGTCGTAAACGAATGTGAACAACAAATCTAAACAAAAACTATACTCTATTCACTTTGGCGTGAGAAATTAGGTAAACAAACCTAAAATGGGTCTTGTTAATATCACGATTACTCATTCATACATAAAATCTACGGTCAATAATATGTCATGACAGCTGAAGAAGAATAAAATTACAAATTGATGTTTTTAGATAAAAAAATCTTTGAAAGCCTATAATTTTTTGCAGTTTGACAAGTTTATATTAATTCCCATGCTATCTTGAATAGAGTATAGTCCGTCAAAGTTTACAACGTTCCATTTTATGAATAATTAATATTTTTACCTAAGCAATATATAAAAATATTTTTAAGAGCTGATAAAAAAAATTAAACCTTTTAAAACCGCTACCTATTAATAACGATTAAATCGTGTTTTAAAAAAATATTTTGTGAGCGTTTTATCGGTTACATGTTTTAGAACATAAAATAATAATGTAAAAGCTGCGTGCAGCTGAACAAACGCTTACTTTACTTTTTAGAGCGTACACTCTGTCTATAAAGTCCTGAAAATAAATGAGGCCGCCACTGTGCTACACGTAGCAACCCTATCTAAACTTACAAAATAGTTTTCATACTAGTAATTTATTGAAATAAAACATTGAGGTAATATATTACCTCAATGAAATAAAATAAGTAATTTTAAAACACATTATATTTAATACTCAAGTAAGAAATTCACATAAGTCATAATAAGATAATTAATTTCATTGATGAAACCATGAGTGATTAAGAAATTTTAATAATTGTTATACATTACCTTTATAAAAGTAGTGTTAGCCGTTTAAACATTTTAGATGACGATGTTTTATTTCTGTTTAATATGCACTATAGTCAAGCCATTTTAAATTTTGACAGTTGTTTTGAGCCATAGAAAGTAACATAATTTAGTATGAGAAATATGAGCCTTAACGTAATTTTTGACTTCTGCAAAACAATTGTGTTCTATGGTTTTAATTTTAATGGTGATACTATATGGCCGCTGCTACATGTATACCAATCTTAAAAAACTAAACTATAAATAAAAATCGATTATCGATTAATCGCTTGTTATCTAAATCGATAAATCTCCTAATCGATTTCATACACCAACCCTAAACTACATGGGTCAAAATTTACCTATTAGAATGGTTTGGGTATTAGAATAAAAGAACGGATTGAATCAGAGTAATAAAAACGCATGTACCATACAGTTAACAAGGAGATTTATTCATCGCTTTCATCATAGGATTTTTTCAATATTCGATGTTGAGATAACTTTCGTTGCCACCTTCATCGTCATCACTAAAGCTTTCTTTGCTGCTGCTATTATCGTCAGTATTTGCCCAGAGGTGACGTCCTCTCTTGTAGTATTCTGATTCGAGTTTCTCAACGCGATGGCAACAGTTTTTCCAAGTTTCAGCTGTGATGCTGCTGAGTGCCCTTTTTAGAGATTGCCAACATTTTGTGACCTGCGGGAACATAAATAGTTACTTGTTAGTGATAATTTTATAAAATATTCTGTTATTTTATATATCAATTAAATCTATACTAATCATCATAACAGCCCATTAATGCCCCACTGCAGGGATAGGCCTTCTCCCGTGACGGAGGGATACTTGGCCTACTAATACCACGCTGGCCAGACGTATTGGTATAGGGTTTTATTTCAAGTTTTCCTTCTTTTTATTACGTAAAGATAATATTCACGAATAGTCCCTTAGTCGGTTTTTACGACACCCATGGGATGAGATGGGGTGGTGACATATTGTATTCTTACTCCGTCACTACACGGAAACTACTGATTTACTAACTATACTAATATTATTCTTAAAAAAGATTTGATTATTGGTTTATTTGGAAGGGCTAGAATGGTAAAATAGGCTATAAATTATTATTTTAACTATTTTATACAGTTAATAATGAGAAAACTTACTATACAAAAGAAAATGCTTTATTATACAGGTTACCTTGTATGAAGAATGATAAATAATGTATTTCCTTAGTTCTTCAGGCAAATCTCGATTTTTATATTACTAGGGCATTTCTTGTAGGTAAATCCTATTGCATTTAAAATTTTGGGTAGAGCTTCAAGACTACGATTAAAATCCATCTCAGTTCTAGCTATCACCTGCAGTTATCTGAGGGTTGGAGCCTGAAATTTAACAAAAGTTATGTTGATTGAACATTTGATTATACTTACAATAAATTTAGGCATACCTAGACACAAAATGTGGGATGGAAAGAATAACTGCAATACCTAACTAAAATGTATTCAGTGTTAAATACCAACAAGATATCATTTAAAATGGAAGTACTAAGAACTAAAGAATAAAATATTGCAATTAATTATTTATTGTAGACAGACCAGTTGATGCGAAAGTGACATACTTAGTTTAGTTATCAACCGTACTATAGACATAAAGCAATTAATTCAACTTCAAAATTGGGATAAATCTTGAATGAATTATACTAATGCAACTGATAATGTATCAACAGAAAAGGTCGTACTACAATATTTCTTACTTTCAAGGACAATCTTACCTAAAAATATGCTATGTACGCAATGCCTGTTTTTGGTCTCTAAATCTCAAATGGAGTGAATTTATTACTTGAGACAGATTACAAAACACAGTAACATGATTACATACCCATCAAAGTTGCAGTTCGCCCGTAAACATCATCCAAATCACATAAATATTTACTAGCTTCATGCTCCGCCAAACAACGCCTTCTAACTTTAAAAATCACTTCCCACGTGCCACTTTGATTTACTGTACTCATTGTTTATGTTGTTCTTCGTATGTCAGTATTAGTTTATTGTAGATTAATGAACTTATAAAAATCACAAAATGAAAACCGTTCCGCAACTTCTACTCGATGACAGCTCATATACAAGTCTATTTTGAATTTCAGTGTTGCCAGAGACATGAACAATTTAGTTCCTCAAACTTTAATTTCTTGACTTTATAGACAACCTATACTTTGCTGAGCAAAGTCTAGGTTATTGTCTCTGAATTTGAAAAACATTAAAGTAATCTTTCGCATGAAAAGTTTACTTTGGGAAGATTACTTTGAAGCAAAGTAAAGTCACGACTCTGAATCTGGGCCTAAGACAGTTGAATTTTTTAATGTATTTTACACCCAAAAGTTTTTTTATACTTTCCTTTACTACCATAATAATTTCACTCTACTAAGTAAGTGTTATTTACTTACTACCATATTTTCTCGGTAAAAGCTTAAAGTCTCTGATTATTGGGTCGTAAAGGCATTTTTTTTAGAATTTCATAGAACGGAATATACAGATCGATAGAGAATTAAAAACTGAGTAAAACTGTATCAAAAAGTAATTCTCGCCAAAATGTCCTTTACGCCCTTTGAGCCCAGAGGTATTGTTATTTTTGACTATGATGAAAAAAATCTGACAGACCCCTCCGTCCTCTCCTGGCGGGAGTAACTGTTCTAATACTTCATGCACATTCAGGCATGCATGACACGACAAAACACGTTTAAATGTGTTTTTGCCGTGTGATTATATCATACCACAAAGTACACAGAAACACCAAGGACAAATCAAATTATTTTGTGTACATGCTCTTAAATTCCACTTTACATAGAAAGTTTTGTAATATTGAAAATTATTACCAAACTATTTAATAAACCTCGTGCTTGTTGTCATCTTCATTCTATTATGACTATACGATAAAAGGAAACCACATCCGCAACAGTGTTTTAACACTTTTAACGCTCGCAATCATTCCAGTAATTTAAGTTCCTTGGACTAAAGCTTTTTGTGCAAGTGTTGCAACTTGCAAGTAACGTTTGTGTGTGGTGTTTTATTTGCATGGCAACACTAAATGGCAACTCTAAAGCAGGCTGTGTTTTATTGATAAATGGCCAAAATATTATTAAGAAGACGTTATATATGTCATTGTAATAATGAAATTGACTAAATTACAATACAATATCATTACAGTACTAAGATAAAAAGGGATTATAGTTACGCCCCTGACGCCTTTTGCACGGAGGAATTTTATCCAACATGGCGGTTCAATTGCATATTTTCTACTATTGTTTACAGTAGTAGCGATGAAGCTCATTCTAGTGTTTATGGATTTACAAGCATCTAAAAGTTATAAGTGTATTTTTAATAGTTATGCTAAGTGATTTTTGTGAAAGTTCGATTACAAATAATTATTTCAGAAAATAACAATAGTTAATTTCTATGCAATAGTGTTTTCTGTGTACAAGTGCAACTTTTATATGATTCTTGTTGATGATACTGCGATTATTATATTCTTGATCGCGATGTCACAATATGAGCGGTCGCGATGATCTCGCTACACCACCCGCACTCGCTACTGCTTTGCAACTCATGGTAAGAACAACGTTTCTTTTTAAACAATATCCTAATTCCATACATTGTCTCAACTGTATTTATATAAATATGTTCGTGCCGCTAGGAAAATAACACAAATTCTATCACCTCCCCTGATATAGATGTCATCTGGGTCCCGATATGTCAAATTTCATGTAGCATTCCATGTAGCGTCAATTTGCCATAATTTTGATAAAAACTCCTGATTTGCTATCTCTAATGGCATTGAAATTGGCAAAACAGTTAGGTAAAATAAACATTCATACAAACTGAACGAAAAAGTACCTAACCTAATACAATTTTGATTCTGATCTCTCTAGAGCATACTACTACTAAGAGACATTACAAATATCTGACAAAAAAAAACAGTGCTGTATTCTGATTGTAACAATCATATTATTATACTTATGCTAGATTACTTGTGAGTTTATAATAATAATTTTTATTTTGAGAAATGAACATAGTATTTGTTTTAGTGGATACTCTTTTTTATCAAGGAAGGCTATATAAGTATAAAACAACTATTATTGATAAATTATCTATACTAAAATTATCTATAATAAAATTATAAAGAGGTAAAGTTTGTGTGTTTGTAACGTTGTAGAGGGTAATCCCTGGATCTAATGAACCAATTTTAAACATTATTTCTGTGTTGAATAGTCCATTTATCAGGGAGTGTCATAGGCTATATAGTATCACGCTATGACTAATAGGAGTGGAGCAGTAATAAAATATGTTTAAAAGGGACCCTTGTTTTTGCTGCCCAACAAAGTGGGCACAGGTCAGCTAATGTGGAAATAAATAGATTAAGTACAGAGTAACATAACAATCTGCCATCAAAAAGGAGGCTCATTCCTGTATTAACTTATTAAGCCTACTAATATAATAAAATAGTTTGATAGTTTTAATTAGAGGGATAGTATGTTGTATAGGCACATAGTTGGGGTACTGTGTTTGCATCTACCTTGTGTTTACTACCACCTGATAGTCCGCTAGTTAGTCCCAACAATGTGGTCTTTTGGTGTTACTTAGATATAGGGGTCTATTTTTTGTAAATGACAAGTATGGCACATACAATTACTTTATTTTTTTTATAGGCTTTGTCGCTTAGCGACCACATCGGCTAATACAATTTCTTGAAAGGAATATTCTTCTAGATCCTTTTAAGTGTGTAAATAAATTCCAAAGCCTGATGTCATTTCAATCTCTTGATTAAGCCATTGTCAAAACAACCAGAAGTCAATTATTTCTATATTGTCATTTGTATGAATAGGTTGAAAATTATGGTTTTCTCCATTGCAATCCAGAAAACTGTACTAAGAATAATAGTTTACCTAATTCATGTGTGAGGTTTGTTTAGAAGCTGTTATTATGATCTCCAATATATCATATCTAAATATCTAAAATTAAAACAACTAACATTAAAATACCTATTGGTTGTTTCACCTAAACTCAAAATACCAAAAGTTTAAAATACAAATAATCATAATACCTAAAATTAAAATACCTCTTGGTTAGAGCCCATTTACTTTTAAAAGATGTTTGAGTATTTGGCTGTAAGGCTCCATTTTCTGGGTGGTTTAAAAAAAAACCATGAACCTAACCGAAATTCTAACCTAACCTGTCTGAGTCAGGGTACTCTGAGCAGGGATTTATTATTTTAAACTAATACATAGCAAGTGTCCTATTTTAGACATTATATATTTTAGACATTGTATATTTTAAACATTAGGTATTTTGAATTTAGGTATTTCTTATGTAGTTGTTATAAGCTAAAGTATTTTAATAGATCAGGTATTTTGACAGACCATGGCCCTTGTAAGTCAGCCAGAATGTCTGTAAATCTTAGGTATTTATCCTAACAGTATCTTAGATACCAGAAGTTAGATACTACAAGTAAGATGAGGAGAGTTTAAAAATGTAAAATGATTCAAGTCTGTCTGTATTTCCCTTTTTTTTTTGTTTTTTTATTAAAAAAAGACAACTCCCGCACTAAAGATTGTCGCGGGGACCTTTTTCCAAACATCAATTAACGGACACAAAGAACACCCAGACCAGGACAATAATTTGTGGATCTCACAAATTATTGTCCTGCATGGGGATCGAATCCACAACCTCTTGCACGGCAGCCGTTAGCGCTACCGTCGCGCTACCGAGGTCATCATGTATTGTTTGTTTGTTTTGATGATAGCTGCTTGATTACTCTTCATACCTGACTATATTTTTAAATATAAATTATTTGAATGAATGATGATTGTATCCTTAAAGTACAGTATACTGTTATTAACTTGTGATTGAGGTTACTTGAGCCACAATTATATGAAGAGTCCTGTTTCATGGCTTTTCATGAAATCACCATGAGCCAGATCAATTGGGTGATTGAGGAAAGATTATGTGGCGTTCCGCAATAACTAAAGCTCCCTATCTACTTCTAAATTATAATACATACCTTGTTAAATACCTATATTGCAAAATAAATAAATATTCTATTCTATTCTATAATAATAATCTTCATACTGGGTAATTGTGTAACCAGAATTATATACTATGCGTTTCAAATAAGAATAGGATCGCACTTGCTGCCAACTTCAAGTGGCAACTGTCATTTTAGTACGACCAACAAAAACATTCGTAAAATAATTGAAATAAAAATATTTAGCATTGAAAATTCCGAAAGAAACAGATTGTTTTATTCAACGAAAAAAATGTTTCTTCGTTTTTTACCGTTTTATTTGTTTGTTACATTGAAACAATAACATAAAAAACCTTACGAAAAAAACCGATTTTATTAAAAATTTTGCAGTTTGTTTCACATAGAATCTGATTCGGATGAAGAACGTAGCTATGATGCCATAAAAGGTGTGGAAGAATTGAATTCCAATTAAATTTTAATTTATTTAAAAATTTATATAACATATTGAAGTCAAAATTAATAAAATTTTGTGTTTATTTTTTTCCTACCGTACATGACATTCATGAAGTTCTTTAGAAATGCGAAACAAGATGGCGCTTTGACAGTCCTATTCTTATTTGAAACACATAGTACTTGTTAATATCATTTCTTTGACTTTCTTTTACTACCTCTAATTAACCCTGTTTATAAGGGCCTAACCCTTATCTACGTGACAATTATTTGCAGTGCTTATATGACATACAACTGACATTTAGGTTCATTACATTAGCCTCATTACAACCTGTTGGCCTTTACTATCCTTCACTATGATCTCTGCATTACTTATCCAAATTTCGTATGATTTTAACATACTACTTCGCCGCATTTATCGAAAATCGAACTAGTACAGAGTTTAAAAAAGTTCTCAGCAAAGCTTCTTTATTAGGTCATACAGAGATTTAGGCGGAGTAACCTCACATCTACTTTAAGCATTTACAGCAGACACATTCGGTAAATACTGTAATCCATTATTCGGACTGAATAAAGCATTACAGTATTTACCATACAAATTAAATGACAGATAAGACATATTAGTAGAAAGACGCTTTTTTGTAAACTGTATGCCATAAATATTCCTTATATCCTATTCAAGATAGCATGAGAAAAAGTATAAACATGTCAAACAGCAAAAAAGCCTAGGTTTTCAAACATTTTTAACTAAAAACATAACTAAACAAAAAATAACTCTGTGTAAATACACACATCAAAAAAGTCTAAGCAACATGCATGATATTACAAATTTACCATTTATATTAATTTATTTTACCATTTATTTTAATTATAACGTTGTATTTTATTTTTAAAATAATATTTTTAGGGTTCTATGATGTAAAAATAACAGCTGTTTTCTTTATAAGTTCTTTTAATAACAGAAATTAACAATATTAGAATATACAGGTACATAAGAAACTAAACTTTTTTTTTACAAATTGAAATTTCTTAAGAAAATGAATTTATTGTGAAAGAATAGGACAATTTAATACAAAGTATGGCCTCCTCTGCTATTCAGAACTTGTCGGCAACGATTATTCATTGAATTAATGAGACTGTTTATGTCATCTTGCGGTATTCGCTCCCAATGGAATTGTAGCAAATCCTTCAGCTGTTGGGTTGTTGTCACTCCGTCCAAGTCCTTCAAAACACGTCTCTGGAGCATGTCCCATGCGTGCTCGATGGGGTTGAGGTCTGGCGATTGTGCAGGCCAGAGCAATACCTGGATGTTCTCCGTTGCCAAGTATTCACTGGTTCGCCGAGCTGTATGTGAACGCGCATTGTCATGCATTAACGTAAAATCGGAGCCAAAGGTTTGTGCAAATGGATGGACATAAGGTCTGAGAATATCCTCAACGTAATTTTCAGCGTTCATGTTTCCATTTACAAAAACGAGCTCAGTTCGCCTGTTCTTCATAATACCCGCCCATACCATAACTGTTGAGCCGCTGTATGGATGAACTTCCTGAACGCACCTGAGTCTTTCAGTATTTCCGGGTCGACGGTACACTCGCACCCTTCTTGTATCAGGCCTAAACCCGAATCGCGACTCATCGGAAAACATAATTTTATCCCATTGTTCCTGGGTCCATGTTATGCGTTCTCTACACCATTCATTTCGACGAGCGCGATTCCCGTGACGTATCGGTGGGCACCTGATAGGGCGTCGAGCTCGTAGGCCGTACTCATGCAGTCGATTTCGCACAGTTTGGGGACTTACATCAACACCACTTGAATTTTGTAGCCTCAAACTTATCTCTCGAGCGGTTAACATCGGCTGGCGTCTTGCAGTCAGTTGTATGTACCGGTCTTGCCGAGTGGTTGTACTCCTTTTACGGCCTGGATGCTGTTCAGCGGGTTCCCCTGTATTATTGTAGCGCTGCCAAAGACGACAAATAACACTTCTATGAATACCAAAATGTCGAGATACCTGAGATTGATTACTTCCCGCTTGCAACATCCCTACAGCTCTTTGCATTTCATCTGCCGTCAAATGACGTCGCTCCATGACGTAAAGAATATCTAACAATTCAATTTTGTCGCCAACTGTATTTAAATGGTTGGTAAAATTATAAAATCAAGACTAAAACGTAGCAATTAACATGTACTCAAATTCAAACAAATTCGCAGTCATTTGAATTTTATGAAAAAAAACAAAACATAATCGAAATTTTTTTTTTACAACCAGCCAGTATGTCATCAATAACAAAAAAGTTTACTTACCTATACACTTTGAGTGAGTAAATACTTAGAAATTAATTAATATAAATGGTAAATTTGTAATATCATGCATGTTGCTTAGACTTTTTTGATGTGTGTATAAGTAAGTGTATTCTACTCGGATAAAAAAATGTGAATTGAGTAAATAATGCTTGAATTAAGGCAATAAAAGTTTATTGAGCAGCAGAATATATAAATAAAACTTACAAATTAGTAAATTGCTTTTTAAAAACATATTTTTCAATTTCTATTGATCGGAGAGAAGGATAAGTTTATCAACAAATTCTTCAATAAGCACAATAATTTATAATATTATTCTTATTTATTTATTTATAATCCTTCTTCTTCTATTTATTCTTTTTCTGTTATGACATATTAATGCAATATATGACATTACAGACATTGACAATTGTAGGCTCTTTTCATGTCGATTAGTTTGTATGTAATGTTTAAAAAGCATGTCTATTCTCGTACCTAAAAATTCGGTTAAGTTAACTTTTAGTTTTTTTTTTTTTAAAAAGACAACTCCCGCACTAGGGATCATGCCCTGTGTCGCGGGGACCTTTTACAAACATCAATTGACGGACACAAAGAACACCCAGACCAGGACAATAATTTGTGAGATCCACAAATTATTGTCCTGGTCTGGGTGTTCTAATTTTTAGGTATGAGGATTGACATGAAGGAAAAAAATAATTAATTGATTACTTGGTGATCTAATTTTCCCGCGCGGTTCCCGGTTAGAATAGGACTGCCCCATATCCTCCCGTGGGTGTCGTAAAAGGCGACTAAGGGATACCACGACCCGGTGCCTATCACCTAGCATCTCGGGTCAACCTCTTGGTGGGGGTGAACCACCAACAACAGCATTCCCAAGGAGGGTTGGCGTCAGGCAGGCGGCCGGCCGTAAAAAAATATAGCCAAAACCACTAGCAGCATGAGAAGAATAAATAAAGTGAGCGATAGGGTTAGGGCGTACCCCACAGGCGACGCGCAGGGGCAGCACCCGGCTACTGTGGGAAATGGACAAGGGTTGTCGCATCAAAACGGGCGGGTGCGACGTAAGAGGCGAGTCCAAAGTGTGAAAGAATTAAGGTTGAAGTGTGCGAGTTGGAATGTGGGAACGATGACTGGAAGAGGAAGAGAGTTAGCGGATGTGTTAAAAAGGCGAAGGATAAACGTGGCGTGTTTGCAAGAGACAAAATGGAAGGGTGAAAGAGCTCGAGAGATAGGGGAAGGATATAAGTTCTACTATTGTGGTAGTGACGGCAAGAGAAATGGAGTGGGGGTAGTTTTAGATAACAGGTTGAAAGAAAGTGTGGTTGATGTTAAAAGAGTGAACGATATTTATTTATTTATTTATTTATTTATTTCTAAACAAACATACATTTGTGTTGAAAATCATACAAAAAAAAACATAAAGAAAACACACCCAAAATCAAAAAAATAAAAAACAATAATACACAATCAATGATAAGAATATGAAAAAATTCAATAAAATAATAATTCAACAAATCAAAATACAATACAATTCTTTACAAAATACAAAATAAATTAAATTAAACAAATCGTTCAAAATGTCAGATTGATCATCAAACATCACTTATCCTTAATAAATTCATCGATGGTATAATAAGCCTTCTCAATTAGTAATCCCTTGAGTTTATTTTTAAAAATCCTAACATCACCAATATCTTTTAAATCTAAAGGTAATCTATTAAAGAGATTTACTGATTGCACACAAGCCGAGTGCTTAACAACACCAAGTTTTGCCTGTAATATTGTTGGCAAATCTTTTCTTCGAGTTTTGACTCTGTGCTCTCTTTCATCAGCAGACTCATACATGGACAGTTTTTTTATAAAGTGAGTAAGCAGAACCAAGATGTAAAGACAGGGTACCGTTAGAATATTTAACTGTATAAAATGGTCCCTACATGATTCTGTTTGTGCAATGCCAAGCATTGTCCTGAGTGCCCTTTTCTGCACAACAAAAGCTGCATCAATGTTATATTTATAACTGCCTCCCCAAAATTTGATGCTGTACCTAATCTTGGATTCCACCAAAGCAAAATAGACAGTACGCAGTTGAGCTAGTGATAAAACATCCCTCAAAGTTCTTATTGCGTAACATGCGCTACTTACTGTGTTAGTTACTGACATAACCTCAGCCTTCCAATTGAGTAGAGAATCAATCTGTACTCCTAAAAATTTTATAGTTTTTACCACCTCAATTTTATTTCCTAAGGATGTTACGTTTAAATAAGTATTATTTTTAACTGTGGAATTAAACAACACACATTGACTTTTTTTTACGTTGAGAAGAAGGTTATTTACCGAAAACCAGTTTTCACATGCTCTAAGAAAATAATTTATGTTGCTTTCCAAAGTGACAACATCATTTGCACTTATTACAGCGCTTGTGTCATCTGCAAATAGCACAAGCCTAGTGTTGGGCAAAACACCCTCGATATATGCAATAAGATCATTTACAAAAATTATGAAAAAAATTGGACCGAGAACTGAGCCCTGAGGAACACCCTTATCAACCGGATAGAGTCTAGATCTATGTATTTGTTCTAAGCCATCCTCAACCGATCCTATCTCAACATACTGAGTTCTATCAGCTAAGTACGAACTAAGTAATTTTAACGCATTGTCTCTTACACCGTAATGTTCCAATTTATCTGTCAGAAGAGAATGTTCCACCATATCAAATGCAGAACTCAGATCGAGAAAGATGCCTGCAACTTTTAATCTATCATTCATCCTGTGAACTACAACATTTACCAAAGAGTCTATTGCATCTAATGTTCCTAGGTTCTCCCGGTAACCAAATTGATTAGAATTTAAGATTCCTTTCTGACATAAATGACTAACCAGTCTAGATTTAATTAATTTTTCCAGAATTTTCGACATAACTGGTAGCAACGATATCGGTCTATAGTTCAATGGATCAGTTTTTTCACCCTTCTTAAACAACGGCAAGACTCTGGCTATCTTAAATTGATCCGGAAAAACACCCCGCTCAATACAATCATTAAAAAGATCCGTCATTGGATAGGCTAAAACATCTATGTTATCCTTGATTATACTGAGAGGTACCTCATCATGGCCAAATGATTTTTTATTTTCCATGGACTGGACCATTTTATAAACTTCAAATGGAGTTATTGTGTTAAATAGCATGGGATTTTGAACTCTAGTAGTATACCTAACCAGAAATGTTCTAGCTAAATCCGCATTATAAGTGTTTAGACCTTTATTGTTACGAAATTGTTCTGCAAAAATGTTGGCGATATCTCTTGGGTTTTTTATAAGATTATTATTCAACTTGAGTACTATATTGTCTTTGTCAAAGTTTTTATCAATCCTTTTACGAGCATTATTAACTATATTCCAAATTTCTTTGCTAGAATTATTAGCTTTTTTAATTTGATTGCTAGTTTCCATTCTTTTAGCGCATCGTATTACTTTTCTATATATTCTAAGATACTTTGCACGATATTCCAGAATGGATACATCACTATTAGCTACATTTACAGAATTAAGTACACGTTTCATTTTACTAGCTATACAGATACCCTTGGTTATCCACTTAGATCTACCAGTTTTACCAAGATTTATATTTAAATTCTTTTTAATAAATGTGTCAGAGTGTAACTTTTCAAATTGTTTAATAAATTTATCAAAACCTAAACTCCAGTCATGTTCTAATAGCTTACTTCTAAAAATTTCTCTGTTTCTTTCATTGTAAATTCTTCTCTTAATGGCTACAATATGAGAACATCCCTTTTGATCAACTTTCTGTAAATATGCTGTACAGAAGAGGGCGGCATGGCCATCTGCTAATCTGTTATGATCAATGGTTGCTAAACCAATACTATTACCACAAATATTAGTCAAAATATTATCTATACAAGATTCATTATTATTACGTATAAAAGTCACTGATTCAAATAAATATCTAAAATTATAACAAGTTAACAATGATAAAAATAAATTCTTTTGTTTGGTATCTTTCATTAAATTAACATTAAAATCGCCACAAATAACACATAATTTATTTAAAACAAACTGGAATAATAGTTCTAAATGTTCAAGGAATTTGTCAAAAGTTTTATCTGCTGGTATTCTATAACAACAAAAAATATATAAATTGGTCTCCTTGTCCCTTACCCCACAAATTTCAAAGGTATCCATTTTATACAGTTTCCTACAAATATTTACATCTTCCACCTGTCTGTTTTTATGTGTTAGCACTAGAGTTCCCCCCCTGGTTTTATTATGTCTTGTATTTGAAGAACTTAAGATGTAATTTGGAAAATTAAATTGTGATATCATTTCTTTATTTAAGAAGTGCTCACTAATACAAATAAAACTAACCTCATTTTGCAAGTTTTTCAAGTAAATCTCAAGTTCATCCTTCTTATTGTTTAATCCACAAAGATTTTGGTGATAAATGGTAAAGTTTGAGCAGCATTTACCCTGTGATCCCTTGTTACTAACGAAAAAGCTCATTACTCACATCTTTCCTTTCATTGTCTACAATATTATTTAGTTGCACATTAAAAAAGTGTGTAATTTTTTTCTGTTTCATTACAGGCATAGATGACACTCTACTTGTTTTCATTGTTTGTTTTGGATAGGAGTTACTCATTTCTACACAGTTTGGATCAAAGTACAAGTACATATACTGCTTTAAATGCTTAAAAATAACAAACATAGCCCTATTGTTTATTTTACCAGTATAAGATGAAAACATGTGATAATTGTAATCAATATATCTATTGCAGTCAAACAAATATGCATACTCATACCTACTATTGCTCTGGTATAATAACTTATTAAAAATCTCTATTCTCATGTTAAACAAGTTGACATTACTTTTAAGCATGAAACCTGGTGAACAGAGAACAATGTTCGTATGTGTTAAGGTACTCAACTTACCTTTTATGCAATTGACGAGCTTGTCATACCTTTGAGACACCCTAAAGTCCTTATCACCCACTAATACAATACAAAAATCATTCAAAGTATAATTCATAATTTTTTTATCTAAATTGTCAATCAACTGTATAACACTTGCGTTTGGCATGCAGTAATGGCATACGTCATGCTTAGGAAAAATAGTTTTTGCACAATTTAGTATATTATTTACATTATTGTCACTAATTATACACATTTTACTAGTTTGATAATTATTTTTGGATACCGACACACTGACTTTATTATTTGTTACGTTTTCTATTTCTAGATGATTAGTACTTTTTTTAACGATATTGACCGTGGTTGGCTTTTGAACTTTGTTTATAGTCTCCCGATTTTCGCAGCTAATTACAGTAGATGGCGTTCTACTTTGCGATAATGCCAGCTGCGTGGGAGATGACTGATGAGTAGAACTGCAACTTTCAATCTTAGTTAAATCAAGTTTGGATAGATCGTTAAAAGGTTCTCTTTTCTTCTGTTCTTTTTTCTTTTTGCTCGTACTGGTACATATGTGGGTCAATTTGTTAACTTTTAGTTTGTATTCTGATAGATTTTTTGCTAGTGAATTATTTTCTAACAGCAAATTATCAATTTCATTTTCTGCAATTACTAGTTTAGTTTCCAAATGACCTATTCTTAACTTTAATTCTGTTACTTCTTGCGTTGTAATTCTATGTAACTCAAGGTTTGGATAGCTACGATTTAAATCCCTTGTTGGTGTTGAAGTCAGCGAGGTGTACTCATTATCCCTATCTGATAATTCTAATAAATCCTCAAACGAATTCTCCGTAGTCATTACAGTTCTAAGTTTTCTCTGTGTAATATTATTCGCGTACGTATCGTCTTCCATCTTTCATTCAAAAAGATAAAATATATTGTAATAAAACTTTAGAAAAATAATAGATAGTTGCTCTAGTCGTCAATAGATGTCTCTGTACTCAATTTTTATTGTATTCAAAGAACCGTAAAAATATAAATTATGTTATCTGTCTCCTAAAACATAAACTACAATGTTTTATCGACCGGACATTAACTCTTTATAGTTCTATTTCAATAGATGTCACTAGTAATCCACATAATTTTCGTTCCACTAATTTTGAATAAAAAACGACTTTATTTTCGTTTAAGCTTTTATTTTTTTGATTACGCCAACCAAATTCAGTGAGAATGACATTTGTAATAGGCTTACTTGAGAGACTTACTGCTTATTAAATGTAGCAATTTCTTCACATTTGTTAATTTCTTCTGATAATGGGAGAAATCGTCACTTGTATGCACTGATGTTACTTTTGTTATTTTTTGATGAAATGTCCATAATTATGCTCAATAACGTTGTCACTCAATATTTGCACTGTTTACATCGCTTTAATACAGAAATTTAATAATAAATGATTGGAAATATAATTTTAAAAGAAATTAGTTACGGAGCCAGTATTAAGTGTTCCAGTGTTGCCACAGGAAAAAAAAATTGATAGATTGATAGCGGTTAAACTGATTGTGGACGGTGTCACTTTAAATATAATAAGTGCATATGCACCACAGTCAGGTTGTGAGGAGAGCGTAAAAGAGAAATTTTGGGAGGACTTTGACTGCTTGATGATGAATGTGCAGTGAGGAAGTTTATATAGGTGGTGATTTTAATGGACACGTAGGAAGAGAGAGTGTTGGATATAAGAGAGTGCATGGTGGTTGGGGATTCGGAAACCGGAACGCAGACGGAGAGACACTGCTACAAGCTGCCTGTGCCTTCGACCTGGCCATAACAAACACGTGGTTTAAGAAAAAAGAGGAACATCTCATAACTTACAAGAGTGGCCACCACGCGACACAGATAGACTATTTCCTAATAAAGCGAAGGAGTCTATGTGTCAAAAATTGCAAAGTGCTGCCAGGCGAAGCACTAGTTACCCAACACAGACTGATTGTTTTGGAGGTCAAATTAAGTGTCTCGCCCAAAAACCGGAAAAACCGCCCCCCACCAAAGACACGATGGCGTATGTTAGAGAGGGAAGAATGTGCTAGTATGTTTAGGAATCAAGTTGTGGACAAGATGAAGGAAATGAGTGAGATGGAAGGAAAATCTGTGAATATATGCTGGAATGAGATGGCAAAGTGCATAAGAGAAGTCGCAAAAGATGTGTGTGGAGAGTCGAAAGGTAAAGGTCTGATAGATAGGGATACATGGTGGTGGAATGAAAAGGTACAAAACGCCCTTAGAGAGAAAAAGGTGGCGTTTAAAGAATGGCAAGGTGTAGAAATTTTGAATGCAAGTTTGAAAGATGACAAAAAGGCAGTTTACAATGAATGCAAGAAGAGGGCAAAGAAGGTGGTAGCAGTTGCCAGGGCTAGGGCGCAGGAGAGGTTATACGAGAACCTGGATACCCCAAATGGCCAAAAAGAACTCTACCGAATTACGAGAGTGAGAGAAAGGCGAGCGAGAGATGTAATACATATGAAATATAAATATGAAAGATGAGTTTGGTAAGGTATTGTGTAAAGATGATGACATAAAAGAGCGATGGAAGGTGTATTTTGAAAAGCTTATGAACGAAGAGAATGACTGGAATGGTATACTCGAAGAGGCACAGGTAAATAAGGGACTGGTAAGAGAAATTAACGTGGATGAAGTTATAACAGCAGTTAAAAGTAAGAAAGATGGAAACTTGCTTTGGGACCGGATGAAATACCAGTTGAAGTATGGAAGGTGTTAAAGTATGAAGGAAGTATGTGGCTGACTGCGTTCTTCAATAGGTTGTTGCATGAAGAAGACATCCCACAAGAATGGTGTACTAGCTCGCTAGTACCCATCTTCAAAAATAAAGGGGATGTCCAGGATTGTAACAACTATAGAGGAATTAAGCTCATGTCACATACTATGAAAGTATGGGAAAAGGTGATAGAGAAAAGATTGAGAGAAGAGAGTGAGATTACTGCGAACCAGTTTGGTTTCATGCCAGGTCGAGGTACAACGGACGCCATATTTGCACTCCGCCAATTGTGCGAGAAGTACAGACGTGTTCACAAGAACTTGCACATGGTGTTCATTGACCTCGAAAAAGCGTATGATAGGGTGCCTCGGGAAGTGTTGTGGTGGGCCATGAAAGAGAAAGGTGTACCTGGGAAGTATGTGGAGTTAATTCGTGCTATGTACAGGCAAGCCAGTACATACGTCCAATCGTCTGCTGGCAACTCCGACCAGTTCAGTGTGGGGTAGGCTTGCACCAAGGGTCGGCTTTAAGTCCTTACCTCTTCCTACTGATTATGGACGCCTTGACGGCGGGCATACAGGAAGAGGCACCCTGGTGCATGCTGTTTGCCGATGACATTGTTCTGGTTGGGGAGGATGGACCTGAGATCCAGAGCAGATTGGAGCGTTGGCAACAGAAACTGGAGAGTGTTGGCTTGAAAATCAGCAGAACCAAGACAGAATGCATGTTCTGCGATTTCGGCGGTCTCTCCAGTCCTGAAGCCATAGCGCTTGATGGCGTGCGACTTCCAGTCTGCTCCGACTTCCGGTATCTCGGTTCTTGCATCCAAAGCGATGGCGAAGTAGATCGGGCCGTCAAGCACCGAATTAACATAGGATGGATGAAATGGCGGCAGGTCACGGGAACCATTTGTGACCCCCACATTCCCCTTAAATTTAAGGGGAAGATCTATAAGACCATGATCAGACCTGCCGTCCTGTATGGATCAGAGAGTTGGGCCACAAAAGGGATGAATGAAAGACAATTGCATGTAGCAGAGATGAGAATGTTAAGAGGAATGTGTGGTGTTACGAGAGCGGATAGAGTAAGAAATGAGTATGTAAGAGGAAGTTTGAAAGTGGCACCGGTAGCAGAAAAACTACGTGGCAACCGGCTGTCATGGTATGGGCATGTTATGCGGAGGAATGAGAATCATGTGGTAAGAAAGGTGTCGAACATGTATGTGGATGGATATAGGGGAAGAGGATGACCAAAGAAACAATGGATGGATTGTGTGAAAGACGATATGGCTGCGAAGAGTGTGAATTGTGATATGACGTCTGATAGGAAAGAATGGAAGAAGAAGACATGCTGCGCCGACCCCAAATAAAAAAAAAAAAAAAATGGGATAAGGGCAGGGGAATGATGATGACTTGGTGATCTAATTATAATGTTTTTAAACTATCGCGTTGGTGGTGCGAGGTCACAGCTTCGTCTTCGTGACAGATAATATATTATTATCATCTTGGATCTTAAGATGTTATTATGTGATCTCGTATCACCAGTCAGCTTGCGACCACGGCCAGTGCAACCTGTGCCGAAACGTCAAGTAAAATAAAGGTAAATAAAATGCGCGTTAATATCCCGTTTATATAATATTTATAATTATAATGTTTTAATTATTTAAACATACTAGGTAATGAAATTTCTATTTTATTGTAAAGTCGTTAACATATTAATATTTTTTTTCCAGTCTTCATCCTGACCATACATTATAATTATCTATAAATGAGTAATCATGACATTAAAAAGACCCATTTTTTTGTTTGTTTACGGCCAATTTGAAAATTGTTTTCTCAGGCCCAAATGAATAGGGTATATAGTACTTTGTCGTGTCTATTCAGTGGGTTTACCCGCCAGAGAAGAATACTGTTCATCTGAGCTTTCACTTTTATATGGTTGCTTTTGTCTGGGAGAGTTAACACTTAAGTATAATTTTAGTAGTAGGTACATATCTGAAAACTAAATTGTCAAAAGTGAAAAATCATACTATTATGGCGTACTATGCGTTTTAAATAAGAATAGGACTGTCAAAGCGCCATCTTGTTTCGCATTTCTAACGAACTGTCATGTACGGTAGGAAAAAAATAAAGACATAATTTTATTAATTTTTACTTCAATATGTTATATAATATTTTCAAATAAATTAAATTTTAATAGGAATTCAATTCTTTCACACCACTTATTTTTATTTATTTTTATTTTTATTTATTTAGGAAAACACACAGTCATTTACAAATAATATTACAACAATTTAAACAAAAAGACCAAATAGTTCCATTACATACATACAATAACACACATACTTATTCAATCAATTTGTAGATGAACATAATATTATACTAAATAAGTATAAGACAAGCGTCTAACTTAGGAAAAATTATACAAAGCAGAAAATTATATACATATTATATTCATATAAATATTAATTTACTCACTTCCTTCTTAAAACTATTTAACGATATGCTAAAAATATCAACATCCTCAAGCAGTTCCTTATACACTTATGGCATCATAGCTACGTTCTTCATCCGAATCAGATTCCAAGTGAAACAAAATGCAAAATTTTCAATGAAACCGGTTCGTAAGGTTTTTTATGTTATTGTTTCAATGTAACAAACAAATAAAACGATAAAAAACGAAGAAACTTTTTTTCCTTGAATAAAACAATCTGTTTCTTTCGGAATTATCAACGCTAAATATTTTTATAAATTATTTTACGATTTTTTTTGTTGGTCGTTCTAAAATGACACTTGCCATATGAAGTTGCCTGCAATTGCGATCCTATTCTTATTTGAAACGCATAGTATGTGATAAGCTCGATCGATGCTCGTATACACGATGTAATAAAACTAATAGAGCGATGTTCTCGTAGGGCGTGGAGCGCGTCGGGCTCCCGGGCGGCGGCGGCGCGGCGCTCAATGGCGGCACGCTCGCGCTCGCGCCGGGCGCCGCCAGCGTGGAGCGCGCGGACGAGCCGGCGCGCAAGCGAGCCAAGCTGCTCGGCGACGACGCGGCACAGCCCGCCTCGCTGCGCCGCCGCATCCTGGAGGGCGAGCTGCTGCGCCTGAGGAACCTGCGCGACCGCTTCACGGAGCAGCTCAGCGAGCTGTACTTCCTGCAGGCGGGCGGCAACATGATGGACTACGCCGTGTGGCGCAAGCGCCCGCCCGCGCCGCCGCTCGTCGCCTTCCTGGAGGCGCGTCGCCCGCCCGCCGTGAGCGCGCCGCCCTCGCCGCCGCCCGCGCCCGCCGCGCCTGCGCCGCCGCCCGCGTCGCCCGCAGACGAGATGGTGGAGAAGGCCAAGCAGGAGGCGTACGTGGCGTCGCGCGTGGGCGAGCTGGCGCGCGCGGGGCTGTGGGCGGAGCGCCGCCTGCCGCGCGTCATGGAGCCGCCGCGCGCCAAGTCGCACTGGGACTACCTGCTGGAGGAGATGGCCTGGCTCGCACAGGACTTCGCGCACGAGCGCAAGTGGAAGAAGCAGGCCGCCAAGAAGGTACGATCATTATACGTAGGAGCTACCTCCTACCATTCAGACATAATGTTCATGTTTACATATTTTTTGCTTCATAATCAATCATAAATTATTTTCAGTGTGCCCGTGCAGTACAAAAATATTTTCAAGACAAGGCTGCTGCAGCACAGAAAGCAGAGAAAGCGCAAGAATTACAATTGAAAAAAATTGCTGCATTTGCTGCTAAAGAAATAAGAACATTCTGGTCCAATGTAGAAAAGGTATGACTAGTGTAGTCATATAGCAACTTATCAACTAACACATTCACTGTATTTGTATCGGTGGTTTACTTGTACAGGAAAATGTTTATAAGTAGAAACATGTCTCAAATACACTACCCGACCGTAAAAATTTGCATCGAGTTTTGTAAAAAGAGACAATCTGCCAATTTCGGCTTCATAGAGGATCATCTCTGTCGCACGAAATACAAAGAGTCTGGTATCTATTAGCAACTGTTAAGGGTTTGCATTCTACAGACACGAACTTGCTAGAGGGTAGAGCCTAAAAGATTGTTGCCGGAAAAGTGCCCGCTAAAATTGCCCAAAATAACTTTAGGAAAAGGGTTTTACGTCCAAAAAACGCTTGTTTTCCTGTGTACTCTTGAGGATAGAATGAAAGAATAGTATTAACCGCTGTACTCTTAGCTGTGAAACCAGACCAAATAAAATTGAACACAATGTTATAATAATACATATTATATTTAACATAACTTATATGGGCTTTTTCAGAATACTTACGCATTACTAAACCGGAATGCTATTTTAAATTTTACATTATATAAAGGCTTTCTTACATGCTTATTATACATATTTATATATTTATTTGGAAGATCAACAGCAGTTTATATATCAACAGCAAAATATGGTAAGATACATAGAGCCAATAATAGGTCCTCAAAAATAGAAATAAATTTTATTAGATAACCTGTAATGACTGACAGGTTATTTATATGCGCTTTCGTGCATTAAGTAAACTTCACGCAATCAAGGTTGTAGTAGTAATAGCTTTCATTTCAACAAGTTACTTGTGTTTTTGTGGTCCATACTTTTGTGTGTGTAAAAGATAGGAATGATAAAAGTATGCGTCGTGGTGTTGCAGCTGGTGGAGTGGAAGCGGTCGCGGCGCGTGGAGCTGGCGCGCAAGGCGGCGCTGGACCAGCAGCTCAGCTACATCGTGGACCGCACCGAGCAGTACTCGCGCCAGCTGGCCGCCAACCTGCACGCGCCCAGCCCCGAGCCCTCGGACGCGGAGTTCTCGCCCTCCGCGCGCTCCAGCGACGACGAGGAGACCATCGCGGCCGCCGAGCGCGACGCGGCCAGCGAGCCCGGCGAGCTCGACCAGCTGCGCCGCGACAACCTGGCCGACGTGCGCGACCTGCTGCCGCCCGGCTACGTCTCGCTGCCCCCGGACACGTACGCGCCCGACGAGGACTCGGCCGACGACGAGACCACCATCGAGGCGCAGGAGCGGCGCGACACGCACCTCGACGTGGCCGCCGAGCTCGACCTGCTGCGCAGCGAGGCGGACCTCGGCCTCGACGAGCTGCGCCGCCGGTACGCCGCGCCGCCCGCGCACGCGCACAGCGACGACTCCGCCTCCACCGGGGACGACGAGGACGACGACTCCTCGGACGCGACCGACTCGGACTCGGACGCGTCGAGCTCGCCGCTCGAGGCGCTCGTGGCGGACGCGCCGGGCGACGCCGCGCCGCAGCAGGGCTCGGAGCAGCGCGTGGAGGCGGCCGCCACGCTGGCCGCGTCGCTGCAGCCCACGGGCACCACGCTGCGCGACACGGCGGTGGGCACGCGCGTGCCGGCGCTGCTGCGCCACCCGCTGCGCGAGTACCAGCACGTGGGGCTGCACTGGCTCGCCACCATGTACGCGCGCGGACTGAACGGCATCCTCGCCGACGAGATGGGGCTGGGCAAGACGGTGCAGACCATCGCGCTGCTGGCGCACCTGGCGCTGGAGCGCGCCGACTGGGGCCCGCACCTCGTGGTGGCGCCCACCTCCGTCGTGCTCAACTGGGAGATGGAGTTCAAGAAGTGGTGCCCCGCCTTCAAGATCCTCACCTACTACGGCACGATCAAGGAACGTAAACTTAAACGTGTGGGCTGGACTAAAGCTAACTCTTTCCATGTGTGTATAACCTCGTATAAACTTGTAGTGCAGGACCATCAAAGTTTTCGCAGAAAACGGTGGAAATATCTCATACTCGACGAAGCACAAAATATTAAAAATTTCAAATCGCAAAGGTGGCAGATGCTCCTGAATTTCCAAACTGAAAGGTGAGTTATTTTATCTATATTTAAAGATTAAAGGAAGGATCTTTAATTTTTCTTTTTTGCATGTTGTGAAAACAATTTTCAAATGACTTTCTTTTGCAGATAGTTATCTGGGGACATTAATGGGAAGCCCATTAATGTTCCACTGCAGGGACGGGCCTCCTCCCATGACGGAGGGATACTTGGCCTACTAATACCACGCTGGCCAGACGGATTGGTATAGGGTTTATTTTCAAGTTTTCCTTCTTTTTATTTCGTAAAGATAATATTCACGGATAATCTATACTAAATTACTAATATTATAAAGACGTAAAGTTTGTGTGTTTGTGACGTTGTAAGGGTAATCTATAGAGCTAATGAAGCGATTTTAAAAATTGCTTTCTGTGTTGAATAGTTCATTTATCGGGAGTGTCATAGGCTGTATAGTATCACGCTATGAGTAATAGGAGTGGAGCAGTAAAGAAATATCTTAAAAAAGGGACGCCTTTTTTTCGCCGCCCAAGTAAGTGGGTACGGGTCAGCTAGTTATTAACAAAAACCGACAAATGTGAAATTGAAATGTGTTAATTTATCACTTTAACCTCGACTTTCGATAATTATTAATAATAATACATAATTATGAATAATGTTGAATGATTAACTCTTACATGTCATATATGTTTCAGACGACTGTTGCTGACGGGCACTCCGCTGCAGAACAGTCTGCTCGAGCTGTGGTCGCTGATGCACTTCCTGATGCCGGACGTGTTCGCCTCGCACTCGGAGTTCCGCGAGTGGTTCAGCGACGTGGCCAACATCGCCTCGGGCTCCGCCAAGTACAACGAGGCGCTCGTGCGCCGCCTGCACGAGGTGCTGCGCCCCTTCCTGCTGCGCCGGCTCAAGGCGGACGTGGAGCGCCAGATGCCGCGCAAGTACGAGCACGTGCTCATGTGCCGCCTCGCCAAGCGCCAGCGCTTCCTCTACGACGATTTCATGGCGCGCGCCAAGACGCGCGAGAGCCTCGCCTCGGGCAACCTGCTCAGCGTCATCAACGTGCTCATGCAGCTGCGCAAGGTGTGCAACCACCCCGACCTGTTCGAGCCGCGCCCCGTCAGCTCCCCGCTGCAGCTGCCGGCGCTGCGCTACGTCGTGCCCGCGCTCGCGCTGGCGGCCGGCGTGGCGCAGCGCCACGAGCTGGCCGCGCGCCTGGGCGGCCGTCTAGCCGCGCTCGAGGCGGCCGGCGCCGGCGCCTTCGTGGCGCACCGGGCGAGGCACCTGGCGCCGCCGCGCCGCCTCGTGGAGGAGCTCACCTGCAGCCGCCGCGCCGCGCCGCGCCCGCCGCCCGCCTCGCTGCGTCTGCACCTGCGCCTGGTGCCGCGCGCCGCGCCGCCCGCAGCCGCGCCGCCCGCGTCCACAGCGCCGGCGCCGCGCGGCACGGTGCCGGCCCCCGGCGCGGCTCCGGCGCAGTGCGGCGCGGCACGACGGCTGGAGGCGCGGCGGCGCGCGTGCCTGCGCCGGCTGGCCGCCACCAACGAGCGCCGCTGCTGGCGCCTGCCGCTGTACGGCGCGGACCTGCGCGCCGCCGTCGCCGCCGCCGCGCCGCGCCTGCCCTCGCCCACGCTCGAGGACGTGCTCAGAGACATGAACCCGCTCATAGAGAGGTACGTATCTGTGTACAGGCACACCCATGATAATAACGGTATACTTAATCTTTCTTTAGAAGAAAGATCAATAGTTTGCGATGAGCTTGATTACTTTTGAAATACCGAGGTTTGAAATAAATGAAATCAGACTATCAGACCTCATACTAACTAATGAAATTTCTGATTTACATAATACGGTAAATCAGATATTTCAATAACTATGCGTAATATAAGATATAAATTGGAATAATCAACGAGAAAAACTGCCTAGAATAGAGCCAATTTCATAGAATTTAATGTCTTGAGGTTTATCACATTTATTCATTCAGTCATGTTTTTATAAAATCTTGCTTAATACAGGTTGAGTCGTAAATTTTTAACTCATTTGAAACATGAATAAACCCACTATTATTATTATTTTGTTAATAGTTTATATAACGTCATAAACATTTTAATCATAACCATTGTAATAATTGAGTGTAAAGTGTATAGAAGCGTGGTGCAATGTTGAGGTCAAGTCTCGTATGTGACGTGTGTAGGTTCTGCGTGTGCTGGAGCAGCGCGCGCGCGTGCGCGGCGACGCTGGTGTGCGGCGCGGGCGCGGGGGCGTGGCGCGCGGCGGTGCGCGGCGTGGAGCGCGCCGTGACCGCCCCCGCCGCCGCGCTGCTGACCCTGCTGCGCGCGCCCGCCGAGCGACACGCCGTCGCCTTCCCGCACCCCTCGCTGCTGCAGTACGACTGCGGTGAGTACCGCCGCGTCTGTGCGACTGTGTACGTGTGTACTGCCGCAGTACGTGACGCGCTGTGTGTGTGTGCAGGCAAGCTGCAGACGCTCGCCACGCTGCTGCGCAAGCTGAAGGCGGGCGGGCACCGCGTGCTGATCTTCACGCAGATGACGCGCGTGCTGGACGTGCTGGAGGGCTTCCTGTCGCTGCACGGGCACGCGTACCTGCGGCTGGACGGCGCCACGCGCGTGGAGCGGCGCCAGGCGCTGGTGGAGCGCTTCAACGCGGACGCGCGCGTGTTCGCCTTCATCCTGTCCACGCGCAGCGGCGGCGTGGGGCTGAACCTGACGGGCGCGGACAGCGTCGTGTTCTACGACTCGGACTGGAACCCCACGATGGACGCGCAGGCGCAGGACCGCTGCCACCGCATCGGTCAGACGCGCGACGTGCACGTGTACCGGCTCGTCACCGCCGCCACCGTCGAGGAGAACATCCTGCGCAAGGCGGAGGAGAAGCGCGCGCTCGGACACCTCGCCATCGAGGGCGGACACTTCACCACCTCTTATCTGCGCGGGGTACGTACCTACTCATTATTTGTTAAACAAAGCTTTGACCGTTATTTCATACCGACTATATGTAACATGTTTGAACGGTGTAGTAGTATAACAGTAGCGTACTCGTATTGCAGTCCAACATAAAGGAGCTGTTCGGCGGCGAGGCGGGGGGCGGCGCGTGTGGCGGCGGCGAGGGCGCGGAGCTGGAGTGCGCGCTGGCGGCCGCGGAGGACGAGGCCGACGCCGCCGCCGCCAGCGCCGCGCGCGCAGAGGCGCAGGGCGACCTGGCGGAGTTCGACGAGACGCTGCCGCTGGAGGGCGAGGCGCGCCGCCCAGGCGACACGCACGAGCTGCACGCGCTCATGGCGCAGGTACGTCACCTCGCACGTACTACACTGTACACGCATCTAGACCCGAGCGCCACGCTTAGGTGCCGGTAGTCGGACAAGGTTTGAGTACGTCGTGTCTGATTGCAGTTGACGCCGGTGGAGAAGTACGGCATCCGCGTGGTGGAGCAGAGCGAGGCGGGGCGCTCCGCAGAGCAGGCGGACCTCGAGCTCATGCGGCGCCAGGCGCGCGAGTGGCAGCAGGCGCGCAAGCAGCTGCGCGACACGTGCGACGCGCCCGGCGCAGACTGCGACGAGCTCACGTACGCGCGGCGCGACGCGCTCGGCCCGGTGCGTGGCGCGGCCCCGCGCGCGCCGCCCGGCCCCGCGCGGCCCGGCGGCGCGCGCACCAGGTCGCGCGGCAAGGTGCACATCAACCTGTGGTCGCTGGACGAGCGCGCGCCGCCCGCTGCACCCGCGCCCGCTACCTCGTGGCCTCTCGCTCTCGATAATAAATGATTAGCTCGCTCTCTCGTGTTTGTCTGAGGGACGCGCCGGGGCCGCGCCGCCGGTAAATGCTTGCAAGTGCGGCCCCGGCGCGTCCCCCGCGCGACAAGCATTTACCGGCGACACGGGGCGCGCGCTCCCTCCACCCTCCACCTCACAAACCTCACCATGTCGTACTTAGTCTGCTCACAAATACGTATTATATTCTCATGAGCCAAAACTTTAATTTTATTCTAATTGTATTTATGTTCAGACTATAGTATATATCGTATATTACCTTATTGAAATGTTCACATGTTATGATACTGAACACGACATGAACTTGTAAAATACTTGAATGAACATGATGTATTTTTATATCACTATAGTACAGTGACAGAGAATCATCCTGACAAACTGTCTTAACTACCATGCATATCTATCTCGTACAAAAGTATAAGTTTGTACTCGTTGCATCAAAATAGTTTAAAAATAATAGGATAGTATCAGCAGCAATTTACTATTATAAAGCAACGCCCGCATACTACACGTCGGTACTATGAGTGTTTGCTACCTACGAGCTGATCGATGAGAACTTGTCTAGGCCTATGTCCAGCGAGTGTGTCACTCGTAGTCACACTAGTGACCGTGCCTGTTATTAGTGATACCTAGAGTTTTATGTGCAATCACTGTTATTATAATTGTTTATATTATAAATATAAATTAATAATCTAGACGAAGAGGTCGGTAGTTCGAGTCCTGTCTTGAGTAACATTTTTTTTTTCCGAAATGTTGTAATTGTATGCAGGTAATTAAGGTTAAAGTTTGTTCAATTTAGAATCACAAATGAGCTACTAGACAAGAAAGCGTTCTCAAGGCTCTTTATAAGCTATTCAATTCCGTCATACTCGAGGGAAAACGCCACAGGCATGGCACAATCATTCACATAAAATGTAAGGATAAACCAGGTCAATACACGTATTACCCACGATAAAAATGAATGATCGATGCTCGTCTAAAAACGTATGACTCCTCCACGAAAATAGAGCAATTGTCACAAGTTTATTACAACGAGTTGATGCAGTCTCGTATTCTTCTAACGGGGCGTTGTACTTGTATTTATATACAACGAAATATATCTATCTATTAAATTTTGACACGAGGTAAACCATAACTTTACTAAGAAGCGGAAAAGCATCGAAAATACTTATCCCTTTAGGAGATATGACAATTACAATTTTTACCTCATTTTGTCATAAAACCTATTGGAACTGAACTAAATTTAAAAAATTGCACTTTCGCTGCCCGTTGTTTTACCGCGGTGCCCGACTACAGCCAGTGCCCCAAGACTCAAATACGCGTTTGAGGAGCATTCGCCCAGTGCCCCACGACTCACATACGCGTTCGAGAAGCATTCGTCCAGTGCCCCACGACTCACATGTGCGTTTTTACAAAACTTATATTATTATTAGAAGTACACATATTATTATTAGAAGTACTTATGAAAATAAGGTCCATACACACTTACCTACACCAGGTTTTTGACCTTAATAATGCTCGCCGATTTCGAAACTTTTCGTCGAAGTACCTAGGTTATAGTAATACTGGTAATACTAAACCTAGAGAGTACATTAATTTATAAGGTGATTAAACTAATTATAGTGGACTTATATACTGGGTAAGTTTATTATTATATATTTATTTATTGAACATTATCTTACGATAAATCAATTAAAATGATTGGACGTTGGTATTGTCCGGTGATGTAGGGAGGCTAATACCCTTGCTTCATGTGTAACATTGATGCTAATACATAATAATATAACATTTCCCATTTTTGTTTTAATCAAATTTAGTACCTCTGCCTAGTAGATTTCATTATTTTAGAAATACATTGTAGGTAGCACAAAAACAAATAGGTACGTATTATTGTGTAGGTACATTATATTGTGCACCTACACATAAAGAAACGATCTTCATCAGTGGGTACGGACCTTTAGTTACGATATACTAACTATAAATAGCTATATAACTATGGAGCTCATACTTAACAATAGGCACTGAGCAAAGGCGTGAAAAAACAATAGACGCACATACGCGTCGTGGGCACTGTGTGAATGTCACCAAAACGCACATACGCGTCGTGGGCACTGTATCAATTAACCTTATAATTCTCTACTCATTCCAGTAGGTATTATGGTAAAAAACGTAAAAATTCAAATTAGGGAGGTACAGGATAGGTATTTTCAAAGATTTTTCGTTTCTTAGTAAAAATATGGTTTACCTCGGGTTAAAATGTAATGGGGGGCATACTCATAATAGACGTGCCCGTTTCGATTGCTAGGCCACGGCATGCAAACCGAAAACAAACAAAAATTACAAACTAAAAATTTGTCGAAGTAGAAATAAAGAAGTTATAGGGGTCCATTATGTTTTAATTATTAAGCGTGGCCGCGGTAATAATTAAAACATAATGGAATCAATAGTTCCTTGATAGTTTAAGATCTACAAATGTAACATTATTTACTGTGATTAATAAAAAGTAATTTCTTAATGAAATCGAAATTATGGTTACTCTGCTCGAACATTGTATAGGGGGATCCTGCCGTTTGGCAAAAAACGTTTCGTCAAATTTCACTTCCCAAAAAACTTATCGCAAAGTTCAATTTCCCAAAAAAATGCTTAGCAAATTTACATTTCGCATTTGAACACTTGGTCAAATATTCATTTGGCAAATTTTTACTTGCTCAAATTTTATTTAGTCAAATATAAGCAAATGCTTTATTTTGTCAAAAATATATTCCTTAAGGAAGTTCGTTTAAATTTTAATATGGGTGAAAAATTTAGGTTAGATTAGAACTGCTAGAAAAGTAGGTTAGGTTAAGGTGGGTCTACGCTAGACGAACCGAGCACGAGCGGAACACGAGCAGAGCCGTTCTCGGTTTCGTCGTTCGTGGCGTCAAGTGTGGACGTGCAACGAACTTACAACGATCACTGTCCTCGAACGTAGTTTTCCGCAGTGAGCTCGCGGCTCTTGGCGAATATGGATGATATTGCACAATTTTACATCCTTACCCAATTCTTGGGATGTACGTGACTATGCATCAAGCTTCTTATTTTTTTATAGTAATCCTCATGTTTTGGGTCCCATATCAATAGATTATTTTTATATAATTCAATTAATTCCACGGAAGCATCTTTGGTCCACGTTTCCATGATGTTCGGCTCGAGCGACCGACGTCTGTTAGACGTCTAACTAAACGTAACTAAACACGTCCACGAGCGCACTGCGAGCGCGAAGCAAATCCCTTTGTGTTCGTCAAAAAACCGACAACAGGCGGAACGCAGCCGAGCACGAACGAAATGCTCGCAGCGCACTCGTTCGAGGCTTGTAAGTCGGTCCACACTATACGAATTGGGTTCGGCTCGTGTTCCGCTCGTGCTCGGTTCGTCTAGCGTAGACCCACCTTTAGGTTTGAACTGTGACCCCAACCAGAATTAATTTTTATTGTCATTGCAATTTAGACCAAGTTTTTAATATCCGTGTGGTGACGGAGGAAGAATACCTACAATATGTCACCAGCACCACCCCATCTCATCCCATGGGTGTCGAAGAAACCGGCTAAGGGACTATCTGTGAATATTACCTTTACACAGAAAGAAGGAAAACTTGAAATTAAATCCTATACCAATTCGTCTGGCCAGCGTGGTATTAGTAGGCCAAGTATCCCTCCTTCACGGGAGGAGGCCCGTCCCTGCAGTGAGACATAAATGGGCTATTATGATGAATTTAGGCTCAGTAAATATTAATGATATATAATATTTTGGAATAAAATTATTTGCCAAGCCATATTTGGTAAAATGAAACATTGCTATGTAATTATTTGCTAAACAAGAATTTGCTAAAAATAGTTTTGCTATCTGTAAAATTGCGAAAAGATGGTTTTGCCAAATGATAATTTGGGAAACATACTTTGGTAATATCACCTTGGGAAACGTTTTTTGCCAAACGTCAGTAATCCTTGTATAGGGTATCATTATTTTTGAGATTTCAACGTGTACCTACTACTAGCTGACCCGTCCCCACTTCGAACAGACACCCGAAAGTCTTAAACTATAAGTCATACGAAGATTTGTTCTTAGGAACCATGTCACCGATTTTGATAAAAAGAAAAACTGCATTCATTCATTTGAAAAAGATACTGTACCCAGCTGGGGAATCGAACCCGGTTGTTTTGCAAAAATAAACTTATCCTTTTTCTATTTAAATATCGATTCTGTAGGTCTTAAGCAGTAAATATCTCTATGAAACATTATGTCTTAAATGAATAAAACGCATTGTTTTCACATAGTTTAATTTATAATAGTAGGTGTTCGAAGTGACCACCATTACAATATTCAACAAGTTCAGGCATGTAAAATTGTCCCTACGGTTGTTTGTACCCCTCTACTAGTTACATACACCGTGTTACATAATCATGTGGCATTGCATTAAACTTTTAAGGAAGTTTTGTTATCTACAGTAATATTATTATCATGCAACTACTTACTTCTATTAATCAAACACTAACAATCAATTAAAAAGCGCACATAAAGTATGTACCTAGATAGATACAGAGACGTGTTAAGTTAAGCCTCATTTGAAAATGGAACGTTTCAGTATGACTGGCTGCATGAAGATACAAAATGCAATAAGAAGATCGTTACCTAAACGTGTTAAATATTGAATTGAACAAAACGGTGGCCACTTCGAACACCTCCTATAATAAATTTAAGTATGTGAAAAAAATGCATTTTATTCATTTAAGACATAATGTTTCATAGAGATATTTACTGCTTAAGACCTACAGAATCGATATTTAAATAGAAAAAGTATAAGTTTATTTTTGCAAAATAACCGGGTTCGATTCCCCAGCTGGGTACAGTATCTTTTTCAAATGTATGAATGCAGTTTTTCTTTTTATCAAAATCGGTGACATGGTTCCTAAGAACAAATCTTCGTATGACTTATAGTTTAAGACTTTCCCATACTGACCCTTTTGAATGAGCCACCCTGTATAGCCTATGACACTCCCCGATAAATGGACTATTCAACACAGAAAGAATGTATATGAATCGGTTCATTAGATCCAGAGATTACTTTCTACAACGTCACAAACACAATCACACAAACTTTGCCACTTTATAATATTAGTATAGATTATAAAGGAGTCATTTTATTGATCTTTAAAATATAATTGATAGTCTCCTATTAGAGAAAAATCCTAATGAAATCGAAATGATGGTTACTCTGCTTGAACGTTGTAATAAATTATGATACCCTATTATTATTTTTGAGATTACACGGTTTGAGAACTGTTCTGAGGATCAAACGATATTCATTACAATATGGTTAAAATGTAAAATAAATAAATGTAAACACGAATATCCATGCAATAATAGTTACTGAGATATCAGCGTCCAAAGTACCGTTTCGATTGCGCGGCCATGAACTTTTTGTTTTGTTCTGATTTCGTCTGTTTGGCTAAACTTTAGTAGAGTCTATTGGTTTCATTAGTTTCGACAAATTAATACCTTGCTGTAAACACCAACTTACTGTCTAAAGTCTTAGTTTGAAAGAAATAATCAACATTAAAGAAATCACAATTAGAGGATTGCGCGGCCATGACTTCAGAGGTCTAGTAAAGTATTGATCTGGGGCTTTCAATTCCTTTTTCGACAATTGTTGACAAATTCAGCCATTAATTTACAAAAAGAATTAGATCTCTATCTCAAGTAGTTGCTGAGATCTCCGTGGCCGCGCAATCCTCCGCGTTTTGTTTGCCGCTTTTAGACCCTTATAACTTCTTTATTTCTACTTCGACAAATTTTTAGTTTCTACCATTCGTTTTCGACAAAATCCCTGACTTTTTTTTTCTGTTTGCGTGCTGTGGCCGAGCAATCGAAACGGGCACATATAGACCTGTATATAAGGGGTTATGTGGGATGCCATGACTTGTACTAAGGTAAATTATATCGTATATATTATATTAATTTATCGTCAGTTATTTTGAAATAAAGCGTTGAAGAATTGGCTTTACCTAATAACATATACTGTAGATGAAGTGTAACTGGTTGGAGCAGGGATAGCTCATCGTGTCGATGTTCCGCAGGTCTGGGTGAGCACCAACGGCACGTACGAGCGCATGCCGGTGAGTATACATTACTTACCTTACCTCTAAAAGTACAATATAATGACAATACATAGAGTATACAAGAATGTTTGGGCACATTGGTGGTCTCATGTCAGGGTTCCGTCGTGCTAATGCTAATCGGTACTAGTTGTACTTACAATTGTTAATTGCAATCCCCCATTTGTTTCTGAAGAGTGTGTGTGTATATGTGCGTTTTTGTGTAGATTTTTTGGAGTATGAGTAAGGAGTTTTTTAGTTGTCAGTTCAACCCCTTTTAAATTATTTATTCAAGTTATTGTTTAAATTGTCGCTTAAGATTTTGGTCTGTTTTACGAAAACCTAATTGTACTACTAACAGATGTGGTGCGCTTGTTTAATCAGGGAGAGATACGGTCCGATGTTTTGTGAGCGTCAACATGAAGGGACCAAGTCTTCTATGTCTGGTATACATTTTAGGTATTTGCCTATGAAATTGCCGTTTTGTATGAAGATTTTATTAGAAGTTAGATTTCTTATACTATAACGTTTTCTTAGATTTTTAGAAAAAACCGACAAACGGTGAAATTCGGCGCGCACGAGTTGTAATGCTCTGTTCGTGCGCGTATTGTGCTCGGTTCGCGCTAGCCGTCCATACTGTGGAAATTTTGTTACGTTACATGATACAGTGTGGACGGCAAATTCTTTCATTGCACATTACGTTGCGCAAGTGCGTACGCGGCATTAGGTAAATTAGCTTACAAACGGACAAATCGTAATCGCGTGACGTTCGACAGATGTGGTGTCCACCGACCCCGCCCTCCGGCGACGGCGACGTGTACTGCGAGAGCTGGGCCCTCGCGCTCTACCGCGCCGGCCCCGCCCCCGACGCGCTGCTGCCGCCCCCCGCGCGCCGCTCCCCCCGCGCCGCCCGGGACGTGCGCCGGCCCCGCGCCGTGCCCCGCGCGCCGCACGCCCCGCCCTCGCTGTTCGAGCGCTGCGGCAGAGTGCGCGGCCGAGCGCGCCCCGCCCCGCCCGCGCCGCCCCCGCCGCACGCCGCGCCCGACTGGTCCTGCGCCGAGGACGCCGCGCTGCGCCGCGCCCTGCGCCTGCAGCGCGTGCCGCCCGAGCCCGGCGCCGCGCTGCAGCCCAACTGGGAGTGGGCCGCCGACCTGGTGGCGGGCGCCGCGCGGCACTACCGCTCGCCGCGCGCGTGCCGCGACCGCCACGACGCGCTGGCGGACCCGGAGCGCGCGCGCCGCCGCCACCGCCGCGCGCCCGCCCCGCGCCGCCGCCACGACGACGACGCACCGCGCCCCGCGCTCGCGCGCCTGGACGCGCTGCGGGACGCGCACGAGCGCCGCCGCGCCGCGCCCAAGCGCCGCCTGGACGACGCGCCGCAGCAGAACCCCAAGCACGCCGCGCTGCTGCAGGACCACGGCCTGGACTACGACGCGCCGCCCTCGCCCATGGAGGTGGCGGAGCGGCGCGCGGACCGCATCGCCAAGGAGAAGCTCAAGGTGGCGGCGCCGGCGCCCGCCCCGCCCCCCCGCATCGTGCTGCGCCCCGAGCCGCCCCGCGCCGCGCCGCCCGCGCCGCTGCTGTACCGCCCGCAGAGCTTCCCGGCGCGACACCTCAAGATCCTGCACCAGGCGCCCTCGACGCACGCACAGGTACACACTACTACCTAACTACATGTCATTATAATATACTAAGAATTAACTAACACTTATCTACTGCTAAGTTAATGATTTTATACTTACAGTATGAGGACATTGATAATATGATTGGTTTTTAAAGAAAGACAGACAACAATGAGGAAGCGAGAAAGTGAGATTATAATTTATTGATGATTTTGAAATTGTATAAAGATAAAGATAATTTATTTGCAAAAACATGTGTGTACATACAATAATTTGATTACAGCATGAAGGATGTTACAATACATAGATATCTTTGTTCTGACATGTTTGCCATACAATGGCGTGCAAATTTTAAAATAGGTATGTCATGAATTTATTTACATAAAAAGTAATGAAAATTACATAGTTAAAATTAGATAATCACAAATTATGGCAGTCAATAATAATTAAATCAATAATAATCTAAACCAATACTAACAAAACAAAAAGAAATACATTAAACAAAACATACATTAAATATCATAATTATTTGGTGTCAATCGTGTCATTTAAATAATTTACTACATTATAATTATACTACAGTATATTATAACATTGTTTGGCCTTGATGAACTATGTGGATGCTAAATAAAACGACACCTGGCGGTTCGATCTCAAGACCTTTAATAATTAATAATTTTGCACTAACAATGTATCTCACGTAACGAAACCATATCGTAATCTAGAAAAAAGGTACAACGCCATCTAGTGAGGTTGACCAAAACATATTTTAATTACTAACTAAATTATTATGCTAGTTTGTCCTTCAACATACCGCCCACCAAGGACATCATCGCAAACAATGTCCTTCCCAAACAGTATTGTACAACTTAAAACTAACAAGTGAATACATTTTTGGCCTAATGTGAACTAAAACATACATCATCAAAAATAAACAAGAGCAAAAAGCAAACATTTGATCTATAAAATAAAGTAACAATGTAAAACCTAAAATTTTCCAATAATACTTTGATCTTAAATTTAACAAGTGTATAATTTATATTGTATAAGTTTAATATAAGTATAACTTGATTCTAACATTGTGTATAGGTATAAGTAAAACAAGCGTGATAAACAATATCATTGTAAAAAAAAATAAAAAGTATGTAAAAATAAAATTTAAATTACTAGTCTGCAACCGGCAATACACAGATCTTAGAGGTTGGACGTTTAATGCTAGAAGACTTAGTACGTAATGTGACCACTCGGGTAATACCGTCACTCCCAGGATGTTTCTCAGTAATTCTACCTAACAACCAACGCGAAGGTGGTAAGTCGTCTTCCTTTACTAACACTATATCCCCAACCTTTGGTTCGGGAACTTGGAAAGACCATTTGTATCTGTTCATTAGATTGGATAAATACTCCTGCGACCAACGACTCCAAAATGTCTGTATAGAATAGAATAGAATAGAAATCATTTATTACTAGAATGTGGTTACATGGTGTTGTGTTACAATTATAGTCCTTATCACATTCTACCATAACAATGGTGAGTAAATATATTGTTCTTAATCTAAAATCAAGTAATTAAAGTAGGTACATTTTATAAAATTAAAAATCAATTTGAATATTATGCTAAACATTTTAAAAAGAAATAAAAATTAAAAGAATAAAGAAATAATAATAAAATTAATCAATTAAAGTATATGTCACAAACCTACAAATTAAACTTTAACATAATTATACATTACCTATGCCAAACATTATAAAAATAAAATTAAATTAAATGAACAAAGATAAAATAATAATAATAAAATATTAAATATAATAAAATTGTGATGTCAATTTGTAGACTATCAGGTAAAATTACAATCTGATAGTTATTGGTCTTTATGTGACATATATTCATTTAAGTTGTAGAAGCATTTCTCTTTTAACCAAACTGTTAGTTTCTGTTTAAATAATTGACTTGGTAATACTTTAAATCTATCTGGCAGCTTGTTATAAACCTCTATTGCTTTTATAAATGAATTTCTTTCATGTATATCTAGGTGGCATCGTGGACGGTGAAGTTTTAATAGATTTCTAGAATTTCTGCCTATAACCTGAGAATGCAACTGGAAGTAATGTGGATGGAGTTTTACAAAAATGCAGAGATCTCTTATGTACATGCTAGCCAGTGGTAATATTGAGAATTTTTTAAATTGTGGTTTACAGCTTTCTGTAGCCCAGGTCCCACCAATAGCTCTCACACACTTTTTCTGAGCCAGGAAAGCTCTTTCTACCTCAACTGAGTTACCCCATAATAACAACCCATAGGAGAGTACCGATGAGACATAACCATGATATGCACTGAGTGCAGCTTCAGTTGATACAGTTTGTCGCAAACGTTTAATGGCAAATACAAATCGGTCCAGCTTATTGCATACTGATTCCACATGTTCTTTCCAGTTGCAATGTTTATCCAGGGTAAGTCCCAAAAATTTTGCTGTACTTACCTCTTCTATGATTTCATTCTGATAACTAACATTCAAATCAATATGTGGTCGTCTATAATTTTGGAATTGTATCATCTTCGTCTTACCTACATTAATCTTTAAATTATTATTGTTTAGCCATTTGATTGTATTAGCAAGTGTCAAGTTTATGTCACTCTCATAAATGTCCCTATTCTCCCCCTTGACAATTAGCGTACTGTCATCAGCAAAAAGAACAGTCCTATGTGGAGTAACATTAGGGAGGTCATTAATGTACAGCAAGAACAAAAACGGTCCCAAAACACTTCCCTGCGGCACACCAAAATTGTTAACTTTAAACTCTGATCTACTGGTCACCTTTGTACCAGGTTTAACGTAAGTTAACCTCTCTGTAACATTATTATAATTCTTTTGAATTTTTGAAATTTCAACACACTGATATCGGCCCTCTAGATAGCTTTTTATCCATAGATTAGCTACTCCTCTTATTCCATATTTTTCTAATTTATATAGAAGAAGCTTGTGATCAACAAAATCGAACGCCTTACTCATGTCGAGAAATATTGCTGTTACAGGTATCCTCTCGTTTATTGCCTCAGTAATGTTCTTCATCAGATCAAAGCAAGCTAGTGAAGTGCTACTATTTTTCCGAAACCCAAATTGTTCCTGTTTCAATATATTTTCTTTAAGCACAAAGTCATACAGCCTTTTTAACATGACTTTTTCAAAAATTTTTGAGAGGACTGGTATCAAAGTTATAGGCCGATAGTTTGTCATTTCTGTAAGTTCTCCTTTTTTGAATAGTGGTTTAATCACTGAAAGTTTAAGATTTTCTGGAAAGGTTCCCTCTTGAAGAGATATATTGATAATGTAGCTTAAGGGCGCACATATGAACCTTCCACAACGTTTAATCATCCTTGTGTTAATTTTATCAATTCCTACAGCATTAGTATTATTAAGATTATTAATTATGTTGTAAATTTCTGTTGGGTCTGTCGGGTTTAAGAATATAGTATTTAAATTATTTATGTCAAGAGTTTTGTTTATATCATCAATGTTGAATTTAAAGCTATTACTATTAGTCAGGTCAATGTAAAATTTATTAAAGATTTCACTAATGTCCTGTGGATTTGTATATGATTGTTCATTCCATGTTATTGTATCAATTTCCGTTGAAGAATTTGTGTTCCCAATGGTGTCACTTATAATGTCCCACACTGCTTTACACTTATTATTTTTTTTAAGTATATACTTATGACTTTCAAGCTGTTTGGACTTATGAACACATTGTTTAAGTACTTTAGAATATTTTTTGTACCTTCTAAGAGTAGTCTTCTTATTAGCACCAATTTGCTTGCTTCTTAGATATAAAATCCGTTTTCTTACACAACATCTTCTTATACCTTTCGTTAACCAGTTGTTTTTATTTAATTTATTGGACTTCTTAACAAGGAATGTAGGAAAACAAAGCTCAAAAAAAAATGCCATTAAACTGTGAAACTCTCCAAATGCTTCATGTAAACTAGATTTAATGTAGACTTCAGAAAAAGATAATGCAGAGATACAATTCACAAATTTTGTCTCATTTTCTGTATTAAAATCCCTGACCTGTTCATACCAACGCTGAATATGATATTTAGTATTAGACTTTATTGTTAGGGTTTGTGCTGTCTCATGGTCGGAAAGACCTAAGTAGTGGATTTCTGAATGAACTTGTTTTAAATTACTAGCAAATTGGTCAATACATGTTTGCTGTCTTGTAGGCAACTTAATATGCATTTCCATATTAAAGTTTTTAAAAAGATTTTCTAGTTCTAGATAATTCCTATTTGGCTTAAGTCTGTCAAAGTTCCAGTCTCCACAAATAACCACCCTCTTTGACCTATTTGAAATACCCAATAGCAATTCCTCCACCTTCTTTATGAAAGCATAATGTAACATCCTTGTAACATCCATGTAACAACCTTTGAACAAATTGCCAGCGAGATAAGTAGTTAATGTTTAATTGCTCATAATTATTGTCTGGTACATTAACTAAAGGTTCCCCAATTAGAAAGTGACCAGGGGTTAAAGGAAGTGGTTCCCCGGGGTCAGTTCCATCGATCACGCTCATCGGGCGTGAGTTCAGACAAGCTTCAACTTGATATAACAATGTACTAATCTCCTCATAAGTCAAGGTAGAGTCACCAATTACCCGTTTAAGGTGAAATTTTGTTGATTTCACCCCTGCTTCCCACAATCCGCCAAAATTGGGACTGTGAGGAGGGATGAAATGCCATTCAGTGCTCTGAGCTTCTAACTGTTCCGCTATGGAACTTTGTATAGAAGCTAATTTCTGTAGCTCTCTAGAGGCCCCGACGAATGTGGTGCCATTGTCGCTCCATATTTTAGCGCAATGACCACGTCGAGAGACAAATCGTCTGAAAGCCGCCAAGAAAGCTTGGGTACTCATGTCACTGACCACTTCTAGGTGGAGAGCGCGAGTGACCATACAGACAAACAGACATATGTACCCCTTGTATGAACGGTAACCTCGACCCTTGGTTGTCCTTACGTTAATAGGCCCAGCATAATCAACTCCGCTGTGTAAAAAGGGTCTAGCTGGAGTACACCGCACAGACGGAAGTGAACCCATGAGTTGATTACGCGTTAATGCTCTTTGCTTAGCACATATCACACACTTGTGAATGTACTGTTTTACTAAATTCCTAGCGCCTAAAATCCAGTACGCTGACCTTAAATAATTTATCATCAGCTGCCGCCCACCATGCAACGTTTTCAAATGACTATCCGCTATAATGAGATGTGTCAAATGGTTAGAATTAGGAAGAACGATGGGGTGCTTTTGCTCTTCGCTAATTTGAGACTTCTCAAGTCTTCCTCGAACTCTAATAATTCCTTTTGCATCGATGTAAGGGCAGAGTGATTTTAATTTGCTATTTTTATGTATGTAACCTTTGTCCTTTAAGTCTGTGTACTCTATTGAAAATGTCTCCATTTGAACTTTTTTAATACAAACCTCCAATGCAGCATTGATTTCATGATTTTGTAAAAATGATCTTTTATTTTTGCCTGTGTTTAAAAATCTCCTACAGTATGCTACTACTCGTAATAACTTTGATAATGATGAAAATCGATCAAAAATGGAATCATCTGAAGGAACTACCGCAGTGTATGTCTTAACCGATTCTTCTAATTGAGTATGTTGATTTTGTGACTTGTTGTACTTAATCTCGCGATCTCGCAGAAAATCTGGTCCAGAAAACCATAGCTTATGCTCTACTAGTATGCTGGGTAGCATCCCTCTTGATGCACAGTCTGCAGGGTTGTATTTAGTTGGTATGTGAAACCACTGATTGGGTTTTGTTGTGCTTAAGATCTCGGACGTGCGGTTAGCCACAAATGTCTTCCATTTACTTGGGTGACTATTTAGCCAGGCTAGGACAACCGTAGAGTCTGTCCAAGCTACTACTTTATCCTCAGGAATCTGCAAAACATCAGCTGTTTCTTTCAGTAACTGTGCCATTAGTACGGCTCCACATAGCTCCAACCGAGGTATACTAATTTGTTTAATGGGAGCCACCCTAGTCTTGGCAACAATTAATGAAATATGAACTGCTCCATCGGGATCAACGCGCCGTAAATATATTACGGCGGAATAAGCCAGCTTGGAGGCATCACTGAAGCCGTGAAGTTCCAACTCGTCCTTTGGTCTAGTTTGCAGCCATCGTGGGATTCGAACTGAGGTAAGTAGACACAATTCTTTCCGATAACCTTTCCACTCATTAACTAATTGTGTAGGTAATTCTTCATCCCAACTAACACCTGTCATCCATAACCTTTGTATAAAGATTTTAGCCATTACTACACAGGGCGCTAGCCATCCCAAAGGATCGAACAAGCGAGCTATATCGGAGATTATGGTACGTTTTGTAACAGGTGATGTCGTCAGTGGTGGTAAAACTACAGAATATTGGAAAGTATCATTATTACGATTCCAGGTAAGTCCCAGAATCTTGATTGTACTATCTAGTTTAATTTTAACTTCCTTGCCCTCTTTTTGTACTATATTGTTTGTCCTATTGTTCTTTAATTTGTGCTTATTCTGATCTTTAATTTGTGTTGTTCTATGTTCTTCCATTATATTAATTTTTCTTAAAAGTTCTTCGTTGTTAGTGTTCCATTTCTGTAAAATAAAACCTCCCTTTTGTAATAATTGTGTTAATTGGTTGTAGATTTCTAATCCTCCGCTTATTAAATCGCAACCGGACATAAAATCGTCCATATAGAAGCTATTTATAACTTTATCTACTGCAGCTGGATACCTTTCGCCTTCATCGTATGCTATCTGATGCAATGTCCGTACAGCTTGATAGGGAGCAGACGCGGTACCGAATGTTACGGTCATAAGTTCATAATCTTTGAGCTGCTCATGACGATTATCGCGCCACAGAATTCTTTGAAACATGGCATCTTCATTCGCAATTCGTACTTGTCTATACATCTGCTTTATGTCAGCGACCAGTGCAATAGAGTGAACTCTCCATTTTGTAACTATGTGCCTCAAATCGGCCTGTAGAGTAGGTCCTATTAGGAGAGTATCATTAAGAGACACGCCGTTACTATTTTTCTCGGACGCGTTAAACACCACTCGTACTTTAGTTGTAGACTTATCTTCTCTCACCACTGCGTGATGCGGTAGGTACACAGCTTCTTTTTCTCTGTTATCATTCTTATCCACTATCTTCATGTGTCCTAAATCTAAATATTCTTTTATAACTTCTGTATATTTATTCTTTAATTCTAAATTCTTATCTAATCGATTCTCTAAAGATTTAAATCTTCTTTCAGCTATAATACGCGAGTTTCCTCCTGAACAAAGTCTTGACTCATCTCGAAACGGTAACTTGACAACGTATCTTCCATCCTTATTCCTTGTTGTAGTTTTCATATATAATTCTTCGCATTTAATCTCTTCTGGTGTAAATAGCTTTTTATTACCTTTTGACTCTTCTATCTCCCAAAATTTTCTTAAAATATCCTCTTCTACTTGTGTATGCATAACGTTTATTACCTTTTGTTAAAACACTTTTGCACCCGATAAAACCCAACCTAAAGTAGTTTTTTGAGCAATCATAGTACCGGAAGGGCTTCTTACTATTCCCTCTTTTATTATAGTGCTGTACGCGTCAGCACCTAGCAAAATGTCTATCTTATTAGGCACGTTGAAACTCGGATCTGCTAACTGTATATTGTGGTAATTTACCCAATCAAATTGCTCCATACATAAACCTCGTTCAGGTAAGTAGGTGGTGAGCTTACGTAACACATAGGCATTAACTTGAATTTTAAAATCCGATTCCTGTCGTGAGTTTAAAGTTAACCTTACCATATGTTTAATTATATTTGTTTGATTGTCACCTATACCTGACACTAATCCATGGACTGGAATTCTTTTCAGGTTCAGCAGCTGTACTGTAGCTTCTGTGATAAAGCAGGCTTGAGAGCCCTGGTCAAGTAAAGCGCGTATTACTTGATACCCTCCACTCCTGGTTTCAACGTTTACTAGAGCTGTGGCCAATAATATTTGTCCCGGTTTGGTACCTTTGCCTGTGGACAAGTATGACACGACTGGACTATCACTTGTAGAAGAGACAGCAGTATCGACAGTGGTTGCTGCCGCGGTGCTTATGGCCTTGTTCTCTATCTCTCCCGTAGGGTGCAGCAAAGAATGGTGACGTCTTTGACACACTCTACAAGTAGTAGGCTTTTTGCACCCGTGAACAGTGTGGTTGCTACCTAGGCAATTGAAACAGATTTTGTTCTTTGCAACAAAATTACGTCTCTCATGCAACGATTGTTTCGCAAATTGTTTGCAAAAACAAAGCTTATGTTGTTCTGAGCAATACTCACACCTTGTACTATTTGAATTCACAGCTACGAATGACTTTGAAACTTGTGAACTATGACCTGGATTTTGATAAGTCGATAGCCTTTTCGTTGGCTCAATGCACTCTAAGGCTCGGAACCTATTTTCAAGAAAGGACGCAAATTGTTTAAAAGTTGGTAATTCATTAGAGTCGTGGGTGTTAATATGTAATTCCCATTGTTTGCGCGATTCCGTATCTAATCTAAATGTCACTATGTGTATTATCATGACGTCCCAAGTGCTCACATTAACGTCTAGGTTTCTAAGCGCGTTAAGACAATCATTTGTAGTATCCAGAACCTCTTTTAAAGAAGCCGCTGACTCAACATGACTACGTTTTTGACCGAAAAGACGTTTTAAAATGCAATTAACTAAATATTTTTTGTTACTATACCGTTTAACTAATTGAGTCCAACACTCATTATAGTTAGAATCTGTTATTGGCGTGTGCCTGACCAGTTGCTCGGCTTCACCGCTAAGATGACCTTTTAAATAATGCATCTTTTGTACATTATCCAAGCTTTGATTATTATGTACCAGAGAGACAAACAAGTCGTGAAATGTTGTCCACTCTGCGTACTTTCCACTAAAATTAGGTATAGATATTCTAGCTAATTTAATTAAACTTGAATTTGATTTAGAAACATTAGTACTATCCTTAGCAGACTCTTTTACCGTAGTATATTTCTTTAACATTGATTTCATTATACATTTGTATTCAACATAAGTATCCTCCGTTGTCTCATAAGACTCCGTTAGCTTAATGTCCTTTTGAGTTATATTAAGTTCCTGAAGCTTTATATAATTATCCTTAAATAAAGACCAATCCCTCTCTAATAACTCCTGTCTGGTCTCTATGTATTCAATCGTTAAGCGATCTTTAGGACTCTTTTTAAAATTAACTAGACCTTTTTTTATGACACTTTGTAGGTCTGTTACGACATTAAATAAACCTTCCATTTTAGCTAATGGTACTATGTACTGTAATGTAATGTATTTTTACAAATAATATTATGAACTGTTTTGAAAAGTTAATGTAAGTATTTACTAAACAAAATTATGTAAACAAAAATATGAATTTTGATCATGAATTTTTCTAAGTGTTTTAAAACTTTAACCTATCGGTGGGATTTTGGGCATAGGTTCCCCGTTCCCCCGTTTTTTATAAAATTTATACTAAGTCCTAACTAACATGCATTAAATTTAAACTAACTAAAACTTATAAGTAAAAATATTCTAAGTGTAAATTATAATGTTCTAAAGTTCATATATTTCTTCTAAAATGTCTAAGTCAATTTGCTCCTAAATATAAAGTCTAAAATTGCTTGACTGCACTGTATTCTTGAGAACTCTTATCACAAAAGTAAACAAAATGTACTCACAAAATCTCCACTTCATACACTCACACTGATTGACCTGCAGTGGCGCCCCCTGTCGCTACTTCCGGTTTGTTCTGCAGTGACGCTCCCTGACGTCACTTCCTGGTTGCTCTGCAGTGGCGCCCTCTGTCGCCACTTCCGGTTTGATCTAAAGTGGCACTATCTAATGCCACTTCCTGGTTGTACTGATGACGTGATGACCTTCGATCTGATAGACTTGTACCGTGTAACTCTAACGATGCGCCCCCTAGTGGCGCTAACTCAAACGATGAGCTGTAGACCGGATTTCGCGAGCGTACCCTTGCTGCAGCGATCCACTGCGGGTTACACTGGAGAGCCGACGGTGGCTCCCGCTTTGTACAAAAATTCTATCGATCGATCCGGGTCGTTGGACCAATGTTTGGCCTTGATGAACTATGTGGATGCTAAATAAAACGACACCTGGCGGTTCGATCTCAAGACCTTTAATAATTAATAATTTTGCACTAACAATGTATCTCACGTAACGAAACCATATCGTAATCTAGAAAAAAGGTACAACGCCATCTAGTGAGGTTGACCAAAACACATTTTAATTACTAACTAAATTATTATGCTAGTTTGTCCTTCAACAAACATTAACAATAAGTGCTATATTTTGTTGCACTGCAATGGCTTTTTATCGAAGTGCAATGTTTCCATCACCAGTGTCACTTAGTAAGACATGATGAAACATACAATGTCAAATAGAAGTAAGTAGGGATTCAATCTTTTATAATTTCAACCTTATGCCGAATGCCATAAGATACATTTTAATGTGATAATTTTCAAAACTTATGCTAAAATTATTCAGCTATTTTCGGTAATCGGATGTATTTTTCTTACTCATTGATTTGCTGTCTTTCTTTAAAAGCCAATCACATTATCAAAGTCCCCATACTGTACCTACCTATTTGTAAGTACAATACCAATGCTCATACGTTGGAACTCTGAATACGTAAATATGACCTGTTAAATTGTTGATATTAGCATAGTGTGTATTACATAGTTGCTACACAGAGGTCTTAGGTTCGATTCCCGCTCAATGTAAAACTTTTTATCTGGGTTGTTCTATCTATAATGTGTATTTATTTATTTATTATTTAAATTAAATTTCACGGCATGACAGAGCCGAGGCGCCAATGCGCCGTGAAACAACATAGTTTATTGTACGCGCAGGTGGGAACGAAATAAACTAGTAGTTTAATAAATCTGTAGGTATTCAAAAATGTACTGCTAGCAATATCTAACTACAACTATAGTTGTAATGGGTAATTCGATTACAAAGGAAGTGAATAAGCCTAAAATAAATATACTAAGCGACTTCGGTCGCAATTTTAAAATTTATCTTAATTTTTTTGTTGTTTTCCCGCATCTCATCGTCGCGAGGAAGCCATTTATCATATTTCGTTTACTATTTAAGTATAAAATTCCCCCATTCGATGACATCAATCAGAAAGCACATCGGTCTCTAGCAGATTAAGTCGATAGAGAGTGGATGTCATGTTGTAGTGGTACAGTAACAGTGTCGTGTGGTGCAGGGCGGCGTGGTGGCGGAGGCGGCGCCGGCGCTGCGCAAGCTGCAGCTGCAGCAGCTGGCGCTGCGGCGCGCGGGGTCTGCTGGCGGGGCGGGGGCTGTGGGGGCGGGCGGGGCGGGGGCGGGCGGGGCGGGGGCTGCGGGGGCGGGGGCGACCACACAGCCCCGCGCGCCCCGCGCCGCCGCGCCGCGCGCCTCGCACGTGGTGGTGGCGCACCTGGCGCCGCACGCGCCGCGCCATCACGACCCCGCGCAGAGACAATAAACCTGACACGACTACTCACCTGTCTTTCATTTCTTAATACTAACACATTATTGTTCAAAAAATGAACGTGTGTCCTGCCCTAATATTGTTTTTGTGACCGAAGTCGCGGGCTCTCACTAGTAATAATAGTTTGCAGTGTGTGAGCGCTGAGTGGCGCCGGTCCGAAAGGTGACATGAACAAAACAAAATGATACATTAATGAGCCGTTGGATTCGCTCAATATTGTTAATCCTTTGCACTTTTTATTTTAACAAGAATATGGCATGACCTGATATGAGCGAGTAATATTAATAAGTGTCTCCTGGTACGGTACTACGGTACGTCTAGTGATTACTATCAAATATAAATACATTCTATTTTTTTTACATTTCATCTCTTTTATTTCTGATTTTAATTAATTATTCATATACCTACCTACGCACTTTTCCATAAATGATTAATGTCTAAACCCATGTCCTTAAGCAACTCAAAAAAAGGTATACTCCGCAAGTATTCCCTTCGACCAATAGAATTTAGTCGAGTGGACGCCCTCAAAAACTTTGCCCAGAACACAAGAAAAAGGCTAGGTATGCTAAGAATTTTGGTATTACGACCTAATATTCCGAACTAAGAAGCCTACAGATTTATTATGTTTCTTCTAGTACATAGCCGCATCTCTCTGTTACTGCCTACCACGTTCTAGCGCATTGTGAAGCTGCAATGGTTCGATAGGAAGCTGCTGAGCGTGATCGTGAGAGGGCCGATCCAACAAGGAGAAGGCAGCGTCGTAGCGGGGCAATCGCCACATAGCTTCCGCTGCACAACAAGAAGACGTTGGCAACCACTGTAGACCGTGGAGGTTTTAGTCAGTAGACCGGTCTATGGGAGTCTGACATAACCACCTCACCGGCACCCCCAGGCGAGAATGTGTATGCATAAAGCATTTCCTTCGAGAAAAAAAAATGTTCTAGCGCATGTCTATACTATACATTAGGTAGTCTAGGAATCAAGCGTGAGGATCGTTCACAAGAGCGACCGTATCTTTATTACATGAAAAAAGCATTTAGGTCATACATAAAAGCGAGGAAAATTAAGATAATTGTGGTAATTGAACTCCCGTTACTGTGTACCTTTATACATATATATAGGTATTAATCTAAAACGAACACATCGAAACTAATTCCAATTTGAAGTGGATTATAAAAAATATTCACTTTAATGCATATTTAAATTGCAGCCAATTATAAAATATAAATGTTGCCATGTTTACACATATTATATAGGTATGCCTTTATTAGTTCCGCATTACCGCGCGCGACCGCATCCACCTTGAATACCTAACATGTTAATGGTTTTACACAATGACTTTCGAGATAGCAAATTAGAAATGTGATTCGTAAATAAACCTTAAGAATCATTAAATATTTGTCTGCGTAGGTACATAATACAATTATGTAAAATAGTCAGGTCTCTGAGTTCTGTCACATGTGTAAGATTAAATAATTGAGACATATTTTATTATAAAAAAATAAACTTAAAAACACAAGGTAGCCCTCAACCAAAGACATTTATGAGACCTGTCTGAGGAGCACTCCTTGTGCGGTACAAAGAGGACGTGCAAAAGTAACCTGAGCTAGGGGTGTGAACACGGCGGAAATAGATGGCGTTGACAACATGAACGTCAGGATGACTGGTTGACTGTTTAATTCAGCATTGACTGCTTATGTAATAATTAGCTATCTAGTTGCTACTATTTGCTATATTATACCAAACAATTGCTAGCTCAGTATAATTAAAGATATCGCATATTTTTTTTGACCAGCCATTCTGATATCAGGATGGCTGGACAAGGCTCGTATTTTACTAAGAACGCATAATTTTCGTGTTCTCTACTAACCAATAATTGCTACCTACATTTAGTATAACAATCAACTCTGCAGCGTTAAAGATCAAAAAGTTTCGCGTATAATAATTTTTTGAACTGCATACAAAATGAACGTCTGTGCTTTTCAGCAGAGCAATCAAAGCTACCTATAAAGTCGCGGGTACTTATCAGCTAGTTTTATCTTAATTCTTTTTCAAAGACAAAAGTTTTTTAATATGTATTTGTACACAAGTGAAGGATTGCGCGGCCATGACTTCTTTTAATTCTTTTTTCGACAATTGTTGACAAATTCAGCCTTTAATTTACAAAAAGAATTAGATCTCTAACTCAAGTAGTTGCTGACATCTCCGTGGCCGCGCAATCCTCCGCGTTTCGTTCGCGCGGCCACGTTTAGACCCCTGTTACTTCTTTATTTCTACTTCGACAAATTTTTAGTTTGTAGCATTCGTTTTCGACAAAGTTCGACAAAATCCCTGACTATTTTTTTTCTGTTTGCGTGCTGTTGCCGAGCAATCGAAACGAGCACAATTATGCGATTACGAATGAATATACATATAATTTATCAAATTCGAAGAAGCGTAAGCAAGTAAGTTATTTGTAAGCATACATAAATTATAAATTAAAATTTTATTATGACGACTGGATAGGTAGGTGTTTAAAGTATTAAAATAATATTGTCTACTATTTAATATGGTATTCCAAAACAACTATGACAGATTCATCTCTCCACTAAATGTAACAACATTTGACAGAAGCCTTGGTTTTATAAATTTAGAGAAGCTAATAAAACATCTACATCAGTGTGTAGATTGAGGTTAGGTCATGCTTGTACCAACGTTCATCTTGCTAAATTACGGATCAAAGACAGCTCGATGTGTGAGTGTGGTTTGGATGAAGGTTCCCCTGATCATATTTTTTTCCAATGTCCGTTAATGCGCTCTTCATTCTATGATTACATTCCCCCTCGTATACCTCGTCCTGTTAATTTTAATAATATTCTTACGTATTCTAATTCACCGTTTATATATGTTTTATGTAACTATATAGAGATAAACAACATAAAACTGTAATGGTTTTGTCATTTTAATTCTTTGTTCTTATTTATATTCTTATATACCTTGTGACGTAGTGGGATGGTATTGGGAGATAAATGCAAACAACTCAAGTACGACAATATAGTATTATTCCGTAAATAATTGAGTCTATACAATATTACTAGTTTTATAATTTAGAAATCACTACGTTAACAATAATAGATAAAATAAGCAAGCCGGTCTAATCAGAAGGATTTTTAGGGGATTTGAAAGCACGAGGTTCGAAGGCTGCCCTATAGAAAGGCAGACACTTATCTTCAGTAAGCCGGAACAAAAAAGGGAAGGGCCCGCTTTTTTTTTTTTTTTTTTTGTGAGGACGAGTAGTCGGTCTCAGACGACCATTACTACTTTACGCGGGCTGTGGTGGGGAGGATGGCCCTCAACCAAAGACATTTAAGTGACGTGCCACAGGGGCACCCCCTTTGGGGTACGAACCTCGGCCTGGACCGTCACTGACTAACAGGACGTGCGGAAGGCACGCCCTCTAGGAGCGAACGCGGCGCGTATTCCGGCCTCGACGGCGAGGACGGAACCGCGGACGTTTTGTTGTGGCTTCGCGAGCCGTGTAAGCTCTAAGTTGAGCGATCGTGATCCTATCGTCCGGCTCTTCGAGAGCATGCCTAGGTCTACGAATTTTACTAATCTTGGAGGGGGAAGGGCCCGCGCCCCGCGTCCTCCTTATATAGCGGCCGCTGGGTAGTCCCCTCCACGGCGCGCTCGCGCCGCTGCCGTGAGGCGAGAGGACGAAGCACGACGTCACAACCTTTTTAGTACAGCACAGAATAACACGTATTTATGTATAACAACAAATTTTGATTACCTTGCTCGTCTACTAAAAGTACTGTTTTAACTGGTCATTGGCGTAATCTTAGAATCGCCATTAAAAAAAAAAAACATTTGACAGCTTGACGTTAGTGACGTTCAGCAGTATCTCGAATGTACAATTATCTTTTCGGATTCTAAAAGTTGTCTCCAGGCCATCTTATCCAACCCATTTCATTCCTCTTCCAAACCTGTAATCCTTAAAATTAGAGAATCCTTATATGATTGTCATTCTTCCAATATTCTCGTGGCTCTAGCATGGATACCTAGCCGGGTGTCATATGTCATTTCGAACGTCACTGTTGCGACAAACGCTGTTATGAATTAATTTTCACTGCCTCATAGGTTCGAAAGCTCATGAACTCGAATAAAGTAGTCGCGAAAGACGCTGTTTCGAAAAACATTTTTACTGCCTCATACGTTCGAATGCTTGTGATTTTGATTAATTTCTACTAATATTATAAAGAGGTAATGTTTGTTTTTCCGAGTGGTTACGGAGTAAGAATACAATAATGTAAGAGTACAACTAATCCCATGGGTGTCGTAAAAACCGATTATGGGACTGTTCGTGAATATTATCTTTACGAAATAAAAAGAAGGAAAATTTAAAATTAACCCTATACCAATCCACCTGGCCAGCGTGGTATTAGTAGTCCAAGTATCCCTCCGTCACGGGAGGAAGCGCGTTCCTACAGTGGGACATTTATGGGATGTTAAGATGATGAAAGTTTGTGTATTTGTGACGTAGTAATCTTTGGATCTAATAAACCGATTTTAAAAATTATATCTGTGTTGAATAGTCCATTTCTAAGTCTATGATAATAAAATACTTATGTAAAAAACGGAACGCGTTTTTCGCCGCCCAACGAAGTGAGCACGGGACAGCAACTTAGTCATAAAGTGTACAGAAAAGTAATCAAGCCCTTATTAAATAAAAATAACAAATAAATAAACAATAATGATTCATAATTTTTTTAATTAATAATTTATTTCATTTTAATGTACATTTTTAACTGTTTTATTGTGGGACATAATATCTCTGATTAGATTACATTTACCATATCGAGTAGTCACAGGACGAAAAAAACTATTTACGCTCATTTTTCTATTATTCGCATCACACTTTACGACGTTGGAATAAGATATTACAAAACCAAAGATATCAGAACTAAAGAGAAATTGCACGTATGTCATATTCTAGGCAAACCTCTGTTTTATACATACACAGCCATAAAATATACGGATAAATAGTGCTTTCAGTAAAAAGATTGGTATGTATATTCATGTACGATATTTTATCAAACAACAATAAACGTACACCTCAACAAATCTAAAAGATACAGTATGACGTTTCATATTTTTCAAACTGAAACAACTTTGTTCATGCGTACATTATTCAGTTTCGAAAACCTTTTTCGTAAAACCATGAATTTAGAAAGATTTTATTATTGTATTTAAAAATGTACAATTCTTAATATATAAATTTAATTGAAAACTTTCAAACAAAGCAAAATAACACATATTTACATAGTAAATAATATCTTATAGTTCTATTCTTGACCTCATTGCAAAGTCACGTAGTTAGGTTACTGCTCGTAGTGTTGCGACTCTTCGGATACACTTGTATGCATAAAAATCGTTTACATATACGAAAAATCGTTATTATCGTTAGACACGTAACTAACTATTACTCGACGTGGTCGAAGGTGACGGGAGGCAACTTATTAAGGTCTTAGTAGTGAATAAAAAAATCCTAAACATTACTTTTATTTAATTAATTATAATTAAAATAAAAGTAATGTTTGGATTTTTTTTTATTCGCAGATTAGAGAATTTGCAATATGTGGTGTTTTTTTACAAAAGGTTTTACCCTTTACTAATAATGAGATTAATTATTAAAGTGTCTTAAAAATCGGATATTATCGTAATCGATCTCTTAAATTTCGGATATTATTGTAATCGATTTTTTTATCCCAACCTTATTATTCAATTTGTCAGAACTGTCATACCGTACCTATTAGATTTGAGATGAATTTTCTTAGTATCAACATTTTGGTTAGAGTAAGATTTTTATTTTTATTTTAAATACCTGTCATCATCATAACAGCCCATTAATGTCCCACTGCAGGGACGGGCCTCCTCCCGTGACGGAAGGATACTTGGCCTACTAATACCCCGCTGGCCAGACGGATTGGTATGGGGTTTAATTTCAAGTTTTCCTTCTTTTTATTTCGTAAAGATAATATTCACGGATTAGTCGGTTTTTACGACTACCATGGAATGAGAAGGGGTAGTGACATATTATATTCCTTTTAAAAGAATATTTTTTTGTACGCTTTATGACTAATTAATTAAAATCACAAGCATTCGAATGAATGAGGCAGTAAAAATGTTTTTCGAAACAGCGTCTTTCGCGACTACTTCATTCGAGTCCATAAGCTTTCGAACCTATGAGGCAGTGAAAATTAATTCGCAACAGCGTGTGTCGCAACAGTGACGTTCGAAATGACATATGACACCCTCCCTAGCCATGTGGGTATTCCTGGCAATGAGACTGTTGATTCCTGTGCTAAATCTGCGTCCCAAATTGGATCCCTTGATCTTTTCAAAATTTATTCCCATGATTTATGCCTCCTTCCTAAAACCATCCTTCAAAAGTCTTGGGCTCAGTATTGGGCTTCTTCAAAACATACAAAAGGCAGATTCTATGGTGAGGTCCAACCGGAGTTACCATCAGTTCCTTGGTTTTGTAAGTTTCGTCATGCGAATAAATTAACTACGTCCACTATTTGTCGTCTCCGGTTGGGTCATTCATGCACTCCTGTCCACCTGGCCAAACTTAGGATTAGGGATAATTCATTGTGCGAATGGGGCCTGGACATAGGGTCTGCAGATCACATCTTTTTTAATTGCCCTCTTTATAGATTTTCCCTCTTCGACTTTCTCCCTTCTAATATCCCTCGTCCTGTTTCCTTAAAATGTCTCCTTTCCCGTATCTTTAGTCCTAATATTGCTTTATGTTTATGTAAATATATAGCGTTTAATAAAATTAAATTGTAGATAGATAGGTAAGTTTGTGTTTTTTTCTTTTAGCTTAATAATTTTGTATTTAGTTATCTTATTTATTTATTTTCGTGTATATAATTATGTTATTCTGTTTAAAATAATCATCCTGAACAATTTGTTTGTGATTTGTTTTGGTTTACCATTTATTTGGTTAATAGCATGGATCATGACACTTCTTGATTAATGACATTACGAGCCCCTCGACAAGACACTGGCAAAATATGTGACGTTTCACATGAGGCCATTCACGAAGAAATCAAGTCAATCATCTCGAATGTAATGCCATTCGATTTCAATAATTTTAGATTTTTTGTAAACAAATATAAATCTGTTTATTCGTGTTTTTATTTATTGATATACCTACTCGTAAAAATAAAGAGACGAGAATAAAAATTGAGTAGTAAAATTATAAAATTGTGTAAGTTATATAATTAATCCGTGTGGTGACGGAGTAATACCTAATACAATGTGTCACTAGTCACCACCCCACCTCCTGGTGTCGTAAAAACAGACTAAGAGACTATCCGTAATTTACTAAATAAAAAGAAGGAAAACTTGAAACTAAACTCTATACCAATCCGTCTGGTCTGGTCAGCGTGGTATTAGTACCTAAGCTAAGTTACCCTCCGTCACGCACGGGAGGAGGCGAGCCCTGCGGTGGGATGTTAATGGGACTCATAACAGATGATGATGATATACCTCAACCCACGGAAGAAAAATCAAGTGAAAATGCAATACAACTATAGGTTGTCTATAAAGTCAAGAAATTAAAGTTTGAGGAACTAAATTGTTCATGTGTCTGGCAACACTGAAATTCAAAATAGACTTGTACATGAGCTGTCATCGAGTAGAAGTTGCGGAACGGTTTTTATTTTGTGATTTTTATAAGTTCATTAATCTACAATAAACTAATACTGACTTACGAAGAACAACATAAAGAATGAGTAGAGTAAATCAAAGTGGCACGTGGGAAGTGATTTTTAAAGTTCTTTATCGATGTTTGACGGAGCACGAAGCTGCTCAAATTTTATGTGATTTGGATGATATAAATTATGGGCGAACTGCAACTTTGATGGGTATGTAATCGTGTTACTGTGTTTTGTAATCTGTCTCAAGTAATATATTCACTCCATTTGCGATTTAGAGACCAAAAACAGGCATTGCGTACATAGCATAGTTTTAGGTAAGATTGTCATTGAAAGTAAGAAATATTGTAGTACGACCTATTCTGTTGATACATTATCGGTTGCATTAGTATAATTCAGTCAAGATTTATCCCAATTTTGAATTTGAATTAATTGCTTTATGTCTATATTACGGTTAATAACTAAACTAAGTATCTCACTTTCGCATCAACTGGTCTGTCGACAATGAATAATTAATTGCAATGTTTTATTAATTTTTTTATTATTTAGTTCTTAGTAACTCCATGTTAAATGATATCTTGTTAGTTAATATTTAACACTGAATAAATTTTAGTTAGGTATTGCAGTTATTCTTTCCATCCCATTCTTTGCCTGTATTTTGTGTCTAGGTATGTCTAAATTTATTGTAAAAGTATAATCAAATGTTCAATCAACATAATTTTTGTAAAATTTCAGGCTCCAACCAACCCTCAGATAGTTGCAGGTGATAGCTAGAACTGTGATGGATTTTAATTGTAGTCTTGAAGTTCTACGCAAAATTTTAAATGCAATTGGCCTACAAGAAATGCCCTAATAATATAAAAATCGAGATTTGCCTGAAGAACTAAGGAAAGACATTATTTATCATTCTTCATACAAGGTAACCTGTATAATAAAGCATATTTTTTTGTATAGTAATTTTTCTCATAATTAACTGTATAAAATAGTTAAAATAATAGTTTCTAGCCTATTTTCCCTTTCTACTCCTCTTTGCCCCCTATGCGCCCCTCCAAATAAACCAATAATCAAATCTTTTTTAATAATAATATTAGTATAGTTAGTAAATCAGTAGTTTCCGTGTAGTGACGAAGGAAGAATACAATATATCACCACCCCATCTCATTCCATGGATGTCGTAAAAACCGACTAAGGGACTGTCCGTGAATATTATCTTTATGAAATAAAAAGAAAGAAAACTTGAAATAAAACCCTATACCAATACGTCTGGCCAGCGTGGTACCAGTAGGCCAAGTATTATGATGATGATGAATCCATACTAATATTATAAATGCGAAAGTAACTCTGTCTGTCTGTCTGTCTGTCTGTCTGTTACTCTTTCACGCCTAAACGGCTGAACGGATTTCGATGAAATTTGGTACAGACAATCTTTAGACCCTGAGAAAGAACATAGGCTACTTTTTATTAGCAATCATATTATATTTTAATTTCATAGAATTTTGGCGGGAAAGCTGTGTCACGTGACCTGTGACGTCATAGAATTTTGGTCACGTGACCCGTGACGTAATAGAATTTTGACAGATGAGTCGTGACGTCACAGAATTTTAGCGGGAAAATATTTTTTGACAGTTGAGTCGTGACGTCATTGAATTTTTGAACGCTGAGTCGTGACGTCACAGAACTAAATTTTGACAGCTGAGCCGTGACCTTTTTGAATTTTTGACAGATAAGTCGTGACGTCACAGAATTGTTGACAGATGATTTGTGACGTCATATTATTTTGGCGGGAAAATATTTGATACCCCTGTCACTTTTAACAGCTGTCACTTTTGACAGCTGTCACTTTTGACAGCTGTCACTTTTGACAGATGTCACTTTTGACAGCTGTCACTTTTGACAGCTGTCACTTTTGACAGCTGTCACTTTTGACAGCTGTCAATTTTGACAGATAGGCGTGACGTCATAGAATTTTTGACAGATGAGGCGTGACGTCACAGAATTTTGGCAGGAAAATATATTTTGACAGCTAAGTCGTGACGTCATTGAATTTTGGCGGGAAAAATAGTATTTAAACAGCTGAATCCTGACGTTATCACAATTTGGCGGGAAAATAAATAGGTTTGTACAGGACCCTCGGTGCGCGAGTCAGACTCGCACTTAACTGGTTTTTTAAGCTGTGGGTCTGATATATCTAGAGAGCTTAAATTCGTAATTGTCAACTTATTTCATCATAACAGCCCATTAATGTCCCACTACAGGGACGGGCCTCCTTCCTTGACGGAGGGATACTTGGCCTACTAATACCACGCTTGCAGACGGATTGGTATAGGGTTTAATTTTAAGTTTTCCTTCTTTTTATTTAGTGAAGTTAATATTCACCTTATTTATTAGGCACTAAAGTGACACACCTTTGCTTATCCTATCCTACTAATATTATAAATGCAAAAGTTTGTGAGGATGGATGAATGTTTGTTACCCTTTCATGCAAAAACTACTAAATGGATTTTGATGAAATTTGGAATATAGGTAGTTTATGGTGTAAAATAACAATTAAGCGGGTAATACTGCGGGCATCAGCTAGTTGGTATATAAAATTCAATCCGTTAATTTATTCTAATACCCATACCATTCTAATAGGTCATGCTATAACAATTATTCAAATTTCTCAATCACTTAGGGTTTCAACCAATGAAATGAATTATCTCATTATGAGTTGTGTGAATTTCTTACTTGAGTATTAGATATAATGTGTTTCAAAATTACTTATTTTATTTCAATAAATTACTAGTATGAAAACTATTTTCTCAGACTAAATAGGGTTGCTACGTGTAGCACAGTGGCGGCCTCATTTATTTTCAGGACTTTATAGACAGAGTGTAATTCACTATGGGAACAGCGCTGTCGCCAAAAAACAAATAAACACACAAATAAACTACTGACAAAAAAATAACATATGTAGCTAAATCTACATGTGTGAGTGAACCTTCATCGAAGTTATTTTGTTGTAGCGCAGAAAGAATTATATGACGTTTTGTAATCTAAAAAGATTCAATTTTCGAGTTAATTCCGTAGATGGCGGTTTTCGCAGTTCTGACAATTATATGCTTTAACATTTGTTTATAAGGGTGGTATTGGCGTTTTGTATTACCAATGACTCACAATACAATCAGCAACAAGTTATGCGTAACAGCGCATAATAGTGACACGCGTACCAGGCCTACTTAGCACTTCCACTTGATTTTTGTTCCGTGCCTCAACCTACAACATTAACCGGCCTCCACAAAATTACTTGCCCCCATTTTACCTCTCGGTTTCCCGTTTGGCTGTCACTCAACAAAACGCCTGTCGCTTGCATTTATTACGTTCGTGAAATTTTCTTTCTACATAATAATGTGTTGAATGGACAATCAAGAGAATTAGTGCTAAACCTGTTGATTACTTTGAGCAAGAAATTTTTTTTAACACATTTTTTTCTAAAATAATTAAAGTATATAGCCGTAAGCATTTAATTACTTTCACAGTCGGTTTGTCATTATCACAAAGCGTGAATTTAATGATTTTGTTTTATTTTGCAAATTTTTTATCTGTGACTAATCCTTCTTCTAATTTGAATGACTATTTACCCCCTTACTTATAAACGCCTCTTAAATTTTAGTCAATTGATTAATTAGCATAGACTCTTACATATACCGTATTCATTCTTACTTGATTTATTTAGTAAACAAACACCACATATTGCAAATTCACTAGTTTTTACATCAATCACACACTTCGATATGGATGAAAATTTCTGGAAAGTAGCATTAAACGTTTATGGAATAGAAAACACTTAAATCACTTTGATTTATCCACTATCTTTCTTAAATTTTAAATAAATATAATTTTTTCCAACGAAAAATTTCACAGATAAAATTAATTTTATCATTTGACATTTGTAGATTATAGAATTTTGTCCTTGATTTCTATACATTTTTCAAAGATTAAAGACTAAAGTCTTTAGTCTGTGGTTGACACGACGCCATATATGTTTACGTTTTAAAGCAAGTCCGTTTAAATAGACTATAGTTTGGTATAAGGTTGGTTTTCGTAATAAAAATCTCGCTGAACAGTGATTAAATTTAAGAGGCGTTTATGAGTAAGGGGGTTAATGTTTTATTTAAAAAAAAAAATAGGATATTTTATTATATTTTGAAAATTAATAAAATAGAAATTTTCGACTGGCAATAGCAGTCCTGCGTCTAGAGGACATCTTTCTTGGGACAAACTTCAAACTTCACTGTCATTATTGTACTGTGTCACACGTTGGTGGAATTTGATTTGACGTTAGACGTCAGTCAACTAGAAAAGTTATTTAAATCAGAACTTGAAATGGAATTCATTTCCATTATAAATAGGAATAATACAAACTAGTCAAATTTTATTACTCTTCCATCTTTATTGTACTTAAAACAATTGTATTGTGTTGCATTTTGTGTAAATGATCTAGGTGATTAATAAAATTGGACAATATTAAAAATCTAGTTGTCAACATAGCACGGTCCTGAGTTCAATCAACGCCGTCTCATCTGTTAATAATTATTTATATTTTGTGCAAACATATGTGTTGGCAAGAAACACGTTAAAGTTTTCGTTTCTATTCGCCGTTATATTGATGTAGGTGAGTAAAAGATAGTGCTTCTTTGGTAGCACAACAAGTAGGTGTTTAAATATATTGTTTGTTTTTATTTTGTTTTTAAACACGTAACCAAAGTTTGCTAAAAGCTGAATGTAATGAGTTTTGCATTCAATTTGTTGACATACGATTTTCAGAAGACAATAAGAATGTTACAGATTCCAGGCTCAGTTTGCATCAATTAACTGTTCCATTAATAAAAAAAGTACAGAGGGATAGAATTAAAGGTTTAAAAATATTCAAAATATTATGTCGATTATATATTTGTGTTGACCAGATCCAGGATCTTTTAAAATTCCTACACCACTGCTATTTGTGCAAAATGAGCCAGATGAACAAAACATGTCCTCGTGTGATGCAGGGTCGTGGGCAGGGGCGGCATGGTGGGGCGGAGCGGGCGGCTGCGGCTGGCGGCGGCGCTGGGTCTGGGCGCGCTGCTGGTGTGGGCGTGGCGCGGCGGCGCGCGGCCGGGCGGCGCGCAGCAGCGGCGCGAGCTGGACGCGCCGGTGGAGGGCCGCGAGCTGCCTCTCATCTTCATCGGCGGCGTGCCGCGCTCGGGCACCACGCTCATGCGCGCCATGCTGGACGCGCACCCCGACGTGCGCTGCGGGCAGGAGACGCGCGTGGTGCCGCGCATCCTGCAGATGCGCCAGCACTGGATGCGCTCGCCCAAGGAGAGCGTGCGCCTGGAGCAGGCCGGCGTGTCCAAGGCGGTGCTGGACAACGCCATCGCGGCCTTCTGCCTCGAGGTGATCGTGCGTCACGGTGACACGGCCCCGAGACTCTGTAACAAAGACCCGCTTGTGCTCAAGATGGGGACCTATGTACTTGAGCTGTTTCCCAATGCCAAGTTTCTATTTATGGTGCGTGATGGACGCGCTACAGTTCACTCTATCATTACACGGAAGGTGAGTTGTACTTATTATATCAAGTCTCATTTGTAACTCCCTCATCTTTTAGATGGCTGGTCTGACGGATTGGACTCAGGTTCTGTAGGTACTTTGTATCAAGTTTATCTCTGCTAAAGATACCTAGTGACAGTTAAGTAGAAGTCTCATGGTCACACGTTGTCCCATACTTGTTTTGAGATGGAATGCTGACAACCAGTATTGATATTCCATCAACACAATGATGATTGTAAATTGTTGCTATTCTAAAATAGCTTCATGTACATAATAGTGAACCAGTAGAGAACCAGAGGTAGAGCAACAAGTTAATCAATGTTAGCTTTTGAAAGATGAGTTAATTGTATTACAGATGTTTAAATGTGGATGGAAGTTTGTTGTGTCGTGTCATATCTGAAGTTGTACTTGATGTATGAGAATACAGTACCTATGTTTACAACGACAATGGACATTACAATTTAATACCATTGCACTTTTAATAGTAATAGTTGTAATAACAATTTGCGTCAACCAATAAAACAGAGATGATGTAGCTGTTAGTTAACTATAATGCTGCTTTTAAATATTAATATCATAGTTATTAATGTTATTTTGAATGGTTTTCCTGTTTATTAGTGAATAATTGATGTTACACTAATATGTACTTCTAGAATAAGAATAACCTAAAGTATTAATGAACAATACTTTTTTTTCTGCAAACATAATGATCTAATTACAAATGGCATGGTATGTGTCAAGAGGCAGATAGTTTAGTGCATGTCTAAGTACAGTTAATATTAATGATGTTGCTAATTATTGTGGTTGATGACTATGTTAATGATTGTAGTCATTAACATACTGCAGTAGTACGTGCAGCGAGGTGGCGGGAGGCACAAGCAGAGCCGCGTGTCGCTGTATGCGCCTCCTGTGCGCTCATAGCGTGACCTATACTTGATAACAATTCGCCTTCTCAATTGTAATCGAATAAATATAAAACGTCGTATCTGCGTGTAACTGAAACGTAATTACTTTTACTTTCACGGTTGTACGCAATAAGTATATGTATGCACCGAGCCGGCCGTTATCAGTTAATAGCCTATTATTGGCCTCGAACAATTTGTGATAAATTTCAGAAAACAGAATATCACAATGTTGCACCAACTCTATTGTTTACATTCTTTATGGTCAAGTGAAACATAACGCGATGATAAGGTGGCGTCCATTGTGCCCTACCCACACCCACCTGCCTACCTACTATACATAGGTACACTCTTGTAACGTCTTGTGGACGCGCTGTACTTACTGCGCTCATGACTCGGGTTACGTTTGCTTCTGTTAGCTTCCGCTTCAGAGGGATGACTTAACTAAAATAGTCTTTATAATGTCAAACGTCTAAACATGATCTGTATGACAAAGCGTGTTTCATTGCGGCTAAGTTGTGAGTGTAGCAGGTTAAATCTCTGTCGTAAAATAGCGGAAACAAGGAGACTGAAGCGAATATGCCACATTATTACTTTACGCGCATGGTATTGCGGTTGACCCGCGAACTAAACTGTTGAAGTAATATAAACCCGCTGCAGGTTATCATTATGCGGCTTGAACAGTTATAGGACTTGCAGAAGTCACGAGCTTACGCGGCGAGTCCATGCCGTATAGCGTCGGAGGCAATAGGATAATTCTTAGGAAAGGTCACTAATTATTATTATATTTACAAAAACTAGTAGAAAGCCTCCACCTAATGGTGAGACCAGTATGAGAGTTAACAATCGCAAAGGCGGCGGTGATGCCCGACACACAATACGCCTAAGGTTTCTGGATAAAAAGAAGGAAAGGTATGGCTCCGTAGTGCCGTAGTTCTCAGCATGGTTGAATGTTTCAGGCCAATTTCTACCATTTACAATTATTAAGGCTGTGTCATCTGCGTAAGTAAAGATAAAACAGTTTGTTAGAGGTAGTTGACACATAGTGTTTATGTAAATCAAAAACATTGTAGGCCCTAAAAAGATCCCTGTGGAACTCCGTAGCTCTGTTAAGGACACGTTATGATCGTTGATCTTGACACATTGTGTTCGTTCGCTAAAATAGTTCCTAAATAATTTTAGTGTAATACCACGGATTCCTATCTTTTCCAGTTTGTTCAAAAGGTATGAAACCGACACAGTATCGAAGGCATTAAATATATATCAAGAAATATACCCACACACCTTATCCCACTATCTTAAATCGACATAGCATGATCTACCAAGCCTGCTAGCGCATCTGCAGTAAATTTACTTCTTCGTAAACCATACTGATTTGATTCTAAAATATTGGAAGACTTTTTGTGTTTTTTTGACGATACTATTTAATGTATTGACAAATTTTTCGACGGCCTTGTCGGCATCTTCGATCCTAAAAATTTTACTAAGATTGCCCGAAGAAATATCTTTAGAAATGGCCTCATAGTCTACCGAGTTACTATACTATTATAATACTCGTAGATGCCTTTATCGCAAAGCGAAGTGCCTAGATGAAATTAAAGTCACAAGTAAAAAGAAGGCAATTAGCTCGATCTGCAGGGCTAGTTCTTTTGTCGGAATACTTTGTAGAAGGTAATTATGCGAACAACGCGAGTAAGTGGCTGTCTGGTGACGAGATAAACTTAACAAGACGCATGAATGACTAGAATTGATTAATCTCAAACTTGTTATTGCGACGTCTCTGTACCTAGTGATTGAGCATGCCTTGCGTTGTAACTAATTCATTAAATTATTAGGTCTATGTTATTTATATCGAGATGTATTTATAACAAGTGTTCCGAGTTGTAATTGTACTGCGGGCAGGTGACGATCACCGGGTTCGACCTGACGAGCTACCGGCAGTGCCTGACGAAGTGGAACCACGCGGTGGAGCTCATGTACCAGCAGTGCAAGTCGATGGGCGCGGACAAGTGCATGCTGGTGCGCTACGAGGCGCTGGTGCTGCGGCCGCGCGAGACGCTGCGCAGCGTGCTCGCCTTCCTGCAGCTGCGCTGGGACGAGGCCGTGCTGCACCACGAGCGGTACATCAACCAGCCCAACGGCGTCGCGCTCTCCAAGTGAGTACTCACCCCGTACTCGTGACATAGCGCGCGACAACACTAATTGTGAAATCCTCGTGCCCCGTCGTAAAACGAGAAATGGACGGTGATCCATGTATTTTGAGCAGCGTAAATAACGGTTCATTGATTAGTTAATAAGTATCTGATTTTTACACAGGCGCTTATGTGCTGCTATGTGTACAGTAACTAACACTTTTGTTGTCGTGTCCTTTTATTTATTGTGCTGATAAATATGAAATATTATAAAGACGGTTTTAGTATGAAACCGGATGCATTGTTAATAGTATCAGTTGACGTGAAAGAGTAGCAGCTTACAGAGTGATGTGATTGTACAGTTGTGTGTAGTAATGTGTGTGTGTGCGCAGCGTGGAGCGGTCGTCGGACCAGGTGGTGCGGCCCGTGAACGTGGACGCGCTGGACAAGTGGGTGGGGCACATCCCGGCGGACGTGCGCGCCGACATGGCGGAGCTGGCGCCCATGCTGTCCGTGCTGGGCTACGACCCCTGGGCCAACCCGCCGCGCTACGAGGCCACGGCCGACGCCGCCGTGCCCCACCACCCGCACGACCCGCACGACACACCCGCCCAGGGACCCGCCAGACCTCCCTAGTTCTAATATATTGTATACTCTTACAAGATTGTTTTATTTTGTCCTTGCTCATCTCCACCCCACACACAGTAGGTCCTATACCTACAAAAATTATTATTTCATTTATACATATAAATTAAATTGAAGTGGTTGTTTGTAACACAAAACCACGTTTCTCTACTAATTGCATGCCAATGCCGAAAATTATAATTAAAACATTTTGTCGGTCTGTCTGTTTGTTTCGGCTAATCTCCGAAACAGTTAGACCGATTTAGATGAAACTTTCACTAGGGGATTGTAAATTTTACAGCGCGTAACGTAGGCTAACTTAAGATTTTGAAAATTATTAAACGTTTCGCAAAAAAAGTTAAAACCAAAAAAATTAAGGATGCCTTTATGATTTCATTCAACTAGTTTTAGTATCTTAGGCTAACTATACTACAAAATCATTATTAGGGTCCCGCAGACAAAAAAAACAATAAACAAGATTTTTTTTTTCTTACATTACCTATAAGTTTTTCTGCAGGGCTTTTTTAGTAGGGTTTCGCAGAAAAAAATAATTTTTAATGCATTTTCACTGGCATCAATGATACGCAGCCACCCAGAGAGCCTGGTGCGCGATCACTGATTTAGAAACGATAACGGTGGTTAAGCAACTTCTGCGATGTCATTCCATAGATGGGTGACTGAGGGCCAAATTCAGAGACCGCACTTTGACTTTACTTTGAAGGAAAGTTCGACTTTGATACAAAAACGAGATATAAGGCCCAGATTCAGAGTCGTGACTTTACTTTCTTTCAAAATAATCTTCCCAAAGTAAACTTTTTCATGCGAAAGATTACTTGAAATGTTTTTCAAATTCAGAGATAATAACTAGACTTTGCTAAAGTAAACTCAAAGTGCGGTCTCTGAATCTGGCCCTCAGTGTAGGGATGGCGATTCTTTCCGAAAAAGATCGATTATTAAATCGATTCGAATCGTGTCCTAATGAATCGATTCACAAAAAAATCGAGGCCCGAAAAATCGATTTCCGAAAATCGATCTTTCTTTAAAATTTCCGTAATAGCATACCTACATAAATAATGTAATATAAATGTATTTTAATAAAACCAGGATACATATTATAATTAAACGATCTCTTATCAGTAAAATCAGGTAATTCGAAAATAAAAATATTTTTATTCTCATATCAAACTAACAGATCAAGTTTAAAACAAGACATTTATTTTCTAGATTTAGAAGTTTTACAAAGTTAAGAAACTTAACTAACTTTTTTATTCTAGAGACGCCAAGGAATCTAAACATACAGCCATCTCGCGAGTTTTTGAATGATTAATTCTTTAACCGGCAGCACATTTAACTAATTGTAAATACTTTAGTGGTTAATACTAAAAAAATATTGTACGTCGATTTTCAAGGATGAAAAATCGATTCATGAAATCAATTCAATAGTACATATCGATTTAAAAAATCGATGTTTTTGGGTCAAAATATCGATTCTTCGATTAATCGATTTCAGATCGCCATCCCTACCTCAGTGGTATTTCATCTGATCGTGCTTCGGAGGGCACATAAAGCGTGTCATAATATTGTATAGAAAAAGAAAAACACAATTGCATTTTGATCTTTGATAACCTTTTCTAACATTAAAGAGATTTGTTATTACCAACGTCATATCAAATGACATAATCTTACTACACGTTACTTTTATACCTATTACTTTAACTCGGTGGACATAGTTTTGAACACCACGACTGCGTGCTACATTGGATGTGAAAAACGAATTGAACAACTGAATGCTTAAATAAATTTGCAGTGCCTGCTGAGTTACTTATAGCGTTTTAGCTGCTTCAATAAAAATGACAAATTGTTTGCTGAAATTTTCAGCTTGGCAAATTTTATATATAAGAGATACAACCAAAAATCTAAACACGTAAATAACGCTCGCCTATCCGACTAAATAGGGTTGTATACAAAAAAGCGGCCAATTATACATACTGATGACCTTCTCAGCCTTAAGCCCGATTTTAGAACTTAGGAAACTTTTATAATATTATAATAATATGCAGTCATAAAAACAAATTACCTAACCTACCTGGCAACATAATAATAAGTCCATTCCAATAATGTTTATGTAGTTTGTCCTTCAATCACACTGCATAGCAACTGAATTATTATTATCATTCTATAATATACAAGTTTTAAGCGGTCCGCGAGTTACTCGCGGACCGCTTGAAACTTGTATACTACACGAGGTAGTGCACTACATGATGTAGGGCGGTCGGGACTCGCCAATATCCGATATGTAGTGTCCATCCAGATCTAAACAGAGCTAACTCAAAAATTGACGTTTTTGACTTTTACACGCAGTCGAATTCTTTGATTCGTTACGCATCGACCACGAAAACAGATTTAAATATATCAACACTACACGACGCTAGATGTCGTAAGGAGTCTTTTTTGTTGGATGAACGGACTCCGCTCCTCGGAGTTATTTTGATTTTACTGACTATATCTAACATTTTTCGTAATTTTATTTTGAGTTGTCTCTATTTTAACGATTAGTTTCAAGTGTCTGAAACTAATCGTTAAAAATTAAACATTTTGAGATAAACTTGTATTGCTGGTCTACATCTAGCGTCGTGTAGTGTAGACTCGTATATTTAAATCTGTTTTCGTGGCCGATGCGTAACGAATCAAGGAATTCGACGACCTTGGTGGCGCGACGGTAGCGCAAGCGGCTGCCGTGCAAGAGGTTGTGGGTTCGATCCCCACGCAGGACAATAATTTGTGAGATCCACAAATTATTGTCCTGGTCTGGGTGTTCTTTGTGTCCGTTAATTGATGTTTGTAAAAGGTCCCCGCGACACAGGGCATGATCCCTAGTGCGGGAGTTGTCTTTAAAAAAAAAAAAAAAAACTGTGTAAAAGTCAAAAACGTCAATTTTTTTTTACATATCGGAGATTGGCGAGTCCCGACCGCCCTACATCATGTAGTGCACTACCTCATGTAGTGCCCTACCTCATGTAGTGCACTAGCTCATGTAGTGCACTAGCTCAATTAGTGCACTAGCTCATGTAGTGCACTAGCTCATGTAGTGCACTAGCTCATGTAGGGCCCTACATGTAGGGTAGTGTAATCGGCGCAGATACATACCTACGACGCGCGGCGCGGGTCAATGCACCGAGTCTTGAACAATATTTTAGCGCAGCGGGAACGTGTCCACACTTAGTTAATTTTTGGGATTTTTTCGTCAAAAATTAAGTAGGTACCTAATTTTATTATATAATTCGGATCAGAATCACGATCAGAAGAAATGGTGATCGGTCAGAACGCCGTGAAATGATAATCGATATCACCATTTCTCATGACGAGAATCTTGTTAAAGCCAAAAAGACAAACAAACGAAATATTTGGACTTGGCTCACGAGGTTATCGACATGTGAAGTGTTGATTCGGCGATTATTGTTCCGATAGTACTTTCGGTGAATGGACTTATTCCAAAGAGTCTCTATCAACATCTTCGGAGACTCTCGCTTGACAGTTGGTTCATAGGTCTGATACAGAAGGCAGTACTGCTTTACACGGTACGTATTGTGAGGAGGTTCCTATCTTTGGAGCCCTAACGACCAGTAGCTTGGTCCCTGTACCCGATGCTGGTGGGTCTACCCTTTTTTTTATATTTTTAAATGTTTTTATTTTTATATTTAAAAATGTAATTAAAGGTCAAAAATGTAAATAAAGAAAATAATTTATAAGTTGTTAAAGTACCTAAATAAAATTGATCGGTGATAGTCGGTTTTGGTTTTTGAAGGTTTATTTTTTGTTATCTATTATTGTTATTTTATGTTAGTAAAAAATACAATTAAACTATTTAGATTCTAGTTTTCAGTTAGATAATTGATTTGTGATTTCTTGCCATAATTTAACCTAGAGTGAATATTATAATAATTTTCAAAAATCAACTTCTTTTATTTAACATTCCAGTGTTTTTACGATTATATTTTAGTTAGCCCCCAAATTGTTAAAATAATAATAAAATTAGCACATGTACTTAAAAGTGCTAAGAAACGTTTTGGACTTGACTGTACCATGACAACTAACGTTTAATACGTTCATGTTAAGAAGGTCATCAATATGTATGTATCGGCCGCTTTTTTGTATACAACCCTATTTAGTCGTATAGGCGAGCGATATTTACTGTAGTGCAGCTGATATTTGTGTTTAGATATTTGGTTGTATCTTCTTTTATATAAAATTTGCCAAGCTGAAAATTTTCACTTAGATAGTTCACTGTATGCTCTAAGTATTGGTTTATACCAGAACTTCTTGGGTTGAGCCGTTTTTCTGCACATTTACGTCAAAGTTATGACACAGTTTTTTGATTGTGCGTGAAATTGCTGAACCATGCGTTTTTGCAGACTTTGTATGGTTTTTATACACATTAAGAAGTACCAACAACAGTTGTCAGTGAACTTATACGTTTACTCATTTACGAGTTATGAGCGTTTTTCGTTTTTTTTTTCAAAGTGTAATTACTCAAAAACTGTTAATATTTTCTCATATCTTTTTCTGCCATAAGTACGCACAAATTAAGAGGTACATGGGCATATTTTTTATATTAGCGCACATATAACGGTTATCGAGAAACACGATATATCAAAACGTTACCCCAGCAGGAAATGCAATATCTCAATAACCTGATGGCGCACAAATGGCATATTTCGTGCACATCTTCAGTAGACCTAGCAAGAAAGATAGGTACCACTCAAATCACTCCACGAGATACTTTCTTGCTGGAGTAACGTTACCCTAGCAGGAATCGTTTTTTCCATTTTTCTCGAAAACGCCAGGACGGACAAATGTCAAATTTCGTGCACATCTTCAGTAGACCTAGCAAGAACGATACGTACCACTCTCATCACTCTACGAGATACTTTCTTGCTAGGGTAACGCACTCTGACGATACGACCACCAGGGGTATCGTAGGTCTTTCAAAGGTAAACGATACCCCCAACTAATAGTGTTGTGATACTAATAGTTTTAGACCCACCGTACCCCTGGTTCTTTAAAGTTAAACTGTACCGTGACCTATGTGTTACTAAATTACAATCATCTATTCTAATTATTTTAACTTATTTTGATGATAATTGTGGCCTGGGTCAATAGTACGACGTTATGGAGTTTTTATGTTATGTTAGGGTCTCCAATAGACCCGAGTATTATTATGGACAAGAGAAACATAATAATAATAATACTTGGTCCTTGTAACCGATGCTGGTGGGTCTACCTTTTTTTATATTTTTAAATGGTTTTATATTTATATTTAAAAAAATAATTTGGTAAGTGATCAATTTAATGTCAATAAAGAAGAAATAATACTTAATAAAAAAAAAACTTAATACTTACTTACTTACAAAGAGACTATCAACATCTCAGGAGACTCGCGCTTGACCGTTGGATCATAGGTCTGATGCAGAAGGCAGTACCTACTGCTTGACACGGCACGCATTGTGAGGAAGTTCCTATCTCTGGAGCCCTAACCACCAGTAGCTTGGTCCTTGTACCCGATGCTGGTAGGTCCACCTTTTTTTTATTTTTAAATGTTTATATCCCCCACAGCTTCTTTACTATCCTAGAGTCCTATATCTCGGATAGGATATTTTATGTCAAAGAAGCTGGAGAATCCTCAGACCTTCCTAAAATAAAGGCTGGAGTCCCACAGGGGTCGGTCCTGGGACCTGCCATGTACACGTTGTACACTGCCGACTTGCCAACTTCTCCTGGTGTGACAACGGCTACCTTTGCAGATGATACTGCGATACTGGCATCTAGCAGAGATCCAAATCACGCCTCAGAAACCCTGCAGAAAGCTCTTACAGAAGTGGACAGATGGCTGGAAAAATGGAAAATCAAGGCAAGTGCTGCCAAATCAGTACACATAACGTTCACTCTCCGTCGAGGCAACTGCCCACCAGTCAAACTCGGGAATAGCACCCTACCACAAAGCGATTGTGTCAAATATCTAGGTCTGCACATTGATCGCCGCTTGACATGGAAACAGCATATAAAAACTAAAAGAGATGAGATCTCAATTAGACACAAAAACCTATACTGGATGTTAGGAAGAAACTCAAGACTGTCACTTGACAATAAGCTTCTGATATACCGCACTGTATTAAAACCAATTTGGATGTACTGCATACAATTATGGGGCTCTGCAAAAGACTCTAATATCAACATCATGCAAAGAGTTCAAAATAAGATACTGAGGTCAATATCAAACGTACCATGGTACATCACCAATGCTGAACTACACCAATACTTATCAGTCAGTACAGTCAAGGAGGAAATTAGGGATGCCTCACGTAAATATAAGGAACGGCTGAAAATTCACCCTAATGAACTAGCACGCCAATTAACTATCCGGGACTATGTCAAGCGGCTTAAACGACACGACATCCTGGAATTGCAGAACAGCCAGTAGCATGAGGCTACCAAACATGAGTGAGTGCACTCGCTGGAGAGCACGCTCCAATGTCAAGAACTGAAGGAACTCATCTGCTTATAGTCTCAGGACTGATTGCCGATATGTATAAGAAAAACAAAAAAAAAAAAAAAAAAAAATGTTTATATTTTTATATTTATATTTAAAAATGTAATAAAATGTGAAAAATGTAAATAAAGATACATAATACTTAAAAGCAGCAAGAAACGTTTTGAACTTGACTGTGACAACTAACGTTTAATACGTTTATGTTAAGAAGTTCATCAGTATGTATTATATTATTGGCCGCTTTTTTGTATACAACCCTATTTAGTTGGATAGGCGAGCGTTATTTACGTGTTTAGATTTTTGGTTGTGTCTTCTTATAGGGGCAAGGCCCCAAATCCTGGCACTGAACCAGATTATCAGCACCCCCAACCAAAATTCAAATTATAAGCTTACCATTAATTAATTTGGGATTCCGTTTAAAGAAATGCAAAATAAGATCCTTTTTGAATTATAAACTGGGCAACACTACATACTTCGATTTAAAAAAAAGCGATGTTTTTATAAACGCGGGAACATGTCCTTCAAATTACTTTGTTTTGACAGTTTCTTATGATCGTAGGTAAGTTTAGGTTTTTTTATTTTACTTTATTTTAGATCTTTTAGATATTTTTTACTGAACCTTTAGGTTTTATTCATGTATAAAATGTTTTATAAGGCTTATCTGACAATGGAAATGAACGTTATCTTCTTTTATGTTCATAAATGAGGTGCTGACATCTGGGTTAATTTTTTTTGCGAATTGCTAATTATCGGCACTGGTACTGTTACATAACAAAGTGGTATGTAAAATTGTTAATTAAATAATAGAATTCAATATTCTTGGAAAAAGTACTCTATGATTTCGGATTTCATATCCTAGCATGGTGCTGAAACTAACATTGCTAGTTATTTTCATAGTGTTGATATTATGTGTGGCGACAGCTAAAGCTAGTACGCACGAACGTGCCAAAGTAATTTTATATAGAATCAAGTATAACATAACAAACCTTCTGATTGTTTTAACTTTAGTGTATTACTGTCAATTAGGCAGATAATATTGCCACACTAATGTAAACCCTATTCCTTTTACTTAAACTCATATGGATTAGTATATAAGGTAGTTATTAAGATAATAAAACCAGTCAAGATTTAATCTCGGAACAATCGTTTCATTTGACTCACATAGCAACTCGCTATATTATGTTCAAAAGAATGTCTATTATTTTTTGGAATTTTTAATTTTATGTATTTTTTTTCTGAAACTTCGGTTATTAAGCTAGGTATAAATAAAGAGATTTTGCTATAAACATTGGATTATTTCATTTATCTACCTAATTTTAAGGTGCTGATAAGTCTTTATTCGATGGTGAAACGTATTTTTTTCATGCGATGAATAAAGTATTTTTGTTATTATTATTATCAATATATTTAAAAAAAATCTGAAAAAAATCTGGGAGGTGTATTTGACCTTGAAGATCACGAAAATGAAAAAACCTTAAAAAGGTGGTAACCGCGTTTACGACTTTATTCGGTGGGGGGGGTGCGAATTACTTATTTAATAGTGAACCGAGAAAGCATGTTACTGGTATTACAAATCCAGGCATCAGTAGGTTGCAAATTTATTATGTGTGCATTCCCATATTCTTATACACTTACTCAAGAACAAAATAGTCATATAGGTAAATTAAATTTACTATTATATAATAGTACACGTCACTACTGTGACATTTTATTTTTTGACTCTAATATTTTTATTAGGAACAGTTTTTACTTAACAAAAGATACCATGTATCTTTCTTTTTATTATAGAAAACAACTTGCTAATTTATTAGCATTTAATATAGGTATAGGTACAAGTACTAATAGAGTACTCATTAGTTTGGTAGGAGATAGTAGGTCCACTACTAATACATTTATTAAACCATCTAATAGTTTAAACTATTAGATAAGACAAAGGGTAGCCTTAATCTTTGTTTAGTTCATCAAAACATACAAGGTCTATCTGGCAAAGAACTAGAAATAGAACTGTTTTTAAACAAACATAATGTACAAATCTTTTGTGTTACCGAGCATTGGTTACAGTCACATGAATTATTATTTAATAATGCACACTTTACATTGGCAAGTGCGTTTGTAAGAAAGAAGGCTATACGCGGTGGCTCTCTAATATTTATAAGTAATAAAGTTGAATTAAAAGAAAGAAAAGACATAGCATATCTTTCTATCGAGCGCACAGTCGAAATCTCTTGTGTGGAGCTTGAGCAACATGTCGTAGCTTGTGTGTACCGACCACCGCAGAGTGATTATAGTCTATTTGAGGGTGTTATGGAGAAATCGTTAGAAAGACTATGCTCAGGAAATAAATTTATTATAGTATGCGGGGACTTTAATGTAAATCTACTTGAAAAATCTTCAACTAGTGCTAGATTAATTTGTTTGTTTCAGTCTTATAATTTACAGTTTTTATTTAAAGAAGCCACTAGGATTACATCTCATTCTGCTACATGCTTAGATAATGTATTTTGCAACTGTGAATATGTTAATAAGGATATCTTAAGTGATTTAACATCTGACCACTGTGGGCAAAGGGTAGTATTTCCATCTATTACTACTCCCACAGAGAACAAAATCACATGCAGGCCAATTACCATAAACCGCCTGAATCAATTTAGTGATAATGTTGCAATCAAAGTGACTAGAATTAATCTTAATCAGTATAGCCCAGATGATATTTATAAAGATTTATTAGACATTATCAAGCTTGAATATGATAATATTTTTAAAACTAAGACTTTTGTTAGTAACTCTAAAACTAAATTCTGTGATTGGGCAACAACAGGCATATATAAAAGTAGAGCTCGCTTGTATGAATTGTATGGTATGAAACAATATAATACTCAACCAGATTTCATTCAATATGTCAGGAACTACTCGAAAACTTTTAAGAGGGCTTGTGCCATAGCAAAGTCTTCTTATTTGAGTAATAAGATAAAGGAATCAAACAACAAAATTAAAAGTACATGGGACATTATTAATGCAGAGACCGGCCGGATGAAAATTCGTGATACTAATTATGTACTAAAAACTCAAGATAAGGTTCTCACCAATAATGCTGACATTGCACATGCTTTTAATAATTTCTTTGTCAATGTTCCTATTCATACAACAACCTCCTTAAATTCCTCTCCAAACCAAGCAGAATTTTTACTAAAAGATAAAGTAATTGAATGTAAGAACCGCTTCAGTTTTAGGTCTATTAACCATAATGATATCATAAAAGCTTTCAAAAGTCTCAATTCCAAGAAATCTGCTGATTTATGGGGTATGTCTGTCAAGCTTCTTCAGGGTATTATATTTAATATATCTCCACATTTATCTATTATATTTAATAAGTGTATTGCCATAGGTGTATTTCCTTATCTAATGAAACACAGTAAGATTATTCCTTTGTTCAAGAATGGATCAAAAAGCGACCCTGGTAACTTTAGACCAATTTCAATACTACCTGTGATTAGTAAAATCTATGAGAAAATTATCTTATGCCAATTGGAGAGTCACTTTCATTTAAATAATATTTTTCATAGGCAGCAATACGGTTTTAGGAAGGGTAGCTCAACGATTGATGCGGGTGTTTCTCTTCTGAAATATATCTATGATGCTTGGGAAAATTCTATGGATGCAATAGGCGTCTTCTGTGATCTTTCTAAAGCTTTTGACTGCGTTGATCATGGGACACTTCTGTGCAAGCTTAGACATTATGGAATTAGGGATGCTTCTCTTGATTTATTATCTTCGTATTTAAGCAATAGGGTTCAGTATGTCGAAGTAAATGGTAGTAGGTCCTCTGGTCTTCCGCCAAGTATGGGCGTGCCTCAAGGATCCATTCTAGGTCCGTTTCTATTTTTAGTTTATGTCAATGACTTGCCGTTTCTTGCTCAGGGTTTGTGCGACATTGTTTTATTTGCAGATGATACTTCACTCGTTTTCAAAGTAAACCGTAAGCAAACTAATTTAGATGAAGTTAACGAATCTCTCGCACAAGTCCTGAACTGGTTTACTGCTAACAATTTGCTTTTAAATGCTGCCAAAACAAAATGCTTAAAATTCTCTATGCCCAATGTTAAAAGCCTTAGTAATAATCTGATTTTAAACGGTGAGGTCCTTCGTTTTGTAGACACTACTGTATTTTTAGGAATAACGTTGGATAGTAAGCTGCAATGGGGTGCTCATATATTAGCTCTAGCAGGAAAACTAAGTTCAGCTGCTTATGCAGTTAAAAAAGTGAGGCAGCTAACGAATATAGAGACAGCAAGATTGGTATACTTTAGTTACTTTCACAGCTTAATGTCCTATGGTGTTCTTTTGTGGGGTAGGGCTGCAGACATCGGATCTATTTTTATTCTTCAGAAGCGTGCAGTTCGAGCTATTTACAATCTTGAATCGAATGTTTCATTGAGAGATCGTTTTAAGGAAATAGGTATTTTAACAGTTGCTTCACAATATATATATGCTAATATAATATATATTAAGCAAAATATTGAACAGTATGATAGAAATGGCGACATTCATAGCATTGGTACGAGGAATAGGCATAAGTTGATAGGTCCACAACATCGCCTACATAAGGTACATAACACTTTTGCGGGACTCGGTATACGTTTATTCAATAAACTGCCTAAGCATGTAATGGATCTACCTTTACTAAACTTTAAAGCATTTGTAAAAAATCAGCTATTATCGAAAGGCTATTATACAATAAACGATTATATTAATGACAAAAACTCATGGGCTTAGATTTCAATTATCGTGATTTCATGTTGCTTGTTCCATGGTGTAGATTGTGGCTTAACCTAGGTAGTTGTGCGGATGTTATGTAGTAACATAACATCCGCACGGTATACACGGTACATAAGGTAGTAACCTTATTACTTTCTTTTACAGTTTTATTTGTTATTGTAACGATAGAAATACTTCACTTGCATTTGTAAATGTATTTAATTATATTATCTAAATGGTATTCTATTCCATTCTCAACTACTTAAAGATTAACAAAATTAACTTGACGACACAAATGCTTGTGTGTTAATTTCTGTCGGATATCGCAGTGACGAGATGACTGATGAACGTGCCATGCAATTAAAGCTTTTTTAAATCAATTTATTAACAATGAAATTTTTTTTATCAATTAAACTTTAAATTGCTATGCATGTAAGATTTGCTTGCACACATCATTCTTCACGCTGCTGTTGGTAATTGTAACAAAGTCAAATTATTATTTTTGAAAAGAGTGGCCTGAGTTTCTTGGCCACATTCTTCTCAGAGCTCTACTATAGTCGTCTGCGAAAGTGGTAGTAGTTTGGCAGACATTTTTCTCTATACTATTCTACTACATGTATAACGATTTGCATGTGTTACTTTGTAACCTAAGTGAATAAAGCTATTTGACTTTGACTTTTGACTTTGTTGTTAAAGTCGTTATCAGTATTATCACTAAGATAAACGATATTAAAGTAAGACTAACTCTTAAAGTGCTGATAATTGGTCGCATCACCCTATATAAAATTTGCCAAGCTGAAAATTTTCACTTAGATAGTTCATTGTATGCTCTAAACATTGGTTTATACCAGAACTTCTTGGGTTGAGCCGTTTTTTTGCACATTGACGTCAAAGTTATGACACAGTTTTTTGATTGTGCGTGAAATTATTGAACCATGCGTTTTTGCAGACTTTGTATAACACACACCTTACACCTGTACACCTTTGCCCTTCCGTCGTGTGTATACAGCATAAATTTTGATTCGTCCGAGAATATGACATTTGACCAATTTTCAATTCTCCAATTCGAGTGTTCGCGTGCATAAATTCGTCTTGCTATACGATGGTGTCTCTCGAGTTTCGGACCATTTGCGGGTCTAAATGGTTTCAAATTACCTTCAGCAAGTCGCCGTCTTACAGTCCAAGCAGAAGGGCTGCTTCCACCAAGTCCTAAAAAATGATGAGTCAGTGCTGCTCCCGTAAGAAACCGATTTCGTAGCATAGAGTTCACTAAATATCGATCTTTCCGTGCCGTCGTACACCTGGGTCTGCCTGTTGTTGGTCTGCGTAGGTTCAAACCAGTTTCTAGAAACCGCTGGCGAAAACGCTGAACTGTAGACAACGATACACCGACTATTCTTGCTGTTTCTCGCTGACTGCTCCTATTTTCCAGGATCGTGAGGATTCTCGTACATTCCTCAGGTGTGAGTGACATAATTACCACTTTAATAATGACTATTGGATACCTGGATGACTCCTTATAAATACATTTTATGACAGAACAAAAACAAAAGCAAAAACAGTAGTGAAAATTAGAAGTTCTGATTTAAAAAAATGGATCTTTTTTTTTATAACTTTTTTAATGCCATTACTTACCGCCAATCAATAAGTTTTTATATGTTTAATGAAAGATTATTAAATTGTCTATAAAGTTCAATTTATTTCAATACGATAGCTTTATTCGTTTTCAAGATATTGAAGTAAATGCTAGTGACCCGGAACTTTTGCTCTCGAGTTTATATAGAAGTATAGATAAGAAAGTTATATTTTTTATTTAAAATTAATAATTGTTCTATCTGTGATTTTACTAGGTATAAGAAAGTTATATTTTTAATTAATAAGTGTAACATGATTCATATATTTTATATTTTTAACGTACCTACCTAATGGGGATTATTGAACTTTTTAGTTTATTTATCCCCATTAAATAAAAATTTTGGGTCAACGGGGAATAGTGAACAAAAAGTTCACTAATCCCCATCAATGGGGATCATCCAACGGGGAAAAGTGGAATAAGCCCTGATACCTGGCTTGATATTAGTTTATGATTACTTTCGATAAACTTACTTAAATTTTTGTTAAAAATATCCAGTAGGTATATTTTATTGCACTATCTGTCTACTTTTTATTTTATCATCGTCACTCTGCACAGTCGTTATCTAACCGAGCTTCTTTTTGCCAAAAAACCTTAACACTACTAATCACAAACCCCACACACACACACACTTCCTACACACTGCACTCCACTACATACATAATCACTCTCACTTTTATCTCGTCACAAAACAAACGTACTCTTTCACAATATTATTTTATTGCTCTGTGCCTTAGTTTAAAGTTCTTTTAAAATTGTAAATTAATTCCGTATGTTCTCTAACACATTCTAACCTGTAGGAGGAAGGCGCCAGTGTCTGTAACACAGTTAATACTAGCGCAGACACTGACGTTCACTCTATCTCATAAACACTGTCTTTTGTACTATAAATTGTTCCTACGTGAATGTATAATGTGAGATGGAAAATTGTATATAGCTTTCTGTGAATAAACATTATTCTATTCTATTCTATTCTATTCTAACCTGGCGCTTCGAATAGCAACACATTACACAACTCACTCAGGCTCGGAGTCGAGACGCGGACGGTCCCATAGCATTTTACTGTGGTGTACGATGCTGCACTCAGTTGTTTGTAATATACCTAACTACAATCTAGCTTGTGCACAAGCATAAACAAGTTTGGCCTGCGTGGTATCTGGCGAGCGTAACATCAGTACGCTGAGGTCATGCTCAAACTAAATGAAACTACAACAAGTTTAGTGGCTTTTAGATCAACCAGCATTATAATATAAGTGCCATATACTTATTAAAAATAATATTATCACAGGTACACTAATACTTATGCCCGATTTACACATCGACAAGTACAGTAGCGAGTTAACTTGCCTCATTGGCGAGTTAGGTAACTTTTTGCGTGTGGACGGCAAAAGCGAGTTAAGTAGGAAGTTGCCGATTAAGTTGATTTGAATACAGCTCGATCCAATTTTTTGGCGAGTTAAGTACGAAGTAGCCCCCTCTCTCGCGTCTCCCTCACCCCGCCGGCTCGGCGCTCGCAGCGCCCGCCGTGTAGACGGGGGAGTTCAGTAAAGTTCACAAGTTCTAATATGTATTTATTTTTGTCTGTTTTTCTATGTATAATGTGTACGTATTAACAAAAGTATTTAAGTATATTTATGCGTTGTCTAGTACCCATAGTACAAGCTCTGGTTAGTTTGGGACTAAATGGCGTTGTGTAAAAGTGTGAGGAATATTTATTTTTTTATTATTCTATACTTTTCTATTAAAATTTAATTTTTAATGTGTTGTGCAAGTGTTAATACTATTTCTCGTATAATAGCGCGTGTAAATTGGTATTCAATTGTTCAATGTCCATTTTATCGATTAAAATAACCGTACATAAACAATCTCAGGCGACGCACGCCGGCACGCACGATGCGACTGGTCTTCGTCTCTGATCGGCAACTTATGAGCTGTACTCGCCTACGTGTGCACTGTACTTACTACTTATTACTTAACTGTCTATTTTTTTAACTCGCTACTGTACTTGTCGATGTGTTAATCGGGCATTAGTCCCAGTAACGATGTTAGCTGTGAATCATATTTAGTACAGTATGGAGACATTGATAATATGATTGGTTTTTAAAGAAAGACAGCAAATCAATGAGTAAGAAGAGTATATCCGATTACCGAAAATAGCAGAATAAAGCATAAGTTTTGAAAATTATCACATTAAAATGTATCTTATGGCGTTCGGCATAAGGTTGAAATTATAAAAGATTGAATCCCTACTTACTTCTATTTGACATTGTATGTTTCATCATTTCTTACTAAGGATTTAATTATATTCTAAGATCTAGGAAGTGCCAGACATCACTTATTTTCTAATGACCCAAATATACACGAATGGGTAGTGGTGGGGTGTACTATCATCGTATGACTAATAGCTAACTTGCCTAGATGGCCACTTTTCTGGTATCCGTTGATGAAAGTATAAAAAAACAGAGAAGAAAGAAGAAAAAGAAGAAAAAAACATTTATACATATACAGAGGTAACTTCACTTATTTTCTAATGGCTGGTTTTAACATATATTATAAACAAGATCGTTAAGAATCCATAATCGAAACTGCCAGATACTTTGCGTCGGCCGTTTTGCATAACAGACACTTCAAAGTTCCGAAAAAAATCATTAATGTCACTCATTTTCTAATGGCTGATTTTAACATATATTATACACAAGATCGTTAAGAATCCATAATCAAAACTGCTAGACACTTTGCGTTGGCCGTTTTGCGTAACAGACACTTCAAAGTTCTGAACGAAATTCAGGTAACTTATTTTCTAATGGCTGGTTTCCGAAAAAAATCATTAATGTCACTCATTCATTTCAAAACCAGCCATTAGAAAATAAGTTACCTGAATTTTGTTCGGAACTTTGAAGTGTCTGTTACGCAAAACGGCCGACGCAAAGTGTCTGGCAGTTTCGATTATGGATTCTTAACGATCTTGTTTATAATATCGTGTATGACTTAAACCAAAACCTCTTGAAAAAACTGGATGCCAAAGTGACGAAAACATTGAAAATCGTGGCTTGGGTTAGCTCAATCTGCAAACTCTTCCGCTCTGTATCGTGACACAAATAACTTTGGGATGAAACAAAAAAAACCATCGGAACTCTATAAACATCTAAGAGTCACTAAAATGCAAGTCTTACCAACATCTAAAGACGAAATTGTAAAATCCATCCCAACTGATAAAAATTCATCTGCGCTCGAGTCACGGTTACAATTTCACAAAAAGTTCATGATAGGCGCGCAAACTAATAGAGCAGGTTTTTGAAACACGGAAAGACAATCAGACAAAGAAATTACAAAATCTTTCATAAACCAAGATGAGAATGACAGCTATAGAGTGCACGCAACGAACCTAGAAATGCAAAATGAATGGGTTACTATAGGTGATTACTGTATACCTTTAGCCTTGAAGTGGCGCACTTTGCTTTACGACTGGTCACCATCATTACTTAAATTCTACCTCAACGCCTTCCAATTGACTCTTCCTGATCAAAGCAATCTTGTAAGATGGGGAAAGGCCACGGAAAAAAAATGCACAGAATGTGGCAAAGAAATTGGTACGGCTAGACACTTATTGGTAGGCTGCAAAGTGCTTTTGGACAGGGGTCATTACTCGCAACGTCACGACAGAGTACTAGGGATTATACGCGAGGCAGTGAGTCTATCGATTGCTAGAGCTAAAAAAGGACTGACTACAAATGAACGACAAAACATCCAATTCGTTAAGGAAGTCACCACTAAAAAGACCACCTTTAAGCCTTTTTCAGTTCTGAGCTCGGCAAGCGATTGAACACTAATGGTTGACACGTATGAAACACACTATAAAATCCCGGAGAATATCTGTGTGTCGCCGTTAAGACCAGACATATTTCTCTACTCACATTTGAATAAGCGTGTAGTACTTATTGAGCTCACGGTACCGTGGGAAACTAACATCCCGAAAGACCACGCAATTAAGACAAACAAATACTTTGACTTGACAAATGAGATAACCAGAAATGGCTACAAGGTTACTCTATATGCCGTGGAAATAGGTGCGAGGTGTACTCCAGCTAAATCCCTCTACAGCTTATTTAAAGAACTATTATTAAAAGAACTAGGACTGATGAGAACTTCAGTAAGCTCTCTACTATCACGAATGTCCAAAACGGCATTGTTAGGTTCATATCAAATTTGGATAGGTAGAGGACGGAACATAGCAGACAGTGAAGGTGACCGCTAACGCGTTGTAAGGGGGCCTCCTTAAACCTACATCTGGGTCGTAAGTCCCAGACGCTGTTACGCCAGTGTTCCGTCCTCTATCACGCGATGGACCCGGCACCCGCACGGAGAATCCATGGAATGCTAAGATTAGGTCTTATGTTAAAACCAGCCATTAGAAAATGAGTGAAGTTACCTTTGTTTTTTTGTACTTTCATCAACGGATACCAGAAAAGTGGCCGTCTGGGCAAGTTAGCTATTAGTCATACGATGATAGTTCTTCCCACCACTACACATTCGTGTATATTTGGTTCATTAGAAAATAAGTGATGTCTGGCACTTTCTAGATCTTGGAATATTAGAGCTGTCATTGCACTTCGATAAAAAGTCGTTGCAGTGCAACAAAATATAGCACTTATTGTTAACGTTATAAAATATAATTTCAAAATCATCAATAAATTATTATCTCGCTTCCTAATTGTTGTCTGTCTTTCTTTAAAAGCCAATCATATTATCAATGTCCCCATACTGTACTTAATTAAGAATAAAGTAGTGTTAGTAGCGTGTCGGTCAGGCGGGCGACGTGTGGCGGCACTCTGCGCAGGCGAGGCGCACGTCCACTAGCCGCACTGCAGACAGCACGCGCGAGACCGGCTCCAGCGCGTCGCCCACCGCGCCGAACAGCGGCTGCACCGCTGCGCGCACGCCGCGCGTCACGTTGGCCGCAAACACGAGCAGCGGCTGTAGCAGGGCGTTGTGCGTCAGCGCCAGCGCCGGCTTGAGCGCGTAGTCCGAGACGCTCTGCACCGAGCCCCCCACCACCGCGCGCGCGACCATCAGCGCCGCGCGCAGCCCCGCCAGCGCCAGGGCCAGCGGCGCCGCGGCCAGCAGCGCCGCCAGCGCGACCAGCTCGTGCAGCAGAGCGCGCGCCGCCCGCGCCGGCCGCCGCGCCGCACGCTCGCACCACGCGCCGCGCCCGCCGCCCCCCTCGTGCGCCACCAGCCACGCGCCCGCGCCCTGCTCGAAGTAGTACACCTCCACGCGGTCCGGCTCTGTACACAGTGAGTCGGTAGCACTGAATCAGCTTTGTGCGGTAATGTGGACGAGAATGTGGTTAAATGTTATTTAATCGGAACTTTCACCCCCGGGCTCCCCTATAAAACAAAGTCAAGCCATAAACCTTTACAAAGCAGCTATATACCTACAGCGACCCGCCCCGACATGTGCTCAATGCTTAGTGAGATTAAGGATATTATACAGAGACCGACAGACAGCGACAGTGATTTTGCAGAAAGTTGGTTAGCTGATAGACGGTTATCTATTGTTTGCCCTAAAATTATATGCCATAATATTCATATTATTGTACCTGAATTTCATTTACCCGAATTTCATATGCCATACCTTCTTTTGCCATAATTTTATTAGACATAACGGCAAAAACAGCTCGACGGGTCTCCTACTTGTTCCTAGCTTAAAGAATAAACCTAACCTTACCTATCTGAGTTGGATTGCTCTAAGTCTCTCAGTTAACCCTTACTTAAATAATGGCAAGTAGGTAAATATTATGGCTGAGGACGATTATGGCAAACAATATTAGTACAAATAAAATCATGGAATATGAAAATTCGGGCAAATGAAATTCTGGCAAGTGGAAGCATACGCTAATAGACATGTAGGTACATAAGTAAATTCATACCATCGTCGTTGAAGACATTGTCAGTGCTCACGTCTCCAAATATCTTCCATGACTTATTTGTCTGGGAAAATAAGTAATTTTAGCATTATAATTTGTTTATAGGTAGATCATACTTTGTCTCAATGGGTAAATGCGATCATTGCCTGTTGGTTGTAGAAAGTTCACAAACTGCCCAACAAGCAAAGTAATCCTATAACGATTGATTATAAGTCTACCTCTACTAATAACGTTCTTATAAAGAGCTGGTTGCAGACTATTTTACTAAAAATAGCATTTTACAAGTGATAATATACTCAAGAGCATCCGTTTTTATATATCTGTCTTATAGTTCGCTACAAGACTAACGCTTATGGCCTTGTTTTAGTAAGATACTTGTTTTTATTGTTAATAAGAGCATTTGTGCTTGTTATTGTGTTACATCAGATTGTTATAGGAGCAATTGCGCTTCCTCAAGTATTTTATAAGTTGGTTATAAGATAATAATCGCTCCTATAACTGCGCCTAAATCCAGCTTTGTAGTATGCTACAAGTATCTTATAAGAGAGTCTTCAAGATAGCTATAAGAACTGATTTTGCTAGTTGGGTGGACTGTTTGCAGAGAAACCGGCCTACTCTATATACTTAGTATGACTACTCAACGGTAGTTGAGGATGGAACGCTGGAATATTTTACATCTGTCCCTTGGTTGTAGCGCTGTTTTGTTGAGAAATATACATCAGCTAGTGCCACGTCGTACTTACAAGTCGTCGTAACAGTAGCTATGCTTCTAGTTGTTTCTGTTTCTCTGTGCGTGGTGAGTGAGAGTTACCTGCTTGTGGCGCGTGTGGCGCGCGGCGTCTCCGGCGGCGGGAGAGGCGTCGCGCGAGTGCGGCGCGCTGTCCCCGTGCGGAGCGCCCGGCCCGCACACCGGCGGCTCGGCTTGTGCACCGCGACTGTTACACAAACACATCACTAACAATCCATCTAATGTTTATTACTTAATGGCAAGTAGGTTCACTTCTATGCGCACCATACATTGTAGGTATGGAGATATAATAAACAAGTTCAAGAGAGCACTATGTAATACTGTCTGTCTACATATTTATTATGTCTAATAGGTCCTAATGCTGTGTTGATGCGTGTGTCTTACGTGTAATATTGGTGAGGTTGGAGCGCGCTGCACAGCGGCGAGGCGGCCTGGCAGGCGAGCAGCACCGGCTGCGGCAACACGTAGAGCCCGCGGTCGCCGCCCTGCGCCTGCGAGACCCGCACCTCATTATCAGTCAACTAGCCTATTGCAGTCCACTGTTGGACATAGGCCTCTTCCAATACGCGCCACATAACACGGTCCTGCGCCTTCCGCATCCAGTCCGACCCAGAAACCTTTTTGAGGTCGTCGGTCCCCCTAGCTGGGGGGCGTCCTACACTACGTTTGCCGAGTCGCGGCCTCTACTCTAGGACACGTTTGCTCCAACGGCCATCGGTTTTTCGACAGATATGACCAGTCCATTGCCACTTCAGGTTGCTAATTCTACGAGCTATGTTCTTGCTAACTTTGGTTCTTTGACGAATAACCTCGTTTCGAATTTTATCCTTCAAGGAGACGCCGAGCATGGCCCGTTCCATAGCTCGCTGCGCGACTTTAAGTTTGTGGACTAGTCCTACTATGAGTGTCCACGTCTCGGCTCCGTATGTCATTACTGGTAGGACGCATTGGTTGAAGAATTTAGTCTACAGGCATTGCGGTAAAGGCGAAGAGAAGACCCGACGCACCTTGATGAATGCTGCCCAACCCAACTGGATCCTGCAATCGATTCCTTTCTCGAAGTTGTTTCTACCAAGCTGGACAACTTGTCCGAGGTAAACATACTCTTGAACAACTCAAGCATCAATCCGTTGACATAGATCGGCCTCGGCGTTACATGTTTGTTCAACATGATCTTCGTTTTGTTTAGATTCATGCCGAGTCCGACCCGTCGAGAGGCTCCATTTAGGCCCTGCATCTCGTCAAGCTGTTCCAGTGACTCTGCCACGATGACGATGTCGTCAGCAAACCGAAGATGTGTTTAATGTTGATGCCCCGTCTAGTCCAGTCCAACGTCTTAAAGACGTCTTCGAGTGCCTCACCCCTCGACGCAGCTCAATAGGTTTGGTCTTTTTGCCCTGGAGCTGGACGGTCATGATGGCACTTCCATATAACTCAAGTATATGAAAACAATGCATTTTATTAATTTTAGACATAATGTTTTTTAGAGACATTTACTGCTTAAGACGTACAGAATCGTTATTTAAATAGAAAAAGTAAAATTTTATTTTTGCAAAACAACCGGGTTCGATTCCCGACTGGGTGCAGTATCTTTTTCAAATGTATGAATGCAGTTTTTCTTTTTATCAAAATCGGTGACATGGTTCCTAAGAACAAATCTTTGTATGACTTAGTTTAAGACTTTCCCATACTGACCCATTTGAATGAGCCACCCTGTATACATAAATAAATAACTAAATATTTCAAGTTTCGAGATAATAAAGATTTTACTGTTTTTTACACTTTTTTTGGAGTTGCGGACTGAATTTCGACAGTACAATACCTACTTCGACATGTAGGGAACTTCGAAAACATATAGATCAATAATTCATTCCTTGGACAGACGATTATTCGACAGACAATACTTAGACAAGACACATCTTGGAATGACCATTACTTAGACAGATTTTTTTAACATATTCCTGAAATAGTCATCACCATAACAACCCACAACGCCCCACGGCTGGGCACGAGTTACCTCCAAATATAACGAAGGGAAATTAGCCTGCTATACCACGCTGGCGCTGGCCAGACGGATTGGTGACTTTTGTTTCGAATTTACCTTTTCTTGCAGTGAAACTAACTGCCTTAATTTACGGGTAAGCTAATTGCAATGCCCCATGCCCATAAGATTTTTATATGCTTCTAAGATGTCACTAAGATCAATTTGAAACACAATCCCTCATTTTATATTTAGCAGACTTCTTATGAATAAAGCGCCGATCGCACTACCCTACATGTAGTGCACTACATCTTGTAGGAGACTACATGATGTAGGGCGGTCGGGACTCGCCAATCTCCGATATGTAGTGTCCTAACAGTCTACATGTGATTACACTAGACCACATGGAGTGCCCTACAAGATGTAGTGTCCTACATGTAGGGTAGTGTAATCGGCGCTTAAGATTTTCCAAGTGTCATTGATAGTAGGTATGTAGTGTGTGATGCGTGGTACTGACCACTCGCAGCGGACTGGAGGAGGTGGGCAGCCGCGGCGACGTCTGCGCCGCCACCACCTCGCGTCTGCGCCGGTGCTTCTCTACCACCACCTGCTCACACCACGACACTTTATTACTTTGCGCTTTGTTTTTATCAGAATTAAAATGCTAAAGTGCTTTATAAAATGGTTAATGAAATAAAAACTAGTAGGTATATGTGTTAATGAAATTAAATATAGTAGTAACTAGGTATAATTAAGTTGAATTAATTACTAATTTTGTCACAATATTGAAAATGATAGAAAAGTGTTACGCTGTGCTATTTATTAGTAAAGTCGATATCAGAGTTATAATTATAGTAATTAAGACAACTAAATATATCAAAATTGCGAGCACGGTTGTCACTGCTACAACAACTTTTTGAAGTTTCAATACTGACGACGACAGCATAATGTAAAATGGGACTATACGATATCTTTCTAGACATTCGCGTATAAACTGAGTTAGTGCCCAATTCGCAGAGAAGTGTAATAAGCGCCGCACTAACTAGGGTACACGCCCACCCTGGACTCAGGTAGTGTAATAAGCCTTATACACCTGCAAGTACGAGGCAGCGTCTTCGGGCACAGAGTGAGCGCACCTTGTGGAGCGCTGCGGCGCGGGGGGAGGCAGCTCCGCGCTCGGCTTGTGCTCGCTGCTGCTTTCCACGCGCAGCTGGCTCGACTCAGGCGTGGTCATGTCTGTGAGAGCAATAAATAAAATAAAATAAAATATATACTCTAGTGACAAGTGCAAGGGCACCTCACTTATAATCTATACTAATATTATAAAGAGGTATTATAAAGTTTGTGTGTTTGTGACGTTGTAGGGGTTAATCTCTGGACCTACTAAACCGATTTTAAAAATTATTTCTGTGTTTGATAGTCCATTTATCGGGAAGTGTCATAGTATCACGCTATGCCTAATAGGAGTAGAGCAGTAATGAAATATGTTTATAAAAGGGACGCATGTTTATATTGCTTCTGCTGCTTAAACGTCTGGAGATATACTGAAATGATGTATTAAAGAATTGTACCTTTAAAAAAGTTTTACAATTAAGTCAGCGACAGCATATATCTATCTTCTAAGGTTGACTCACTACGACCTTTTTTATAATAATCAAATTTGACTTGAGAAATGCATTGTTTGTACTTAAAGGTATTTTGTGTGGTATCGACCCTTATCAAAATAAATACGTTAATCATTATGTTTATTTAATTTTAAATATAATTGACCTTTACAGCGATGAGATTCGATTATTAGTTTGAAAGATATCTCAGTTTTAAAATAATGCGCGAATAACGTAAAATATCTGTCTTCTTAACGCGATGTTAGTATAATTAGATGAATTTTCTTAGTATCAACATTTTGGTTGGAGTAAGATTTTAATTTTAAATACCTTACATCATCATAACAGCCCATTACTGTCCCACTGCAGGGAAGTGCCTCCTCCCGTAACGGAGGGATACTTGGCCTACTAATACCACGCTGGCCAGACGGATTGGTATAGGGTTTAATTTCAAGTTTTCCTTCTTTTTATTTCGTAAAGATAATATTCACGGATAGTCCCTTAGTCGGTTTTTACTACACCCATGGGATGAGAAGGGGTGGTGACATATTGTATTCTTACTCCTTCACCACACGGAGTTAAATACCTGTAAGTACTATAAATGAATTCTACCTCAAAAAGATCGCTTGGTCGGACTAAATTGGAGGGCGGAGGACCCTGTTCTGTGGCGTTTGTTGAGAGAGGCATTTTGTCCAGCAGTGGACTGCGATAGGCTAATTGGTTTATTGATTAATACCATGTATTCTTAATCCATCGTTACATGGATAATACTCTATACTAATATTATAAAGAGGTAAAGTTTGTGTGTTTCTAAGTTTTTGACATTGTAGGGGGTAATCTCTGGATCTACAGAACCGGTTTTTAAAATTCTTTTTATGTTAAATAGACCATTTATCAGGGATTGCCATAGGCTATATAGTATCACGCTATGACTAATAAGAGAGGAGCAGTAATGAAATATGTTTAAAAAAGGGAAGCGTTTTTTTCGCCGCCCAACGTTGTGGGCACGGGTCAGCTAGTATTATATGTTGTACCTATAACTTTGTAATTATATATCAGCGACGCGACGTCTACGCGTCGGGCTCTTCGTGTGGTGAATTAGACGCTAATGTTTATAGACAGATGTATAATATATATACATATATATATACATACATAAGTATCTGTTTAATAGTATTCGAAGTAAAAGTTCATTGAAATTATTGTTTTTGTTGCAGCTTACTAAAATAAATAAATAAAAATTTGTTTATTGCCATAAAATTTACAGAGTAGAGGTTACAGTGGCCCCACACTAGGCAAGCCTGTCCTGTGGGTACCCGATACGTTTTCAAATTGACCACATACAATGCTCGGGCGACGACAAAGTAAAATTTAAATTAACAACATATTAAAAATAAACATACGAAGTGAAGAAAAAAAAATTTTTAAACTTGGAAAATGATATGAAATAAGACAAAACCAAACTCATAACTTGGCTTTTGTCTTTCCGCAAGTTGTGACGTCATCAAGATAAGAAAACGTTCCATATAACTTCTCTTTATCTAGGTATTATGTATTCTAGCGTTCTTTGAAAAACAGCAACTCCATTTGTAACTCCGAACGGTATTCTCGTAAATTGGTACAGCTTCCAAAGCAGTATACAATCGTTCCTTTTGTAATAATGGAATTTGATGGTATGCGCTTTTTAAATCTATCTGACTAAAGTAACTGAATTTAGACACTTTTGAAATTATTGTTTCAATGTTAGGGAGAGGATAAGCGTCTAGATATGTATATTTATTAATAGTTCTTGAATAGTCTTATAACTAACCGCTTGCGATGAGCTCCGTGACCGGTGACTAGTACTTGAGCGCGCCAAGGAGATGCGCTTGGTTCTATTACACCGTCTTTCAAAAGGTTTTCTACTTCCTCCTGAATGAATTTCTCGTCATCTTTGTTATAACGCCGTGACTTTATTGCAATTGGAAAGATATCAGCAGCTAAATGTGTAAAGAGAGATGCAGGAGGTACAGAAGCTTCTATAACACTTATTAGTAAGGGTTGCCTTTGTCCTCCAAATTGAAAAACAAGCTTAGAATGGTCCTTGAGAATGTCGTGTCCAATTATAACGTCTGCGCATAGATTATTTACTATGAGAAGAGGACGATGCTTGTAAATTTGCTTGTGAATCTTCAAGGTAGTAAAGCAAATTCCATCCACAGTAGACGTATAATCCAACGATGCAAGATTTATTGCATGTTTGTAAGGCTTTTGTTCAAGTTTCATCGCTTGTGCTATATTTTTGTTAATAAAACTTGTAGTGCTCTACCAGTGTCAATAAGAGCATCAGCACGAATATTATTAATAGTAATAGCAACAGTTGCTTTGCTTAAGCTTGATGGTGATGCTGCAGAAAATACGGTGCTCAACATTGCTGAAGTGTTTGATGCATTTAAAGGCTTCATTGAATTTTCAGTCTTAAGTGAACCACTAATCGAGTTTGTTGAACGACACACGCTTGCAAAGTGTCCTTTCTTGTGGCAGAGTTGACAATCTGCGTTATAAGCAGGGCACTTCATTCTTGGATGAACTTTATCTCCACAAAAGAAACAACGCCTTGCTGAAAGTCGTGAACGTGAGAAAGGTGTTATAGCCGCAATGTCTGAGCTTTCTGCTCCTTGAGGTGGAACAATAGTAGTAATACCATTTATGGATACTTTACTTATTGTTTCGGAATCCTTTTGCGCAACTTCTAAGGAAATCGCTAGTTTGAGAGCTTCTTCTAAAGTTATGACAGTATTCTCTAATAAGCGTTCTCTCTTCTGTATTCTAACGTTCTTTGAAAAGCAGCAACTCCATTTGTAACTCCGAACGGTATTCTCGTAAATTGGTACAAAAAATAACTTGAGAAACACATAATTATAGATGTTATTATGTAGATCTAAAACTATAACGGGGCTTGCACACATTCACACATCCCACTGCAAACTGTCCAACGTGAACGTACTAAAGTTGTATAGGAGAGAAGACTTACCTACATATTTATTTACTAGCTGGCCTGTGCCCACTTCGTTGGACGGCGAAAAAACCGCGTCCGTTTTTTAAACATATTTCATTACTGCTCCACTCCTATTAATCATAGCGTGATACTATACTGTATAGCATATAACACTCTCCAATGAATGGACTATTCGACACAGAAAGAATTTTTTAAATCGGTTCAGTAGATCCAGAGATTACATTCTACAACGCCATGGATGACGGAGGGTATCCGAATGGCCATGAGGCGAAGAGACCGTTCTTTCCGCAAATTTCGTAGAGATCGAAACGATACCAATTGGGCTAAATTTAAAGTTGACAGGAATCGGTGTAATCAGATGATCCGTAACGCAAAACGCCGATATATCCATGACAATATTTCTAGTAATTCACCTGCTAATGTTTGGAAGTTTCTTAATACCCTTGGTATAGGCAGAACTCGTCATATAGAACTTCCCAAGAGTGTAAATTTAGATGACCTTAATACTCATTTTCTGGGAACCACAGCACTTGGTGCTTCGACGTTAAGTCAAAGTACTAATTATATCACTACACTACCTAAACGAGACAACGTTACACCTTTCTTCTTTTCTCCAATATCACTAGATGACATCAAAAAGATTATTCTATCTATTAAGTCTGACGCCGTAGGATGCGATAACATTAGTCGTCGTATGATTTTACCCATAGTGGACGAGCTACTTCCCACTATCCAGCACTTGGTAAATTTTTCTTTGAGATCTGGCCAATTTCCATCCTTATGGCGTAAAGCTTATGTACGTCCTCTTCAAAAGAAAGCAAATCCTTCGCAGCTCTGTGACTTCCGGCCGATTTCTATCCTCCCCTTTCTTTCCAAAGTGATGGAGGCCACAGTGCACCGTCAGTTGTTCAGGTTTGTTAACTGCAATAACTTTCTCTCACCACTTCAATCAGGGTTCAGACCTGGACACAGTACAGTCACTGCTCTCCTGAAGGTCACTGGTGACGTCAGGGCGGGGATGGAGGATGGAATGTTAACCGTTCTGGTATTAGTTGACTTTTCTAATGCCTTCAACACCATTCATCATGACATTCTTCTTTCAGTACTCTCCCATCTTATGATGTCGTCTGGGGTATTGGATTGGTTTTCCTCTTATCTTCGAGGGCGCCAGCAGTCAGTTTGCGTAGATGAAACTAGTTCTAGTTGGGGTAATCTCGACTCAGGCGTCCCTCAAGGCGGTATACTTTCTCCTCTTCTATTTTCATTATTTATTAATTATCTAACACAAAATCTTCTATGCGAGTATCATCTGTACGCTGATGACCTGCAGCTTTATACGCAGGCGAGGGCGGAAGATCTTTCTGCAGGAGTAATGAAACTCAATCGGGATCTGGAGGCTGTCTGTGCATGGTCGAGCATGTTCGGTCTAAAAGTTAATGCTAGCAAATGCCAAGCCATTGTGATAGGCAGCTCTAGAATGGTGGACAGAATGGACCTAAACACATTGCCTCCCATTACCTATGATGGGTGTACTATTCCCTTCTGTAAGTCTGTTAAGAACCTAGGCTTACATATAGATTGACCTTTAGTTGGCAGACACAAATAAAAAACTTAAGCCAGAAAATAACAGGGACTCTGCGGGCTCTATACCGTCTTAAAACTTTTTTACCAGCTAAAACTAAAACGATGCTTGTGCAGACCTTGATTTTCCCTATACTCGACTACTGTGATGTGTGTTATCTCGACCTGAATGCAGATCTTCTCAATAAGCTCGACCGTCTTCTGAATAACTGCATTCGATTCGTTTTTAATCTCCGCAAATACGACCATGTATCTTCCTATCGACAAGAGCTGGGATGGTTACAAATTCGAGAACGTCGTGATGTCCGAACTTTAACTTTCCTGTTCAATTTTCTAAACTCTCCAAACACTCCTCCTTATTTAACGTCTAACATTAAACTTCTCTGCTCTAACCACAATAGAGATCTTCGCTCTTCTAATAATCTTCTCCTTTTATGCAACACTCACAGCTCTAGTCTCATACAATCCTATTTCTTTGTTAAGTCTATTCTATTGTGGAATGCGCTCCCCCTAGAAATCAGGATGTCAACTAGCTGTCTTACTTTTAAAGCCAAAGTTAGGCAATTGTTCGGCAATCAGTCAGCAGAATAAAATGTTACCCTTATGTATTTTTTTTTCTTTATTTATTAATATGTACCTACTCTATTCTCATTTGTATATTTATATAAATATTTATACCTTCTTCTAATATCTATATGTGTAGGTTTATATTATTAAAATAATAATAATAATTTTAAAGCTTGTTGTTCCACCTTTCATTGCATTACTCTGTCTCTGCATCATCCTAAGGTTGACTGGTAGAAAATGCCTTTGGCATTAAGTCCGCCTTTGTGCATGATATTGTACATTAAGTTTTAAATAAAATAAATAAGTACTTATAGATAAGACAACATTTATGAGAGTACTAGTACCTAAATGATTGTAAGTGTGGGAGGGGCCCACTGACTCTCACAGTACAACTTATAACTAATGGATAGGTACAATGTAACCTAAGTGTTGGTCCAGGTCCTTGGCGTCGCCCCCGCGCTGCGCCGTGTAGCTGGACATGTTCTTCATCGGAGACAACGTCATCTTGTATTATATCTTGTTTATTCTTATCACCTCTGAACCTATTTACTAGATTGTTATTGTTGCTATGTTTGAATACAATAATCATAACGTACAAATGTCACTTGACTGTCAACATCACAGAACACTTATACTCAAAGGAGGTCAACATATAAAAGTATATCAAAGACAAACAGATTTAACTTTTAAACGATCTAAAACTTAAGACATTTTAGCTATAATTGTCACAAGCCCCTAACGAGGTGGTTTTTTTTAGAGTTCCGTAGCCATAATTTATTGGCAAAACGGAACCCTTACAGATTCGTAATGTCTGTCTGTCCGTCCGTACGTCACAGCCATTTTTTCCCGAAACTATAAGAGCTGTACTGTTGAAACTTGGTATTCTGTAAACCGCATTAAGAGTTTGATGCAAAAATAAAAAAATAATAAGTACCTACCTAATAAATATTGGGGGCTCCCATATCTACTTAGAACTGAAATTCAAAAAATGTTTTTTCATCAAACACGTACGTATGTTAATCTATGGATAGATCTTCAAAAATGATATCGAGTTATATATTTTTTCTAAACCGAATAGTTTGGAAGCCTCTGTCACGAAGACAGACGCTTCCAAAGTGGAAAAAAGTTGGTCCCCTTAAGGTAAAGGCACCTATTTCCGTGGTATTTTTAACAAAACACGAAAGAACATTAAAAGTTAAGTAATTATAGTACCTTTGTATACAATTTTATATTTTTATCAGAAACGTTAACTGTCTAATTTTTGAAAAATATATGCAGTTTTTTAGTAAAAGGTTATTAAAAATGATATAATAAATAAAAACATGAAAAAGAACGATGCGGCTAATTCTGATGTAAAAATCGTAATTCCGATGCATTTGGATCCTAATTCCGAGTATAAAAATAGAAAGGGAACTACCTATGTAGGGAGAATCATACAATATGATGTTTAAAAATCAAAGGTGTTTATTTTTTATGTTAAATCAGATCTTTTTTTTTAATCTTATTCCTTTAATCTTAAAAATCAATATAAAAATAAAGACATAAAACATCAAAGAAAATTACATAAACACACACGCTGTAAATGTATATTTATGTAGTCTTCAAACAGGCAGACTGACAGACAAAATTCGTTTAATTGCTGTAGTTTCATAATTGGGTAAAAAAATATTAATTCACACGCACACTCCAATTTTATGTATTTTTACTATACAGGATTAGTATTCTTTTAGTTACTAAACGCGTACTAAGCACATAAAAAAGGAACACTCTGTATTTAAACAGGGTCAATACTCTCTATGACCGGGTCAACACATCGGAATTAGGTACTCATGTAAGCTTATTCCGATGTAAATACATCGCAATTAGGTGCTCATATAACGCTATTCCGACGTAAATACATGGGAATAGCGTTTTAGGATGCTAAATCAAGATTTCTAATTCCGAGTAATAAAAAGTAAAAGATTTTTTAATATTATGCAAATTAAATAGTGGATAGTTGCAATATGAAAGGGAAAAAAATAAAAAGCACATACATATAATAACAGAACAGATTAAAAACCAAATGTTCTCACTAATTTTTTCCGTACAACGTATTAAGAAAGTACCTATACAAGTCATTTTTGACCTGCTATAATTAGTGAATCTGACGCCACGGTATACCTCGGAATTACATTATTAAATGTATGAGTTATTCATTAAGTCAGAACTAACACATTAAACTTTGTAATCATAAAACACACACCGAAAATTTAAAAAAAGTAAATGTCTTTAAATTTGTTTTTCCGTGGTATACATCGCTTTAAGGAACACACTATAATATTTGGCATCTAATGCCGTGGTATTTTAAATACTTATTTTCTTGCTACTTTGCAAATAAAATACTCAAATCTTAAGTGTTTTCGATAAAAAATATTGTCCTTTCAATAATTCAACCTTAACAAAAACTCGCATTGTATAAAATTATCACGTGAAACACTGTTTGGCAAATCGTAATACTCACGTGCATAAGGTCCCAAATGTATGACGTGTGCTTTCGAGACGTCAAGACGTCGCTTAAGAGAGTCTTAAAATATTAGTCATACGAAGATTTGTTCTTAAGAACTATGTCACCGATTTTGATAAAAAGAAAAACTGCATTCATACATTTGAAAAAGATAGTAAGAATAAAATACCCAGCTGGGGAATCGAACCCGGTTGTTTTGCAAGAATAAACTTATACTTTTTCTATTTAAATATCGATTCTGTAGGTCTTAAGCAGTAAATATCTCTATGAAACATTATGTCTTAAATGAATAAAATGCATTTTTTTCACATACTTAAATTTATTATAGTAGGTGTTCGAAGTGGCCACCGTTTTGTTCAATACAATATTTAACACGTTTAGGTAACGATCTTCTTATTGCATTTTGTATCTTCATGCAGCCAGTCATACTGAAACGTTCCATTTTCAAATGAGGCTTAACTTAACACGTCTCTGTACCTATCTACAATATCTACATACTTTATGTGGGCTTTTCAATTGATTGTTAGTGTTTGATTAATAGAAGCAAGTAGTTGCATGATAATAATATTACTGTAGATAACAAAACTTCCTTAAAAGTTTAATGCAATGCCACATGATTATGTAACACGGTGTATGTAACTATAGGCCGACCGTTTATCTCAGTCCCCGCCTGCGGTATGAAAGGGACGAGGGGGCGGGGTAGCGGTGTCCGTTATGGTAGAGTACACAAGAGCTATATCGAGTTGGTTCCTATGCCAAATAAAATAATATTTTACAAAAAAAACCGACGTCAAAGACAAAAATTGCACTAAAAATTAAAAATTAATTAGTTGTATTTTGGTTTTGCCACATTAAATCAGACATTCTTTTTACTTAATTATAATCAAAAGAATAGGTTCTTTTTATTATTGTAAAAAGTATTGTTAAGGATATTTCTTGAAGAGTCTACAAATATATTTATTCTTTTAAATATAATCAAATTAGTACAAATAATGTAATATTATTGTTATTTTTGGAGTCGGTGTCAGCCACGATAATTATATTCTATTTTATATTCCTGACTTAAAATTTAAAGAAATATGGCGTCGTGTTATACACAGACTAAAGACTAAGATGAGAAAGTACTACGAATCAGAGACAATTACTTCAAATTAAAAACTATTTAAAGTGATCAGAATGTGTTATACAGAACTTTATTACCTTTTCTAACGACTTTGTAGACAACATTTTGCGTTTATTTCGATTTTTTTCAATTGACGGTGCTGGTTAAACCTATATAAACGCCCAAAGTTATGGAAAGCTTTAATCAGTTACTAAATAGGTATATTAAAACGTTTGAACGTGACACAGGTATTTTAAAATGTATTTATTTAAATATGATAAAAAAAGTTATTTAATATTTGTTTAATTTTTAAACCAATCCATAAACAATCAACAACTTTATGTCGTCGAAGTCACATAATAATATAATCTGTAATTCGTGGCCGCCATTCTATTTGCTTAGGTATTATCGTATTTCGTTGGCTGACACCGACTCCAAAAATAACAATAATATTACATAATTATTATTTCATTATTACATAAAAATGAAAAACCATTTCTTTTGAAATAAAATAATTTTAAAAATAATTGCCTTTTTTATTTTGTGTCTTATTTACAATTTTATTGCATAACACCTTCCTAGTTCAAAATAGTGATTGCTTCAAAACCCTCTAAAACGGTATCGGTTACTTTCAAATTTCACTAAAAACTAAAGTTACCTTTTAAGTCCCCTAAAACGAATCTATTTTTGCAAATAACCTCGTTTTTCAAATTGTTTTTATTAAAGAAAGATGTTTGTTGGGATTGGTAGATTACAATAATAATATAATGTTAAAAATCGTACAGAATTAAGGTTGTTATTAAGTTTAAGACGTTTTTCATGAATTGTCGACATTTAAGAAAAAGCACTTTAGGGGTTTTGAAATTATATGACTCATATACACATTAAAACAGGTATGATTTAAACATATTAATTTGTAAGAATCAATCTTAGAAAATATTTACAGATAATAAGAACAATAATAATAGCTTTTCTTATTTTTACACACTACCACAACGGACACCTAGTCAGTATGTCAGTATGACACTAGTGCAGTAAGCTAGTCCGTCTTTTATACAATTTACAAATTTCAAAGATGGTGGCGTCATCTTGCCATTTAAACTCGTACTTTCTTAGAGAAAATATGCAATCTAAATTATTACACAATTTAAAGCCTGACCAGAAAAATAAAAAAACCTCTCCAGGTATTTCGATTGGTTTAGGGTATAATTTCAACATTTCCTTCTTTATATTTCATAAAAATAAGCAAGCTAAAAATTAGAGCTGCGTTGTAATGTGATGTAGTTTGGGTCACAGTATCTAGATGGCGCCGTTTTGCCAAAAAATCAAGAGATAGCTCTCTCCTTTGTCCTCGCCCCCTGCGCACCCCTATTACCGCAGGCGGGGTCTGAGTTAAACGGTCGGCCTATAGTAGTTTTTACATGCCTGAACTTGTTGAATATTGTAATGGTGGTCACTTCGAACACCTACTATGATAAATTGGACGTATTTATGCAAACCAGAACCAACCCACACGATGACAGTTTCGAGAAAATAAAGGTTTTCGTAAAACAATGTAAAGAAACCTAGTTAACTGTAATTACAAAGAGGTTGTTTTACAATATTGTGATAATTAATGTGTGCTATGCATTTAGGAAAAAAAAATATACATCTTGAAGGTAAAAGTAGTTTTTATTTAAAAAAAACTCTCTGGTTCCTTGTTGCAATATAGCTATAGTGTGGGTTGGTTCTTTGTTAAATCAATATATTTACTAATAGTTAAGGGTAAAATAAACTTTTTAATATTTTATTTATTTACATTTTAACACATTTTTAAATATATAAAAAATTGGCGTCAAATTGGCAAGGTAAAAAAGCTTGACAAATGGGTGCCCCATGAACTAAATGATTGCCAGCGTGAGGTACGCGTCGAGACCTGCCTTGCACTGCTCAACAGACACACAAATGAAGGAATTTTGAACCGCATTATTACTAGCGACGAAAAATGGATTTTGTTTGATAATCGTAAGCGCTCATCAAGTTGGTTGGATCCTGGTTCAGGACCTAAACAATGCCCTAAACGAAAACTTACCCTTAGAAAAATGATGTTCACTGTTTGGTGGTCTAGCGCCGGTGTGATTCATCACAGCTTCTTACAAAACGGGGTGAGCATTACTGCGGATGTGTACTGTGAAGAACTGAACACAATAATAGAGAAGCTGACACATCTCCATCCAGCATTGGTCAATCGCTCGTCTTCGCTGCTACTCCACGACAAGGCGCGACTTTATACTGCACAGCAGACGATCCCCAAGTTGCAAGAACTAGGGTTGGAAGCTCTCCGTTATCCTCCAGACCTTGAGCCTTCAGACTGCTACTTTTTCCAAAATTTGGATAAACTTTTGGCTGGAACAAAATTCAATATCCAAGAGGCAGTACAAAATGCCTTTGAAGAATTTGTTGCCGCCCGTCCAGCTGATTTTTTTAAGAAGGGCATTAATAAACTGCCGCTGCGTTGTCAAAGATGCATTGATTGCATGGGTGCCTACTTCGATTAATACAAAGAAAAAATACTTAAAAAAAATCGTTTAATTTTGTTCATACAAAATGGCAATTTCATAGGTAAAGACCTAATACAGTAGAACCTCGATAAGTAAAAGTCCAAGGGAAACACAAAATATTTTGAGTTATCGAGGTTTTTAGTTATCGAGTTTTTAGTTACCAAGGGTTTAGGTTAATATGTATAGAGGTAGGTATGTACATGTGTATGTATGACCTCTTGTTCCTATTTTCCGCCACCGCAAAGCTTTAAAGAATTTCGAAGAAGCAAACAATAGGTGACATATGTTTTGTTTACGTTATCAATTTAATTATGTAGTGAACACGTGCAAGCCATAAATACCGAAAACGTTTGTTTTGCACAATGATCAAAAACTAAATGATTTAAGTAAGCCTTTGTCTTAAAGCCAACCTCTGCCACCGCAAAGCTTCAAAGAATTTCGAAGAAGCAAACAATAGGAGACATATGTATTGTTTACGTTATCAATTTAATTATGTAGTGAACACGTGCAAGCCATAAATACCGAAAACTTTTGTTTTGCACACTCATTCAAAATGACTCATTGATAAACAATTTTATGTTATAGAGGTTGTGGAAACATTTCTTTTAGTTACTGAGGGCCAATACAGAGATTACTTATTTAACTTATCGAGGTTGCGAATTTTGAGTTATAGAGGTTTTGGGCTCTGAAGGGAAGGGAACATATTATTTTTTTAAGTTATAGAGGTTTTTGAGTTACCGAGGTTTGAGTTATCGAGGTTCTACTGTATTATAAAATTTATTCTAAGAAATAAGTCCTATTGATGTGAAAACTAGACCAGCTGGTTTTAAATTATTTATTAGAGTTTAAAGAGGCATTATTCCGAGTTACACGCAGAAAAAAAAGGTGGAAAAAAGTTAAGACTTGTGGCAACAGGAGTGAAAAGACTGTCACAGGGTGTGAATTTTTGCGTTTTTTTTTCAAATGCCTGTAACATTACAACCATGCAACTTAGAATTCTTTTTATATTTTTCTGATAACCAGCGTGACTTGATTTATCACCCGGTTTCGGGTTAACGTCGGGTTTTGGGACACCCTTTATACACAAGAGACCTCGTCATCGAGCGTTTAAATGCCGACTTTCCGTATCGAGTTTGTTGTGGGTTAGGTAAGTTTGTTGTAGGTAAGTTTGTTGTAGGTTAGTTTGTTGTAGGTTAGTTTGTTGTAGGTTAGTTTGTTGTAGGTTAGTTTGTTGTAGGTTAGTTTGTTGTAGGTTAGTTTGTTGTAGGTTAGTTTGTTGTAGGTTAGTTTGTTGTAGGTTAGTTTGTTGTAGGTTAGGTTAGGTTAGGTTAGGTTAGGTTTTTTTTTTTTTTTTTTTTTTTTTTTATTTCATGTGTACCCCTAACATGATCAGGGACTGTTTTTGCTTTGATTGGTTTTGTTTCTGTTCTGTTATTTATTTTCAATAATATTTTTATATGTTAAGTTAATCATTTGCGTTTTATCTGTTTTTTTTTTTTTTTTTTTTTTTTTTTTTTATTAATCTTTTACTATTATGCTTTTCTGTTTGTTTCCTTGTAATTGTCCATGCTTTTGTTTGACTTCAATATCACAATTTGCACTTTATGTTAATTTGGCATTCCCTCCTTTGGGCACTTGGATTGTGTACTTTCGTATACAAAAAGTTTCCTCTAGGTAGAGGTTTGCTATTTATTTGTTTTTATTTCCTGTTATACGTGCGATGTTCTTACAGTATTCTAAGAATATGTTTCTTGTTCCGTTGTCCTTTATTATTTTCTTTATATTCTGAATTGTGATGTCGATGCCAATACTTATTTCTATTTCTGTTTTATGTTTGCAGAACTTTGGGCACTCAGCTATGAGGTGCAGTAAGCTTTCTTCCACCGCTGGATCGCACTCACAAGAAGAACTGTCTTTGCACTTAAAGCGGTGCAGGTATTCCGCAAAGCCTCCATGCCCGGTCATAACCTGTACCGTTATCGGGTCAAGCCTCATCTTTCGCACCACACGATACGCATCAACCGCGTCTGGGAGAAATACTTTTGTCACAGATGCCGTATCGCCCTCTTTGTATCGACTGTTCCATTTTACGAGCGAAGATTGGCGTATCAATCCCCTTACGTAAGAGATAGGGCATTGGTCGTAGTCGGGCTTCTTCTTCAATCCCAGAGCCGCTTCCTTTGCAAGTTCGTCCGCGCGCTCGTTGCCTTCCAGCCCAGCGTGTGCTTTGATCCAGAACAAGAATACATTTTTGCCCTGAATCAGAGCACGCTTGAGGTTTTCCTGGATTTTGGCAGCGAGCGGGTGTGATGTTCTCGTACTTGATACGGCCTCTAAAGCTGACCTGGAGTCGCTGTATATGCCAAAACTCGCATCTTTTCCGTCGCAGACCAATTTTGTAGCCCGCAATATAGCTAGAAGTTCCGCCTGGTAGACTGAGCAATAGGGAGCTAAGGATAGTTTGATGGATTTAATCTCGTTTTCACCTTTCCATAAAGATATAGCGGCTCCGACTTTTCCATCAATTTTGCTCCCATCGGTAAAGATCCGCACTGCTTGTGTGTTGTTTTCTTCCACCGATTCCTCGTTCACCAGACATATGAACTCCATGCTTATATTGCTGGCTGGATGGGGTCGTTCAGAAAATGCAAGCCTGCACTCGACTTCTCTACCCGACAACTCTATGGGAGCGGATCCTGCTCTCGCTTCGAACAATGCTGCCGCCTCTAACACCCTTAAATCAAGAGGGAGCAGCCCACTAAGCACTAAGACCGAGTTTAGGGATACGGTACGATATGCACGGCATATCTTTTGGGCGAAACCCCTTTGCAAAGCACGAAGTTGCTTTGCCACACACAGTTTATTCACAGCGGGGGCCCACGCACTGGCTGCGTATGTAACTATGGGTTCTACTACCGCTGTGTATATGGTCTTCGTGACCTCAGGGTGGAGTCCCCAGCTAACCTTTGCTGCTCTTGAGAGAACCCTATATATTTCTACTCCTCTCCGACAGACGTTTGAGACATGGGTGTTGAAAGTCAGCTTGTGGTCGATTGTCAGTCCAAGCACTTTTATTTCTTTTGACATGGCAATCTCCACTCCCCCCATGCTCAGGAGTGGGGTATCAAATTTAAGCTTGTTTGTGATAAGCATGGCCTTGGTCTTATGTGCCGCAAATGTCAACTTATTTTTGACTCGGCATTTGCACGCTTCTGAACAATGGACGCTTTTTCACCATCAAAAACCAACAAGACGTCGTCGGCAAAGGCTTGGACGTAGTCGCTTTGTCTCTCGAGCTCTCTCAGAAGGGGGTCCAAAATGAGGTTCCATAGGATTGGTCCCCCTATAGACCCCTGGACGCACCCCTTCCACGTCTGTCTCTCATGTTCCACACCTGCATACCGGACTGCTACCGTCCTATCCTCCAAGTAGCTATCCATGACCCTGCGCAAGTTTACTGGACAACCTTCCTCAGCCAGTCGGACTTTAATGGTGGGCCACCAAGCATTGTCGAAGGCGCCCTCTATATCCAGTGACACCAGTACAACAAGCTTCTTTTCTTTCAATTTTTGTTTTGTGTATTTCACTAGATTATAGAGGGCGTCCTCCGTGCCTTTCTGGGGCATAAATCCAAACTGGCGAGTACTTATTTTTGGGATCAGGTGCCATTTCAGCCTTCCTACTATCATTTTCTCGAGGATTTTTCCAAAAACTGGTAACAGCCCGATTGGTCTGTAGGACTTCGGGTGCGCATAGTTGTCCTTTCCTGGTTTCCGGAGGGGTATTATAGTTGCCTTCTTCCAGATGGTAGGGAAGTGGCCAAGCTCCAAGCACTTGTTAACCAAGGAAAGGAACATCTGCGGTTCCTGAGAGACAGTCTGCTCGCAGATCACCGCTGTAAAGCCGTCCGCCCCCGGAGCCTTTTTGGGGTCAAAGCTTTCCACTGTGTTTTTAAGCTCGTAGAGCGTAAACGGTGGATCATGTTGTTCATCATGAACCCGCCTGTTTACTGTTTTCGATTTTTGTCTAATCTGACTGTGGTCATCTTCGTCCCCTGACTCTGGATCCTCCCTGTAAAAGGTCTCGGCGAGCAATCTTGCTGAGTCCCGTGGGTCCAGGTGTTTTCCCCCAGATACTAGCAGTTGGTCCTCATGTCTTCTACTGACCCTTCCAATTACCCTGTAAATTCCCCCCCACATACTCTCTCTGTCCTGTCTATTACAAAAATCTCTCCAACTGCTTACTTGAGCCTCTGTTACTTTATCCTCATATTCTTTTTTTGTTTTCAGGTATTCCCGGACCACCACTTCTCTCCGCTGCGTCGCTGCACACCGCACTCTCCGCTTCATCGTGGCAACAGATTTCTTCAAAGCGGCAAGCTCCCCGGACCACCACGGCAAGGTAAGTACCCCTTTTTTATTTTTCTTAGTCATAGTTTCCCCACAAGCGAGCGCGACTGCCTGCATGAATCTCCCGATGTAATCGTCCAGCTCTAAGGTGTTCTCAACTGCTTCTATCGATGTTTGACTGATCCGCTCATCATTTTTGAACTGGGCTAGTTTCTCACGAAAGTCGTTCCAGTTCACCTTTTTGGTGTTATACTGTCGGGTAGATCGCACAATATTTGTCCCCCGGGATCTTTTAAGACAAATGTCAAATAGGATGCAGTTGTGGTCAGAACTAGTTAGGTCCTCGTCTACTCGCCAATTTTCTGTCCAGCTCAGGAGATCAGGAGCGCACGCTGTAACATCTATGAAGCTGGAGTATCTTTTATCTCCCCTCACCGTATCAAAAGTTGGGACAGCCCCGTCGTTGAGGACGTGCAAGTTCAATTCGTTAAGAGCCCCGGAGGCCTCCCTCCCCCTGACGTCCGATCGACTACTGCCCCACCAGGCACTCTTTGCATTTAGATCTCCTCCTATCAGCATGCTCCATCCTTTCAGCTCGTTCCTGATCCTTCCAAGGTGTTCGAGGTAAGGCTTTAGGGGCAAATCAGGCTCGAAATAAAATGAGACCACAGTTATCTCCCAGGCTCGCGTTCGGACTCTCACCACCGTGATGTTGTTAGTAGTTAGGCTAGGACATTGAATTATGTCTAGGTCGGGATCAAAAACTATGATTGCCGATTTGACAGTGCCTGTTCCGTTTCCGTTTTGATATACCCTGTAGTTGCTGTGGCCCTTTACCTGTCCTGCCGCCCCAACGTATGGCTCCTGGATCAGTGCCAGCGCGAGGTTTTTCTCCGAGGCTGCCAACAAGAGCTCATCCGCAGCCAGTCGCTTCCGCTGCAAGTTCACCTGTGCCACCGCATACGCCTCCGTCTTATCTCGTGTCTTATTTTGTGCAGGTACCTTGTCCTTAGCAGTAGGCTACGCTTCTTCTAGCAAGCACGTCCCACTTCCGCCTAATCGGACAATCGGAGCTGAACGCGTTGTGGTCGGTTTTGTCCATTTTGGCTACTGAGCAGTTTCGGCATGTCGGTGTAACGCCTGCAGCCCAGTCTGGACATGCAGCTCTCAGGTGGTCACCACCACAGTGACTACATTTTTCCACAGTCTCTGTGCAGAATCTTTTTCCATGTCCGTATCCCAAACACATGGAGCATTGTACTAGGGGAGACTGGTCTTCTGCTCTAACCCTCTGCAAGTCTAAGCTGACTACGCCTTTGTCTATGATTCTGCGCCAGAGTACTGTGGACACGGTCAGCACAACATGTTCCGCGTGAGGGTTCCACGTGCGTCGGCGAAATTTCACCTCCGCAATGGTGTCCCTCTCGTCGAGGTCCTGAAAAAGGCCAGTATTTTGGTTTTTTAAAGCCCGGAGTATGTCGTCGTTTGTGTTATACGACAAGACGCTTTTGAGTATGACCATAGGATTTTTATTTTTGACCTCCTCTACGCTTAGGTGATCGCTGGCCAGCTTAATCTTTTCCTTGATCCTGTCCCTCTCCGTTTCCGTTCTGCATCCCATTACTATCTTTCTGTCTTTTGCCTTCCTGACTCTTTCCACCGATATTCCATTCTCCGTTGCATTTATTACTTTCCTAACTCTGTTTAACACATCTTCTCCCGTTTCAGATTCGTCCTTTGAAGTGACCACAATGGAGTGCAGCGTCGTATGGTTCGGGATATGGCCCTTCGCCGGTCCCGCTGCTGCTGCCACACTAGCGTAAGTAATTTGTTCCTTACTTAATGTTTCCTGTATCTTCTCTAATCTATCACTATTTTCCTTCAATACTATACTCTGCTGTTCTATTAAATTTATAATTTCCCTGTCCCTTTCTTTGTCCTCATTTTCCTTTATGATTTCCTTTTTTTTCAAAAATGAAACAGGCTCCTTTTCAGTTTCCTATTTTTTCCATTATTTCTTTTTCAGCTTCCTTCACTAGGTTATAGAGCCGTTCTACGGCCTTTGTGACTTCAGCTTTTATGTCAGTTTTTAAGTTTCGTGAGTTATTCAGATGCTGTTTTGCTCTTGTTAAGCATGCTCTAGCCTCCGTAACCCTGTCCGTGTATTTATCTTGTGGTGTAACCTTCTTTGCTTCCACCGGTACTTTTTGGCATTCTTGGGTGACGGCAATCTTCTGCTTAGTTTGCGAGGCAACGTTTGGAGTCAACTGAGCAGTTTCTATAGATGACGAGAAACTGTCATTTTTGCCGGACTCCCATTCGTCAATGCTGCGCCTCACACTCGGTGCCTTTGTGATTGTTTTAGAGCCAGAATCTCTCAATTCGACCGCTTGGGCTTTGTCAGGTTTATCGCCTGTCTCTTTAGACGGAGTACGAAACATCGTTAGAGGTACACTGTTGCTCAATATAAATCAGTATTTATTCGTCTCGATTTAGGTTGTCAAAGCAGGTGTAAATGGCCTGTTTCGTCAATATAAAAAGCTTATTTTAATAAATTATTGTCAATAGTATATGTATAATAATAATAATAATTAAAGTCAAAAAATTCAATAAAATTGCATAAAATAATAAAATAAAATTCAACAAATTCAATAAAATAATACAAATTAAAAAATATCGTTTTACAGCGAAAGTCAGCAATTCGGGAGCTAAAGCTCTCGAATAGGGTCACGTAGGGGCGGGAGACTTGTATATTTGGGGTCAGTTGAACTCCCTCTGTCGTGTAATGCGATAAATTTCTTTTAAGTGTATTTACCCCAAATTCCTGTACGGACCCTACTTTACGTGTCAAGACACTACAGGGAGGGTGGGCGGTCGATTTTTTGACTTTCTATCAAACGGATTTTAACAAATGAGGTGTCCAGAGAAAGGGCTCGACTAGCCCAATCCAGATAAGTATAAATTTTGAAAATAGGATGTAGGGTTGCCAAATAAAAAATTAAAATGTAAAATTTTTATATAAAAATGTCAAAATTCTTCCTTTTTTTGTGCTAAAACTTCAGTAGGACCTCAGGAGTACGTCAACGCACAGGTAAGTAATAATTTCAGCAATATTAATGACTCCGAACACTTATAAAAGGACTCTCAATGTTCGTTTCTATAGCGAAAAACAGAATATTACGATAAAACAAAAAATTTGAAAATAACTACACAGCGGTACCCCACAAGAGGGTGGTCGTCGTGTAGGGGGCGTTAATGCCCGTAATTTAAAACCAAAAAATTCAAAATCTAATAAAAAATATCAAAGTTGTAAAGTCCCTAGGGGTGAAACTAGGGGTTGGTATCCAAAAGGGTGTCTGTGAACACTAAATTGTTGCTATAGGAGGTGGTTAAAAACGAAAAGTCAGTGAAAAATTGTCAAAATTTGCTAAAATAAAGAGGTGACTTTTTAAATTTCGTAGGGATAAGGTAAACTTTGTTAGATATTTCAATGCACGGTATGTACTGGAAGAGTCTTCAGCGGGTGTTTTTTGACTTTCTATCAAACGGATTTTAACAAACGAGGTGTCCAGAGAAAGGGCTCGACTAGCCCAATCCAGATAAGTATAAATTTTGAAAATAGGATGTAGGGTTGCCAAATAAAAAATTAAAATGTAAAATTTTTATATAAAAATGTCAAAATTCTTCCTTTCTCAGGTGATCGTGATCCAACGGGACGTCGGACGGTGCTAAAACTTCAGTAGGACCTCAGGAGTACGTCAACGCACAGGTAAGTAATAATTTCAGCAGTAATAATGACTCCGAACACTTATAAAAGGACTCTCAATGTTCGTTTCTATAGCGAAAAACAGAATATTACGATAAAACAAAAAATTTGAAAATAACTACACAGCGGTACCCCACAAGAGGGTGGTCGTCGTGTAGGGGGCGTTAATGCCCGTAATTTAAAACCAAAAAATTCAAAATCTAATAAAAAATGACAAAGTTGTATGTGTTTTTCAAAAACAAAATTTTACAAAAACACGTAAAAATTTTCTAAGTCCCTAGGGGTGAAACTAGGGGTTGGTATCCAAAAGGGTGTCTGTGAACACTAAATTGTTGCTATAGGAGGTGGTTAAAAACGAAAAGTCAGTGAAAAATTGTCAAAATTTGCTAAAATAAATAGGTGATTTTTTAAATTTCGTAGGGATGAGGTAAACTTTGTTAGGTATTTCAATGCACAGTATGTACTGGAAGAGTCTTCAGCGGGTGTTTTTTTGACTTTCTATCAAACGGATTCTAACAAATGAGGTGTCCAGAGAAAGGGCTCGACTAGCCCAATCCAGATAAGTATAAATTTTGAAAATAGGATGTAGGGTTGCCAAATAAAAAATTTAAAATGTAAAATTTTTATATAGAAATGTCAAAATTCTTCCTTTCTCAGGTGATCGTGATCCAACGGGACGTCGGACGGTGCTAAAACTTCAGTAGGACCTCAGGAGTACGTCAACGCACAGGTAAGTAATAATTTCAGCAGTAATAATGACTCCGAACACTTATAAAAGGACTCTCAATGTTCGTTTCTATAGCGAAAAACAGAATATTACGATAAAACAAAAAATTTGAAAATAACTACACAGCGGTACCCCACAAGAGGGTAGTCGTCGTGTAGGGGGCGTTAATGCCCGTAATTTAAAACCAAAAAATTCAAAATCTAATAAAAAATGACAAAGTTGTATGTGTTTTTCAAAAACAAAATTTTACAAAAACACGTAAAAATTTTCTAAGTCCCTAGGGGTGAAACTAGGGGTTGGTATCCAAAAGGGTGTCTGTGAACACTAAATTGTTGCTATAGGAGGTGGTTAAAAACGAAAAGTCAGTGAAAAATTGTCAAAATTTGCTAAAATAAATAGGTGATTTTTTAAATTTCGTATGGATGAGGTAAACTTTGTTAGATATTTCAATGCACAGTATGTACTGGAAGAGTCTTCAGCGGGTGTTTTTTGACTTTCTATCAAACGGATTTTAACAAATGAGGTGTCCAGAGAAAGGGCTCGACTAGCCCAATCCAGATAAGTATAAATTTTGAAAATAGGATGTAGGGTTGCCAAATAAAAAATTAAAATGTAAAATTTTTATATAAAAATGTCAAAATTCTTCCTTTCTCAGGTGATCGTGATCCAACGGGACGTCGGACGGTGCTAAAACTTCAGTAGGACCTCAGGAGTACGTCAACGCACAGGTAAGTAATAATTTCAGCAATAATAATGACTCCGAACACTTATAGAAGGACTCTCAATGTTCGTTTCTATAGCGAAAAACAGAATATTACGATAAAACAAAAAATTTGAAAATAACTACACAGCGGTACCCCACAAGAGGGTGGTCGTCGTGTAGGGGGCGTTAATGCCCGTAATTTAAAACCAAAAAATTCAAAATCTAATAAAAAATGACAAAGTTGTATGTGTTTTTCAAAAACAAAATTTTACAAAAACACGTAAAAATTTTCTAAGTCCCTAGGGGTGAAACTAGGGGTTGGTATCCAAAAGGGTGTCTGTGAACACTAAATTGTTGCTATAGGAGGTGGTTAAAAACGAAAAGTCAGTGAAAAATTGTCAAAATTTGCTAAAATAAATAGGTGATTTTTTAAATTTCGTAGGGATGAGGTAAACTTTGTTAGGTATTTCAATGCACAGTATGTACTGGAAGAGTCTTCAGCGGGTGTTTTTTTGACTTTCTATCAAACGGATTCTAACAAATGAGGTGTCCAGAGAAAGGGCTCGACTAGCCCAATCCAGATAAGTATAAATTTTGAAAATAGGATGTAGGGTTGCCAAATAAAAAATTTAAAATGTAAAATTTTTATATAGAAATGTCAAAATTCTTCCTTTCTCAGGTGATCGTGATCCAACGGGACGTCGGACGGTGCTAAAACTTCAGTAGGACCTCAGGAGTACGTCAACGCACAGGTAAGTAATAATTTCAGCAGTAATAATGACTCCGAACACTTATAAAAGGACTGTCAATGTTCGTTTCTATAGCGAAAAACAGAATATTACGATAAAACAAAAAATTTGAAAATAACTACACAGCGGTACCCCACAAGAGGGTAGTCGTCGTGTAGGGGGCGTTAATGCCCGTAATTTAAAACCAAAAAATTCAAAATCTAATAAAAAATGACAAAGTTGTATGTGTTTTTCAAAAACAAAATTTTACAAAAACACGTAAAAATTTTCTAAGTCCCTAGGGGTGAAACTAGGGGTTGGTATCCAAAAGGGTGTCTGTGAACACTAAATTGTTGCTATAGGAGGTGGTTAAAAACGAAAAGTCAGTGAAAAATTGTCAAAATTTGCTAAAATAAAGAGGTGACTTTTTAAATTTCGTAGGGATAAGGTAAACTTTGTTAGATATTTCAATGCACGGTATGTACTGGAAGAGTCTTCAGCGGGTGTTTTTTGACTTTCTATCAAACGGATTTTAACAAACGAGGTGTCCAGAGAAAGGGCTCGACTAGCCCAATCCAGATAAGTATAAATTTTGAAAATAGGATGTAGGGTTGCCAAATAAAAAATTAAAATGTAAAATTTTTATATAAAAATGTCAAAATTCTTCCTTTTTCAGGTGATCGTGATCCAACGGGACGTCGGACGGTGCTAGAACTTCAGTAGGACCTCAGGAGTACGTCAACGCACAGGTAAGTAATAATTTCAGCAATAATAATGACTCCGAACACTTATAAAAGGACTCTCGATGTTCGTTTCTATAGCGAAAAACAGAATATTACGATAAAACAAAAAATTTGAAAATAACTACACAGCGGTACCCCACAAGAGGGTGGTCGTCGTGTAGGGGGCGTTAATGCCCGTAATTTAAAACCAAAAAATTCAAAATTTAATAAAAAATGACAAAGTTGTATGTGTTTTTCAAAAACAAAATTTTACAAAAACACGTAAAAATTTTCTAAGTCCCTAGGGGTGAAACTAGGGGTTGGTATCCAAAAGGGTGTCTGTGAACACTAAATTGTTGCTATAGGAGGTGGTTAAAAACGAAAAGTCAGTGTAAAATTGTCAAAATTTACTAAAATAAATAGGTGGGTTAGGTTAGGTTAGGTTAGGTTAGGTTAGGTTAGGTTAGGTTAGGTTAGGTTAGGTTAGGTTAGGTTAGGTTAGGTTGGGGGTTCCCCCACAGCTTCGACTTCCACGTAGTAACCCCTGGGCAACGTCGCGCCTGACCACCGTAACGGAGTGGCAGGCCGGCGGCTAACGGAAGCTGTGCATCAAAGCGTACCAAATTTCGTCTGTTTTGATATTGTGAACTTGTTGAAAATGTCTCAATCTTCGAGGGACGCCTCCGGGCGTCTTTCCCCAAAAGGCCCTTTTCAGGGCCAACCCAAAGGCCCTTTTCAGGGCCAACCCAAAGGCCCTTTTCAGGGCCAACCCAAAGGCCCTTTTCAGGGCCAACCTCAGAGTCCTTCTCAGGCTCGGTCTCGGGATGCTTCGGCATCTGAGACCTCGGATGTAGTCGTCACTTTGACGTCAGACGTTGAGATGCCATCTCACTTTTGGCGCAAAAGACCGCGCTCTGGTGCAGAGGAGCCGAGTTCGTCAAGCGACGAGTCTGTCAAGACTGACACCTTGGCGAAATCTTTTAAGAGAGGAAGAGGCCGACCACCAACGACAGGCCAGTATGTTGGAGTCGGGAAAGCCCGTAAGGAATTGGCGGCTGCCAAAAAAGCCGCTGAGGAAGAGGCTAACGCTTCCAAAGAGGTATTCAGCAAAGAAACTCGAAAATCGCCCAAATCGCGATCTCAACGCCTGTCTGAGTCGTCACCGGATCGCTACCTGCACTCGGACACGGAGGATCTAACTCTGTTGGATCTTGGACAGAAAACCAGAAGCGTTGCTGAGGCGATCAAAGAAGTGCGGAAGGTCAGCAAAGGCTTGCAAGGTGGTAAATCCAGAGACCTGAAGCGAGCTGTTGAAAGCCTCAATGAAATAGCGGAAGCTCTACAGAGCAGAACCGTCTCGGAAGAGATCACAAAGCTGCGGAATGAAAACGCTCGGCTCTCGAGAAAACTATCGGAGTTGAGCCGCCAGCTGAGTGAATTGCGTGAGGACCGAGAACAAGCTCACACAGTTCAGCAACGTGAGACGTCCTCAGCGAAAAAGAGCCAGGATTCGGATCTAGCCACCCTGGTTAGGAAAGAGCTTGCAAGTTTCGCAGCTCGTTTTGAAGTCCTGGAAAGTCGTCTTTTACGGCCGCCTCTGGCCTCTGATTCTAGAGCGACTTACGCAGCCAAAACAGCTGCTGCACGTTCGGCGCCGTCGAAAGAACCATCACCTTCGACGTCAGTAGCTGCCCCAGTAGTGCAAAACGCTCGTACTACTACGAGTGCAGCTCCATCAGTTCCTACTCCCAAACACGCGGGAGCAAAGAACAAACCGAGGCAAGAGAAGCCAGAGTCCACTCCGGCTAAAATAAACCCACCCAATCAAAGGGAGGGTGAGTGGCAGACAGTAGGTGAAAAGAAGGCCAGCGCAAAGGCCAGAAAACGGGAGGCTCAGAAGAAGAAAAAGTTGGAAAAGACGCTTCGTGCCCCCCGCTCATCTGCAGTCGTTTTAAAACTGCAGCCAGCGGCGATCGAAAAGGGGACCACATACGCTGACCTCTTGAAAAAGGCCCAAGAGGCCATTAATATCGAGGAGCTCGGCATAGCAAAAGGGCTGCGCTGTAAGCAGACGCAGACTGGAGCTCGCCTTCTAGAGGTTCCAGGGGCGAAAAGTGAAGACGCTGCAGATGCCTTAGCCCAAAAACTACGCACCGTACTGACGGAGGAAGAGGCCACAATTAGTAGGCCTATGAAATGCGCCGATATCAGGTTATCGGGATTGGTGGACTCAGCGAGTGCCGAACAGATCACCGACGCAGTTGCGAAAGCTGGAGAATGCTTGCCGACTCACATTCAAGTTGGTTCCATACGCCCCGGCGGTGCAGGAATGGGCACCGTGATTGTAAAGTGCCCGGTGACAGCTGCAAAGAAGCTAGTATCGGGAAGTAGCAAATTGCTAATAGGCTGCTTCTCTATCAACGTGAGAGTTTTGGAGCCGAGGCCTATGCGCTGCTACCGCTGCTTTGTGGCAGGCCACGTCGGCGTTAAATGCACGTCGGAAGCTGACTGCAGCAACCGCTGTTTCCGCTGCGGTGTGCCCGGTCATAGAGCTGCTGAGTGCGAGTCTGAGCCGCACTGTATAATTTGTGCGGCTGCTGGAAAAGCAGCTAACCATCGCACAGGAAGGAAGTCCTGCGTCCCAGAAAAGGGGACCAAGAAAGCTCAAACAGCTCTAACACAAGAGCCGGCGCGGAAGGAAGCACCCCGGGTGCGCACCGAAGCGGAACCTGTCGAAATGGAATTAATTTAATGGCTCCACGGTTCCGCTTCGTCCAGACGAACCTAAACCACTGCGCCAGGGCTCAAGACCTTCTAACCCAGACCATGGCGCAGTGGAGCATTTCTATTAGTGTTGCCGCCGAGCCATATTTTATTCCCAACAGGGATGATTGGCTGGGTGACCAAGACGGCTCGGTGGCTATCATTTCGTCGCGCGCTGCTGGGGCTCCGATACTCGAGGTTCTGTCCAGAGGTCGGGGTTGCGTGGCAGCGCGCTTTGGTTCGTTTTGCGTCATTGGGGTGTATTTCTCGCCAAATAGATGTCTCGCCGACTTTGAGGGATTCATACACGAATTAAGCTTCGTCGTCGCTCGTTGTCACCCCGTACCCGTTCTAGTCCTCGGGGACTTCAACGCCAAGTCCACGGCTTGGGGTTCCCCGTCAACGGACGCTAGGGGTGGGGTGCTAGAGGAGTGGGCCGCAACATCTGGCCTGCTCATCCTCAACCGGGGAAACGTACATACATGCGTACGGCAGCGGGGCGGTTCCATAGTGGACCTTTCATTCGCAAGCCCCGCTGTAGCCCGTCTTGTCACCGACTGGCGCGTCGAGGAGGGGGTTGAGACCTTATCCGATCACCGGTACATCCGGTTTGATCTCTCCCCCCGAAATTCCGCTGCGCCGGTCTGGGCTACCCCGGTTGGTCCGCGCTGGGCCTTGAAGAAAATGGATCGGGAGGTCCTCCTTGAAGCCTCCATCGTCCAGGCCTGGGTTTCTGCACCGGATAGGCCTGTCGACATTGATGTAGAGGCAGAGTGGTTCAGGGAGGCCATGTCGCAAATTTGCGACGCGGCGATGCCCCGGGTTCGACCGGGGCGAGCGAAGCGCCAGGTGTACTGGTGGTCGACCGACATCGCGCAGCTGCGCCGCCAATGCGTAGCAGCGCACCGCCGGTACACCGGACAACGTCGAAGGCGCCGCCGCACTCCCGATGCCGATGCCATCGAGGCGGAACTGTACGAGGGGTACAGAGCGGCCAAGAAGGCCCTCAATCTGGCCATATCGCGGGCTAAAATTGAAGCCCGCGAACGCTTGATCGAGACTCTGGATCAAGATCCATGGGGGCGTCCCTACCTATTAGTGCGGGGTAAATTGCGCACGTGGGCGCCTCCGCTAACCCAGAGTCTCAGGCCAGAGGTGCTGGAGAGAGTTGTTGGCACTCTGTTTCCTTCGAGGACGGAGCACACTCCTCCGCCCATGGTTCCGCCCATAGTGGCTGCCAGCGCGGACGAAGAGGAAGACGACGACGTACCCGAGGTGACCCGGGTAGAGTTGCGGGCTGCGGTGTTACGCCTTCAGAGAAAGAACACCGCGCCGGGACCCGATGGCATTCCAGGCCGAGCGTGGGTCCAGGCCCTTCGGGAGCTCGCGCCCCGACTATTAGGGCTCCTATCGGCGTGCCTTGAGAGGGGCCGATTTCCAGAGCCGTGGAAACATGGGCGTATGGTCCTTCTCAAGAAGGAGGGGCGCCCGGCAGACTCACCGTCTGCCTACCGGCCCATTGTGTTGCTGGACGAGGTGGGCAAGCTGTTCGAGCGTGTGCTTGCAGACCGCCTCGTCCGCCACCTTTCCTTAAATGGGCCGGACCTGGCGGATTGTCAATTTGGTTTTCGCCAGGGGCGCTCCACCGTGCACGCCATAAAGCACGTGAGGAGCCTGGCGGAGGACGCTGTTTCCCGGGGCGAGGTGTTGTTGGCTGTCTCTCTTGACATTGCCAACGCGTTCAACACCTTGCCTTGGAGTTGTATTCGGGCGGCACTAGTGTACCATGGTGTGCCGCCCTACCTCCGCCGCATTGTCGGGGCTTATCTAGAAGATAGAGTTGTTACCTACCCGGGTCGGGAGGGATTATGTCGGCGAGACATCAATTGTGGAGTTCCACAGGGGTCGGTTCTGGGTCCGCTCCTGTGGAACATCGGTTACGATTGGGCGCTGCGCGGTGTGCTCCTTGCGGGTGTCAGCATTGTCTGCTACGCTGACGACACATTAGTCACCGCGAGGGGTAAGACGCACAGGCAGGCGCAAATATTGGCGACTGCTGGAGTCGCGCAAGTCGTGCATAGGATCCGGCGTTTGGGTCTCGAGGTGGCGCTTCACAAGTCCGAGGCCGTTTTCTTCCATGGGCCTCGGAACCGTCCACCTTCGGGATCCCACATTGTGGTAGGAGGGGTTCGCATCGGCGTCGAGCCCACTTTGAAGTACCTTGGGCTCGTACTCGATGGCCGGTGGAACTTCGAAGAACACTTTCGTCGTTTGGCCCCGAAACTAACGGCCGCCGCGAACAGTTTGTCGCGGCTTCTGCCTAATTTAGGAGGGCCAAACGCCTCCTGCCGGAGGCTCTTTTGCGGGATCGTGCGGTCGATGGCGCTTTATGGTGCGCCGATATGGGCCGATGACCTGACGGACCGGAGTCTCGCCCTTTTGCGAGCTCCGCAACGCATTATGTCTGTCAGGTGCATCAGAGGGTACCGCACGATCGCCTTTGAGTCGGCGAGCCTCCTTGCCGGATCCCCGCCGTGGGACCTTGAGAGTAGGGTATTATTGGGCATTCTGTACCACTTTCGTCCAGTCGCTCCGCGAAACAAGTTTCGCTCTCGCTCAGGACTCGTGGTCCAGAACGCCCAATAATATCCGATCGATTTACGGTAACATTTTAGTTAGTTCACAAAACGGTAAACGCTCATTGATTGTAAAACAGTCACACTACGCACGCCTGCGATGTTTTCCCTATTTCTTGTGTTCGTCATAGCATGGATATTATTATCTAACGTTAATAACGATACCAACATTGTTTGCGAACCGACAAATGTAGCAAAACAAAAAAAACAACTATAGATGTTAGAACTCACCTGTGACTAGTTGTGTGGGTTGACGTGTCTCTCGGTGAAACAAGTTCTAAATTAGTCCAGATTGCCTAATATAAAAAAATTAACCATAAGTACTTACCTGTTAGCTATACCACACTTGTAACCTTTACCAGACCTATTTGTTATCTATACTGTATTTATTCAGTGTACCGTACTTGATATTAGGTTTATAACAAGCACGGTACACTCATTGTGTTTATAATTAGTAAAACAACGATTGGGTACATCTTAAATAAATAATTTATTTATCACTAAACATTTTCGGTTCCTCAGTAAATAATGTGTCGATCGAGCGTATAAATTCTTGCAGCTTGCGCCACTGAGGAGAATCACTATTCACTTGAGCTTTCAAGCGGAGAAGGGCTTTTTTCCACAGTTCTAGCGAGTCTGTCCCATGGACATCGTTCGTCTTGTAAATTTTGAAGTCAATGTAGTACTCTCCTTCAGTAGTAGCGTATCGCCGCTCGTTACCGTTGGCGACCTTGTTTATTAAATATGATGCTAACTTAGAATCTTCTTTAAATTCTGAAGGAGTTTTGCATTTCCTTATACCGAAAATGTCAACGGGTTCGGTTTTCTTACTGAAACAATAAGTAGTTTTTAGTAAACAGTTAGGTAAATAAAATTCTGTTTGTTGTTAGTATAACCGAGTGGTTGTTTGTTAGTATGATAGAGTCCTGAAAATTAATATTAACATACACAGCAACCTACTTTTATAAAAATAATATTAGAGTCTATATTTTCGTGAATACTTTTATTTACCGATCTAAATTCAGACTATCTCTAGAAAGGAAAAATACTAAGTAAATACACTGTTGGGGATCGAACCCAGCAACTTTAATTCACCAGCTGTGTTTATCTAGTGTAGTACAGTACGTTATACACATAGTTGTTTCACACTCACAACTTACTTAAAACCTTTTTATCAAAGAATTAGAATATATTGCATTACTAATTTATAAATATAATAATTTATATTATTGCAAACGATTGTGTACAGAACGTTAAATAAAATATATTAACATCCAATATAACCTGATCACACATTGTATAGTCTTTCCATACAATAAGAGGTCAGAATAAAATGGTATTAATAATTAGATTTGACGTTGATTGTACATATTTAATAAAAGTTTAATTACGTACCTTTTACGAATCGAATTAGTCGATGGAGTTTTACGTTTCCTTTTTCCATTGCTGTCTGCAAAATGTTTCGATTTAGCTCTGCCTTCGTCTGCGACCTCCTGATAGCTGTACTCGCTCTCTGATCCGGACCTGAAATAGCACAACATAATTATTAGTAGGGTACTCTATCATTATTTTTACACCCTACCCAAAGTTATTCTAAAACGTTAGGTACTTAAATGTAATTTTACTTGAGTAAATGTATAGACAGACAATAACATCATGCTCAAGCCAAGATTACAAGTTGAGTAAAGTTAAAATCATAAAATCAAAGTTGAACTTAACGCTTTCTTTCTTCTTATGTAATTACTAAAGATACATAATGAAACATTTAGCTAGTAATTAAGAAGAAAATCAATTGAATACGGTACATAGATTAGATAGTATACTTATGTACTTACATTATAAATGTTATGGTGCTGATGATGATAGGTACAGCAGGCAGGTGTCGTCAGGCAGTTTGAAGCGCAGCGGTTCTTTGTATACTTCTTGATGATTACTTCCACACTTGCAGACTTAGTTTCGTTTAATGTACGGTAGTGAAATAATGTTTAGCTTATAAATCAAGAAACATGTAAAACAATGTTAATTTAAAAAAATATTAAACAGACATGTTATTGGTGTATCAATTGACTTTTTTTCTTGTACGGATTATACTTGGTCAAAAATGATGTCTAAGGAATTTTGAATAAAATCGAACAAAATTGCTGACTATAAAATAAAAATATAGTGCAAGTAGCCTGACTACGTCATATCAAGTTCTATGGTTCCGTATAATTATGTATTTATTTTAAATCAAAATAAATGCTATGCGGTAAGTACCTATTTAAATTTTAATTGGAATTGTTAATTTTTATAATATTATGACTTATTTTTATATGATAAACACAAGTAATTTGTATTTTACCGTAAGATTGTAAGAACCGTTAGTCGATAAATTGTAAACTCGCACTGAGATGTACAATTTATTGCTTTTATTTCATATTATATTATAAGTTTATAGTTTCACAGATTAGTGTAACTAACAGTTGAAGACTGTCAGTTTCTGACTGAAATAAATGGAATGGATTAAGTCATCTCAGTACGCGTTTACAAATAATCGACAGTGTATAAACTGATTAGTTAATTAATAAACTGGCTGTTCTTACAATCTTACGTTGACATATACAATATCTATATATGGTACGAAATTAACTATAATAAAGGGAGCTAAACAATAATAATAATGCTATTTGTAAATTTATAATCATTGATATTTTTGTTAATAGAATATTATCGTAAATCCATAATAATTATTTATACCGATTTAGATCTACTGTACCCTAATAAAAAGTAGGTTGAGCGCACGTATTTAGTTACATATTAGCAAATTTCAAGCGTTTCCAATAACTGGTAATAATTATTTGTGTTAATATTAAATTGCTGAATTAAATACCTACCTAGCTATCTAATAAATCGAATAAATATTTTTATAATACAAAATTCTAAGATTACTTATATTAATTAATTTTAACGAATTACTTGCATTCAGCAGACGTGTATTTAAATACAGCAGAAATTTAAGTACTTAATATGTGAATACAAAATACTCCACGACTTAAAAAGGTAATAACTATTATGTTTATTAAGTTAAATACATAAGGAAGCTGTTTGATAGAAGTATGTATACTTACATATATTATATACTTCTTTCTTTTTATATATTTCTTTTTTTACAGAATATTAAATTAGAAAAAATAATCGAGAAGTGATATCGATGAATCAAAATCAACTAAATACACATTTTGAATTAGACATAGAAGTGTACGAGCTGAAATCATTGTACCCACTTGCACATTGGCAGGTAATCTAACAGGAAAATATTTATTTTATGTTACAGATTTATTGTACCTATGTTTTGCTCTTTTTGAACTTTAAATAAGTAATAATATCTACCTCTTGTTATAATAATATATACCTATTTATATTAAATGCAGTTTTTTTTTTTTTCAGGATGAAAAACTAATTTGCTATATAAATGATCGAAAGAGAACAGTTGATTCCTGTATCAACATAAACTAAAATTAAAGATACATAGATAGTTAGAGACTGAAGTGTTCCAGCTGAAATCATTGTACTTCTTAGGTACACAATGAAACAAGGTAAAAGAAATATATATTGTATGTTTCTTTCGTTTTTAACTTTTCTTAAGTAATTATACCTCTTAAATAGTTTTTTTGTTTTGAAATACATTATGACTATGACTTAAATATAACTATTTCATAATACTGTCCACAGGCTAAAAGTTCACCTAGGTACCTATTATATATATATTTTTTTTTTTTTTTTCAGAGTGAAAACTAATTAGCTAGCTAAATGGTCAAAATAGAACTGAATCGCTCAATCCTGTATCAATATTAAGCTGAAATTCAAGATACTTACAAAATAATAGTTTAAGTAAGATAATTATTTTTTAAAGTAGGTATTTACGATAAGAGTCATTTCATATCATCATCATATATCTTATAAATTATACATTATTAACATCATATTTTATAAACTAAACTTAATATTGTATAAAAAATATTGTTAAAAATATTGAAGTAGGTACTTAACTTTAACTACTCTCTAATAATGCCTCATTGCACAGTTTGTAAAATATTTGTAGATAATCGACGATGGTCTGGTCACTTACGAAGTAATAATCATAAAAACAATAGCACGACCCCATTGTATGATAACGTTGAAATCATTAATTCTTCCTTTAAATCTCGTATTATAACTTACAGAATTCTTGCCACCGAAAAACAGTTAAATATATTGCCTGAGATGTTTCTCCATAATAACCAAAAACAAATTAAGAACCTAATCGATCAATCGTTACAAAGACATACATCAATTAAAATTAATTTTGAACTTTTCTCTGTTTTTCTTATGTATAAAAACGAACACCAAGAAATTAAATCGTTCACCACAAAAAATTATGTTATTCATTTAAATTATGATTTCGAATCAATTTACAAAACTATACTTTTAAATTTATTAAAGAAAATTGAAGAGTTTCAGGAAAGAGATATGTGGATGGACATTTTTAAAAAATTCTCATTTAGAAATCAATATAAATAAATATCAGCCTCTCGGCGGATCCAAATTTATAGCTTTACCAAAATTTATAATAAATAAAAAAGCTGTGTTAAATATTAGAAATAATGATAGTTATTGCTTCTTGTGGTGTATTGTAGCTGCCTTGTATCCCACAATACAACATCCTGACAGAGTATCGTCGTATCCTCATTTTCGAGATGTTTTAAATATTAATAATTTATTATTTCCAATTACATTTTCGGACATCAATGTTTTTGAAAAAAATAACCCCTCTCTGAATATTTTCGTTTATGGATTGAAAAATGATAGAACAATTATTGGACCTTTGTATAAATCTAATAATAGTAAAAATCAAAGAGTATACACCTTTTGTTTTTAGAAAATAATACACATTCCCATTACTGTCTAATTAAAGATTTGCCACGTTTGGTTAGAAATCAAATAACTAAACATCATGGTAAATTGTACTTCTGTGAAACATGCTTATTATTTTTTCCGAATTCAAGTAAATTTGAATCACATTTATGTGGAGGAGTTGTTACAGTTTTACCTGAAAAAGGTTCATTTTTAAAATTTAAAAATTATAATAGAAAACAAAATATTCCATTCGTCATATATGCTGATTTCGAAACTTTACTCAAACCGATTTCCGGCGACGAATTGAACACCGGTAATACGTCATACTCACAAGTACACGTGCCTGCTGCGTTTGCATATAATATAGTATCATCATTCACTGAACATTTTAAAGGTTACAGAAGTTATCGAGGCAAGGATTGTGTAACAAAATTTGTACATTTTCTTACTGAAGATGTTAAGAAAATATATCATAAATATTTGACTAAAAATGAAACTATGATATTCACAGAAAACGATGCTGTTAGTTTCACTAGTGCTATTAAGTGCCACATTTGTGAACATTTATTGTGGGGAGATAAAGTAAGAGATCACTGTCACATTACTGGGCGATATCGGGGTGCAGCACATAGACACTGTAATTTACAACACAAGTTACCCAAATTCATTCCGATATTTTTCCATAACTTGTCAGGATATGATTCTCATTTATTTATTAAAAAATTAGGTGAAATTCCTGGTCAGATAAAAATAATACAACAAAGACCAAGGAAAAATACATATCCTTTTCAAAGTTTATCCCTATTGATAATAACGAGTATATACAATTAAGATTTTTAGATTCGTTTAACTTTTTAGGAACAAGCCTTGACAAAGTTGCTAAAACAATGCAAGTTAAAGATTTTATTAACCTTAAATTTCATTTTCCTGATAAAACACAATTAAATTTATTAACACGAAAAGGTGTATATCCTTACGATTATATGACAAATTGGCAATGTTATAAGGATAAATCTTTACCATCAAAGTGTCATTTTTATAATTCATTAACTAACGAAAATATTAGCGACGAAGACTACAATCATGCTAAAACTGTTTGGGATAAATTTAATATACATAACTTAGGAGAATATACGGATTTGTATTTAAAAACAGATGTACTTTTGTTGACAGATATTTTCCAAAATTTTAGGAAAACATGTAAACAACATTACAACCTCGATCCTGCATTTTACATAACAGCACCTAGTTTGTCCTTTGACGCAATGTTACTTAAAACAGGTGTTGAATTAGAACTTCTGTCGGACTTAGCAATCGTTAGAATGATTCAAGATGGTATTAGGGGAGGCTTATGCATGTGTTCCCGTCGGTATGCTAAGGCTAACCATAAATACATGTCTGACTATAATACATCTAAATCTTCTAGTTTCATAGTATACCTTGACTGTAATAATCTTTACGGTTATAGCATGTGCCAGTATCTACCATATTCAGGTTTTAGGTTTCTTAGTGAACGCGAATTGTATAATTTACACGTAGAAAATATTACAGATAATGCTGAGTGGGGATTTATATTAGAAGTTGATCTTTTATATCCTGAACATTTACACGATTACAATAACGATTTGCCTTTTTGTCCAGAGAAATGCATTCCCCCAGGCGGTAAATCTAATAAACTAATTGCTAATTTATATAATAAGTATAACTATGTCATACATTATGTACATTTAAAAAAATGTATAGAACATGGTTTAATACTACGTAAAATACATAGAGCTATAACTTTTAGACAGAGTCCTTACTTAAAGCAATATATAGAATTGAACACACAATTACGACAGAAGGCACAAAGTGCCTTCGAACAAGATTTTTTTAAGTTACTGAATAACAGTGTTTTTGGTAAAACATTAGAAAATACTGAAAAAAGAGTAAGCGTACATTTAGTTAATCAATGGAGCGATCAAAATAATCGTACCAAAAAGTCCATATCCGCTGAAAGGCTTGTATCCAATCCTTATTTCCATAGTGCTTCAATTCTATCTGAAAACTTAGTTGCAATACAAATGAGGCCAGACCAAATTATTTTAGATAAACCGATTTATATAGGATTCACTGTATTAGAACTTTCTAAGTCACACATGTATAATTTTCATTACAATATTGTAAAGCCTTATTACAAAGAGCGAGTACAGTTGTGTTATACAGACACGGACTCTTTTGTGTACGAAATATATACTAATGACTTTTACTATGATTTAAAGTATCAGTTTTTACAATATTTTGACACCAGCAACTATGAAGCTATGAACTATTTTAAGATACCGCTTATCAATAAAAAAGTTCCTGGTTTATTCAAAGATGAAATGGGAGGAGAATATATCTCCGATTTTGTTGGTTTAAGATCTAAATTGTACTCTTTAAAAACTCAAAAAAAAATCACTAAAAAAGCAAAGGGAATAAAGTCATGTGTAGTAAGAGATTTAAGTATTACAGATTATGAAAATATTTTATTTAATGGTGGAGTTATCCATAGAAAAAATCCAATGTTTAAATCAATAAAACACGAAATATTTACGCAGTCTATCAACAAAATTGTATTATCTAACAACGATGATAAACGAGCGATATCTTTGGATAAAATATCAACACAAGCTTGGGGTCATTCATATATGCTTAAAACTAAAGATGAGGTTTAGACTAAGCTTTCTTTGCTGTGAAAGTGTATAAGTAAATTACTACTTTATTTTAGTATTAAGGTATTAGATTTAAGTATCGATTGTATATGTAAATATATTAATAAATGAAAATATTAAAAATATATTTAAGTTCCATCTAAATATCTACCTACTTAGTAGGGTTAAGTACTGCTTTTGTTTATGTAAAAATAAAATGTTGACTACATTTACTTGTTTTATTTAATTTATAAATATAACCATTATAATCCATGCGAACAGAGTCGCAACCATAAATAGTTTTTTATGATTATTATATAAATATGCGTTTGCTATGACCTACTTTCAACCGTATGACAATACATACGCTTAGCAAGCGTTTTACGAACAACGTTTCGTAATGCCCTCCTTGATGGCTCGGTGGTAGCGTAAGCGACTAACGTGCTCGAAGCTGTGGGTTCGAATCCCATGCAGGACAATTATTTGTATGATCCACAAATTGTTGTCCTGAGTCTGGCTGTGATTTGTACCCAATAGTTTAAATATATATGTAAAAAGTCCCCGCGACATACGAGTAATACCTAGTGCAAGAGTTGTTGTCTTTAAAAAATAAAAACAATAAAATGTTTTTATTAGATGAATATTAGCGAAAAATATATAAAAATGAAATGTTATATTGTTATCAATTCATGATGATATATACATAAGACCATCAGTTTATATAAGTACATGCATAATATTATATAACTATGTAAATATTTTTCTGTCGCTCATTTCCACTATTTTGGTATTTGAAATCGAATTAACTATATACTTAACCAATTATTAATTCAAGCGAACAAAGTCACGAATAAAACCTTGTACAAATTATGTTCTTTTTCTATTATAAAGTTGGATTATAGTTGAATATAAAAACATAGAAGTATATAGAACAGGATGTAACACGAGACCAATATACCTACATTACATACAACCAACCTACATTATAAAATGCAATACAGACAATAATGATATACTAGCGATTGCTCCAGTCATCGCTTAGATATAAATGTTTTTTTTTTAATATTAAAAAAAAAACTGTATTAAGAATATAACAATATTCTTAATATATATTTTTTTATATGTAGTCATGTAGTAGACTTTTTCAAACTGACAAACATACTGTGCAAATATTTCTTCTTGCAGACACAATATGCATTATTAGCATTTTAATATATAGATTGAATTAATTTGTATAAAATACTTTATTTTTTTCAATTACGAAATATTATTTAACTCGTGTACTTGTGCTACAGAATCATGTCAATGGTAAGTTTTTAATTAATAAAATAAAATAAACTTTGGTTACCTTTGGGTTCAATAAAACAGTAACTTATTTTAACAACGTGTTAATGATTTAATTATAATTTGTTTCAGATTTCCGACTCAACGATTATGTTCAGTCAGTATGCTCAGGATCCTAATGAAGACTATAACGAGATGCTTCGCAAGGAAACCGTATGCTGCAAACAAGTAACGAAAGATAAGACGTTGAAACAACGACGTAAGGAGAGATCGAAGAAACTGAAATCTTCAAAATCTTACGTAATGAGTCGACCACAACGACCTGGCATTAAATTGATAAAAGTTTCAGTGCTAGACCTATGTAATAACACTCCTGAAACCTATGATAGTGATAGTGATTGCGAGAACGTTATACTAAGCGCGCAATATATTGTTAAAGACGCTAATGATTCTGTTCTGGACGAAACTGAATCATTGGTGAAAAAAATCTCAAAATCTTTAATAGATAATGATTTTTACTGATTTTTTTTAATATTGTAGTTAGTTGATTAGGTTATGTTTAATGTAATAAATTGTATTCATTTTATGTCTCTAATGTGTATTAGATATTAATGTACGTATATTTGTAATAAAATAAAAGCATTATATATTTGTAAAAAGTATTTTTATTTCCTTAGAATAATAGATTACAATTTGAACTTTTACTATTTTCTAAATATTTTTTTATACATATTACATTTTTTAGTGCACAGTGCTTTAAATGATAATTACAATTAAAATTATTTTTTACACCACTGAATGTTTTGTGTAGCACAGATAAATTAGGACATTGTTTTTCGTCAAGTTCTAAGACATTACAATTCACACACAAGTCCTTAACCCAATTAATTTTCTCCAGACCTTTTACAATAATATCCTTACTTTCCAGGTATTGGACAATTACACGATGAAATTCTCTATAGTCTATGAAACCTTCGTTCCAATAAATTCCTCTGTTTCTTTCCAACCATTTAACTTGCTTTTTTTCGTCATTTGTTAAATATTTAAACAAGTAAGGTGGCTTGATTAAAAAAGTTTGTGTGTATTCAGAAGTGGCTAAAGCTAACTCCTTTACTATAAAATCGTTGTTAAGGTCTTTAAATCCTTGGACATCTAATATGATAGTATCTGGGCTCATGATATTTTCTTAACGGTGTTACTCAACGGCTTATACTCAATTATGCAGTCGTTTAGTATGAGACAGTAAGCAGATGTTTGATCTGGTATATCTGAATCAGTTTCAATTTCCACTCGTACATCTACGACAGAGCCTCCTTTTAGATTATCAGCTTGTCTAGAACAGTCGACAACAAATAACGGTGCTAAGTCTTTAAACTGTTTTTCACTTAATAAGGGTTCCGCGCGACGTCCGTAATATGACTGTTGAAATCTAGTGTATTGCTCGTATAATAAAGCAACTCTGTTATTAGCAAAGTTAACATTTAGATTTTCATAAGGGAAATATGTTGAATTTAGGTACACTCTAACATCACGAATATGACAATGATCGAACTGAGACATGTCAGCACCTGAATTATTTTTTCTTTGAGTCTGTAGTCCAATAATAACAAAGCGTGGTTTCTCTATTTGTGACGAAGTTTTAATAGACCAAGTATGTTTTGTGGTTTTAGGTAATGCGGGATATTCGTACAAGTCCCAATTTCTGAATATCATCTGGAGCGGTCGATCTTTTTCTAACATTTTTAACAAACTTATTTTTTCTCTATCTGATACCTTAACATGAGGCACGCGCCATATGATTTTATTTATAAGAACATCTTCTATAATTTCACCTGTATTAAGTTTTACAGCATTTAGGTTAGTGTTGCTTCTTAACAATATCAGTTCGTGTCTACTGTTTATTACAACTTTCTTAAAATCTTCTGCGAACCCGAGGATATTACAAAGAGGTATAGATGCTGAAAATCTACCACCATTCACATTTTTTATACCATCTATATTCCAGCCCCAGGCATAAGACATCTTTGATTCACTCTCATTCATTGAAATTAACGACTTCATTGTAGTTGTTATGCCAGCATTTTTAATTTTATCTATTTCTACTCCATTAAGCTCGTACCTTATGTCTTGAAACAGATAGAGTAGCGCATTATTCGTAAAATTGATGCTACTAGCAACGTCTTTCAAATCTTTTTTACTAACGATAACAGTTCCTTCCAAATACAAGGTGCTTGCTGATGGTAATATGTACAAATCTTGTTGGTTGATAGGTATACGAATTTCATCATTTCTATTGAAACTTGTTACATATGGCTTGTAAGAATGGAATTCTATTCCCTCAACAGTATTATCGTAAGTTGGTGTGGATAAAACATCTAATATATTCATTTTAGTAAACCGATTGCTTTAAGAAATATCTTATTTTCTTTAGTTAATTTTATTTTCTTTTTCTTCGAGATAGCTCTTGTTTGGGTGATAGCTTGAACTGAACTGATATGTTTATTTTCTTGAAGCACATATTTATTGTAATCAATCATTTTTTCTTCTTAGGTGTAAATACAGTTGAACTTCTTCACCTCGTAAATTTATTAAACGGTTATTTATATCTAATAACCTAATTCGTATGCTGTTTATATTTTTTTGGTTAATCGGAAAGTATATTACGTTCTTAGGAATTTCTATTATTCTGTATCCAGGTGGTACGTTCAGTGCAAATTCGTGTATAATGTGACTGGATTCTCCGTTTATGTACGAGCCGCTTACAATATCACATTCTATCCTGATCACGGTCGTAGGTAAAATGTTGACTGGAAACTCAGACACATGCCATTTATTTCCTTCCAAGATCTGTTTCTTAAACCCTAACAAACTGCAGAAAGTGTTTTCTTTATTAAAATTTATATTTTTTGTGCAGTATATACTAGTTTTTAGAGTGTTATTATTACACTCTAATTTGAACACAGCGTCCTTTATTTCTGATTTTAAATAATCACCGATGTCTTGTAATTCATAGGTGCCTTCCGGTACTTCAATAACTTCATTGGTGTCATAATATAACTTATTATTTCTTTTGTCAATGTTTGGAATAGAGTTAAATGTTGAGAAATGCAATAAGGCGCATTCATATTGTTCAGATAATTGTAGTGTGTTAGTATAGTACACAGATAAATCTGAAGAGTTCCCAGTTATCGACAAAGTGAGTGACATCTTGCAAATGGTTTAAATTAAACAAACGCATAAAATTTATATGTTTTTATTCCAATATTTCCACAAATATTCTAAACATAAATGTCCACAATTTACAGAATTAAAATTTTGATATCTTGTATAATTATAAAAAACATTATAATTTTTAAAATACTTCATCAATTCCCTGGGGGGTTTTAAATCACCAAAGCTGTCAAAATATTCACAGTAATTATTAACTTTAACATAAGCTACCCAATGTGTTCCTTCGTTTTTTGCATTATCCAAGTTCACTATACCACACTCAATCCGTTTTGGTGAACTTGGTAACTGATCCTTCATGTACACTCCTCGAAAGTGAGGAATGTCTCGTGCATGATTTTCAATATCCAAATTAGTTAAAGGTCGATTAGGTAGCTTCCACTTCAGTTTTTTGGAGATTTTATATATAATCCTTTGCCATTTTTATGTTGTTTTATGTATAAACCCTTGCCTATGGCTAATGTCTCCATAGATCTGTTATGTCGTTCTGTTTCTTGTAAATTCTTTTGAGCTGCTTTATATTCATTCACCGTTTTTGCTATACCGGCTACGCCACCAGCTAAAGAGCCTAAAGCTGATAAACCAGCAAAAATTGGAATTAAAGGTAGAATTCCTCCAGTTTTTGGTAACGGTATAACTCGTGGTATTCGCATATTTGGAGTGCATGGAAAAAGTTTCTTTGCAACTGAGTATGCGGTGTTTATTAATGTTTTACTGTTTTTGGGTTTCATTTTCTTAACCACAGATTTAATTTTTGATATAAAACTATTAAACGCCTTAACGCCAGCACCAGATTTTAATTTAGCTTTCATAACTTTGCTCACTAACCAGGAACTAAGTTTTTCTCCTTTTCTTGCATCTTTCGATTTAAGTCTTTTTTTAGCCATATCTAGTAGTTGTAAATCAGCTTTGTGTCGATTGGGTAAGTCTTTATGGTTATCATATGCAATATCGTGTTGCATACAAGCTTCGTCTAGCTTATTAACACCTCGATCACCTCTGAGTAATCTTTTTTTTAGTTTTGTGCCTGGTCCGCAATAGTTATAACCAGGCAGGTGAAGTTCAAACGGTAGATTATCAATAATAGTGTTAAGCAGTCCACCTCCTTGCATTGCTCAAAGTAAAGTAAATATAATATATGTAAGGAATATGGTTATATAATTGTTATTTCAATCTGTTATTGCGGTTTTATTAATCCAACTGTTATCATCATTGCTTAATCCCAACCATTTTACGAATAATTTATTTCCTTTTCTTTTTAAAACCTTTTCAATCAAGTACACACCAGGATGATGAGATTTTTGGAGTTCTTGTTCGTAAAACGTGCCTAATATTGGTTGTTTTCGCTGATCTTCTATGTAATATGTTGTTGGTTTCGTTTTATTGATCTTTTTTATGATAAACAGCTCAGTAGACCAATTAGGAGTATATCCTTTTTCAAATATATGTTTGTATTTACTAATTCGTACATTGTCACCGACTTTAAATTTAGGTTTAGACCGAATACATAAATGATTTTGTGATTTATTAATATTATTTTTTATTAATAACTCATTTGATTTTTTCACATCGGAAGGTTTGCATTGAATAGTACGATGATATGTATTGTTATATGTCTTCAATATATTTGTCAATATCGATCCTAACCAATTATAGCTTCCATTTAAACTAAAACATTTGTATAGTTTATTTTTGATAGTCTTTATTAATCTCTCGACTATTGAAGCTTTCTTGGTAGAAAAAGTAGAATAGTGGTTAATGTTAAACCTCTTCATAAGATTTTTAAAAGTTGTATTATAAAACTCTTTTCCAGAATCAGTTTGTAAGTTGATTGGTCTGCGATGGCTACTACGTAATATTTCATCGAAAGCATGTGTAACATCTATCATGTTTTTAGATTTCAATGGTTCAGCCCAAGCGTATTTAGAAAAGCAATCAATCACTAATAAAATATAATTATATCCTTTATTACTTTTTCTCAACGTCTGTATATCTATCAGATCAGCTTGCCATAAATCATCGATTCCTTTCAATATTACAGGTCGTCGCAGAAAGTTTTTTCGTGCTGCTTTGTGTATTTCATTAACAATTTGTTGCTTTATCATTATGATTAATTAACTTGTCTACAGTGGTTTTTGTATAAAATTTGTCTTCTAAATGAAGCAAAGTATTTGTAAACTTTGTATTTAAAATACTTTGAACGTGTAGCGACTTATTAATTTCTTGTATAATTTCTGTTTTAATTTTATCTACGTATTCCTTATTTACCACGTCATCAGCTTCTTCAGGCAGTCTAATACCTCTTAGTCGTGATGCTTTCAAATCAAAGTCACCGTTTTCAGATTTATACAAAGCGTTATTATTAATCTCGAATAACTCAGATAAACGCATTCGTTTATGAATATAATGACCGAATTTGTCTACATTCATGTTTAGAGTGTGTTGTACTGTAAGGTTAGAAATAAAATGAACATTATATACATACAACTTTTATTTAATAATAATTTTATTTTCACGTAATTCCTCAATAATAGACATAATTTCATTATCTAAGCCTGTATTGCCAGCATCTCGAGATGCTATTAACAACTTTAATCTATCAACTAATTCATTTGGATCATCCCAATAAATGTAATCCACATTTTGTCTCCACATTTTTTTCATTGACATTCCTTTACCTTTAGATTGCTTACCAGGAATTGTACTTTGTACTGAGAAAAGCGGTTTAATAACTTGTAAATATTTCATTCCCTTATTACTTTTTATTGGTTTATTTGGTTCGAAATCTCTACGATGTGCATTTGTATCAAGCAACATCGATTTATAATTTTGCATGTCACTCTCTGTAACTACGCTTAAATCTACATTCTTTTTTAATAACAATTGTTTCAAACCAGGTGTATTACGATATTTACAACCAGCTACTACAATAAATTCATCACCAACTGTTATATTAGCAGACCCTAACATAAATTTCCCTTGATCTACTCGAACGCCAAACGGGATGTCTCGTAGGGCTTCTGAAGATAACGACCAGGATGAAGTGTCGTGCTCTTTAATATTAACATCATCAACCAATGATTGAAAAGAACTTTCACTGTCATTGTCAGATTCATCACTGTCATCTTTACTTTTTGGATTTTCATTCTGCATAGTTTGTTTATTCAATGGACCTTCGATTTGATTATTAGCGTTGGAAAGCAGGTTGAGAGATTCTGTTACAGGCTTGAAAACTGATTCCAATGCTTGTTTATTGCTAATCTCAATATCTCGCATGTTCCGTACTTTTCTCTTTACAGCTTCTGCAGCATCAACAATTTGTCTTTTTAATGATTTTTCCATGCTTGTTATCGGTTGAAAGTCGTATACAGAATAATAATAATACAAAGATGACAACCTTAAATATTCGAAATTTTAATCAAAGATTACAAAGGTATCAAATTTAGTTCTATAGCATCCATTATTTTTAGAACAATCTTTATTAATTACAACATAGTTGAAGGGTTCACTCCATATCCTGGAACACATTTCACGGAATTCAAACCAAGTCATATCGGTATTAACATGTTCATCATAAACATGTCTTAAATTAATGTCATCTTGTTTAAAAAGTACTATCAGGTTAGCATTATCTCTTACTAATTGTTTTGGGATTTTACTGTATGTTTGATTTAGGTAAAAACAATCGATGTATTTGTGTCTACCCATAGCAAAGTAATCACGCATATTATTTTGATTCTCACACGCCACGTCATCAAAAATAATTATAGAGTTTGGTTTCGCATCCTCAACTTTTAACACTTCTTCATTTCCTTGAAATTTTTGTAATGATATACATGGTACTTGCTGTAAAACCTTTTCTAAAAACACATATTTTGGTTGAAGTAAAGTTTTTGAATATATGTAGATGTTTTGAAAGTTTAATCCATTTTCATGTAGAAGTAGACCAATTAACAAGTTTGTTTTGCCACAGTTTGATGGTCCGCAAATAATGCATCGTATGGTATTAGGTAATAATTTTCCATGACGTGATTCAGTCTTACAAGAATCATTGCAAATTATATTTAATTGCAAAGATTGTGGTTGTTTGACAAATTTCATGTTATATACATATTACAGCTTAATTAATAATGATCAAGTTTAAAGATTGTTAATCTTTATAAATACTAATCGATCTTAAATCTACTCAACTTCTTTTAAGTACTGGAACAAATTTTACCATCCTATTATCCTCCTCACAATATATTTTTATTAATTCTGTCTATAATGACACAAACACACTAAAATTAAAAATACTGGTTGTTGGTAATTTTTAAAGTGCCAGTTGTTGATGTCTTAGCTATAATGTCGTCATTGTTATTGCTCACGTGAATATATTAGGCGTTAGTTATTTATTGAAGTTTCGAAGCCACACGTCGCTGGTTATATTAAATTTATATTATTGGGCATTTTGGACCACGAGTCCTGAGCGAGAGCGAAACTTGTTTCGCGGAGCGACTGGACGAAAGTGGTACAGAATGCCCAATAATACCCTACTCTTGAGGCCAGGGTCCTTGCGTCGCTTTTCCAATGGCGCGAGGATGCACTGGTGCGGGGCGTATCTACAGCGCCCCGCGTAGTAGAGGATGTGAGGTCCCAGCTCCGCCGTAACATGTTGGCGGAGTGGGCGGCGCGACTTGCGCGACCTAGTGCCGGGCACGCCACGATTGTGGCGGTAAGTCCCGTTTTCCACGAGTGGCTAGAGAGGCGTCATGGTGCCCTCTCATACCGGTTGACGCAGTTGCTCACCGGCCACGGCTGCTTCGGCAAATTCCTCTGTCGAATCGGCCGTGAGGAGACGCCCAGTTGTCATCACTGCGGGGACAGCGCCGAAGACACGGCGCACCACACGTTGGCGGAGTGCCCGGCGTGGCACGAGCCGCGCCGTGAGTTAGCCGGCGCTGTCAGGGTGGGTAGCCTCTCGCTTTCGGTGTTGGTCAGTTCGATCGTCCGAAGCGAGAGTGCTTGGGAAGCCGCCGCTTCATTCGCGGAGACGGTTCTGTCCGTCAAGGAAGCGGCGGAAAGGGAGAGGGAGTGTCATCGTTCATCCTCCCTCTCAACCCGCAGATCTGGGCGTCAAAGGAGGGCGCCGCGAGACGACCTCCAGCCACCGTGAGGGGCCTGCGGGCGGCAAACTATGGCCAGTTTGTCGCTGTTGAGTAGCAGGCCAGAGAGGACGGCGTAGTGTTCCACGTACGCCTCTCTACAGAGGAAGGGCAAGGTCATGCCCTTTCCACTTCGGGGTCCGCTAATCTTGCGGACCAGCACCCGCCGGGACGGCTCGAGTAATGCCAGTCTTCTCGCCGTCTCGGCATTTTGGGTGAGAGAGGAACACCGTGGGTTTTTAGTCGGTAAACCGTATTACCATCTTTCGGGACTCCGACACACCTGCCCGCCTAGGCCAAAGGCGGGTAGACGGCCTATAAAAGGTTTTCCCACGAGAAAAAAAAAAAAAAAAAAAAAGGTTAGGTTAGGTTAGGTTAGGTTAGGTTAGGTTAGGTTAGGTTGTAGGGCGACAACCAAAAGAAGCTGCATGGGAAAAAGTAGGCGAGAAGAAGACAGCTGCCAAGGCGAAAAAACTAGCTGCAAAAAAGGCTAAGCAAATGGCTAGTCTGCTACGCGCTCCTCGCTCGGCCGCAGTCGTAATGACGTTGCAGCCTGCTGCGGTCGAGACTGGCACTACATATGCCGAGCTTCTAAAAAAGGCCAAGGAGGCAATAAATGTAGAAGAGCTCGGCATCACAAAGGGTCTCCGGTGCAGAACCACGCAAACGGGTGCTCGTTTGCTGGAAGTTCCAGGAGCTAATAGCGGCGATGCGGCTGACGCCCTGGCAGGCAAATTAAAGGAAATCGTTGGAGAAGCTGCTGCAGTGACAAGGCCTACTAAATGCGCTGATGTTCGCATCTCTGGTCTGGATGACTCAGCTACGATTGAAGAAGTAGTCGCTGCAGTTGCCAAAGTAGGAGAATGCCCACCTAGTAGTGTGAAGGGAGGTACTATACGCTTCGGCGGCGGAGGTATGGGTACTACAATTGTAAAGTGTCCAGTGACTGCAGCCAAAAAGTTGGCCTCGCAACGCCGTTTGCTCGTGAGCTTTGTTTCAGCCCATATAAAGGTTTTGCCTCCTAGGAGCATAAGATGCTACCGCTGCCTAGCACCGGGGCATGTCGGCGTTCAGTGCACGTCGACAGACGATTGCACTACGCGTTGCTTCCGTTGCAGCAAGTCTGGCCACACGGCGGCAAACTGTGAAGCTTCACCAAACTGCTTCTTATGTGCAGCCGCAGGCAAGCCAGCCAATCATCGGGTAGGAAGTAAAGCGTGTGGTCCTGCCAAATCCAAGGCGACCCGTAAGCCACTCACAACCCAGAGAGTGGCTAATAATAAGGATATAACGGACGGTGCAACTCAAAACAAGTTGCCATCTCAAGACGAAGCGGAACCAGTTGAAATGGAATTGATTTAATGGCTCCACGGTTCCGCTTCGTCCAGACGAACTTGAACCACTGTGCCAGGGCGCAAGATCTCTTAACCCAGACCATGGCGCAGTGGAATATTTCAATATGTGTCGCCGCCGAGCCTTATTTTGTGCCGCCCAGGGATGACTGGTTGGGCGACCTGGATGGCTCGGTGGCAATAATTTCGTCGCGCGCTGCCGGGGCTCCGATTCTCGAAGTTCTGTCTAGAGGTCGGGGTTGCGTGGCGGCGCGCTTTGGGTCATTTGTCGTCATTGGCATTTATTTTTCGCCGAACCGATGTCTCGCCGACTTCGAGGGATTTCTTCACGAATTGGGTACCGTCGTCGCTCGTTGTCACCCCATACCCGTTTTAGTCCTCGGGGACTTCAACGCCAAGTCAACGGCTTGGGGTTCCCCGTCTACGGACGCTAAGGGTGGGGTGCTCGAGGAGTGGGTCGCAACAACTGGCCTGCTCATCCTCAACCGGGGAACAGTACACACATGCGTACGACAGCGGGGCGGGTCAATAGTAGACCTTTCGTTTGCAAGCCCCGCTGTAGCCCGTTTTGTTACCAACTGGCGCGTCGAGGAGGGGGTTGAGACACTTTCAGATCACCGGTACATCCGGTTTGATCTCTCCCCCCGCAATTCCGATGCGCCGGTCCGGGCTACCCCGGGTGGTCCGCGCTGGGCTTTGAAGCAAATGGATCGGGAGGCCCTCCTTGAAGCCTCCATCGTCCAGGCCTGGGTTTCTGCACCGGATAGGCCTGTCGACATTGATGTAGAGGCAGAGTAGTTCAGGGAGGCCATGTCGCAAATTTGCGACGCGGCGATGCCCCGGGTTCGACCGGGGCGACCGAAGCGCCAGGTGTACTGGTGGTCTACTGACATCGCGCAGCTACGTCGTCAATGCGTAGTAGCGCACCGCCGGTACACCGGACAACGTAGAAGGCGCCGCCGCACTCCCGATGCCGATGCCATCGAGGCGGAACTGTACGAGGGGTACAGAGTGGCCAAGAAGGCCCTCAACCTGGCCATATCGCGGGCTAAAATTGAAGCCCGCGAACGTTTGATCGAGACTCTGGATCAAGATCCATGGGGGCGTCCGTACCTATTAGTGCGGGGTAAATTGCGCACGTGGGCGCCTCCGCTAACCCAGAGTCTCAGGCCAGAGGTGCTGGAGAGAGTAGTTGGCACTCTGTTCCCTTCGAGGACGGAGCACACTCCTCCGGCCATGGTTCCGCCCATAGTGGCTGCCAGCGCGGACGAAGAGGAAGACGACGACGTGCCCGAGGTGACCCGGGTAGAGTTGCGGGCTGCGGTGTTACGAATTCAGAGAAAGAACACCGCGCCAGGACCCGATGGCATTCCAGGCCGAGCGTGGGTCCTGGCCCTACGGGAGCTCGCGCCCCGACTGTTAGGGCTCCTATCGGCGTGCCTTGAGAGGGGCCGATTTCCAGAGCCATGGAAACATGGGCGTATGGTCCTTCTCAAGAAGGAGGGGCGCCCGGCAGACTCACCGTCTGCCTACCGGCCCATAGTGTTGCTGGACGAGGTGGGCAAGCTGTTCGAACGTGTGCTTGCTGACCGCCTCGTCCGCCACCTTTCCTTAGTTGGGCCGGACCTGGCGGATTGTCAATTTGGTTTTCGCCAGGGGCGCTCCACCGTGCACGCCATTAAGCACGTGAGGAGTCTGGCGGAGGACGCTGTTTCCCGGGGCGAGGTGTTGTTGGCTGTCTCGTTAGACATTGCCAACGCTTTCAACACCTTGCCTTGGAGTTGTATTCGGGCGGCACTAGTTTACCATGGTGTGCCGCCTTACCTCCGCCGCATTGTCGGGGCATATTTGGAAGATCGTTTGATTACCTACCCGGGTCGGGAGGGATTATGTCGGCGAGACATCGGTTGTGGAGTTCCACAGGGGTCGGTTCTGGGTCCACTCCTGTGGAACATCGGTTATGACTGGGCGCTGCGCGGTGTGCTCCTCGCGGGTGTCAGCATTGTCTGCTACGCTGACGACACTCTGGTCACCGCGAGGGGTAAGACGCACCGGCAGGCCCAAGTTCTGGCGACTGCTGGAGTCGCGCAAGTCGTTGCTAGGATCCGGCGTCTGGGTCTCGAGGTGGCGCTTCACAAGTCCGAGGCCGTTTTCTTTCATGGGCCTCGGAACCGTCCACCTTCGGGATCCCACATTGTGGTAGGAGGGGTTCGCATCGGCATCGAGCCCACTTTGAAGTATCTTGGGCTCGTACTCGATGGCCGATGGAACTTCGAGGAGCATTTCCGTCGTTTGGCCCCGAAACTAACGGCCGCCGCGAACAGTTTGTCGCGGCTTCTGCCGAATCTAGGGGGGCCAAACGCCTCCTGCCGGAGGCTCTATTGCGGGATCGTGCGGTCGATGGCGCTTTATGGCGCCCCAATTTGGGCCGATGACCTGACGGACCGGAGTCTCGCCCTTTTGCGAGCTCCGCAACGCATCATGTCCGTCAGGTGCATCAGAGGATACCGCACGATCGCCTTTGAGTCGGCGAGCCTCCTTGCCGGATCCCCGCCGTGGGACCTTGAGGCCAGGGTCCTTGCGTCGCTTTTTCAATGGCGCGAGGATGCACTGGTGCGGGGCGTATCTACAGCGCCCCGCGTAGTAGAGGATGTGAGGTCCCAGCTCCGCCGTAACATGTTGGCGGAGTGGGCGGCGCGACTTGCGCGACCTAGTGCCGGGCACGCCACGATTGTGGCGGTAAGTCCCGTTTTCCACGAGTGGCTAGAGAGGCGTCATGGTGCCCTCTCTTACCGGTTGACGCAACTGCTCACCGGCCACGGCTGCTTCGGCAAATTTCTCTGTCGAATCGGCCGTGAGGAGACGCCCAGTTGTCATCACTGCGGGGACAGCGCCGAAGACACGGCGCACCACACGTTGGCGGAGTGCCCGGCGTGGCACGAGCCGCGCCGTGAGTTAGCCGGCGCTGTCAGGGTGGGTAGCCTCTCGCTGTCGGTGTTGATCAGTTCGATCGTCCGAAGCGAGAGTGCTTGGGAAGCCGCCGCTTCATTCGCGGAGACGGTTCTGTCCGTCAAGGAAGCGGCGGAAAGGGAGAGGGAGATCAGTCGATCATCCTCCCTCTCAACCCGCAGATCTGGGCGTCAAAGGAGGGCGCCGCGAGACGACCTCCAGCCACCGTGAGGGGCCTGCGGGCGGCAAACTATGGCCAGTTTGTCGCCGTTGAGTAGCAGGCCAGAGAGGACGGCGTAGTGTTCCACGTACGCCTCTCTACTGTGGAAGGGCACAGTCCTGCCCTGTCCAGTTTCGGGGTCCGCGCATTTAGCGGACCAGCACCCGCCGGGACGGCTCGAGTAATGCCAGTCTTCTCGCCGTCTCGGCATTTTGGGTGATAGAGGAACACCGTGGGTTTTAGTCGGTAAACCGAACTTCCATCTTTCGGGACTCCGACACACCTGCCCGCCTGGGCCAAAGGCGGGTAGACGGCCTATAAAAGGTTTCCCACGCAAAAAAAAAAAAAAAAAAAAAAAAAAAGGTTAGGTTAGGTTAGGTTAGGTTAGGTTAGGTTAGGTTAGGTTTTTTTTTTTTTTTTTTTTTTTTTTTTCCTAGTAGGCCTACCTCTACCCGCTGTGGGGTAGTCTGCGAACTACTATTTGCCTGATTCCCCCGACATAAGGTCGGGGACCTTTTTCATCTTTCATAGTTTATTCATCTTTCTTTCTGCATACTTTGTCTTTCATTCATACATCAACTTTCATTCTTTTATTTGGAAGAGGATAAGGGATTACAGCATATTTACTTTTATTTATTTCTTACAGATTTTTTTCACATTTTTCTAATTTAAATTTACAAAATAGCTTATACATTCTATGACTTAACTTACTTGTAACAATATTTTATTATATCTATGTTAATGATCTTATTACTATGTTATTTACATCTATGTAATCTTTTATTATATCTCTATTTTTTATACATATTTTATTGCTATTTCTTATCTTTTAATATCTGATATTTACATTTTATCATTTTTAAACCTTTGCCATATTTACCAACAGTTTTCCTTATTCCTAATCATTATATATTGTTATAATATATTGTTAGTAATATTTATATATCGGTTTTATTTAACGCTATTGTTTTTCTTGCTACCTCTAGACAAAAGTCTAGAAAAATGATTCTTTCTGTGTTGTTAGTCATTATTATACAGATGTTGTCTTTAGTCAGTGTTGTCTTAATCTTTTGTGTTAGCTCAAATCTCTGTCTCGAGTAAACTGGGCACGTCAGAATTAGGTGCAGGATGGACTCCTCCTGATCTGTGTCGCAGGTGCACGATGGACTCGTCTTGCATTTAAATCTATGCAGATATTCGGAGAATCCACCGTGCCCCGTCAAAACCTGCGTCATGACTCCTTCTATTTTTATATTTTTCATAATTTTGTATGAAAAACATACATCGGGGAGGAACACCTTTGTGACCCCTGCCGTGCTTCCGTCCCCATATCTCCCATTCCATACGGCGATCGTGGCTTTACGGAGCTCTCTTTTTGCACCCGATACCGGAATCTCCGTGTACGCTGGGCTAGTTTTCAACTTTGTAGCTGCTTCCTTCGCCAATACGTCCGCTCTTTCGTTTCCGGTGAGTCCGGCATGCGCCTTGACCCAAAAGAGTGTCACCGCTTTTTGTTGGGCTCTGCATTCTGAGAGGTTTTTTCTAATTTCAGTAGCTATGGGATGTACAGCAAGGTGATTTCCTATCGTCTCCAGTGACGATCTGGAATCACTGTAGATCCCATAGCTACTGTCGGGCCTCTTTAGGATGATGTTTGTGGCCTCCTTTATTGCGAGCATCTCTGCTTGATACACGGAGCAGTATGATGATAGTTTGAACTTCCGAGTTCCGGTTTCAGCAGAGCTGTTCCATATGGAAAGCCCTGCACCTACTCCCCCGTCAAACTTGCTTCCGTCGGTGAATATTTTTATCTCCTGCGTGTTGTGCTGGTCAATTTGCTCGGTTGTCTCCAAGCTCCGGAATGTAATATCCACCCAGTCCGCCGGGTGAGGAGTCTTGACGTAAGCGGTCATCTTCTCGATTTCCCTGTCCGCCAATCCCGCCGGCCGGGCGATGCCCTTTTTGATCTCGTACAGAGAAGCAGCTTCTTTTATACGGAGATCAAGTGGGATCAGCCCGGATATCGCGAGCGTGGCGTTCAGGGAAACCGTCCTGTATGCTTTACAGAGACGCTGTGCGAAGCCCCTCTGAACCACGTTCAGCTTTCTCTGCACTCCAATCTTTTGAGCCGCGGGTGCCCACACACTGGCCGCGTAGAGAACCACTGGTTCGACGCAAGCAGTGTATATTGTCCTGATGATTTCAGGATGGAGTCCCCAGTTTGTTCTAGCGGCTCGCGACAGATGCTTGTAGACGTTCAATGCCTTTTTGCATGTTTCTGCAACATGGCTATTGAACGTCAGTTTGTCATCTATCACGAGCCCCAGAACCTTCATCTCTTTCGACATGCAAATGTCGATCCCGCCCATGGTCAAGCGCGGGGTGTCGTACTTCATTTTATTTGTGAGCAGCATCGCGCAGGTCTTGTGCGGAGCAAATTTTAGTTTATTACGAACACCCCACGCCCGCACACGCTCGAGAGCGGCATTTGCACGTCTTTCGATCTCCATCGCAGAATTCCCGTCGAAGACCAACGCGACATCGTCGGCGAATGCCTGGCAGTATTCCCCCATCTGTGCCAGATCTTTGAGAAGCGGGTCCAGCAGAACATTCCAAAGGATCGGTCCACCTATCGATCCCTGTATGCATCCTTTGGTGGTTTTTCTAAAAACCTCCTGTCCCGCGTATCTTAATTTTACGCTCCTATCCTCCAGGTAGGAGTCCATCATGCGCCTGACATTCACCGGGCATCCCACTTCTGCCAATCGCACCCTTATAGCGGGCCACCAAGCACTGTCGAAGGCGCCCTCTATGTCGAGAGACACCAATACCACTATTTTCTTTTGCGTGATTTTACCACGGATGTGGTGTATCAAGGCATAGAGAGCGTCTTCCGTACTCTTTTGGGGTGTGAACCCGTATTGGTGGGGGCTGAGCTTTGGCACTATGTGCCACTTCAATCTTGTGACTACCATTTTTTCTAAAACTTTACCTAGCACTGGCAAGAGTCCTATGGGTCTGTATGATTTGGCAGCCGTGTAGTTGTCCTTTCCGGGTTTTCTCAACACAATTACTGTCGCTGCCTTCCAGGTCTTCGGGAAGTAACCCAGTTCCAGGCATTTATTTGCCAGTGATAGGTAAAGCTCCGGGTTGCAGTCGATTGCCTTTTTACAAATATCGGCTGTAAGGCCATCCGATCCTGGCGCCTTCTTGGGGTTGAAGCTGTTCACCGCTGTCTTAAGCTCGAGTAGGGTAAACGGCGGGTCATGTTGTTCATCATGGCTCACCTTGTTTATCCTCTCGGCCAACCTTCTGACTTCGCGGTGTTCCTCATCATCCTTTTCCCTTTTGTCTTCTGGGTAGAAGACTTCGGCCAGGAGATTTGCCGATTGCGTTTGGTCCAAAGCTATCCCATCCCGGTTGAGTGGTAAGTCCTCGTGCCGCTTTCCCGTGTTCTTCATCACCCGGTATATCCCCTCCCAGAGTCCCTCCCTGTCCTGACGTTCACAGAACTGTTTCCAGCTTTGGACAGCTTCAGCTTTAGCTTTTCGCTCATATTCTTCTTTCATTTGCAGGTACTCCGTGACGACCTTCTGTTTTCTTCTCGGCGCTGCGCATCGTATTCTCCTCTTCATGGTAAGTGTCCTTCTTTTCAGGTCTTGCAGTTCTTTGGTCCACCATGGTAAGTTCAGTTTTTCTTGATGTTTCTTTTTCGGTAAAATTTCTAAACATGTATTTTGAATTGTTTCTGTATATAAGTTAATGAAGCTATTTAAATTTTTTATGGTATTTATGTTATCAATTAATTCTTTTTCTATATTTGCTGAGGTAGTTAACTGTTTCAGTTTCTCCAGAAACTGAACCCAGTTAGCCTTTTTTGTATTGTATAGTCTAGTAGTTCTTTTAATGCTAATTCCTAATGATTTTTTCAGATTGATTCTAAATGTAATGGCGTTATGATCTGAACTCACCATGGTGTCCTCGACCCTCCAGTCCTCTACCATGTCCAGGAGTTCAGTTTTGCAGGCTGTTACGTCCACATGACTGACACAGAGCTTGTCGCCTCTCACCGTTTCGAAGGTTGGTAAGTCGCCATCATTGAGTACCTGCATGCCCATTTCTTCCAGTGCCCCTGCCATCTCCTCTCCACGGCTGTCTACGATACGGCTGCCCCACCAAGGACTCTTGGCGTTTGAGTCACCCCCGATCAGCAGTTTAGGTGATTTAAAATGGCTCTCGATGATCCTGAGTTGCTCCAGGTATGGTTCAATCGCGGCAGGGTACGGTTCGAAGTAGTATGAGACCGCCAGAATCTCCCAATCCTTAGTTTTGATTTTAATTACCACAATGTTGTTGGTTGTGTACTTTGGGTATTGTTCTATGTCGAGGGTCCCGTCAAAAACTGCTATCGCAGCTTTGACCGGTCCCTCTGATTGATTTTGGGATTGGAAGATTCTGACCCCCCCGTAATTCTTCATTCGGTTTATAGCTCCAATGTATGGTTCCTGAAGCAGTGCAAACGCCATTTTCCTCTTCTCTGCCTCGATCATTAGCTCGTCGGTTGCTAATGCCATTCGTCTGAGGTTTACCTGCCCGACGAGGTAGTTGTTCTGCTGACCGGTGTGTACTGCAGGGGTGCCCTTAGCAATATGCTATGGAGGCCCTGGCTATGGCTTCCCATTTTCTTCGGACTGGGCATTCCCTATCAAAGGCGTTGTGTTCCAGGTTGCTGAGTCCGGCTTTTCTGCAGTTGCAACAAGAAGCCGAGGCCGCAATGAGGTATTCCTCGCAACTATTTTTCTTGTGTGGTCCACCACAGTGGCTACACTTTTCAACAGTCTCCGTGCAGAATCTTCTACCGTGGCCATATCCCAGGCAGAGCGAACACTGCACTAGTGGTGACTGGTCTGCTATTCGTACCTTCTGGAGGTCTATATGGAGACTTCCTGCTTCCATCATTCTACCCCACACGTGCGGCGTCACTCTTATAATTACGTGGTGGGTAAGTGGGTTTCTTGCGTTCCTTTTGTATGCTATTTGTATTTGTCCATCCTTTATAATCTCTTTATTTTGATTTCTTATGGACGTGATGATATCCTCATCAGAGTTATATTTCATCACGTCCATTAGAATTACTAGCGGGTCCTTGTTTTTAATATTTTCGACTCTTAGTTCTTTCGCTTCCTTTTTTATTCTTTCTCTTATCTTATTTCTGTCTTCTTCTGTTTTGCAACCCACTATGATTTTCCCATCCTTTGCCTTTCTCACCCTTTCCACTTCCAGTCCCCCTTGTTTTGCATTGACTGCCTTTCGCAATCTCTCTAGAACCTGGTCGCCTGTTTCTTCAGGATTTTCAGCTGAGACAACTACAGAGTGCAGCGTCGGCCCAACCTGGGGTCGAGCCTTTGGCAGTTCCGCCGCAACACTAGCGTAGCTGCGCTGCTCTCTTTCCTTGAATTCGACTAATTCTTTCTTCAATTCTTCCATTCTTTCACAGTTTTCCTCTATTTTCTTCGTGTGTTCTTCCAATTTTTTAAACAGGTCCCCTTCCCTATTTGGTCTAATTATTTCCTCGCTTTTGTTAGCTACCATTTTTTGTTTTGTGGGTGCTTTTAATTCTTTCTCACCCTCTTTCACTAGCTGTACGAGCCTGTTTAACGCCTCCATTACAGCGTCCTTCAACGCGCTTTTCATATTTCTTGAGGCGTCTAGGTTGCTTCTGCCTTTTTGTAGGCACGCCATTGCCTCTGTGGCCCTATTTAAGTAAAACCTTTTTGGTGGCGTGGTCAAGATAGGTATGTCTAAAGGCGTGGCCGCTTCTCGTGTCCCAGGTTCTGATCCTGCCCGAGATGTAGAGGCATCACTTGACTTAGGGGTGGTGGTTTCGGGGCCAGCCCTGGTTGCCTCCCATTTGTCGATGCTCTTACGTACGTTGAGCGGCTTCTTTTCAGGAGTCTTAGCGGTGTCCTTCATTTTTGCTGGCGTCCTTGCTAACATTTTCTAACCTTTTATTTTATGTTTCAGGTGCAGAGTCGTCGGGTCGTCAGCGTCAGTCGTCGGTCGTCAGTAGTCAGTCGAGTAACTAATGTCAAGAGGTAGATACAGAAAAACGTCAAGATAACTTGTGATCTCGGTGTAAATTGCCGAGGTAAGTATTCACGTGGTAAATATGGCTAGCGTTACACAGTATAAAACAATATTATAATTTAATAAAACAAATTTGAAGAGCTCTGCTCTATAGTCTTAATATCTAAACACAGTAACAGAGGCCTAGAAAGGCTTCTGGCTCAATTAATATCAATAAAATAACATAAATTTGATTTTCAAAAAAATCTTGAAAAATATTTTCAGTCCTGAATAATATATAAAAGTAACTAAAAACACCTAAAAAGGCTTCTGAATCCTTAAAAGTCAACAAAATTGTAAAATTAAGGTTTTTTGAAAAAATCCTGAAAAATATTTTCAGTCCTGAATTAATATAAAGTAACTAAAAAAGGCTTTAAAAAGGCTTCTGAATCCTTAAAAATCAACAAACTTATAATATAAAGGTTTTTTGAAAAAATCCTGAAAAATTTTTTCAGTCTTAAAATATAGAGTAGCACCCGGGAAAGATACTTGTATATCCCACGATAGTGGGATATCCAAGGTGCTGTCAGATTTTGCCTATCTCTTACCGTTTCGGAGATACGCCACTTTCAGACATGAAAAATTTTTTGAAAAAATTTTTTCAAAAAATTTTTCGTGTATGGGATATTGTTGTGTGGCTTTAGCGGGGGTTTGTTTAATATACCATATACATGGTATATTCAAACTGCCCTTAAAATCTGCGTATCTCCAGCCGTTTCCGAGATACAGGCGTTTTTTAAATTTTTTATAAAATAAATTTTGAAAATTTAATATTTTCGCGCGCTTTTGTCTAAAAAATCTGAAATTTAGTATATATGTACAGTTTCCTAATATCTACAATATAAGCTAATAAAAATAATATGTTACAGATCTTAATCTAAAGTTATTAAATTTTGAAATTATGTCTATTTTTAAACTAAAATATCTTAAAAACTACTTAGCTTAAAATTTTTCTAAAGGTGCCTCCCGGCTGCCCTCGTCTTCTTCTATCTGGATTGATGCTCAGCTTCTCTCTGGCAACTCTGGTTCATTGGCCACGTTACACGTGGCTTTTGTTTTTTTGGCCTATAACTTTTTTGTTATAAGGCCAAAAAATCTGGAACTTTTGAAGCAGCTGCAGCTCACTAATCCGCGTCTTTCCACAATTGAAAAACAACACCTTGCAGATCTTGTTTCGTCACAATTTCACAAAAACACTCTCACTTTTTGGTTATTTTCGGTTTTTCCTTAATAACTTTTTGTTCCGTCACCCGATTTTCAAAAACTTTTCACCAACATGTAGATCGCGTTAGCGCGCAACTTTTGGTATATCGCACAAGGCGGTGCGGTCAAAAAATACCAGTTTTTCGATTTTTTAACGACGGAGCAAAGTAAAAACGTGGCGTCTCGGAAGGCGTTCTGAGCGCGACTGGTTAGGTTAGGTTAGGTTAGGTTAGGTTAGGTTAGGTTAGGTTAGGTTAGGTTAGGTTAGGTTAGGTTAGGTTAGGTTAGGTTAGGTTAGGTTAGGTTTACTGACCGGACATGGTTGCTTCGGTCACTACCTGCACCGGGTCGCCCGCCGGGAAGAAACGCCGCAGTGCCACCACTGCGGCGATCCAGATGACACGGCCGAGCACACTCTGCTCCTGTGCTCGGCCTGGGACGAAGAGCGCCGCGAACTTTGCGCGGCGCTAAGATCGAATGACCTCGCGCTGCCGGCATTGGTCAGAACAATGCTCGGTAGTGCGGAGGCGTGGAATGCCGTGACCTCCTTTTGCGAGACCGTCATCTCGCGGAAGGAGGAAGCGGAGCGGGTGCGGGAGAATGATGCTCTAGCTGCACCCGCTCGGCGCAGACGAAGAGGTGGGAGGGGATTGGGCGCGGCGTCGTCTAATCCTAGCCAACCTCGTACGTAGCTCGCGCAGGGTTTTGTCGCCTGCGTGTGGGGTGCCTTGGGCTGTTGTCCGTATGGACGGCAGTTGCGGAGGTGACCTGCTACGACGTCAAAGAGAGGTACTCTGGGTTACCCTGGGCCTCTCTTGAATTGCGTCACCTGGCGGCCGCCAGGAAGCCCGACGGAGTCTCCGGAGTATGGGTGTAGCACCCTGGTCCCGGAACTCTGTCCCTATGGGCTAAAAGGGTAGCCGTGGAGGGTTTAGTGTGGTATACTGGCCAATTTGGTCGGGGAGTCCTCACACTCTGGCATAAAGCTTCCCTCCCGGAAAAAAAAAAAAAAAAAAAAGGTTAGGTTAGGTTAGGTTAGGTTAGGTTAGGTTAGGTTAGGTTAGGTTGGGGGTCCCCCCACAGCTTTGACTTCCACGCAGTGACCCCTGGGCAACGTCGCGCCTGACCACCGTAACGGAGTGGCAGGCCGACGGCTAACGAAAGCTGTGAATCAAAGATCCATTGTCTGCTTTGATTGTTATTGTTGTGTTTGAGTATGTCTCAACCTTTGAGGGACGCCTCCGGGCGTTTTCTCCCAAAAGGCCCTTCTCAGGGCCAACCAAAAGGCCCTTTTCAGGGCCAACCAAAAGGCCCTTTTCAGGGCCAACCCTTGTCGCGGGATGCTTCGGCATCGGAGACCAGCCGCGCACCATCTGCGGCTGGTATTTCTCGAGGAGGCGACGTCGTATCGGATTTTTCCGACACGGAGTCGATTGCGAGTTCGAACTGCGGTTCAGCCCGCGAGTCGAGGAAGAGAGCCTTCCTCAGGCGTGGGTCGCCGGACGCCGTGGAGAAGCCTGCGAAGCGGGCCATACAAGTGGACTTGGAGGAGAGGATCGCCTCCAAGGAACAGCGGGCGCGAACTACCAGAGCCAAAGCTGGCTACGGCGCCTCCAGTGTCCTCTACGCGGACCACTCCGTGGAGGAGATGGAGCGCATGGCTCTGGAAGATCAGCAAGAGATCTTGGAGGTGGCCTCCAAGTCCTCAAATTTGAAGGGGACTTTCCAGAAGGCCCTGAAATGCCGGGCAGCAAGCTTGCTCGGCATAGTAAAGGAGATGGCGCAGCGCACCACCTCCGACGAGACGCGGCAGCTGCAGGCGAAGGTGGATCGCCTGCAAAAAGAGGTGGCCGCGCTACACACGCGCGTTGCTGAGTTGGTTGCTCGGCCTGAGGGGCCTGCGCCAGAATGTCCAGCGTCGACGTCCGCCCCCTCCAACCTTGAGGATATAATCCGAAAGGTTGTAATGGAGGAGAGGGCCTTCACCAGGGCCTGTTTTGCCGGCATTGAAGACCGGCTCCTGCCGCAGAAGCGGCTCCGTCCTCCGCTCGCGGCGGATAAGGCGCCAAACGCACCAGGGCCCTCAACGGCCCCCGCCCAGTTGGAGCAGCCTCAGCCCCCTAAGACCTCAAAGGGCAAGGGAAAGGGCAAAAAATCCACCCCGGCCCCAACTACCCAGTCGGCTCCAACTGCCCAGTCGGCCCCAACTGCCCAGTCGGCCCCAACTACTCAGTCGGTTCCTCTGGAAACAGAGAGGGAAGACCTTCTTCTGCCGTCCACCACCCCTTCCAACCAGCCTTGGACAAGGGTTGTGCGCAAGAAGAAGGGGAAGAAGTCGGTCCCAGAGCCCCCTGTAGCCAAGCCTGCAACCCCGGTTGACAGGAGTAGGAAACTCCCTCCTACTCCGAAAACCGCAGCCGTGGTGGTCACGCTGACCCCAGAGGCAGCGGAGCGAGGGGAGACATACGAGTCCGTTCTGCGGCGGGCTCGTTCAAACGTCGACCCTGCGCAACTTGGGGCCGGCAGAGTCACTTGCCGCAAGACCCAAACGGGGGCTCGAATTTTTGAGTTTTCGGGGGCTAATGGTGGTGCCACCAAGGCAGACCTCTTTGCCACCAAGATAAGAGAGGCTGTCGCGGACACGGCGAAGGTCGTGAGGCCCGTCAAGTGCGTGGCTCTTGAGGTGACCGATCTCGACGACTCGGTCACCCAAGAAGAGGTGGTAGCCGCAGTTGCGGCGGCGGGGGGTTGCGCCGTCGACTGCATCAAGGGCCGAGCCATAAGACCGGGCCGCAGAGGTATGGGCACCATGCGCTTGGAGTGCCCTGTCGTGGTGGCCAAGGCCGTTCTGGCCAAGGGTCGCCTTCCGGTAGGATTCAGCTCGGGCGGGGTCCGCGCACTAGAGGGCGGCCCGATGCGGTGCTATGGATGTTTCGGCATCGGCCACACTCGGGCTCTCTGCCCGTCCACTGCCGTGCGCACGGAACTTTGTTTCCGTTGCGGTAAGGAGGGCCACAAGTCGGCCAACTGCGAGGCACCCACCCCGCACTGCGCAGTATGTGCTGCGAGTGGTCGTCCAGCCGACCACGTGATGACGGGCAGGAAATGCTGCCCGCCATCAAAGAAGGGAAAAGCGCAGGTGCCTTCACGGCCTGCCGCTGCCGCCGCCACCGGAACCCCAGCTCCAGTGCCGGCCACCGAAGGGAGTGCGATGGACGCCGATTGATGGCTGGACATCGACATCGTATTCTCCAGGCGAACACCAACCACTGCAGAGCGGCCCAGGATCTGCTGGTCCAGACCTCTGCGGAGTGGTTGGTGGACGTGGCGGTTGTCGCCGAGCCGTATTCTGTCCCTGCCAGCTGGCTAGGGGACGACAACGGCTCGGTCGCATTGGTGACGCGGTCTTCCACCGATTCCCCTCCCCTCTCGCTTTTAGAGAAGGGACCGGGATACGTGGCCGCCGCGTGGGGAGACATAGCCCTTATTGGGGTGTATTTCTCCCCAAACCGCCCTCTCTCGGACTTCGAGAATTTTCTCGGGGTCCTCGCCGGGGTGGCCGGTAGAGTGGCGCAGCGCCGAGTGTTGATGGTAGGCGACTTCAACGCCAAGTCGGTGGTATGGGGTAACTCGACCACCGATGCCCGAGGACGCGAGGTAGAGACGTGGTCCGTGACGTCCGGTCTGTCCCTCCTTAACAGGGGCAGCGTGCACACCTGTGTGCGGCGGGACGGGGGATCCGTCGTGGACCTCGCCTTTGCCTCCCCCTCTTTGGCGGCCTGTGTGGTTGACTGGCGGGTAGAGCTAGTGGAGACGCTGTCGGACCACCGATACGTGCGGTTCGACGTCTCTGTCCAGAGCTCCCAGGGAGCACGCGCGGGTCATTCCCGCTTCCCGCGGTGGGCGCTCACCCGCCTAGACCGGGGGGCCGCCACGGAGGCGGCGTTCATCCGGGACTGGCTGTCGCCTCCTGTCGACGCTCGGGATGTGGACTTGGCTGCGGTCCAGCTGAGGGACTCATTGACCGAGGTGTGCAACTTTAGCATGCCTCGGTCTCACCGTCCGCCTCCTCGACGCGCCGTTTACTGGTGGTCGGAGGAGTTGGGGGGACTGCGGGCAGCCTGTGTGGCGGCCAGGCGGGCCTTTGCGAGGAGCCGAAGGCGGCGCCATCGTGACCGCGAAAATGAGAACCGCCTCTATGCGGTCTACGTGGAGGCGAAGGCGGTCCTTTCGGCGCGAATGGGCGCGGCCCAGGACCGCGCGAGAGCGGAGATGGCGGAGGGTCTGGATGCTGACCCCTTTGGGAGACCGTACAAGGCGGCGCGTAACAAGCTGCGCCCGTACGGTCCCCCAGTTGCCGAGACCCTCGAGCCAACGTTGCTGGATGGGGTGGTCCAGTCCTTGTTTCCGCGCAGGGACAACTTCACTCCACCAGTGATGAGAGCTTCGCGCGGTGCGGCTCCATCTGCCGACGAGGCGGTCCCCCCGGTCACGGAGGGCGAGATAGAGAGGGTGGTCTCCCGTCTTCGTGGAAAAAAGACCGCCCCGGGTCCAGACGGCGTTCCCGCAAGGGTGGTGGCCATCGCCGCCTCCCATATGGGAGAGAGGCTTCGGGACCTCTTCAGTGCGTGTGTTGCGTCTGAGAGGTTCCCGAAGCCATGGAAGGAGGGCCGATTGTGCCTTCTCCGAAAGGAAGGGCGGCCGGTGGACTCCCCATCGGCATACCGACCCATCGTCTTATTAGATGAGGTCGGTAAAATGTTTGAGGGGATTCTGGCTGCCCGTATAAACAGGCACTTGTGCACAATCGGCCCGGACCTGGCGGACGCTCAGTTCGGGTTTCGAGCTGAGCGTTCGACAGTGGACGCCCTCTCCCAGCTCAAGGGCCTGGTGAGGGACGCGATGGATGC